>CM057458.1:1084520000-1085770000 GCA_016271365.2 Neoceratodus forsteri
TCTTAAGTAGGAACTGCAAAAACACGCGCTAAATAAAACTTGGTAATTTAGAAATAAGAGAGAATTACTGGGGAAAATGAAATATAAGATGAATTGTGTCTAAATATTATATTTTTCAAAATTTCCCCAACTGCATTAGAGCTCTTTGAGGGCAATAGAAGGGTTCCCAGAGGTTTCCAGTATTTGCCAGAATATTGAATGCTACAGATGTCTGAAAGACAGGAAACAAACACCATGGACTGTTGATCATTTTATGTCTAGCATTTCCAAGCAGTAGAACATTTAAGAGTTATAAATTCTGGTGATGTTCTGGAGGCCCTGATACCCATGTAACAGGCCCCCAAAGTTTTTTTTTATTTTGTTTTTTACTCCATTTCCCCCCCCCAATTTTCTCCCATCCCCTATCCCAGAGGCATGTGCATGCCATGGTGCTGAAATGCCCTCCCACTACTTTTGCTGCCTGCCCACCTGCACTGCCCTCAGACCTCCATCCAGGGGCAGTAGAACTATGGTGGGCAACAAGGCACCACCTCAGGAGAGGAGAGCTGCCTTTCAGCTGCTCAATCCAGCTCCATCCCTCCCCCATGCTGGCTCTCCGATGAGCCTGGGTTCATTACCAAACCCGGGTTGCCGGCATGGCGCGAGGTAAGGCATCCAGTGCCTCAGCCCTCAGCGCCACCAGGCCAGCTCCCCAAAAAGTGTTTTTTTAATTTTCCAGGGTTACCAAAAGGTATCTGGAAATATGTTGACAATCCCATGCCCATTATCAACATTGTGCTTTTTTGTTGGGGGTGGGACTTAGCCATCATACTGGGTTTTACTGCTCCAATATTTTTAGTAAGTGTTCATCCTTGCACATAGGACTTTGGTTCTACATTTCATCCTGGAATGGAATAGAACCTCTGACTGCATAGCTCCCCTACTGTTTAAACCATGCTACAGCACTGGTGGATGTCAAAGTCTAGATACAGTACAGTGCCCCCTTCCCCAGCTGTAGAGGTGATGCAGCAGGGAATTCCTTCAGACAAGTTAGCATTAAAATGACAGTATTGCTCAGTGGTAAAACATTCAATCTTTATTCCAAAAGAACAGCATCTGCTGCACTTCTGCCACCTAGGTGACCAATGGCAGTGGTGCAGTTGAAGCTGCAAGTGAGTGGGTGACAGCGACTGGTTCTGAGCCCCCAGGGCTGGCCTTACAGTTTCGGGGGTCCATAGCAAGCAGAGGGATTGGGGGCCTCAAGTCATACAGGGCCATATTATGCCTGTGTGCATGCACACACACATGCTCACACACACACACACACACACACTTACTTACTTATTGGTACTGCCTCAGCAATACCATGCACACAAATACTTAGATGGCTTTAAAGCAAAGGCTTATAATTCCATTTAATTTTTCATTTTTAACAACATACTTGTCAACATTCTGTTTATGTAAGACACTTGTGTCATACACCGTGTATGATCTGTGTCATACAACTTCCTGCTACTTCACTGGTAGGGACTACACCCACCTACTGTTTAGCAGAACAAGTGGGGCAGGCAGACAAAGAGGGGGGGAGAAAAGGGACTAAAGATGTAAAGGAAAACTTATCAAGTATTTGAGGGCACTGTGGAAGTCCACAATCATACGCGGAGTGGTGCAGTGCAGTGGCGGACGTTCTGGAAGCTGCGATGCTGCCCTGTCTGCAGGCACCTCTTTGGGCTGAGAGAAGAGGTTGCCAGGCTTCAAGCATAGTTGGCAGGAGTACTGGGGACCTTTGCCCCCACCCAGGGACCACCATACCACTAGCCACTGCCACAGAGGGTACTCAGACAGAGGCCTGGATGGACTACGGTGGGCTCAGGGAGGCTGAGAAAGGTGAAGCTCAAGCACACACCCCCAACCGGTACAACTAAAGAACAAATATGATGTTCTCAAGAAGAGAAAGAGCCCTGTAAGGGAACCCAAGGTTGTGACCGGGGTGATGAGCAGACCCACCAGGAGGGGGGCACATGGGACGGGGCCAGAGAATCCCAGGGGAGAAGGAAGCTTCTCCTAGTGGGGGACTCAATAGTTTGTGGTATGGTGATAGGATCAGGCATCAGTAGGGAGAGGGAGGCTATATGTCTCCCAGGAGGCACAGCTCTGAGGGAGGTGGAGCGGATCCACTGGATCACAGAGGCCATGGCTGGGGGGGGCGGACATCATTGTCCATCTGGGGACAAATGACCTAGCCAAAGAAAGAGCAAGCATGGAAAAGGTCCAGGAGAATTTTAGGGATTTCGGGGGGCCTGGGGGGTAGCAAACTCTGTTACATTCTCAGAGGTGCTACCAGTCAGGGGAAGGAGGGGGGAAGAAACCAACGCATCAAAACCTTCAACAAGTGGTTGAAAGACTGCTGCAGGGCAAACAACTTTGGCTACATTGAGGACTGGGGAACATGGGATGATGCACGCCTTTACAGAAAGGATGGCTTGCATCCTTCTGAGGAGGGTACATCTGATCTCAGTGAGGGGTTTACATGCTTCCTGAACAAGCATGTGAACTAGCCACTGGGGGGGCTGTCTGGGGCATGGAGATTCAGGCAGCCCACCCCCACAGGTTAGTGCACACATCAAGCAAGACCAAGATGTCAACCCAGGGGCAGATACACAGGTACCGCAGGGTAGGATAGGCTGTGCTCAGGACATAACGATATCACCACTAATAAAAGAACCTGGACCACAAGCAACCAGAAAGGTAATAAAAAGGAAGCACCACATAGAACACTCCAGGAAAAGTAGGATGAAGCAAGGGACAAACACAAGGAGGGAACCTTGATTTCTGCAAAGCCTTTGACACCGTCCCACATAGGAGGCTGATAAACAAGCTGGGTAGGCTGGGCATGGGAGACATGGTGATAAATGGGGTTAGAAACTGGCTAACAAACAGGAGGCAGAGGGTGGTGGTAAATGGGGTGCAGTCTCAGGAGGGGGGGTGACCAGTGGGGTGCCTCAGGGATTGGTCCTGGGGCCAGTCCTGTTCAATGTCTTCATTAGCGATGTTGCAGAAGGGCTGGAGGAAAAGATCTGCCTGTTTGCAGATGACACCAAGATCTGTAACAGAGTGAATACCTCAGAGGAGGTGGAGAAAATGAGGAGAGACCTGGGGAAGCTTGAAAAATGGTCTGAGGACTGGCAACCTAAGTTTAATTTAAAAAAGTGCAAAATTATGCACCTGGGACACAGAAACCCTGGGGAAAGCTACAGGATTTGGGGGGAGTTGCTGACAGTCACAAAGGAGGAAAGGGACTTGGGGGTTATTATTTCAGACAACCTGAAAATGTCAAAGCAGTGTGCTAAGGCAGCTGGAAGGGCCAGTGGCATTCTGGGATGTATAGGTAGGGGTATCATCAGCAGAAGGAGGGAGGTAGTGATGCCATTATATAAAACCATGGTCAGGCCTCATATGGAGTACTATGTGCAGTTCTGGAGGTCGCACCTTCATAAGGACATTAACAGGCTGGTGACAGTCCAGAGAAGCACGACTAAGATGGTACAGGACTTGCAATGCAAGACTTATGACAAGAGATTAAGGGACCTCAATATGTACTCACTGGAAGAGAGGAGGGAAAGAAGGGACATGAAAGAGACATTCAAGTACCTCAAGGGTATAAACAAAGTGCAGGGGGGAGACATTTTCCAATACAAGAGGAGCTCAAGAACAAAGGGGCATGACATGAAACTGGAAGGTGGAAGTTCCTCTTCACAGAGAGGGTGGTGGACGCATGGAATGGTCTACCTCAGGTGGTTGTGGGAGTGAGCACTGTGGATGGATTCAAGCATGCTTGGGACAGGCATAAGGGAACCATAAAGGTACAGCAGAGGCTGGGTCGGAAGCAGTACTCCAGTACAAGAGCTTACAGGCAGACTAGATAGGCAAGGCAGTCCTTATCTGCTGACAATTTCTATGTTTCTATGGAACAAAAAGATGCCACATTTCATGGAAGGCTATGTACACAAATGCCCGCAGTCTGGGGAACAAGATCCCAGAACTGGTGGTTGCAATGACAGAGGCTGATCTGTACATAGTGGTGATAACCAAAACATGATACACTAGCAACCACAACTGGGACATAAGTGTACTGAGTTATGGCCTATTCAGAAAAGATAGGGAGGGTAAAGGGGGGAAGGGTTGCCCTCTACATCAAAGAGAGCATAAAGGCGACTGTAATTCAAAACAGGCATGATTAAACGGAGATAGTTTGGGTCACCCTTGAGCCAGGCAATGGAACAGCCATTCGCACAGGGGTCGTCTACAGACCCCCGGCTCAGGCCAAGGAAATTGACAAGCAGCTGCTAGAAAACATGAATGAAATGGCAGCAAAGGGGGAGGTACCACTAATGGGAGACTTTAACATGCCAGAGTTAGACTGGTCCATCCCAGCAGGGGCCTCAGCTAGGACACAGGACTTCATGGACTCCCTTGAGGGGGATGGCCTTAGGCAACTGGTTCAGGAACCTACCAGGGACCGGGCAATCCTGGATCTGGTGCTGACCAATGGGGACAGGGTAGCAGATCCTAGGGTGGAAGATCAGTTAGGATCCAGTGACTACAATATGGTGTGGTTCAAATTGGACACAGGAATCCAGTCAACCCATACGGAGGTAAGAGTCTCAGACTTTAGAAGGGCAGATTTTACCAGTATGGGACTATAGCTAAAAGAAACCCTAGAAAAGAGGGGGATAGGCGGGAACATTGAGGAGAAATGGGCACACTTCAAGGAGGCTATAGCGGAGGTAACAAAACAATGTGTTAGGTCAATAGACAAGAGTAAAAGGAGAAGAAAACCACTTAGGTTCTCAGGGGGGTGGCAGAAAAAGTAAGGGCCAAGAGGCTAGCCTTCAGGAAGCATAAGAAGACACAAAGGGATGAAGTCAAGGAAATGTACCAGAAGTGTCTATGAGAGGCGGGAAAGGCAGTGTGGAGTGCTAAAGTGCAAACAGAGGACAGAATTGCACAGTTGGTTAAAAAAGGAGATAAGGCATTCTTCAGGTACATTAGCCAGAAAAGGAAGTAGGGGGAGTAGCAAAGCTTAGAGGTGCCAGGGGGAAGATAGTGGAGGGAGACAGGAAAAAAGCAGCAATTCTGAATGAATATTTCTGTTCATTCTTCACTGTGGGAGAGGATAGGCAAGGCCCACAGCTGGACTTCAAAGGAGCTAAGGATGAGGAGGTGAACACCAGTCCATTCACAGAGGAGAGGGTCCTAGAAGAACTGGCGAAGCTAAAGGTGGAAAAAGCCATGGGTCCAGAAGGCATACATCCCAGGGTCCTAAAGGAACTGAAGACTGAACTGGCAGCCCCTCTAGCAGCCCTGTTCAGTGAGTCCTTCAACACTGGAGTGGTCCCAGAGGACTGGAGGACAAACGTTGTCCCTCTTCACAAGAGCGATAGTAAAGAAGAAGCAGTGAACTACAGGCCAGTTAGTCTAACCTCTGTAGTCGGAAAGAATAGTGGAACACCTGGAAGCAAATGGACTAGTGGTTCCCTGACATCATGGGTTCTCTGCAGGACGATCCTGTCAAACTAATCTGATAGATTTCTTTGACTGGGTGCAAAGGCAGTAGACCAGGGTGTGGGGCAGTGGGGCACTGGATATTGCCTACCTCGACTTCAGCAAAGCCTTTGATACGGTCCCACATAGGAGACTAGTAAATAAGCTAGGTAACCTGGGGTTGGGAATGCAAGCTGGTGAACTGGATTGAAAACTGGTTAAGGGACAGAAAACAGAGGGTAGTGGTGAATGGAACCCAATCAGACGAAAGTGAGGTGACCAGTGGGGTACTTCACGGGTCAGTTCTGGGGCCAGTCTTCATCAGTGACAATGCAGATGAACTGGAGGGAAATGTTTGCCTGTTTACTGTTGACACCAAGATCTGCAACAGGGTGGATACTCCGGAGCGGGTGGAAAGGATGAGAAAAGACCTGGAACTACTGGAGAGATGGCCAGGAGTGTGGCAGCTAAGGTTTAATGCAAAGAAGTGCAAAATCATGCATGTGGGGAGCAGGAACCCTGGGGTGAGCTACAGTTTGGGGGGGAGCTGCTGGCGGTAACTAAGGAGGAGAGTGACTTGGAGGTCATAATCACAGATGACTTAAAGGCCAATAGGCAGACGGCAAAGTCGGTGGGAAAGGCCAGTGGGATGTTAGGGTGTATTGGAAGGGGAATCACAAGTCAAAGGAGGGAGGTAATAGTTCCACTGTACAAGACTCTGGTGAGATCTCACCTTGAATACTGTGTACAGTTCTGGAGACCACACCTTCGAAAGGATATTGACAAAATAGAGATGGAGCAGAATAGGGTGACCAAAATGGTGAAGGGATTGCATCACAAGCCTTATGAGGAGAGAGTGTGAGGGACCTCAATTTGTACACACTGGAACAAAGGAGGGAGAGAGGTGACATGATAGAAACATTCAAGTACCACAAAGGCATTAACAAGGCAGAAAGGGACAACATATTCCAGATTAATAGTAGTACCGGGACAAGGGAACACGGCAGGAGACTGAGGGGTGGCCACATAAGGGGAAATGTTAGAAAGTTTTTTTTTATGGAAAGGGTGGTGGATGCATAGAACAGCCTGCCCCTGGAGATGGTGGCAGCCTGTACAGTCGCAGGCTTCAAACATGCATGGGACAGAAACAAAGGAATAATAGAGATAGGAAGAACAAGCATTTGTCAATGCTGAATGTTTACCTGCTGGAATTGGCATTAGTAGTGCAGGAGTTAGAGAAATGCATTATAGGAATGGCAGTGAAGTATTGAACTAATGCCAGCCCCCATCCTGCAGAGACTGAAAGGCGTTGGGGTGTGCCTTTGTGTCATCGACCATAACGCTTACGCCATTCCACCTCACTCCACCCTGCAGACACCGACAGGTGTCACGGTGTACCTTGGGGTCTTCAGCCCTACACTCACCCCATTCCATAAGGAAATAAGCTGAGATAGGTGCAGTATAGAAGAATGGGTGAACATTAGGGCCAAAGACCCCAATGCACACCTTGATGCCTGTCACTGGCTGCAGGGTGGGGGTGGGGGTGGAAAGACATGAGTATTACAGCCGATGACCCCAAGTCACACCTCCAACACCTGTCAGTCTCTGCAGGGTAGGGCATTATGGCTGGAAACCCTAATGCCCTGGGCATTTGTTGATATTTTTGGTCCAAATTTCAACATGGGCTTTTTTGGGACCCCACCTCATGAACAGTAGCACTATCATTTCATTACTCAGTCCTTGAAGGTGATTTTTGCAAAGTGAGTATGCCATTCTGCAGGTGCGAAAACACATTTCAGGCTGGATGTGAAAAATGACAGCTGTACTGTTCATAAGAAGGTGTGAAAAAATGGCAATGTTGAAAATCTGGAGTGAAAATATTAAAAACTGGCGAAGTTAGGAGCATACGTAGAAATTGCGCCACTCACGCTTGTACTGCAGTCATTTCTTGGAATTTTTTTCACCAAATTTGCAACATGGGTTTTTGGGATCCCACCTCATCAACAGTGGCACTGTCATTTCATTAATCGGTCACGAAAGGTGATTCCGCTCAGTGACCGTGAAATCACCTTTCAGGACCGAATAACAAAATGACATGTTCATGAGGTGGGGTCCCAAGAATCCCATGTTGAAAATTTGGGCCACAATGCCTAAAAATGGCTGAGATATCAACCTAAGTTGAAACCCTCATTGACTCCCATTATACAGCGCTTACTCGATTCCTCAGTTCGCAGTTTGGCTTTGAAGAGTGCAGACGTATCCCGGTCCAGAGAAGATCGCTGCTACCAAACTCCAGAGGGTAAGTATGGATGCGGGGGTGTGGGGAGGTGGGTGCTCAGTGGGAGGGGAAGAGGGGGGGGGACTGGGGAGGTGACAGTGGACCGATTTCTTTTTACAGGTAAAAAAAAAAAGATGTCAGTGAGATGGTTTTCTTGGTTTTACAGGTTTAAAAAAAAGCATTTCGGCACACTGGGGTAGGCTGTCAGTGTGCCACAACAGTGGTGGTGAGGGGGCATACCAACACAGGGATTGGGCACCCCAATGTCAACAGATTACTAACAGGTTTTGGGGGGCACATCCGACACTGGGAGTGGGCATCCTGGTGTTGGAAACATTTTGGCACACTGGGGTGGGCTCCCAGTGTGCCACATTAATGGAGGGAGGGGGGATACATGCTGACATGGGGATTGGGCACCCCAAGGTCAACTTTCCTTGGAGTGTGTGGCAGGTGGCAGGAGCTGTAGCTCATTATTTGTTTCACCAGGAAAGGCACATAGAACAAACAAGTTGTTGGCGGAGCAAGGGCCAGGGACAGAGTGCTGGGTGGCAGGAACTGACAAGGGTGCAAGGGAGGGGGAGGTGCCACTGCAGTGATGAAAATGATTGTGATTGCAGCAGCAGATTTGTTTCAACTCCTTGGCTCTCTTTGAAGCTGCTGTCATCAGCAGCCTCCCCCTTGATTGACGGCTGAGGGAAGCACCCAGTAAAGCATCTGCTGCATTGTCCACAACACTGACATACCTCTGCAGGGCCAAAATAAGGATTTGGCAGGCAAGAGCCATAAATAGCTTCTGGGTTGCAGTATTTTTCATCAGACCAGGATCTACCCTGGCAAAGCCAGCAGTTGATATTAACATAAATAAAAATGCATTGCGATGTTGTAGATGAGGAATAAAATGGAAGGGAATCAAATGATAAAAAATGCAATTCTGTATAGGAATATTGTATAAATATTAAATGATTTATTTACATTTGCCAGGTACACATAACTTTAATAACTAAATTAATAATTACATTAACACATCCTCATGGTAAAACTGCTCATTGGAAAAGGTGCAGTTGATCTAAACAGAGACATACAGAAGGAGGCACTTTGCCAACTGTCTTATACATTTGCTGATTCAAAGAGGAGAAGATAATCTGTTAATTAACAGACTAATGCCAATCCTTTATTTCATGACTGCTCTGCTGCAGGTTCACATGACAGAGTGTATGACTCTTTTCCCACCTGCCCACCTGTTCTGTACCTCAATATATTGGTGCAAAAGTAATACTGTATTTTACAACTAGACCTTTGCAGCTACAAGCCCACCCCCATCTCCAGTTGACATGCGGAACATCTCCAGTTGATATTCTGAGAAGTGTTTACTGTTATGTTGCTGAGAGGCTCTCCCTGCCCTCCCTCTCTAAGCAGCTCCAAGATACCTTCAGCACATGATGCATGCGTGTCACAATTCACCCCAAAGCTGCCCTGAAAGTGCTGCAGCTAGCACCATTGATCCTATCTTACTGAGAGCACTAGGTGCTACTACGGAATTTGCAGGTGCTAATTAGTACCCAGCTCCCCCTTATTTTGATCTCTGCCTCTGAAATGTGGTACTGTCGCAAGATGTTTCTTGCACATGAGCTGCACTCATGTGTGCAAGCAAACATAAAAAGCTAAAGCCAATGACCAGACAGGGTCACTGGATGCTTCGTTAGGCAGCTTAACCGGTCCTTATCTGCCTACAGCATCTGTGTATTTATGTAAGGCAATAAAATATTGTACACCGCTTAAACAGTTATACATATATATATATATATATATATATATATATATATATACACACACACAAACGTGCAATGGGGTGGAGATAAACAGAGTGAAATAAATCCATTTATCTGAGCAACTGTGTGGATACATTTCATTTATCCACACAGTGCTTATGTCATCAGCCATTTATCTGTACAATGCTTATGTCATTTAGCATGTTCAGCTTCAGTAGCAGTATTAACCATATTCAAATGCGAATAACTTTAAAATGAAAAATGATACCATGGTACTGTGAGCATGAAAGTTGTTCAGCACAAAAATATCTACAAAATGAGTGGTGTTTCATTTATTGATACCTTTTCGATTTTTTGATAATTAGCAAAAAAACAGCAGAAATTTAAATTTATCTTTCATTTTGTCAGCAAACAAATATCAATACCATTAAAATGAAAAATGATAGCATGGTACTGTAAGCACAAAGTTTATTCAGCACAGAAATATCTACAAAATGAGTGGTTTTATTTATAGATACCTTTTAGTTTTTTCATAATTAGCGAAAAACAGCAAATTCCATTTTTGTGCACGTTTTCATCAAACAAATGCAAATAACTTTAAAACAAAAAATGATAGTATGGTACTTTGAGCACAAAATTGTTCAGCACAAAAATATCTACAGAATGAGAGGTGTTTCATTTTTAAATTCCTTTTAGATTTTCTATAATCAGCAAAAAATGGCAGAAAATTAAATTTGTATTCACTTTTTTGACTAACAAATGCCCTCTCCGAAAGCAAACACATATAGAATAGTGTATTGGAGTCCATACACAACCACATTCTTCTCATACAGAGTGGTTTCCATGATGATGTGGACCTTGAGACCGAAGCTCGAGCGGTCTCTTTCGTCATGGAAACCACGAGGTATCGAGAATAGTGTGGTTGTGTATTTGGGCTCCCATACAATTTTCTTTATAGTGTATGGTGCCCAAAAAACACACAAAAAAATCACTTACTATTGTTGATCTGTGGCAGCATTTTGTTCGAGACCTGCACTTCCTAGGTCTCCACTGGCTGGCCAGCTCATGCATGAACTAGTCAACCACCACCTGCCCAATGAACAGTGCTGTTTGGTGGAGGCTGCATTGTGATGTAGCTACTAACGCAGAATGAAAAGTCATTCTGCATTAGTAGATACGTCACTGCTAAAGCAGAACAACTTTTTTGAGTGTATGGAAATCCATACACAATTGCATTTCACCATACAGTATAAAAGAATTGTGTATCAAACTTTATCATTATGTACTGACTATAATGTAAAGTTGGAGTGTCCATAGCAACCGCTTAGCAGCCACTATGCTAAGTGGAGCTACACTAAAATAAAACACAAACTATGTTAACCATAAATAAAACAGCATTTAAAAAACTCCTATCCTATTGTATAAATGGAATATGCAATGGAAAACTTGTGGAATAAGTGATTTATCTGCACTCGAGCAGTTTGATCTTGGACACCTCACTCATGGCTTATGCCACTCATGAGTTTACCCAAGGTCAAATTGCTCTTCTGCAGATAAATCATTTATTACACTCATTTCTATTGCATATCCCATAAACATATAGATATATATATATATATATATATACATATATATATACGTATATATATATATATATATATATATATATTGTGTGTATATATATATATACTATATATATAGGCCCAGATATTCAAAAGGGTTGCGCATGCGCAAGTCCTACATTACGCCATTCTGCGCTATTCAGCAGGAAGACAGTTACTGACAACAGGTTGCACAACAAGTGCAATGCAAATGAATGCATGCTCAACAGGAGTGGGAGGAACCATGCATAAACTCGCAACCCGATATTCAGTCGGGTTGTGCAGAGATAATCATCACGCAACCCCAACCTGCGCCTGCACAACTTTGAGCCAAAAAAAAGGATCAAGTTGAGGGCCACCACAGGTGAGCTGCTGTGTGCAGGCGCAACACAGCAGCTGCCACCTGTGGCTGGCCCCAACTCAGTCCTGTGCCCCCCACCAGCCCGATCGTGGGCAGAACATAAAACAACCCCCACACATCTCCAATGCCCGATCGCGGGCGAAAGTATCATGAAACCCCCACATCTCCCAATGCCCGATCGCGGGCAGAGCGTATATTAACCCCACAAACAGCTCGATGCCCGATCATGGGCAGAATGTGAAACAACCCCCAGTGCCCGATCGTGGGCAGAATGTAAAACCCCCAACCGAATATCTCCCTGGTGGTCAGTGGACCGTAATGCCCGATCGCGGGCAGAATGTCAATTACAACCCCCAAACATCAGGCGGGTGGGATGCTGCCGCCCACCGGCTGCCAGGGGGCGGAATGGAGGGCCGTGGGTCGGTGGGGTGGGGACACTAGACACCAGGGAGATGTTTGGGAAAATTATAACCCGCCCGCGATCGGGCATTACGGTCCACTGGACCACCAGGGAGATATTCGGGTTGGGGCTTTTTATATTCTGCCCACGATCGGGCACTGGGGGGTTGTTTCACGCTCTGCCTGCGATCGGGCATCGGGAGATGTGTGGGGGTTTCATGATACTTTCTGCCCACGATCGGGCATTGGGAGATGTGTAGGGGGTTCATGATACTTTCTGCCCGTGATCGGGCATTGGGAGATGTGTGGGGGTTTCACTGATACTTTCTGCCCGTGATCGGGCATTGGAAGATGTGGGGGGTTTCATGATACTTTCTGCCCACGATCGGGCATTAGGGAGATGTGTGAGGGGTTTTCATGATACTTTCTGCCCCGCGATCGGGCATTGGGAGATGTGTGGGGTTTCATGATACTTTCTGCCCACGATCGGGCATTGGGAGATGTGTGGGGGTTTCATGGTACTTTCTGCCCACGATCGGGTATTGGGAGATGTGTGGGGGTTTCATGATACTTTCTGCCCATAATCGGGCTTGGGAGCTGTGTGTGGGGGAATGTATACACAGAACTGCCCGCGATCGGGCTGCAGGGTGCGTCGGTCCCCGACGGCTGCTGCCTGGCAGGGTGGCCAGGCGCAAGTCCCGGGATCGGCGCACCTACATGCTAATGGCATGCAAATGGGGCCATAAATAGATGCAAATGGCCCCCCCTGCACCTTGCATAAATTATGGCTCCATTTGCAAGTCACCTTTTGAATATTGGAAATTTGCGCATGGCGCAATGGTACTTGCACCACCGCAAGTTTAATGCTCAACTCTGGCAACTTGCGGTGGCGCAAGTTCCACTGCGCCATGCGCAGTGGCTGTGGCTGGGGGGTGATATTCAAAGGAGTTGCTCAATAGCGCAACTCCTTTGAATATCGCCCCGGCCACACCCCTGCGCAACTATTTTGAGCAGCGCAGGGGCTTGCGCCTCAGAATGGCACAGTTTGAATATCTGGGCCATAGTATATTTATTGGTTATAAACCACTACAAGTGAGTACACAACAGCTCCATAAACCACATATGTGGTTTATGGGGCTCCATAAACCATGGGCACACAAAAAACAAAGCAGCACCTTAGCCGCCAGAGAAGCTGCCCTCACATCGCACGTCCAGTAGCCTAGTTTTTTTTTCACACAGTCGGCGCAAGGCACACGCTTCTCAACTGCTTTACAATACAGCAGTAAAAAACTAACATCGGGTTCCAAAATTCAAACTACTCTTCTATCCCCTGACTTATACAGCAGCTTACCTGCTCTGATATTCAGTGCCCATGAAGTTTTATTAATCGTGGTTCCAAACCTCATAATTTTTACTTATGTGGCCGGCTTGTAACACAAACTGAGTTCCGGTTTGCCAACATGCTCCCCCACGAAAGGATGCTTTCCATAGACGTTATTGGGATGACCAGTAAATATAAAAAATAAAACATGAAGAAATTAATTTTTAATGGGGATTTTATGCACACCCTTGGTGTGTGATCCCCCATATAAACCCAGAGGGCTTTGGGCATCACACACCTCAGGTGAGCATAAAATCTCCATAAAGCACACTTTCTCATGCATTATATATATATATATATAGAGAGAGAGAGAGAGAGAGAGAGAGGGAGAGAGCGAGAGAGAGATAGGATACATGATGGGCAGGAGTGTGATATGGAAAATATTCTCACTCCTGCATAGTGAGCTCTGGATACTCATGAGTGCGAAGGCATGGAGTGAGAGTATCCAGAGCTCACTCTGCAGGAGTGAGAATATTTTCTATAGCACACGATCTGCACATCATGTGTGTTATTTATGCAATGGGGTGGGAGCTTCTGAAATATTGGTACGTTTTCCTGTTTCTGTGTGCTTTCTGCTCTTTCTGTGTGTGGTTGGAGTGTGTGTATGAGTTTTTCTGAATGGGCTGGGAGTCTCAGAAACACTAGGGGACACAGATGAGTGTCTTTTGCAATGCTAATTGAGTAACTTGCAGACCTCAGTGAGAAAGAGAAACTGGTAAAGCACTTTCATTTAGAATGCAGGCTGTAGGGAAGCTGAGATCAGCATAGTAATGGGCTGGGAGTCTCAGAAACTCTATGGGTCACAGGTGAGTGTCTTTTGCAGTGCTAATCAAGTAACTTGCAGACCTCAGTGAGAAAGAGAAACTGGTAAAGCACTTTCATTTAGAATGCAGGCTATATTGAAGTTGAGATCAGCATAGTAATGGGCTGGGAGTCTCAGAAACTCTATGGGTCACAGGTGAGTGTCTTTTGCAGTGCTAATCAAGTAACTTGCAGACCTCAATGAGAAAGAGAAACTGGTAAAGCACTTTCATTTAGAATGCATGCTGTAGTGAGTGGTGACATCAGCACAGTATGGATAAACGGCATTTATCATCACTGTGCTGGTGTCATCATCATTTATCACACTTCAGTGAAAATATCTCCATTTATCACACGCAAGAAGCTCCCACCCCTATTGCATGTGTGTATGTGTGTATATATATATATATTGGCACAGTAACGCCCCTATAGTTAGGGCTGTATAGACAGTTCTATGTTAAATTCAGAATTTTGTACCTTAATAACTTTGGCAATTTTTGACGAAATAGTCTGAAATTTGGTATGTGTGGTCACCCTGTAAATATCTCAAGATGTGGAAAGCTTTGTAATGGTGTTTTGTATGGTAAGTAGTAAAAAACAGAAAAATAAAAATGTTTTCCCACTGGTTAACATAGGATTTTTTGCTGTCATCTACAGATCAGAAGGAGTAAAATTGTTACCTGACATTTTCAGGGATGGTGGGGGCAGTGCCAAGGGTGTGCCTTTGGATAGTTTGGTGAAAATAAATGTCACCATTTTTGAATTATAATGAATTTTGTAATAGCTACCAGGCAGGCAGGTTATTGAAAACCATTTGAACTGTTAATTGTTAAGGATTTACTGGTTGAATCTCAGAGAAATACTGTTTGTGTTTCCGCTATCTTGTTTTTTTTTCTCCCTTTACAAATTGGATTTCTAAAGAAATTCTAGTAAGTTAGGGATGACCAAGACCTATATTTAGGTCTCAGTCACATGCTTAACAACACTATTTAATTATTGTTTAAAAATTTCCAGGTTATGTGTGTGTTTTTGGGGCAAGAATCGCATCGCCTGTCACTCGCTTTATAAGGATCTATCAATCAGTAATTTAACTTTTGAAGTTCTTTACAGTTTGAACTTTACTATTCAAACTATAAAGACTTCAAACAATTAAACAGTAGGTAGTTACTTACATCAAGTGTGTTTCTGTTTGGTTGTTTATCCTGCTGTAGTAAAACATGATCCTGAAACTTGTATCCTTTGTGATTATTTTCTTATCTGGTCTTTTGGTGAGCTGAATGAGCGTGAAAAAAAAAAAACACTGCTCGGATGCGCTTTGAAGCCCCTAAGCAAACTCGGGCTTCCCACAATCGACAGAAGTGAAGCTGTGCAGAGCTACTGACATGAATGTACTCACAATTGTTCCTTAGGGCAGTGGTTGCCCCACTTAAGCTGTCCCGTCATTAGAAAACAAAATTGGAAAGCTGAAACCACATTTTAAAATGTTTTTTATTCCCACATAAATAACAGCACATTCATGTGCCTGCAGGCTGTGGTGCTCCTGCTTGTGTAGTGCTGTGACCTCATGTAGGAAAAGGGACCAGCGAGCGGGAGCAGGCAGGTAATGTGGTTGAGTGACACAGATCACACCACGGTGGCAATGCTCTGCCAGTGTGCAAATCCAAGGAATGCAGAAAGAGCCCTTCATCACATGCAGGCACCAGACAGACATTGTGCACTGGGTGCACTGCATGGTGTGTATGCACACAGGGGATGCTACTGAACTACTACCCACTGTAGAATACTTGGTAATACTTGGTAGAATAAGACAAAGTAAGCTAGAAAGCCCATTAAGTTGTCTCCCACTCTTGGGAGTCCTTATGTTTATGTCAGTTGCCAATCTGATTTGAAAACAAGTATTTGTCTAAACTACTCTTAAATTGATCGAAACAGGGTGCCATAATAATATTCACAGGTAGGTGATTCCAAATTTTGGAGGATGTTATAGAAAAGAAATTTTGACTTTTAAAAGTCCTTGCCTTTGAAACATATGGCTGTCTCTTATGCGATCTTAAGTTTCTGGCTGGTATATCTCTGAAACTGAAACCACACATTGTCATCAAATCTGGATTTTGCAATATTTTATAGGTCAAAAGTAAATCACCTCTCATCCTTTGAGTCTCTAATAAAAATAAATCTAAATCTTTTAGTCTAGTCCTATAGTTTTTGGTTTTGAACCTGTGGAGTACAGAGTTGAGCATGGCGCTAAAGATTAGCTGCCGCCCCTTTAACTAGGAACAGTAATGGGCAGCCAGCTATGGTCACATGTTATGCTAATTAGAGTCCAGCTGGGGCTAGGGAAGGGCAAATTACTTTGTCCTCTAGTCAGTCTAGGATGTTCCTTGTGCTGATGAGATGTGCCTTCCTAAGCTCCTAAATAAACCTTATCTTGTTCATTATTTTATGCATCCGACTCAGTTCATTCGGTACCTAGTGAATCCTGCAACAGAAGCACCGGATGGGAAAGCAGAATACCAGGAGGTAAGCAGTCCTAGTGGCAAACCAAATACCAAAATGCCACACATGGTGGAGAATGCAGCCCTTCCTCTTCTGCCCAGACCCCATCTAGCGTGCTCTGCGTCGTTGGGTACCCCAAAGTCATCACCCAAGTGTGCCTCAACTGTATGCATGCTCAGAAAGAATAAACTTGGCAGCAGAGAGGAAAATTAAAACTGAACTGTTCTCTGTTAAAGTAAGCCTCCTGCATTCTGCCTCAGCATATATAAGTCTCCTTGCATATAACTGTGCTCCAAATTAGGACACTATCTGTGCAACTAAGGTACAAAATTCTTTTATGGCTTCACCATCCCCATGGAGCTGCATGCTACAAACCTTGGCAGGCTTCTGCAAACTCCATATCTAGAAAGCACACCAAAATCTAAAACCCGGCTCCCAGCCAGCAAAAGCACAGAATATACACTGCAATCCCTGCCCAACTGCCCTCTGCTTTAGGGATCAGCCACCAAACTATAAAACCAGCAAAGCAGCAACAAAATGTTAAACTATTTTTCCTATTGCTGTCTCTGGATTGCAGCTCCAGCAAATGCAAATTCCATACTAGTCCTGCTAACTAGCAGCCTGCAGCCCTTCTCTAACACTGTAGGCTAGGAGAAAAAAAAGTGTGCTGCATAATACATGCCTGCAAATGAAACGAACTGTAATTTATGATCATGCTAGCCTGAGCACCACGGGCTGGGGACTGCCTGTTCATTAACTTTTAAACCAGAGACATATGGCTTTCTGCTATTTTAAGTCAAGGTGCTTTCCAATACACAGACATTTGTTTTGCCAGTTCTGCCTCAAGAAAGTATTTGAGACTTCTAAACCTTGACGAGAGCAATAAATATCGCAACACAAATACTTTGGATAGCCTGGATGGGAGTCACTCAGCCAAACCAAAGCCTGCCATTTATCTTTTGAACAGACTGCAGAATGGCCATCTTGCATTCTTTCATTTGCCCTAATATAAGCCACTACCTACAACTACAAAACAGGAAGCAACCCTTCCCCCCCGTTGGCAGCCATATTGGGAATATCAAATTAGTCAAGAAGCCTATGTTACAGGTCCAGTGGCCATCTTTGTGAGGGGCATCAGCTTGTTCAAAATGACCTCACTCCATGGGAAGTAATGGTGGCCATGGTTTTGAGGAGCACCCATTGAAATGAATGAACACTGCAACAAATAGTTGCATCTTGCAAAAGAAAAGTTTATTTCAATAACAGACAACACCAAGCTAGAGTGGAAGTTGTTTATTGAGATGTGCATTGATGAAAATTGCTTAAATAGAAGTGTACTTGCCTACAAAAAAAAAACCCTAACAACAAAACGTTTCCTTCTCTCAATGAATCATTTATTCCAAGGCATCTCCTCCTCTCCATGACAACCACTCCTACCCATCCGTATGGCCTTCATTCAGAGCCCCTCTCCAACCATGTCTTCCAAGGCCACCAACACCCCGAGCACTGTCAGCTCTGGGGCTCCACCTTCACCTACCTCAAGAGCATGGGGTCTCAAGATTGAAACTATGCTGCATGACATCCTGTCATCCATTCTAGCCCAAGGGACACCCACTGTACAGGCCATCCAGGATGACCTCACCTACCTTAAAGCTATTTCCACACACTCAACAGTCCACTCCAGCTTGCAGCCAGTAACGTTCTCAGCACCACCTCATGAAGATGCTGTCACCTGGCTCGAGCAATTTCAGGCTTGGATCTCCTTCAATGGTTGGACAGATCCCTTGCGAATTTCCAACGCTATGTGCTTGCACCTGAGAGGGACGGCCATATCGTGGTTCAATGCCCTTCCAGACCAGACGAGAGGGAACAATGTCACCCTGTATTCCACCTTCAAGGACTATTTCTTACAAGCTCATCCACCCTGGTTGTTAGAACAGCAGCTATGAGAGCACAGTATGCAACCCTCCGAATCATTGGAAGCATTTATAGTGAACATTGAATCATGGTGCAAATGTCTACAAAAATCAGAAAAAGACCAGATTACAGCATTTGTCTGGGGCCTGCTTCCACATTTTCATACCTACGTTATCCAACAAAAGCCAACCACCTGGCTAGACACAATCCAAGTGGCTCAGTTAGCCCAAGAGTCTATTTCCATGCTTCAGCCTACCACTGTTCAGGACCCACAGTCCTCACGGTTGGCTGCACTTGCTACTTGCATCCAACAACAACAAAAAATGACTGACCAGCTCATTTCAACTGTCAACAGCATACATTACCCCACTGCAGCTCCCACTGCAACTCTTGTTATTGCCCTACAGCCACCTCCACAGAGATCTGAGCCACCTCCATCTTCACGGGAGCCAGTGACCTGTCAGTGGTGTGGGTTCAGGGGTCACACTGCTGCAGTCTGCCGCACACTGCAAAACTTTCATAGGACTCAAGACAGCTACAGGCATCTGCCACAGCGTAATCAGCAATATGCTAGCAACTATTCACAGGACCAGGGAAACAAGCACCACCCAACAAACTTGGGGCTCTTGTTGGGCAGGAAAATGAAGCAACTGACTGCCCCACTGACTTACATAACACAAACAAATGGCACCCTCTAGCTGCTAAGTCAGGTGCAATCTCACCTAAAGGAGCCAAAGTTCCTGTCATCAGATCACCCCTCCTTGCAAACTACATCCCCATCACTACTGGCAATTGGTCCACGCATGCCTTGGTCGACTCTGGAGCAGAAATCTCTGTGATCCACAGCAATATCCTAGACAATCCAGCTATTTGCCATGTATCTACTGTTGCTCCAGCTGACCTAAAACACATCATCACTGCAAGCACTGCTACCATACCTATCACCGGCATGGTCCATCTCAAGCCCCACTTCAGCTTACAGCAAGCTATGATTAAATTCTACTTAGTGCCTGAACTTCAGACAGACGTGATCCTTGGCCGGGACTTTCTCAAGGCACACAAAGCCATACTGGTCTCTGCCTCAAACAAACTGTCACTAGATCCTCGGAGCTGCAGTCTCAGTCACTGTACCTCCTAAGTTAGAGATGGTTTTGATTGCCAAGATTCGAGGTGACCCCCTTCCCCAAGGTGTTGTTGGCATCATCACGGGATCCCCAGCTTTGCACTCCTCAGGTCTCCTCCCAGGGAACATCCTGTCTGCTGTGCATGGTGGTTCAGTATTACAAAAGTGCTGCAACTTCACGGATGAACCAGTGGTAATCTCCGAGGGTGCCAGTATCGGGAAGTTTGTTTGTCTGTCTTCAGGGGATCAGCTTCAGCTTCTACCCGAACCTCAGCCTGGTTCCATTAACAGTCATCCTGTCAGTACCATCACAACCACCCCCACTTCACAAGGAATGCAAATGCCCTTCAGTCAGCGTCTCTCTGCTCACAACTTCCAGCCTGTCCAACAGAGAAACAGCAACTTCTGGAATTCCTGGAAACCTACTCAGATGTCTTTGTCAGTCCTGATAATAAGCTTTGGATGCTGCAATACCCTGCAACACACCATTGAGGTGCAGCCTAACCAAAAGCAAATTCATCAGCGAGCCTACAAAGTGGGACACAAACAAAAGCAAATCCTAGAGAACTTAATCATGGACATGCTCAAACAGGACATCATTGAGGAAACCACCAGTCCCTGGGGTGCACTTTGCTTGCTGGTAGTCAAGAAGGACCAAGGGTATTGGTTTGTGGTGGACTACAGAAAGCTCAATGCCCTCACTGTACAGGATGCCCTTCCCTTACCCACCACAGAGGATTCCTTAGAGAGCCTTGGTGCAGCCAGCCCAGCCTACTTCACCACTCTAGATCTCCAGAGTGGATTCTACCAAGTTACTATTGATCCAGCTTCATGTCCATACACAGCCTGGTGCTGCCATTTGGGGCTTTTCCAGTTCAAACGTCTGTCTATGGGACTTTGGAACAGCCCAGCCACCTTTCAACACGTCATGAAGACTGTGTTGTGTGGACTGTCTTAGAAATCTTGCCTAGTGTATCTCGATGATGTTATTGTCTTCAGCAGAACTTTCCAAGAACACCTCCAGCATTTCAAAGAGATGTTCGAATGTCTCAGGTAAGCCAACCTCAAACTCCGTCCAGAGAAATGTTGCCTCGCTCAGCATCAAATCCATTACCTGGGACATGTGGTCAGTTTGCACGGCATCTCGCCAGACCCAGATAAGCTTTCTGCAGTAAAAGATTATCCAGAACCCACAAACCTCAAAGACCTTAGAACTTTCCTAGGTTTGTCTGGCTACTACAGAAAATTCATTTGCAATTATGCTAACATTGCAGCTCCCTTGTATGCTCTCACGAAAAGGGGATGCGACTACATATGGACTTCTGATTGCAAAGACGACTTTGAAACCTTGAAAGACAAACTTATTTCTTCTCCAGTATTGGCCTATCCCCGCTTTGACCAGCCATTCAAGCTTTACACAGATGCTAGCTCCTTTACAGTGGGCGTTGCACTGTGTCAAATCCAAGATGAAACAGAATGAGTTGTTTCCTATGCAGGGCACTCTCGTTCTTCAGCTAAGCAAAACTACAGCATCACAGAAAAAGAATGCCTAGCCATGGTCTTTGCTGTAAAGAAGTTTGACTGCTACCTTCACTACTCCTCCTTCACAGCCATCGTGGATCACTCAGCCCTCAGATGGTTATTCGAAATGAAGGAACCAGTAGGAAAGTTTGCCCGATGGGTTGCCATACTGCAAGGCTACAATTTTGAAATCCAATACTGACCAGGTCGAGTTCACTCCAATGCCGATGCTGTAAGCCAGAGATGGTATCCCACTGTAGCAACCTCTCCTGATGAAGAAGCCTGCCTACAAGCTCTCCCCTTCTGCTCCACAGATGAGTTCTCTGTGGACACTCCTACAGCACCTCAAGTCACTTTGCTGTTCTCAAATGCTTCTACAGAAAAAAGTTCCAATCCTCAACTATTGCAAGCAGCTGAAGAGCTTCTTACAGCCTCCAGCACCAATATCTTCCTGGCCACAATCAAACTTCAACAAAGAACTGATCCTCAGTTTACAGACATCATCACTTATCTTGAGTCTGGAACTTTAACGCAAGAAAAGAAACACCGCCAGGATGTACAATTCTTTGCGTCACAGTATTTTCTCAATGACGGAGTGCTTTTTCACATTTGGACCAAGGAGAGCAAGGACCATCGCACAGGCAGAACTCGTGTACAGTTAGTTGTGCCAGCCTCTCTAGTCTCTGAAGTTCTTCAATCCACTCATGCCTCTCCACTTTGTGGAGGTCATATGGGTATTCACAGAACTCTCAAAAAGACAAGGCTCCACTTCTTCTGGCCTCACATGAACAAGGACATTGTCCATTTTGTAAAATCCTGCCAGCCCTGTTCCCAAAGAAAGCCTCCCACCAAACCAACCAAGGCACACATCATTCCAATGCCTGTAGCCACAGAACCTTTTCAAAGAGTCAGCACAGATATTCTTGGGCCCCCGCCTACCTGCCCTGACACCGGCAACAAGTACATTCTTGTCTTTGTGGACTAACTAAATACTTGGCACTGATCCCATTAAAAGACATTAAAGCTGCTACAGTGGCAAGTGCCTTCTTCAATACAATAATTTTCCATCACGGTACCACAGTGTACCTGCATTCTGACAGAGGCACTAACTACTTCTCATCTATTGTGCAAGAAACCTTCAAACTTCTCGACATCAAAAAGACTCATACAACCAGTTACCATCCACAGTGCAATGGACAAAGTGAGAGAATGATGTCAACCATTCTTAACACACTATCCAAGTACCTGGATGAGACTCACAGCACTTGGGATCATTTTGTTCCCTTCATTCAGGCTGCATGCAACTCTAGCCCTTGTGTCAACAGCACAGAGTACACCCCGTTTTTCCTAGTCCATGGATGTGACCCAAGAACACCTCTGGACAAAGATCTCTCACTGCTAAATATCCCAAAGTCAGCTTCCTCCTTCATCATCCCAATGTTGGAACAGCTTGAACGTACGAGACGGGTTGCTATTGACACCCTGGGACAGAGAAAAACAGCAATGCAAAGAATGTCTGCAGCTACAAGTGTCATGATCCTTCATTTTCTGTGGGGGACATCATATATTTGTATCAACCTGTCCTTATTCCAGGTGCCACCAGAAAACTGCTTCGCCCCTGGACTGGACCATTTTACATTGTGCAAAAGCTTCCCCCAGTTCATGTTCGCTTGCGCCGAAAGTCAGATGGGAAGTTGGTACATAATAAAATTCACATTAACAGCTTGAAGCATGGGTACTTTCATGATTCCCTCCATGATGATCCCAGTCCCTCAAGTAATGAAGCTTCTTTGGAACTTGCAATCCTTTCAGAAACTGAACTTCCTGCTGACAATTTGACAACTGTTCCAGCAGCACCTCATGGTACTGACACTTATCAGCCAGATCCCGATCTTCCTGCCCAACCAGATGAACGTTCTGGAACTTCTCAGCCTCTTGCATCTTCTCAGGACTCTCTTATACCCCAAACAATATATCAGATCGAGAAGATTCTGCGCAAAAAGTACATCAATGGATCTCGGTCATACTGTATTAAATGGTGTGGGTATAACAGTGCTCACAACTCATGGGTCCCCTTTTCTGACTTGACCACATCCTGTCAAGAACTAGTTTAAGCCACCCACCCAGCAATTCCAACTGACCGTAAAAGCCACAGAATCCAGTGAACTTATTATTTGTACTCAGTGCAGTGATTCTGTTAATTCTTTGTCTTAATCTGCAAATTGCTTCTCAATTCCTGTATGATCTTAATTTTATTTCTCTTCTAAATTTTAGCATTTTCAATCAACTAATCAATTGTCTTCTAGTAATGTCTCCACAATATGGTTAAATGTTCACTTACTGTTAACTAAGGTTTTACTACTTTCTATTGTTGTTCATGCTTAACGATGTCTTTACTTGTGCGAGTGGTACTCACGTTTACAATACCCGGGGTGATGTGGAGTACACAGTTGAGCATGGGGCTAAAGATTAGCTGCCACCCCTTTAACTAGGAACAGTAATGGACAGCCAGCTATGGTCACATGTTATGCTAATTAGTGTCCAGCTGGGGCTAGGGAAGGGCAAATTCCTTTGTCCTCTGGTCAGTCTAGGATGTTCCCTGTGCTGATGAGTTGAGCCTTCCTAAGCTCCTAAATAAACCTTATCTTGTTCATTATTGTATGCATCCGACTCAGTCCGTTCGGTACCTAGTGACTCCTGCAGCAGAAGCACCAGATGGGAAAGCAGAATACCAGGAGGTAAGCGGTCCTAGTGGCAGACCAAATACCAAAACATCACAATCCCGACTAAGGATTTAGTTAATTTCATCTGAGTTTTTTCAAGTAAACTAATCCCTTTCTTCAGATAAGGGCTCCAAAGGGGAGAGCCATAATCAAAGTGCGGTATTACATACGATTTGTATAATTTCATTAAACACTCCTTATCCCTAGTAATGAAGGTTTTCTTTATAGTTCTTAGCATTCTGCTAGTAATAGTAGAGACATGGCGAGTATGGTCAATAGTATTCAATTCAGTTTTCACCCAAATCCCCAAATTAAGTTCCTTCTTGGAACATTTCAGTGTCTTTCCATTTAATATATATTTATAGTTAGGATTTTTTTCCCCATAATGCAGCACTGTGCATTTTGCTTTATTAAATTCCATTTTATTATTTTATGCCCATACTTCAGTTTGTTCTAGATCTTTGCAAAATTCTAAATAGTTCAGTCCTGTATCCACTTCATGTCCTATCTTGGTATCATCTGCAAATTTTGAGATGACACCCTTTATTCCTTTTCCCATATCGCTTATGTACAATGAAAGCAAAACCGGACCGAGAATGGTATGGGACCATGGAGAACCACTGCTGTTGTGTAGAGTCCTGGACACTGTTTCTTGTGCCAGGTGCTGTCAGCCACCACTAGCATGTTAGACACACCAACAGAACAGCTGCTCATTTATAGCAGCTGGCATCCTGCACTGTGCACTGCGGGTGATACACAAACTGGGGCACTTGTGCTGCTATGCCTGCATTTTTGCCCTGCAAGTGGAAGGGCTTGGGGAGAGACTCATAGCAGTGTCTACGTCAGAAGTGAGTGGATCCTGCAATACCACATCTATGGTGGCCGGTCCTCCACCCTCTTAGATAGCAGCCCTACCCCCACATCATGAGTCACACTCTGCGACCAGCACAGCGCTCCTCTCACCTCCATGGCTGGCCATAGACTGCGGTATGAATGAGTGCTGACGCAGAATGCAATATGAATGAGTCACTCATTCATTGTGCATTCTGCATTGGGACTCATTCATACAACAGTCTACGGTCAGCCGTGGAGGCTTGATACCAACTTTGATTTTTAGTATGAGCATGAGTAGCATATTAATAGTTCAACTACTTTCACACCGCAACTGGTGAGCGTGCAAGCCTGAAATCTACATTATTTATATGAGGCACATATAACGGGATCGTTGCAACATGTGCAGTTTTCCCGGTTTCCCAATTAGCGTCCCATCAATCTGTAAGGGTTTAGTTAGCAGAAAACTACTGTACCCTTATACAACAAGCAGGTACAATCAAGTGACCTAGTTGATGTTAAGATCATAGTGAGCAAAAGTGCTCTTTAAAAAACAAACATGGGAATTAAAGCTTTTAAACTGAATAGTTAATCATTTAATGATCAAGGGAACGGGTTGTAGAGCTTAGAGCTTAAGCACTAATGTAATGAATCACTTTATGTGTTATGTATTTTGTTCAAAAAGAAGAAGAAAATTAACAACAAAGTAACACTGGTTCACTGGATCACTGATTTGCTCCAACTTTGTCTAATTCATATATATATATATATATATATGATACATACAGCAAGCAATAATTGATCAAATTATGAAAGTTTATGAAATTAAAATTCGGAACTGATGATTTTTCCTCTCTATAAATTTTAATGGGAGCTCAAAGGTTCTGATATCAGTACCAAGTAGTAAGACATGCAAGGTAGTAACTCGACTACAAACATGATTTATTTATACTTTCCATGGATTAAGATGGCTGTTAAAAATGTGCTTTATAGGATGGCTGACTGCTCTAAGTTGAACACTAGGCTGTTTGCTGTAAAGAAGGAAACCGTCCCCTGACGTCTTTTATTTTTTGTCCCTGTAAAAAAGAAAATAGTCTCTCTTGATTCCCGCTGTCCCCCTCCCCTATCCTGACCCTCCCACTGAGCACCCACCACCCCACCCCTTACTCTATACTTACCTCTGGAGGATGTCTGCTGCCATCTTCTGAGGACAGGGACATGTCTGCACTCTTCAAAGCCAAACCGCAAACTGAGGAATCAAGGTAAGTGCAATATAATGTATTTCAATGGTGCTTTGAACTTATCTATTAATTATTTCAATTTTGTTAACCAGGTAGGCCCACTGAGCCCCGAAGATCCCTTTTTCAGGGGCGACCTGGAGTAAGTTATATGTACAGTCATTTGAAATGATGACAAATATACATGGAGATAACAAGATGTGCATACAGAGCTAATAGTGCTGGAGAGCATACATACAATTCACTGAGAAGTACAATGCATGAGGTGACCAACAGGGTGAGAGTAAAATACCAGCATACATACTAGCTTTGTTAGAATAGCGTACTACATGACTATGGACTGATACGACAACTCATTGATGACAAAGCTAGAAACTTAGTATTGTGTCCCCTAGGATGGTATAATAACCCATCGTTTTACACAGCTAGGCTATTCATAACTTTGCCATTTTTAGGTATTGTTTCACCAGACTTTCAACATGGGCTTTCTGAGACCCCATCTCATGAACACTGTGACTGTCGTTTCCTTAATTGGGCCCAGAAGGTGATTTCATGGTCGCTGCGAAATCACCTTTTAGGACCAAGTAATGAAATAACAGTGCCAGTGTTCGTGATGTAGGGTCCCAAAAAGCCCATGTTGAAATTTTTTTTGACAAAATTCCTAAAAATGGACAAGTTATGAGCATTCATTGAAACGTTTCTACGCACATGCATAACTTTGGTCATTTTTAATATTTCGACTCCAATCTTTCAGCATAGTCATTTTTTCACACCCCCTCATGAACAATACAGCTGTCATTTTTCACATCCTTCTTGAAATGTATTTTCACACCTGTGGCACAGAATGGTGTTTTGACACAGATCTGAAAATTTTAACCTATAAGGTGGGGTCATAAGAAGACTATGTTGAAAATTTTGGGTCAAAATATGAAAAAATGCCAAAGTTATGACCATTCGTTGCAATTTTGGTACACCCGCTTATAGCTTTGGAAATTTTTTATATTTTGACTCCAGATTTTCAACATAGCCTTCTTATTACCCGAGCTCATGTACGTCACAGCTGTCATTTTTCAAATCCTGTCCAAAATGTGTTTTTGCACTTGTGGCATGGAATGGTGCTGCAGTTGTACAGAATTATGTTTTGTCAGGGATGTGAACATTTCCTCTACTGGGTACATGTGCTGGGGTAATAACATGGTTATGCTGATAATTCGGTCACCCATCTATAGAGGGATGGGTGTGCATGGTCCAAAGGGCCCTGCGCTCCCACTGTGACATAAGGACAGTTATGGAGGGTGGCCCAGCACTCCCACAGGCAAATAAGGATACAAGTAAACTATCTGAAAAAGTAAGGAAATTCATTGTAAAAAAAACTTCATTAATGCATCAGTTAGGGTTGTAGGTAAAACGACAAAAGTAGGGAAATATGTTGTTAGGGTTTCCAACCCTAACACCCCATCCCCACCCTGCAGACACTGACAGGCAACGGGGTGTGCCTTGGGGTTGTCAGTCCTAACACTCACCCCATTCTACTATACTGTACCTATCTCAGCTTATTTACTTATGGAACGGGATGAGCATTAGGGCTGATAACCCCAAGGCACACACCTGATGCCTGTCAGTGTCTACAGGTGGGGATGGAGCATTAGGGTTGTAAAGCCTAACACCCATATTCCTATTTTTGTTGCTTTGCTAACAATCCTAACTGATGCATTAACAAAGTTTTTTGTAATAAAAAAATATATATATTATATATATATACATACATATTTACCACATCAATGTCATCCACTACAAGTTCCACTGCAAGCTTGGAGCCTTGCACCGTAACAAAGACTGCCTGCAGGTCTACCAGGCATTGCTTACCAAAATGGTGCTCTCAGTCTTTAACTAGGAGGATATGCTCTATGGTACTGCCCCCTTCTCTTTGCTTGCCAGACTGGACACTCTCTGTAATACCTTCTGTTGTTTTGCTACCAACTCCCTCCATTATATTCACCACTGCTCCATCCACTCTCCCCCTTCCCTCATGTTGCCAGTCCTGCTGTGCCTCCATCATCTCCAGTAACTGTTTTAGGTTCCTACCATCTTACCTGTCCTCACTCCTCTCACCCATTCCTCCTGCCACATACTCCCTCCACTCTAGGGATCCTCACTCCTTCTCCCTCCCCCACCCTCACTCCTCTGCTGTGCAGTCAGTCTACTCTGCCGCTTTCCCTACTTCTGGAACCTGCTCCCCACATCTCCCCATTTCTTAGCCACCCATTTTCCTTAGGCACTAGCTAAAGTCCCTCCCTTACCCTCTGCTCCTGTCAGACCCCTACCTGACCTGTCCCTGGTGCCCTTTCCACCCCACCATGATCCCCCCTGTGTCAGTTCATGTCAGTACAAATGCTGCACTGAACTGTTTCAACCTTTTTCGTCAGTTTAATTGGGTATTTGTGCTGCATCTAGAGTCTGCTTCTGTGTATCCTTTATTGTTGTTTGCACTTGCACTTCGTTGAATTTTTCACTGTTGGTACTTTATTTTTGGAATGCTTCTTTACTGCTGTTTATGATTTATTGTACTCCCTTTCCCTTTTTCCCAGGTCACACCTGGAAATGAGCCTTGGCTCACTG
The DNA here is from genome assembly GCA_016271365.2 of Neoceratodus forsteri. Lineage (NCBI taxonomy): Eukaryota > Metazoa > Chordata > Ceratodontiformes > Ceratodontidae > Neoceratodus > Neoceratodus forsteri. The sequence goes on from CM057458.1 coordinate 1,084,548,582, forward strand.
TGCCTTTCCCATGTGCCAGTTTTCAACTAAATGTACCTACACACATTACAGTGATGCAGTAGTGTCACTATAGTTAGGATTGAGCAGGGGTTCTAGGTTAAACTCCAGATTTTGCACTTTAATAACTTTGCAACCATTCAACAGAGTTGCATGAAATTTTGCATGTGTGGTCTCGTGGCCAAGATCTCTTGATGTGTCAAGTTTTGTTCCAGTCGGGTTTGCAGATTCTGATATCCAAATAGCAAAAAAAGTGAGACAATCTAGGTTTGTTGTTTTTTTTTTGTCATCACCTAGCGCCCACATGGTTTGGATTTTTTTTTTATAACAGTTTTTGTATTGAACTTTTTCACATTAGATACACTTATGTCCACATCAAAATGCAAACATTTTGAGGGAAGGTGCATGCATAAGTACCATAGTAATCTAATTTGATCCTAATGAACAGTTGTAGCAATACTGTAAAAATCTCATCACTCTAATCTTACCAACAGATTACCAAAGTCTTAATATAGGAGGATAGTAAATTCAAACATTATAGCAGAAGCATGCAGACTGCCATGGCAGCTCCAGACTTAGGCGGTCAGCACTTCACTTATTGTAAAAATACTCTCAACAATAGTTTACTTTCTGCTGAAAAACCTTTTATATTTCTGATGTGACAACAAGCGCAGTGAGAAACAAATATTCTGAATGAAGCAAAATCACTTGAAGTTCTTAAACCCTACACAGTGCTTTAATATCACAAATTCATATGTAACTTCAATGCTTTTTCTTTCTTTTCTCACACATCCCTTAACCATGAGTTTTCCTTTCATTGTCCAGCATGGTTTTCATGCCGCAATTGGCTAATCCAGTTTCCATTTTTCTAGGCAGGTATATTTAGTCCATGTCCATACCTAAGGGTAACGGGTGGAGAAGAGAGGTAGACCAAAGCTACTCAAACATTTTCAAATGACTCTGTGTTCAGAGCTCTAAAGAAGATGTATCAGCATCAGAAATGCCAGCATTCTCCGTGATAATCACCATGTCATGGCAAAGAACTGGGACCAGGAAGCAGCATAATGGCGAGTAGCAATGGTGCACAAACACAGAGTTATTTGAAAATGCTTAGCCTCATTCAAAATATTTGTTTCTCATTGCACTTGTCGTCACTTTAGAAATATAAACGTTTTTTCAGCAGAAAGTAAACTGTTGTTGAGAGTCTTTTTACAATAAGTAAAGTGCTGACCACCTAAGTTTGCAGCTGCCATGGCATTCTGCATGCTCCTGCTATAATGTTTATGCTATCCCCAGGATCAGGCACCACATTTGTTCATGTTGTGGGGCAAAACATTAAGTTGCTTAATTAAATTTAAACCCATGGAGCATGAACAACACCCAGGAATAACTTTCTAGTAAATTCAAACATTTTGAGGGAAGATGCATGCATAATAAACATAGTAGTCTAAATAGATCATGATGTACAGTTGTAGCAATACTATACAATGGTTTGGAATGTTTCATGGTACACAGAATTTGGCCCAGTGTGGTACCTTTCACTAGTATGGTGAAAAAAATATTAATCCATTCCAAAGTTATAAGGATTTAAAATTTCAGTTCTAAGCATACGTAGTTTGGTCTTTTGGATAGTTGCTTGGAACAAAAAAATAAATTACCTATATGAAAAAAGATTTTGTTTTGTATGGGGCTAATCTTTTTTCCTGAGAAGAATTTCTGTTTTTGTATGGCTGCCATCTTGTTTCCATTTTTTTCAAAAAAAATTTCAAAACCCGTTAAATGGTATGATACAAAGACATCAATACATGTACCTTGCTAATCGAGACCCTATTAGGTGGATTATGCAGTTACTTTTTGGACAAATGATGCAGAAATGTGTTTTTAATGCACTTTAACATATTTTTCATGACTCGCTTTTCTTTGTTGGTATGGCCATATGAAAAAAGAATTGACCATACAAAGCAAGATTGGATTTATATGAAAAAAATAATGTGGACCTAGTTTTTTTCCTGATTCTTTTTTGTATGAAGCATTCTTTTTTCATGAGTACAATGCAATCTCATGAAAAAAGAATACTTAATACGAAAAAAGAATTGGAAAAAAAACAAAGTCCAAATTCTTTTTTTTTTCATATGAAGCATTGTTTTCTTCATGAGGAGACAATGTCACAAAAAAGATGCCTTCATATGAAAAAAATAATTTGGACTTAGTTTTTTTCCGGTTCATTCTTTGTATGAAGTATTCTTTTTTTCATGAGATTGTGTCGTACTCATGAAAAAAGAATGCTTCATACAAAAAAATTTGGACTTAAATTTTTTTTTTATTCTTTTTGGTATGAAGGATACTTTTTTTATGAGATTGGGTCGTACTCAAGGAAAAAATGCTTCATACGAAAAAAATAATTTAGACTTAGGTTTTTTTTTCCCATTCTTTTTTCGTATGAAGGATTCTTTAGTTTTTTCACATTCTTTTTTGATACGAAGATTCTTTTTGCATGAGACTGTTTATCTCTCGTGAACAAAGAATCCTTTATACAAAAACAAAAGAATCTGGTCTTAGTTTTTTCCCACATTTCAAATTTAACAAGCCATAACTTCCTGAATATGTGCAGTTAAGAGACAGTCTACCTATATATAAAGAAAGGTCTTGATGAGTACTATAAGACTAATATATCATTCCCCAAAAACATTTAGGGACCATATAAAAAACCCTAAAAATTAAAAATAAATTCCCATAGGATAACATTGGAAGTTTAAGAACCCATACAACCAAGCAAATACATTGCTTTTTGGACAAATGGAAGCAAAGGGCCCTGCCCTCCCACACCATCACTTCCATAGGGAAATACATATGTTCATGCAAGTCCCAAAGGGAACTGCATCAATGTGGATATGATTATACTATCTCAAAAAGTAAGGAAATTCTTTGCAAAAAACTTTGCAAATGCAACAGTTAGGGTTCAGATTAAAGTGACAAAAGCTGGAAGATGTGGTTCTATGGTTCATAACCCTAACACCCCCCCCCACAGGCAGCAAAAGGGAGAACCATTACAACTTCACCTCTCCTGAGTGTTCACAAAACAACCCTGGGATCTTCTTTGGAGTTGTCAACCCTAGCACTCACCCCATTCCATCAGCACATAAGCTCAAAGCACTAAGCACATGGGAACCCTAACACTATAGTTCCCTACATTTGTCACTTTGATCTGAACCCTAACTGTTGCATTAACAATATTTTGGGCAATATATATGTATGTGTGTATATATATATATATATATATATATATATATATATATATATATATATGTGTGTGTGTGTGTGTGTGTGCAAAACTCTGTTAATGCCCCAGTTAGGGTCAAGGTGACAAAAGCTGGAAATGAGGCATTAGGGTTTCCAACCCTAACACTCCACCCTCCCAAACCAGGCAGAAGAACAGGTGTTGGATGTATATTGGGCTTCTCAAGCCTAATGCTCACCCCATTCCATCTGTAAATAAGGACAGATGTGTAGACTTTATGAGAATGAGGTGAGCATTAGGCTTGAGATGCCCAAGGCACACCCCACACCTGCTCTCCTGCCTGGCTTGGGAGGGTAGGGTGTTAGGGTTGGAAACCCTAGCACCTCATTTCCCAACTTTCGGCACTTTGACCCTAACTGGAGCATTAAAAAGTTCAAGGACCCTGGTTTTCTGTTTTTACTGGTAACACTGGTAAAAATCACAGAATCCTGCTTGGTTTGTGGATTTTTAATTCTTATACCGGTGCCTCAAGGAAATTGTATTTCACTGGACAGAATCCCTAAGATTTTAGCATATTTTAAATTTTTTTTATTTTCTCATTTTATGCCCTCTTCTCACAACATCAGTCTCCACTTTTCAGAGATCCCCAGGCAGGGTATCCCTTTGCTTCACCCCAGGTAATGCTCGGGAGTTCCTGTGGGCCTGCCCCCATCTTGCCTGGGTTGCACCCCCCCAGGTGGAAAGGAAGAGGACCCTAGATCACCCTCCACAGTCCTTTAGTGTGTGTCTGGCAGCCCAGTGGGTCCCTCATGGAGCCTGGTTATCAAGTCTGAGGCAGCTGGGTCCCTTCTACCAGCGGCCGAGGTGGGGTGATTGTTACTGGTTTTCTGGTCTCTGTCCCTGAGCCACTGGCATTCGAAGGGATCCAAGGAGGTAAGGCACATAGAGACATGCCACTGCTCCAGATCCTGGCAAGCATCCTCTCCTCCCAATCGCTCTGTAGCCCCACTGCACCACCATCTGTGGTCAGTTGACAGTAAAGCAGCAGGATCTGGGAGCCCATCCTTCCTGGAAGAGGAGAGTAGCCCCCTAGGTGCTTGATCCTACTCCCCTGACCAAACCTCTAGCAACCCGAGTTCGCTTCTGACCCTGGGTCACAGGCACTGCAAGTAGTAGTGCTATCACAGGCTATTTACATTGCTCTGTTAACTATTCACCCACTTTGGTGTAAGAAAAAAATAAGCAGATGGAGTTGCAAATAATTTGGTTTTAGTAAAATGTTATAAAGTGTTTAATGCTCAATTTGCACTGTAGGTACTGTGCACTATTATTGAAATCATATATTAAAATATGATATATCAGTGTTGTCATGGCTGGCAGTACAGCCTAGTGGTTAGAGTAACAAACAGTGATTGATCTGGGTACATCTAGCAAACTTGGGTTTGATTCCCACAACATCCACTTGCATGCTGTGTGACTCCTAGCAAGTCACTTAACCTCTCCAGTGCACCTGGGTCACCCCTGAAAACAGGCAGTTCTGCCTAGTTGGCCATACCCTTTTTACAAAGAATATATAAAAAAAAATACCAACATAGGTTTACTACATCATACAGTAGTCAGGGTACCATGTAATTTACCCAAGTTTTACTCTGGCTACAATGATTTTGTATAGGTAAAGATAAGTGTTCAGATACATTCTATGTGTCTTATAAGCTTGTTTATGGACTTTAGACAGGTTTTTATTCTATTCTTTGCACATGAGCATCTAGGTTGTAGATTGTAAGTGCAGGATCACTGTTACTAACTAGCTTATTCAAGTTTGCAATCAGCAGGGCCATCCAAAATCCTTGGTTGTTTGAATAAACTAGTCTGAATGAAAGTATGTTCACAAAGAAAAAACTGCTCTACTGCTTGCAAAAAAAAACTTCACAGTTAGCACCCCATTTAGATGAATGGGATCATTTGCACCTTTTCTCCCACCTGCTGTTTCAGTCTCTGTGACAACAAACAGTTTTTTGATAGACTACTTCAACAACAAGCTCTGGCAGAGCCACTATGACTGTGAATGCATTGACTAGATAAGGGTGTTTCATGGACTTAAACATAAACATGTACTTATTTATTTATTTAAAAAATATCAGATTTGCAAACTTTTGAGCAAGCTAACTGGGGTCTCTGTAAGACAATAGCTACTAAATAGCTTTAATGCACTATTTTTTTTCTGTGCATCAGGTCTAGCTAGCAGGAGTATTTTAACATCAAAAACACAGATAATGAATTAGAGCTATTTAGCAGTTGTTTTCTTACAGAAACCCCAGTTAGATAGCTTTCAGGTATCTGCTAAACTAACTATTGACATTTGTGCTCCCTGGATAAGAACAGTTACAAGGCTCTGCTGTTGCTAAACTAATTTTAAAGCAGTACACAAACTAAATCTAAGGGCATGGCTACATCACTGTCACATGAGACAGGGAGCATCGTAGGAGAAAGAAAGCCAATAAAACTATTTGTTATGGAGATCCCCAGGGGTTGTAAAACTACCATACAGCTAGTAGGCAATTTAGGAAAAACTCCAAATAGCAGACAGAGGGAAGGACACACTAGGACTTAACATACATATCAAAACACTCTACATAACATATGTTTTTTGCACATTCTGGGTGGACTGCTACTTTAAGTGATTTGTGCAGGATCACACAGTATGCAAGTGAGGGCTGTGGGAGTCAAACCCAGGTCTCCAGGTTTGTAGCTCTGAGCCTTAAACCACTGCCTACTTAACCATTTGCAACACAGTTACACATATATAATACATACTTCTCAAACTTGAAAGAAAAACTACACTTCATCATCAAAGTCTGTATTTACAAAGTACTGTGACCATGTTTAAAATAATTTGAACCCCTCTTAAAAATTTGCCCTGACATGAAACTGCATGTTTAACTGTAAAGACAATTAAAAATTGTATTTCGAAATGCATTAGTAACACCAATGCTTCATGATTAAAACAATTTCAACCCCTCCCCCCAAGACAGATTGCATTCTGGGAAGATTCGCTTAGCAAGCTGCTATAAAAAACCTGAAAAACAGGTTTAATGCAGTGAATGCTGACATCCTATTTCTACAGTCCATGATAAAATAAAAAATAGTTAAGATTTTTTTATGTCAGCTCTGATCAGAATAGCTTTTAAAATCACCAATTGTTTTCTTGTTCAAAGTTTTCTAATACATCTCAAACTTAAAAGAAAAAAACACTTTATCATCAAAGTCTGTTTTCAGTTTCCTACTATGCACTTCATTTGTAAAAAAAAAAAAAAAAAGATCTTGTCACAGACCACAATCAGCACTAACTACTAACAGAATGCTGATACCTACATTTACAGTTTAACAAATACTTGAAATCTAACTGATTGGGGTTTCTGTAAGAAAACAGATAGAGTCTGTTAATTATAGCATTTTATAGCATTGATGATCTGGGTAGTTATATCTGGGTTTGAATCCCAAAGCCCCCATCCCACAAAAAAATGAAAATTTTCTTACAGAGCTAGATGTGTGTCTAGGTCTCCTTCTGAGGCCCCAGGTGGCTCTGATAATCATTTGTTCCAAAGGATTTTTAAGTCAATTTGAAGGCATTAAATACCTTCTGTTCTGTTCTCCACTGCCAAGGCATGTATGTTGGTTGATAAGGTCCCAAACTAGTGTATCTCATTACAGCATGCCAGAGCTATCTCATGCCCCTCCCACATGAATCAGAAAAAAGTTTGGGGTGGAGGCGGAGGTGTATCTTACTCCAAAAAAATAGCCTAATGATGCCTCCCACTACTCAGGTTCCAGTTCTTGTACCACCCATTTAAGAAAGAAAATAGTACCCTGCAACCATTGACTAACATGAAAGCATATTTATTTGAGGGCGGAAAACACTGCTTGGAGGAGGGTAAGGCGGAGGAGACTATTTACACCTTCAGTCAGTTCCACGTACAGAAAACATGACATCACTCCTTTTGGACATGCAATACTCCTGTAGGCTCCGTCCACAGTCGTAAAAAGCAAATGTTAAGTGTTTAAGTGTACTTCTGCTTGGCCAGTGGATTCTGAAAGCACATTCAGTGACACACAGAAGGTAAGGCCCCAGGGCTGTACAATGCTGGTGGGCAGAGTGATGCTCAATTCACATCTGAGCTCAAACATTAAAAAAACTGAGATACCCTTTTCATGGAGACCAAGGGGGAAAAATGAGGCATCCACATGTTTGGAAGATGCATGATTTTCCATTAGAAGGTCCTCCACTAATCACTTGTGGATTTTTTAGGTGAAGACACTTTATTTCAAAGAAGCAAATTCAGGCAAATTTTTTCTTTTGCTCCTCCTATGCCCTGGCTATCCACTCCTTCAGGCCTGCTAAGGCCCCCTACCATCGCTGCTGAGTCCTGACTGCCATCCACTGCCCCTTACTGCCATGCTACCAGGTAACTCAAAGTAACCCTTCTACCCATGTGGGGGGCTACCAGGGGAGGAGAATCACCCCAAAGAGATTCATGTGTATCACAGGCATGGCAGGGGTAAGAACAGAACATAGGTCTGGGGCTTTGGGCTTATGGAGGTACCAGCAGCCACCCTCTGGTTAGCCAGTGGGTGTTTTCTCATTTTCTTGGGAGCATGGCAGGCCACATGGTGTCAAGGCACAAGCTGACATCCATCACGCTTTCTCTGGCAGCGAGGGCTAATGTGTTGCCGTGCCTCTGGCTTCCACCAGAGCCAGCAAACACTGACCCATGAACCCACGCTCCCTTCCAGGAGAAGGCAAGTGGTCATCGGACACTCAAGCCTCTCCCACACCCTGGTCAGCCCTCCAACAACCAAGTCTGTTCCCAAACTCTGGTCAGTGGTGTCACAGGCAGAAATCCAAATCAGGCAGTTAAATGATAGATAGGAAAAAACAAAGGTGGTCTACTTTAATGGTGATGGTTCAGATTAATTCACATCTGAGTTCTAACAAGCAAAGAGACCAAGTAATTTCTAATTTGTGTATGTGGGGTGTGGGTGTTGAAGAAAGGGGATCATGGTGTTGTCACTACTGCCATCACCCCTGAGGGATGTGGGCTGCATTGTTGCTACTGCCATCACACTTGAGGAGAGGTGGCCTTAGTGTTTCTGCAATCACAGCTGGTGGATGGGGAATGTAGTACTGCTGCCTTCCCACCTGAGTGATGGGGCCCATAGTGCTGATACTGCCATCACACCTGAGGAATGGAGAACGTAGTACTGCTGCCATCACAACTAAGGGAGGGGGGCCACAGTGCTGCTGCTTCCATCACACCAGAGGGATTGGGGTGTAGTGTTCTTGGTGCTGCCATCGCACCTGAGGGATGGGGGCTATAGTGCTGCTTCCAACACACCTTAGGGATGGGAGCTGTAATGCTGCTGCTTCCATCACATCTTGTACCTAAAATAGTTTTAAATTGGTACAAGGATGGATGGATGTGCAATAGTGGAGGTCAAAATTGCTAAAATGCATGTTAGCAGAGTTAACAATTGTTAAACAAAGTACACAAAACCAAATACCAGTAAAACCGGATTTTATCTTAGCAGACACTGGTGACAATACCATTTTTTACAATCTGCAAAGTGGAATTTGCCCTTTTTCAATCCCAGTAAACCAGTGTTTCTGACAAAGTTTTTGAAACTTATTTCTTTACTTTTTGTGATAGTATAATAGTATCCTTATTTTACTGTGGGCGTGCAGGGTCCTTCCAACCCTACGCTCCCATCCCTCCATAGATGTGTATACGTATGTAGCTGTGGAACCACAGGGCTCTCCAGGCCCTGCACTTCTATTTATAGGACAACAGTGACCAAATTGTCAGCATAGCCATCTTATTATCCCACCTCATGTAACTGGTACAGAAAATTCTGGTCAACTGCAATGTCATTCCATGCCACTGGTGTAAAAAGACATTTTGGGCAGGATTTGAAAAATGACAGCTATGACATACATGAGGTGGGGTAATAAGAAGACTATGTTGAAAATCTGTGGTAAAAATATTTAAAATTTCCAAAGTTTCGGGTAGGCGTAGCAAAATTGCAATGAATGGTCATAACTTTGGCAATTTTTCATATTTTGATCTCAAATTTTCAACATAGTCTTCTTGCGACCCCACCTCATAAACCCCGCAATTGAAAATGTTCAAATCCATGCCAAAACACCATTCTGTGCCACAAATGCAAAAACACATTTCAGAAAGGGTGTGAAAAATGACAGCTGTACTCTTCATAAGGTGGTGTGAAAAAAATGGCTATGTTAAAAATTTGGAGTCAAAATATTGAAAATTATCAAAGGTATGCGTATGAGAGGAAGAATTTCAACCAATGTACGTGAACTCAGGTATTTTTTAGGATTTTTTCATCACTAATGGTTTTTTGTGACCCTCTCGTGAACACTGTTGGTGAACCTTCATTATTTGGGCCTAAAAGGTGATTTTGTGCAGCAACCATGAAAATCACCTTCTGGGCCCAATTAACGAAACAACAGCTTTAGTGTTCATGAAGCGGGGTCCCAAAAAAGTCATGTTGAAAATGTGGTGAAAAAATTTGAAAAAATGGCAAAGTTATGAACCTAAGTTCAAAATGCCATTGAAATACATTATATGGCACTTACCTTGATTCCTCAATTCATGGTTCAGCTTTGAAGAGTGCAGATACGTCCCAGTCCACGGAAGACGAAAGCCCACAACCTCCAGTGGTAAGTATGGCATAGAGGGGGGATGTGGGTGCCCAGCGGGGGGGTAGGGATGGGGGAGATGACAAGGAACTGTTTTTTTTTTTTCAGGATAAAAAAAGATGTTGGAGGACTGTTTTTTTCAGGTCTATATAAATAAATTAAATATATTGGGACACTGGGGTGGGCTCCCCAGTGTCCCACACTACTGGGGTGTATTAAATGCCAACACGGGGATTGGGCCCCTCATGTTGGCTTTATAATACAAAATAACGGGGCTTTTGGGGGGGCATCTGACACTGGGGTGGGCATCCTGGTGTCGGATATTTTACATTAATGATAAAAGGAGTAGGAGATGGCAATTGGAAGGCTCGGGGTGCCACTAGACACCAAGGAATATATTAAAAAAGAGGGGGCTGTGATCAGAGTGATTGAAGGTTGGGGGTGCCACTAGAGATCAGGTAAATTATAAAAAAAAGAGGGGGCAGTGATCAGAGGATGGGGGTGCCACTAGACACCACTGAAATGATGAAAAAAGTGAGACAGCGATTGGAGGGTAGGGGAGTGCCACTAGACACCAGGGAAATACAGGGAAAGCATTCTCGAGTCACAAAAAATGATAAAGGATTATTTTTTCTAATCACACAGTCACGAAAAATGATTCTTTACAGTAAATTAAATACATTTCTGTAGTATATCCCTAACTTGTTGTTTTGCCAGTTACCACCCCTGACCTTCCATCTGTCAGTCTTTCTTGTTATGTTTGAACATTTCTCACATTTCTCTCTTTGTAACCTTACTCTCTTATTAACCCTTTCACTCCACAAGTCAGGTCCGTGGTTTCTGCACTTATTATATATCTTACTGCCATTATTTGTATAATGCTTGCCATTATTTTTTTTTTGTTTCTATCCATTGTATTCAAACAACTTGAAGTCTTGCTGTATTCTGACAAGTGCAGTTAGCCCCAGCCTTTAAGCTGCCCTGGAGAACAAAGGGTTAAACTTTCTATGCAGAGCATAGAATGTTGAGCTCGAGCTCAGTTGATGTCTCTGTCTGTTTCCCTTTGAAATCTAACTATCAGATTCATTACTCCTCCTCACTGAACAGTTGCTCCGGAGATTTCTCCTGCAACTCGGTTCGAAAGTCGGTTGAAGTGTCGGATTTCCGTACGGTTTTAACTGAAAAATTATTCCGCAAAGTCAGTTCAGTCTCTGTCTGTGGTACCGTGAGTACTAGCTATGTTTTGTACTGTGTTTTCTGTGTGGAACTTGTGAAAGTGTGGATCAGTTCGGCTGAACCGATCATTTGTTAATTTTTGTGTTTAACTTTAGTGTGTGGTTACCGGTCCTTATCGGTTCTAAAAAAAACTGTGTTTTGGTACGTTTTTTTTCCAAGACCCGTGACACGGTTAGGAACCGATAAGGAAGTCTTGCCTTGTGGTTGCCGAAAAAAGGGTAAGTCTGGTTAGGTTGGCCATGTCTGAGAAACCCAAGGAAAAAAACGGGCCCACTGGGTTTCAACACTGCAGTGAGTGTGGGGAGGTCTTTGCTAAGGCTGATCCCCACACCACCTGTGTTTGTCTGGGATTTGAACACCTCGATTCAGACTGCCAAATTTGTAAAAACTTTCCCAAATCTACCCTTGAAAAGAGATTAGGTAGACTGAGGGAAAAGAAGGCCAAGAAGTCCGCTGACCCAGATGGCCAGCCCAGTTCGGTTCCGACCAAACCAGAAGGAGTGCCCTCTGACCAGGGCAATACTTCTTCAGGCAAAAGGAGAGTCGATCCTGAGGGGTCAGTTCCAACAAAAAGAAAATGCAAAGAAAAATCGTCCAGTTCAGATCCAGAAGTCCATGTTCTGACTGCCGAAGAAATAGCCAGAGTGATTCGGATTGTGGAATCGCTTCGCCAGGTTCTGACCGATCCGGCACCTTTTGGCAGGGGCTCGGTTCGGTCAGTTCCCCCGGTTCATGACTATACCCCCGAAGAATTTTATGAACCAGAGTTTGAGGAGGAAGGGAGTTTGAAGATGATGATGGTGATGGTGAAAGTCTAGATGTGCCTGTGGAACCGTACATCTCCCAGACAGACCTTCAGGTGTATCCCTCCAGGCTTTCTGAGTCCCTTCCCACTTTATGTCTCACAGAAAGGTGGCTGAGACCCTCCAGCTTCCTATGGAAGAGGCAATGGAGGATCAGGAGGAGCCTGATTTTGTAGAAATGATGGACATCCCAGAGTCCATGAGACTGTCTATTCCCCTCCACAAATCTTTTGGGAAACAGACACAAAAAATTCTGAAGTCTCCCAATTCTATATCGCCTGTAGACAGAAAAATGGACAAGAGATATACACTTTCAGGCTCAGATACAGAGTTTTTATATCAGCAATGCAGCCATGTTGGGGTTGTGCAGGCTGCTGCCTGTGATAAGGCAAGTATTCCCTTGGCTTCACACCGCCCAGATAAAGACTCCAGGAAGATTGATGCCATGGCAAAAAAGCTGTACATGGCATCTTCCTTGGGACTCAGACAGGCAAATTATATGGCCTATACAGCCAGGTACCAGAAGTCCAGGTGGGACACTGTACTGGTACTGGCTAAACAGGCCTCCCCCCAGCTAGCCAAGGAGCTGGAGGGGGTGGCTGTAGATGGGACTGAGGCATCAAAAGTTCAGTTTCATGCTGCTGTTGACTCCAATGATGTGCCATCAAGAGTCATGGCTACATCTGTGGCTCTTCGGAGAATGGCTTGGCTCAGATGTACTAGCCTCTTGCAGGATACTCAGGCTAAGGCCACGGATTTTCCTGTAGTGGGTAATTCTCTGTTTGGGGAGCAGACAGAGAATTACATGAAGAAAATGGATGAGTACAGAACCACTTACAGGAGTGCTCAGGCCAAGGAGAAGCAGGCAACTCCTCAAAGGCAGCAGTCTAGGGGCAGGCCTTTTCATAGGCCTTTTACCAAGCACAGGCCTCTTCTCCTTTTCACAGAGGGGTTCTTCAGAAGGAGAGGCAGAAGGAGGATGAGCAGGGCTGCATCCACTCCTCAGCCTAAGGCCCCTGCCAAGCAGACACCCTGATGGGCCTGCCCGGGTCGACTCTCTTATTCCAGTAGGGGGCAGGCTGGCTTACTTTGTCCAGGACTGGATGTCTATTACATCAGACAAGTGGGTCGTGGAAGCAGTAAGCCCAGGACTGGTTCTCAGCTTCAAAAATTTTCCAAAGATGAGAGCCAGATCTTTTCCACCTGCAACTCTCTCTGGAAACTCTTGCCCTAGAGGCAGAGGTTTCATCTCAGCTGGCCTTAAGAGCCATAGAGAGAGTACCTACCCTACACTGGGGCAAAGGTCTGTACTCCAGGTACTTCCTTACCCCAAAAAAGACAGGGGAGTGGCTACCCAACCTAGACCTAAGATACCTAAACAAACATCTTTTAAAACCAAAGTTCAAGATGGTAACTCTGGGAATAATCCTTCCCTCTCTAAGGCCAGGGGACTGGCTAGCCTCCCTGGACCTCAAAGATGCCTACTTTCACATTCCCATCAGGTGCTCCCACAGAAAGTACCGCAGGTTCAAGTTGCCCTCAGGCCACTATCAGTTCAGAGCAATGCCCTTTGGTCTAACTTCAGCTCCATTGGTTTTCACAAAGTGCCTGGCAGTAGTAGTTGCCTTTCTAAGAAGGCAAAATATTTCCATTTTTCCACATCTGGACGATTGGCTAATAGTGGGCCAGTCTCCAGACCAAGTCAAGTCATACCTGCAAGTGACCCAGCAAGTGCTCACTTCTCTTGGATTTCTTCTCAACCTTCCCAAGTCATTTCTCGAACCAGTCCAGCTTCTTACCTTTATAGGGGCAGAACTGGACATAGTCAGAGCAAGAGCCTTTCTTCCCATGGAAAGGGCAAGGGTTCTTATAGAACTAGCCTCTTCTTTCAGCCTTCAGGTATCTCGACCAGCAAGGCATTTCCTCCAGCTCTTGGGCCACATGGCAGCTTCAACAGCGATGGTCCAAGGGGCAAGATTCCAGATGAGGGATATTCAGTTCCATCTAAGGGCTTTTTGGTCTCAGAGGAAGGATTCCCTTACCAAACTGATCCCAGTGACTCTGACCTTGATCCAAGCCCTTCAGGACAATTTAAGACAAGGGGTCCTATTTGCCACTCAGTCTCATTCAGTGGTCCTTACCACGGATGCTTCCCTTCTGGGCTGGGGAGCCCATCTGAGGGCCCTCATTGCCCAGGGACTGTGGTCCCCCCAAGAATCCCTTCTCCTTATCAATCTCCTAGAACTCAGGGCAGTTTTTCTGCCCCAGAAAGCTTTCTCTCAGTCAGTGCAGAACAAGGTGGTTCAGGTCAGAAGAGACAACACCACCACCATGTGGTACATCAACAAGCAGCGAGGCACTAGGTCCACAGCCTTGTGCACAGAAGCCATGAAATTGTGGTCCCTGGCTTGTTCCCTGCAAACCTCTCTAATAGCAGTTCACCTTCCAGGGAAGGACAGTGTGCTAGCAGATACACTGAGCAGGATCTGTCAGGGCCATCACGAAAGTGTTGAAAGTGATTTTTTCAAGGTGGGACACTCCAGAGATAGATCTTTTTGCAGCCCCAGACAATCACCAACTCCCTCTCTTTTGTTGCAGGCCCCCAGTCTTGGGCTCAGGCCCTCTGGATGCTCTGATTCTGAACTGGGAAGGGAAATTTCTGTATGCCTTCCCTCCCTGTCCTCTACTGTTCAAAGTTTTAGTCAAGATAAGGTCTCAGCCTTGCAAAGTGATTCTGATTGCTCCAGATTGGGCCAGACAGCCTTGGTACCCTCTGTTGTCCCTAGCAGTCCATCTTCTCCTGTCTCTTCCCAGGAATTACAACCTGTTAACATCCTCTCAGGGGAGGATTTGGTACCCCAGTCTTCAGTCTGTCAATCTCAAGGCATGGCTCTTGAAGAGTTAGAGTTTGCAGATTTGCATCTTGCTCAGGGGGTTCTGGATATTCTCAAAGCTTCTCGAAAGCCCTCCACCAGAAAGACTTATAACTCCAAATGGAAGAGATTCAGCATTTGGTGTTCTAAGAAGCATATTTCTCCAGATACTGCTGAATTGCCTACAGTTCTGGATTATATGGTCCATCTTAATGGCCTAGGCCTCAGACTAGCTACTTTCAAGGTATGCTTGTCAGCTGTTTCTGCCTTTCTGTCAGTGAGGAAGTCTTCCTCACTATCTTCTCATCCTGTGTTCTGTAAATTTTTTAAAGGATTGCTTCACACCAATCCTCCCTTTAGAAACTGTGCCCCTGCCTGGGATTTGAATGTTTGCATTGCTCAATTTATGCAACCTCCTTTTGAGCCTATGTCCTCAGCAGAGCTTAAGTACTTGACTTGGAAAACTGTGTTCTTGGTAGCCATTACCTCTGCCAGGCGTATCAGTGAATTGCAAGCCCTGTCAGTGGAACCTGATTTTATCTCCTTTCACAAGGATAAAGTGGTCCTTAGAACCAATAGAAGGTTCTTGCCCAAAGTGGTTTCAGACTTCCATTTGAATCAGTCTATGTCTCTTCCTGTTTTCTTCATTGATCATTCTTCCTCAGGAGAGAGGAGGCTACACAGTTTAGATGTTAAAAGAGCCCTTAGTTACTACATAGAGCATACCAAGGGTCACAGTTTGACTCCCTCCAGTTGTTCCTCACTTATGGAGAAGTAGAAAAGGGCAAACCTGCCACCAAGAGAACTATTGCCAGGTGGATTGTGTCTTGTATACAATTCTGCTATGAAAAACTGGGAAAGATTCCACCCTCAGGCCAGAGGGATCACTCTACAAGAGGTACAGCTGCTTCCCTGGCTGCTGCCAGAGATATCCCTCTCTTAGAAATCTGTCAATCAGCCACCTGGAAAACAGTCCATACCTTTACCAAGCATTACTCTCTGGATATCCAGGCTAGGAGTGATGCTCGGTTTGGCACAGCAGTACTTCAGAGCCTATTCCCAAAGTAGGTTCTGTCCCTCCTCCATGGAGGTACTGCTTGGTAGTCTGCACTTGTCAGAATACAGCAAGACTTCAAGTTGTTTGAAGAAAAAATTTCTCACCTTAGTAATTATGTTTCTTCTATTGGAGTCTTGCTGTATTTGACCTCCCTTCCTGCCTCCCCTCTCAGAACCTGGTTTTGGGAAGTGGGTGGGCAGGTGCACTGTTGCACCTCCGGGGTGCTCGTTTTACACTCTCATCTTTGTTGGGTGTTTATTTTATTCTATTCCTGTTTGGTTTTGTTTTTGAGTTTTGGGTTTCCTGACTTGAGTCTTCCTTTGGTAATCCAAAACTTTTTGTTGCCAGTTGGCTATTAAATTTTTTTTACAATTTTCACATAGAATAGCTGTTAGAGTTTTGCTCGTAAGAATCTGATGGTTAGATTTCAAAGGGAAACAGACAGAGACATCAACTGAGCTTGAGCTCAGCATTCTATGCTCTGCATAGAAAGTTTAACCCTTTGTTCTCCGGGGCAGTTTAAAGGCCGGGGCTAACTGCACTTGTCAGAATAAAGCAAGACTCCAATAGAAGAAACATAATTACCAAGGTGAGTAATTTTTTCTTTTTGTAGCACTGCTGTACTGTTCCTCTATTTGTATTATTGTACTGATGTTGCTGTTGTTCAACTGTTCTCTTTTTGTTGTACTCTCCCAGGTCGTGCCTGAAAATAGTCATTTTATGGCTAGTGCACCTACCCGGTTAACAAAAACTAAATAAATAAGAATAAAAAAAAAACTTTGAAGTGCTGATTGCACCTAACAGAGTCCCAATGAACCAGCCAGGTATGGTGGTCTCTCTCCAGAATGTAATTTTTGTGGCTTTTGAAAACATAATTAAGAAAAATTGAAACAAGATGGCGTCTCACGAAAAATGATTTTTTTTCTCACGAAAAAGGATTTAGTTCTCACAAAAAAGGAATGGGTCTCACAAGAGTGTATCCTTTTTCATGAGAACAAATCTGTCGATTTTTCTCCTTCTAATCTTAAAAGTGATCCTCCCATTGAAAATAATGGGAAATGAAAAACGTAATAACTTTGCAACAGATTCATATTTTTATACAAAAAAAAGCATGCCTGTTCTGTTACCCAAGCTGTCTCTCCCATAAAAAAATCACACTAAAAATTCCACACCATCGGGACACAGGGCGATGAGGAAAAAACTGGTGGCAACTTTATGACTTTTTGCACATTCTGGATCTCAGAATCCACACATCCAACCAGAATGAAATGTGCCATATCAAGAGATCTGCTCTGTAGGACAGTGCATACCAAATTATGAGCAAATCCATTGACTGATTGCAAAGTTATTAAAGTGCAACATTTGAGGTTTCACATTAAACATGCTTCTCAACCTTAACTACAGGGGTGTTACCACACACACACATACATATATATATATATATATATATATATATATATATATATATATATATATTTATGCAGTAGGTGTGGACATAAATTAATTGTGCTAAATCCATTTATCAGAGTAACTGTGTGTATAAATGTAACATTCTTACATTTATTTATAAAATGGCAGGGTAAAATCATGTAATCTGATTGGCTCTTATTTATGTGTAAAATACGGTTTACACATGGGTAAAAAAAGGACTGTTTAGCAGTGAAGAGTCTGCTACACAGATCAATGGGCATTTGGAACACAGGCATTTCAGTTAACCCTCTACTGCCAGAGCTGATCTTCCACCACAAACATGGCTGCTACCTTTACACTGTAAAAAAAAAACTTCAACTAGGCCCTAAAAATAAAACTACCTTAAATAAAAAATAAAATAAATGAATTAAATGCTGTTTCCCTGATTATCACATCTCCCTACATACATAAACAAATCAGAAACAATAAGTATCGTTTATAGTTTTCACTACAACTGTTTCTTTGCTGACAGTTTTCTTCTTCTTGCCCTGACAGTGAGATAACTGAGTCTCTGGCTGTAACAAAGGCCTTTGTTGTCTGTGTGCACAGTGTGTTGGGAGAGAAACATTCTGCTTGTGGAACTGAGTAGAATTTTGAATCCATGTATTCCGTGTGTTGGGAGAGAAACATTCTGCTAGTGGAATTGAGCAGAATTTTGAATCCATGCATTCCGTGGTAAACATTCCATGATAAACATTCCATATCTTGAATGTGGGGAACAACAGAGAAAAAAAAACAGGAAGAAGAAAGTAGGCAATAATACAATGACATCATCAATGACATCACTTGCAGTGGGCAGAAGGATTATTTTATCACAAATGCGTAAAGTAAATCTATTTTTCTACATATAAACATGCTTTTCCCAATAGTCAAAAGTAAAAAAAAGGAGTCAATTTTATAAGCACAATAAGGCACTCAGGTGTGTGTGTGCGAACCATATTTTACAGCATGGCCAGCAGCTGAAGTCACTCGACCATTTGCCTCGTGCCTTACTATGCTCCTGGCTGTGCAGTAAAATATGGTTTACACACACCCCTTTGTGCCTCATTGCTTACATACACAGATACTACATCACCATTAGTTCATGTACACCAGCTCTGTGAGTCCCTACCAACATTCCCCAGAGAAGAAAATGCAAAAGCACTGACAGCAAGTGCATCATGATGCCAGAACTCATGGGCCCTGCCACAGCTGTCCACTGCCTTCCAAAAAGTGAAGTACTCCTGATTGGAACTTTACAGGGCCTCAAAATACCACCACCCCCCCATGGAAGGATAAGTCTATAGTAAGAGAAAGTGAGTAAGTGGCAGAGAAGGCTGTGGGCTGTGCTGGGATGTTGCCTCTCTGAGGCAGAAGCCATAGTAGAGAAAGACAGGGACATAAACAGAAAACTAAAACAAGAAGCAACTAATTAAAAACTTGGATGTGCGTCCAGATTCACATTGAGTTTAGTCACTGCCTCGTAGCAGGAAAAGCAGACAAGATGGGTCTTAAGTCTCCACCATCATCTTACTCATCTGACTCAATGAAATATGTACTGCATTATATACAATATTTAGTAGACCAACAGGAGGGAAATGTAAAACAAATAACAAAGAACTTGAAAATAAAGTTAAAACATTATTGGTGTAAGTCTAGTGTTTTAAGCTTTTTATTCTAATAGAGTTGTTCTTTAAGAATCCATCAGTGTTCTTCATAATGCTTTAGAGCTTTCAGCTATTTTCCGTCTAGTAATTGCATTCTTTTATCCTGCAGGCTGAGCTCCTGGACAGTGCTGCAGGGGTCCACATCAGATTCCGGTTAGGAGGAGTAAGTACAATTTAGTATGGTAAACGGTCCTTTTTTCTGGGCTTTTTATAACCCTGCCCCTATGAAATACCTTGATTTGGAAATATATAATGGAAATTAATTCAGCCTGATAACTAATAATAAATATAACACACACCCTCTCCCACTTAAAAATAAAATATTTCACAGGATGTAAATGTCTCAACTTACATACAGACATATCTATGGAAGACAGAAGCCTGTTGGTCCACCGAGTTCCTTCCTCCCAATAGCTGAATGAGAATACCCTGTCACCCCCTTTTCTTCAAAGTGCTATACCTGCCTAGTCTGACCACAAGGGTGATAGTGGTGTTAAATGGGGTTTGGGCTGGGCCAATGACTGACAGCTTTCAGGACTCCTAGAGACCAAATCAGTGCCACAGAACTGGAAAACAGCTGATGTCATCCCCCTATTCAAGAAGAAGGCAAGCTCAGACACAGGTTTTGTGCATGGCAAAGTGTTTGGTCAATCATGAAATATGTGGTCATTCAAAACATGGATGAAAATGGGCTGTTCTCTAACATGCAGCATGGTTTTACAAAAGGTTCTCTAGGTCCTGCCAAACCAAACTGATTGTCTTCGTGGAAGTAACTAGAGAGGTGGATACGGGCAGGCAATGGAAGTAGTCCTTCTTTAGCAAATCCTTTGACTCTATATCATATGAAAACTTCATGGAGAAAGTAGTACAATATGGAGTCCACAAAGTACACAGGACAGGGAGCGGGTGGCAAATTGGCTGATAGGTAGGAAGCAGAGTCATGGTGGATGGTCACCATTCAGAGCCCGTTGCTCTTTAACATAGGTATTAATTAGCTGGAGGATGGGGTCAGCAGCAGACCACTCAAGTTTCCTAAAGACACTAAACTGACAAGAAGAGTGGAGGCAGCAGTGGAAAGGGAGGCATTACTGTGGGACCTACACATATTAGGGGTGTGGGCTACGAATAGGTTCAGTAGTGAGTCATACAAGTTTGCATCATCCATCTAAACTATCCTGACTACATTATGTATTCTAAATAAATTGGAAGTTATTGTACCACTTCTTGAACATTGTGAAGAATGTAAAAGTTTAAAACAAGGGTTGCAAGGTCTTGGAGCATCAGCTCCCCAAACGAGCATCACCCCCAAAGCAGCAAGGCCCAGAAAGCAGTGTGGGGTCGTGAGGGCTTGAGAAGCACCCCTCCCAGCCAAGCAACGACGCAACCCCCCCAAAGCAGCAAGGCCCAGAAAGCAGTGTGGGGTCATGGGGCTTGAGAAGCAGCCTCTCCAGCTGAGCAATGATGCACCTCAAGCAGTAAGGCCCAGAAAGCAGTGTGGGGTCATGAGGGCTTGGAGAAGCAGCCATCCCAGCTGAGCAACGACACCTCCCAAGCAGCAAGGCCCAGAAAGCAATGTGGGGTCACGAGGGCTTGGAGAAGCAGTCCTTCCCAGTTGAGCAATGACACCCCAAGCAGCAAGGCCCAGAAAGCAATGTGGGTCGCGAGGGCTTGAGAAGCAGCCCTCTCCAGCCGAGCAACAACACACACACACACACCCGAAGCAGCAAGGCCCAGAAGGTGCAGGACAACACTCTCTCAGCGCCAGCAGTGTTGTAAGCAGAGAGTGTTTATGTTTTGGCACCAAGATTTCAACTCAACAAAATGAACTTTACCTTCACCCTTTAAAAGTATCATTTGTCGGCACAGGCAAACAGATAGTTTTTCACTGTTCATTTTATCTCAAGCATCTGTGCCTGGACCAGTTCATAATTGCTACTTTTAGTTCCCTGTACTGCGTAGAGCTTAATTTTAAGTTTAAAAATCTGCACCGGGGCCGACTGCTTATGCTGCATTTTATTCTTACCATCTGTGCCAGCAGCAGTTTGATTTGTTACTTAAGTGTAGTTCCCTGCAACAGTGTAGAGCTTTATATTACTTTATAACCCTATCAATCAGGTATATCTGCCACTGCTGCATACAGTCCTAGGCTCAGATTTAATTAAATTTGTGGTGTACCTTATTGTTGCTCCCCTCCTCCTCCTCCTCGGACTGTAAAATAAATTCTCCCTCTCTCTCTATTACAGCAGTGTGGGGTCATGAGGGCTTGGAGAAGCAGCCCTCCCAGCCAAGCAACAACGCAGCCCCCAAAGCAGCAAGGCCCAGAAAGCAGTGAGGGGTCACAAGGGCTTGGAGAAGCAGCCTCCCCAGCCGAGTTACGATGCACCCCCAGAAGCAGCAAGGCTTGAGAAAGCAGTGTAGGTCGCATGCGCTGGAGAAGCAGCCCTCCCAGCCAAGCAACGATGCAACCCCAAAGCAGCAAGGCCCAGAAAGCAGTGTGGGGTCATGGGGGCTTGGAGAAGCAGCCCTCCCAGCTGAGCAATGATGCACCCCACTGAAGCAGCAAGGCCCAGAAAGGTGCAGGGACAACACTCTCTCAGCACCAGCAGCGTTGGCAAATGGGAGCGTTTGCCCACCAGCTACCCACCACCACCCTTGGTGAGCACTGAGCTATATAGCGAGTCCCACATGACTCTCCACAGCCTATCAGCCCACTCTCCCATTTGCAGTTTATCTGCTGCAACATCTAGTGGCCGCTACACTTCAGCTCCTGCTTGCTTCAGTCAGTTAGACACAATGCTACCTTTTTGGATCTCGCTATTTTACCTGTTGATACCACTCGTCTCCCTCCCCCCAGCTATCTACCTGCAACAGCAACCACACACCCCTCCTATCTCCCCCTGCACTACTCCCCAAACCCTTTCTTCTGCCAACACCCTTCAACAGCTGCTCCATGACCACTTGCACAACTGGGTTATTAGCACAACCATTCTGCTCCCCTCCTTCCACCCGGGCCAAACGGTCTTTCATTTCCCAGCCCCATGCGGCACTCTGCCTACCCTTCACGTACCCACCTCCTTCACTAGACCCAAATCCTTCTGGCATAAATCCAAACAATTTATTGTGCTGCTACTCCTCTTGGCCAGGAATATCAAAGCCAACCCTGGACCCATCGTTCCCAACATCTCCACTCTGCTTTCTCTCCCCAGAGGTCTCAGACTCCTGCACCTCAACACCTGCAGTATCCTAAACAAAATAACCGCACTGCAACCCATTGTCCTATCACTATGTCCAGATGTCCTGATCATATCAGAGACCTGGCTAAAGCCCCACCACGTGGACTCTGAGTTATCCGTCCCTGACTACTCAATTATTAGGCATGACCGCCAAGGCAAAAAGAGAGGGGGGATATTGCCATGTTTATCTCCACCAGACTACAGTTTACCTTGGTGCAAATTCCCCCTCTCCTGGCACAAATTGACTCTCTACTAATCAAACTCTCACTTCCATACTCCATTCCAGTGTTTGTTGCTGGCTCCTACTGTGCCCCTGGCACCCCCCCGGCCAACATCCTAGACCACCTGGGTACACTAAAGACCTCAGTTTCAACAGGCGAGCTTCATACCCTCGGTGATTTCAACTACAACTGGCTTGCCAAAGACAATGGCAAGCTACACACCAAAATAAATGCCCTGAATCTCACCCAACTAATCGTGCACCCCACCCGTCTGAACCATAAAACACAAAATCACTCTCTCCTGGACTGGGCTCTATCCTTACACCCTCACAGGATTCTAAGAGCTGGCCTGCTCCCTGACTCCCTAAGCGACCACCACATGACCTACAAGGTCAAGAAAGTAAACAGGCCCAATGCGCACCCTCCCCCCCCCCAGGATACTGCTCACAAGGTCATATAATTCTCTAGACCTAGCATTTCTCCTGCATGACCTAGCACACGTAGACTGGTCCTTCACACCAAGGCACTATCTATTGACTCCGCACTCAGAACCTTCAAGGCCAAATTCCTACCAGTGTGGGACTCCCAAGCCCCCCTGAGGAAAAAATGGTCAGAGGCGCTCACCTTCCCTGGGTCTCTGCCACTATCATTAGCCATTGCCACTCCAGGGACCAGGCATGGAAAAATCACAAGAAAATGGGCACCCAATCATCTCTCCAATGCTACCGAGCCCGCCACAACTCCTGCACCAAACTTATACATCAGGCCAAAAAGAATTACTTCTTGTCAGCCTTCAACTCAAACCTTAACCACCCAACAAATTTCTGAAAACAATCAATCCCTCTCCCCCAGTCCAACCACCGACTCCAACCGTAACCATCCAGGGTGCTACCGCCACTGACCCCAGTGAGGTAGTCTTGCATTCAATACCTTCTTCTCCAGCTGTGTGGACTCTCTTCTATCTGCTCTCCAGCACCTACCCACACTGAGTACCCCTCCGATTCCGGAGCCCACCTGCCAGCCTTCCAGATTCTCTTTTCGTCTGGTATCCTTGGCTGAAGTACTCAAATCTCTACAGGCCCTAAACCCTAACAAAGGTAAATGCCCCATGGCCCTGGATGCTAAAATGTTATACTTATCTGCCCCTGCCATAGCCACCCCACTGGCTGACCTTTTCAAGCTCTCCTTTTCACTAGCCAAAATACCAGCCAAATGGAAGCAGGCTACCGTCATTCCCCTCCCAAAGGTGGCGACCCTCTTTGCGGGTAACTATCACCCCATCTCTCCTCTCTATTCTGGATAAACTGCAGGAATGTCTTGCTCTTGCCCAACTCTCCTTCTAGCTAGACGCATCCTCCTTCTTCACCCCCTACCAATCAGGTTTTCACAAATTGCATGCAACTATCACCTCCCTACTAAGGCTCACTGATGCAATACACACCGGCATGGACAAAGGGCACATCACCTCAGCCATTTTTATCAACTTGGCCAAGGTCTTTGACACCATCTTCCACTCTCTGCTACCATCTAAACTAAAAGCTGCCGGTCTCTCCAGCCCGGCCTCCAGCTGATTTCATGCTTACCTGGTAGGTAGGTAGGTAGGTACCACTCTGCAAAAATCAGCACCCACATCTCTAGTCCCCTACCAGTCACTGCCAGTATCCCCCAAGACTCCGTCCTGGGTCCATTACTCTTCTCCGTATTCTTAAATGATCTACCATCGGCCTGCCTACATTCATCCATCCACATGTACACAGACGACACAGTAATGTATGCCGCAGGCCACTCCACTGGGGATGTGTCCAACATACTCCAACAGGACTTCAGCGCTAACCAGCACTGGTTCTGATGCAACCAGCTGTTCCTAAACCCCAAGAAAACCGTTTCACTAACCTTCGGCTCACAGGCAAGACTCTCCCACCAAGCCACTAGCCCCTGTTTCCAAATCTTGGATGGGACTCCCCTGGAAGTGTACACCTCCTTCAGATACCTAGGTGTCTAGCTTGACCAGCACCTAGATTTCTCCACCCACATAGATTCCATTCACAAGAAACTACTCCCTAAACTTGGCGCCCTATACCGCAACAAGGGTAGTATCCCCACACCGGCCTGGAAGGAAATTGTTCAAAAGATGATTTTCCCATTACTTGACTATGCTGACGTAGTCTACGGCTCTGCTCCCTCCTCCTCCCTAGCCAGCCTGGATACATTCTTCTTCTTCTTCTGTCACTTTATTCTGGACTGTTCGCAAACGACTCACCACTGCATCTTATACAACACCCTAGCCCTGCCATCCCTCCAGGCCCGAAGACAGATCTACTGTGCTAGGACCGCAGCCAAATTCTGGTCCCAGTCCCTTCCCCTTACCTTGCACCTGCCCTCCTCAACACAACCTCCACCAGTCTACTCCCTCAGAAGCACGGACTCCAGGCTCTCATGTCCTTTCATGAGCACAACCAAAGGTCAAGCTTCTTTCAATTACCACATACCCTAGCTCTGGAATGCCTTGCCCGCCAACATTAGACACTCCACTAACTCCGATCACGTCAACCTCCTCCTCAGTGCCCACTTCTCCACCAGCTGTACTTGCTTTAGCTGGCACTCACTAGAGACTACTAATGTGGGATTTTGGGCGTCTCGCAAACTTAGTCATTGTGCTGGAATACCAGTTTTATCATTCTCCCCAGGCTGCTTTTGGAGCCACTTGTTTTACCAGTATGCTTGTATCACATTGCCTCTCTGTGTAACTGTCCAGGTCTGCCTTCGCATGTTTTGTATTGTAAATGTAATGTTGGGACTTGTCCCCCAGGACGCATCTGGAATCGAGCAACCCCTGCTCAGTATGCTTTCCTGGATAAACTCTTAAATAAAATAAATAAAACAATACACAAGCAAATTTTAACACCCAAGAGATTCTTAGTAGAACCCTTCTTACTTGGGTTCTAGAAGGAGAGGTAGGGTAAGGATTGTATGACTCACTACCGGACTTCTTAGAAGAAGCATAATTACTACTGTGAGTAATTTTTTCTTCTAACAACTGGAGTCCAGTAGTGATGTCATACAAGTCTGCAGACTCACTAGCAGTACCTTGGGAAGCTCTGTCAAGAATCTACTTAGGAAAAAGGTTCTGCAGGACTACAATTCTAAACTTGACATCTCCTCTGGACTGAATGTCTAGGCAATAATGCCTTGTAAAGTAGCAAACTGTAGACCAGGTAGCTGCTTTACATGTAACCCCTAGGTGGCGCTATTCCAAGGGCTACTACCCCTGCCTGCTTGGCTAGTAGCAGGTTAAGGGCCTGAGTTCTGAAATGGGTGCCTCCACCCAGCGATCAGGGTTGGTAGTGGTCAAGCTAACCTGGGCACAGCCCTACGGGACACTGCAACCCCCCTCTTTTCCCTCTAGTGGCCTGAACACTGTACAGTAATCACTTTCACAATACTCCTGGTACACCACACAAGTACCCACATTGTTTGCACTTACCACCAGGGCTGGTTCCTCTGGCTTGACCCTGGGGACCCCCTGTAAAACAAGGTTAAGCACAGCAAATAGCAACAGTATAGTAATTTGAGCACAAACTGGAACCACAGTCAGATTACTTGCAGAAAAAGTTAGATCTGATTTATTCAGGGGACTTGAACAAGAGAGGGGCAAAATCAGGTTAATTAGCTTAAAGGTTATATCAATCAAGCAGTTATGCATGTGCTTTGAGTCCCCCCCACACAGTCCACCTCTGGGTACCCAGGTAGAGAAGAGATGGGCTGCCAGGACAGTTGCCCGGGGTTGCAGCTGGTTGGGGCCCTGTGATGGAAAACACAACATGCACAGTACACAATACTTGTAATCCGGAGCCAGAGGGCTCGGTTCGAAAAGGAAACGAAACAACAAGACAATCAGATGACACACTCAGATTAAGCTGTTGTTGCAAGGAGCTACCCTGGTACATACTCACGATACCCAAGACTGGACACAGGCTGGGCCAAATCGAGAATGCAGATGGTTGATCTGGAATGCCAGGAAGAGGGCCCACACAAGTCGCAGAGGCATTGTTCCTGTTAAAGTGTGGAGCAGGGGCTGATCCCCAGGAAGGTCTCGTTGATGGCTTCTCTGTCCAGTGGGTAGTCTGGCTGGGCTAGTCTGGCGAGGACCAGACCGCATGGAGACAAATTCGGATGCAGTCCGTTTTGGGCTGGATACAGCTTCCAGCAAGCAGAACACAGTTCACACAGTGGGAACCAACTCACGCACCCACTAGCAGCTCATAGTACATTTACATGTAAGGGAATACTACTGTATTCATGCAAAGCGCCCCGGGTCACAATTGCAAAGTCTCTGCACACACTGGGAGCTTAGAGGTAGCTGGAACTCCTGACAGGCCGATCGCATTCAGCAAAATCTTCGGTCTTCTTCAGGTTGAGCCTGGCCCACTTCAGTAGCTTACTTTAGTCACACAAACTTGGATTTCGTCCAAAATAATTATCTTCTCTCCCTCTCAGGAGCAGCAGGCAGACATGCAGGCCAAAAACGTAGCCATTTCACAGTTCTCCCACGCGAATCTACTCAGAATTGCTCCTCAGAATCACTTCAGCTCCTTCTTGTTCAGTTTTCAGCTTAGATGTAACTGAAAACTGCAAGCAGCCCGGGACTTCCCCAAGATCCAAAAGGTTTGGTTGGCTGATTTGGCTGTCAGTCAAAGCAAGAGCTCCTCCTTCAGTTGTAAAAAAGACACAAAAAGTTCAAAACTACAGTTCCTACAGATTTTGACTTCAGACAGCTGCTGTAGTCCAGCTACATTTTAGGTCCCACCAGAACTGATTGGTCCAATTTGCAGTCCAGGACCAAGATAGTGGAGACAAACAAAACAGTCCTTGCTGCAAAGAAAGCATGTTAGACAAACTACATTATCATTATCACTCTAAATGATTTTCAGCAAATAGTTACATCTTTCAGCAGAGCTCCCGCTCAGGTTACTTATGCTGCAATAAGGCAGCTCTTAAAGAGACAGTACACAGAGGCTATACAGGCTCTGGTAATCACATTTAAACTGCTAAAATGCTGGACACCAGCCTGGCAGTGAGCATTTAGGCAAGCTCAAGGAAAACTTTTTGGGAACCCCCATTTACAGGGGGGGTTACATACAGATTTCCTAAAGGGGGATACCCCTTGTGGTTGCCACTGAGGCAAAAGTAGCCATTATGGAGGGTGCCCTTAGGCCTCTGCATGGCTGTTTACCAGCTTTCTCATAACAGAACTGGATGCAAGAAACTAGCCACCAAGAGACAGTCTTCTTAGCTGCTGGTTTACCTTGGCTATCTCTCCATAAGTAACAAACAGCTGAGTTATGTCAGTTCTGCTGACTTTAGTTTCACAAGGTAGTAGCTCCTGCCTCTTTATCACCCAGGCAGTGTAGCTTTGGTTCGGCTGTGCTAGAGTGGTTTGGTAAAATCGCAGTCAGAGTAACAAAGATTCAAATTAAATTCTGATACTACCTTAGGAAGGATTTGTCTATGTGTGGGTTCTGTACAGAGGGCTTGCAGTTCACTGACACTTCTGGCAAAAGTCATTGCTATCAGAAGCACTGTTTCTACGTTACATACCAGAGATCTGCTGAGGCAATTGGCTTGAAAGAATGCTCCACCAGTTGCGCAAGGCATATATTTAGGTTCCATGAGGGAAATGGTTCCCTGACTGGGAAATGCAGGTGATTAAGGCCTTTGAAAAATCTTTTGAACACTGGTTGTGATGATCAAGCTATTTTCTCTACCTGCTGACTTATAGGCTGAGAAAACTGCTAAGTGCACCTAAAGGGTGGAGGAACTGACTCCAAGAGATTGAAAGTACAGTTAGTAATCTACAGCTACACAAATCTGTCTGAAAGGGTGAGAGTTTTTGTGAAGCACACCAGATGGAAACATTTAGAGGAATATGTTTTCCTTGTAAATGGTTTTCTGGCCACTCTTAGAATATTCAGTATTTTGCTGGAGAGGTTCATGCCAGAATACTCTAGCTCTTGAACAACCAAGCCTTCAGGGCACAATGTTCTGAGATCTGGATAAAATACTCAGCACTGAGACAGGGTCAGTAGATTACATCTCAAGGGCACTTTGAGTGGGCTCCTGTGTGACAGGGACAGCAGTAGTGAGTACCAGGTCCACCTGACCCAGTCTGGAACTATCACAATCATTGCTGCTGACTCCCTCCTCAGTTTCAACAACACCTACTGTATTAGAAGAAACGGAGCAAAAGCATACGGGAGCTTTTCAGTCCAGTTCAGGAATAGAGTATTCTCTGAGAAAGTCCCCTTGGGAGGGGCAGTCTGCAACAAAACTTGGGTAACTTTCCATTTTCCAAGGAGGCAAAAAGATCCATCTCAGGAACACAGTTCAGCACTTGCTGATCTAGTGGCCATTTATGATATCCTTGGTTCATTCTACTTAGGGAATCTGCCAGGACATTGTCCTCTCCTAGCAGGTACACTGCGTTATTTTGGCATCTAGAGAGAGAATGCCAGGTTCCATAGCTGCATTGCCTCTGTGTGAAGCTTTACAGCTCTGGTAACTCCCTGTATGTGTAATACATTGCTGTTGCATTATCTGTCTTGATCTGGACTGTTTATCTTTGGAACAGGGAGGAGAAAGACTGCACTGAGAGGAGCACTGTACAAAGTTCCAGTAGGATTATGTACTCCATTCACTTTTGTGCACTCCAGACACCTGTTATTGTTTTGTCCTCTAGATGCCTCCTCAACACAGTAGGCGGCATCTGTGGGAGTACTTTTATGTAAGAGACAGCTGGAGGAATGCAATACCTCCACCAGGCTGTCTCTTTCTTTCCACCACTCCAAGGCCTGAAACAGTTTTTGGGTGATTGGAACTGGGTGGTACAGAGGATCTATTCCGTGGTGCCAGTACCTACTTAAGCATTACTGCACATCTTTTATTTGTAGGTGAGCCCATGGCACCACAGCTGTTGATGAAGCCATGTGGCCTAGGAGCTGGGCAGTCTTTTTGTGACTTGTCAGGAATGAGTCTGCACACTGAATGAGGCTTTCCACTCTGTTTCGTGGCAGAAAAGCTTCCCCCTGCAAAGTATCCAACTGTGTCCCTGTGAACTTCAGTATTTGACTGGGTTCTAGCTGTGACTTTTGTAGGTTCAGGAGGAGTCTTAGCCTTTCTAGTGTGCTTCAGCATACTCCTTACCATGGATATGAAGTGCCTGGCTCCCCTTCTGCCTCTGCCTCTGCCAGTGCCTCTCTGCACTGGATATTCATAGCATTTGTCAGGCATTTGATTGTAGGCCCTACCCCTACCCCTCCTCCCCCACAATGCCTGTAAGTAGAGAGACGGTCTCTTCTCAATTAGGTTTCTATAAGTGGATTTTGCTCTTCCACTTTCTCCTTGTATGTCACTGAATGTCATTGAAGTTTAGGAGCAAAAAAGGCACTAGGCCCAGTAGTAGCTCCGTTAGAATTCCATATAATATGTCAGATTTCCGCCATTTGTAATATAGTTATCAAAGCTTCATTTGAATATATCCTTATTTTTACTTATCACTATTTCCACTGGGAGTTGAGTCCACAAATTCACCGCCCTCTGTGTAAAGAAGTGCTTCCTTTTGTTGGTTTTAAACCTCTTTCCTCTTAACTGCAATGGATGTCCCCATGATGTTAAGTCCATACTTTTAAATTCAATATTTAAATCAGTTATTAAACCAGTATCCTGCATTATATCATATAACAGCAACAAGGCTCCTCTTTTCCTTCGTGTTTTCAGTGAATGTAATTTTTAACTTCTCTAATCTATGCTTCTGTTCTGTCATCAAAAAGAGATGACCCTACAAATGCAAAATCATTTGCTTTATGTGGCATATCCTTGGGCAGGTATGCTGTCCTTGATGAGGAGAATCTCGTTAAAGTTACTAAATGTGACGGTCCTCTGTATGCTGTATCACTAACAGCCACTGCCATATGAAACTGATATTGTATGGCTTCTAGTGCCGCTTTGTCTGTGGCTGCCAAAGCATCATCTACTTCATCTGGAATTGTTTCGCTCAATGCCAAGACAGTGTTTCTCAATGCCTTCTGATATTGATCTATGTATGCCATGTAAGCAGCTTGTCTCAACTGCAAGATAGCAGTGGTATAAGCCTTTCTTGCCATGTGATCCAGTTTTCTAGAATTCTGGAATCATTTTTTGGTGTGAGGACAGATACAAAAGGACTTTACCCTCTCACAAACTGCAGTTTGTACCACTCCCTCATGGTCACGGTGGGCATATAGATATTCAACCCCCTGCTTGCCCACCTGGTGTTTTCTCTCTCTCTCTCTCTCTCTTTTATTATTTTTCTTGTCTATGCATGCAGCAGACTATGGGGCTGCTATAACTCTAACTATGGCCTTTGAGAGGATTTGTGAATGGGCACTGACAGACTCCTTGTGAAAGTCAGTCTCAGCATACTCATAAATTCTGCCTCGTCTCTATCCTCCACTGTTTTACTGGAGAGAATATTGAATATGTCTACCATTTGTTGTACAATGGCAGAATAGGCCGACGAGGGGTTGCTAGAGATTCCAAGAGTGAGTTTAAAATCTGGCAGTAGAGCTTTTTGTTATACTGCTCCCACTCTCTGGAATTCTCTACCATGCCGGTTACGCGAGTGCACCTCCGTGGAGAAATTCAAGAAAAACTTGAAAACTTACTTGTGGCAAATGGCATTTTTGGATGCTTAATCCTTTTTGGATGTTTATGTAAATTTATTCTGGTGAGATTTTTATTTGTATTTATTAATTGATTTTAATAATTGTTGTTAATATGATATGAATTTATTTATATGTGTTATTGTTTTGTGTTTGATGCTGTGGTTTTGATATGTTCAACGCCTTGGTATGCTGAAAGGCACTATATAAATAAACATTATTATTATTATAAAAATCATCATTAATCCATGGTAGGGAAACACAATACTGTTCTGGGGTCATCTCAGGCTCTATCAGTTCCCCTTTATCCTCTTCCACCACCTGCTCTAGGACACATACTGGTTAAATGACCTGAGCATGGGGAAGGGGTAGCAGCAGCAGCTGGGTTCCACATAGCTTGGAAAGCTTGGAAAAACTGCCACATTTCTGTAATTTCCTCCACAGAGGGCATAGCTCTCTTTCCTACTGTCTGCTCCTGGTCCCTTGTGGGGGAGTAACATTCATATGTTTTTCTTTGTGTTTTTTCTTGCCAGACATTTAGGGTAATGACTGATCTGAAGCTTTTTACTCTTTTTACCATAATTAGCAAGCATCAGGGTTTCCCTTATCAGACTACCTGAGCTCCTTACTGTGCTCCAAGGATAACATGGCAGCTTTCTCCATCCCTTTTGGCAGAGACTGCTGCTTGCAGCATTTTTCAGCCACTGATGTAGTCAATGGTTAGTGCAAGGGTGAGGAACTTTCTGATGCATGCTTTCCACCGTCAGGCATAACTCCCTCCATTTCAGAACTTTTTACTGAGGTGCTTGAAGTGACACAGAAGTAGACAGGAGCTGAAACTGCTTCCTTAAAGGGACACTGTCAACCCTTTAGCCCTCCAATTTTTCCCAAGTTTAAAAACAAATGTTATGATTAATTATATTCTGCAGAGATTGTTGATGTAGCTGGTTGTTTGATCCTGATTCTATTTTTCTTTTAAAAAGTGAAAAATAGACTGCCCACCATACTAGTAATACCACACGAAAACGTTTGGTTACATTCCTTGATCAACTCCCACGGCATCTTTCCTGTACTTGAGAACACCCCTAACACAATCTAGATGCTTAAGATGTGGTGGAAGGAGAGGAGACTATCGCATCTAGAGTGACTGCACTTTTGGGAGGACGTTGTCATGTTCAGGAAGAATGAAGTAAGGGTAGACTAAGGATCTGAAACAAAAGGTTGATTATAATCACAGCATTTGCATGCATTCCAGTTCTACTAAGAAATGAAGCAGATAAAAGAATCAGCAGCATCAACAAATTTTAGAGAAGGTAAGCAGTTGTTCAGCAAGGAATAATATGATGCAAAAAGGGTTCACAGTGTCCCTTTAACTGTTGTCTGTAATGTCATTTCACCAGCCTGCTCTGTAGTTTTCCTACTTTGACTAGTGTGATCCTATATATTGTAACCTATTATTATAAATGTTCATGTTTTGTACCCTCCCGGGTCGTGCCTGAAAATAGTCATTGCTATGGCTAGTACACCTACCCGGTCATCAAAAACTAAATAAAAAATGCAGCCCTTTTCTTTTGTCTTTTGACAAAAAGATTTTCATAAATCACAATTTTAAAATCGGGATCAGGACCCAGACAGTTAAAACAGCTCGTGGCAGAATTTTCAGTTTTTAAATCCACTAGGCCCTGTCTTCTTTTTCAGCTACCAGACATGCCAATTAACTGAAAACACTTTAAAAATAAAAATGTGATTCGCAAAGTATTTGCAGTTAAAATAACTAATAAATAATCACTTTTAAAAAGTTGTTATGAGTATTTTTACACTTTAGATAGATTCCCTCATTCTAGGCAGGAACCACAGTAAACTGTAATTTCTCTGGTTCCTGGAACTGACTGGGAACCAGCGAAAGATACAAAACAACAAACACAGCCACAACGACTGGAACTGGACTCTGTACCATCAGCTCTCTGCAGCAGAGACAGTAAATCTGATGTTGAGTCACTAGGGGGAGTGTGACCACAGTGTAGAGTTTATTTTTATTTAACATTTGTTGACTGGGTAGACCCCAAGAACATTAGGTTCCCATTTACAAGAGGGACCTGGAGGTGAGACAGTACAGTGGTACAATAAAAATAAACGCAGTAAATAAAAGACAGTTACAGGTCCAGTGGTATGGCACATACTGATCAAGCAGCAGCTACGCTTGCCTATGCCCGTGACCCTGAAGATGTTATATTCAGTCAGATAGCATATCGGTGCTAGTTGACTGAATATAGGGGCATGTTGGCTCAGAATGAGGTTGAGTAGCACTGCCCTGACAGGGATCTGGGCTGTATGCAGCCCATAGGGACAGGCAGAGAACAGCGCTCCCAAACTTGATAGGGCTAGGAGCCCCCAGCATGATATTCAGCCAGCAACATGCAAATGAGCCCATTGTGCATGCATGGCACTAACAGGCCATATGCATGCCCATTATGAGATCACTTGCATGGGAAGTGGTGGAAGGTTGCACCCCTATAGAGGCCATCTACAATGTTAGGTAGGGTAGCAAGCAGCCCTACCACCCCGAATGCTAGTCCTTCCAAGTTATATGACCTCCCTGGTGTCCAGTGGCACTCCCACCCTCAATCCTCATCCTCATAAGAGCACCCCAACCTCCAATCCCGTCCCCATAAGAGATTAGGTAGTCCCTGGTGTCTAGTGGCACCCCCCCCTCCAATCCACATACCCATAACCGATTAGTTATTCCCTAGTGTCTAGTGGCACCCACCACTCTCCAATACCCATCCCCTTAGGAAATGAGTTATTCACTGTTGTCTAGTGGCATCCCCGTGCTCTGATCCCCATTCCTGTAAGAGATTAGGTAGACCCTTTTGTCTGGTGGCACCCCCTGCCCTCTGATCCCCATCCTCATAAGACATGAGTTATTCCCTGGTGTCTAGTGGCACCCTCCAACCTCCAGTCCCTATCCCCATTAGAGATTACATAGTCCTTAGTGTCTAGTGACAACCCCCCACCCTCTGATCCACACCCCCCCTAAGAGATGAGTTATTCCCTGGTGTCTAGTGGCACCCTCCAATCCCCATCCCCATAAGAGGTTAGGTAGTCCCTGGTGTCTAGTGGCACCCCCTGCCCCCAAGCACCCATCCCAGCTGAGAGCCTGTAGTCCCTAGTATCTAATGGTCCCCCCCATCACCTGCATTGAGCAAACCATGCTGCCACCCACCTTGCCTCCATCACCAGTGTGCACAGAGCCGATATGGCAACTGGCACAGACCTCCTCTCACTACCTTGGCCAGCCGCTGTATGGAATGACAGGGAGCATGCATACTGCCTGCAGTATAAGGGGGGGCACTCCTAACACTGCAGACAGTACTCGTGCTCCCTGTTATTCCATAATGCAGCTGGCTGAGGTGGTGAGAGGAGAGCTGTGCTGGTCACCGCATCGCGGCATATGCAATGGAGGAAGGTGGGGTGGCAGGGTGGTTTGCTTGGTGTGGGCAGTGCAGAAAGCTGCTAGATGCCAGGGACTACAGGCTCTTAGCTGGAATGGGTGCTCGAGGGCAGGGGGTGCTACTAGACACCAGGGACTACCTAAGCTCTTATGGGGATTGGAGGGTGGGAGGTGCCACTTGACACCAGAGAATAACTTGTCTCTTACAGGGGCAGGAATCAGAGGGTGGGGGTGTGACTTGACACCAGGGTCTGCCTAATCTCTTATGGAGACAGGGATCAGAGGGCAGGGGGTGCCACTAGACACCAGGGAATAACTCATCTCTTATAGGGATGGGAATTGGAGGGTGAAGTGCTACTCGACACCAGGGAATAACTCACCTCTTACAGGAACAAGAGATCAGCGGTCGGAGGTGCCTAAAGACACCAGGGACCACCTAATCTCTTACAGGGATGGGGGGTTGGAGGGTGGGGTATCACTATACACCAGTGAACAACTCATCTCTTACAGAGACAGGGATCAGAAGGTGGGGGTGCCTCTAGACACCAGGACAAGCATTGCTGCATCGGGATCAGATCAGGGGTGAAGGGAGGGCCATCTGCAGTATCTTTGCCAACCACCAGGGCCTTGCACCTCAATAAGCTGAGGTTTGCAAAGGTGGTAACTTTCACTCGTTCAGGTGGCATTTACCACCTGGGCAAACTTCTCAGTTTCCCGCTGTGCCTGTATGCAGGGGTGGACTCCCCTCATTTGCATGGGAACAGTAGGAACTTAGCGCTCAGGCGCTAATGGATTTTGCCCATGCTGTGGAGGTGTCTGAATATGGAATCCACCCACAAATCGGGTGCAAAACCCAGCTAGCGCAGACAAATACCCATTAGTGCCTGGGCTAAGTTTTAAATAGGAAAGGGGAAATTGTTTAACCAGGAAATGCACACTAAGCCAGAGCTTGTTTCCAGATGTGACCTGGGAGCACAAGGAGGTTAAGTGACTTGCTTAGGGTCACACAGTATGTAAGTGGGGGCTGATGGGATTCAAGCCCAGATCTCCAGGTTCGCAGCTCAATGCCCTCAACCACTATGCTATACTGTCTTCCTGGCATATCTGGCCCTTGATGTTCAAACAGAAGATACTGTATTTAGGCTTTTTTTTTTATAGTCCCCACTAGTGAACCGATTTCACTGCTCTAAAATTTCTGATTCCTTATTAAATTTCTGCCAGTTTTCTGTCTTTTTTTTAGTTATATAGTCTGTGCCTTGTGTAATATTTCTTCTACTTGATCTGCCTGCAGATGGGGTGTGCTCTTGCATAGGACATAAACTGTACTCTAAATTAGTGGTTGGTTCAGTCAGGCTATGTTTTTTTAACCTACATTTTGTCTCCCCTCTGCTCAACTGCCCCCATCTGTGATGGATCCCCCTAAACCTATCACCCACCATCTCTGGAGCTTCCTCCATTCCTCCACAGCTTACCCCCTGTTGCAGGGCCATCGAGGTTCCCCAAGCCCCTTCAGGTGACACACTGAGTTGGAGGTGGGTGCCCAATAGGTGGTGTGTAGACTAGGATAGAACACCACTTCATCCTGCTGTGGTTGAGCTGTGTGGTTTTTTTTTTGTCCCTGGTTCCCCTGATGCCTTGTGAGCTGAGATGAGAGTGGCACACGCATGCAGAGAATGCTCATGCCACCCTTAGAGGCATCTCCTACCCATTGCAGCTCCTGCTTGCAGTACCACCTGTGGTCTCCCAGGTGGCAGTATTACAGTGGATCTTGCTATGCCACCAGAAGAGATGAGTGCCCTGTGGGATGCTGAACCCTCCCCGGCAGGCCCCAGTGATCAAGGTTTACTACTAAACACACCTGGTTGCCATCATCACGGGCGGTATCTCTACCACTGACGCTGATGACCCCGCTTGGTTCAGTCAGACTTAAGAGTGCCACCAAGACTGTGCAAAAAAGTTAGGCAGATAATACAGCTGCAGGGACCGCACTTTAAATTCACTGAGAGGAATATATTGTACCATAAACCCGATCTCAGTCATTAAGGATGTGTGTGACAAAGACAGCTGTTAGACAGATCTACTTAGAAGTTATTGCCTCTATAAAGCCCCACTCTTCATCTTCTCCATAAATACCCACTCTTTACTCCTTTAACAGGGGGCACCAGGACCCTGCAGGAACCAAAACTTTTTAAGGGCATCAAAGGGCTGACCCAGTCAGTGTCCTCTAATGGGCATTGCGGTGATGAACGTGGGGTCACAGGCATTCAGTCTGTCTTGTCTGACTCCGACAAGGTAGTGATAGTAGATGTCGTGTGGGTCATCCAGAAGTTACGACCAGCCTACTGTAGCTTGGACCCAGGACCAATGCCTCATTGTGTGGGGTGCGTTGATGTCATCAGCCCGGCCCTAGCCAAGATAGTCCATTGTTCTCTGGTGTTGGGGTCTTTTCTGGGCCCCTGCAGGAAATGGTTGTAAGGCCCCTCGTAAAGAAACCTTCACTAGACACGAACTGTCTGGCAACTATAGACCTGTCTCGAACCTTCCCTTTGTAGGGAAGGTTATTGAAAGGTGGTGGCCATTCAGCTGGAGACCTATTTAACAGCCCATGACATCTATGAGCCTCCCAGTCTGGTTTCAGGAAAGGCATAGCACTGAGACTGCCTTGGTTTGGGTGTTTAATGATCTCCTGGTGGTGAGGGATCGAAGGAGACATACTATCCTTGTTCTTGATCTCTCAGTGACGTTTGACACCTGTGGACCATGGGGTGCTTTTGGAGCACCTATGGGTATGTTGTGGGTTAATGGAAACAGTCCACAATTGGCTTAGATCTTACCTCACTGGTAGATTGCAGCATGTGGTGTCTGGGGTTTGTTCCTCAACCCTGTGCCTCTGACGTGAGGTCCCGCAGAGTCAGCCCCATGTTGTTCACAGTGTACTTGCTGCCACTAGGGGACATTGTAAGGCAGTATAGGCTGAGTTTTCACTGCTATGCAGATGATGCAGCTCTACATGTCCTTTGCACCTGAGTAGCAAGAGGTGGTCTCAGTGCTAAACACCTGCCTAGGTGAAATCCTAGACTGGATGAGGGCTAACTGGTTGAGGTAGAATTTGGATAAGACTGAGGTGCTGTTGCTGGAACCTGGTCACCAGGGAATGAGGGTGCAATCTGGTCAAGTCTCAGGGGTTAGGCCTGGGGACTCCCAGTTGCTTACCTCTGATTAGGTGAGGAACCTTGGAATTGTTCTTGACTGCAGTTTGACACTTAGATCACAGGTGTCAGCCATAGTCAAGATTACCTTTTGCCATCTTAGAAACATCACCAGGGTGAAGCATCTGATCCCCTCAGCAGATCTTCTGGCATTAGTTCATGCCTTTGTGACCTCGTGTTTGGATTACTGCAATGCCCAATACCTAGGGCTAATGGGGTTAGATCTGTGCCGCCAGCAGCTACTGCAGAATGTGGTGGCCAGGTTGTTGACTGGTCTACCAAGATCATACCATATTACACCTGTGTGTCACTCTCTGCACTGGCTGCTGGTTAGTGGCAGATCTCTTTAAGGTTGGCTTGCTGATCTATATGGTCCTGCATGACCAGGAGCCCTGTTACCTGCAAGATCTCCTGTCTCCCTGCCGGCCTGTCCACTCCCTTCGTTCTGGGGATGAGGGTTTGCTGGAGGTTCCCAAGGTTTGTTTAAAAACATCCGGGGCACTTGCTTTTTCATTTGCTGCCCCAGTCCTGTGGAACTTCCTCCCTCATCAGGTTCGCGACAGTTCGTCTGTTAAGATTTTTAAATGGGAGCTAAAGACCTTCTTGTTCAATCAAGCTCTTTTGGGTGTTTAGTATAGTTTATTTATATACTATCTGTATTGATCAGATTTTATTTGTACTGTTTTTAAATTTGTTGAATTTATTGTAAAGTGCATTGAGTCAAAATTGAGAAATGCACTCTACTAAATAAAATTTTGATTGATTGATTGATTGATTGAAAACAAGTTCTGTCCTGTCCCTAGCTCTGAATAGTGAAGGACTGCTCTGGCACACTGGCAACCCAGGTTTGCACCTCAAGCCCAGAACCTCAGGAATGGAGGTCAGCGGTGGGGGAGGCATCTGCAAGGATGCTTTCCTCCAGGGAGGAGGAAATGCACCGCTCAGAGAGTAGCACTTGGTGGTTGTGTGGGACCACTGCCAGTTTGAGTGATTGTGCTCTGGTGGGCCCTTTTACCAGGGTGCCAACATTGGCATGCTTTAGATGGAATGTGGTAGAGCATGGGAAAAGAAAACAGGGATAAATCACACCCAATTCCAGGGCAATGGACTAAAGCCCCTTGGCCCCTCCAGTGCTTTACTGCACTGTCCACGACATCCTAGCCATTGCTCCAGTGATGACACACTTCGGAGCATACCACCTCCGGTGGCAGCAGAGCGGGGCCCCTCCATAAGGATATCTCAGATCCCAGAACACATGGACCACCTGGTGGAGTATGGAGGGGGGACATCAGAAAGAGATAGGTGAATCCAGCAGGCAGCAAGGGCACTGTGGGGGATGGAAAGAGTGGGACATTTTAGGTGCATGGGAGGTGCAATAAAAAAAAAAGAAACTTTCTCAGCAACATTTGCCCTGGTTCCAGTAATCTGCAGGCTTCCCCACAAACTAGAGAGTTGCATCCCCAAATGTTTGCTGATTTTCACCCACTCACTCCAGTACAGACTACAAAATGTCATGTAGCTCACAGGCACTGAACACCTGCTCAGGAAGGCAACGGAACACTGAAAATTATCAATATTCCATCAGTGGCCATTTTGTTAAATGAAACAGCCCTTTTTTTATTCAGCTTTCCTTTTTCTCCTCCCCACCCAGTGGCATGCGGTGACATTTTTTAGCAAGACACGAAACTATTAATTATAAAAGGCTCTGGGTCTGGGGGGCTACCTAGGCCTCCAGAAGCTATAGGACTTTTCATGCTTTGTGGTGCATTTTTTGGGGGGATTTTGATACATTTTAGAATGTGTATGTCACCACCACCACTACTCCACTGCAAAGGATGTATGGGTGCCCTTGGGGACTCTTTGATGCCTGGCCATGTGCTAAGACCCATAGGAGAGTGCTCTGGAGGTATCCTTGAGGCCCCCAGGTGTTGCAAGCATGCCCCGCATATGGATTTTGGGTTACAGTGTCACCACTCTACAAGGTGTAAGAGTGCCCTGGAGGGCCTTTTTGCATATTATTAACGAAGCACAAAAATATAAATAGGCTATGTACAAGCAGGCAGAAATGCAGTGCAATTCCTTGTACAGCACTGACTCCCAAACTAGATTGCCTTCTGGCTTGCTATAGTTCCTACTGTAGACAGCCCCAGTTAATACCCAATACATCAGCAGCAGTGCAAACAAAAGCTCGAGGACGACAACAACAATTTTCTGAAAACAGTGATGCTTTTTAAAGATGTTTTAACTGGGGCTTACCTAAGTGATTCTCCAATTTTTTTCCCAAACTGTGCTTTACAGGGCACATTAAACCATTCAAACAGGGATGACAACAGGACTAGCAAAAAATAAAACCAAACAAACAAAAACAACATTGGCACATAGAAAATTCCAACTCACTTTTTTATGCATACCCCCTTAAATAGAAACTGTTCACGTGTAGTACTGAGGACAAAGTGTTCACAACAGCCAACAACACAGCTGCCTCATTTTCCACTTTCTAAAACAGAAACCTCTTGAGGATGCAGTTTACCTCTGCACCTTTAAAAACAAGAACAAGCCAGAGTCGATAGGGCTGTGAAAGCTACCAAATAACCAGAGTTACACATGTGTAGAAATTATGTAATGCCTGGGTGTAACTTGGCCATGTTTTTGGAGGTGTTGCACCAAATTTTCAACATGGCCTTTTTGGGACCCCTCCTCATGAAGAGTGCCAATGTCATTTTGTTCACGTGTCCTGAAAGGTGATTTCACAGTGCAAACATGCTGTTCTGTGCCACAGGTACAAAACACATTTTGGGCAGGTTGTAGAAAATGACAGCTGTACTGTTTTGAAGGAGGTGTGCAAAATGGCAATGTTGAAAATGTGGATTGAAAATATTAAAACTGGCGAAGTTAGGGCGTCGTAAAAACTGCACAATGCATGCTCGTAACACAGTCATTTTGGAACTTTTCACCAGATTTGCAACATGAGCTTTTGGGACCCCACCTCATGAAGAGTGGCACTGTCATTTCATGAATTGGTCCCGAAAGTTGATTCTGCACTGCAACCGCAAAAATCACCTTTTGGGACCGAGTAACAAAATGACAGTGACAGTCTTGATGAGATGGGGCCTCAAGAACCCCATACTGAAAATTTGGGGCAAAAATTCCAAGTAATGACTGATTTATCAGCATAAGTTGAAACCCCCATTGAATGGCATTATAGCACGCTTACCTTTGATTCTTCAGTTTGCGGTTCGGCTTTGAAGGGTACAGGCGATGTCCCAGTCAGAGAAGACATGCCAACCTCCAGAGGTAAGTAGGGGTAAGGAGTGGTGAGGAGATGGGTGCTCAGTGGGAGGGTGGGGATGGGGAGGGAACTGGAGCGATGACAAAGGGATTGTTTTTACAGGAAAAAAAAACCTACAATGCTGATGATGACGAGGACAATTTTCTTTTTACTGAACAAAAAACAAAACATTTGGGCACACTGGGGTGGGCTCCCAGTGTGCCACATAACTGGGAGGGTTGTACATTACACCAACACAGGGACTGGGCATCCCAATGTCAGCGGTGGGGGGGGCAACGATGAGGGACCATTTTCTTTTTTACAGAAAAAAAAAAAGAAAACATTTGGGCACACTGGGGTGGACTCATAGTGTGCCACATGACTGGGGGGTTGTACATTATGCCAACACAGAGATTGGGTACCCCAATGTCAGCGGGGAGGGAAGAAAAAACAATGTTAGGCACACTGGGGTGGGCTCCCAGTGCACTGCGTGAGTGGGGGTGCACATAATGCTGACATGGGGATTGGGCACCCCGATGTTGGCAGGTAAAATGAAAAATCTTTGCGCACACTGGGGTGGGCTCCCAGTGTGCCACATGAGTTGGGTGAGGGCCACAGAATGCCGCAGAGCTGGTGGTGGTGGTGACACAACTGTGCATGCACAACTTGTGCATGCGCGAGTTGTGATGAACGGCAGTTTGCCATTCACAACATGACAGCACCAGCAGAACTGTGCATGCATGTGAGTCGTACATGTGTAGTTCTTGCACCAGAATGTGGAAGTAACAGCTGAAATAGTGTGGCTGTTATTCCATAGCAGCCGATCATGGCAGAGGGTTTCAAGCTCCATTGGGCATTCAGAAGGATACTTCCAAATGTCTAATGGAAGGTTCCACGATCAGCCGTTTTTAGAGCTATGATCTGATCCCAATAGGGTTGTAGGCTCCGCCCACAGCCCTAAAAACAAGCCATATCAATCCTCCAGACACATAAAATATATATTTGTTTTGGGCAGCAAAGCCTAGGTCAAATAAAATGCAAGCTGCAAAACAAAGTGTGAAAATACATTACAAACATGTGCGTAACTTTACTATTTAAATTGAAAATCCATTCTCCTATCTTTTTTAAGAAACTCCTCAGTGACCAAGTCGTAGACATCTGGTAAACTGTGTAGAAATCTAAGCAGTTCCTTTTCGATCGTCAGTAATGCTAAGTTGGACTGGTGTTCACTGAGTGTTGCATGTGAATGTCTTAATGTGCTTTAAAAGTTGAAAAAGGCCTTTCAACAGTGACCATACAGTGGGAATGGTCAAAATTAAGGTAGACAACTTGTTGACCTCAGAGAAGCAAGTATATACGAACATACGAAATTTGCCAGCAGATAAAGGCCTAGAGGTCTATCAAGTCTGCTTGAATGTGCAGCTAGCACCCCTTATTCTGCAGCAGCCCCTCCCTTCCACTCTTCCCCTTCATTGACCCTCCCCCTTGTCCTGTCCCATCCCCGACACCACTTCTGCAGGTAATGCATTCCACCCAGCCACCACCCTCTCTGTAAAAAAGTATCTCCTTATCTCCCTCCTGAACCTTCCTCCATCCAGTCTCATATCATGGCCCCTGGTGTCTCTCCCCTCCCTTACTTTGAACAGCCCCTCTGTACCTGTCTTGTTTATTCCATTCATGTACTTAAAGGTTTCAATCATGTCCTTCCTGTCCCTTCTCTCCTCCAGCAAGTACATGTTCAATTCCCTCAGCCTCCTCATCTCCTTATCTTGTATGATAAGTCCCCCAGCCCCTTGATCATCTTTGTCGCTCTGTGCTGCACCCCCTCCAGTAACTTAATGTCCCTCTTCAGATACAAACGCCAGTACTGCACGCAGTACTCCAGGTGTGGTCTAACTAATGACCTATACAGTGGCAGAATCACCTCCTCCCTCCTCGAGGATATACCCCTTGCAATACAACCCAGCATTTTGTTGGCCTTTCTAGCTGCCTTCCAACATTACGCTGAGTTGTTCATTGACCCTGTAATGAGCACCCCCAGATCCTTCTCCTCCTCCTCCTCTGTCTAGGCTAGCTGCACTCCCCCCAGCTGGTAACTCCTCCCTGGGTTCTTCATCCCAAAATGCAGCACCTTGCACTTTTTGGCATTAAAGCCCAGTTGCCAGGTGTCCGACCAGGTTTCAAGCTTTGCCAGATCATCATGCAACCCCTGCCATCCCCCTAGGTCATCCACCACCGCTCCTACCTTGGTATCATCAGCAAACAGACTGATCTTGCTCTTGATGTCCAATGATATGTCTGCAATGAATATCCCAAACAACACTGGTCCCAACACCAAGCCCTGTGGAACACCGCTCATCACTACTCTTGGGTGTGAAAGCTTCCCCACCCACCACCACCCTCTGTTGCCTTCCCTGAAGCCAGTTCCCTACCCATTTCACCAGCTTTGCACCCACCCCTGTGCCTTCTAACTTACTTTCCAGCCTTCCATGCAGCACCGAGTCGAATGCCTTGCTGAAGTCCAGATACAGGACAACCACTGCATGGCCCCTGTCCAGTTGCCTAGTTACCCAGTCATAGAGCTCCACCAGGTTGGTTTGGCAGGATCTGCCATGTATGAAGCCATGCTGTCTCCTGTCCTGTAGTCCTTTGGCCTCTAGGAGGACCACCAGCCTCTCCTTCAGGATAGTCTCCATTAGCTTACCCACGGTGGATGTGAGGCTCACTGGTCTGTAGTTTCCCAGTTCATCCTTGGGGACACTTGTGGAGGGGCACCACATGTGCCATCCTCCAGTCCTGAGGTACACACCCGGAATGTAGCGAGGCATTAAATAGGTCTGCCAAAGGTCCTGCAAGGACCTCTGCCAGCTCCTTCAGTACCCTGGGGTGGATGCTATCTGGGCCTGGCGCCTTGTTCACCCCCAGTGTCTTCAAACCCTCCAGAACTCTGCCCTCCATGATTTCCCCATCTGTCACCCCTCTCCCCCGTTTCCTGCCATTCCTTCCCCCTTGGGTGTCACCCTCCCCTTCTCCTTAGTAAATACCGAGCAGAAGTAATTATTTAGTGCTCCTGCCTTATCGCACCCTGCTACCACCCAATCCCCCCCTCCGTCCTAATTCTTACTATGTGGTTCTTACAACTCCTTTTCTCCCTGATGTACCTAAAGAAGTCCTTCTCCCCCTTCTTAATGCCTTGTGCCAGCCTGAGTTCCGTAGATGCTTTGGCTCCCCTTACTGCCCTTGTCTCCTCCTTCGATTCCGTCAAGTACTCCTCCCTGTCCTCCCCCTTCCCTGTTTTCTTGTATCTCCTAAAGGCAG
The DNA here is from genome assembly GCA_016271365.2 of Neoceratodus forsteri. Lineage (NCBI taxonomy): Eukaryota > Metazoa > Chordata > Ceratodontiformes > Ceratodontidae > Neoceratodus > Neoceratodus forsteri. Next base: position 1,084,593,013 of record CM057458.1, read on the forward strand.
CTCTTTTGCTCCTTACCTTTTCCATGACCTCCTTGCTCAACCAGCTCAGTTTCTTAGCCCTAGCCTTCTTGCTCTGGGCTTTGCAGCAGGTTTTGGTTGCCTCCACTATCCCCAGCTTTACAAGCTCCCATAGAAACATAGAAACATAGACTTTGATGGCAGATAAGGACCGCTTGGCCCACCTAGTCTGCCCATTTCCCTACCTGCAGGATAGGCCGCAGATCCTAGTTAACCAACAGCCTATTTCTTCCTACCCCCCACAAGAATTGCTTTATGTCTGTCCCATGCATTCTTGAATTCCCCCACTGTTTTGACCCCACAACCGCATCAGGAAGGCCGTTCCATGCATCCACTACCTTCTGTGAAAAAATACTTCCTCACATTATCTCTGAGCTGTTCCCCTCTATCTTCAAATTGTGTCCCTTGTTCTTGCACATCTGTTTTTCTGAAAGATGCTACCCTCTTGGACTTTGTTGATTCCTTGAGGTACTTAAAAGTTTCTATCATGTACCCTCTTTCCTCAAGGGTATACCTATTAAGCTCCTTAGTCTCTCTCGTATGGCTTCTGTTGCAGACCCTGCACCATTTAGTTGCCCTCCTCTGAACTGTCTCCATCCTGTTTATGCCCTTGCAGAGATGGGGTCTCCAGAACTGGACACAGTACTCCAAATGGGGTCTCACCAACTGTCTGTACAGAGGGATAACATCTTCCTGTTTTCTACTGGTGATGCCTCTCCTTATACATTACAGTATCCCCCCAGCCATCCCTACTGCCTTCTCACATTGCTTACTAACCTTTAGGTCATCTGATATGATTACCCCCAGGTCCCTTTCCATTTTTGTTGTTGTTAATACCCCCCATTGTGTACTCTTCCCCTAGGTTTTTGTTTCCCAGGTGCATTACTTTGCACTTCTTTGCATTGAATCCAAGCTGCCATACTTCTGACCATTCCTCCAACCTTGCCAAGTCCCTTCTCATCCTTTCCACCCTCCTTGTGTATCAGCCCTGTTGCAGATCTTTGTGTCATCTGCAAAGAGGCATACTTTTCCTTCCAGTCCCTCTGCAATGTCACCTATAAAGACATTAAAAAGGACCAGACCCAGTACTGAACCCTGCAGTACCCTACTAGTAACTCCCCTTTCTTCAGAGTGGTCTCTGTTTACTATTACCTTCTCTGTCCTGTTGTCCAGCCAATGTTTTACCCAAGCTACCACCTTGGGACCCACTCCCAGGCTGGCTAATTTATTTATTAATCTTTTGTGTGGGACTGTGTCAAATGCCTTGCTAAAGTCTAAGTAGGTCATGTCCACTGCCCCTCCCTAGTCTACTACTTTGGTCACCCAGTCCAAAGAAATCAATTAGATTTGTCCGACATGACCTTCCGGCTGTGAAGCCACACTGCTTTTCTGGCCACACTGGCCTCTAGGTACTCAACAATTCTTTCTTTCAGAAGTGGATTCCATCATTTTCCCTACAACTGAGGTCAAACCGACAGGTCTGTAGTTTCCTACTTCTGTCTTGCTCTCACTTTTGTGAAGGGGAATCACATCTGCCCTCCTCAGTCCTTTGGTACCACACCATCCTCCCATGATTTGTTAAAAGGCTAGTCAGTGTTGTCACGAGTTCTCCCTTAATTCTTTTAGAATTCTGGGGTGGTCCCTTCAGCCCCATTGCTTTGTCACCTTCAGTTTTAGAGTTCTTTCAGAACCCTTTCTTCTGTGAAAGAACTAGGACCGACCCCCCCAACCAGAGTGCTTCTATTGATTGGATTAGGTACCTCCCATTCCTCTTCTTTTTTTTTTAAATCTTCTTTTTATTATTCAGATTTTAACTTATGTACACATAGGTCATCAGTATTCAATTGTACATAGTATCTTTACATCTGGTCAATTATCACATACAGTTTTTGAGGTCATCTAATTCATCAACAGTTAATACAATACTAGTTTCAGTTACTTTCCTGTTCCCATATGGGTAATTATCTAGCTGTGTCCGATCTTGACTTAAGAAGCGCAGGTTTGTTATTTTACTATTAGCAATAGGTCAGACATATCAAATATCAGGTCATCGAACTGTTTACTTTGCTTCAATCCCTTCTAGTCAAGACTTGTAGACCCACAACTCCAGGCCTATTAGTATTCATGACCCCCATCAATCGGGGAGAAAAAGAAGGAAGGAAAGGAAAAAAAAGGGGCAGGGTGACCAGACCAGAGACCTAACAAAAAGCAGGGACCTGACCACAGGGTCCAACCCTCCATCCTAGTAGATCCCTTCAATTGTCCAAGCTACGGCCTAAAGCGGGGTCTCTAACATATAATATAGTAACCAACTAGTCCATCTGACTGAAAAGAGCTCTCCACGCTCATTCAGGTTATGTGTTATTTTTCCATGTTATAAATTTGCCTGGTAATTTCCCACCATTCCCGGATGGTCAAGACATTGTTGTTAGCCATTGCCTGGTGACTGCTTTTTGGCAGCGTGATAAGCAGTGTGAGAAGGTACCTGGTATTCGGTCCCTTAAATGGCTTTGGTACAATAAGGAACAGGTACAGCTCTGGAGTCAGCTGGAGCTGTGGGTCCAAGAGTTCCCGAAGCTGCACTTCAATTTGTTTTAGGTAGCTGGAAAGCGCCGGACAGGCCCACATAATGTGAGTCAAGTTTGCCTCCTGTTCACCGCATTTTCTCCAGCAAGCCGCTGTCTTGCCTGACGAGTAGTGTTTGGAGACCTTAGGAGATCGAAAATAACGTACTAGTGCTTTCCAGGCAAACTCTTGCCAAGAGTGTGAGCTCGTAACTTTAGAAGCATAGCGGCAAGCCATCCTCCAATCTGAGATGGATAAATGGACATCTGACTCCAGTTGCCACTGTGCGCGAATGTTTTCAGTGAGGGCGGCACCTCATGTGTTCAATGCTTGATGGTATAAGGAGATCAAGTGGTCCTGCTTCCCTTTTTTATTCAATGTAATTTGGCATTGGATTAGTGGTGGATAGTTTTCTGGATTTCGAAGGGGGGGAGGCAGGTTCTCCAGGTAGTGTCGAAGTTGTAAATATCAGTAAAACTCTCTGTGTGGCAAATGAAACTTCGACTGGAGTTCCGAATACACCCATATTTTCCCTTGTGTCATGATTTGTGTTAGATACCTCAACCCCAATAGGCCCCATGCACCAAACCCAGAATCCAGTGTGTTAGGAGGGAAATCTGGCAATGCCTGAATCGGGCACACTAGTGGCAAATAGGGCAGTAAGTCATGCTCCTTTTTAGAGCATTCCATTTGGAGTTGGTCCATGAGCCAAGAACTAGTCGCCAGGCAGGGCGCATCCGACATCCCCTGCCGGTATAGGGACTGGAAGTATGTTACATCGGTCATGAGTACCTTCTCCATTTCAATCCAATGTGGGTGGGAGGTGTTGTTTTGTCTGGCCATCACGTGCATCATGGTTATTGCCTGTTGGTAGAGCTTTAAGTCTGGTAGTGCAAGGCCACCATCTTCGCGTGGGAGAGATAATATCTTAAGTCATACCCGGGGTCTACGCCCAGCCCAAACAAAGTTCCGTATTAGCCGGGAAATTTCTCTGAAGATCTTTGGGGGCAGCGATAAGGGAACATTTTGGAAGAGATATAATGCTCTAGGAAGAGTAATCATTCTGATTAAGTCTATTTGCCTCACCAGGCTCAGAGGCATTCAGACCACGCCTGCAGGTCCTGCTTTATTTGTATAATGAAAAGGCGTAGTTATACCTGTAGTAATTCGACCGATCTCTAGGTATATATATACCCAGGTATTTTAATTTTCCCAGGTTCCATCTGCCTGGCAATAGCTCCACCACTTTTCATGTGGGAGTATAATTAAAAGTGAGTATTTCAGTTTTAGTCAGGTTCAATTTATAACCTGAGACTTTGCTATAGTCATCCAGAATTTTGCGAGTCGCTAGTATAGATTGTTCGGGATTTTGGAGATATAGAAGAATATCATTTGCGTATAAGGCAACCCGATGTTCCGTACCTCCAAAAAGAACTCCCTGTATTTGGGGTGAGTTTCGGATTTGTTGTGCTAAGGGTTCTATTGCCGCTGCGAACAATAACGAGGATAACGGACAACCCTGACGTGTACCTCTTCCGAGCTGAAAATACTCAGAATGATGCCCGTTTACCCTGACATTTGCCTGAGGGGTTGAATATATATTTTGCAGGACCTGTATAAAACCTCGTAGAAAGCCAAACTTGCCCAAAGCAGAGTATAAGAAAGGCCACGTAACTCTGTCAAAGGCTTTTTCTGTGTCCAGACTAATTAGCACTGCTGGGGCCTTTGTGCAGTTCATCTGGTCCACGAGGTAGAGGGACCGTCTAATATTGTCCGTGGTAGCACGTGCTCTTATAAAACCCATCTGATCTTTGTGTATTAGGACAGGGAGGACTAGATCCATACGGTGTGCCAGTATACTCATGAAGAGCTTATAATCCTGATTTAATACCGAGATTGGCCGGTATGATGTGCACTCTTGTGGGTTTTTCCCTAGTTTAGGTATCACCGATATAGTTGCGTAAGACCATGACTCCGGAGGGGGATTGCCCTCCAAAGTTGAGTTAAAGACTAGGTGGAGGGTAGGAAGGATCTGAGCCCTTCTATTTTGTAAAATTCCACCCCATACCCATCAGGTCCTGGTGCTTTCTGAGATTTAGAGTTGGATATGGCCTGTGCTATCTCGGCCATTGCTATTGGCTGTGGGAGGGAGTTTCTACCTTCTTCCGTAGGGATTGGTAAGTCAACATGCCAATGTATGATTTCAAGTCATCTGTGGAGGGAATGGATTCCGGGGTATACAGGTTCCTATAGTACGTTAGAAAGGCATCAGCAATGTCATGTGTCTTAGAGAGGGGGTGACCCCCAACTGGGTGCTTTACAGTCATTATGGTCGCCCCCTTCCTCTGTCTACGGGTTTGATAGGCCAGCATTCGTGTGGCCCGAGGCCCAACCCCGTAGTATTTCTGTTTTAGAAATGCAAGAGCTATTTCGGTTTGTTGTAATGCTAGTTTATCTAGTGCTTGTTTGGTTTGCTGTATCTGGGGAAGGAGGGATTCGTCGCCTTGTTGATGTGCCTGCTGTAAAAAATGGAGGGTGTCTTCAAGTTTAGCTCTATATTCTCTGCGTTGTCTCTTTTTTTGTGCCGCATACTTGATAATGTGTCCCCTAAGTACCGCTTTAATAGTGTCCCAGTGCATCGAGGGAGTGGTGTCAAGGGCCGGGTTATCGGTCTCAATCTCCGTTATCTTGTCTGAGATAAATTCCCGGAATTCTTTGGACCGTAAATAGTAGGGGTTTAGCCTCCATTGAGTGTTTCTAGGTTGGATATCCAGATCCCACTGAGCGATCACAGGTGCATGATCTGAGATGGAGATATCTCCTAACTGCACATCACTTACTGAGAATAATTTTTCAACTTGCGTGTACGCGTAATCAATTCAGGAATATGTTTGGTGGACCAATGAGTAGTATGTGTAATTCCTCGACTGCGGGTGTAATTTTCTCCAGATGTCACACCATCCCATTTCAGTGACAAACTTATTAAAACATTTTTGAGTAACTGTTAGTTTTTGTGGTCTCTCCTAGAGGAGTCCATGCTAGGGTCCGCCGTCAGATTCAGGTCTCCGGCCAACATAAGAGTGCCTTTGGTGAAATTCACCAGTTTATCCAGTAGGGGTCACAGTTGTGAACGGTGATGCCCGGGGAGATATATATTGGCTAAGGTGACCTCCTCATTGTGAAGCTTCCTCGAGTCACCACCATCCGCCCTCAGTGTCTGCCCAGGTCTGTTCTGACTGATATGGTGTATATGGTGGTATAATTATAGAAACTCCTCTACTTCTGCCTCCCCATAAGAGGCATAAAAAGATTGCCCCTACTTAATTTAGCTAGCTTGGCGTGTTCCATTGAGGACATATGCGTTTCCTGGAGGTAGATGACATCTGACTTAGTTCTTCAGAGATACGCCAATACTCTGGACCGTTTTATAGGGGAGGCCAAGCCATTTATGTTTAGGGAGAGCAATTTTAATTTTGGTGAGTGCATCAGTACCCATGGTCAGGACGCTGGTATATTGGTACCCAGCGCCCCCTGGGGAGCCCTCATGACCGATATTTAACAACTGTACAGACCAGAGACAATTCGATGACCTATTTACAGAAACAACAACATGAAACATATAAACATACATTCTAAATTTAGGACAAAATCTAAAAGCCAACATGGCAGTAATATATATATATATATATATATATATATATATATATATATAGAACAGTTGGTACTTCCAAAAAAGAAAACCGTTGTTGGTAGGAGCCAAGTTCCTACCCTTTGGCCCTCCTTTCACTAGAGGGCCTTTAGACACCAGAGGTGTCCAAGGGGGAAAGGGATAATTGGAGTTGGTGACGTAAACAACGAGATGTTGACTCCCCCGGGATCAGTTATGTAAGAGGAGCACGTCTCGAATGTTGAAAGATAAGATCTCTAAGATAGGTATGATTGTTTAGCAGTCCCTCTCCGGCCTCCCCCCCCGTCCCTGTATTTGGCCTGTTAAATCCACCAGGGGTGGTAGAGGTCCCCCCCTCCACATTTCTGGGTCGTATTCCCCATTTTAGCTCAAGGTTGTAAAGTAATGTTCTGCAGGCCTCAGGTCCATCTCATTATATCTCCTGAACCTCGTTGTGGTCAACATCCCAAGCTGGAGAAACCTCCAGCCACAGCTAACCAGCAGACTAGGCTCTCCTAGTAAGCCCTACAGCCAGCATCTCCAGATCGTGCCTTATTCCCTAACTAAGGCTGGCTAGATATACAAAAACCTCCATGATTTGCTAATTCACTGCTAATCTCCCTCCCACTACCCCTCCCAGATTTCCGGCCCTTCTCCCATGTAAGACTTATCAGTACTGTATTCGTTGTTATTTTAATTCAATCTTCTGTCCCTCTCCCCTTCCCCATTTCATTACTCCTTCATTGCCCATTTGCTCCCATTTACTGGATCCTTGTCCGGGGGGTGGTAAGGAGCCCAGGGCAGCCTTTCAGCCCATTGTGCACATCCACACCCAGTTGTATTCAATGACTAGGTTTCAATATCGCCACTTCCTTGTGTCTGAGGTAGGGCATCCCTATACATTGAAAGTCACTTCCCTAGAACCGGGGACGGAGATCACCTGACCTGCTAGCCGCATGTCTGTGGTCACCAGGATTCCCCGCCCCCCTCTCGGATGAGTCCATCTCAGTGAACACACTAGTGCATCTTGGTGGACACACCAGAGCACACCGCATGGCTGATATTGCAGTATCATCGGAGTAATGGGCCTTTTTTTTTTTTTTTTTTTTAAAGAAGGTATTACTGTTATTCTCACCCTGTCCAGATGTGGTAGACTAGTCACTTAGCCCGAGATTCCGTTAGTTATTGCCCCACCCCAAGAGAACCATGGATCGCCCGAGTTCCTGAATGAGCCAGCCCCTCTTTCATATTCCTGCATTCCCTAGTCTTACCTCCCCCATATCGGATTTTAGTCCCCCGGTGTCGTTTCCCAGTGATGCATCCACCGTCTGCACCTTAAAATTTTTTACATTACCATTCGTGAGGTGCGGGGGGGGTTGCAGGGTCTCTATCGCCCACCGTGGCCTGTCCACAAAATACTAACGGGATAGTTCAGACTAGCCCTAAAATGCAAGACCATTCCAAGGGTGGTACAAGTCACTGATTAGGACTGCAGCCCGATGGGGAGCCGACCCAGACAACAAGGTGCATGATATGCCACAAGGATGCGCCGATCCAGTCCCACGCAGCTGTGAGTCTCATCTGCAATGGAAGATCCCCACCTTCCCCCACACCCAGCCAACTCCAGCCGCTACTCCGCTGCGAGGACAGAAGAAGGTCCTCTTAAACGTAACATCAAGGAACCCCTCCCAGCAATCGACTCAACTTCTAATCTTAATTCCCCCATCCCACACAATCACAAAAAGGGTGATTTGAGCAAACAAGCAACTGTCTACGTTCTCCCCTAAAATGCATGAGAGTCCAGCTATTTCACTGTTAACAGTTCCGTGCGGGTCGAGCATTCACCACACCCCAAGACTGACCTTGCACCTTATATAGGAGTCATAACCAAGGGTGTGTGCCGGTCCCACCCCACCACAGCCCCATTCAACCCCATATGTCCTTGGTTGGTAAACAGTTAACAAAACATTAATTTACCGACAGCTATGCAGACTTATGGGTTGCTTATACTCCCCCAATCAACTCTCATTCATCCAGAAAATCCTCTCGCAGGACAGCCACCCATTCCCTGCAGGCCCTTCCTCGGAGACCCTCCCGATGTTTAGCTGGCAAACTAAAAAATTAGCTAACCCCATAATATGTACAACGGCTTCCATTAGATGGTCAATCTCCTATGGCTAAGTGGTATACAGATCCCACTTCCAATCTGTTTGACTGCAGCTTCAGTTAAGCTGGGGTACAAGTCCCAATGCAGCAACTGCCATGCACTTTCGCGCCCTCCCCGCGCCCAGGCCAAGAGAAACCCCGCAGACTCACCAGACTGGGCCATAATTCAACCGCCCGTTATGCAGTCGTGGTCACTGCCTCTCGGCCTGCGCCCGGAGAGAGACGCAAACCACAGGAGCATCCAGCATAGGAAACGATCCTCCAGGTATAAGTTTACAGATAAAACTCCCTGCCCCCACTCCTAAATTACCTACCTGGTCCCCCCCATACCAATCAGTTAGTCCTTCTTTTACTGTTTTCCCCCCAGCAGTTGAATTTGATACATCTATAACACAATTTCAGGAGGCTTCTATATATCGGGTATCAGTTCCATTGAAGTCTCCCACAAACCCTCACAAAACCTCCGGTAATACTTGCGATTTAGCAGTCAGATAGCAGCTCCTTGGGGATCACCGCAATGCCCTGAAAGTTCCTGGGTGACGGTCTTTAAGGAGCTAACAATATTCTGGAGGGCTTCAGCACCCTGCCGTCTTTGAGCCTCACGCTGCTTGACAGTCCAGGCCTTCTGGGCTATTTTGGTTGCTATTGAGACTGGTTCAGTGGGGTTCTGCGAAATGAGGGTAATTTTCCTGGCTCGTAGCTCTTCTATTGCTGCGGCAGCAGAATCGAAAAGGATGGGCCCCCTCCTTGAATTGGACCAGTAGTTTTGCTGGGTACAAGGTACGAAAGCGGATTCCTGCCCCTTTAAGAGCCCTCATAACAGGGAAGTATAGTTTTCGTCAAGCCATGACCTCGGGTGCAAAGTCATTTTCAAAACAGAGGCGGTGATTCCTAAAATGCACTTTACCCTGCTTCCATGCGGTGTGTAATATGGTTTCCTTTTCCTGATGTCGGAGAAACTTAATTAGAATTGAACGTGGCCGAGCCCCAGCCGGCGGTTTAGGCCCCAGAGTACGGTGGACCCGCTCAATCTCCAAGGTAAGATTTTCAGGCAGAGGGAGGGTGTTTCCTTCAGCAGGCTCTGCATGAACGCAATAAAGTCTGTATTTTCCATACCCTCCGGGAGACCCAACAGCCGAATATTGTTCCTTCAACTCCTGCATTCAGCATCCTCAGCCCTTTCCTACAGGGCCTGGAGTTGAGAGTGTAGCTGTGTGATGGCCTGCTCCGTGTCATCCACCCTCCTGTCTGTCACTGACAACTGCTCTTCAAATCCCTCCTGCTTTTTTTCCACCTTGCTGATGTCCGTTCTCAAGGCTGTCATGGTCGATCTCATTTCTTTTCTAAACTCTCTTATTTCTGAGAGCATTTGGGTCATTTGCTGCTGTAGAATCGTCTGTGAGACATGGTCGGTCTGGGGAGCGCTACGTCGGGAGGCCGACGAGGCCCGTGAATCTCCGCTGTCCGAGTCTTCGGCTGGCGATCTGTCCCCATCTGGCTTACTGATGGACTCTGTTTTGTCCGCTCCTCGCTTCTTAGGCATCTTGAAACTCTGTACGATGACTGGAACGCTGTTTTCTTTTAAAAAAGGCCTTAATTAATCAGCTTTTTTTGAAAATCGAGGGGGAGCCTCTCGTCAATGCAGCTCATACCCACATGACGTCACCGGAAGTCAGCCCCATTCCTCTTCTTTCGTGAATACTGAGCAGAAGTATTTGTTCAGTATCCTTGCTTTTTCACTGTCCCTCTCTGCCCACTCACTGTCCCTTTTATTCAGCCTCACTATCCCTCCTTTTGTCTTTCTACGCTCCCTAATATGCCTATAAAAGGTTGTATCCCCTTCTTAACCAAGTTGGCTATCTTTTCCTCAGTTTGGGCCTTTGCTATTCTGACTGCCTTCCCCACATTCTTCTGCTTTAACTGATACAGTTCTCTGTCCTGCTCCTTCTGTGTTTCCTTATACTTCCTGAATGCTATCTTTTTCTCCCTAACCTTCCCCGTCACCTCTTTTGAGAACGATAGCTGTTTTTTCTTTCATTTTGATTTATCTGCTTCACACAAAGGCTTGTTGCCTCTGTGATGGCAGTTTTGATGTTTCCCTATTGTTGCTCCACCCCTCCTCCTTGCCTGTTTGCTAATGCATTTCTGAGGTACTCTCCCATTTTGACAAAGTCAGCCCTCCTTCAGTCCAGTACCCTTACATTTGTATGGCTTGACTCTGCGGCTGAGTTTTCTGTGAACCACACTGTTTGGTGGTCATTTGTTCCCAGATGGCTACCCACTTCTAGATCTAAGATCCTCTCTCCATCCCCATCTGAGAGTACCAGGTCTAAGATTACTCCCTCCCAAGTGGGTTCCAACACTAGCTGTCTGAGGCATGCCCCCTGTAGGGCATCGAGAATGGCTCTGCTCTTGGATGTGGCTGCAGCAAAGGTGCTCCAGTTAACATCTGACATATTCAGGTCCCCATCAACAATATCTCCCCTTTCTCTGCCATCCTAAGGATGCCTTCTATAATTTCCTTGTCCATTTCCTCCTCCTAAGAGGGGGGTCTGTATACAACCCCTGTGCGGATTGTGGTGCCATTTCCAGTCTCCAGGGTGACCCACAGTGCTTCCTCTCTCCTCCCTGTTTACCCTCTTGTTCCGTTGCTTTGATCCCCTCCCTTACATAGAGGGCTACTTCTCCTCCTCCTCTTCTACCCTTCCTATCTCTCCTGTAGATTGCTCACCCTGGTATGCTAACATCGCAGTCATGGTTCTCTGTGTACCATGTTTCTGTTACTGCCATGATATCCAGGCATCCCTCTTCCATCATCAATGGCACCAGTTCAGGGAGTTTGTTACCTAGACTGTGGGCATTGGTACTCATTACCCTTCATTTTTTTATGGCCTTACCCCCTTTTTGCACCATCCCTGCCCTTACTGCCTTTGCCTTTTTCTCCATTTACACCTGCCCTTCTCCCTGTCAACATCTCTACCTTGGTGTTACCTCACTAACTACCCTGATTTTTTTTTTGGGGGGGGCTAGGATTTCCCATCTTCTTTTCAGTGCCTATTCACATAACTGGCCGGGTGGGTGGGTATTCAGGCACCTGCGGCACTCTCTCGCTTAATAAGACATTTACACGGCTGCCACTTAGCAATGTACTTGGTCAAAGAAAAACAAGTGTGGCTGTGCCCCCTAATCTGCAAAGGGTGCCTGAGCACCACAAACTGTGCGTTAATTAATAAATTAATATACGATCATGTGATGCCTGTCTGCCAATCGGCTGACCGTATCTCTGGTGCCCATGTTATAAGAGACATTTAATGCTACATCTCTCTCAAACAGCTACGAAGCATGTTGACCACAAGCAAGTGAAAGAAAGGCACATGTGGGTATCATTAGGATAAGAATGATAACACACATTGTGCAGTACCTTCTAACAATCTTACTTTAGTGGTAATATGTATGTTAACAATACTGAACCCAAAGTCAGCCTGCAAATCACCATAGTCACTTTCACAGCCCAAGAAGACAAACATGATCCTCCCTGCATAGGGAGATAAGAGCACTACCTTATTAGGAACAGCACAATTATTTGTTTAACTAGGATCCATAAGTGCTGACAAATCTGGAAGCACATGCATGTAATTGTTTGCTTGTGGCTACATAGAAACAGGCTGCAGCATTGCTTACTGACTGACAGAAGATAATGAACAGTGCATGATGTCACTAGCTGGTGGTGGCAGCAGGACTGAGGCATCACTGGATCTCCCTCTTGACATGTACCTTACCAGTATTGACCACAGTCTAGTGCATCCCTGTGGATGACATCCTGCATGGGATATAGGCATATCCCCCTCCTGCCACTGTGCCAAGGGGGTAACCAACCCAGATACCATTGGCACTGGGAGAGGGAGTAGTAGTTATCCACTGATAACTGATTAGTTTTGCTTTCCAGTACTGCTGCCACATCACAACATTCTGTAACTGCAGAGTATGAGGCATTAGACATTTACGTAGACCCCAGAAGGAAAGTAACACATGCTATGTGATACAGTAACGAAGCTGTGAGCCATGAACAGCATTAGTAGTGCAGGGCATATCTGGATGGGGGAAAAAATGTTTCCTGTATCTTGGCAACACTGGTTATTATAATTCTGTGGTTGACACACTACCCAGCAAATGCAGCTAACATTTTATTAGCATGATGTATTTTGTGGTTTAATTACATTCAGTTCAAGTAGTTCAGTACAGAGGTGTAAATTACCACTATGTACTGTGGTTCTGCATACAAGCCTGGATGTAAATTAACATGCAGCCTGCTATAAGATTTTACGATGAGTGACTTGAGTCTCTGTTAAACAGTAACTTTTAAGTGTGATACCCATCTTCTTTTTTTTCAATGTCTCTGTTCTTCTACTAAGATAAATGGTAAGGGTTGACATTAATCATGTGAGCTCAATAAATAGTAAGTGTATATTCCTGGATTATGCCATATAGAATAGTACGTGAGGTGGTGTGTTTAATGAGATTTTACACACACCCGAGGTGTTGGATGCTATATAAACCCTGAGAGCAAAACTCGAGGGGTTTATTTACGCATTCAACATTGGAGAGTGTGTGTAAAGTCTCTCAAATTAAACACACTATTATATGTTTTATTTTATATAACTGCTGGGAAGTGTTTCCTCACCACAGCAATTATTAGAATAAACAGCGCAGTCCAGTTGGGATAGCATCGTCCGCTGCTGCCGAACCATTTTTTTTTTTTTTTTTTTAAGGTTTAACCATGGACATCTCAAAACTCAACCGTTAAGAGGTGAATTTGTTTTTGTTGTTTTTTTAATTTACTTACCGCCGAGTGATGGTGGCAGCCAAGTGTGTGGTGCTGAACAAGGGAAGAGCAGCAGCAGGCGCATGCGTAGGGCGAGGGAAACCTGGCACATGTTCACTGTTATAACCCGCAGGTTATAATGGTGAATTATAACTGGGCTTCCCTATGGGAGAAAATGCTCCCCAGCTATTACATGACTGTAATAACTGGGGAGTGTTTTCTCCGATTGACAAACCAGGTTATAATTCGCCATTATAACCTGTGGGTTATAACGGTGAACACGTCCCAGGTTTATCACTCTCTGCACATGCGCACGCTGTTTCCCATAGTAATCGCTTCTGGAACTGCCGCCTCAGACTCTCACTCTCCGCCACGGACTTCACTAACAAAACAGCACAGTACATTTTTTTAAAGTTTTGCTTTTACTCCCACATTTACCACACCACTTTAGAACTGCAGCCGCTCCTACTTTAGGTGCCTCAGTCACACCACCTACCTGACTCCTTCACACAGAGCGAACAGCAATCCTGGAACTGCTGCCTCAGTCTGTCAGGCTTCAGCTCATCTTCACAGATCAGGTTGGGGCTAATCTCAATCCTCAAGCTTCTATTTTTTACCTGGTATTGAGGAACTTAGTAAGAAAATACACCCTGTAGAAGTTCATGGAGGTTAAAAAATAAACTAGTTTAAGCTTTTACACAGGAAACTCCATCTGTGGCCAAACTTACTTAAAATGATGCAGGCAAGAAAACACTCCCCAGTAATTACATAAAACAATACATGGGGAGGAGTGTAAACTCAAATTTTATGCACACCCTTGGTGTGGGATGCTTTGATAAACCCCTTGGGCTTCGCCCTCGGGGTTTATGTAGCATTTCACATCTTGGGTGTGCATACAATTCTCATTAAACGCTCCTCCCCACGCATTATTCTATATGTAAATGAAGTTACATGACCTTATATATTACTCAACATGCTTTTTGCTTCACTTAAAACACTGAAAACTTGAATGTCTTTATAATGTATTTACAATGTAGTTTGAGTTTTGGTGTTACACCTTCTTTAAATTCCTGCCCAGTATCCAAATAAATTCAGTGTTAACTCTTTGACATGCACTTAACATTTGCCTTGAGGTAGATAATCATAGTTGGAGCATTATGCATAAACATAAAAAATACTGTACCCAGACTGATTCTTCACAGCATTGTCTCCGGTATTTAATTTAAGATAATCAGTCATTTCAATGATTACCTTCAGAGACATGCTGAGGTAGCTGCATGGTACTTTTTGAAATGGCAGGTGTTATTTTTCACCATGAATAAGAAGAAAATTAATGTGTTGCATTAATGCCTACTCAGACACGCCCTGGTAAGGCATAATTATTTTTGGTTGACACTACCCCACAAATTACTTCTCTAATTCTGGAAATGTGTCAGATTATAATTTGGATAGTTATGACAATGTGTTGTTGTTGTTAACATGCTGCACCTTGATACCCCCACTCACACGCAAGTGATAGATGACGCAACATGTGTCAATGATATAAAGATAACATGAAAGTAATCCAAGGACAACAAAATTATAGTGTATGGTAGAACGCTGTTCAGCATGGAAATCCATGCTCCCAACAGCGTTGTTGTGCTTGCCTCAGTGCGTCACTGTCTTGTTGTGCTGCACTGAGTACGTCACCAGTGCAGCACAACAAGATCGAATGCATTTGCGCAAGTGCAATTGAGCCACCCACGATGATGCGGAAGTCGGCGCGCTGCTACACATCCCTAAGTAAGCCTTATTTGACTTGTTTGGGGATCACGGAGCGCTGATTATGCTTGCCCATACACTATAAAATATTGTGTGAGCAAGCAGACACAAACAAGGCAGTTGTAGGATCTTGAGGTTTCTGTGGTAACAGAACTCTCGAGCTACGCTCTCGAGGTCTCTGGTTACCACGGAAACATCTCGATCACAACTGCCTTGTTGTGTATGCTTACTCATACACAATCCTCTATGTTGAGTTCTTTGTGTTAAGTTACTTTAGTTTTTCTATCAAAACACACAGTGATTCCAACAACACAATTCACCCTTTATATGGTATGTTATTCTGGTATATGTTGAATGGAAATAGTAAGTCTCAAAGTATTATGTAATGATATAACTAATGCAGATAAGTGATGGGCGTGAGTCAGTCATCACATAACTCAGTGTTGTACCATTACTGCTATGCAGTTTTGAAATATAATTGGGTGCAGTGTTCATATCTATCAGATATGAAAACTTTAATGAATTATAAACCATACTGATTTCAGGACTTGAGGTGACTCAGTCATCGCAAGTCCTGGAATCAGTCAAGTAATTCAGCATAGTTTTCATATCTAATAGATATGAAAACTGTACCTAATTATATCTGAAAACTGCATAGCAGTAATGGTATAACACGTAATAACTGAACATTATGTAATAAAATAGCATTGTTGTAATGGATATGAGCCAAAGATGATAGGCAGTATGTATAAAATCATTTTAACGTCACATGAATATCATGATATAGCCTGGCCAACCTGATGTCAATGATAAACATAAAACATTTAATCTGAGTCAAAGCATTTGCTTAAATATAACTATCTTCAGCATGTAAGGTAAAAGGAATAGCTAGCCACATAACTAAGTGAGGCGCAGTTGCTCCAGTTTTCACTTGTTGTAACTAAAATCTGCATCTAGAGCTCAGGACATGGTAATCACAACTCAGATGTCACCCGAGCAACTGTATGTATGCTTTGCTGTAAATTCAGCACTGATTTCATCATACTGCACACAGCAGGCTGCATATGTCCCCTGCACTTCCACTAGTGCTTACATCTGCCACCGGCAGGAAAGAAGTTACTTTGGCCTTTTTTTTTTTTGCCTCTGCAATGTGGATCCAGAGCACCCCCACCCCATGCACACCAACTTGAACTCAGGCAACACTCAAATTTCTTTTTTGTTTGTTTGTTTGGTTTTGAGTTGGTATGCATGTTTTTTTGTTTAATACAGGTCAAATCCCTACATCCACAACACACATCCTCGACCCCCACAATCAGGCAAGTGACTCAAAATACACACAGTCAAATTTTTTTTTAATTCAAATGCAGCCTGATTTAGATTTCTTACATCCATCATCCACACACTGCCTTCCATCGCCGCTGTCAGTGCTGTTTCTGGGAGCCCCTCACCTAGCCATCTGATGTCCCCCCCTCCACGCCGACCGGGTATCGGACCCCCTTCCCTTCAGCCCCCACGACTTGCCCCTCATGGTGGGTGGTGGGGAGGTACTCACCCACCAGTCCGGATCCAGTTCGGGGGAGGTGCCCTCCCAGCAGCGCCGTAAGGGGGGACTATCATCATCCATGGCGAAGGCTCCATTTCTACTTTTTTCTCCCTGCAGAGAGGAGTGTGCAGGACATCAGCAGAGAGAGCATGCACATGTCCGCGTGCACTCCCTCCAGACATCGGCTCCATCTCTGCTTATCTTCCAGCATCAAGACTGCCCCCCTTAGCCACTGCTAGGAGCCAGTCTAACGCGATCACTGGCAAACCCTCTCCCCAGAGAGAGAGAGCAGTCCCTCGGATGCTTAATCCTCTTCAACACTGCCAACCCCAGTGACCGTAGCATCCCGAACATGGGTCGCTGGCATAGAGCGAGGTAAGGTGGCCACGCCTCAGCCCTCAGCGCCACCGGGCCGGCGTTTAATTAATTTATAATAATAATACTGCCCCTGCTGCCTTTCGGCTTCCCACTTCTCTGGCACTCCTTCAGTCTGCTGCACCTGCTCCATGGTCATAATGGCGACCAAGCAATCATTGGAGTTACATCTCTGGTGGTGTACTGCCAGACATGATGTTGTCTCATTGTCTCTCTTGCTCTGTTTTCCAGCCCAATTCTCTCTTTGAATTGCATGTCTTGCCACTTTTTCCAAGGGCAGTGCCTGTTAGAGGGTCAGCTGCATGATGTCACTGTCATCTAGGCAACTGGATGCAACTTGAGTGTTGCATGCCTTTGCCAGCACGACACTCAGTGACAGACAGGACAGAGTCAGGACTACTGATTGTACTGAAAAGAAAGTTAACACATTTTTATAAATTTTCTGGGGCATGCAATGCATGCCTTGCATACAATGAGTGCACATCACTGCCCCCATAGTCTGTCAACTTGCCTGGTGACCTCCCAGCCCCAAGCCAACAAGGTTCAAGAGTGCCGCTGTCACCAGTGGCTGCCAGAAGACTAGTTCCACTTTTCCTCCTTGAAGCCCTCAAACCTTCCCTACATCAAGGCACAATCTCAGGTCTTGCACACACACAGAGTTGGCAGGTACACCCATCTACCCCTCAAGAGGGCGTTAACTATCCAGCCCACCACAAGGAGCCATTGCAGCACTGGACTGCAGTGCCAGGTCACGGTGTCCTCTCTCCCCGGGCTGGGACATCCTGCCATTGGCAGTGTCTTTTCAGCCCGATTGGCCCACTGCAGGGCCCCAAGTGTGCTCCCAAATCCAGGACGCCTGCACAGGAGCACAATGAGCTTCCCCTGGGCCACCGTGCAATCCAATAAACAACCTTTTAGAAGAGGCAACCTTTGGTTAGCAATTTAAATACCTCACATAATCACTCTGAAAATGTATCAGTGCATAATGCTAATATGTATCCTTTTTCATTTACAGACCAAATTTCCTCCCAATATATATTACAAGATCTATACCCATAGACCCATTATTGACATGTGTGCTAACAGTCCGAAAGATTACACCAAACCTGCAGTGAAACAGCAGTTGCCGAGGCAAATCCATCACCATGGAAGGATCCCAAAGGATGATGGTAGTGGGTGGTACAAACGCACGGAGAACAATGGCTGGAGGCTCCTTTCGAACAAGGTAAAGATGTGCAACAGTGATGTATTTCATTTAGATTTACACAGAAAGTTACTATCCTCTGCCTCTTGTTCCTAATTTACGTTCTGACTGCTGTTCACTCTATACTGTCTGTCCCTGCCTGTTGATAATGGCTTCCTATATGTACTTGTAACCTGTGCCCAGTGTCTAACACCAAGAATGTGATGAATTATCTCACACTAACAGCAACAAGTCTACACCTGTGTGAAGCCCTAGAATCTTACAGGATTTCAAAACATGCCCACTGCACTGTGGTGGGCACGAGTTCCTCATCCATCCAATGGCAGATCTTTGGTATCTGCTGAAAAGTAGTCACCCCAGATTTGTCCCTCCCAGTTTGACTCCATTTTATATTAATATAAAAAAGTTGTAATTAGTTTATTTTAGTAATACAGGTGCTCCTTGGCTTCCACGCCATTTTTTTGCCTTTTTGTGATTTTTGCTATCTTTTATTAGTTCCTCAACAGCTCCAGGAACCATGCAGTCTACCACATTTTCTGTTCATGTCACATGGACAGTAGTCAAGGATTAGTAAAAGCATCAGTTAAAGCCTGACACTGGTTCCCAAAGACTGAGGCTTCATTTTCAAATTTTGTGCTTCTCTGCCACTTATTAAAGCACGATTTCAGGCAGTTAATAGTTGTTCTCAGTGACTGTGGCAAATCTGCTAAGTTTGACTATTACCAAAAGAATAATAATAATAATAAAAAGCAAACACAAATTCTGATGTTGGCTGTCATGTCTGAAACTGAACAAAATCTGAAACCAATAAAGAAAACTGGCCCCAAGATACCAAGTTCATTCTGGATGTAGCTTAGCACCATGGTAAATACGTTCCTATGGCAGGGGCATAGAATCTGAGTAGACAGAACCATAGTGGTATTCTCCAGAGAGGAAGGAGGGTTGGGGTTGCCAGACTTTGAATTATATTACTGGCTCGCCCAAGCAGCCCAGCTGGTCATGATTTTTAAACAGTATCAGGAGTCAGGCTGGTATGACTTAGAAAATTGCACAGACCTACTTGGACCACTATATGCCATTCACCACACACAACTCACCCCACCTCTAGTACAAAGATATACAACCCCGGACTAGACACTCAATAAAGGTGGTTATAAAGCTTAAAACCCTCACTAACACTCCAAATCATTTAGGACCATTGATGGTTATTATTGGGGACCTGGCTTTTATACCCTTCCAGTTCTGATGAGGTTACAGACAATGGAATAGGGCAGGCCTCACTGCCTTCAAGCAACTGGTGTTGTGGGACACCTGCCATCCTTTGCGCCCTTAAACAGCAATATAGCATTCCAAATGGGGAATTTTTAAATATCTCCAAACAGGATATCACCTCATGGTGGGAGAACAGTGGAGACTTGTTAACAGAGATCTCACTAAATGGGAAGACTTTATCTACTGCACCATACAGCTCCGTAACACTGGGAGGTACATATCTATGAGTGTACAGCGCTGTTGAGAGATGCCAGGAATGACATTTAGCACAGTAAAACAGAAATGGGAGGCAGAGGCGGGAACACCCATAACTGAAAAAGTCTGGGAAAAGATGCTCTATAACGACATGATCCCTACTACAGATATGTGGTATCACTGATTCTTTCTGTTGATCAGATGGAACCTGTCAGGTGCTACTGATCTTGTACTTTAAGCTGATATGATATGTGCTATTCTTGTATCTCTTATAAAATACAATAACGTTTCAATTATGAAAAAAAATAAAAGGGAAAAGATACTACAGAGGGGCTGGCATGTCTTACTTTCCCCAACATGGCAAGAATATCACTGAAAAATCTTGTACAGTTTTCCATACACCCACAATAACCTCACGTTTCACTGCAAATGGTTCCAACACATGCTGGGAAGATGTATGGCAAGGTGGGACCAGTACACATTTTATCAGAACCACCCAACTTACAGGGATTCTGGTGAGACATCCACACAGGGCTGAGCTGGATTTGGAGCCAAACAACCCCCCTAACATACTAACATTCTCTGCTGGGTCTCCTTGTCCCAAGGATATGTGTTAATACATTCCCTGGAGCCACTTGTTGCTGAAAATGAGTGGTTTCACATGCCTTCAGCTGAGCAAGAACAGCGAAGTGAAGCTGAGTGAGAACAGCAAAGTGAAGCTGAGTGAGAGCGGCAAAGTGAAGCTGAGTGAGAGCGGCAAAGTGAAGCTGAGTGAGAACAGCAAAGTGAAGCTGGAGGAGAACGGCAAAGTGAAGCTGAGTGAGAACAGCAAAGTGAAGCTGAGCGGTTCTGCCTCAAGCTGAAGGCTAATGAAACCACTCATTTTCAGCAATGAGTGGTGATGGGGGATATATTAACATATTATTGATTGAGAGCGATGAATAATACATATATATTTTCAAAAACTCCCCCGAACCTGCCCGTTTCCAAGGCAGCTGCATGTGAGACACTCCTCACAGAATAAGAGCATCTCATGTGCGGAGGAAAGGAGCACTCGGATTGGTCGGGAGTGCTCCCTTGATCTATAATGGGATCCCCTTGCCAAAGAGAATTATTCTACACTCTCTGTCTCCTGGTGGTTAAGGGAGTCACATCCCATTGAATAACAATCACTATTCACTCTTTTCCAGAATGGCAGCCGAGGATTAATTATGTGAGTCAGATGTAATGCTTTACAGCAGATCTATGCCTCACCAAGAAAAATACATTGAAAAATGGAAAAAGTGTAATGATATCTGGCTCTGAGCCAGTGGTGTAATTAATGAGTAGAAAAAAGGGATTAACCGCCTCTATAGGTATGAGAGCCAGTAAAAAAAACCCTATCTGAAATGAACGGATAAGGCTACAGGAAATTGACAGTCTGGTAAATACAGGAACCCTTTTAAAATAAAGACACAGCACAAAAGGTTAGCGGTGGATCCTTCTTTGATTTTATCTTACCACACAGCATACAAGGGTGTATTAAAGTTGTCTGGTTTGTTATAATAGTTAATAGAGTTCTGTTGTATATTCTGTGTGAGACAGGCTACATGTATGTATAGTAAGAGCAAGTACTACTGTTTCTGTAACACCCGTGGAATTGGTCACGGTCAAAACTATATATTTGTATACTGTACCATACATGGCTGTGGCTGCCATTTAACTAGACCGCAATAAAATTAAGTTACAAGCAAAAAAGAAAAAGAAAATCGGCCCACGGGCTTCAAAAAGTGTGAGTCCTGTGACTGCTGTAAGCCTAAGGCAAATAGGTATACCAAGTGTTACCAATATCTACACTTGAATCATGATTTTACAAACCGATTCTTATAAATGCTATTGTCCTGAGATATAGGAAGGGAGATAGACTTAGAGGTTATCCTTAGCCACTCTAGCATCAGTAATGAATTCACAAGGGAGTGACCCTATAAATCTGGCTGAGAACCTCTTGCAAGAAATGTCCAGTGAAGGGAGGCATTTATTTTGGGCACCAGTAGTAGTGCAGTGTAGTTCATGTTTTGAAACTTCTTTTATTGCTTTTATTTGCTTTTATGTGATTTATTTATTATAAGAGCTTTAAGCATGAACACATCCCTTCTTAATAACACAGAAACAGAACTTGCCAGCAGAAAAGGACCGCAGGCTAACCCAGTATGCCTAGCAAACCGCTAGGACTTCCCTTCTGCCCACCCCTCCTGAAACTACCAGTCCCTTGTGTCTGTCCCACACTCTCTGGAAACCCTCCACAGTTCCTGCCTCCGCCACCTCTCAATGACCAAAACTGTTCTGTCTACAGCTGAGGATACTGAGCAGTATGATGCACTTAACATGGGAGCATAAGTGGAGGAAAAGATAGTATGGGATGCCTTGAAGGGAGTCATATGGGGGCAAGATTATTGCTCAAGCCTCATTGAAAAGGTACCAGCAAATGGCACTCAATAGAGCCTGGAAGATATAGTTAAGGTCCTAGAGAACAGACATAAAACCCATAGAATCCCAGAAGTATATGCTGAATTAAAGAGGGATAGAGAGGAACTCAGTACAGTGTTACAACATAAAGCAGAAGGCATGTCACACTACTCAGGGCAATATTATTATGAGACAGGAAGCAGAGACATCAAATTACTGGCCTTCTGCCTTAAAAAAAGCACAGGCCAAAAGAATGGTGATCAAAGTGGTTATCTAGTAGATGCCTCTAAAACATGGGTAAACCCAACAGATATTGCACAAGCTTTTCAACATTTTTATGCAAATAATCAGGGAGTGGAGGGAACGGATATATAATTCTGACAAAAGGCAAAGAGATTTTTGGAGAACCTGTATTTTCATCAGTTAGACACAGAATATCTGCAAAACTTGGAAGCTCAGTTCTCTGAGGAAGAAATTCAATGGGTAATAACAGAGGCTAGGTGTAGTAAAGCCGCTGGGCCAGGCAGTTTCAACGCTGACTTACATAAACTGTATAAGGAACAGCTGGCCCCAATCCTGTAGTATACTTTTAGAGTTGTATGACGTATGAGACATTACAACATTCCTGGCAAGAAGCTCTGATTTCAGTTATACCAAAAGGAAATACATGGCCCAGCAAAAGGCCATATAGGCCAATCTCCTGCTCAATCAGGATCTAAAACGTTTTGCTATAATTTTGTGAATAGACAGAAAGGGTTCTGGGAGGTTGAGCTATATAGACCAAACTGGTTTTATGCCAGATTGATACCCGCTCAATAGCGAGAGACTTTACTTAAGATAATTACAGGGACAGAAGGCACACGTGGCTCAACTTGTTATCCTGATCAATGCCAAGAAGGCATTTGATCATCTTAATTGGGTGTTCTTAGAATTAGTACTGTCTAAGTTTGAGTTTGGAAGAACTTCAACCTGAATTAAAAAGCTACATATGCCCCTTACAGCCAGGGTTAAATTTAATGGGACAATATTAAGGGATTCCAAATTCAAAGAGGTACTAGACAGGGGTATACACTCTCACCCTTCTTTTGTGTTGAGTACAGAACTCGTGACACTGGCTCTGAGAGGAAGGGGACACATACAGGGGTTCAGGTGATGGGTCAGGAACACACGGCTCTCTATAGGCTGATGATGCACTCCTTTTGTGAGAAACCCAAGGAGTGTTTGTGCCCTTTAATGGACTAAGTGCAAGAATACAGAGAGATTTCAGGTTTTAAGGTAAACCCGATCAAGACAGAGGTCCTTGGCTTATGGACAGGTCACCCATAGAGTCGCGCCTTTTGAATGGGTAAAGTCAACAGTGCAACATTTAGGAGTTCAGATCCCAGTTAGGATTAAAGATATGCATAAAAGTAATTATGAAAAAGTGAAACAGGACATATTTGCAGATATAAACCAATGGGAACAATTGCCACTGTCCCTCTTCTATAAAACAGAAGTGATTGAAATGTACATTCTCCTTTGTTTTTTATTTTAATATCAAGCATTACCTATCCTATTACCCAGCCTAGATGGGAAAGAACTCAGGAAAGCTTTAATTTAATTTATTTATTTGCTTTTGTTTACTGGGTAAGCACACTAGACAAGGAATGGCTATTTTCAGGTACGACCCGGGAGATTACAAGAGCATGGTTTACAGAACAGCGTAAGGGAATTACAACAATGTGAAATACAAGCAATGAGCAGGGTGATACAAATAAACAGGTACAGGATGAACAGATAAGCATATACATCAAGGGTATGAACAAGCAAACAATAGTTACATTTCATGGAAATAATACAGTACAAGTGCAATTTGTCCCATTTTGAGGAAGGTAAGTGCTTAGGTGAAGGGCATGCAGGTTAGATAATTCCCTTACTAAAGCTCAGAGGATAGGGGAACCAGGGAAGTGGAGGGTGCACAACAGGGTTCAAGCAGAGGCAGGATATCAAGCAGCCTTGTAACAGTTACAGGCTGAGGCAGACTTCAGGTGCAACCAGAGGAGCTCTAAAGATGGGATGGGTGGGGTACATCTGATGGTTGCAGGTAGGGTATTCTAGAATCTAGGGCACAAACAGCAAAGGCACGATCACCTGACAGTGTACAAGTTTTTGGGACAAGGAGGGGTTGCAAATCAGCTGACCTTAGCCGGCATGATGGTAGCGGTTACCCCCCCGACAGTGACATCTCGCCAGCGAGGTCCCCCACAGCTACTAAGCACCTAGCCACGGTGGGAGACCTGTTGGAACCCGGTGCTGTATGTCGGGGGTCCTGCACCCCCCTCCAATCAGCTCTGACTGGAGTTGAGAATCCTTAAGTGAGGGGTGTGGGGCGCGGCCCCCATGTGCGAGGGTTCAGGCGCTATAAAACACAAAGAACAAAGTGCAAACCAGCATCCGACTGCAGAATGCAGTCGACCTGCCCGTGTCGCTGACGGGGCATTAGAATTTTTGTAGGACTCCCATCGTGGATCCTGATGGTAGAACCGGCCAAAGGAGTTTCGACAGGGTGGGTTGGGTGGCATTGCAGACAATGTTGTCTGTGAAGCAGCCCAAGACAAATCAGTGATAATTATCCGGGGACAACCAGTATAGTTGATTGTATAAATCACAGTGATGGGTAAGTCGAGGGACAGCAAGGACAAAGCGGAAAATATTATTATAGGCCACATTCCATTTAGCAAGGCTAGTTTTTATGGCGAGGGTAAAGATTCTCAGTCCATAGTTGAGAGAGGGAAGGACTAAACCTTTAGCAAGGGCAAGGGCAAGCCATGCAGCAGCAGTAAAGGATCCACGAACCTGGTATGCAAGTCCAAACTTGATATTTGTTGCCCTGCAGACATTTTTGAATATGTAGAGACAGGTCTAACTGGGGTCAAAAGTAACCCCAGGTATCTAAAGGAGCATGTAGTGCCAACTGGGACTCCATCACGGCTTAAGACATTGAGTGGGACAGGACACTGTTTGAGCTTGGCAGAGAAGCTGAAAAGCATGAGGTGAGTTTTCTTTAAGTTCAACACAAGCTTAGTTGTCAGGAGCCAATGATGCAGTTTACTAAGTCAGCTTGTAGGTTGTGATTTATGGCACGGACATCACCTGAGCTAGCTAGGAGGACCAGGTCATTGGCATATAGGGTTATGGTGCTATGGGTAGGGACAATTGGGAAGTCATTGATGAAGACAGAAAATAGGATAGGACCCAGAATAGATCTCTGAGGGACATCGATAGTGATGGGAACAGGTTCCGATAGCACTCTATTGTACTTAACAAACTGTAGTCTGCCAGTGAGATAGTTGCAAAACCAGTTTAGAGCTGGACCACCAACACCAAGGGAGTGAAGCCTGGTACAGACTAGGGAGTGATTCACTAGATCGAAGGCCTTTGAGAGGTCCATGAAGATAGCCCCAGTCAGCATACCCTGGTCCATGGCAATCCTTATATCAGATGTAGCAAGACTGTACCAGTGCTATGTCCTTTACAAAATCCATGCTGTTTAGGTGACAGTAAGGTATGTTTAGACAGGTAGTCCATCAGCTGCACTTCCACTACCTTTTCCAGTATCTTGCTAACAGCAGACAGGATGGCTATAGGACAGTAGTTTTCTATGCATTTCTGGTCGCCCTGCTTGAAAACAGGAACAATCTTTGCTACTTTCCAGATTTCAGGAACAATTCTGGTGGTGAGGGAGAGGTTATGAATATGGGATATTGGGAACACAAGCAAAGGGGCCCCAATCTTTAGGAGTTTTGGTTCAAGGTCATCATGACCAGCAGTCAAATAAGGAGAAAGGCCAGCGAGAAGCTTGTAGATTTCCCTCACTGAGATTGTTTTAAGATAGAAAGGTGGGTGAGACAAATATTCTGGAGGGGAGGAATGGTTAGAGGTAGATAACTCGTCATTGTCAGTAGTAAACAGGGAGGTGAATGCTGAGAGATTGGAGAATTGCTTGTTAAAGGCGCTGACAATGGTAGTAGCATTATTGCAATTTCTACCATTGACAATCATATCCGTAGTATCACACAGGCTATAACCCCTGACTATGGTTTTAATAATGTGCCAGAAGCATCACGGGTCCCTAGCAGAGAATGAGAGGGCAGCCTTGCAGTATTCACTCTTGGCATTACGTATGGCTTTTTTGCAGATGTTGCAGAGCCGCCAGTATTCATAGTAGTCAGACAATTCCTTAGAGGCTTTAAATTTACCCCAGTGCTTATCATGGGCTTTCATGAGGTTGAGCAAGTCCCCATGCAACCATTTAGTGATAGCGCATTTAACTCTCTTTCTGACGCGAGGTGCACGCTTATCCTGCAGAGAGGGGAGGATGTTTAGAAGCTTGTCAAGATTACTTGTGACGTCCGTGGCAAAGAGTACTGTGGCCCAATCTGTGGTTGCAAGATCTTGAAGAAAGAGCGCAGAGTTCAAGTGGGAGAAGTCTCTCACTTGTATAATTTTATAGGGCACTTTGGGAGAGAAGACTCTCCAAACACAGTAGATGGGGGAATTGTCAGATATGGAGTCAGGAAGGACTCAGATGCTGAGATCCTATCAGGCCTGTTTTGTCAGAATCCAATAGAGGAGTGTTCCTTGACTCCCATTGGGGTGGTTTCGTGTCGGCTCACTGATTAGCTGAGTAAGGCTGAGGGCCACCAGCAGTGGTTCATACTGCTTGACATTGTCACCAGACCAGTTAAGATTGAAGTCACCACATATAAGTACCTCATATGAGGTGATTTTAGGGCTAATGCTATCAAGCAGATAGGAGAGCCCCTTGATACCCTGCTTTGGAGGGTTGTATGCGCAAATGATGTGAATTTTTTGGCATTCCCTAGTAGGAGGAGCCCATGAAGGAATTCACAGGTGGCAGAGGGGGCAGCCAAGTCGTACTGGATTAGGGATATGTTAAGGTGACTTTTGTAGTATATCAAAAGACCGCCCCCACACTTTTTACCCAAGCAATTGCAGAGCAGGAGGCTAAAATTGGGGAGCGTGAGGGCTGAGTCAGGGTGGTGGGTTTCAACCATGTTTCCGTGAGATACAGAATATCAGGGTTATAGTGGTCAACCCAGGCAGTCAGTTCAGCATGATTGTGGATGAAACTACAAACACTGAGATGTGCAATTTTAAGACCCTCAAGAGAGAACTGGGATGGGGCTGTTAAAGGTCTGTTGTGAGGTAGATCCAGGGTTCAGTTCAACATCTCCAGCAAGGAGGATTTGGAGCAGACTACATATTACATGGCGTATCATGGCTCATAGTAAGAAAGAGGAAAGCCTGGATCTCCGACTGTTTTGAAACTATTATGAAGCAGCACCGCATAGTACCATAATTTAGAACTGGCATGTGACACAAGCTATTTTTAAAGTGGAAAAAAATTCCAGACCTGGGATTATGCGCTATACTAACATCACTCCTGGCGATTGTGATCATTCGACCTTTGTTCTTGAAATCTGAACATAATAACTTGGGATGTTACTATAGCATAATCAGGGTTTGTATCGTACAGGAAGCTAAAGAAGTGTCATCTTTCCACCAAGGACCCCCATCTCTTGCAAAACTGACTGAGAATTCCTGCACTTTTCTGTCATCTTTCTCCAATAAATCCCATAGAGGAGTTCCACCACTTAGAAATGACAGTCCCCCCGCCTACAAATCCAAGGAAGAGAGAGCTCCTCACCTAAACATTACCAGTTTAACCACTAAGCATAATCCCTGATCTGTTGGGATATTCTTTCCCTAGTGTTGAAACAGTTACTACTGCCTCAAGAGTAGCTTGCAAGTGTGCAAAACTCATGTCCATACCTCTCAATCTCTCAGCATTAAAATTCATAGCACAGGCCTTCAGAGGTCAAAATATTAAAATGCACCTTTTCTTATTTTAAAGAATAATATGTCTGCAAACAGTGGGCCCCATATATTTACTGTTAAGGAATGTTTCTATCAAGTTAGTTCAATGATTTAATAGTTGCTGTGCCCACATAGCTCTAACATTATTAAGAACATAAGTAAACCTTTGCAAAGCAATGCTAAATTTGTCTGTAAAATCATAGCACTATGCGAAATTCATAGCAGTTGAGAGGTATCCTCATGTCCACTTTAGATGTCTATGGGCTGCTGGGATTTAGTGGAGACATATAGCATAATAAACTAATACCTTAGGATCTGTGTTTTTTTTTTTTATTTTTGTGTGTTTTCATAGTTTTGGGAATTGCTGATCCTGTATTTGATGAAACAAATACAAAGAAAATTACGCTCCATTACTCAAAACTTCAAAGGAAACAAGAGGTTGAAAAGAGACGAAAACAGAGAAAAATTGAATGGATGAAGAAGATGTGGGTCAAGTTACCTATTTGTTTTGTGGCTTTTGTGTTGATATATGGCATAATGAAAAGACAAGTGATGAGACTGGCTCAGTGGTGCTGACACTTGGGAGAATGGTAGGGGTGTGCAAGTAATGAATAGCATTTTCCGAATGTTCAATAATAGATTATTCATTACTCAGGAAGAAAATAAATAATCAGAGCTATTCATGGCTATTTGGTGTTTCGCTGATCGACAGAAGTTCAAGATCTCCCAAGACTTCCTGTCCAATCAGAGGCCACTTTGGAAGTTCACAGAAGGCAGGTCATGTAACCCAGCACTTGTAGGAATTTCATGCAGGAGAGACAGATGACTTTAGCTGTTGCAGAGAAAGAATCTACTTCCATCCACTTGTTACTTAAAACTAGACAAAGATCAGAAATCTTGATATTTTTTTATTCCCTCTTTAAATCTCAAGCTAGAGAGGGTCAATTTTCTACACTGTAAGGTGAAAATTAGGCTTTTAAGAAAGGGGAAAATACAAGGGCTGTTTACCGAGAAAGAGACAGGCAGGCAGGCCGCAACAGAAAGCGTGCCACATGCACAGACACGCACACATACACACACACACACACACACACACACACACACACACAGGCTGTGTGTGCGATGTGTGATTACAGATGTTAAGGTTTTGTAACTTAGTTGTCTGAAACAAAGAAAAGGCAAGCAGTCTAACTGAAATACAATTAGCTTTAGGGACATTTTTTCTGTTGTTGGTGGCTTGGCTTTGTGCACAAGAAGAAATTGATTTTTTTGTGAGAATTTATTTGGTCAGGCTTGACTATTAGTTGACAGTGGGCTTGTCAGCTCTGCACTGCTGCAGTGACTTGAGTGACTTGATTTCATAATAAATATAATTTAAATTTAATATCAGAAATCTTCCTGTGAGGACCCCAGGCTTTAGTCCTTCCATGGCCACTTAAGCAAGTGCAAGTACACCACAGCTGGTAGGGTGGGACTAGACAGCTGACTCCGTCTGCTTCAGTTAGCTGCTTTTCTGTTCTTGTGTGTGCATGGCTGTGCACTCAAGGCATTGTTCTAAGTTTGTGGCTGTGTTCCCAAGAAGAGATTTTATTTTTTTTTCCCTGAGAAAAACATAGTCAGACTTGACTATTAATTTTTTTAAACTCTCTTAATAGTCCAGACACCCGAGGAACTCTCTCCAGCTACCTCATATGACACAACTCTACCTCCCTGTCTGAAGCCTACCATTGCCAGGCCTCTCCAGCCCAGCGGATCCTCGGCTCTGAGCTCCCCGATGTGGGGCCACCTTATGCCCTGGTGCTCTATCTATAATCCCATGCACCGGGCTGGAGTCAGGAGGGGAGCCCTGGATGGTGAGCCTGATGGCAGGAGTGTGGCAGAGGTACAGGAGGCACCTTTGCCTATCACCGAGGCTGGGGATTTTCTTCTTTTAACCCCAGGAGTACAGCTGTGCAATGACATCAGCACGGCTGCCCACAGACATCCACCGCGCTCCTCCCACATTGTTGCTCCTATGCTAGTATTACCCCGGTCTCCTCTGGGGGTCTCTACTGCACAAGAGAAGCCCTGATCCCTCCCCAGGGAGAGGGAGAGAGAACAGTCCCTGGGCGCTCAATCCTCTTCCCTCCCTGCCAACCCCTGCTGCCTGAGCTCATTCCTGAACCCAGGTCACTGGTGTGGTGCAAGGTGTGCCATCCAGCGCCTCAACCCTCAGTGTCATTGGGCGACTGGCTTGACTATTAGTTGACAGTGAGACTTGTCAGCTCAGCATTGCTGCAGTTACTTGAGTAACTTGATTGCATAATAAATATAATTTAAATTTCATATCAGAAATCTTCCTGTGAGTAGCCCGGGCTTGGGTCCCTCCATGGCCACTTAAGCAAGTGTGAGTGCACCATAGCTGGTAGGGTGGCACTAGTCAGCTGACTGTCACCGCTTTACTTTGCTGCTTTTCTGTTCTGTGTGTCCACAGCTGTGCAATCAAGACATTTTTCTATGTTTGTGGCTGTGTGCCCAAGAAGAGATTTAAAAAATATTTTTTCTGAGAAAAATTTAGTCAGGTTTGACTATTAGTTGACAGTGAGTCTTGTCAGCTCAGCATTGCTGCAGTGACTTCAGTGACTTGATTTCATAATAAATATAGGTGTAATACCTCTTCCTGTGAGGAATACAACCATAGCAGACAGAGTATGTAGTGCCAGAAAACATAGCTGGTCCAGCAGCCCCAGCAAAGCTGCATTAGGTGTAGAGCAGCAAGGAGCAGAAGATGGTGAGCATACTGCAGCGCAACGCTCAGGATGCATTTGCCATACAAAACTGTTTTACTCCATCAAAGTCTGCAGTCTCCACCAGCACCATTATAGCACCAACTCACACCAGGGAGAAAGTAAAAGTAGCATTCGGAGCACTAATAGTGCTGCTAGAAGGATGTTGTCATTAACTGCCACTGACAGTATCAATGT
This sequence comes from Neoceratodus forsteri, assembly GCA_016271365.2. Lineage (NCBI taxonomy): Eukaryota > Metazoa > Chordata > Ceratodontiformes > Ceratodontidae > Neoceratodus > Neoceratodus forsteri. The sequence continues at coordinate 1,084,623,889 of CM057458.1, forward strand.
GAATCTGTCCTCTTCATCCCTTGCCACTACCACCAGTACTACCAGGACGAGGATATCTTCCTTTATAACCACCAGTGCTCTGATCCACCACCCATCCATGGAGACTGCCAGTATCCCAACATCTGCTGTGAAATGGCCCTTCTAGCCACTGCTGCCACTATGACTGGGACCACTCCTGCCACTGCGACTGGGACCACCCTGTCACTGTGACCTAGACCACTCCAGCCACTGTAACTGAGACCACTACTGCCACAGTGACTCAAACCACACCTGTCACTGTAACCATCACAACCACCAATACTGCTAAGTGACACCGGCCACTATGATCACTGTGGCCCCAGCCAATTGCACAACTATATCCAGTACAGTGTCCACCCTACTCTGACAGCCTTGTTTCTCTAAGGTTTGGGAGAGGAGCAGAAGGCTGAGGCCCTAGGAATTCCCGCTGCTTAAGGATTAAAATCTAATGTGTCATTGTTCAACAAAAAACATCCAGCCTGTTTTTAAAAGATGTTTTAGTCTCACTAATTACAATGTCTGTAGTTAGAGAGTTCCAGGGTTTGATAACCTTTTGCAAGAAGAAATAATCCCTCTTGATGGTATTGAATCTATGGCAGGCCAGTTGTAATGGATGGCACCTAGTTTCAACATTAACTTGCTTGAACTCCAACCCAATTTCAGACATCAAATAGTCATCTTGCAAGATTTCCAATGTCATTATTAAGTCCCCTCTCATTCTTGTTTCTCAAGAGACATGAGAGTTAATTTGTGCAACCTGACATCATTGCTAAGATGGGTAAAATTGTCGGTATACCGTTACCTCAGCGACTCCAGCACTGTGAAGACCACCACGCAACAAGAATCGGGCAAAACCACTTGTCACTGTGATGGTCTGTGCAGTGACCAGGAAAGCCTCGCTGGGTGTTTAAGCTCCCACCGGTCCAGCTCCGACTCAGAGTAGGAATCCTAGAGACTCGGGGTGTGAAGGCGCAGCCTCCATCAGTGCACTGACACTCCCCGAAGTTACACTGCCGGCCAGTCGGCATGGAAACTGTCGCTGTAGGGATGTCGGGTAGCAGCGCTTGTTGAAGCGCCTATGGTAAAACCAAAATTGTCAATATGCTTAGTTACTTTTCTTTGTATTTTTTGAGACATGCAGTGACACCTAACTGAGGGTTCATAGCTGGAATGAGAAGTCTAGTTAGGTAGGATATAGATCTATAGAGCGGTAATATAACAGATCTATCTTGACATTATGTTATGCCATACCTCCCACCATACTTTGTTGGTCCTAGTAATAATCTCTGATAAATGTTTGTTGAAGGTACATTTGTCCAAGAGCACTATTCCCAAATCGTTCTCTGATTTCAATTTGTTTAGCAAAGTACCGCATAAATAATAGTCATTTAAGGGGTTGTACAGACCCAGGTGCATCACACCACATTTGTTTAACTTAAACTTCGTCCCCCATTTGTTAGCCCATACAGTGAGGTTATTGTTTCAAACAACATGAAGTCTTGCTGTATTCTGACTATTGCAGTTAGCTCCAGCACTTGAACTGCCTCGGAGAGAGAAGGGTTAAAATTCTATGCAAGGCATAGAACGTTGAGCTCAAGCTCAGTTGAAAACTCTGTCTCCAGCACTTTGAAACCCAACCATAAGATTCTTTACTCTGCCTTACTGAACAGTCGCTCCAGAGATTTTCTCCTTTGCTCGGTTCAAAAAGTTGGTTAGTCCGAAATAATTCCACAATTAGTTCTGCTTTGTCGGTTCAGGACTCTGTCTGAGGTACTGTAAGTACTTAGGTAGTTCTCATGTGGAAATTGTAAAAACTGTATTTTTTGGTCGGTTCGACTGAACCGATCCTTTGATAGATCTTTTGTGGTAAAATTTTAGTGTGTGGTTACTGGCCCGTATCGGTTTAAAAAAAAACGTGATTTGAATGTTTTTTTCTAACACCCATAACACGGTAAGAAACCAATAGGGTAGTCTTGCCTGGTGGTTGCCGAATAAAGGTACATTTGTTAGGTGGCCATGTCTGAGAAACCAAGAAAAAAACGGGCCCACTGGGTTTCAACACTGCAGTGTGTGGGGAGGTCTTTGCTAAGGCTGATCCCTACACCACCTGTGTTTACTGTCTGGGGTTTGACCACCCTCGATCTAGACTGCCAAATCCGTAAGACTTCCCCAAGTCTACCCTGGAACAAAGGTTAGGTAGACTTAGGGATAAGGAGGCCGAGAACCGCTGGACCCAGAAGGCCAACCCGTTCGGTTCCCCACCGAACCAGAGGGAGCCCTCTGACCAGGGTGATACTGGTAAGAGGAGAACCGATCCTGAGGGATCAGTTCCTACAAAAGAAAGCACAAAGATATATCGGCCGTTCTGATCCAGACTTTCATGTTCCGACCGCCAAGAGATAGAGCAATTAGATTATTGAATCGTCATCTCGTTCTGTCCGATCTGGCGCCTTCTGGCAGCGGCTCGGTTCGGGTCGGTTCCCGGTTCAAGATTACCCTGAAGACTTTTTACGTAACCAGAGTTTGAAGACGAGGGGATTTTGAAGAGGATGGTGATGACGATGAAGGTCTGGATGTGCCTGTGGAGCCGGACATCTCCCCAGACAGACCTTCTGGTGTTTCCTCCTAGCTTTCTGAGTCCCTCCCACTATCTGTTTTGCATAAAGGTGGCTGAAACCCTCCAGCTTCCCATGGAGGGGGTTGTGGAGGATCATGAGGAGCCTGATTTTGTTGAGATGATGGACATCCCAGAGTCTAAGAGACTGTCTATTCCCCTCCATAAGTCCTTTGGGGAACAGACACAAAAAATTCTAAGGTCTCCTTGCTCTGTACCTCCTGTTGACAGAAGAATGGACAAGAGGTACACCTTATCAGGCTCGGATACAGAGTTTTTCTATAGCAATGCAGCCATTTTGGGGTAGTGCAGGCTGCAGCCTGTTGCAAGGCAAATATTCCCTTGGCTTCACACCCCCCAGACAAAGACTCCAGAAAGATAGATGCCATGGCAAAGAAACAGTACATGGCATCATCTTTGGGACTCAGGCAGGCTAACTATATGGCCTATACAGCCAGGTACAAGAAGTCCAGGTGGGACACTGTACTGGCACTGGCTAAGCAGGCTTCCCTCCAGCTAGCCAAGGAGCTGGAGTCAGTGGCTGCTGATGGGATTGAGGCATCAAAGGTGCAATTTCATGCTGCTGTGGACTCCAATGATGTGTCATCAAGAGTCATGGCTACGTCTGTGGCTCTTCAGAGGACGGCTTGGCTCAGATGTACTAGCCTTTCACAGGACACCCAGGCTAAGGCCATGGATTTTCCTGTAGGGTAATTCTCTGTCTGGGGAGCAGACAGAGAATTACATGAAGAAAATGGATGAGTACAGGACCACTTATAGGAGTGCCCAGGCCAAAGAGAGGCAGGCAACTCCTCAAAGGCAGCAAACTAGGGGCAGGGGCAGCCTTTTCACAGGCCTTTCTACCAAGTGAAGGCCTCTTCCTTTTCTTAGAGGGGTTCTTTGGGGAGAGGCAGAAGGAATTAGCAGAGCTGCATCCACTCCTCAGCCTAAGGCTCCTGCCAAGCAGACACCCTGATGTGTCAGCCGGGTTGACTCCCATTCCAGTAGGAGGCAGGCTGAATTACTTTGTTCAGGACTGGATGTCTGTTACCTCAGACAAGTGGGTCCTGGAGGTAGTAAACCAGGACTGGTTCTCAGTTTCAAAATTTTCCAAAAATGAGACCCAGATCCTTTTCACCTGCAAATATATCAGAAACCTTTGCTCCAGAGGCAGAAGTTTTGTCTCTACTGGCCTTAAGAGCCATAGAGAGAGTTCCTACTCCATACAGGTGCAAAGGTCTGTACTCCAGGTACTACCTTACCCCAAAAAAGACAGGAGTGGCGACCCATCCTAGACTTGAGATACCTGAACAAACATCTTTTAAAGCCAAAATTCAAAATGGTGACTCTGGGAACAATTCTTCCCTCTCTAAGGCCAGGAGATTGGCTAGCCTCCCTGGACCTCAAGGATGCCTATTTTCACATGCCCATCAGGTGCTCCCACAGAAAGTACCTCAGGTTTGAATTGCCCTCAGGCCACTACCAGTTCAGAGCAATGCCCTTTGTCCTAACTTCAGCCCCAAGGGTGTTCACTAACCTCATAGTCTTCAGGTGAAGCTACCTCTGGCTGCAAGTTGCAACACTGGACTTAAGATTTGCAAGAAAGTGAATAGTGATCACAACAGAGGGAGGTGAACCTTACAATTTACAATTGTCTTTGGTTTGAAGTAGATTCCTTAGGAAAGTTAATATTCTTCAGGTGGAGGATACTTCTAACTGAAGGGTGAAATAAGGAACTTAGAATTATCAGAAAAGGTCTTTCAATCAACAGAGAGAGGTGGAGTTTGCTTTACTTTTGTTACAAGTGTTAAGGTTTTCAGTGCAGGAAGAGTTTAAACCCACATAGGCTGAATACTGTTTTCTGTGTCTGCCCTTCTGCACAGCTAGCGTGTTTTAGGCTGACTGTTTCAGAGCACAAGTCACCTGGCTCTTTTGGGGCTGGGGAGGTTTACCTGTGTCTGACTTGGATGTTTGGATTTTTCTCTGTTTGTTTAGCAGGGTATTTTTTCTGTCAAATTGGTTTGAAGCACTATTACAAATTGTCGTGTATGGCATCTTGCTGACAGGAAGGCACTCATCGCATCAGTAGGTCAGAGCGTTTGCTGATGTTTCATGACAGCCACCACCACTACCTCAGAGGTTGCTAAGAAAGCACAGCAGTTGGACCACAGTGGGTGCAGGGAGGGTAAGAGTGGTGGAACAGAGGCACACCCAGTCAGTTGTTCCACCCACAATCCATACACCATTCTGGGGAGCATAGTTCCCCATGGATGCACCTGCAGAGGAGACTAAGGAGGCAGACAACTGTCACAAGGAGGCCCTCTGGAAGGAGGCAGAGGGCACCACAGGGAAAGAAAGCAGCTCCTGGTGGGGACCCAATTATTAGGGGATAGAACTGGGGAGCAGGGAAAACTGAAGTAAGGTGCCTGCCTGGTGCCATGGCTTGAGGAACAGAAAGCGATCCTTAGGATCACGAGAACAGTTGCACGGGAGTTGAGCTGGGCGTCATTGTCCACCTAGGGAAAATGACTTAGCTCATCATGAGATTAGAGCAGTGCAGAAGGACTTTGTAGAGTTGGGTAGGGCTTAAGACAAGTAGCACACACAGTATCCTTCTCAGAGGTGCTGCCTGTCAGTGGCATGGGTGAGGCGAGGTACTTGCACCATGCAGTTTAACAAATGGTTGAAAAAATGGTGTGGAGCACAGGGGTTTGGCTTCATTGGGGACTGGGTTCCACCTGGAGGACACCAGCCTCATACTGGCAGGATGGTCTGCATCTGTCCAGGAAGGGAACAAGTCTTTGGGCAATCGGCTTAAATGCTTCATTGGCAAGCCTTTAAACTAGTCAAGGGGAGGCACTGATAAGCGCAGGAAAATCCCAGCCTCCCTACAAAACAGGGTACTAAATGAAAAAAGACCAAGGTAGAAAGGTCAGGATGCTGCTACAGAAGGTAAAGTCATCAAAAATGGAGAGCAATGAGTACCAATGCCCGTAGTCTGGGTAACAAGCTTTCTGAATTAGTGGCCTTGATGGAGGAAGATCTGGATATTGTGGCAGTCACAGAAACATGGTCACACAGAACCATGACTGGGACGTAAACATACCAGGATACACTATCTACAGGAGGGACAGGGAGGGTAAAAGAGGAGGAGGAGGAGTAGCTCTCACATAAGAGAAGAAATCAAAGCAACAGAACAAAAGGGTAAACAGGGAGGAGAAGAAGCACTGGGTCAATTTGGAGGCAGGCAATGGCACCACAATCACACAGGGGTTGTATACAGACCCTCTCAGGGGAGGAAATGGACAAGGAAATGATAGAAAGTATACCTAGAATGGCAGATAAAGGGGAGATATTGCTGATGGGTGATCTGAATATGCCAGATGTTAACTGGAGTGCCGTTGCAGCAGCCACTTCTAAGAGTGGGGTTATTCTAGATGCCCTACAGGGGGCATGCCTTAGACAACTAGTATTGGAGCCCACTCGAGAGGGAGCAATCTTAGACCTGTTTTTCTCAAATGGAGATGAAGAGAGGATCACAGATGTAGAAGTGGGTAGCCATCTGGGAACTAGCGACCATCGAACAGTATGGTTCACAATAAACACAGCAATACAGTCAAGCCATACAAAGACAAAGGTACTGGATTTTAGGAGGGCTGACTTTGCCAAAATGGGTGAGTGCCTAAGGAATGCACTAGCAAATGGGCAGGAAGGAGGGGTGGAAGAACAATGGGGAATAATAAAAACTGCCATCACAGAGGTAACAAGCCTTTGTGTAAAGCAAATAAACAAAATGAAACGAGGTAAGAAACCACTATGGTTCTCAAAGGAAGTGGCAGTGAAGGTTCAAGAGAAAAAGAAAGCATTCAGGAAGTACAAGGAATCACAGAAGGAACAGGACAGAGAACTGTGCAGTTAAAGCAAAAGGAAGCTGGAAAGGCAGTCAGAACAGCAAAGACCCAAACCGAGGAAAATATAGCCAACTCAGTTAAGAAGGGGATAAAACCTTTATAGGTACATCAGGGAGCGAAGGAAGACCAAGGGAGGGATAGTAAGGCTTAATAAAGGGAGGGAGGGTGGGCAGAGGGTGACTGTGAAAAGGCAGAGATACTAAACAAATATTTTTGCTCAGTATTTACAAAGGAAGAGGGGGAGGTACCTAAAACAAACAGTAGAAACACTCTGGATACAGAAGTTGATACCAGCCCATTTACAGAAGAAAGGGTTCTGAAAGAGCTCTTAAAACTGAAGGTGGACAAAGCAATGGGGCCCATGATGGATTCATCCCAGAATTCTAAAAGAACCAAGGGTAGAACTAGTGACACCACTGACTACCCTCTTTAACAAATCATGGGAGGATGGGGTGGTACCCGAGGACTGGAGGAGGGCAGATGTGATTCCCCTTCACAAAAGTGGGAGCAAGGCAGAAGCAGGAAACTACAGACCTGTTATTTTAACCTCAGTGGTAGGGAAAATGATGGAATCACTTCTGAAGGAAAGAATTGTTACGTATCTAGAGGCCAGAGGGGCACAGGACCCAAGGCAGCATGGATTCACAGCGGGAAGGTCATGCCAGACAAATCTGATAGATTTCTTTGACTGGGTGACCAAAGTAGTTGATCAGGGAGGGCTGTGGACATGGCCTACCTAGACTTTAGCAAGGCATTTGACACAGTCCCACACAAAGATTAATATACAAGTTAGCCAGCCTGGGAGTGGGTCCCAAGATGACAGCCTGGGTAAAGAATTGGCTGGAGAATAGGACACAGAGATAATAGTAAATGGGTCCACTCTGAAAAAGGGGGTTAGTAGTGGGTACCGCAGGTTCAGTATTAGATTGATCCTCTTCAATGTCTTTATAAGCGACATTGCAGAGGGACTGGAAGGAAAAGTATGTCTCTTTGCAGATGACACAAAGATCTGCAACAGAGTTGATGCACAAGGTGGGGTGGAAAGGATGAGAAGGACTTGGCAAGGTTAGAGGAATGGTCAAATGTATGGCAGCTTAGATTCAGTTAAGAAGTGCAGGTAATGCACCTGGGAAGCAAACACCCAGGGAAGAGTACAATGGGGGGTGAGATACTAACAACAAAAATGGAAAGGGACCTGGGGGTAGTCATATCAGATGACCTAAAGGTGGGCAAGCAATGTGAGAGGGCAGCAAGGAGGGCTGGCGGGATACTGAGATGCATAGGGAGAGGCATCACCAGTAGAAAACAAGAAGTTATTATCCCTCTGTACAGACAGCTGGTGAGACCACATCTGGAGTACTGCGTGCAGTTCTGGAGACCCAATCTCCGCAAAGACATAGATAGGATGGAAGCTGTCCAGAGGAGGGCAACTAAAATGGTGCAGGGTCTGCACTGGAAGACATATGAAGAGAGACTTAAGGAGCTTAATATGTATAGCTTCGAGGAAAGGAGGGAGAGGGGGACATGATAGAAACTTTCAAGTATCTCAAGGGAATCAACAAAGTCCAAGAGGGTAGCATCTTTCAAAAAAAGAGGTGTGCAAGAACAAGGGGACACAATTTGAAGATAGAAGGGGGGGCTCAGAGGTAATTTAAGGAAGTATTTTTTCACAGAGAGGGTTGTGGATGTATGGAACGGCCTTCCAGAGGAGGTTGTGGAGTCACAAACAGTGGTGGAATTCAAGCATGCATGGGACAGTCATAAGGAAATTCTAGGGGTGGGGTAGGAAGAAGTAGGCTGCTGGTTAACTAGGATCTGCAGCTTATCCATCAGGTAGGGAAATGGGCAGACTGGGTGGGCCAAGCGGTCCTTATCTGCCATCAAATTCTATGTTTCTATGTTTCTAGCAGTAGTGGTAGCCTTTTAAGAAGAAAAAGATTTCAGTCTTTCCATATCTGGACGATTGGCTCATTGTGGGCCAGTCCCCAGACCAAGTCAAGTCAGCTCTGCAGGTGACCCAACAAGTCCTCACTTCCCTGGGGTTCCTTCTCAGTCTCCCCAAGTCAGTTCTTGAGCCTGTACAGCTTCTCACTTTTATAGAGGCAGAGCTGGATATGGTCAAGGCAAGAGCTTTACTTCCTCTGGAAAGGGCAACAGCCATTTCACAGATGGCCTCTTCCTTCCTCCCTCTGGTCTCTCAACCAGCAAGGCATTTTCTTCAGCTTTTGGGCCACATGGCAGCTTCCACAGCAGTGGTCCAAGGGGCCAGGTTTCAGATGAGGGACATTCAGTTCCATCTGAGGGCTTTTTGGTCCCAAAGGAAAGATCCTCTTACCAAACTAGTCCCGGTTACTCAGACCCTTATCCAGGCCCTTCAATAATGGCAGGATCTGGACAATCTGAGGCAGGGAGTTCCATTTGTCACTCAGACTCACAGATGCTTCCCTATTGGGGTGGGGAGCCCATCTGGGGGTCCTCACAGCCCAGGGACTGTGGTCCCCTCAGGAATCCCTTCTTCATATCAACCTCCCGGAGCTCAGGGCAGTACTTCTGGCCCTGCAAGCTTTCTCTCAGTCAGTACAGAACAAGGTAGTTCAGGTCAGGACAGACAACACCACCACCATGTGGTATATCAACAAGCAGGGAGGCACTCGGTCTATGGCCTTGTGCACGGAAGCCAAGAAAATATGGTCCCTGGCTTATTCCCTACATACCTCTCTGGTAGCAGTCCACCTCCCAGGAAAGGACAATGTGCTAGCAGATGCACTGAGCAGGGTTTCCCAGGGCCATCACAAATGGTCATTGGACCCTCTTGTGTTGAAAGTGATTTTTCAAGGTGGGGCACTCCAGAGATGGATTTTTGCAGCCCCAGACAATTACCAACTTCCTCTGTTTTGTTGCAGACCCCAGTCTTGGGCTCAGTCCCTCTGGATGCTCTGATTTCGAACTGGGAAGGAAATTTCTATATGCCTTTCTCTACTGTTCAAGGTTCTAGTCAAGGTAAGGTCACAACCTTGCAAAGTGATTCTGCTTGCTCCAGACTTGGCCAGGCAGCCTTGGTACCCCATGTTGCTGTCTCTAGCAGTCCATCTTCCCCTGTCTCTTCCCAGGAATTACAACCTGTTAACCTCCTCTCAGGGGAGGATTTGATACCCCAATCTTCAGTTTCCTAGTCTCAAGGCATGGCTCTTGAAGAGTTAGAGTATGCAGATTTGCATCTGTCCCAAGGGGTTCTGGACATTCTCAAAGCCTCTTGAAAGCTTGCCACCAGAAAAACTTACAACTCCAAATGGAAAAGATTCAGCATTGGGTGTTCCAAGAAGCATATATCCCCAGACACTGCTGAATTGTCTACGGTTCCGGATTATATGGTTCACCTTAATGGCCTAGGCCTCAGACCAGCTACTCTCAAAGTACATTTGGCAGCTGTTTCTGCTTTTTTGTCAGTGGGGAAGCTTTCCTCTCTGTCATCTCACCCTGTATTCAGTAAATTTTTCAAAGGATTGCTTCATACCAATCCCCCTTTAGGGATCCTGCTCCTGCCTGGGATTTGAATGTTTGCATTGCTCAGCTTATGCAACCCCCTTTTGAGCCTATGCCCTCAGCAGAGCTCATGTACTTGACTTGGAAAACTGTTTTTTTGGTTGCTGCTGTTACCTCTGCCAGACGTATCAGCGAATTGCAAGCTCTGTCAGTTGAACCTGACTTCATTTCATTCCATAAGGATAAGGTGGTCCTTAGAACCAAAAGAAAGTTCTTACCCAAAGTGGTTTCTGATTTCCATTTGAACCAGTCTATGACTCTTCCTGTGTTCTTCACTGATCATACTTCCTCAAGAAAGCAGAGGTTGCACAGTTTGATTTTAAAAGAGCCCTTAGTTACTACATAGAATGTACAAAGGGTCACAGGTTTGACTCCCTCCAGTTGTTCCTCACGTATGGGGAAGTAGGTAAGGGCAAACATGCCACCAAGAGAACTATTGCCAGGTGGATTGGGTCCTGTATCCAATTCTGCTCTGAGAAACTGGGAAAAGTTCTACCCTCAGGCCTGAGGGCTCATTCCACTAGATGTACAGCTGCAGCGCTGGCTGCAGCCAGGGATATTCCTTTGTTAGAAATTTGCCAAGCAGCCACCTGGAAAACAGTTCATATCTTCACCAAGCATTACTCTCTGGATATCCAGGCTAGGAGTGATGCTAGGTTTGGCACAGCAGTACTTCAGAGCCTATTCCCAAAGTAGGTTCTGTCCCTCCCCCTTGGAGGTACTGCTTGGCAGTCTTGTAATAGTCACTACACAGCAAGACTTCATGTTGCTTGAAGAAAAAATGTACTCACCTTAGTAATTATGTTTCTTCTAATGGAGTCTTGCTGTATTCTGACCTCCTCCCTCCCTGCCTTCCCTCTCAGAACCTGTTTTAGGAAGTGGGTGGCAGGTGGTGTTGCACCCAGGGTGTCTTCAGTCCACTTTCTGTTGTTTTGGGTGCTTTGTGTTGATTAGTTAAGAATTTATTTATGTTTTATTACCTGGTTTTGGTTTTGGGTTTCTTGACTTGAGTATTTTAGGAATCTAAAACATTTGTTGCCAGTTGGCTAGTAAAATTTTTACAATTTCCACATTATTAAAGTCAGTGAGTTTTAGCTTGTAAGAATCTGACGATTGGGTTTCAAAGTGCTGCAGACAGAGTTTTCAACCGAGCTCAAGCTCAATGTTATATGCCTTGCATAGAATTTTAACCCTTCTCTCTCCGGGGCAGTTCAAGTGCTGGAGCTAACTGCAATAGTCAGAATACAGCAAGACTCCATTAGAAGAAACATAATACTAAGGTGAGTATTTTTCTTCTCTGCCTGTTTTCTACTGTTGAGTGCAGATGAGGAGAAGACTCACTCATCTGGATCTGAGTACTTTCCAACAGATTTGGCCACAGATACATCATCTGAGGAAGCTAACCTAAGCAACTTTGAGGATGAGGCAGAGTATGGGGAGTACCTTGAGAGCGTAGAAGTAAGAAAGTCAGGTGGCCAAGAAACCTTAGCCTCTCAAGATCATGGTGGCAAGAGAAAGGACATGACCCTCTTCCCAAAAACTTAGCAAGCTACCCTTCAGTACTTTGTTCAGCAAGCTCCATCCCAGCCTGAACAGACAAGTAGAGCAGGTGCAGGGGTACCAGTGGTGCCAAGGAAAACCCACAGATGCGGGTCCAAACAAGAAAGGCTTGTGGTGGCCAAAAGAGTGATAGTGGTACTGGTGACACTAGCCACATGGGTGGTGCCAGGAGCAGTAAAGTATGGTATGGCTGCATTTCAAGTTACTAAAAGAAGATAACAGAAATGCAGTGTGCACATTGTACAGTGCAACTATCAGCAAGGGGATCTCTGGCAAATTTAACAACCAGATCCTTAATGAACCCCCTAAAGGTAAAACATCCTCAGGTTTTAATGCATCAGGGTCTGTGCCTGTGGTTCCATTAGACCCATCTTGTGGTGATGATGCAGACAATGATGCTGGTGGCACTAGCAATGTCACAGAATGTTCTACCTCTGAAAAAATGATGCTATGCCTGCTGCTGCTACCACTCCACCTCCCTCAACACCAAAGAGTCCTCCATGCACCCCAAGCATGCCAGCCAGGCACCAGCCCCCTGTTTTTTGCACACCATTGAACAAGCATGGAACATTGCTCCATCCAAGCACTGGGTCAGACTAGTGCCGACAACAACAGTGTGGTCAAGAACTGTGCGGCAATTTAAGCACCAATTTTGTTTTGTGGGAGGCATCGCAACCCCTATCTCTAGGATTCTTACTCCAAGGGGGAGCATATCCTGGGGGAAAGTTAAAATTTATGGGGCCATGAAATACTGTTTCTATGGCCCCATGTAAAAAAAACTAAGTCTACAATGCAAAAAAATGTTAGAGACCAGGATAAAAACCCTGGTCTCCTATGCTGCTGGCTGAGCTGCTCAATGCCCCAGCCCTCCACTCCACAGGAGTAGCTTGGCAGCCTCCTGGATCCTGATGCTCTTGAGGTGCCTCAACACCACGGACAGTGGCCAGGGGAGCACTTACTGAAAGTGTTGTAAATCCTCTCTCGCTGTCCATTTTACCGCTACAGGGACTAGTGCTCTGTTGACTAGCACTATTCCTATAGTGCTAATCTAACCGGGTACCCACATGCACGGTCAATGCCAATAGGGAAAGCATTCCAGGTCAGAACTAAGTACCAGTTGTCCCATCCAACAGCTCAGCACGTCACTTGGCTTATAGGTGAAATTATGGTGTTGGATCTGCAACCCTTTTCACTTGTGGAAGACAATGGCTTTCACAGACTTCTGCAGTGCTCAGCCACAGTACCATCTCCAATCATGTTCCACATTTTCATGCACCGTGGTACCAAAGATATATTAGGAGTCAGAATGGCAATTTCCACACTACTGTCAGAGGCTGGTGGTGGAGTTTTCCACTGCACTTCAGACATCTGGAGCAGTACAAACAAATTCCACGCATGGATATCTCTCCTTGACCACACACTGGTGTGTGCAAAACCCTATGTCTCCTGTTACGGATTCCTCCTTGTCTCTCTGTATCACTGTCTCTCCCTTCATCCCTCCACAACCTGACAGTCACTTCAGGTCTGCTCTTCTAAATGTTGGGCTAATGGAGAAAGACCACACATCACTGAGCATCCTAGCATTCATTCAAGACATGCTGCCATCATGAACAGTTGGTACCAATCTATATGTTGTTTTTTTCATCATGGATAATGGGGTAAATATAGTGAAAACAGTTGCTGATGGAAATTTTGTCAGCATTCATTGCTTTGCCCACACCTTGAATCTAGTCGCCCCATTTGTGCTACATCACAGTATTAAGCGGCTAGTAAGACTGTCTCCACAGCACACTCCATCTGTGCTCATTTTTATCATTCTGTAAAGGTGACTAACCAACTAAGAGAAGTGTAACAATGCCTTGGTCTGTCTCAACATTGCTTGATACAGTATATCAGTACCAGACAGAATTGATCATACCTGATGCTGTCTAGACTGCTAGAACAGAATCATGCACTTCATGACAAGGCAATGGAGTGTGACATCTGGGAGTCCTAGGCCACCATGCATGGTCACTGGTTGATGCCACAGTAAGAGTACTTGGGCCATTTGAGATGCTGCCACTCTGAGTCAGATGATCCTAGCAGTGCATATACTAAAAGCATCCATACAGAGATATGTAGAGCAAAACGGGGGGCTCCGGATGGGGCAGCTGTGCTCACTGAGCAGCTGCAAGCTGAACTGAATACAAAGTTTGTGAAAGTGCTGCATAGTCACAGCCACATTTCTGCAACCATGCTGGATCCCTGGTTCAAATGTGAAATCCTTGACATAGTCATCGATAGCCACAGAGTGATTCATTTTCAACAAGAGCTTTTTGATGAACTGAGTTGTTGCATGCTGGGATTGGTGACGCCGGCAGCTGGCACAGAAGGTCATGATATAGAGGGAAGGCCATCTGGCTGGTCTGGTTCTGCTGGTGGAAATAGAGAAGAAATACCAATTACAGACAGTAACACTGTTGGGAGTGAGTGGGCAGTGCTCAGCATGTCCTTACATCATGAACAACAGGAGAGGACACAGTCACAGCCTTTTTCTGTAGAAAATATCTTGAACAGCTATTTAGAGGAGTCTCTTGAGCTATTTCAGGTTAATTTATTAGGCTACCGGGTTCAGAAGATGCAATCATCCCCTCATTGGGTGCAACTGGCTATAAGATACATTAGTTGCCCCTTCTGAGTGCGCCATCCAAGAGGCTGTTTAGCACAGCTGCTGAGGTTGTTGAGCCTCATTGTTCAGAACTAGACCCTGAACATGTCCAACAGCTTGTTTTCATCAAGCTTAACTTGCCATTACTTGGGTACAAATATGAGTTACCTCCATAAAAATAGAAATATAGTCTCTCAAGTTTGCTTTTGCTGGCTGTTTTTCTTTATAAAGTTAACCTGCATATTTCCCTTATGCTTCCTTCCTGCAGTGTTCAACCTGGTAAATGGTATACAGTCAGAAGAGATACAAGTCACAAGTAGGGTACCTCAGGGATCAGTTCTGGGGCCAGTCTCCTTCAATATCTTCATTAGTGACATTGCAGATGGACTAGAGTAAGTCTTGTCTGTTCGCAGATGACACCAAGATCTGCAACAGAGTAGGTGATCCAGATGGGGTGGGCAGAATGAGAAGAGATCTGGATAAATTAGCAAAATGGTCAGAAGAGTGGCAACTGGGATTTAATGCAAAGAAGTGCAAGATCATGCACATAGGGAAGAGAAACCCTGAAGCCACCTATAGGCTGGGAGGGGAGTTGCTGGCAGTCACAAAGGAAGAAAGAGACTTGGGCATCATCATCACCAATGACCTGAAATCATCCAAGCAGACCTCTAAAGCAGTAGGTAAGGCTAGGGGATGTTAGGGTGTATTAGTAGGGGTATCATAAGTCGTAAGAGGGAGGTAATAATCCTTCTTTACAAGACACTGATTAGGCCCCATCTGGAGTACTGAGTGCAGTACTGGAGGCCACACCTTCACAAGGATATTAACCAAATTGAGGTAGTCTAGAAAAGGGCATCCAAAATGGTGCAGGAACTGCATCAGAAGACATATGAGGACAGATTAACGGAGCTCAATATGTATACCCTTGAGCAAAGGAGGGAGAGGTGATATGATCGAGACATTCAAACACCTTAAGGGCATTAACAAGGTGAAGAGTCTAACATGTTTAAATATAAGAAAAATAGCAGGACAAGAGGACACAGCATGAGATTAGAGGAGGCCAATTAAGGGGAATGTGAGGAAATTATTTTCACAGAAAAGGGTGGTGGATGCATAGAACAGCCTACCTCAGGGAAGTGGTGGCTATGAATACAGTGCAGGGCTTCGAACAGGCATGGGATAGGCATAAGAGAGCAATACAGATGAGTATGAATAGATAGGCCACTGACAAAGCAAAGGCCGATGGCACACTTATATGGTAGAAAAAGGAATGGGCAGACTGGATGGGCATTGCGGTCCCTATCTGCCGTCAACTTCTATGTTTCTATGTTTCAATGCATGCACCTTCATTATAATATAATTAAATACATTAACTTTTGCTGGCCAAGTGATGCTGAGGGTTGAGGCACTGGACGCCACACCTCGCGCTGTGCTAGTGACCCAGATTCGGGAACAAGCCAGGTTGTCGGGGATAGGCTGGGGTAGGGGGAGGAGTGAGATCAAGCCGCCACAAGGCAGCTCTCCCATCCTGGGAGGGATGGAGGCTCCCAGGCCACCACACAGTGGAGGATGGATGTCAGCGCCAACCTGAGGGAGCTCTGGCGATAGCCACGGGGAAGTGCGGAAGGGGTTGAGCTTGCACCATGGGGTCTGTGTGTGCCTCCATGCATGCACGATGCCCGAGTGCTGGGGCTCGGGGAACAGGGGAGAAAAGGGGGTAAAACCCAGAAACTGTAAGTAAAAAAACATACATTAACTTTTTCTGCACTAGATATAACTTCTCTTCCTGCTGTTTTAATACATATCTATTATGTATCTCACAAACAACAAAGATGCTGAACAAAACACATCTATACTAGCTCAACATAACTCAAAACCCAGTGAGTGCTAATAACACTTCTCATGTTATGACTTCATAACAATGAGGTTGTAAAACTAGGGTGCACGTACACAACGCACCACTCACTACTCTGCTTTTGTATAAAGCCTACAGAAATAACATTCTCAAAATCTTCTTGCTTCCCAGTTCCCACATTGCTCCAATGTTTCCCAGATACGACTTGTTTAGGGGACTGTTTTTGATTACTTCATCATTTTGCTATCCCTTTCTTGCTTGCAATAATTTATCTCACAGATAAACAAGCATTTGTCAATGCCAAACATTCGCTTGCAGGTATTTGCAGTGGTATTTGGCACTTGGACATGGCTTAAAAAAATCAGTGACAAAGAAGTACAAGCATTTGTCAATGCCGAATGTTGCTTGCTTCTATGTGCTGTTTAGGTATCTGGAAGTCATTGGAGTGCAAATATTGAAAATTCGCGAACTTCTGGCGTGCGTAGGAACTCGCGTAGCATAAGCTTATAAAACAGTCATTTTAGAATTTTTTCACCAAATTTTCAACATAGCCATTTTAAGACCTCTGCTCATGAACAGTGTCACTGTGATTTTCTTAATGTGTCCCATACATTGATTTACTTTACCGACTGCGCCATTTATGCGCACATGGTAGGCTACGTTTTGGGCAGGATGTAAAAATGACAGCTGTACTGCTCGCAGGAGGTGTGGTAAAATAGCAATGTTAATCTGGGTGAAAAATATTGAAAATCGCAAACTTATGGCGTGCATAGGAACTGCATAACGCACTCGTAAAACAGTCATTTTAGAATTTTTCACCAAATTTTCAACATAGCCATTTAAGACCTCTGCTCATGAACAGTGTCACTGTGATTTTCTTAATGTGTTTCATACATTGATTTCACACCGACTGCGCCATTGTGCGCTACATGAAGCGGAAACCGCGTTTTGGGCAGGATGTGAAAAATGACAGCTGTACTGCTCATAAGGAGGTGTGGTAAAATGGCAATGTGAAAATCTGGAGTGAAAATATTGAAAATTCACAAACTTACAGTGCGTAGGAACTGCATAACCACGCGGCCTAAATAAAAACAGGGTGATTTCACGCGGTGACTGCGAAATCACCCTTCGGGCCTGAATAACCCCATGACAGTGACATCATTCATGAGAAGGGGTCCCAAAAACCCCATGTTGAAAATTTGGTGCAAAATTCCAAAAAATGCCTGAGATATGCAATAAAGTTGAAACCCCCTATCTAGCCCATTATACAGCTTACCGGCATTTCCTCAGTTCGCGGTCGGCTTTGAAGAGTGCAGACGTGTTCCCGGTCCACCGATGATCGTCGCACCGAGCTCCGGAGGTAAGTATGGGGTGGGGGTGTGGGGAGGCAGGGTGCGCAGTGGGTGGGTGCGGGTTGTGGGAGGGGGGCTGGGAGAAGCGTCGTGGGACGTTTTTAATTTACAGGTTTTCACCAAAAAAGATGGCGTGGGACATTTGCCATGCTGGGGTGGGCTCCCAGCATGGCAGAAGGATGGCTGGGGGGGGTTGTGGAGCCAACGGGGGATTGGGCACCCCCGTCGGCAGACAACGCAGGACGTTTGCCACGCTGGGGTGGGCTCCCAACGTGGCAGAAGGATGGTTGAGGGGGGCCCGTGGAGCCGACGGGGGATTGGGCACCCCCGTTGGCAGATGATGCAGGATGTTTGCCACGCTGGGATGGGCTCCCAGCGTGGCAGCAAACGAGGGTGGCGTGAGCGGTGCTGTGTATGACAGCGGTGGTTTTCTTTGAAGAAGACCACCGCTGTCGCTAACACTACATCCGACCAGTGCCGGACTGCCACGCCTGCTCAATGGAGCAGGGGACTGCAGAGGAGGGGCACACTTCCAAAGTGTCCCATTCTCCCAAGACGTTCCTTGCGCATGCACGCAAGCGAACGTAAAAAGGCGGCCTGCTTTTATTGCTCTTTTAAAATCCTTTCATTTCATTTTCCTTTTTCACACATCCACTTTGCTCAGCTGCCACCTCCCAGCCTCCAGCTTATGCTAGGGCATTGTGGCAGTGCCACAGGGGGACACTGTCTGTGCCCCACTTCTCAAGGGAAGAGCCATCCATGGGATGCTCAGTCCTCTCTCACCTGGCTGGCCCCCCAATGACCACGGTCCGTTCTGAAACTCAGATCATCAGAGTAGTTAGCAGTACTGACGGTATTTGTAGTGCTACGAGGCTGGTGCTTTCCTTTCATTTTAGAAACTAAAACATTGCTGCTTTTTTTCTATTTTCCACTCCTGCTATCCACCAGGGACATATCCTGTAATCAGATAGGGATATACCCTCAAAATCTACAGGGATATGCCCTGTCCTGTAATCAGACAGGGAATGGGATACATAGAAACACAGACTTTGACAGCAGATAAGGACCGCTTGGCCCACCTAGTCTGCCCATTTCCCTACCTACAGGATAGGCCACAGATCCTAGTTAACCAACAGCCTATTTCTTCCTACCCCCCACAAGAATTGCCTTATGTCTGTCCCATGCATTCTTGAATTCTTCTACAGTTTTAGACCCCACAACCTTCTCAGGCAGGCTGTTCCATGCATCCACTACCCTCTCTGTGAAAAAATACTTCCTCACATTGCCCCGAACAATCCCCCCCATCTTTAAATTGTGTCCCCTTGTTCTTGCACGTCTCTTTTTCTGAAAGATGCTACCCTCTTGGACTTTGTTGATTCCACTGAGGTACTTAAAAGTTTCTATCATGTCCCCCCTCTCCCTTCTTTCCTCAAGAGTATACATATTAAGCTCCTTTAGTCTCCCCTTGTACGGCTTCTCTTGCAGACCCTGCACCATTTTAGTTGCCCTCCTCTGGACTGCCTCTATCCTGTCTATGTCCTTGTGGAGATGGGGTCTCCAGAAATGGACATAGTACTCCAGATGGGGTCTCACCAACTGTCTGTACAGAGGGATAACAACTTCCTGTTTTCTGCTGGTGATGCCTCTCCCTATACACCCCAGTATACCCCCAGCCCTCCCTACTGCCTTCTCACGTTGATTGCTAACCTTAAGGTCATCTGATATGATTACCCCCAGGTCCCTTTCCTTTTTTGCTGTTGTTAATACCTCCCCCCCCATTGTGTAATCTTCCCCTGGGTTCTTGTTTCCCAGGTGCATTATTTTGCACTTCTTTGCGTTGAATCCAAGCTGCCATACTTCTGACCATTCCTCCAACCTTGCCAAGTCCATTCTCATCCTTTCCGCCTCCTTGTGTATCAACCATGTTGCAGATCTTCATATCATCTGCAAAGGGCATACTTTTCTTCCAGTCCCTCTACAATATCACTTATAAAGACATTAAAAAGGACTGGACCCAGTACTGAACCCTGCGGTACCCCACTAGTAACCCCTCTTTCTTCAGAGTGGACTCCATTTACAATTACTTTCTGTGTCCTGTTGTCCAGCCAATGTTTTACCCAGGCTACCACCCGGGGACCCACTCCCAGGCTGGTTAATCTGACTATTAATCTTTTCTGTGGGACTGTGTCAAATGCCTTGCTAAAGTCTAGGTATGCCATGTACACAGCCCCTCCCTGGTCTACTACTTTGGTCACCCAGTCAAAGAAATCTATTAGATTCATCTGACATGACCTTCCTGCTTGAACCCATGCTGCCTTGGGTCCTGTACCCCACTGGCCTCTAGGTACTCAACAATTCTTTCCTTCAAAGTGACTCCATTACTTTCCCTACCACAGGTCAAACTGACAGGTCTGTAGTTTCCTGCATCTGTCTTGGTCCCATTTTGTGAAGGGAATCCACCTTCCTCCAGTCCTTGGGTTTCACTAGTTCCCCCCCTTAATTCTTTTAGAATTTTGGGGTGAATTCCATCAGGCCCCATTGCTTTGTCTACCTTCAGTTTTAGGAGTTCTTGCAGAACTCTTTCTTCTGTGAAAGGACTGGGATCTACCCCCCTATCAAGAGTGCTTCTGTTAATTGGATTAGGCACTTCCCCTCCTCTTTTGTGAATACTGAGCAGAAATATTCGTTCAGTATCCCTGCTTTTTCACTGTCCCCCTCTGCCCACCCACCATTCATTCTATTCAGCCTCACTATCCCTCCCTTTGTCTTTCTATGCTCTCTGATGTACCTATAAAAGGTTTTATCCCCCTTCTTAACCAAGTTGGCTATCTTTTCCTCAGTTTGGGCCTTTGCTATTCTGATTTCCCTCTCTGCTTCCTTCTGCCTTAACTGGTAGAGCTCTCTGTCCTGCTCCTTCTGTGTTTCCTTATACTTCCTGAATGCTATGTTTTCTCTGATTTCCCAGCCACCTCTTTGAGAACCACAGTGGCTTTTCTTTCATTTTGATTTGTTTATTTGCTTCACACAAGGCTTGTTGCCTCTGTGATGGCAGTTTGATGATTCACCATTGTTGCTCCACCCTCCTTCTAGCCTGTTTGCTAGTGCTTTCTGAGGCACTCTCCCATCTTGCAAAGTCAGCCCTCCTGAAGTCCAGTACCCTCACTTTTGTATGGCTTGACTCTGTAGCTGAGTTTAACATGAACCACACTGTTTGATGGTCACTTGTTCCCAGATGGTAACACACTTCTAGATCTGAGATCCTCTCACTGCCCCCATTTGAGAGTATGAGGTCTAAGATTGCTTCCTTACAAGTGAGTTCCGAAACTAACTGTCTGAGGCCTGCCACATGTAGGGCATCGAGAATGGTCCTGCTCTTGGATGTGGCTGCAGCAAATGTGCTCCAGTTAACATCTGGTATATTCAGGTCTCCCATCAACAGTATCTCCTCTCTTGCCATCCTAAGAATGCCTTCTATCATATCCTTGTCCATTCCCTTCCCCTGATGTGGGGGTCTGTACACAACCCCGTGCGGATGGTGGTGCCCTTTCCAGTCTCCAGGGTGACCCACAGTGCCTCCTCTCCTCCCTGTTTACTCTTTTGTTCAGTTGCTTTTATCCCTTCCTTTAGAGAGCTACTCCTCCCCCTCTTCTCCCCTGCCTGTCTCTCCTGTAGGTTATGTAGCCTGGTATGTTAACATCCCAATCATGGTTCTCTGTGTACCATGTTTCTCCGACTGCTACGATATCCAGGCATCCCTCTTCCATCAAGCCCACCAGCTCAGGGAGCTTGTTGCCCAGACCACGGGCATTGGTACTCATTACCCTCCATTTCCTGATGGCCTTACTCCTTTTTGCCCCATCCCTGTCCTTCTTGCCTTTGTCACTTTCCCCATTTACCCCGGTCCTTCTCCATATTGACACCTCTATGTTGGTGTTTACCACACTTACTACCATGATTTTTTTGGAGGGGCTAGGATTTCCCTGCTCCTTTCAGTGCCTCCCCTTGGCTGGTTTAAATGCTTCAATGAAGCATTTAAACCTATCACCTAGGATCCTGGTTCCCCTCCTGGACAGATGCAGCCCATCATGCCAGTATAGGCTTGCATCACTCCAGATGGACCCCCAGTCCCCAATGATGCCAAATCCCTTAGCTCTGCACCAGTTTTTCAACCACTGATTGAATCCCATGGTGTGGAACACCCTAACCTCTCCTACATCATAGATGGACAGCACCTCCGAGAAGGTTACCGTGTGTGCTACTTGTCTAAGGCCCCTCCCCAATTCCACAAACTCTTCCTGCACTGTTCTGATCCCTTTCTTAGCCAGATCATTTGTCCCTAGGTGGACAATGACATCCAGCTCTCTCCCCTGTGCAGCTGCTCCAGCAATCCTGAGGATTCGCTCCCTGTCCCTGCTAGCCGTGGTGCCAGGCAGGCACCACCTCCTCTCCCTTCCTCCCTCAGTTCTACCTTTCTAACAATGGAGTCCCCACCAGGAGTTTTCCTTCCCTGTGGGGTCCCATGCCACCCTCCTGTGGGTCTCCTTTGTGGAGGTTCCAGCATCCTCCTTGGTCTCCACTGTGGGTGTCTCCATAGAGGAACCACACTTTGCCAGAATGGCATAGGAATTGTGGAGAGGTACATCTGGAGGGATGCACCTCTGTTCCACCACCCTCACCCTCCCTGAGCCCACTGTGGTCCAACCGCTCCTCTTTCTTGGCAACCTCTGAGGCAACGGCAATGGCACTGGTGGTCCCCGGATGGAAGAGGAGGTCCCACAAATCCTGGACAACTCAGCCTGGAGATAAGCAACCTCCTCCCTCAGCCCAGAGAGGTGCCTGCAGATGGGACAACACCGCATCCTCCAGAACATCTCCTGGAAGACTGCTGCTCCACAGCCACTGCACTGCACCACTCCCATCATGTCTTATTTCTGGCCCCTTAACTGTTGTTTGGAATCCTTACTCTTTCCTCTGTTTTTTCCTTCTCTGTCTACTTACTTTCTGCCTCTGTGCCCTTTAAGCTCCTGATTGTCCTGTTCTGAGACAAGAATATACTATATTTCTCAGTAGACCCCTTACTTGCTCAGAGGCAGACCTCCAGCAGCTAGAGGAGGCTGGAGAGCTACTCTTGCCCTTCTAGGATGGTGGGTCTTTGGTGGCTCTGTGATCACTCACTTCCTGCTCCCAAACAGGAAGTTCCTGTTGTCAGTCAAATCATGTGCCTATAAAAGTAGAACTAGCTTTGGGTGGGAACGAGGACAATATAGTCCCAGTAGAGAAGTTCAGTCACACAGCACTCCTTCCTCCTGGTGTCTTCTGCCAAGCTTCTAGCAGAATCTTTCTAAGGCAGTCTTTAAATTTAGCTTCCTTCTAGCTAAGCCACTCCCCCACTTACTAGATCATTCTACAAGTAATTTAAACTGCACAGCTATCAAGCCCTTTCAGTCACCTGAGATTTAACCTAGATAACTGTTCAGATAGCCATTCAATTCAGTTAACTCAGACAAACACACTATTTTTTTGTTTTGTTTGTTAGTTTGTTTGCTTTTACCCTAAATTAAAGGTCCAAGTACAAGAGTTCTTCTTCTTTAGTCCCAGTAGAAGTCAGACACACATCACTCCTTCCTCCTGGTGTCTTCAGGCTCTATGAGCCACCATTGAGACAACGGGGAGTTTTCAGTTGAGGCCGTACACCACATGGTGCCAGTCTAGCTCTGCTTATCCTGAACCTGGCCCATTGGGGTGGACACAATCAAAATATTTTGACTGCACCATGTTGGTTTCCTCGTGGGGTGGGGATCCCTGCAAGAAGACCAACATGATGCTTTGAACAAATGTTCTGTAAGGCCTTGCCCTTGGGCTCTCCTTGAAAAGGAAATGAAAGGATGTGAAGAAAGAGCCATAAAAGTAGGCAGCCTTTCATGGCTGTGGGCTGAGCCCACAGCCATCTTGCTTTAGCTAGAAAAATGGCATACCATGGAACACATTTTTGGACTTTTCAGTGTATCCTTCCATAAGTACAAATCACTCTGGCAGTTAAAGAAATGCTCCCTTCTTTCTGTTTAGAATGTTGGACACAAAACTCCAAGCTGCATTTCTCTGAGAGCAAATGTGCACACACTTCAAACAAATTTAAATATCTTTAAAAGTATACAAGGTGCACAAAAACAACCACTGTGAAATTTGTTTAGGACAAAGAGACCTTTCACATGAGGTAGTCACTAATCTGAATTCTTTATATTTTATAAACTATGGCCTTCCAAACAACCTCATTTTTTTCTCTCTGAGTGAACACACTAGGAGTCATGCCAAACAAATGTAAATATCTCGGAAAGTATACAACTTACCGATATACAACTAACATGAAAGTTGTTCAGGACAAAATGAAAATGATCTTTCAAAAAGGTTAATCACTAATCTGAATTCATTAGATTTTTTAAATATAGCCATCTAAAAGGTAAAAATTGTGAAGAAAAATGAAAATTCAGGTAATCAGATGGCCATAGTTTAAACAATATAATTAGTGCAGCTTAATGGACACGCTCATTGGAAAGGGTCTTTTTGTCCTGAACAAGTTTCATGTTTTTTTTAATGTGTAATTCGTATACTTTTAGATATATTTACATTTGTTTAGCATGACATCTACTGCACTGCTAAAAAGCCTCATTTTGCAAACCACTATGCCATTAAATGAAATACTACACCACCTTGTTTAGCTCTTGTCATGCCTAATTTAACAGCACATCCTGGCGTGACCAGATGGGAAGAAGCAAGACAGAGAGAAAACAATGCTCACACACAGAAAACACAAATTGCACATACCCCAATAATATTTGTCTGTAAGGCCAATATCCTCTGGGATAACCCATGCCCCAATGCATTTGCTCTGGGGTACATTTGTAGTTCCTTCACACAGTGAAGGAAAACCTGGTGCACAAACATGGCTGTCTGTGCAGCAGTGATTTTTCCTTTGTTATGTCCTCTTTGGCAACTTCTTTTATTGAAATGCATTAAATGTATAGTTTACTAAATCTTGACCTTGGAATAACTCTTGAATGATTCCCAAATAAGTTTTAAGCCATTCCCTTTATGGGAGGTCAAGACTTGTGCAAAAGGTCAAGTGTCATTTCTTCATATTTTTTTTACAAATCTCCAAAGTAAAAGTGTGGAGAAATACGAAAGTATGCACAAGTAACCCTACTGATTACCTAGGATTGAGCATCATCAATTCTTTATAAATGATGTTGTTTCCAAGTGTTTCTGTAGCCCCTTTTGCTAGCTGCTACAACTTCCTTGTTTGATTGGTTCCTGTATTTACCTTCCACAGAAATAGACTAACTGATTTCTAACTAGTACCCTTGTATTTAGAAAGCCAAAAATAATTTAATAAAAAATGTTTTTTACTTTAGAATGGCTATGTAAATAGTGCTCAATCAACTGTGCTGAGGTTCACACTATGGCTTCTTGTTCACAAAGCCGGAATGGGTTGATGGTGATGGAGATGCGCTGGCTCTGGAAACAAAGAAAGGAAGAGTTGGGTGAGGGTGAGGGGAAGGTTTTAGGGTCTGCTTCAAGAGGGAGGGGGAGGGGGATGAGGGTATTTTCTATGTTTCCATGCTTGAGGAAGTTGCCTGCAAGTCTGCCTAACCATTGTGCTGCCAAAGTGCTCCAGCATAGTTTCCAGTGATTCTGTTTATGCAGCCCTTCCCTTCCATGGGCCACATAAACATACCCATTTCCTAGCACATTACTTTTCCTTTCCACCACTGCAGAAGTGACAGCCACCATGTGCAACATGGTGGCACTGACTCCCACTGCGCATGTGACTATCATGCAATATGATTACGTCAGCACTGCCATGTTGCGCCACGGCTGACTCTGGGGCAAACTGCACATGTGCTAGTATCACGCATGCACAGTACTGTAATCATTGCAGTATTACTTACAGCTGACTCTGATGCAGCGGAGCACGCATATTCTTTTCAATGCTCTTATCATTCCTAAAAGCTCTCCACACCCATATCAGCTCTGACCAGAGTATTTTTAGTTATGTGATAAATAAGTTATTGCAAGTAAGAAAGGTATAGCGAAATAATGACACAACAGTAAAAACATTCCCTAAACAAGCCCCATTGGTGGAACACTGGGGTTAATATATGTGGTTTTAAAGGAGAACTGCACTGAATATATAAGTCATTTTTCACAGTAGAAGCTGCTTTTTAAATATTGGTTCAAATGCTATTACTGATGTAGCTATCCAGGATTTTTAGTTATCCTAGTAGGTGATTCTGATTGACATGTTGCTAGTAAGCACAATTTTAGTACAATGCATCCATGTTCTTTTATAGAATTCTGTGGCCGAGAGGGACAAAAACAACATCATGCAGTTCTAAAATGGTACTTACCACTTCAGTGTAAAGCAGGAGCACCAACTGAGGTTACTAACAGGCAAGTACAGATGGAACAGTATGAGAATCTTATCCAGTATTTAAAAACAGCTTTTATTAGAAAAATGGCTTACAGAGTTCAGCGCAGTTCTCCCTTAAAAGAAAATATTTAACAACTGATACTGGAAATGTTCTGTTGTTTTTGACTTGATGGAAATTGCAAATGCTGACTGAGTTGCCTCTTTATTCTACAACACGTAATCAGATCTCACTCCTCTAGACTTGGATTTAGAAAAAGTACACAACTGTCAAGATTTCTGCTTTTTTGCTATTTTTAACAAGTGAATGGATGTTTATTTATTACGTTTTTGTTTACCGGGTAGGTGAGGTAGCCATAAAACGATTATTTTCAGTCACGACTCGGGAGGCTATAAACACTGACAGACCAGCAGGTATAGGTACAGCATACAAAGCAAAGGTAGGGCATATACAAAAGATAAGTATGTAACATACATAAATCCAGCTTACTGATAACACACAGTGAGGACAAAGCAGCAAGTGAAATGACAGAGATCCACAGAATACATGGCTTGTGGCCAGTTTATAACAAAGTTCAGATGTCCCATTGAAGGAAGTCAGGAATTAAAGCAACATGGTTTTAGGCCACTGGAAAGTGCAAAGCAGTAGTAGCAAACATAAGAGTAGGTAAAGGAAGAAAGGTAGGGCATTTAACAGGAGGAGGGACAAATTAGAACTTGACTGAGTGGTGACATGCCAGACTTCCAGTCATACAGGAATGGGGAGGGTAGGGACAGGTTCAAAAGGAGTAAGTGCAATGGGAGGAGACAAAGAGAGAAAAAGATCATGGGAGTTTAAAGCATGAACAAGAGTTGAAACAGTTAAGAAAGTGCAAAGCTCTTTTTAAAGAGGCCATGGGAAGGCACCTGCTGAACTGATAAAGGGAAGGTTCCATTGCAGTGCAGCATAGTGAGGAAACTTAGGAACCTTTATGGGTTTACATTGGGACTTGTAATAAGGATTTATCAACTGACCGTAAGCCATAAGAGGATGTTTGAGGAATCAGCAGCGCTGCTAGACTGGTAGGAGTTTGTGTCCTGTTTATATTATCCACAAGAGAGCCAGTGGAATGAAGTCTCAGCATGGAGGGTGGTAGCCAGTTAAGGTTGGAATAGAGTAGGCAGTGATGTTTGAGCTGAGGCGATGAGGAGGCATAGCAGCCAATGTTATTATAAGTGGTGTCCCAACTATGAAGTGTGGTCTTTGGTACAGACGCATATGTGATGACACCATAGGCCAGAGCTGGTAGCAATATACCACGGGCAATGGCCACTCTGATAGAGGGAGTAAGTGTATGGCTGGTCCGGTAAGCAATGCCCAGCTTACAGTTTACTGATTTGCAAGTTGACTGTATGTGTAGATCAAAGTCTAGGGACTGAAAAATGGACTACCCCAAGATATTTGAACGAGGTAACTGTACGGATAGAGAGGAGCCAGGGCAGGATGTTGATACTCTTACACAGTAAATAATTGCAAGTAAGAATGGGATAGCAAATGATGACAACAGTAATACTCTCCTAACTAAACAAGCCCTATCAGACAGCCTGTGACTGACTGCTTTTGCTTGCAGAGCAAAACAAGCTTAGTATTTAGGCAAAACACTCTTAGCAGTTCTCCGGAAAAACAATGAAAGTTAACACACAAAAGTGTGAAAAATGATCCTTTCTAGCTTGAATTTAGAAAGGAACAAAAATGTCAAGATTTCTGACTTTTGTCTAGTTCTAACAAGTGGATGGAAATATCTTTCTCTGCATCAGCTCAAGTCATCTGTCTCTCCTGCCTGAAGCTTCTGCAAGTGCTGGGTTACATGACCTGCTTTCAGTGAGCTTCCAAAGTGGCCACTGATAGGACAGTAAGTCTCAGGAGATCTTGTAGTCTCACAGCCAGTTCAGTGACCAAACAATAAATAGCAAAGCATGAATAACGGGTGGATTCCCAACTATGAATGCTCAACAAATATTCAAAATAAGGTATTCACACACCTCTAGAATGGGGCTTAATTATAGCCTTAGGATCCCACATTGGGGCCAGCTGGGGGAGGGCATGTCACGAAGGTGAAGCACTCACCTCCCCCCCCAGGCGGGAAGTTGCCGTCTGCCTAGTACTCATTCTTCCATGCCAACTGACCAAGGAACAGAATGGTATCAGCTGTGAAGACAACTTCTCTCCTAGCTGGAGAAAGGGGGATTCCATTGCTGTCCACAGTCATCTGGGTGGGCAACAGGTGGAAATTCAGGGAAAATCCAGAGGATGACTAAAAAAATCTGACTGCAATGGATATGTGACACATCTGCTGAAATGCCAATTTTCTGGTTTAAAAAAGCACTGCAGCCTCACATATTGTAAATTTGCTGTTTTCTTGTCACCTGTCAGCTCTATTTCTATTGCAGTTAGGGATATAAACATTTGTTTTAGTTTATGTTTACTGTTGGCAGTAGTACTCTGTAATTATTATGTGTAGTAACTCTGATTACCAAAATCTCAGTTGTTCCTGGGAGCTGCTTTGGCACACAGAAGATCTGTTAATGCCCATTAGTCGCTACAGTATGCCTGTCTGATGATTCAGAATAACAAAACAAGCAGCAGAAATTGTGTTAAATACCCAATGTACCTTCAGTTAGTTTCAAAACCTTCTTAGGAGTGGAGGAGCACAATTTTTTCCCATAACTCACTTTCATTTTTTTTTGAAATCTCTTTTTATCCCCTCGTCCCTCAGCCCCGCATCTTTGGGAGCACGAGTCTACCCCTGCAAACCACCTTACCTTGGTCTGTCGCTGGTTCCCCATGGAGCCGATGAGGTGAGTCCCTTACACCCTGACACATCAAATTTCATTGGTCCCAGGCAGCCAGGCAGGTGGATGCATATTAGGGCTAGCTCAGGAACTCCGTCTCCCCAGAGCTGGAAGGCCTTTTTTTCGCTTGTTCTAGTGGTTGCGAGGTCCCCAGACATCATGGCGTGAACACCAACATCCGCAATGTCCTACCCTTGCTCGTGAGCCTCAGGTGCATGCTGATCCCCAGACCTCCATCCAAGGCCAGTCAAGCACTGAGGTGCTGATATCCTGCTAAGCCTCCAGCCTCCAGCAGGGCCTGCAGATGCTAAGTCACATCCTCCACCCTCCCCCCGGAGAAGGTGAGCTGTCGTTAGATGCTCCAACCTTCTCCCCCTGGCCGGCCCCACGATGACCCAGGCTCGTTCCCGAACCCGGGTCTCCAGTGTCGCAGATGGAATTCCAACCGCTGCACCAGCAGGCCAGCACACTTTCCTTTTTTTGTGTTGCTTGAACATTATTAAGGTTATTAAGCCTTGCTGCAGAGACATACAAAGTGTAAATGGGCACAGTGACATTATCTTCTCACTGCTAATGCAAATGTCAGGAACAAACATGATTTCAACAATCAGAAAATGAAGGCACCTAGGATAGTTATAGAGGATTACTACTAACTGTAAGAATAAACTAAAAGTATATATCCCTGGTTGCATTAGAAATGGAATTAGACGGCTCGTGTGTGGCGATTAATTCCGCTTGCGGCGCTTGGCGACCTGGAACCGAGCGGACTCGGGTCGCTGGAAAGCCGGCTTGGATAAATGAGTTCGAGCGTCCCGACTGCTCACCTACTCCAGGGGTGGGGAGGTAATCAGGACCACTGCATGGTACCCCTGGCGGAGGCTGGGGGTCCAGTCGCAGCGAGCCTGGACATTGGGGGAGGCGTGGTGAATGTCGACTACGCCTTGACATTCGTGGCACACCACGACCCCAGAGAAAAAGTGGAAATACCAGCCTCCGGGTTCACCGGATGATGGCTGCCCGCTCTCGCTGACCCGAGGGGTCCTGTGCCCTCCGATCCCACCTCAGCAGCGCCCAGGGACTGGCGCCTGGTACACTGGGGCCCACCCCACCCCAGTGTCTTTCCCTACGAGGAGGACCCCATAGCAAGGGATATGCCGGGCCACCTGGGTCGGCTGCGATGTGAGGGAGGGGACAGGCGAGGGGGTCACGAGTAGCAATGTGCAGCCAGAAGGAGTGGCAAACCCGGAGGCACGACCGGAGGGTAAAAAAAAAAAAAAAAAAAAAGAAATGGAATTAACTGGTGACAAGAAAACAGATAAAATCAGAAAATGTGAGTGTGTAGTGCTCTGTTAACAATTATTTTTGACCTGCATAGAATCCCACTGCACAGCATAATGCAATCTCATGGGCGCTCAGTTAACCTAAGGAAAAATTTGTACTGTACCTCCTACTGGTATATAAAATCTTATCACATTTTATATACTTATGCACTCTGTGGTGGGAATGCAATCCATGTCATGGCATTTAACATAAAACCATAAAATAAAGAGCTATAACCTCAGCTCAGTGGCACTAGACAGAAGGGCTCCCTGATCATGCTGGGAACCTGTGTTTGCACTATGAGACTGGGACACTAGGAGCAGTTCAGTAGGAGAAGGCATATGAGTTTAGAAAGGGTTCTATAACATTGACTCTGGTTGCCATGAAGTAGAGTATAGTATGGGTAGACTTGATGGACCCTCAGTCTTCTTTTGCCATCAGACTCTATGGGCAGGATTTTCAAAAGCTTTAGATCCCTGCAAGCCCTGGTGCACCAACCATATGGTACAGGGGGCTTGCTGTGATCTAACAGGATTTTCTATCCTGTGCGGCAATTGCCACCAGTTAGACCAACTTTTTCTGGTCTAACGTGCAGTTGTCCTGGGGGCCATTTTTACGGAACTTGCCCCAAATATTTGGTGCAAGCTACCATAAATCATGGAAACTGTCACAGTTGCACCCAAGATTGTAAAATCGGGCACAGTTGCAGTGAAGGGTTTGGCACACCACCAGAACCTAAGTGTGGTGGCACAGGGCTGGATGCAAGCTTTGCACCACTCTCTGAAAATCCTGCCCTATGTTTCTCTGTGTTCCGCTGCCCCTTGATGAAGCCTTAGAGAGGTAATGCACCAGGGCAGGTTTCTGCTGTGCTTTCAGTCTGTGTGAGGCAAAATAAAGTGTGGTATCTACTAGCAGGATTGTGGTCCCATAGGTGCTGCTCATTGTGTTTTCTTGTATAATACATTCAGCACCGGCAGCTGATCTGGGAGTGTGGTCAGTAGTGTGCAAGCATTAGCAGAAGGATCAAGCACCTGCCTGGCTGAGTACCTCCTCTGGGAAACCAAGCCTCTTGGTTCTGCCATCTCACTAGCATTAGTAGCCAAAGACTTTCAGGGGTCAGTGTGAGGTGGAACACTGTGGGAGGATATGTCATCAATATGTCCTCAGGAGTCATGCACGGATGTCATTATTTGATGGCACCAGGGAGGGGAAAACAAAGAAAAAGTGAGTCTGAGGCAGTCAAGGAAGTCCACACCACTCATCCCAATGGGCGCTGCACTGATGGCACCATACTGCCCTGCCACTCTACCACTTGCTCATCCCTTTATGGATTCAGTCTCCTTCTGAATTGCCACCATACTGGGCAAGCCATGTGCACTCTGGACAACAACTGCATCTATTGGTTGGTTGGTGAGGACTGGGTGAGGGTTATCAGATTGGATAGAGGGATATGTGTGACAGAAGGAGGTCCTGGTCAGGTCACTGCATAGTGAAAAAAAACACATTGAGCTGAGGCTCATTTCTCATGCAACCAGGAGGAAGAGGTTAACAAAGGGAGAAATAACATAACAGGCGGAGATAGATTACAGTAATCGGGGAGGGATACAAATACAATAATAATGAACATAGGTGCAAAATTAAACAGCAGACAGGGGCTTGCATCTACAAAAAGTCATGGAAGTGTGGCAATAACAAAAGTCAATTTTACAGTAAAAAAAAATATCAGTAACACAACTAGAGGATGTAATGGAGAAGGAAAAAGAAGGGAGGGAAGCAGAGGGCAGGCTGAGAAGGGTGACTGCCAATGAGAAACAACAAGTGAGGAAGGCAGGGGAAAGAAGGGCAAGGGGGAGACTGAAATAGATGTTGGCACAGAAAAGGCACAATAATTGTTGAAGAGGGCTTTGAGAGAAGGGAGGAGGAGGAGGAAGACCAGATAAGGGGAGGAAGGTTGTTTTTTAAGGCAGAGGAGGTGGAAGCATACCTCTCAAGTGTCCCTGATTTTCAGGGACGTCCCTGATTTTGCCTCAAAATTTTACTCTGTCCCTCCTAAAATTTGTGTTTTTGTGGCTAAACAGTGGGGACTGTAAGCACAACACAATGTCAAGCATTAAAGTTACAGACTTGTTCTTCTTTAGAAAATGCATTTTGCACTAAGCCCCATATTCTACCAGCTTTCTGGGTGGATATTTCTAATTTTGAAGATGTGTCCCTGATTTTGGTCCTTTGTCCCTGATTTGTTTAAGCCTTGTCCCTGATTTATGAGGCAGGAGGTTGAGAGGTATGGGTGGAAGGAGGAGGTGGATTGCACAGTAGAGGACTTGCAGCAGGAATAGTTAGCTTGATTTTATTGATCAACAGCATGTCATTACACATACACGCACAGAGATAAAATAAATTCAAAAAGTACATACTGTAGATATAAAATACCATACAGTAAATATCAATACCATAAATGCATTTGATATTGCACTACAGAAGTATAACAGAACATATTACAAATACAGTGAGATGGGCTTAATGTGAGATAGCCTTAGCTTCCTTCTGCAAAAGAGTTTGCTGGACTATAAATGAGATGCTATGGGTTTCCGGCCTGGTTACCTCATTAACTTTAGGTTTTTAGCCCATATTCCCAAAAAAAGATGAGATAAAGAGCCTGAAAGAACAGGCCAAAAAAAGTTATAATCCCTTTAAGTCCAATACAGAACAATTACAAATGAGGACATAGGTATACAAAATAATACAAAATTCAGATCCATACCTATAACAGTGAGTACCTGTAGACTTGCATTAAGGGGAAACCCCAAAATAGGGATACATAACTGCAGAAAATAGGCCAAAGAAGACACCTGATTTAACTTATACCTAGCCCCTCAGCTGTTTTCTTATCCCTTATTTTTTTTATGATACTTAAATATTTTGCTACCTTTTCAAGCAAATTTTCATCTTCCGAATTACAAAGTTCATTTAAGAAAAAATTAACACCACTTAGCTTAAAATGAGACCTAAAGTTGTCTTCCAATGTTTCATACCACAGGTAAATAAATAGTAAATGTTTCAGATCCTCAATAAGACCCATACTGCAATCGCAGTACTTTGTAAGTTCTTCATAACCTATTGTATTGTTAATAATTTGCTCGGAAAGTCTTCAAATGATAAAGGGATATGATTCTCCTAAGTTTAGGATCAGGTAACAACCAAAGACACAGTCTCAACATATGCTCCCTAACATTTGAAGCCAACCAGAGTGATGATTTCAGTCTACTGTTTCCACTATCAGATTGTCTAGCACTATCAGCTAAGACATTTTTAATTACCTTATTATATTTTGGGCTTATCTTAATTCCCTGATCAATATATTTCCAGAGGTATCAGAAGCTATTAGACGCTAACAATGTATATACACTTTCCAGCCATGGAGAGGAGCGCCCGGTTCCCTGCATCTTCTTTCTGTAACTGCTAGAACTGGAAGTCTGTCAGGTATAAAATTATTAATTCAAACAACATGAAGTCTTGCTATATTATGACATATGCAGTGAGCCCCAACCTTCGAACTGCTCTGGAGGTGAAAGAGTTAACTTTCCATGCCAGGCATGGAACGCTGAGCTCAAGTTCGGTTGAAACTCTGTCTGTTGTTCTTCAAACTCAAACCGTCAGATTCTTTATTCCGCCTCACTGAACAGTCGCTCCGGAAATTTCTCCTTCTGCTCTGTTCATTTTGTTGGTTAAAGTATTGTTTTTCTCGGTTTTCGACCGAAATTAAACCGCAATCGGTCAGTTCAGACTCCGTCTGTGGTATTTGTGAGTACTAGATAGGTTTTATATTGATTTCTATTCTGTGTGGAACTTGTAAACAGTTATCGGTTCGGTTTGAACCGATCAGGTTGTTTAAAATATATTAATCTGTCATTAGAGTGTGGTTACCGGTTCTTATCGGTTCTAAAAAACGGATTTTATTACGTTTTTTTCCACGACCCGTGACACGGTTGGGAACCGATAAGGGGTCTTACCTGGCGGATTGCCATAAACGGGTAAGTTTGGTTAGGACTGGCACTATGTCTGAGAAACCCAAAAGAAAAACCGGGCCCACTGGGTTTCAACACTGCAGTGTCTGTGGGGAAGTCTTTGCCAAGGCTGACCCTCACACCACCTGTGTTTATTGTCTGGGGTTTGACCACCTCAATAGCAGACTACCAGATTTGTAAAACTTTCCTGCAGGTACCCTGGAAAGAGAGTTGGCAGGCTCAGGAAAGGGAGGCCAAAAGTCCGCTGAACTGGATGGCCAGCCGGTTTGGTTCCAACGAACAGGAGGGAGTGCCCTCTGACGGGCGAGACTTCCTCAGGCAAAGGAGATCTGACTCTGAGAGTCGGTTCCAGCAAAAGGACTAGGAAATCAGTTGGTGTGGAGCCAAAACTTTCCTCTCCAACCGCTGAAGAAACAGCCAAAGCGATTAAAATTGTCCAGTCGCTTTCCCCTGTTCCGACCGAACCGGCACCATCAGGTAAGCGTCCGGTTCCACCGGTTCAAGAGTATGATGTAGAGGAATATTATGAACCTGAGGAGGAGGAAGAGGAGTATGAGGAGAGTGAATTTGGATTTGAAAGTCTGGATGTGCCCATTGACCCGGACATCTCCCCAGACAGACCTTCAGGAGTTTCTCCTCCCAGGCTTTCTGAGTCCCTTCTCATTTTATGTTTTATAAGAAAGTGGCTGAAACCTCCAGCTCCTATGGAGGAAGCTGTGGATGATCAGAGGAGCCTGACTATGTGGAAATGATGGATATCCCAGAGTCAGGAGGCTGTCTATTCCTTTGCATAAATCTTTTGGAAACAGACAGTTAAAAATTTTAAAACTCTCACACTATACCTCCTGTCGATAAGAGAATGGACAAGAGGTACACATTGTCAAGCTCTGATACAGAGTTCCTTACACAACAATGCAGCCATGTTGAGGTAGTGCAGACTGCAGCCTGTGACAAGGTAAATATTCCCTTGGCTTCACACCACCTGACAAGGACTCCAGGAGGATTGATGCCATGGCAAAGAAACAGTACATGGCAGCATCCTTGGGACTCAGACAGGTAAATTATATGCTTATGTTACTAGATATCAGAAATCTAGATGGGATACTGTTATGGCTCTAGCAAAACAGGTCCTAGCCAGCTTGCCAAGGAGCTGGAGCAGGTGGCTGCTGATGGTATTGAGGCATCAAGGTGCAATTCCATGCTGCAGTGGACTCTAATGATGTGTCATCAAGAGTCATGGCTACATCTGTGGCACTTGCAGGTGGCTTAGCTCAGATGTACTAGCCTGTCACAGGATACCCAGACTAAGGCCATGGATTTTCCTGTTGTGGGTAATTCTCTGTTTGGGGAGCAGACAGAGAATTACATGAAGAAAATGGACGAGTATAGGACCACCTATAGGACTGCACAGGCCAAGGAAAGGCAGGCCACTCCTCAAAGGCAGCTTTCCAGGGGCAGGGGCAGGCCTTTTCACAGGCCTTTTTACCAAGCCCAGGCCTCTTCTTCTGTTTACGCCCAGAGGGGGTTCTTTAGAGGGAGAGGCAGACGGGGTACAAGCAGGCCTGCTTCCACCCCTCAGCCCAAAGCCCCTGCCAAGCAGACACCCTGATGGGGTTGCCAGGGCCAATTCTCAGTTACCTGTAAGGGGCAGGCTGGCTTACTTTGTCCAGGACTGGAAGTCTCTGACATCAGACAAGTGGGTCCTGGAAGTAGTAAGCCAGGGACTGGTTCTCAGCTTCAAAAAATTTCCAAAGATGAGAACCAGATCCTTTCCACCTGCAAATCCACCAGAGGCACTTGCCCTAGAGGCAGAGTCTCTTCCCTCCTGGCTCTCAGAGCTGTGGAAAAGGTTCCACCCTACACCAGGGCAAAGGTTGTACTCCAGGTACTTCTTACCCCAAAAAGACAGGAGAATGGCGGCCCATCCTGGATCTCAGATATTTAAACAAGCACCTTTTAAAACCAAAATTCAAAATGGTGACTCTGGGGATTATTCTACCCTCTCTAAGGCCAGGGGACTGGCTAGCGTCCCTGGACCTCAAGGATGCCTACTTCCATATTCTCATCAGAAGCTCCCATTGAAAGTACCTCAGGTTCGAGCTGCCCTCAGGCCATTACCAGTTCAGAGCAATGCCCTTTGGCCTCACCTCTGCTCCAAGGGTATTCACAAAATGCCTGGCAGTAGCAGTTGCTTCCCTAAGAAGGCAAAAAATTGCCATCTTCCCTTATGCGGACGACTGGCTCATAGTAGGCCAGTCTCCAGACCAAGTCAAGTTACATCTACAGATAACTCAGCAACTGCTCACCTCTCTAGGTTTCCTTCTGAATCTTTCAAAGTCAGTTCTAGAGCCTGTCCAGCTCCTCACCTTCATAGGCGCAGAGCTGAACACAGAGAAAGCCAGAGCCTTCCTTCCTTTGGACAGGGCAAGGACCCTGGTCTCTCTGGCCTCCTCATTCACCCTGCAGGTCTCTCGACCAGCAAGGCACTTTCTACAGCTCCTGGGGCACATGGCTGCTTCTACAGCAGTAGTGCAGGGAGCAAGATTTCAGATGAGGGACATCCAGTTCCATTTGAGAGCCTTTTGGTCTCAAAGGAAGACTCTCTAACCAAATTGATCCCAGTAACTCGAACCTGATCCAAGCCCTACAGTGGTGGCAGGATCAGAGCAATCTGAGACAAGGGGTTCCTTTGTCACTCAGTCTCACTCCTTAATCCTTACTACAGATGCATCCCTCTTGGGTGGGGAGCTCACATGGGCGACCTCACTACCCAGGGATTGTGGTCCCCTCAGGAATCTCTGCTCACATCAATCTGCTGGAACTCAGAGCAGATTTTCTAGCACTTCAAGTTTTTCCAAATCTGTTCAGAACAAAGTTGTACAGGTCAGAACAGACACCACCACAATGTGGTACATCAACAACAAGGGGCACTCGGTCTCGACCTTGTGCACGAAGCAATGAAGTTGTGGTCTCTGGCTACTCCCTGAACACCTCCCTTATGGCAGTTCACCTCCCAAGGCAGGACAATGTCCTGGAAGATGCTCTCAGCAGGATTCCCAGGCCATCACGAATGGTCACTGGACCCCTGGTCCTGGAGGTGATATTTGCCAGATGGGACACCCCGCAGATAGATCTTTTTGCAGCCCCAGACAATCACCAACTTCCCCTTTTTTGCTGCAGGCCCCCAGTGTTGGGCTCAGTCCCTCTGAATGCCTTAATTCTCAATTGGGAAGGGAAGTTTCTCTATGCTTTCCCCCTTCCTCTCCTGTTCAAAGTGTTAGTCAAAATCAGATCTCAGTCCTGCAAGATGATCCTGATTGCTCCAGATTGGGCCAGACAACCCTGGTATCCACTCCTGCTGTCCTTAGCCGTCCATCTTCCCCTGTGTCTTCCCAGGAATCACAGCCTGCTAACCTGTGCTCAGGGGAGGGTTTGGTACCCGAACCTCAAATCTCTCAATCTCAAGGCCTGGCTCTTGAAGAGTTAGAGTTTGCTGATCTACACCTCTCCCAAGGTGTAATGGATATACTAAAGGCTTCTAGGAAACCTTCTACCAGAGCTACCTATAATTCCAAATGGAAGAGGTTTTCCATATGGTGCTCTGGGAAGCATATTTCCCCAGAATCTGCTGATTTACCCACAGTCCTGGATTATATGGTCCATTTAAATACCTTGGGGCTGAGACCAGCTACCCTAAAAGTACATTTGGCAGCTGTGTCTGCTTTTATTTCAACAGGTAAACCCTCTTCTCTTTCAGCTCATCCTGTATTCTCCAAGTTTTTAAGGGATTGCTTCACACCAACCCTCCATTCAGGGACCCTGCCCTGCCTGGGATCTTAATGTTTGCATTGCTCAGCTTATGCAACCCCCTTTGAGCCTCTGTCTTCAGCAGAGCTTAAGTACTTGACTTAGAAGACTGTGTTTCTGGTAGCCATCACTTCTACCAGGCAGCATAAAGTGAATTACAAGCTTTGTCAGTGGAGCCTGATTTTATCTCCTTTCATAGAGATAAGGTGGTCCTCAGGACTAATAGGAAGTTCTTGCCTAAGGTGGTTTCAGATTTCCACCTTAATCAATCTATATCTCTTCCAGTGTACTTCACTGACCATTCCTCCTCTGGCGAGAGGAGGCTGCACAACAGATGTGAAGAGCCCTTAGTTACTACATAGAGTGTACCAAGGGTCACAGGTTTGACCCTCTCAACTGTTCCTCACTTATGGTGAGGTTGGTAATGGAAACCTGCCACTAAAGATCTATTGCCAGGTGGATTGTCTCTTGTATCCAATTCTGTTATGAAAAGCTGGGTAGGGTTTCTCCCTCAGGCCTGAGGGCTCACTCTACCAGAGGTACAGCTGCTTCCCTGGCTGCTGCCAGAGACATCCTATTCTAGAGATATGTCAAGCAGCTACCTGGAAAACAGTTCACACTTTACCAAGCATTACTCCCTGGACATCCAGGCTAGGAGTGATGTTCGGTTTTTAGCACAACTGTGCTTCACAGCCCTATTTCCTAAGTAGGTTCTGTCCCTCTCTATGGAGGTACTGCTGTGTAGTCTGCATATGTCATAATATAGCAAGACTTCATGTTGTTTGAAGAAAAAATTACTCACCTTAGTAATGTTGTTTCTTCTAATGGAGTCTTGCTATATTATGACCTCCCCTGCCTGCCCCTCTCAGAACCTCTGTTTTTGGGATGTGGGTGGGCAGTGCAGTGTTGGCACTTAGTAGATGCCCACCTTGTTGTTTTCACCCCTCCTTTTTGGGGTGACTTGGTGTTGTGTTTTTCATTTTTTGGGTCTCCTGACTTGAGTCTTTGTTTTGGGACCAAAAAAATGTGTTCTTATGTTTAGTAGCCAGTTGGCTAGTGTAGGTTTACAGCTTCCACACAGGACCTCAGTGAGTTTAGCTCGTAAAGATCTGACGGTTTGAGTTTGAAGAACAACAGACAGAGTTTCAACCGAGCTCGAGCTCAGCGTTCCATGCCTGGCATGGAAAGTTAACTCTTTCACCTCCGGAGCAGTTCGAAGGTTGGGACTCACTGCATATGTCATAATATAGCAAGACTCCATTAGAAGAAACAACATTACTAAGGTGATTAATTTTTTCTTCTTATCCAGTGGTTTATAATTGCATTAGAAGTGTAGAATGCCCAAATTCCACAAAACAAGGCATGTCAATACTGAATTAGGAATTCATCGGAATTTTTTATATCGCACTTTTACAACAGCCTCTGGTTGGTGGATGTTTTCTTGACCCCCTAGCTCACTAGCATAAAGAATTTTGAAATTTAGTTTGCCATTAACTGCTTTTAACATCAGGATAATTGGCACGCATATTTAACAATAAAGTGTAGGAGGGCATTTATTACTTTTTTACAGCTTTGGACAGTGATACTAATGTTTTTACGCCAGGAGTCAGTGCTAACAAAATTTAGGCCCAGGCAACACCATGACCTCACTATCTCTAGAGGCAAACTTTCAATAAACCAACCCCCAGTCTTGTTTCTGTATCCAAATATCATGGCCTTTGACTTTGTCAGATTTATGACTAAACCTATATTCTTACACATTTTAGCTAAGTAATCTAGTTTTCTCTGCAGACCACCTCAAGATAAAGAGAAAAAAGCAGGTCATCTGCGTATGCTTGAGCGGGACCAGTCTTCTAGATTCATTACGATGTCATTAGATGTATACGTTGAAACAGGTGGGGCTAATACTCACTTCTGCTTAACTCCCATGTTGGACTCCATTCTCTGAAATAAGCTACCATCTTTATTATGCTTAAGTTTAGCCTGTTTTTTGATATATAAATTTCTAATCAAAATATTCAAGTCCTAATCAGTACCCATTAGTCTCATCTTATCCCACAGTACACTTCTCCTAAATGTGTCAAAAAGGGAGGTAAAGTCAATGGGCTGGATTTTCAAAGAACCCATAGATCGGCATAATGTGTGGTGATCTAAGGCTGCAGTACATTCCATCTGCATCAGGGACCCTGCTCCTAATTTGGGAAGAACTGGGTCCCTGCACCACAAACCCAGGAGTTGCTGCACCCGCAGGCAAGCGCTAAAACAATCTGTGCACCTGCAGGAAGTGCTGTAGGGATCCAGTCTGCTCCTCTACCCGGCACAACACAAGATAAGCCAGGATGGTGGGGGGGACTAAAACATGCTATGTAGGAGTGGTACAAGGGTGGAATGGGCACAGGGTGCCATAGGGTGAGGTGGAGCGGCTGTGAGCATTGAAATCAGTGATGTTGCACCCGATGGGGTGCCGATTCTATAGCAAGCATGCCAATAACATGGTACCATGGGGGGGTACAGGAACACACAGTGCCATGGCCCCACGTGGGCACAGCCTGGCAGCAGCCCAGCCTTGGGGCTGCTGCCAGGCTGTACTCATGGGCCATGTCGTGTGTCACTGGACCCCCCACAGTACCATATATAATCAGCACCACTGCCAGATGCACATCACTGATTTAAATGCCCACAGCCTCCCACCTCACTCTATGGCATTTCACGCCCCTTCCATCCTCAGATCCAACTTTCAGGGGCCTCCACCAGAGTTGCTGAAGTGTATGCCACTGGCACAAGGGACTTAGACTAGCTTAGTGCTAGTCTGTCTCAAGCCTCTTGCTGCACCCATGGCAGCGCTTACTGAAAATCCCAGAAAAGGTGATGGTGCAGCACAATCCCCCTTGTGACCAGCCGCACCCTGCTGAGTGTCACAAGGGTGGTGCAGTCCGAGTTTGATGCAGTGGCTCCCACTTCAGGTAAGGCTATGTTTCTGAATTGGAAATGCTGCATCTTCTGATGCAAGGTGCCACTTGCATAATTTCTGTTTGATGCAGGCACCTTGCATCCTTCTTCAACCTTTGCAAATCTGCCCAGTGTCTATTGCATACAATGTCTTTTTCCACATACTTATCATAAACGTGTATTAGTACAAAACACTGATCAATGGTACTGCGCCTCTCTCTGAACCCCACATGTATTTCAGAGAGGGGGCAGATACACAATATTTTCATATGTATTTTGGAAGTACCTTAGCATATATTTTTCCATAATGTCCAACAGGCTTATTGATGGGTACATGAACAGGTCTGTTTTGTCTCCTTTCACGTAGGGGCACTATAAAATTGACCTTCCAGGATGTGGGCACAAAATTTTCTTTAATACAGTGGGGGCAGAGAAAGACAATGTCTCTGCAGAACTGCTCAAGGAGGACTGGGTGCCCAATGACAAGAGGCCAGAATAGTCAAACAAAAGTCACGTCACTCGCCCTCCAATTGAAATAAACAGGAGTCCATTCACTTGCAGTTACCCACCTTCCCTTTTATTTATTGCAGAAATTGTAAAATCCACAGCAGAGAGAGCTCAGAAAACACCTGATGTTTCACCTATTACATGCTTTATCAAAGGTAGTGCCATCTAGAGCTAAACCTTATTTATAGCATGTTCATTCATGTGTATTAACATGTTTCATTTAATTTCATTTTATTTCATTTTATTTGTTAACCGGGTTAGGGCAACTGGGCCAAAGCTCTTTTTCAGGTCCAACCCGGATAATTAACAAAGTTACAATATGTAACAAATACAAAAAAACAAAAAAACATACAGCACAGAATAACAAATAACAACCAAATACAGTTCAAAAATAAGTACAATTCATCAAAGACAACAAATAGTTTTTAAATCTAATTTTAAAAGTAAAATGTGATTTCAATATATGCAGTGAAAAGGGTAGCTCATTCCACATGTTAGGGGCTTGACATGAAAAAGAATGAGAGCCAGAATCATTCTTCACAGAATAACCCTCTAGTATAATGCCCTCAGCAGACCTTAATGAAGATCTCATTTCCCGTTTCCTAACCAAATCAGAAAGAGGAGAAACCCATCAGAATGAACAGCCTGATGAACCAAGTTAGCTAAAGCATATATAAATCTGAACTGGGGAAATAGTCAATTCAAAGAGGAGTACAACAAACAATGATGAGTCAAAATTGGTACATCCAGTACAAAATGGCGTATATTATTATAAACAATGCCTAGAGTCTGCCTCTCCCTTGTACCCAGTTTCTCATACAAAGAAGAGACATAGTCCAGGTGAGGCATAAGCACACCCAAAGCAAGTCTCCTCCGTGACTCCATAGACAAATACATTTTAAACTTTATAAAACAAACCTAACTTAGAATGAACTTTGTTCTTAATCGACTTTACTTGAGAAGCAAGAGTTAATGAGGAATCCAATAATACACCTAGGTATTTAAATTCAGACACCTGATCAATCAAAACACCTTGACTATCATGAATAGTTAAACTTGGATTATCCCACAAATGAACAAAACTGCCAAATAACATCACTTTGGTCTTACGTGAATTAAAGACCATCTTATTAGAAAACATCAACTGGCATAACTTCAAAAAATCAGTTTCCAAAGTTGAATTTATAAGATCAACAGACTGGTTCTGATAATACAGGATCAGATCATCAGCATACAATAAACATTTACACTCCTGAAATATTGATGGAACCCGATTAATAAAGAGTGAAAATAATAATGAACCCCTTCGGAACTCTGCACACAGTAGAACGTACATCAGAGGAAACAGACCCAATTGAAACATATTGGGAACGATCCCATAAAAAAAACCCTAACAAAGCAACTGCTGAATCGGACAAACCCAAAGCAGATAACTTCTGACAAAGTAAAAAATGATCAATCAAATCAAATGTCCTGGACAGGTCCACAAACACCGCTCCTATTAACAGACTGCCGTTACAGCCCTGAAGAACAGTGTCCGTGAACCTGACCAGGGCTGTGCCAGTACCATAGCCATGACAAAACCCATGCTGCTCGGCACAGAGGACACCACCACCCTCCAAAAAATCATTAAGCTGATCAGCCAACAGCTTCTCAAAATTTTACTCAGAGGTTTAATATTGAAATAGGATGGTAATCCATTGGGTCAACAGCATTAGCTTTTTGGAGCGGGCACAACATGGGCCTGCCCTCCAAGAAGAGGGAAACCCATTAGTGCAGATACACAAGTTAAATACTTTACAAAGAGGTTCCACAATGCAGGAACAATAAGCTTAATAAATCTAGCATCAAGCCCCCTCCCACAATCTCCAAAGGTGTCAGGTAAAGAATTCAGCAATTTTAAAACTTCAAAAGAGGTTACCCACCGAAGCAAAAACCTAGATGTACTATTATTACCCATTTGTCCAATGAAACCGTCAGGACACTCAATTTGTACTGTATTCTGCTCCATATCAGAAAAAACAGAAATTAAACCTGAAGCATCAGAAAAACACTGATTCAAAACATTTGCCATCTCAAACGGATCAGTTACTGTTTGTTGAAGATGTTGGAAGTGAAGAAAAGGATGATTTTGATTTAGAAAAAGTAAATGGTTCACATTGTCCCAAAATTTCTTGGAATCCTGCGAAACATCCTCTAAGTTAGACTTAAAAAAATCAACCTTCGCCTGTTTTACCTTTCTACACAACAAATTCCTAGATGCCCTATAAGTCA
This sequence comes from Neoceratodus forsteri, assembly GCA_016271365.2. Taxonomy (NCBI): domain Eukaryota; kingdom Metazoa; phylum Chordata; order Ceratodontiformes; family Ceratodontidae; genus Neoceratodus; species Neoceratodus forsteri. The sequence goes on from CM057458.1 coordinate 1,084,667,528, forward strand.
ATACATTATCCACAGAATGGGATTTTTCATAATTAAGCCAAGCAAATTTCTTTTGTTTGATGTACTGTTTTAAATCATTGGAAATCCAATGATACAATACTATAATATTTAAAGTGACAGTGTGGAAAAATGCAATTCATAAAATCACCAACACTCATATTCAATACAACCCTGCATCAGTAATTAAAACAGACACACATTTAAAAACAAAGGATAGGTACCTCACATACATCCCCATTTTACAATATTTAAAAAGCTAGTGTACTGCCCAAAACTAATATTAAATTTTAAAAGCAACCAACCATTACCCTTTATATCTGAGGTACTTTTTCTTTTCCATTTGTTTAATTAGAAGGTTGTTTACCTGATGTTAGTAGGTGTGATGTGTGGAACAGCTCTTAGCCTCACAGCTGACATATCTTGCTCGCCCCACACTACATCATCATGATTGTGACCTCACTGACTGTGACATCACTGCTACTTAGGAACCACAAGTGAGTGACTGCCAGGTCATTCACCTGTGATGTCACTGTCAGTGAGATCATAATGTTGATAATATAGTGAGGGGCAGTAGAGTTAGATATGTCAGCTGCCAGGTTAAGAGCTGTCCCACATATCCAGCACAATATTATCACATAGAATACTTTCTGATGAGCAAAAGGATAAAGAAAAATATTTCAGAAATAAAAAGTTACAACTGACTACTACTTAAAATTTGTATTATTTTCTTGTCTGCCTGTTTTGGCTCCACTTGTTTTTTTTGTATAAAAAAAAGTTTTATTCAACCTTTTTTGTGCACACATAGTCAATTTCATACAGAGGTTCATTTGTAATCAGGTACAGCAACTACGTTCCCACAATTTCTCATAAGACAAATTACAGTCTTACATTTTATCCCCATTCCCACATATATATGGACATGTACCTCCGTAATGTGTGTCAAACAAATCTAAAACCTCTTAAGTCAATCACTTATCTGATATGAATGAGATGCTTACTCAGAGGTCCATCAGAGCCATTCCCACATATTTTGTATACCTATATATCTATACTGCCCCACAAAGCCATAGTCTCTTGCTGGGACAGATCTGTCAGGAAAGGGATCCACTCCTTAACAAACAGATCCAACTTATCTTTCACCAGAAGGGAGAGCCGCTCCAACCCCAAAGTGTGCAGTGCAAGCATTCGCCAGCCTCGTACTGTGGGAGCTATACAGGATACCCAGGTGTTTTGGATACAGTGTCTGGCTAAGATCAATAACACTCTAACCCATCTCAGGAAAGGGTGTCAATCTCCCTCATCATCCACTTCCACCCCAAACAAACACACCATATGTGTGAATGCGACTGTCCTACCCCACATCCTGCCTATTTTCAGGGCTACTGATTTCCAAAATAGCTGGAATGTATTACATGCCCAAAAACAGTTCAGGTGGGTGCCAATCTCCCTCCCACACCTTCCACAACAAGGTGATATAGTTGGGTAAAATTTATGTACCACAGCCGGAGGTCTGTATATTCTATGTAAAAATTTAAAGAATGCTTCCTGGAATCTATTACAGATTAGTAGGCCCCTATACAGAGACAATAATTGGAACCAGTTCCTATCCTCTATCTGCACATTCAGATTTCATTCCCAGAGTCTCCGGGTTTTAATAGTCCAGTCTGGCAGCCATTGTCTAATATCTCTCACCACTTTCCCTATGAAACCCTTAGATTCTAGCCTAGCGGACTGAATGATTGTTTCCATTTTCCTCAACTCCCCTATCCCTGGTCCATCTCTACTTAATTTTGTTATATATGCTCTCACCTGGAAATATCTAAACATATGTCCCCCTTCCAAGTTTAACCTGCTCTGCAGATCCGAGAAGGTGCGAAGCCCCCTCCCACTATTGAGATCCTCCAAACTCCTTATTCCTCCCACCTCCTATCTCCTAAAATCAGGGTCCTCCCATCCAGGCAGAAAATATGGGTTCCTGGCCACCGGAACCAATTATGTGTCTACTTCCTTCACACCCCTTCGCTTCTTTATTCTGCTCCAGCTATTCAGAGTGTTTTCCACCAATGGATTCCGAACTTCCCTCCTTCCATATGCACCCTTCCCCCTTCTGTCTAAATAAGCTGAGAGTCTGGCCTCACATCCCCTCTGCTCCATATCCACCCAATGTGCTGCTGAGGGTACATGAACCCAATCACTTATATACTTCAATTAAGCAGCAAGATAATACAACTCAATATCTGGGAAACTTAGACCTCCTTTCTCCGTAGCCATTTTAAGCCATTGCAAACCAACCCTGGGTCGCGTTCCTCTCCAAATGAAAATAGAGAACATTCCTTCTAATCTTTTAATATCCTTCCTAGTCAATTCCACATATAACATCTGTAATAAGTACACCAATCTGGGAAGATATTCATTTTGATTAAATTTATCCTTCCACCATGAAATTGGTAGGGAGGACCATCTCCTCAAGTCCGTTTCTATCATCTTCATAGCTCGACTATAATTTAAGCTGTATAAAGACCCCAAGGACCTACCTACTGTACCTACCCCAATCCCTAAATATGTGAAAAAAACAGCTAACCTTTTAAATCCCCAATTCTGATTTGATCCTGCCGATTTAGGAAGCCTCATAATTTCAGACTTGTCTACATTGAGTTTATAACCAGAAAAAGTATAAATGCCCTACCAGTTGCAAAGGAGGGTATAGATTTATCGAGGCTCTGTGATAAACAGCAGCATATCATCTGCATACATTACAAGCTTATGTTGTTCTCCCAGGAGCCCTTGCCCCTGAATATTCCCTCACCCTGATAGCAATTGCCAAGGGCTCTACCGCTAAAGCGAATGGTAGCGGAGACAGCGGGCATCCCTGCCTTGTACCTCTACCTAGATGAAAGCCCCCAGAGAGCACCCATTCACTAACACCTTCGCATTTAGGGATCTATATATATGCAGCACCATCCCACAAAAGTATCACCCAGACCAAACGGGCCAACACCTCAAATAAGTAGTCCCATTCCACCCTATCAAATGTTTTTTCGGTATCCATTGAAATGACACAGGTATCCTCCTTCCGATTTTCTGCCCCCCCCCATCACATTCAAGAGTCTCTGCATATTATGATAGGAGAGATGCCCCTTGATGAACCCGATCTGGTCTGGGTGAACCACGTCAGGGAGAACCACCTCCAAATGCCCCGCCAGCACCTTCGCAAAATCTTGGGATCACAATTCAGAGTGAGATGGGATGGAAAGATGCACACTTCTGCAAATCCTTTCCTGCCTTGGGATCAAACATATCACTGCCTCAGAGAACATCCGCAACCTCAGAGCCTCCCCTCTGTCTGCTGAAGGCATCACATAATGGTCCAACTTAGACACCCAGACATTTATAATATTCCACCAGGTAGCCATCCGGTCCACTAGCCTTACCACTCTGAAGCTTCTGCATAGCACCAAGGACCTCTGATCTAACAATAGGGGCATTTAGTAAATCTCTTTGCTCACTCATCAATTTAGGCAATTTCAACTTCCATAAGAATGCCTCCCTGTTCCCGCTCCTCCCTCCTTCTTGTATAGGGTTTCATAAAAGCTCAAAACAATCCCTTATCTGCTGAGGAGATTTTACACACCTCCTCTATTTTTAATAGTTGCAATATGGGTTGCCGATTTCCCGCCCTTCATCAATCTAACCAACAACGGTCCTGGTTTATTTCCCCATTCATACAGTTTCCTTTTACCTAATGTCCATGCAGTTCTGGCCTCTCCACTAAGCAAAGCATTCAACACTTCTCTAGTGGCCCTCAGTTCCCCACAAATGACCTCCTCCTCCCCATTTGCAGCTCTCCTCTCCAAGTCTCTCACCCCAGTTTCCAATTCCCTTCTCTGTTGTTGCTTCTGTCGTTTAATTCTAGCCACATATTGCATGATCATCCCTCTCATATAAGCTTTCCTGGCTTCCCAAATAGTTGCCTTACTAGTAGGGGTATTAATATTAGCTACAATATAATGCTCCCACTGATCCCGAAGATATTCCTTAAAATTCTTGTCCCCCAATAGATAAACCGGGAACTTCCACGGGGGTGGGCCCTCTCTCCGCCTATTCATTTCAAGTGAAAGAATCACCATAGCATGGTCTGAGATGTGAATTGGGCCATGCTTGACCTCCCTCACTCTTCCATGCCATGCTTGTGGGAAGAAAACATAATCAATCCGAGACCAGGTGCCATGCGGATTTGAATAAAAGGTGTACTCTCTTGCACCGGGATTATATTCTCACCATCCATCCACCATCCCAAGGTCCACCATCCCCCTTTACCATTGACGAATTGCTTCATGTTGTCGATCCTTTCTTTGGGAGTGATCCATTACAGGTTCCAGAGTGCAGTTTAGATCACCCCCTAGAAGTAGGCCCGGAAACTGTTCTTTAATCATAAGCGAAAGAAGGTTCGCATAAAAGGAAGCCTCGAACACTGCCGGGCATATATTGAACTGAAAGTTACTTGTTCCCCATAATTCCTCCACAACAATATATATCAGCCTCCATCTGATCTTTAACAACACGCTTTACCTGGAAAGGAAGATGTCTGTGCAGAAGGACGCGACCCTCTTTTATCGCTTTGAATGATGCTGCAAAGCATTTTCCACCAACCCTTGCCAATTTCCCATGTTCCTTCACAGTGAGATGTGTTTCCTGTAGCAATGCCACATGAGTACCCTGTCTCTGCAATGCTGCAAGGAGACTCGTTCTCTTAGCTGGGGTTGCTATCCCTCTGACGTTCAGGAACAGATATTCAAGTTTTGTGTATTAGCCATTATTAAAGAAATAAATCATGTTCAAATGACACCCCCCCAACACTCGTCAACTCTCCCCTCTCCTCTACAGCCCCAAGATCTTGTGACTTCTGATAGCAGGTAATATCCCTCAGAAACGACTGAAGCACCCCAGTACAGCATCCATAACTTTGTGTGCAACAATATTGAAACAACAAAACTAACAGGACTAGAAAAAAGTCCAACTACTAGCTATATAAGCCAAAACGCCCCCCCAACCTTAACAGTTAGCAAAATGCACAAATCCCCTTCCCCTTATTTCCTCTACAAATAATTTGTCTCCTTCGCCTCCATTTCCCCAAATCAAAGAACAATCCCCAAGACTCTACTGCTGACACTAGCTGCCAACTCTGCATAAGTGCCAATATCCTCCCTCTATGCAGCTGTGCCCAGTCCCCCATCCCCCCGCAGAGTTATGTACCTTAGTGCCCCACACTCTCCAATCCAGACCCACCACTCGCTCGATATAGAGTGATACACCTCCCAGGCGTGTTCATACCTTCCAACAGTGCCCCCCCCACTCGCTGAATAATTTGTCTTGAGTGCACAAAGCAAGCTCCCCCATTTGTTGTTGGCCCAACTCTACAAATATATTATGCTCTCCTCCCAATGTAGTCTCCCCCGACCCCTCCTGATATAAGATAAAGACAAAAGGGGAGATATGATGCATTCCCATATAACCTACCTTACCCTTCTTCCCCCTTCCGTTCTCCCGGTCGCCACCCATCCCCCCTCTAATGCATCAACTCCCCTCCCTACCAGAGCCTACACCAATCCTTCTATATATGCTCTACATCGGATAAGCTCCTCCAGCAGGCAAAGATTGAAATAGCTGCCATCCAATAATGTCCTTATGTGGCCTTGTCGATAACGTCTAGCAGTCCCAGCACGCATGCCCTGCACCTATGTATACCAGAGAGCAGGAAGAGAGTCCATCAAGTCCCATCACCGAGAGAGATCAAGCAAAATATCATTGCCCTGAGGTGCACTCATAACTAGTTCAGAAATGTCCCCTATATCGAGTCCGATCCAATATCAGTCCCATCATCCGAGAAGTCAAATCTCACATTTCACCCTGCCTGTTTGCACAATTCCTCCACAAATTTCATTGAGTTCTCAGCGTCCAAAAATGAGTGTGCGGCCCCCTCGTGTTTCACCTTAAGTATAGCTGGATATATTAAGAAGTTCTCTATTTTGAGTGAGCGCAGAATCGCCATGGATTTGTTGAACTTCTTACACCAGTTCAAAAGTCGTGCTGAGTAATCCTGAGACAGATACAAGCAACGATCCTCCAGTAAGTGCAGCCCCTTTTCTCTGTAGGCTCACAACACCATCTCCCGATCCTGGTAATGATGGAATCTCATAATGATTTGGCGGGGTGGCTGTCCTGCAGAGGGCCTAGGCATAACCACCCGGTGCGCTCGCTCTAGCTTTATTCTCTCATTCTTGGGCTTTAAGCCCAGCAGCTTAGGCAGGGTCTCCGAACAAAAGCTCAGGACATCACCCCCTCCATCCCTTCTGGAAGACCTCTTAATCGAAGGTTTAGTCTTCTGTGGTAGTTCTCTTGGTAGTCAGACGCTTCTTTTATGTCCTCCAATTCGCATTGCAGAGCCAAGATCTGTGCTAGCACCCCCCTGCAACTCATCCTCCAGCCGAGATATTCGGTCCTCTGCCTCTGTAATTCTAGATCGTTGTGCTGCCTGCTGGGTTAACACCTCCTGCAGCCGATCATCAATTCTGGTCTCTAGCTTGCAAAGTCGAGGCTCCAAAGCAGCCAGAACTTGGCCCGTCAGCTCCCATCAGAGCACTCACTTCCACGAGACAAGGAAACTACTTGATGGCTTTCAACTTGAGAGCAGCCCGCATTCTTCTTCGTAGATTTACTGACTTCCCTCTGACTTTTACCCGCTCCCAACGTCAGATATTCCTCCATACCAATTCAGCAAATGGTCTTGTTGCAAAATAAACCATCTCGACAGGCACTTTCAAGATTTTTAACTGAATTTTTACCTCAGCGAGGCAGAGTGAGGTTTAGGCATGTCTGTACTCTTCAAGTGCTCATTAGCACCCCCTACTTGTTCTTTAATATGAAAACATTTTCATTATTATGTTGGGGGAGTGGGGTTTCTATCATAAAGAGATCCTAATAAATGTCTAATATGATCATTTTAACAATCGAAACTCATTTTGCTGAGAGGGCCAGAACCCTCTCATCCCAAAGGAGGATCTAAGAGAAGAAAGTAAAGTACATCGGAGTTAAGGGAAAAGGGGGCAGATATACACCATTCTAGGGCCACAATTAGCTGGATAAGGGGAGACAGAGGGAAAAGGGGGAGAGAAAGACAGGACACCAATGGGGGAAGAAAGTCCCACTATATACATACCAAATGTGCCTATAGTAATACAAAGGGAAACTAAGAATGTGAACTGGTGAGCAAAATGCAGTAATAAGTTACGCTGAAATCACATTTTACATTTCTTCTCACAAACTGGTCCCCTAGAACAGGGCTTGTCAACCTTTTTGTGTCTGAGGCCCCCCTGACCAAGTGTCAGCAGTGTCAAGGACCCCCTACTGGTGGCGGTGTGTGGCATGGTACCAATTCATGTACCAGTATGAAACACAATAACAAAAAATAAAAACCAGAGCACTATTACCCAATATAAAAATACTTTTATTGCAACTTTAATACAACTCAATTAAAAATGAATGAAAATAATGCATCAAAGGGATAACCTGACACTGACTGAATGGGGGGCACAGCTATCTTAACATCCTTACACTGAATCAAAATGCTAACCATGATGAATCAAACTTACTGAACATTAATATGCAAATAATTTGCCCAGCAATTGCTAAATAAAGAACTTTAAGTGAGGTCACAGAAAACAGGTATCCAAACTGGTAATCCAAGCTGGTAATCGGTAATGGTAAAACTGAGCTGCTATACTTTTAAAAAGCATAGTAAAGTAGCAGGGCTTATTGAAAACACTGTGCAGCCACACTTTGTAATAAACAGCCACAACACTTGCGCCAAGGCCGCTACAGTCTCCGCGATCTCAGTGAAAGCAAAACTGGGAAACAACACTTTGGAGCAAGCAGCAGCAGGTAACAAATGGAGAAAATGGACTAGCAAGGATGGATTGAAAAACTAAAGTAGGTATTTACATCCTCTGCAACAGAGCCAAAGTTAATGGGAGCTATGAGGTACTCATTTAGGAAGTGAGAAGACCTGAATGTAGAATTGAGTGCGATCAGGGAAACATTCAAAAATGAAACTGCAGCTTTGTACTGCTTTTGGCTCAGTACATACTGTATCATCACATTTTCAGCATGGCCGCTATTTTCAGTGGGTGATTCGCGGACCCCCCCAGGAGTTGATCACAGACCCCCAGTTGAAAAACTATGCCCTAGAAGACAGAGTAGCATCAGAGGTTAGTTATTTGCAGATTCAGGGCAGAAAATAAATCATCTATCCCCTTAAAAAGGTACTAATTCTGTCTGATCATTAAGTCCTTTAACACTGCAAATGCTCTAACTTGTGAATCCAAAAATACTCTTACTTGCTTAAAAGCAAGCTCTCTATCCCTAGTGTTGCTCTGGATAGTGTCCTATAAATTAAGTTACTACCAGATACCTGATGTTTGGCCAGATAGTGGATCCTGTCGGATAGTAGCACTATCCGCCTGTGGATCCAACCATCCCAGATCAATGTTGGATCCCTGGATCCAACGGTTGATCGATGTCAGATCCCTGGATCTGGCCTGGATAATATAGGATCTGACCTGGGATCCAATCCTGACTTAGGTCAGATCCACATTGGATACTTGACTATCCGACGGATCACAATCGGATCACAAAGGCACTATTCGAGCATCACTGCTATCACCACCTCTTGGTCTTGGTCCCATACACACCTGTTCCAACCCTATGAACTTTAACTCGTGTCCACTTTTATTTGAGCATTACTTATGGATATGTGTGATCACATATCCATAATGCTATAAATAAAAGTGTATAGACCAGGAGATGGTGATAGAGCTTGCTTAATCAAGTGAGAGTATTTTTGGATTCACAGGTTAGGTTTGATTAGTACCTGTTTTAGTGAATACATGATTTATTTTCTGCCCTGATTATGCAACCTTTGATGCTGTTCTCTCTTTTAGGAACCAGTTTGTGAGAGAAATGTGATTTCCAGTAACTTATTACTCCATTCTGCTCACGGTTCACATTCTTGGTTTCCCTTTATATTACTATAGGCACATCTGGGGACAGACCTTACAATATTCTTCATAAGTATTTTGAAGTACCTTAGCATATATTTTTCCATAATGTCCATCAAGCTTCTTGGTGGGTACATGGACAGGTCTGTTTTGTCTCCTTTTCATGTAGGGCACTATAAAAATGACTCCCCAGGATGTGGGCACAACATTTTCTTTGATATAGTGGGGATAGAGAAAGACCTGGCATCCGATAAGTGGGCGTACAGGAGGAAAGGAGGGAAGAGAAGTGATAAGCAAAAGCAGGGAAAGAAAGCTAGATAAAATTTGGCAAGCAAGGAGGAGCAGTAAGAGTAGTGCCTAACCTTAAGTGGGGTAGAAAAGTGACTCAAAACAATGCAAGGGCAACAAATAAAACATGTGAGATTTTGCATATTGCAGTATGGACACACCAGTAAAATCAGGGGTCAGTGCGGATAAAGTTGTAAATTAAGTACAAGTGAGAGCAAAAAAAAACTCTTTTTTTTTTTGAAGGACTTGAGGGTCTGCTACACTTGTTATTTTTTAATTTTATTCTATAGTTATCTGCAAAAAAAATAGTTTTGTTTTAAGTTTTAGTGCAAGCATAGAAACATAAACAATGAAGGCAGAAAAAGACTTTTGGTCCATCCAGTCTGCCCATAAAACTCTTAACAAACGCGGGACCTAATGTCCACACAGGGTTCTAACCCACACTATCCACCCCATGCACCCCACCCTACCACAACCACCCTAAGCAAACATTAAGCCCTTTACTGTCTCTCAGATGTGTTTGAAACAATTGATGGCTTTGGTGCCCACCACATCATCTGGCAGATTGTTCCACAGCTCTACCACTCTTTCTGTAAAATAAAACTTTCTTACGTCCCTCCTGAGCCTCCCCTACCTGTTTCCACTTGCAACCCTATGTTCTTGACCTGCTACTTTTGCTAAATAGTTCCTCACAGTTTAGCCTGTTCATTCTTTTCAGGAACCTGAAGGTCTCCATCATATCTCCCCTTTCTCATCTAGTATCCAGCGAGTACATGTTCAGTGCCTTTAGCCAGTTCTCGTAAGATGTGCCCTGCTGGTCCTGAGTCATTTTGGTTACCCTACATTGCACCATCTTCAGCCTGTCCTTATCTTACCTCAGGTGAGGACTCCAGAACCGGGTACAGTACTCCAGGCAGGGCCTCACCAGTGATCAATAGACAGGTAGTAATACCTCCTCCCTTCTGCTGTCAGTACCCCTTCCTATAAGCCCCAGCATCCTGTTTGCCTAACTATAGTCATTGTGAGCAAGCAGAGACACCTTTAGGACAGGGCTCAAATTTACATTTGTTTGGTGTTCTGAGCTGACAAAATTGGGAGCAGAATACCAATTTTCATCTGCTGGCATTCTGTTTTCAACACCAGGTATGGGGTGATTTTTTTTCAATGGATGTAAAGCTACAGAGAAACTGCATTTTACCTTGCTGTGGTATACCAGATGCTGGAACAGAACATCACAATTAGAATGCAGGCATTCCATCTGAAACATAAATTTAAAATAACATTTCTACCTCTGCACAACTTTTTTGGAGGACTAATTCTAATGGCAGCATAGTGATTCATTTTCTGAACATGCACTATGTAGGTTTGTTAAGTAATTATAAGAAAAAACTATCAAGTTTCCTTTCTAAAATGCAATATATATATATATATATATATATATATATATAAATATTGTTTATAAACAGGAGCACAAGTAAATAAACTGAGCAGGAAACATTTTCCAGATAAAATGACCCTCCTTTTGGTGGTTGAGGTGTATAAGCCCTGTTGAAATTATAGTAACTTTCAGTTTAAATGGAAAGAGAGCAGTGGGCCAGATTTTTAAAAGTTAAGTATTGCTCCAATCAACTTCCCTTCCCTAAGCATTAAATTAGACAAAGCACGTTTGCTATTTTTTTTTTTTTTGCATTATATGTTTATTGGATTTTTCAACCATAACAAAATTAAACACAAGTTTACACCTACAAAAACATATTTATACATAGACATACATAAAACTCCATCACCCCTAGAATTTTGCTACATTATTATTATGACAAACCCCTTCACATATCTTCTTCTCATACCAATTTATTAAGTTGCCCTTCCCCCTCTCCCTACCCTATTACCTCCCCCATCTAGACAGAAGAAAATCAGAGCCCAACTAATTATACAGACGGACATAAAAAAAAAAAAAACCTCTACATCTTGTCTCTCACCTAAGCTCCCTCTGTCACATCCTGCCCAATGTGCCCTATCTCACCTTCCGGACCACTCTTCTCCTTCCTCCTCCATCTCACTCATCTCTTCCTTAACCCTGTAGCCCTTTCTCCATCGTCTCCACTTCACCCGGGGGCAACGAGGACAAATATGTTCCCCAGACCTTCCATTACTGATCCTCTCTATTCTTTTGCCCCATAGTATACTTCTTCCATCCCTAGGGCTTGTGGCACAAACTTTTCCACTGTTGCGTAATTGGGGTCTCATTTGTGACCCAAGTATTTAAAATACACTGTCTGGCTAAAGCAACCAGTATCCGTGCCATCGTGGGAGAGGTTTCCACTTCTCCTCTTCGGAATCATCCACCCCGGACAACATCACCACTGGGCTTTTCTCCACCTGCTTCCCCCATACTCTGCCAATTCCCTCAGCTACATCTGTCCAAAACTTCCTCAAGGACAGACACCCCCAGAAGCAGTGTATGTACATACCCTCCTCTTCCTTACACCTACCACATAATGGCGAGACCTGGGGTTGGAATTTATGTACCATGTTTGGTGGGCAGTATAGCCTGTGCAGGAATTTGTAATAAGACTCCTGATATTTATTACATACCAGTAACCCTTTATGCATTTTTAACAATAGCTCCCAACCCTGGTCTGGTATCTCCCTTTCTAAATCCCTGTTCCACATTTTCCTGGTCTTACTAGTAAGGTCTGGCAAATACTGCTGACCCATTTTTGCCGCCCTACCAATTATACCCTTCCCCTCCCACCTTGTACTTAACACCATATGTTCGACATGTTCTAAAGGCGAGTCCACTATTCTGCTTCTGCCAATTGCTCTCGCATAACTCCTTGCCTGGAAGATCCTAAACATACCCGACCCCACATGATCACCAATCTCCTCTCCCGACATCATCCTTCCTTGTTTCCACAGGTCCCTTACACATTTGATTCCCCACTTCTCCCATAACAAGAAACCTACATCCTCTAAACCTACTAAAAACCCTGGATTCCCCATCAATGGGAGTAACAGCGTCACGTTTGCTATTTTTAATGCAGCTCAGAGCACACTTTGAGTGCTCAAAGCATGGCTATAGACAGTCCCTAGACAGCAATGCAAACCAAGGTCCTAACAAGTGCTCCGCTACAAAGCACAAACTACTACACGCCACCTTAGGGTATAATGCTCTGTAGAAACAATAGACTGCAAAGCAGCAGGTGAGGTGTCCCAAAGGTGTTTGCAGTTTTGCACTAAGTTGCAATCTTTAAAAAAAAAATAGCATCTCAATAATGGCACATTTACATCTGAGGCACAGTCCTTTTCTATGTGGATTGAGTGGTGGCTGAGCAGATAACACTCAAAGGACAATGATTTGCCTCTCATGCAAGTGCCCTAAGACACTGAGGGGAAGATATTAATGAAAAGACACACTCCTTCATTGCACTGCATATCGTTCTAGCAAATAAAAACATTATGGATGCCAGAAAAACTAGAAAAAAAAATGCTTGGTCAGTAAAACAACCATATCAGTATACATGCCTCCACACCTCTCAGGATGCATTCTGTTCTTATGCTTATAGCACAAAGTAGCACCACTCAGTCTAGCAATAGGAATAATGTTCTAATGTTAGCACTTAACCCGTTTCAGGTATTCTGAAGGCATTTTGCAGGCCAAAACAGAAGACTCAGATGCCACAATTCTAGTTAAGAGAGCCACAGAAGGATTCATGAATTCCGTGGATAAACAGGGGACAGACACAGTGATGGAATGGGAAGTGGATGAGCTGTTAGCATGGACAAATGCACTTGACTTTGAGGAGTAAGTATATGCTTTTGTGCAAGATGAAGTCTCTTCCTTGAAAAACTGGTACACTTCAAATTAGCAGTTTGAAAACACATTTTTTTGTTAAACGTAATGTGGCATTTTAACATTTAAAGTCATAGCACAGTATTGTATGGTAAGTACTCATTGGGTGGCGACGGTGGAACTTGTTAACACTATGATATGATACAATGGTACTTTTAAATCCATGCTCCTGATTGGCTAAATGGCACCTTTCAAGTGTGGTAAATCCTAGCATTACCCAAAGCAGCTGATGGATGCCAACCAAACTTCCATGGAATTCTTTCTCACTTGAAGCTGTTGGTTCTCAAACACCTTGGGCTGCAGTTTCCGAAGCTAAGCAAGGTGAATTATAGCAACCATTGACCGCAATTATACTTTGTTGAGTCTGGCTTATTTCAAACTGAATCGGCTGCTTCTGAGGCTTTTTCTTACAAAAGCAATTTGCCAGGGAAATCGCTTATTTTCTAAGCCATTTTTTTTTTCAGGCAAAATAAATAAATAAATAAAAAGGCTGTTGTGACCACTCATGGTGGACATGGTTCATCCCTATCCATAATCGGTGATCTCCTAAATTAAAACTCTTTTTAAACCCCACCCTCTCCCATTCACCCTTTTTCAGAGGACAGGCAGTCATGAGCCTACTTTGTTTCATACTGAAAACAAACTTACTGCTAGTGTTGCTCAGATACCATCAATTTTCTTGAATACCAGAGGTCATCAGATACTGCTGGTATCCCAGTACAGGATGCTATTATCTAGTATCCCATCAGATACCAATTATCCAATGTGACTATTCAGGATCTGAGACAGACATCTGGCTTAGGGTCACTACCTGACCTCAAATCCGAAATTCAATTTGGTTGGCTGCGGAAGCAAACCATGCAAAGAAGAAGGCGTTGGACTTCAAGAGGGCAGATTTAAAAAAAAACAAGCATTTGTCAATGCTGAATGTTCAACCCTGGTATTGCTGGTGTACCCAGTCTTGCTTGTACAGACTTGTACTATATATTTACCCAGGATAGAACAGAGGAAATGCAATGTCTCATTTTCAGTGGTGTCCTGCTTTGACACAATGTTAGATTGTAATTACACAGGATAGGGCAGCTGAGAGGCAATATTCTACTTTTAAGTAGGCTCCCACATTTTGACCCCAAATGTCCAACAGTCTTTTTATGACCCAACATTATAGAAACATAGAATTTGACAGCAGATAAGGGCCGCTTGGCCCACCTAGTCTGCCCATTTTCCCCACCTGTTTCATATACTCAGATCCTAAATTATCTGCGGCTTAACCCCTCTTTCCTATAACTAGAGTTCCTTTATGTCTGTCCCATGCATTTTAGAATTCCCCTACTATTTTTGCCACTGCAACCTCTGCCAGGATGCTGTTCCATGGATCCATAACCCTTTCCATGAAAAAAATACTTTCTCACATTACCCCTAAGTCTACCCCTCTCTCGTCTTCATACCATGGCCTTTTTTTAACATCTTTTTTTAAAGATACTACCCTCTTGTACCTTATTTATGCCCTTGAAATATTTGAAAGCCTCTATCATATCCCACCTCTCTTTCCTCACCTCCAGGGAATACATATTGAGATCCTCCAGTCTCCCCTCATATGACTTTTGGTGCAGCCCCTGCACCATTTTTGTCATCCTTCTCTAAACCGCTTCTACTCTGTCTATGTCCTTCCAGAGATGCAGCCTCCAGAACTGGACAGAGTACTCTAGATGAGGTCTCACCAATGTTCTATACAGTGGCATCACCACCTTCCTCCTTCCTTCTGCTGGGGATACCTCTCCCTATGTATCCCAGCATTCCACTGGCTCTCCTCACATCCTTCTCACATTGTTTGGTAACTTTTAGATCATCAGGCATGATTACTCCCAGGTCCCTTTCCTGTTTGGTGGCCATCAGTACCTCCCACCCCCACATCATGTACTTCTGCTCTGCATTTCTGTGCCCCAAGTGCATGATTTTGTACTTCTTTGCATTGAATCCTAACTGCCACACCCGTGACCACTCCTCAAGCTTGCTTAGGTCCCTTCTCATTTTCTCTACCACTCCTGGAGTGTCAACCCTGTTGTAGATCTTCGTGTTGTCTACAAAGAGACACACCTTCCCTTCTAGTCCCTCTGCAATTTTGCTCATGAAGACATTAAAGAGGACTGGTCCAAGCACTGATCCCTGCAGGACATCACTGGTCACCCCCCTCTCTTTGGATTGAACTCTGTTCACCACTACACTCTGTGTCCTATCGTTCAGCCAATTTTTGACCCAGTTTACCATCCTGGGACCCACTCCTAGGCTGCCCAGCTTGTTTACTAGCCTCCTTTGTGGGACGGTGTCCAAAGCCTTGTTGAAATCCAGGTAGACAACATCCACGCTCCTCCCTGATCCACCTCCCTAGTCACCCAGTCAAAGAAATCTATCAGATTTCTTTGACAAGATCTTCCCACTGTGAATCCATGCTGCCTTGGATCATGTGCTCCACTGGATTAAAGATATATCACAAACCTTTCCTTTAGTAGTGATTCCATTAGTTTCCCCACTACCGAGGTCAGGCTGACTGGCCTGTAATTGCCAGCCTCCTCCCTGTTCCCACTTTTGTGGAGAGGGACTACATTCACCCTCCTCCAGTCCTTTGGTACCACACCTGTTTCCAGCGAACTGTTGAACAGGGCTGTCAGTGGTGCTGCTAGCACCTCCCTGAGTTCTCTTAATACTCTGGAATGTATTAAGACAGGTGGAATTTGTAAACTCCAATCTGAGAGCTGATTTCGCTGTACGACTGTGGAAACAAGTTTCAGAGTGGATTTGAAAAAAATTATACCTGCCATGTTCAGGAAGTGGGGTAACACAAGGGATATGCTGAACATAAGGGACCAAAATCTGCAAAAAATAAAGTTTTGAGTGAATGCTGGAACAATTCGTTTCCTCATAACTTGGTTGGTTTTTCACATTTTCACCCCAAATTTTCAACATAATCTTTTTATGACCACTCCTTCTGAGCATGACAGGTGTCATTTATAAAACAATGGCTGAAACATCATTTGGCACCACAAGTGTTAAAACACATTATGGGTAGGATCTGAGAAATGACAGCTGTCACATTCATGAGGTTGTGTGAAAAAAATGACTGCTGAAAGGCTGGGGTCAAAATATTGAAAATTAACTGGAGGCAATGTGGGGTCCCACTTTCATATTTGCTAGGACTGCCCAGTGATAGTTCTATTTTGGCACGCCATTCATGATTCAATACAGAGAATTCTGGGTGATCAGTTCCCATACCCTTTTATTAATCTTATCATAGGCTTCCCATGCCTTCTTAGGGATTCCTGCAAACAGGATTAAATTGAGTCAAATTTTTCGAGCAATTACGCTGAAATGCTTGACAATTACATGGCTGACCCCCCCGACCCCCTTCGTTTGCCCATTAGAAGCAGAATGTCTCAGATATAGAGATGATGGAGAGCATTACTTCAATACTTAGGCTCTGACTCCGCTAAATAGAGATGATGGAGAGCATTGCTGCAATATGTAGGCTCTGACTTCCCTAAACAGAAATGATGGAGAGCATTACTGCAATATTTAGGTTCTGAATCCCCTAAATAGAGACGATGGAGAGCATTGCTGCAATACTTAGGCTCTGACTTCCCTAAATAGAGATGATGGAGAGCATTACTGCAATACTTAGGCTCTGACTCCCCTAAATAGAGATGATGGAGAGCATTGCTGCACTACTTAGGCTCTGACTCCCCTAATGTTTGGAGCTCTGGCAACCTTGGCAATAGCTGAAAGAGAACACCATGAGCTCTGAGGCTGAAGTGAATTTCTTTTTTTTTTTAATCTCAACACATACACGGATTCAGAGCAATATTTGCTATAAAGAATCCCTTGACTTGAATGGTCTCAGGTCGAATGTGATTGGATTGTGAAATAGTCACTACTGATGAGTTTTAGAGGGCAGGACTGATGGTTTCTTAACCAGATTAAGTTATTCTGGGGTTATAATTTGATTTGAACATGTTATTAATGTTTTCACATTATGAGTTTTAGACTTCTGATGGTGCTGGGAAGGGGATTTAGATTGTACTTAAGGTCATGGATTGGTGGAAGGATGCAATTTAATGTCCCATTCCTGTATGTTATTTTAAATAAGTTCAATAAACATGAGTTTAAAAAAATATATATTGAAAGTTACCACACTTACAAGTGTGCGTTGAAAGATTGCAATGGAGACTCATAACTTTGTTGTTTTCTCATCTTTTTACCCCACATTTTCAACATACCCTTCTTATGACCCCACATAGTCTTCTCATGAGCCCACCTCGTGAATAAGGGTGGAGAAAATTTTCAAATCCTGCCCAAAAGGTGATTTCGAGCCAGAAGTACGAAAACTAATTTTGGCCAGCATTTGAAAAATGACAATTGTCACATTCATGAGGTGCTGTGAAAAATAGCTATGCTGAAAATTTGGGGTCAAAAGTTTGAAAATTACAAATGTAACGTGCATGTGTTCATAAATTTCAACATAGGCTCATAACTTTGTTGTTTTTTAATATGTTTACCCCTAAATTGTCAACATAGCCTTCTTATGACCCCCATCGTATGAACAAGTGCAGAGAAAATATTCAACTCCTGCATGAAAGGTAAATTCATGCAGCAACCAAAAATCATCTTTCAGGATGCAAAACCACATTTTGGTCAGGATTTTAAAAATGACCGCTGACACATTCATGAGGTGCTCTGAAGAAATTGCTATGTTGAAAATTTGGGGTCAGACACTAAAGATTACCAAAGTTACCAACCTGCATGCGTAAATTTCAATGTAGATTCATAACATTGTTGTTTTTTAATATTTTTACCCCAAATTTTCAACACAGTCTTCTTATGATCCCAGCTCATGAACAAGTGCAGAGAAAAATTTCAACTCTTGCCTGAAAGGTTATTTCATGCAGCAACCACAAAATCACCTTTTGGGACAGATTTGCCTAATTTCACTAACATTGTTGATGAGGTGGGGGTTCCAAAAAAGGCATGTTGAACATTTGGGACAAAAATATTTAAAAATTACCAAGTTACGCCACTATGTTCAAAACCCTATTGAAATACATTGACCTGCACACCTGATTTCCTCAGTTCGCATTCCGCATTGAAGAGGGAAGATGTGTCTGCTGTCCAGAAAGGATTATGGTGTTGGACCACCTCCCGTGGATAAGTAAGGGCTTGGGGAGGTGGGGGATGCTGAATGGGATGGGTTGGGTGGGGGATAGTAACAGCAGCAACAGATGTCGATGGATGGTTCTCTTTTTACAGGGTTAAAAAAACTATGAGAGGCGGTTTTATTTCAGATGGCGACATTGGGAGATTGGGCACCCCTAGTGTCAGTGTTATGTTGGGCAGCACCAGGGGTGGGCTCTCTGGTGCTGGATTAGTAAAATGGAAAGGGTGAGGGGTAGCAGTCGGCATGGGGGATTGGGCACCACTGAGCCGGAATATTAACATGGGTTGGGCTTGGGAAGGGTGGCAGTTACAACAGTGGCTACAACAGACATTTAGGGATTTTTTTTTCTCTTTTGCAGGATGTATGTAATAAAAAACTACAAGGGACATTTTTCTTTATTTCAAGAGGTGACATTGGGGGACTGGGCACCCCCAGTGTCAGTGTTATGCTGGGCAGCACCTGGGGCGGGCTCCCTTGTGCTGCATAAGTAAAACAGGAAGGGTGATGAGTAGCAGCCAGCATAGGGGATTGGGCACCCCTGTGCAGGAATATTAACATTGGTTGGGCTTGGAAAGGGTGGCAGTTACAGCAGAGGCTGCAACAGCCATTTATGGACATTTTTTCTCTTTTGCAGGGTGTATTTAAAAAAACTACAAGGGACAGTTTTCTTTATTTTAGGTGGTGACACTGGGGGATTGGGCACCCTATGCGCACCCCCGCCCACCGATTTAGTGCTAAAGAGGGGTAATTGTATATTTTTTCTCACCCCTGCACTCAACCCCGCCAACCGATTTTCCTCCTAGCTAATCACTGCCTCTCCAATTTATCTTTCCACAGAAGTTGGCCCTTGATCGGGCAGTCCGACTGCCTGCTTACAGCACTCAGGATGCGGCACCTCCAGCTGCCATCCCCTCCACCTGGATCAGATCCACGGTGCCATCAATTACGGCTCTTTCTGCTGCTTCCCCTCTCATTACAGTACTGACTGCTCCTGATCTCTGATTGGTCAAGAACGTTGCAGTGAAGCCTCCAATTGGCCCGTGTCTCACAGCTATTCTAGAACTGAAGCTCCTGTAATCTCTGCAGGTCTACCGCCCAGTGTAATTTTTTGAACTGTATTTTCTTCACGCCCACCCACCCCGACCCTGGCCTCTATTAAATGCACTACAGCTCCTCCCTCTTTCCTACCCTCACTACTTGATTGGCTTCCTACCCCAACTGAGTTTCTGGCTTAAAGGTACACAACTCCTGCCCTTCTACTCACTTCCTACCCCTTCCTACCCACCAATCTTGTGACTCACAGATCAGGGCTGCCTCATCGAGCTACTAAACAACAATCTCCTGCTGGCTCATCTCTGCCTCTCCTGTGTAGTCCCCACTCAACGCCAGCTCCCCCCCACTCAAGTTACAACACTGGACCTGGGTCCCACTGGTATTAAGGCCTAACCCCCCACACTTACCTCCAATATGTTCACCCTGTTTCTTACACTCTTTGTCATACTCCTGAACGGTGGCCCTGACAACCACCCAGGAGCACCCTACCCCCTTGTTCTACAATGTGACTGCATAGAAGTAGGTGCACTGCTGAAGTTAAGAGTGGATACCTTACTGATGGACAACCACCCTGGGGCTGCTGTGCCCCTAGATTTGCTGGTGGTGGTAGAACATGCAATAGTCCAAGACTACAATGCACGGTGCCTCCTGCCCTCCTCGCCCACATGCAAGCCACATTACCAAGGTAAACATAAACTATGCAAAGGGAACCTACTACCACTGTCCATTTAACAACTCAGAAAGCTATCCTGATCATGCTCCTGCTATACAGCAGTGTGCATCCAAATCCTGGACTGCAAAATTCTGCTGGGACTGGTGACTGCAAGCCTAGGGGCCTTAAAATAGCAGCAATGAATGTTTGCAGCCTTCTTGACAAACTTGTACAACTCCAGGTATGGGCTACCCTGCACAGGTTGGACATCATTTGTCTCACAGAGACCTGGCTGACAGTCAAAACAAAGAACTCAGAAGTTATGCTCCCAGGATATCAATCCTTCCGAATTGACAGACTTGGCAAGAGGGGTGGTGGCTGCCTCATCTACATTACAGATACCCTCCATGGTATTGTGCTCCCCAAAACCACTAGAGCAGAAGACCACAAGCTACTAGCAGTCAAAATCCAATGTGGCCAGAATAGCAAATCCCTAGTAGTCGCCTCCATTTATCTTCCACCAAAAATGGCCTGTGGGGGTCTTGCCAAAGTGTTGGATGCCCTGACCCCCCTCAGCAAGGACTATGAACTCATCATCAATGGGGACTTTAATATCAACTGGCTCAGTAATGAGACAATCCACCTGAGGGACACCGTGGCCAGTCTGTACCTCACGCAGTTAGTCATGGAACCCACTAGGAGGAATTACAAGTCGAGCAATAATACCCTTATTGATTGGATACTCTCTAACTCCCCCACCATGATAACCAAGGTAACAGTACAGCCGGATACCTTGAGTGATCACTCCCCAATTACTCTTAGGTGGTCCAATAAACACAAGAAACCTCCACCTATCATGGTTGAAAGTGGGGTCCTCAGGCAAGGACTGCTGGAGCCATTCAAAACTGCCCTGGCATATTTTGATTGGTCACCCACAGATGTGATGCCTGATCTCCACCCAGCCCTGAATTTTTTTGTCGACAGTTTCAACACTATTTGTAACAAATTTGCCCCACTCAGAAAAAGGAGAGCACCGGGATGCAACAACGGTTGGATCACCAGTGAGCTTCTTGCTCTTAGGAAGGAGAGGGATAACCTTTGGACAAAGGCCAGGTCCTCCGGAAAAAAAATTACTATCAGACCTACAGGGCCTCTAGAAACAGATGCACACATCTCATTAGGCAAGCCAAGGCAAATTACCTTAAGGAGCAGCTGCACAAGAGCTGGGGAGATGGGAAGAGGTTCTGGGAGAATATAAAAAATCTCCTTGGAAAGGAGGAGAAAAAGGACCACCAGTTGCTCAACATAAATGGATTGTCCATTGCGGACTCTCAGAGCATAGCTGAGTCATTTAATGCCTCATTCACAGACCTAAGCACTGTCCTTCCACCTGACTATCTGAAGCCAGAGTATGGTCAACCAAGTAGCAAACTAATAAGGATAAGCCACCCTAATTTCTACTTCAAGCGGGTGGCCACCAAGAAGACAAGGTCCTACATTATGAATGCCCATGGCAAAACCAGGATGGGAATCAATGGGGTTGATATGAAGCTCGTAGCACTTGTCTTTGATAAGCTTATCGTACCTATCTCCAAACATTTTAACAAATCCCTCTCCCTTGCCAAATTCCCCATGGTCTGGAAACAAGCTCTGGTAACACCAGTGTTTAAGAGTGGGGGACAGGTCCAACATTGCTAACTATAGGCCCATTTCAATCCTCTTCCCATTATCCAAAGCACTGAAATGGATTGTCACGGACCAAATAATCGATTACTTCCATAAGTACCAACTTCAATGCCCCCAGCAACATGGTTTTCATAAGAACCACAGCACTGTTACTGCACTGGTCAAATACTCTAACTCTGTGCAATGGCCCTTGATGAAGGCAAATTAACTGGGTCAGTCTTTATAGATTTAACAAAGGCCTTCGACACAGATAACCACCACCTCCTCCTAGCTTAACTTAAAAACTTGGAGGTGGCCTCAAATGCAGTATCCTGGTTCCAAGAATACCTGTCCCTTACACTCCAAAAATTCAAAATTGGCCAAGTCACGTCAGACGCTAAAGAACTGTCTCAGGGTGTTCCCCAAGAGTCAGTTCTGGGGCCCCTGCTATTTAGCCTTTTTTGAATGATCTTCCCAAGGCATGTGATAGTAAAATCATTCTGTACTCAGATGATGCTGTTCTCCTCAGCAGTAACCACCATACTGAACATCTGGAACAGGAACTACAGACCTCCTTCCATAAGCTTGAGGACTGGTTCAGTGCACATAAACTTCTGCTTAATTATAGAAAAACTAAGACCATGCTACTATCCAGCCCAAAACTAAATCAGGAGATTCCCTGTCTTAACCATCCACAACAAAGCTAAGGCCTCGCTGGAACATGTACACTCATTTAAGTATCTGGGGGTCACCATTGACGACAACCTCTCTTATGCACAGCATATTGATATGGTAGTCAAGACTGTAAACTCAAAGTTAGGAGTCTTATATAGATACCGGAAAAACCTCACACCCGATGCCCTCTGTCTCTCTATCTCAAGCTCGATTTTATCCATCATAGACTACGGGCTCATGGCCTATGGATCAGCTATGGATACTGCACTAAAGAGGATGGTAACTGCCCTTAACAAGGCATGTAGGCTTGCCACTGATGCAGACCGTTTCACTACACCTTCTCTGTACACTCAGGCTAACTGGCTGTCCCTGGAGCACAGAATAAAATTCCAAACCTGTCTTCTTGGCAAGAAGACACTTCTGGGCACAGCCCCCCACATCACCAAACTTTTCTCCCAAGCTGGCTCAAAATATGGAACCAGAGGTAGAGTGTCAGGCATGCTCGCTGTCTCATTCCACAGAACTGCACTTGGTCAACGAGCCTTCACATATAGAGCCCCTCTGTGGCTCAATGAATGCCTGGAAATCACACACAGAACTACAAGCCTACCAGTCTTTAAGACCGAACTTAAACAATGTCTCCTCTCCAGGAATAACTGTGATTGCCCATGGGGCATGTAATATCCTATGCTCCACAGACCCACCACTAAGCAGTCCTGCTCCTGACTGTACCCCCCTTTTGTCATTATCTCCCCACAACCCATCCTCTGTCTACCTAACCCCCCGCTAATTGCAACATCATTTTCCCCCTCTTTCCCTACCTACCTACCTTTCCCTTCCTCCTCTTTCTCCTTCCTACCTTGCTCCTTATAACCTCCTTTCACCTTGGCCCTACCCCCAGTCCCCATCCAACTCTACTCTGCCCCTTCCACAGTCCACCCAGCTCCTCCTTACAACCTCCTTTCACCATGACCCTACCCCCTGTCCCCACCCAACTCTACTCTGCCCCTTCCACAGTTTCACCCACCTCTCCTGGTGAAGCATCCCTTCCCACTAACTGATTCGACAAGGTCCTCTCCTAGACTGTGAACTTTTCTCCCTCCCTCTCCTCCTACCTGCTAGAGTTGCTCCCCTGTATTCACTACATTACATTAATGCCTCTGTCAAATGCCATCTTACACCACTGACTAAGCTGATTGTTGATGCTGTAATCTGTGTCTGATGTTTTATGTACATATTTTTTATTATTTGTGTAAACTGTGACTGTGTCTGACGTGGAACCTTTGTAAAAGAGCTCCTGCTCAAAGGTTGTTTCTGAATAATTAATAAATAAAATAAAAAATAAATAAATAAAGATTGTAGTTCTGGCTGCTTGTCACCTTCAGCCACTTCTGGCCATTGCAGAGCACTGTGGCAGGACAACAATAGCTCCAGAAGGCCTAGACCCGGGAGTGGCTCCACAGCCCAGATCCTTGGGGGACCCTGTCTATAATTGGGGATAGGGAGGACAGGGCACCAGTCCATTTGACACATTGGAACTGGTTAGATAAGTAGTTAGAAGTACAAGAGAGGGAGTTTGAGTCAAGACCTAGAGATTGGAGTTTGGAGATGAAGAGAGGGTGGTTGACAAGGTCAAAGGCCTTCGTGAGGTCAATGAAGACTGCTCCCGTGGCATTGCCTTGATCCATGGCATGAAAGATGTCAGAAGTGACCCTCAAGAGAGCAGTTTCGGTCCCATGAGATTTTCTGAAGCCATGTTGATGCATGGTAAGGGCATTAGTCTGTTCAAAGAAAGAGTACAATTGATTATACAGGAGTCTTTCCTGATTTTTGCGATAGGACACATGATGGAAATAGGTCTATAATTCTTGACGTGGTTAGTCAGGCCAGTTTTGTGTATGGGGACAACAGTAGCAGTTTTCCATTTGTCCGGGATGGAGTGTGTGAGGAAGGATTGATTAATCAGCTGGGCAATCGAGTGAGCCAACTCGGGTGCACCGATCCTAAGGAATCTAGGCGGCAGGGTGTCATAGCCAGGAGAGCTATTGGGGTTGAGACCCAATGAGAGTTTAAGGACTTCTTTATGTGTGGTAGGTTTTATTTGAAAGAGGGGGCAGTGAGCTTTGGGGTAGGGAGTTTGCAGTGCGGGGCGGGTATCCGGAAGACCTACCTTGTAAATATCGAGGTCGGTGAAGAATAAATTGATACCTGCGGTGATCTCAGAGGGCGAGGATAGTTCTGTGCCTTTTGAGATCATGGTCTGGGGATTTTCCATTCATTGCCCTTAAGGAGGACATTGATTTGCATCCAGAAGCATTTAGGGGCGGCGAGGTTACTTACTTGCAGGGATTTCCTCTTGAATTTGATTACTTCAGTTTTACAGGCATTCCACAACTGCCAGTAGGATTGTCAATCAGTTTGGAACCCAGACAATAGCCCACTTCAATGCTAAAAATTCCATCTTGTGAAGCCGGCCCAGTGGCATGGAGGGCTGAGGCAGCGATGCCTTACCTCCTGCCACGCCGACGACCCATGTTCACAGTGTGAGAGGGTCATTGGGGGCTGGCCGGGGTTGGAGAGGATCGAGCATCTGGAGGACAGCTCTCCTCTCCCAGGGAAGGTGGGGAACAGAGGCTGGTGAGTGCCTGACACCTAGCAGAGGCTAGGTATTGGCACACCTGGTCCTGTACAGTGGGGGACAGAGGCGGAGCAGCCAACGGGCGTGGGACATGTGGGCGCACACATGGCATGCCTATCATCAGCATTGCAAGCTCCGCCGCTGACAAGGAAAACAGCAAAAATAGTGGCCCTGGTTGAGTGACTTGATGGCCATCCATCAGGAACGCGCCACCTCCAGAGGGCATCACTGACAATACTGGATCCAGTCCTGGTGGGGAGATTGAGGGGCTCTCCGTCACCCCGCCATAGAGGGGTAAGCCATGGGATTAGAGTGGTGATGGCCCAAAGTGTGGAGGATGGTACAGGACGGACAGTGGCCAGAGGATACGGATTCCAGGAAGAAAGAGCCAACCGGGGGGCCAGGGGAGAAAAATCACCAAAAAAAACAAATTCCAGCTTGTGGACGGGATACTTTCTTTCCAAGGGGTAGAGACTCCGAATCGCATATGCCATTGGGTGCAGACCCTCTGGATATTCTTCATACAAAATTGCCCCAAGGTCACTGAAACTTGCATCTGTATGTAGGATATAGGGCTTCTGTGGGTCAGCATAGGCGAGCAGTGGTGCGTGAGGCAGGCAGTATATAATGTCCTCAAAAGCTCTATCACACTCCTCAGTCCACCGGGAGCCAAGAGGTTCAGATGGATGAAAATATTTAGGTTGTTCAGCTTGGCCTTCAGAAGGAGGGGTCCTCTTGCTTGTATTTGTTGGAGAATACCCCTGTAGTAAGTGCAAAAGAGGCCTGACTAGTCTGGTGTAGTCCCTCATGAATCTCTGGTAATACCCACAAAAAACAAGCAGCCATTGCAGTTCTTTCAAGTTCCTGGGTTTTTGCCAGGAGGTGAGGGCCTCCACTTTACTGGGGTTGGTCTGAATGCCCTTAGCAGAGACGATGTGTCCAACATATTTGACAGAGGCCTGAAAGAATTGGCACTTACCAACAGAAAGCTTCAGGGCAAATTCTTCCAGTCGGTCTAACACCTTGAGTAGCCATGACTCATGCTCTTCCAGCATCTTTCCAAACACGATAATGTCATCTAAGTAAACCAAGCACTCCAGCAGGTTCATGTCCCCCACAGCCATTTCCATAAGGTGCTGCAATGTCGTGGGGGCACCCGAAATGCCCTGAGGCATTCTCAAAAATTCGTAAAATTCTAGGAGGCATATAAAAGCTGTCTTCTCCTGATCCTGCAGGGCCATGGGAATTTGATAATACCCACTTCTTAAATCCAAAACTGAAAACCACTGGCTGCCATTCAAGCAGACCAGAGCATCTTGTATTCGTGGTATCATATATTGATCTGGCACAGTGCACTTGTTGAAGGTGCGGTAGTCCACGCACATCCTGATATCCCCACTCTTTTTTCTCAACACCACTATAGGCAAGGCATATGGACTTCAGGACTCCTGGATGATGCCTGCAGCCAGCATCTCCTAAAGGTGCCTCCTTACATCTTCAATTCAGCGAGGACGAGACATCTGGATCTCTCCCTGAAGGGCCGCTCATCTGTGAGCCTTATGAGATGCTGCTCTCCCAAAACACAGCCAACATCCCACTCGTGCAAGGAAAACACTTTTGCCCTGGTAGCCAGCTTCTTCTGGACCTGCTCTTTCCACCCCTCAGGGATGGGGGAGTTTCTCAAATCAAACAAGGCAGGGTCAGTACCACCATAATCACGTCTTCCTTGAGCATCAGGCTGCACCACTGTGTCGGCACAGTAAACCCTCACTAACGTCCGGCCCCTTCTGACAACCACTTCTCTGTCAGTTGTGTTCCTCACTTGCACTGTCACTCTTCGAAAATAGGCATGCACCCGTGCCAGTCAGACACTGGGTTTCACCAACAATCCAGCCAGCAATCCATGTTCCTCAGGGTCTTCTAGCATCAACATTTTGTTCTTTACCTCCTGTTTTAGTCACACTACTTCGTTGATATTACACTCTGCATTGGGGGGCAACACAATCTCCTCGTCATCTCTCCTCCAAACTATGCCCACAGATTCATCTACATCTTAGAGAGGGTTGTGCCCTTGTCTCTTATAGGCCTCTTGAGCCACTGAATGAATGGGTAATTTCTTCCCTCACTGTTCTGCTTCTCTGACTTGGCAAAGCTGAGCGAGCCTCCCGAACATGTGGTCATTTGTGCCCACCAGCACGGGTATCCCGTCATACACACCAGTCTCAGGACAGATTAAAGCCAAGGTCTCAACTGCATCTCCCACTCCAACCACATTAGTGGGGAAAGCCATCCATACTCTGACATATCCGAGGTAGGGGTAAGACTTCTTACGAAGCCCCCACACGTGTAGTCCTTCCAAAGGTTGCAACTCCAGATGGGATAAGTGTCTATCATACTAGGTCTTGAAGATGATAGTGACCTAGGAGCCACTATCAAGGATGGCATGGGTGGTGACTCCCTCTATGGTGACAAGAGTTTCTGTTGACGGCTCCACTAGCCAGTGTATATCCAGGGATGCAACTGAGGTGGCTTTCGCTGAAGAGGCTTTTACATTAGCTATGGAGCTGGATCTGCATGGGGCTCTGGTGCGCTCCTTTACCAGGCCCCACTGAAGTTTCCCAGTGGCTTTCCTTCCTTGCCCAAGAGTCTGTTAGCCACTCGAAGTGGATCTGTTGGTGCCTGGCACCCTCTCCAGTAATGCCCATTCCTTCCACATTGGTAGCAGATCATCCCTTCTCGTTTAGGTTGTCCGGGGCAGTAGGCCTCAGGAGGCGGTTGGGGTGGTGGATAGCTTGGGGCCACTGGGTACACTAAGGGAATAGAGGGGGAAACTGGAGCAATTGCAAAGGGAGCAGGAGGGGAAACTGGGGCTAATGTTTGGACTATAGTTACTGGTTTGTGAGCCCCCTGCCCTTACCACTCTCTGGGTCTTTAGCTCATTAACAACCTGACTCAGTTCCTGCAACTGGGCTTCAATCTGAGGTACTGTAGGGGGCAGTGTAGATGACACCCCCTGGCCCATCACAGGAAGGGTGGCAGAGGCTGCCTGAGTGGACTGCTCAGCGGAAGCTTTCGGGGGTCCTAACAGGACCAACACTGACCTTATCCAACATTTTCCTGCATTCTTTCAGTAACCTTTTTACTTCAGAAGCCTCAGCTGGAGAAGTGGCTTCCTGGACCTGAGCAGTAGCTACCAGAGTGGGCCGGACCCCCCACTGGATATCTCTTTCCTCCATCTCTCTCACCTCCCTAAGCAGCAGCTGCAGTGGAGGTGGATTACTCATTTTGTCTTTCAGGCCCAACTTTAGTAGCAACAATTCCGAGTACCAGGCACCTCTCAGTATTTCTTCTAAGCTAGTCTTATTCAAGTCAGAGGCCTGGATCCCCCCTTTTCTATATACCTTCTGCAGGGTCTTCTCCAGCCTCTGCACATATTCAGACAAGGGTTCCCCCTTCTGCTGGCAGGTTGCTCTGAACCCCCACCATAAGTCTTCACATGTCTTTGTGCTACTGAAAGCACTGTCCAAGGCAGCTACAGTATATAGTCTTCTACCTTGGCCTCAGGGTCAGTGGTCCAGAGAGACCAAATGGCATCGAGAGCAGGGCCCCACAAGCTCTCAGTTAACCTTTTCTGTTTTTCCCCTTCACTGCACTGCCAATCTTGTAGCAGTGGTAACACATAGTTTAACCATGACTCATAATCCTCCTCCCCCATGGGGAGTAGGCTTTACCCCAAAACATCCTCAACTTCCTAACAGATTCACTGGAGCGGGCACCTGCCCGGCCTAATCTCGTGATCTGCAGGGCTCAGGCTCTCCTCCCCCCAGGAAACAACACTGAACATTTTCACTATAGCCCAGGCCTCTGCCTTGCCCTCTACCTCTACAGCCTCTGGCATCCAGGCAGCCTCTATAGCATTTATATATACCATCAACACAGTTAACTTCCCAGTACTTGAATCAAGCATCTGTCCCCGCACTTTTACTTTACCTAGTTTCATTATGGTGGGCAAGTGTTTTTTTATTTTGCCCTCGTCCATCTCAGGGGGTACTCCTAGCAGCAAAAAGGACCTCCGGGGGTCCATCTTCATACCCCCACTCCATCCCATCAACTTCACTTTATCCTTTTCTTGAGACCTACATTTCAGCCGGGGGGGGGGGAACAGACTTGGGTGCTGGAGACCCAACAGAGGTCTTTATAGTCGGGTCCTCCATGGTGGGCATGGCTGGTGAACAGGAGATCCCAGCAGTGCCTCCAAAGATGTAACCCAGTAGCCCAGACGCCATGTGCCAGTGGACTACTACCCCTGCCTGTTGGCCCTCTAACAGGTTAAGGGGCCTGGGTCCTGTTGCGTTGGTGTTCGGGGTCCTATCCCAAAGATAATAAAAATAGCGCAGTGCCTCCACCCAGAAAGAATTTCAAGTGGGTCAGGTGACTGGCTGGCACAGCTCCCTGAGATGCTGCACCTCCCCACCTCCCCTGCCAACCACCCCACACACTGGATACCCAACAATTCAGTACCACCATAAACCATGAACAGTAATGCTTTGACAGACTCAGAGAAGTCCTGCACATACAATTTCAAATGGTAAACCACAGCTTTATTTAGTTTAAGGACTAGGGAAGGGGTACCAGGGCAAAGGATGGCTGTGGATAAAAACTGGTTAGTTAAAATAAACAACAACAATAACATTGGGGCCTGCAGGCCAAGCCCTCCCCCACCGGTACCAGTGTCCCCAAAAGGTCTCTAGGGGTACCCACTAGGTGCAGGCCTGCTCCGTGCCACAGGTTGACTGGCTGTTGGGGCCCTGAAATATTTTAGAAGAACTTGTAGAATAAAAACAGAACAATTCCCCTTTTTCCGTCCCAGGAACCAGGTCCTGGGCACTCACAGTTTGTCACTCTCAGCACCGGGGAAATGGAGCTCCTTGGTTTAGTGCAGCACAACAGAAACAGGCCAGCCAGGATCCTGCTGACTGGATGGAACTTGCTCAAGGATTTTGCAGTTGGTCACATTGATTGTAGTTCTGGCCACTTGTCACCTTCAGCCGCTTCTGGCCCATTGCAGAGCACTGTGGCAGGACAGTACCAGCCCCAGAAGGCCCAGACTCAGGAGTGGCTCCACAGCCCGGCTCCCACGATGGGTTGCAGGTGCCCTAGCACCCCAGCAAGCACTGGTGACCTCCTGAGACTGTGAGTTCCACTTGGGAGCGGTTACCAAGTTCCCTCCCTGGCTATGAATGAGGACTCCCAAATGGTGAGGGTCATCCTGCAGTCCCTGCACTGAGTTCACAACAAGGAAAAATCCACAACAGTTAGTTTGAGCAAAGTCCAGAGCTAATAGGAATGGGTGCTAGCCCAAGTTTCAAGAGGCGCAAGTGCAATTCAACAGGGGAATCCCAGAACATCAAATCCCTGCACAACGGTTCACACTTTCCAGATTAGCAGTGTCCACAACCTTTTCTTTGGCTGCAGCTGGGACTCAGCTCTCAGCCACTTTAACCAATTCGCTCAGGACATACACAGTACCTTGTTAGCACCCCAATGACTAGAGCCACTTTTTTCTCTTCAGAATTTTAATGGCAGTCCCACACAAACACACAACATCTCAGCAGCAACTGTGGCACTCTGGCAATCCGCACAACCTTCTCAGCAATTTCGACTTCCTAGTGCAGGGTTTCTGCAGCATTCAGTTCCTTCCATCAATAATAAAGCAACTTCTCAATACCTGGGGAATCAGCATCACGGTTCAGTCTCATTCTCTTTTTCCCATTTTCCCTCTGATTCTGCAACACAGCAATCTCCAATTCCAGCAATTTCCAAGTCTGCAACACAGCAATCTCCACATAGAGCCTGGGTAAGCTTCTGACATTCAAAGTCCATGCTTACAGAGTACTCCTGACTCATACAGAACCCGGGAACAGACTGAAGAAATCCCAGAAGGTCCACACTGTTTCAGCCGAAAACCCAGCATTCTGATTGGCTGATGGAGCCCACTGCACTCTTATTATATCTTTCCTCTGTCCCCTAACTCTCTTCCCTGTCGTAGACTAGCCCTTCAGGGGCTCCCTGCCCCTCAGGTGGGAGAAATGCAGATACCGGGCGGTTGTCGCTTCCACAGCCGCTGCCTGAGACACCTAGACCGGACTCCTTACCAGCGAGGTGTGGCATTGCTGATATCCAATCGGAATGCGAGAGCTTTTCTGCTCTGGTGTCTGATTGGCTCCTGAATTCTGCTCCTGTGTTTCCCTCAATACTAAGCTAAAATCTGATTTTCTGTCTAAAACTTGCACAAAATAGAGCTGTACTTACTTATTGCCTAACAGTTATGACCTCTCTTTTTTCCTGTTTAGAGTGTCAAGAGTTGGGACTCTGTTTGATTACACTCCTTTCTGAATTTTTGTGGTTGGGCCAGTCTTTAGGCATCAAGGAATACCCAATTCTGTTGTCCTGCTGTTTTGGTCCTCCTGCTGGTTCAGATGTTCCATTGTCCATGGCCTAGTACTTAATACCAACCCCTTCCTCCATTCCCTGCCAAGGATATGCTCTCCACGGGCTCCCTGCCCATAAGCATGGGAAACCCAGGCACCGGGCAGTCGCCACTACCTCAACCGCTGCCTGAAAACCTAAGCTCGGACTTTCCATTAGCAAAGCATGGCATTAGCAGCCATCCAATCGGAATGTGAGTGCTCCACGGCGTTGGCTTCCAATTGGTTCCTGCACTCTGCTTCTGTGTCTGTTCTAAACCAAGCACAAATCTGATTTCCATGCCGAAATTTGCCAAAAGAACTGTAATTACTTTTCTCCTGGACTGTTAAGACCTTCTGTTTAGAGTGTTACATTTAGGGATACTGTGTGATTACACTACTTTTGAAATTCTGTGCTTGCATCCGCTCCCTACACAAGCGGCCGATCACTTCTCCCTACTGAAGTTCCTACTAAGCCTCATCTTATGTCCTCCCTAAATATTACAGAAGCACTCTGAACTGAAATGACTGATGTAACATTGATTACTTACTTGCATTAATTGTTCTTTACCTGTGTTATTTGGCTCTATTGTAAATATCTCTGTATGCATTGTGTCATTTGACCCGAAACTAACCAGGTCCATCTTGTAAATGAGCTTGCTCAACGATGTTCGCCTGGATAAATTAAGATTTTGATTGATTGATTGACTGATTGATTGATTGATTGATTGCTTGAGCGAGCCTATTAATAATGGATATCCATACAGATCAATATTTCCTGCTCATTTATTGGGGCATGATCTAGGCACCTGAATTAGTCCCCTCCTTTTCCCAGGAGTCCCTCTGTCCAGGGTTTGGGTGCCTAGAATCAAACTCAAATCAAATCAAACTTTATTTTTATAGCGCCTTTCAAAAACCAAGGTGCTGCACATAAAACCAAATACAAATATAATATTTAAAACAGGAAGATACAATACATTAATCATTAGGGAAGGCCAAGTTAAATAAATACGTTTTTAACTCAATCTTAAATCTGTCAATGGTCAGGCATTCTCTTAACCGGCGAGGTAGAGAATTCCACAGGGTTGGAGCTGAAAAAGCAAAAGCACGGGCGCCTGATGTTTTTAATCATACCCTAGGAATCTCTAGCAATCCCCCGTCGGTGGATCGGACAGGACGGGAAGGGCAGTAGGGTATCAAGAGGTCTTGCAGGTAACCGGGTCCCTGATCATGTAGGGCTTTGAAGGTTAGCAAACCAACCTTAAAGGTGATCTGCCACTGAATAGGCAGTCAGTACAGTTCACGGAGCACAGGGGTAATATGACTGGACCTAGAAGTCCCAGTCAAAAGCCTAGCTGCCGCGTTCTGCACTAACTGCAAGTGGCACATATCAACCCCTGGCAGCCCTAGGTAGAGAGAATTGCAGTAATCAAGGTGGGTAGTGATGAAGGCCTGGAACATTGATTGGCTGCTTGGCTGCTAGAGAGGGGTCAAGAGTCACAACAATGTCAGCTCCCATTTATTTATATGGAGTCCCATACAGTTTAGTGCAGTTTCTGCCCTTTATAAGACTGGTGCAGCCCAACACAATCCTTTATTTTCATAGACCCCCACCCGATTGTAGCCCCAACTGCCCAACTTCCCCTGTCAAACAAGCCCGCTTTTGTGCAATCACTCCCAGTACTTTTGCTGTTGCTGCCCCCCGAAACTTTGTCCGCCTAGGTGGCAGGCAGCAACCTCATTAATATTCATGACGTCTCATGAATGATTCATGAGCCCTCATTCATGCCCCGATTCTAAACTTTATTTTAAAAATATTGATGGGGCTTTGGCCCAACTCCTTCAGGTCTCTGATCCCCATTCAGCACACTAGGGGCACCAGGACTGACAGACACCTCCCGTCTTAACCACAACAGCGGTCAGAAACATCAAGGTGCTTTGTAGCACATGCGCGATTGCCGGCTTCTTTGAAAATCACTGGCGACTCATGTTTTAGGATTTAAGCCCACCAAAAGAGGGCTAAATACAAATATGGGGGTGTACGTGGGACTGGAGGAGTGACAGGGAAACCAGCCAGCGAGCAGGAAGAAAACGGAGGGGAACCAGCTGGTTCAGGAAAACTGGGACAAACTGGAGAAATGTTGGGCAATGAAGGTAAGCCCCCAAAGGGGCGTTACAATTGAAAATGGCAGTCGCAGGCTATATCATGCCTTGCCTGTCTACCCTTGCCCCGTACTGTCACCGGCTCGCCGACCCTCCAAAGAGGGCTAAATACAAATATGGGGGTGTACGGGGGACTGGAGGAGTGACAGGGAAACCAGCCAGCGAGCAGGAAGAAAACGGAGGGGAACCAGCTGGCTTATTTAGATGCAGGGTCTCTGGGTGGGAGGAGAACGGCCATCCCCTTCCCAGCCCTGCCACAGGGAGCAATTTGTAGGGGATGTGGGGCTTGATGGACTGGGGAGGCAGTTGCCAGGTGAGGGAGGCAGGGACAGGGATAAACTACCACCAGCAACGTGCCCCAGAGAATAAAATGTATGTAGACAAAAAAGAAGGGCAGGAGGGGAACTGTGTAGAGGAAGATTAGGAAAAAGAAGATATCCTGAACAGATAATTTTTGTTCAATCTGCACAGTGGAAGGGGATGGGGATGGACCACGTAAAATCAGCAGGAACACTGGCCGGGGGGAGGTAGACACAAGTCCATTTAAAGAGGAGAGAGCTGTAAAAGGATATGCAAATCTGAAAATGGACAAAGTTATGGGGCCAGACAGGGTATGTCCATGGGTGTTAAGGGAGCTCAGGGAGGTACTGGCAGCACTTCTGACAGCCCTTTTCAACAACTCACTAGAAACAGGAGTGGGTCCAGAGGACTGGAGGAGGGTAGAAGAAGTCCTGCTTCATAAAAATGGTAGCAGGGAGGAGGCTAGCAATTAGAGTCTGGTCAGTCTGACATCAGTATTGAGGAAGTTAATGGACACATTCTTGAAGGAAAGGATTGTGGAGTATCTTCCATTCAGCAGGTAACAAGACTCAAGGCAGCATGGATTCATGGGGGCAGATCATGTCAGGCGAACCTGATGGATTTCTTCAACTGGGTGATCAGAGAAAAAAGATCAGGGTGGGGCAGTAGAAGTGGCTTACTTAGACTTCAGCAAGGCCTTCAACACCGTACCACATAGGAGGATCATAAAGAAACTGGGCAGTCTGGGGGGGGTCCGAAGGTGGTAAACTGGGTACGAAATTGGTAGATGGATAGTTGACAGAGGATGGTGGTAAACAGAACTCACTTGGGTGAAGAGACAGTGACCTGTGGGGTACCTCAGGGCTTGGTACTGGATCCATTCCTCTTTAATGTCTTTATAAGTGACATTGCAGAAGAGCTGAAGAGAATGTATGCCTCTTTGCAGATGACACCAAAATCTGCAATACGGTGAACACCCCAGAGGGAGTAGAAATAATGTGTAGAGACCCAGAAAAACTTGAGGAGGGGTCAAGGGTATGGTGGCTGGGTTTCAATGCGAAAAAGTGTAAAATCATGTACCTAAGGCACAGAAACCCAGAGGCAGAGTATAATATGGAGGAAGAGGTACTGATGGTCACCAAACAGGAAACAGACCAGGAAGTAATCATATCTGATGACCTCAAGGTGACAAGGCAGTGCAACAAGGCAGTAGGTGGGGCCAGTGGGATGCGGGGGTGCACAGGAAGGGGTAAACTGATGGGTGGGGCAACAGGGGTCACAATACCCTTAGTCACCTGGCAGAGGAGGCTGACCGGCCTCCTCACCAATCAAGGCAAAAGGAGGAGGGGTCAGACAAGGGACGAATAATAAGGACAGGCGGGAGGGACTGGAATCGTGGGAGAGAAACAGGCAGTCCAGGAGTGGAGGGGGTCTCAAGTCATGGTGGAAGGTTGTGTCACTGAATGGAATAAGCCTGGGGAACAAAATGGCTGAGCTGCATTCGCTGATGGCAGATGGAGAGGCAGACGCTGCTGCCATCACGGAGACATGGGCCATGCCAAATCACAACTGGGACCTCTCCATCCCTGGGTACAAGCTGCATAGGAAGGATAGAGAGGTGCAAAGGGGGGTAGGAGTGGCTCTGTATATGAGGGAAGGGATAACCTGTACAAGGGAGGATGAGATGGATGGAAAGACAGAGGTGCTGTGCGTACAGGTACGATCAATGAAAGCAAAAAAGCTTAGGATAGGAGTGGTATACAGACCACTGAATCAAGATGAGGAATTAGACAGGGAAGTGGGTCCAAGACTGTGGAGATGGCCAGCAGGGGAGAGGTAGTGATCATGGGGGACTTCAATCTACCTGGGATGGATAGGAAGATCCCTGCTATCACTAGTACCAGGGCTCAGGTGCTGTTGGATGTATTCCAGACTGGGCTCCTAATATAGTGTGTCCTGGATCTGATTCTGTCTAATGGTGCACATGTGCCAGAGGTAAAGGTGGAAGCACTGCTTGCAGGAAGCGATCATCAAACTGTGTGTTTCTACCTGGATATGGGCAGGAAGAAGACAGTGACAAAAACAAGGGTGCTAGACTTCAGGAGGGCAGACTGTGGTAAGATAGGGGAGATCCTGACAAGACACCTTGCTGAGATCAGGAAGGAAGAGGAGGGTGTAGACCAGAAATGGGCCATTATCAAGGAGGGACTGATGGCAGCCGATAACGAGTGTGCCAAAATAAAGAACAAAAGATATAGAACCAAGAAGCCCTGCTGGTTTGATAGAGAAGTAGCACAGACAGTAAGAAGAAGACAGCCTTCAGGAGGTATAAACACACCCAGATGGACGAGGCAGGGAGGACTACAGTGCTAAGGCAAGAGAGGCTAGCAGAGCGGTATGATTGGCCAAGTCCAAGAGGAAGTTGCACCTAGCTGAGGGGGTGAAAATTGGGGAAAAGACCTTCTTTCAATACATTGGGGAGATGCAGGATATCAAGGGTGGTGTAGTTGGTTAAAAGGGAAGGGGGGGTGGGTGGAGAGTAATGAGCAGAAAGCAAGGGTACTTAACAGGTACTTCTATTCAGTCTTTACTAAGGAGAAGGGTGGCCTAGTACCTCAGGGGAAGAAGGGGGAAGAAACAGGGTGGGAGGAGTCATAGATGGGAAGATTGAGATTGACAGGGCGATAAAAGGCTTAAAGGCCCTGAAGGTAGACAAGTGGGACCAGATGGCATACACACGAAGGAGCTGAGGGCGCTTGAGGATGTGCTGGATGGTCCACTGGTGGACCTATTTAATACCTCTCAGGAGATGGGGAAAGTGCCCCTTGTAGGACAGCATATGTAGTTCCATGACACAAGAGTGGGCCAAGGGACAACCTTGGTAACTATCATCCAGTCAGTCTGACCTTGATAGGGGGAAGCTCATGTAAACCATACTGAAACAAAGACTGGTAAGCTTTCTGGAAGAAGATGGTCTCCAAGATGAGAGGTAGCATGGGTTCGTGTCAGGGCAATCCTGTCAGACCAACCTGATTTCTTCAACTGGGTAACCGTGCCAGTGGACAAGGGCCAGTCAGTGAACATCCAGTATCTAGATTTCAGTAAGGCCTTTGACTCTGTTCTCCGTAAGAGATTAACTCACTCACTCCCATAGTGCATATACAAGTATGAGACAAAACGTTCTATGTTTAACCTTCTTCAAAATGGCCACCGCAGGCTGAGTTAGTTAATTAGGAAGTTGGAGGACCTGGGGGTAGGGGCAAAACTGACTATGTGAGTTGGAAACTGGCTGCAAGATAGAAGTCAGAGGATAGTGGTCGGGTGGGGGGGGAGTTCTCGGAGGTTAGACCAGTCACTAGCAGGGTCCTACAGGGCTCGGTGCTCAGTCTGGTGATATTTAACATCTTCATCCACATGTGACCCCTAGGTGGCGCTATCCCAAGGGCTACTACCCCGTCTGCTTGGCTAGTAGCAGGTTAAGGGGCCTGAGTTCTGAAATGGGTGCCTCCACCCGGAGGACAGGGTTGTTAGTAACAAGGTTAACCTGGGTACAGCCCTCTGGGACACTGTAACCCCCCACTCTTTCCCCTCTAGTGGCCTGAACACTGTACAATAATCACTTTCACAATACCCCTGGTACACCACACAAGTACCCACACTGTTTGCACTTACCACCAGGGCTGGTTCCTCTGGCTCGACTCTGGGGACCCCTGCAAAACAAGGTTATGCACAGCAAATAGCAACAGTACAGTACTTTGAGCACAAACTGAACCACCATCAGATTACTTGCAGAAAAGTTAGATCTGATTTATTCAGGGACTTGAACAAGGGAGGGCAAAACAGTGTAAGAATTAGTTTAAAGGTTATATCACTTAAGCAGTTATGTATGCCTTGAGTCCCCCACACAGTCACACCTCTGGGTACCCAGGTGGAGAAGAGATGGGCTAGCCAGGACTGTTTCCCGGGATTGGCCGGCGTCGCAGATGGTTGGGGCCCTGTGATGGAAAACACAACATGCACAGTACACAATATTTGTAATCCGGAGCCAGAGGGCTCAGTTCTTAAAGGAAACAAAACAACAAGACAATCAGATGACACACTAAGACTAAGCTGTTGTTGCAGGGAGCTACCCTGTTATTTACTCACGATACCCAAGACTGGACACAGGCTGGACAAAAATCGAGACAGCAGGTGGTTGATCTGGAATGCCAGGAGAAGCAGGGCCCACACGAGTCACAGAGGTGTCGTTCCTGTTCGAGCATGGAGAAGGGGGCTGATCCCCAGGCAGGTCTCTCGTCGATGGCTTTCTCTGTGCAGCAGGTAGTCTGGCTGGTCCAGTGTGGCAAGGCCCCGGCCAAATGGAGACAAATTTGGATGCAGTCCATTTTGGGCTGGATACAGCTTCCAGCAAGCAGAACACAGTTCACACAGTGGGGAACTAACTCATGACCCACTAGCAGCTCATAGCACATTTACATGTAAGGGAATTCTACTGTACCAGGCAAAGCAC
Source organism: Neoceratodus forsteri (assembly GCA_016271365.2). NCBI lineage: Eukaryota > Metazoa > Chordata > Ceratodontiformes > Ceratodontidae > Neoceratodus > Neoceratodus forsteri. The sequence goes on from CM057458.1 coordinate 1,084,706,051, forward strand.
TCCCCGGGCACAATCGCAAAGTCTCTGCACACACCGGGAGCTTAGGGGTAGCTGGAACTCCTGACAGGCCGATCGCATTCAGCAAAATCTTCGGTCTTCTTCAGGTTGAGCCTGGCCCACTTCAGTAGTTTACTTTAGTCACACAAACTTGGATTTAGTCCAAAATAACTCTCTTCTCTCCCTCTCAGGGGCAGCAGGCAGACATGCAGGCCAAAAACTCAGTCTTTTCACAGTTCTCCCATGCGAATCCACTCAGGATTCCTGCTCAAAATCACTTCAGCTCTTTCTTCTTCAGCTTTCAGCTTAGATCTGCCCTAAACAGCAGACAGCATGGGGAATTCCCTCAGATCCAAAAGGTTCGGTTGGCTGATTCAGCTGTCAATCAAAGCAAGAGCTTCCCCTTCAGTTGCAAAACAAGGCACAAAAAGACCAATACTACAATTCCTACAGATTTTGACTTCAGACAGTTCCTGCAGTCCAGCTACATTTTAGGTCCCACCAGTACTGTTTGGTCCAATTTGCAGTCCAGGACTGAGATAGTGGAGACAAATAAAACAGTCCTTGCTACAAAGAAGGTAGGTTAGACAAACTACATTATCATTATCACTCTAAATGATTTTCAGCAAATAGTTATATCTTTCAACAGAGCTCCCTCTCAGATTACTTATGCAGCAATCAGGCAGCTCTTAAAGAGACAGTACACAAAGGCTATACAGGATCTGGTAATCACATTTAAACTGCTAAAATGCAGGACACCAGCCTGGCAGTGAGCATTTAGGCAAGCTCAAGGAAGACTTTTTGGGAACCCCCATTTGTAGGGGGGTTACACACAACATTGCAGATAAGATAAAAGGTAAAATATGACTGTTTGTGGATGACACAAAGTCCTGTGGGAGAGTGGACATGAAAGAGGTGAGGGAGGCAAGACATTAGAGAATGTTTGGCCAAATTGGAGAGGTCATCAGGTATTTGGCAACTGTGATTCAACACCTAAAAGTATGTAACCTCCCCTTCCCCCTCTGTCTAGGGGCATAATTTTATCATCACAGATGTTCCAGGGGGAAAAAAGGATTACCACAATGCGAAACAACTCAGAGCTAGTGCACCCGAAATAAAGATAGGAAAGCAGGTGTCCTACCTCTCGACAGCTTCCTCACACCATGCACTCTTGATCTCTACTTCCATTAACTGGATTTGCCTCAAACCTCTGGCTGCCAGATGCAGGACCTCCAAACCTGCAGCCTCCTGTCTCCTCTGAGCTCCCGAGCCCCTCGATCCCGGTGCAGCTTGATGGTCACCTTTTGGAATTACAACTTATGACAAAATTAAATACAAGGGGTTTCCATTTAATTTTTCCCCTTCAACTTAAATAAAGGAGAATCACTACCAAGTTTCTTCCCAACAGCTTCTTTATTTTAGCACCTGCATTCCAAATGATTTCAGTAGTACATGGGTGCCATCCTTCACCCAATAAATAAAGCAGCTCCATGGGGCTATTTAAACTTTTTACAGTTCACCCAATGCTGGACCTATCAAGCAGACTAATTATTATACAAGCAGGTTATCTTCACCTCTGGAACTTGGATGGTTTACCCAAGTAGATCCTTTCCTTGAAGAGTCAACAGGCTCCTGGCTCACTGGCACTGGTAAGCCAAAATATTTTTTTTCTTTTTCTGGGTTACCCTTTTCTGCATCTCTCTATCTGGTCTGGCTCTGGTCGACTGCCCTATCTCAGGTGCGTAGAAGTGTGCTGCTTCCCCCACCTGGCCCCTGGACCTTGGCTCAAATCTCGAGGGGTACCAGGATTTTTTCCTTCTGACCCAGGCTCTGTAACCCAAAAACTCTCCTCCCTCATGGAACCTGAACCTGTTGGTACACCAAGCACTTCTTGCACCAGTGCCCTCACTACGGCCATGTACATTCTCTCACTTCCCACTGGTTCTGAGGCCCTGAAACCCGGCCCTTCTCCAGGGCTGCCCTGCCACAAGAGAGTCCTGAGCATTGCCACCATTCAGGCCCTGCCCCCCCCCGAGCAGCCCACTCCTCTGCTATGGTTCCCTTCCTTTTCACCAAGGTCTATGACGACCATTAAGGGATGACCCCAGCCTCTGGTCCACATCTCTGCCACTACATCCTGGGCTTGAACTAAGCTCCAACCAGGAACTTCCCTCCAAGGCCTGTCCTAAGACCTGTGACCCACCCAGCCCTTAGATGCTGGGCCCCCAGGACCTGCCCCTCCATGCAGGTCCCTCTGTATGGATGAAGAACACTTCTGGCTCCCTCTACGCCTGAACTGCCCTGCCACCCCGGGTATGGAAGAGGAACCCTGCCACTGGCTTCTCTCCTGTGGGAACTCTGACATTGTCCCCACAGCCCTGGCAGCCAAACACTTTTTTTTTATTTATACTTTTTGCGCCCCCTCCTCTTCTTAACCGCCAAGCTATCCGCCTGGTCATGGATCCCCCCACGTATCCCCTGCTCCGCTGTAATTCCCTGTTACCCCTGGCTTGCCCCTCCAGTGGCAGGGACGCAGCACTCCCCAAGTAGGCGCCACGAACAACGGGTTAGGGCGGGAGTCGGGCTGAGGAGCCTAGGGGAGCCCGAGGATGGGCATCACATATGTGGGAGGAGGCTAAGTTTTTTCCCCGTTAGAGGGGCAGGAATGTGCAATGACGCCTGTGTCCGTCCCGCCTCTTAGTAACTGTTGGCCCATATGCTTTGAGGTTCTCCTGGTCTCCACCAGGTGTCCCTCTTACAACTGTGACATCCCACACCCTTCCCCCAGAGAAGGAGAGCAGTCATAGGACGCTCGATCCTTCTCCCCCCGGCTGGCCCTCCAATGACCTGAGTCCATTCCCGAACCCAGGTCGCCGGCGTTGCAAGCGGAAATCGAACCGCTGCGCCGGCGGGCCGGCAGCCCAAACACTCTTACACAGGATCACACGGGCTCCTGCCTATCCTGGCACTCTCCTACCACCTAAGCCTCCATCATCCCAACAACGCAGATACCTGGCTGGCCATCATCCCTTCAGAGCTCCCTTCCCAGCTCCTTGATGCCACATTGCTGCAGAAGCTGTCCCTGTCTGCCAACTTTGGGGGAGGGGGGTTCCCCAACAGGCCCAATCCAGACCATGGATCTCCCTCTTTGCCTGCCTCTCCTGCTCTTCCAACCACTCTCTCCAGCCTCAGGCCTCGTGCCTGGGCTGGAAATGTCCCGAACTTCCTGTGTCCACTCCTTATGTAACCCCTAGATGGCACTATCCCAGGGCTACTACCCCGCCTGATTTGCCACTAACAGGTTGAGGGGCCTGGATCCAATGGCGGGTGCCTCCACCCAGAGGTCAGGGTTTGCAATAGTTAAACTTACTTGGTCACAGCCCTCTGGGACACTGCAACCCCTTTCTTCCCACTAGTGGCCCACACAATATATCAGAATTACCTTCACCGTATACACTTACCCCAGGACTAGTTCCGCACTGGGACCTCCTGTGAAATAAGATACAGTGCAACAATCACAGTACAGTACTTTAACATAAACAAATACCTCAGGCAGTATAACTTTGCTGAAACAAGCAGCTCTGATTTATTTAGGGGATATAACAAGGACAGGGGAAATCAGGTTAATTAGCTTATCACTTTACTATCTACCTATGGCTCTGTGCATAGGCCTATCCTACCAGTTACTGTCCCTGGGTACCCAAGCCCTAGTGGCTAGTCCAAACCGTGGCAGCTGGTAGGGCCCTTTCACACAGTGAAAAGAAAATTAGTTTAAACAGTCAGCAGTACAGTGATTCCATTTGGATTTAATGTGGCAATTCAACAGGAGCGACCCTGAATTAGTACTCACGACTCCAAACAAGATAGGGTCCTTCAACGCCAGCAGGGCTACTCTTGAGCTCCACGACTCTTCACACATTTATATGGTAAAAAGAAAGTACTATACCAGGCAGGCTGCTTCTATCCCGATCGCAATTACTGCACAATACCCGGCGAACACACAGCAGATTCAGTTCCTGACAGACCGAGTGCACTAACAATTTCTCCAGTCTTCTACAGGGTGAGCCTGGTTTCTACCTTCAGAGATCCTTTGATTCTTTTCACAGGACGGATTCAGTCCTAACAAGCAGTTACACAAGCTGCAGACCGAACTCTGGGCCTTACACGCTTTTTGACTGAAACTGTGCACTGAAGGAGCACAGGGTTTTCCCTTCACTGCCAGACCTAAACTGAAACTCCAACAGACAAACTGGCACTTCCTTTGAGTTCCTCCCAGTTCTTGACTGGATTGGCTGTCACACAATAGACTGCTGCTGTTGGTCCAAAAGCGCCAAGTCAAAACTACATCTCCCAGAGTCACTGCCCATACAATCCTCTTGTGGCTGGCTCAGATTATGAGTCCAAGTTCTGATTCGTCCAAGGCACCATTTTAGAGCTAGCTTACCCCACACTGATTGGTCCAGTTCAGCAGTTCAAAACCAGAATGGGAACTAGGCAGACACAGTTCTGACTGCAAAGAAAGCAGGTTAGACAAACTGTAATTTCATTATTACTGTAAATGATTTCTGGCAAACAGTTACATCTTTCAGATAGGTTCCTTTGCACTCCTACTGACTGCAAAATGGAGTGAATTGGCAGCAGCTCGAGTGGTACTCAATCAAAGAAACACACAGTCCCCCATACAGCTAATTATGTCTGCAAGCAGACAGCTCTTAAAGAGACAGTACCAGAGGTTCTAAAACACTCACTGATAAATGGCTTAAACGCCAAACACCATTCAGGCTTGGAGCATTCAAGCAAGCTCCTGGAAGTCTTTGGGAACCCCATTTGCAGGGGGATTACACCTTCCTGGTTTGGGAAAGCTTGACGTCCACTACAAGCAAGTACCCCATAAGTTTTAACTGCAACCATATACATTTGCATTAGGCTCACACATGTAATCATCAGTCAAAATATCATTTTACCAAGAACACATTTCTGAAACATTGCAGCACGTCACTTTACACAGTATTACACACACATTGTACCATAACTCAAGTTATTACCTCTGTACATGAAACCTGAAGAGAGGGGCCCTTCCCTATCAGTTACCTTTGGGGCTGGATGGGGCAAGGGCACCATACTTAGAGGGCAACACAAGTAACTTGAGTTAGCACTGACACTCAGTTTGGGCAATGAGCTCGGGGACACATACACCTTTTATGGACAACATTGAGAGGCAAGTCCACAGACCTCCCAAGTGAATCATAACTGAGGTGCACCACAGGCTTTACAGCTCGACCAGTCTTTCTAGGGGAACTGTTACAGTCTCTGCACTCTGAGCCTCATTTTCAGCATTGTCCTCACTTGTCAGGGAGTCTCCATGGGGGTAGAGAGGCTAGAACTTGGGGCACTTTCAGCTCCAGGAGTTACAGTTTCTGAGTCCACAACATTTGGCTCGATGGAGAGCTTGACACTGGCAGTGGACTGTCAGGGCACTCAAAATACTCTTCTTGTTCGGGTGTATCACCAGTCTGTCCCAATCTATCATTTTCTCCCTGAAAGCTCAAACAGTTCAACCATGCACAATGATTCCATTTCATCTGATCTGATGCTTTGCACTTCACTTTCTGGGAGCATTGGCTCCAGGGATGAAGCTGGCTTAGACAGTCCAGAAGGCCCAGCTTTGTCTCCAGTATTGACTAGGGATTGCCTCAAACAATTGACTCAGTTCGTAAGAAGGATAGTATTCAAAGTCACTCTCACTTTCTGATATGGACTGACAGTCATGCTCAACTGGGACTTGTGCAGGGGAACACTTTAACTCTGCTTCTGTAGATGCAGACTTCCTGATCTTTTCTTAGCAGCAGCTCTAGTCACTGGTCCAGAGGGGCATCTTCTGGGGCTCAGACTCAATCAGGATTTGTCCAATGGGCAGTAAATGATTTCTATGCATTGTTTTACATCTTTGAATTGTTCTCAGGCCTTACTTTGTACACTGGCAGATCATCTAGTTTGCCCACTACAATGTGAGGGAGATGGTGTCATCTGTCAGCAATCTTGTGTTTGCCATGCAGTCCCAGATTTCTTAGCAATACCCGATCTCCCTCCTGGAGTTCCTGTGCTTTCACCTTTTATCATACCGCTCTTGTTGGCCAGATTTCTTTGGCAGCCATGGTTTGAGCCAGTTGGTACGCATGAGTTAGCTGGGCCTTTAACTTTTGCACATACTGTAAATAGTTGTCAGCTTGAACCCCATCAGGAGAGACCCCAAACACACATCTACTGGTAGTCGAGCTTCTTCCAAACATCAGGCAGTAGGGGGAGAACCCAGTGGCATCACTTTGGTGCAGTTATAAGCATGTACCAGGGTGCTAATTTGTTGGCTCCATCTAGGCTTGTCCTTTGGGTGCAGGGTGCCTAGCATATCTAGCAAAGTACGTTGAAACGCTCAGGCTGTGGGTCCCCTGGGGTGGTAAGGAGTGGTTCTGGACTTTCGACTTCCACAGAGAAAGCATCTCTTTGATCAGACAACTCTCAAAGTCTCCTTGATCAGAATGGATTCTTTGTGGAGCCCCATAGTGAACAAAAAGTTTTCACAAGTACTTTGCCACAGTGGATGCTTTCTGGTCTTTGGTGGAAAGCTTGGGCATATCTCATGAAATGGTCAGTGACCACCAGCACATTACTGATATTTCTTTGATCTGACTCCAAACTCAGAAAATCAATACAGACCAGCTCCATGGGTGCACTGGTGGTGATGTTAACAAGGGGCAGCCCTCTGAGGCAAAGCTTTCCTCTGTAAGCAGCGTACTACAAGTTCAATGTGTTGCTCCACATCAGCCCCCATCTTAGGCCAATAGAATCTGGATCTCACCAAGTCAAGTGTTCTGTCTATACCAAGGTGCCCCATGTTGTTGTGCAAGGACCTCAGTACTGAGTCTCGAAAGGCAGTGGGCAGCACTAGTTGTTGTTTGTCTACTTGTCCCTCTGTCTACTGTTTCTCTGTATAACAGTTTATTGATCAGTTTCAACTTAGGACCTTCTTTGTATAACAGTGCAGTTCTCAAATCAGTGGAGCGTAATTTGGACACATCTTTTCCTGCATAGAGGGCTTCTAAAGCTGCTTTGATCATGGGATCGCGGGATTGAGCCCGCCGAATACTGTCATTGTCCAGCTGAGGCAGTGCACCAATGTCTATTGCAGAAAAGTGGCACAAGCAGCAGGTATGCAATTCTCAAAGGGTCCCAAGCAATCCACCATGCAGTCCACTGCGTCTGTGGACATTTGTTCCTCCCTGTCAAATTCCAGCAGAGTGCCCAAATGTCAGGTTCTGCCAATCGGACCCAATCATTCTGGGAACAGGCCTCTGGGAGAGAGCATCAGCATCTATGTGGTTCAGACCTGCTCGGTATTCGAGAGCATAGTCATATGTAGATAATGCAGAAAGCCACCTATGGCCAGTGGCATCCAACTTAGCTGAGGTCTGCACATAGGTCAAAGGATTATTGTCAGTTTTACTAGTATTTTAGCCCCATACAAGTACTCATGGAATTGGTCAACAATAGCCCACTTCAAAGCTAGGAACTCTAACTTATGTACAGGATAGTTCTTTCGGATGGGGTCAGGCTTCTACTGGCAAAGGCCACTGGTCTCAGGCCATTCTCGTGCTCTTGGTACAACACAGCCCCAACCCTTGCAAGCTAGCATCAGTGTGCAGGACGAAGGTTTTCTTGGATCGCATAGGCCAGCACTGGAGCATTGGTAAGTTGATATATGATCTCATGAAAAGCAGTCTCACAATCAGGAGTCCAGCGGGCCCCAAATACTTCACTCGGATGAAAATACACTCTTTCAGTCTTGAGGACGCTGACTTTTGGTATTTTGTGGGTTGGGGATACACTTGAGTAAGGTTAAGTAAAGGCGGATCACTCTTGAATAGTCCTTGATGAAGCGCCAATAATAACCACAGAATCCCAGGAATCTTTGCAGTTCTTTAGATTTTTGGCTGTGGCCAGGTGGTCAAGGCCTCAACTTTACTTGGGTCGGTCTCTATTCCTCGGTGGATACTATGTGTCCCACATACTTTACTGATGTTTGAAAGAATTGACACTTATCAATGGACAGTTTAAGGCCAAAGTCCTCAGTCGGTCCAATACCTTAAATAATCTGCTCTCATGTTCCTCCAGTGAGCTGCCAAACACAATAACATCATCTAGGTATACCAGGCACTCTAGTAAGTTCATGTCCCCACTGCACGCCTCCATCAATCGTTGAAAAGTGGCTTGGGCACTGAAATCCCTTGAGGCATCCTCATGAATTTAGTAGCAAGCGGACAGATAAAGGCTGTCTTCTCACGGTCCTCTGGGGCCATCGGATCTGGTAGTACCCACTGCGGAGATCCAACACAGAGAACCACTTGCTCCGCTTAGGCAGTCCAAAGCATCCTGAATGCGGGCATTGTGTACTGATCAGGATAGTCCGCCCGGTTTAAGGTGATAATCCACACACATCCTTACTGTCCCATTCATTTTCCTCACTACCACAATGGGGAAGCATAAGGCTTCTGGATTCTTGTATTACACCAGCAGCTAACATCTCTTGCAGATGCTGTCCCACATCATCTATGTCAGCAGGTGCCAGGCGTCGAGACCTCTCACGAAATGGTCTTCGTCATGCAGCCGGATATTGTGCTCAGCTCCTTGCACGCATCCTACGTCCCATTCCTTTAAAGAAAACACCTGGTCTCTGGGCAAGCTTTTCACTGATCCTCACTTTCCATTCAGCTGGCAACGGGAGTCGCCAATCAAACAAGTCAGTATGTATTTCTGTCATTCTTCCTCGAACTCTTGCTGCTGGGTAGCACTGCAGTGTCCGCACAATGCACATTAGCCAGGATGCAACCTCTATTTACCGAATGTCTCTTTCAGACACATTATGAACTTGGACCATTACCTTCTGGCATAAGCATGGGCTCTAGCGGCAAAATACTAGGCTTGACCAGCAGTCCCTCTGGCAATTTTCCATCGCGGGTGCATCCAACATTAATATTTTATTCTTAACATCCTTTCTGATACGGACCTCTCCTGTAAGGTACACTGGCATTTGGCGCCAGAATCAGAGACTCAGGATCCTTCTTCCATACAATTCCGACCGGTTCCTCTGGTTCTATTTTTTCAGCATCTCTGGCCTCATAGGCCTTCTTAATTAAAGCTGGAACTCTTAAAGCTCTACTAGTTTTGACCCTGTTTTTCATAACACAACTGTGCCAGCTCTTCCAACATATGAGCATTTGTTCCAATCAACAAAGGACACCATCATACAGTCCAGTGGGGACACACTAAGGCTAGAGTCTCTACTTGTTCGGCCACCCAGCCACGGAGGTGGGGAAAGACAGCCAAATTGGATATACCGGAATAGGGGTAGGCCTTCTCACTTAACCCCATACATGCAGTCCTTCTAATGGTTGTAAGGGTACGTCTGACAAATGCTTCTGATACCAATCCTGGAACATAATTGTCACTTGGGAGCCATTGTCTAATACAGCTCTTGTAGACACTCCATTCACCTTACAGTGGTCTCCATGGAGGGACCCACTATTCTGGACCAGTCTGGAGAGGCGATAGTGGGGCCTGGCAACTGACCTTGCCACAAAATGACGGAGTTAGCATTTTGGTGCCTCACTGGGATCATTTGCACCTCTTAACCACTGATTTGTTCTCTGAAGCCTCCTTGTAGCCTATATGCAACTTTGTCAGTGTCTTTGGGGACCGCATTCCTTTTCATGTGCCCATCCTTCCCACAATTATAGCAAAACATACTTTCTGGAGTTTGAGCTGGCCGAGCGCCACACTGGGAGCCAGGGCGGGGTATTACTAACTGGAAACCTTGGTGCCATCTCTGTCTGCGGCGTGATAAGCATTTGGAGACATCTCAGTTTCTCCACTTCATGGTCAAGGAATTGAGTTTGGAGCTGTTATCAGCAGGAGATACATGGGTGGGTACCCCACCCCATAGCAGATGCAGTCGGATATAGGTCAGACCCGCATTGCAGGCATGGCCTTCATAAAGGGACTGTTTTTGAATTCTCGGATCTCTCTCAACAGTTCGCCCCATTGTGGCATATATATTTTTCTTGTCAGAGCACTCATTGACTGTCAACCTCTGCCCTGAACTTCACTTGATGGGTCACCCTCAGTCACTCGGGTCATAGCCACAGCTGTTGGTGCAGGTCCTCCCAGGTCGCTTTTCTCAACTCCTCGAATTTCTCTCATTAACTCATCATAGGAGGGTGGGATTCAGCTCCATTTGCCAGGCTGAACTGAAGCAACAGCAGTTCTGAGAAGGGGGCAGACTTAAGGATTCTGTCCAGTCTGGTTCGGTCCAGTTCAATCACTGGCAACTACCCTTTCTGAGGCATTCTTGCACAATTTTTTCCAGCCGAGAGACACACAGACAACTCCCCTTGGTACTGTTGTGCATTTCTTACTCTCCACCATAGGTCCCTCATCAGAATCTGGGCTCCCACACATTCTCCAAGGCCTCAAGATAGGCCTGTGCAGTCGCTCAGGGTTACTGGCCCCTTTAGCACGGATGGTAGCCAGGGCAGGACCTCAGAGGCTCTCACTAACCCTCTTGCTTTTCGCTTCCGAGCATACTGCCATTCTAGCACTTGGGGCAACATAGTCTATCCAGGTCTCCCAGTCATCCTCCCTTGGGGTGGGAGGGTGCAGAGAAGATCCTCAACCTCGTAAGAGTCGTGATTAATGGCAGGTGCAGAAATAGGAGTCTGCATTGGTTCAGCCACCATTACGGGTACTGGAGCGGGAGAGGGTGTTGGGGAGGAACACCCCAGGTGGCAAGAATAGTTTCTTCAAGTCCTCCACAGTTTCCCTTCCCCAGCAACCATTTAGCAAATTTCTCCTCAAAAGTTTCAGACAGTGGTGGGGGCTCATTCCCACCGGGTCTTTACTGTACTTAGTTATCACTCAGGCAGTGAGGGCTCCTCTGGGGTAATGGTCTGTGGCACTTTGAGCCATCGGGATCCTAAACTCTACTAGGGCCAGGAAAGTGTGGGTGAGCAGATTAGCATGCCGACCCACCACCACAGGGGTTTTGTAAACCTTCCACCTTGGAAAGTACTCCTGTACAGTGTCCGTGATTGATACCCAGGGGATGTCCAGGATAAGCATAGCATTTTGGGGTCAATCCTCCCAGTACACCACTCCACCAGCCGGTGCACAGCCACTTCTGTCGGGTACCCATTTTTTTCTTAACAGTGGTTCAGAATATGGCCACTAGAGGACACACAATCCCAGTGGTGAGCCTCCAAGATGTAACCCCTAGATGGCGCTATCCCAGGGCTACTACCTGCCTGATTTGCCACTAACAGGTTGAGGGGCCTGATCCAATGGCGGTGCCTCCACCCAGAGGTCAGGGTTTGCAATAGTTAAACTTACTTGGTCACAGCCCTCTGGGACACTGCAACCCCTCTTTCTTCCCACTAGTGGCCCACACAATATATCAGAATTACCTTCACCGATACACTTACCCCCAGGACTAGTTCCGCACTGGGACCCCTCGAAATAAGATACAGTGCAACAATCACAGTACAGTACTTTAACATAGACAAATACCTCAGGCAGTATAACTTTACTGAAACAAGCAGCTCTGATTTATTTAGGGGATATAACAAGGACAGGGGAAATCAGGTTAATTAGCTTATCACTTACTATCTACCTATGGCTCTGTGCACGGCCTATCCCTACCAGTTACTGTCCCTGGGTACCCAAGCCCTAGTGGCTAGTCCAAATCGTGGCAGCTGGTAGGGGCCCTTTCACACAGTGAAAAGAAAATTAGTTTAAACAGTCAGCAGTACAGTGATTCCATTTGGATTTAATGTGGCATTCAACAGGAGCACCCTGAATTAGTACTCACGACCTCCAAACAAGATAGGGTCCTTCAACGTCAGCAGGGCTACTCTTGAGCTCCACGAGACTCTTCACACATTTATATGGCAAAAGAAAGTACTATACCAGGCAGGCTGCTTCTATCCCGATCGCAATTACTGCACAATACCCGGAGAACACACAGCAGATTCAGTTCCTGACAGACCGAGTGCAATTCAACAATTTCTCCAGTCTTCTACAGGGTGAGCCTGGTTTCTACTCTTCAGAGATCCTTGATTCTTTTCACAGGACGGATTCAGTCCTAACAAGCAGTTACACAAGCTGCAGACCGAACTCTGGGCCTTGCACACGTTTTTTGACTGAAACTGTGCACTGAAGGAGCACAGGGTTTCTTCCCCTTCACTGCCAGACCTAAACTGAAACTCCAACAGACAAAACCGGCACTTCCTTTGAGTTCCTCCCAGTTCTTGACTGGATTGGCTGTCACCCATAGACTGCTGCTGTTGGTCCAAAAAGGCCAAGTCTAAACTACATCTCCCAGAGTCACTGCCCATACAATCCTCTTGTGGCTGGCTCAGATTATGAGTCCAAGTTCTGATTCGTCCAAGGCACCATTTTAGAGCTAGCTTACCCCACACTGATTGGTCCAGTTCAGCAGTTCAAAACCAGAATGGGAACTAGGCAGACACAGTTCTGACTGCAAAGAAAGCAGGTTAGACAAACTGTAATTTCATTATTACTGTAAATGATTTCTGGCAAACAGTTACATCTTTCAGATAGGTTCCTTTGCACTCCTACTGACTGCAAAAATGGAGGAATTGCAGCAGCTCGAGTGGTACTCAATCAAAGAAACACACAGTCCCCATACAACTAATTATGTCTGCAAGCAGACAGCTCTAAAGAGACAGTACCAGAGGTTCTAAAACACTCACTGATAAATGGCTTAAACGCCAAACACCATTCAGGCTTGGAGCATTCAAGCAAGCTCCTGGAAGTCTTTTGGGAACCCCCATTTGCAGGGGGGTTACACTTATATATCTTCTCTAACCTGCCCTCTGCTGCCACCTTGAGACATCCAGCAGGGATTAACCCCCCAGAGCACTAATCCATTCCTTAGCTCTGAGGGGGGCTTGAGGGGAAAGGGTCCCTAGTGAGGCTATGCCTCCAAGAGAGGGGGCTTCAAGTGTAACCCTGGTGGCTCTATCCCAAGGGCTATTACCCCTGTCTGCGTGACTAGTTGCAGGTTAAGGGGCTGCTGACTGAAAATGGGTGCCTCCACCCGGAGGACAGGGTTGTGGTTGAGTAGCTGACCTGGGTACAGCCCTCTGGGAAACTGTGACCCCCTCTTCCCTTCTAGTGGCCTAAACAATGAACAGAATACACAGTCACCGTCCGGGAAGTGTCGGGTGTTGGTTCAGCATTAATAATCACTTAACCAATGGGCAGTAGGTGATTGGTGTGCATGGTCTTGACAGCTCTAGCATTATTCTCTGGGCACACTTTGTACACTGGCAGGTCATCCAGTTTACCAACTACTATGTGGGAAAGATGGTGCCACCTGTCAATGATTTTGCGCTTCCCATGCAGTCCCAAATTATGCAGTAGTACCCTATCTCCAGGTAATAATTCTTGGGCTTTTACTCATCGATAATATCTTTCTTTTTTAGCAAGATTTCATTTGGCAGCCATAGTTTGTGCCAGTTGATATGAATGGTTCAAATGATCTTTCAGTTCCTGCACGTACTGCAAATAATTCTCGGCTCGGACTCCATCCGGAGAGAGACCCCAAAGCAAACATCAATGGGCAGCCGGGCCTCCCTCCCAAACATGAGATGTCAGGGAGAGAATCCAGCAGCATCACTTTTGGTGCAATTGTAAGCATGTACCAAGGTGCTAATCTGCTGACTCCACTTAGGCTTGTCTTTAGGATGGAGAGTGCCCAACAGGTCCAAAAGGGTTCAGCTAAAGTGTTCTGGTTGAGGGTCCCCCTGCGGGTGATAGGGAGTGGTTCTGGACTTCCGCACCCCCACAGGGAGAGCATTTCTTGATTAGTCTACTTTCAAACTCTCTGCCTTGGTCAGAATGGATATGTTGGGGCAGCATATGGATAAAGAACTTTTCCACTAGCACCTTGGCCACTGTAGAGGCCTTTTGATGCTTGGTTGGAAAAGCTTGTGATTGAGTAAATGATCAGTTACCACCAGCACATTGCCAATGTTCTTTGGTCAGGCTCCAAGTGCAAGAAGTCTATGCAAACAAGCTCCACAGGGTGCAGGTAGTTATATTGACAAGTGGGGCAGCCTTCTGGGGCAGGGCTTTTCTCTGTAGACACCGACTGCAGGTCTTTATGTGATGCTCAACATCTGCCCCATCTTTGGCCAGCAGAATCGGTATCGTATTAGGTTGAGAGTTCAGTCAATACCGAGGTGTCCCATGTTGTGGAGGACCTCAATACCAGCTGTTTAAAGGCCGTGGGTAGGACTAACTGTTGCTTCCACTTGACTTCAGCAGTCCACTGTCTCTCTGTATAACAACTGATCATGCAACTTTAACCTGGGGCCTTCCTTGAATAGTAAAGCAGTTCGCAAATTGGTGGAACATAACTTGGACACATCGTTCCCTGCACGCAGGCCATCAAGTGCAGGTTGAATCATGGGGTCCTGGGATTGAGCCCACTGAATACTGTCATTACAAACTGATGCAGTGCACTAATATCTAATGCAGAAAAATGGCAAGAGGCAGCCAGTATGCAAGTATCGGGGGGCCCCAAGCAATCCACCAGGCAGTCCACTGTGTCTGTAGACAGTTGCTCATCCTTATCAAACTTTTGGCGTAACGCTTTAATGGAGGGTTCAGACAACCTCACCCAATTGTCCTTAGAATTTGGCTTCCATGACAGGGTGTCAGCATCAGCGTGATTCAGTCCAGGCCTGTATTCAACAGCATAATCGTAAGTCGACAAGGCAGAAAGCCACCGCGCGCAGTGGCATCCAACTTAACTGAGGTCTGCACATATGTTAGAGGGTTGTTTTCAGTCTTCACTAATATCTTTTCCCATAAAGGTACCATGAAATTGGTCACTATGGCCCACTTTATAGCAAGGAATTCCAACTTGTGGACCGGATAGTTCCGCCGGATGGGGTCAGACTATGACTGGCAAAGCTACAGGTCTCAGGCCATCCTCGTGTTCTTAGTAGAGCACAGCCCTGAGCCCTTCAAGCTGGCATCCATATGCAGAATGTATGGCTTGTGGGATCAGCATAGGCAAGGATGGGGGATGGGTGAGCTGATATATGACTCTGCAGAAAGCCACCTCACACTTGGGAGTCTACCAAGGCCCAAAGGGTTCACTTGTCCGGAATACACCTCTTCTTCTTCCTTGATGGCCACATTTCTGTATCTGCAGTTGGTAGAGGAATAGCCTTGGGTAAGATTAAGGAGTGGCCATATCACCCTTGAATAGTCTTTGATGAATCTGCGGCAGTAGCCGCAGAACCCCAGGAAATGCTGTAGCTCTGTTAGGTTGGTGGGCTGGGGCCAGGTGGTCAAGGATTCTACTTTACTGGGATCTGTCTGTATCCCCTTGGCAGACACTATATGTCTCACATATCTCATAGATGCTTGAAAGAACTGGCACTTGTCTATGGATAGCTTGAGGCCGAATTCCTCCAATCAGTCAAGGACTTTGAAGAGTCTGGTCTCATGCTCCTCCAACGTGTGCCCAAATACGATGACATCGTCCAAGTATACCAGGCACTCCAGCAGGTTCCTATCCCTACTGCACGCCATCAATCTCTGAAAGCTGGCGGGGCACCTGAGATCCCCCGTGGCATCCTCAGAAAATTTGTAGAACCCCAGCGGACAGATGAAGGCTGTTTCTCACGGTCCTCCGGGCCATTGGAATTTGATAGTATATGCTGCAGAGATCAAGTACTGAGAACCAGTGACTCCCATTCAGGCAATGCAGGGCATCCTGTATGCATGGATTGGTGTATTGATCGGACAATCCATCGTTGAGGGTCCAGTAATCCCATACATCCTCGCAGATTCGCTCTTTTTATGCACAACTACAATAGGGGATGCATAGGGGCTTTGATTCTTGAATAATGCCAGCAGTGAGCATTTCCTGTAGGTGCCTCCTAACATCATTTCTGTCAGCTGGAACAAGGCATCGGGTCCTCTCTCGGAATGGTCGGTCATCATGCAGGCATATGCTATGCTCGGCACCATGGACACATCCACGTCCCACATCCCACTCTTTTAGTGAGAACACTTGGTCTCTCCGGGCAAGTTTCCTGCTAATTCAGGTTTTCCACTTGGAAGACAAGGGGGAATCACCAAAATCAAATAAGTCTCGGGTCACTTTCTCCTTTCCACCATAGTGCTTGTTACTGGGTAATACTGCAGTGTCTGCGTAGTGTACTGTAGCCAGCGTACATCCCCTGTTCACACGGACTTCCCGATCTGACACATTTCAGATTTGGACCATCACCGGGTGTGCACAGGCATGGGCATGGGCAGGTAGGATACTGGGCTTGACCATTAGCCCCTTCAGCAACTTTCCTTCACCTGGTGCGTCCAGCATTAATATTTTGTTTTTCACGTCCCTCCTAAGATGGACTTCTGCACGAACAGTATACTGAGTATTGGGTGGCAATACCAAGGAATCAGGGTTCTTCTTCCAGACAATTTCAACAGGCTTATCCTGGTCTGCCACAGACTGCCTCTGCAGTTCATAAGCTTTCTTGATCAGAGCTGATCTCGGCCATTGATTTGCTTTTCGGAGCTCTCCTTGGAGTCTGTTTACTACTTTTTCTAAGTCTTTCTGAGACCGGCATTCTCTCTTCATATGGGCATCCTTTCAGATGTATCCCTAGGTGGTGCTATCCAAAGGGCTACTACCCTGTCTGCTTGGCTAGTAGCAGGTTAAGGGGCCTAAGTTCTGAAACGGGTGCCTTCACCCAGAGGTCAGGGTTGGTAGTGGTCATGCTAACCTGGGCACAGCCCTCCGGGACACTGTAACCCCCCTCTTTCCCCTCTAGTGGCCTGAACACTGTACAATAGTCACTTTCACAATATCCCGGTACACCACATAAGTACCTACATTGTTTACACTTACCACCAGGGCTGGTTCCTTTGGTTCGACCCTGGGGACCCCCTGTAAAACAAGGTTAAGCAGAGCAAATAGCAACAGTACAGTACTTTGAGCACAAACTGGAACCACAGTCAGATTACATGCGAAAAAGTTAGATCTGATTTATTCAGGGGACTTGAATAAGGGAGGGGCAAAATCAGGTTAATTAGCTTAAAGGTCATATCAATCAAGCAGTTATGCATGCACTTTGAGTACCCCCCACACAGTTCACCTCTGGGTACCCAGGTAGAGAAGAGATGGGCTAGCCAGGACAGTTGCCCGGGGTTGCAGCTGGTTGGGGCCCTGTGATGGAAAACACAACATGCACAGCACACAATATTTGTAATCTGGAGCCAGAGGGCTCTGTTCTTAAAGGAAATGAAACAAGACAATCAGATGACACATTCAGATTAAGCTGTGGTTGTATAGAGCTACCCTGGTATTTACTCCCGATACCCAAGACTGGACACAGGCTGGACGAAAATCAAGACAGCAGCTGGTTGATCTGGAATGCCAGGAGAAGCAGGGCCCACACAAGTCACAGAGGCATTGTTCCTGTTCAAGCGTGGAGCAGGGGCTGATCCCCAGGCAGGTCTCTCGTCTATGGTTTCTCTGTGCAGTGGGTAGTCTGGCTGGGTCAGTCTGGCAAAGCCCAGACCGCATGGAGACAAGTTCGGAAGCAGTCCGATTTGGGCTGGATACAGCTTCCAGCAAGCAGAACACAGTTCACACAGTGGGGAACTAACTCACAACCCACTAGCAGCTCATAGCACATTTACATGTAAGGGAATTCTACTGTACCAGGCAAAGCGCTCCCCGGGCACAATCGCAAAGTCTCTGAACACACCAGAAGCATAGGGGTAGCTGGAACTCCTGACAAGCCGATCGCATCCAGCAAAAATATTTGGTCTTCTTCAGGTTCAGCCTGGCCCACTTCAGTAGCTTACTTTAGTCACACAAACTTGGATTTAGTCCAAAATAATTCTCTTCTCCCCCTCTCAGGAGCAGCACACCGGCATGCAGGCCAAAAACTTAGCCTTTTCAGAGTTCTCCCATGTGAATCCACTCAGGATGGCTGCTCAGAAACACTTCAGCTTCTTCTTGCTCAGCTTCCAGCTTAGTTCTAACTGAAAACTGCGAGCAGCCCGGGACTTCCCCAAGATCCAAAAGATTTGGTTGGCTGATTTGGCTGTCAGTGAAAGAAAGAGCTCCCCTTCAGTTGCAAAAAAGGTGCAAAAAAACTCCAAACTAAAGTTCCTACAGATTTTGAATTCAGACAGCTCCTGTAGTCCGGCTATATTTTAGGTCCCATCAGTACTGTTTGGTCCAATTTGCAGTCCAGGACCAAGATAGTGGAGACAAAACGGTCCTTGCTACAAAGAAAGTAGGTTAGACAAACTACATTATCATTATCATTCTAAATGATTTTCAGTAAATAGTTACATATTTCAACAGAGCTCCCTCTCAGATTACTTGAGCTGCAATTAGGCAGCTCTTAAAGAGGCAGTACACAGAGACTATACAAGCTCTGGTAATCACATTTAAACTGCTAAACCGCAGGACACCAGCCTGGCAGTGAGCATTTAGGCAAGCTCAAGAAAGACTTTTTGGGAACCCCCATTTGTAGGGGGGTTACACCCAGTTGTGATAAATGATAGACTCCTGGGTCATGCTTGGAGAGAACATTGCATGAGGGACTGAAGCAGTAGCAAGGGATCAGGGTCCAATATCTGCTTGCAGCGGCAAGGGTGGTGCAATGTGTTTAACAGTTTCTTTAGGGTGGCAGTCAATTCTTTGATCTCAGCCTGGGAGCCACCCTCAGTAGAGGATGCCTGAGGTGCACCCCCATGGTAGTCACGTCCCGAGAGGGACCAGGGTCTTTGTCTGCGGTGGAGGCCTCCTTAAAGGCATTGTACTTTTCTGACTTCCCTCAGCAGCTCATCTCTCCACCACTCAGCCCATGGTGGAATATCCCTAGTGGTCTCCATTTCAGAGAGGTCTTCCTGTCCCATGGTCACTCGGGCTGCGCCCATCCCATAATCACAATCTCTTTCTTCACCTTCAACCTCCCTGAGTTCTTTTATCAGGCTGCAGTAGTCAGGTGGCTTATCTCTCCTATCCTGGAGCCTTAACTGGATAATCTGCAATTTAGAGTGCTTGGCGTGTTGTAGTATGTGCTCCAGTCTCACAAGGTTCAAGTTACTGGCGGCTACCCCACCCTTTCGATAAGCTCTCTGCAGAGCCCTCTCTAGGTGAGTTACATACACAGACAGATCTTCCCCTCTCCATTGTTTGGTACCTTTGAATTGCCATATCAAAGTCTCCCCTGACTCAATGTTTCCGAAACTGCCTTCGAGTATAGATAGATACGTTTGGGCAGATGCCTCAGGATTCGTGGACCTCAGAAATCTAATGGCTTCCAGGGCTGGACCCCTCAAACTTTCCATGATCCTTTTTTGCTTCTCGGCTTCTGCATACTGCCACTCGGGTATCAAGGGGCAACATAGTCAATCCAGGTCTCCCAGTCATCCTCCCCTTTGGGGTGGGGAAGGTACCTGAGAACATTGTCAACTTGCCGTACATGTCATGACTAACTGCAGGCACTGATGTGGGTGCCAGCCCAGGTGCAGGCAATGGAGCTGGTACTGGAGTGGATGGGGGTGTTGGGGAAGGTACAGCCCCAGGTGGCAGGAATAATTGCCTAAAGTCCTCTACGGTCTTCCCTTCCTCCATCAACAACTTAGCAAATTTCTCCTCAAAAGTCTCAGATAATGGTGGGGGCTCATCCTCCCCGGGGTCTTTACTGTCTTTTGTTATCACTCTCCAGGCGGCTGGGACCCCTTCTGAGGCAATAGTTTGTGGCACTTTAGAGCTATCCACGAGGTCACTACACTCTACCACAGCCATGAAAGTTTGGGCGATCAAATCAGCCTGTCGACCCACCACCACAGCATTTTTTAAACATTCAACTTTGGAAAGTGCTCCCTCTACAGTGTCCTTACTGGTACCCAGGGGGATAGCAGTATAAGCAGAGCATTTGGGGGAGTCAATCTCCTGCCCCGTACACCACCCCACTAACTGGTGTACAGCCATTTCTACTGGCATAACCAGTAATCTTTAACAATAATTCTTGATTTTGGCCACTCTGGGGCGCTAATCCCAGAAGGTAGCCTCCAAGATGTAACCCCTGGGTGGCGCTATCCCAAGGGCTATTACCCCTGCCTGCATGACTAGTTGCAAGTTAAGGGGCCTGGGTAATGAAAATGGGTGCCTCCACCCGGAGGACAGGGCTGGTGGTAGCGTAGCTGACGTGGGTACAGCCCTCCGGGACACTGTAACCCCCATCTTTCCCCTCTAGTCACCTAAACAATGAACAGAATACACAGGTACAAAGGTACAATAGCCCCCAAACCACAAATATATCCCCACTCTGATTGCACTTACCACCAGGGCTAGTTCCACCTGTCTGACCCTGGAGACCCCTGTCAAATAAGATTAGACACAGCCAGCAACAACAATACAGTGCTATAGTACAGCGATGCACCACAAACAGTTTAAGTGCAAAAAGAGTCAGATCTGATTTATTCAGGGGGTTTGAACAAGCGAGGGGCGTAATCAGGTTGATTGGTCTAGCAAATGATTCAATCGGGCTACAAGGCATGCACTTTAGAGTCCCTCAACACAGCCACACACACACTCTGGGTACCCAGTTGTTGATGCAGGCTAGACTGAAGCATTGCCCGGGGTCAGCCAGTGTCGCAGCTGGTCAGGGCCCTAATGATGGGAAGAAAGAGTCATGCACAGTAATCCACAATTTGTAATCCAGAGCCAGATGGTTCAGTTCACGATAATCAAACAAAACAATCAAATCAGATGACACACTTTGATTTAGCTGATGTTGCACGGACTTACCCTGGTGTTTACTGATGCTACCTAGTATAGGATGCAGGATGGATGAAATGGAGACTTCAGAATGACTTACTGGTTTGCCAGGAGAAGCAGGGCCCACATGATTCACCGTGGTGTCGTTTCCGTTCGCGATGCTGAGCAGGGGGCTGATCCCCAGGAAGGTCTCTCATTGATGGTCTTCTCTGCGTCGTGAGTAGCTGGCTGGGCCAAAGTTGCAGAGCCCAGGCCAGGAGAACAATTCAGATGGCAGTCTGGTAGTGCTGGATTCAGCTTTCCACAAGCGTGACACAACTGGAAAGTGGGGAACCAAATTGCGACCCATTGAGAACATTCAGCACACTTACAGTAAATAAAAAGCAGTACCACAGTTCGGATGACAGTCTGGTCGCAATCACAGTGTCTCTGCGCAAACTGTACGCTCTGTGGTGGTTTCAGACTTCCTGACAGGCCAATCACATAAAGCAAATCTTCGGTCTTCTTCAGGTAACAGGGCAGTCACATTTTGGTATTTCTGGTCACAAGACGGTTCGGATTCAGTCCGATTAATTTCACTAGTAGATCCCTCTGAAGGGAAGATGAAGCAGGCAGGCCAGACACAGCCTTCCCACCAGTTCCCTGCACTACTACACAGGAGCAGCTGCTCAAATGTCTTGAGCAGTTCACTCTCTCAATTCAAAAACTCAGATTGACTCTCTGCTGCAGGCAGCACCGGGACTTCCTTCTGACCCAAAAAGGGTTTGGTTGGTTGATTCATCTGTCTGTCAAAGCTAGGGCTCCCCTCCAGGTCCATTTAGGTGCCAAAATGAAAAAACTACAATTCCTACAGAAATTCACTCCCACAAGACCCCTGGGGACAGACTCCATTTTAAGGTTCCCAAAGGTACTGATTGGTGCAATACAGAAATGTCCATGCTGCAAAGCAAGGCAGGTTAGACAAACTATAATATCATTATAGCCGGACTTCTCAAGCTCAGTGTTCTTACCTTGTCGGAACCTCCACCTGGTTCAACTTGCTACCTACAAAAATCTCCAACATTGCCACGAATGGTGCTTTTAAGTGTAAACTACGTCAACACCTCATGGCTTGTGCCTTCTGTGATTGCTTCTTATAATCCCCTCCAGGCATACTACCGTCAAGCATCCCTCCTCACTGCCTCAGCTCCTCCTCCTCCTCTCCTACCCCCCATTACTGGGTATAGGATGAATCTGTCTCCTCTTCCATTTCATCCCCCCATTCCTCCTCCCTTGCTATTTCCCATCTACCACATACCCAACGCAATGCCCTCCCTAATTCTCCCCTCCTCCCTCTCTCTCTCCCATACCACCCCTTCACTACCACTCGTCTTTCTCTTTCCCACTAACCCACTCCTAACAAAGCGTCACTGAGCCACCTATGACTTGTACTGTATAATTAGCTCGCAACACAATTCCTTGACAATGCCTTTGGCTGCTATTATTGTAACCTTACTTGTCTTTTTTTTTCGTAAGTTCCATTGCAATGATCATGTTATGTTTTGTACCTTATTGCCTTGACTTGGAACCTTTGTAAAAGAGCCCTCGGCTCAAAGGTGTCATCTGAAATACAAATAAATAAATAGATTATTATTAGAGCAGCTAATCAGCAAACAATTGCCAGTTCTAACAGAGCTCCTACTGCACCATTAGCGATGCCAGAACAGATTTTATTTATTTATTTATTAGATCATCGGTTTACAGACCTTTGAGTCAAAGACTCATTTACAAAGGCACCTTGTCAAGAGAGCAATACATCACAGCAAACAAAGTAGTACAGTACATAATACTTAGATTAAAAAAGCAACCAGTGTTACAGGAATTCACTGGTGGTACAAGCTTGGTAATAGATAGATCACAGTAGTCATAATATAGGTACACGAGTACCACGTCAGGTAGCAACCAGAGATATTTTATTACATTAGTCAGCAGATGTTGCCTGAGACCCCAGGCATGTACAGCAAAAGTAGACAGGGCAAACCCAGCCTAGGGGTGAGGGTAAGGGGCAGGTGGGGGATTATGTGCAGTTGCAGCAGCGAGTGCTTGTCAGAGCAATATTATTGCAGCTCGGGTGGGACTCGAGCCTGGAAACACTCGGCCCCTACCCAGATTAATTATACACTACAAAAATAATGTCTCTTAAAGGGACAGGCATGGAGGCTAACATGGCACTTGCATGCAAGCACTTTTACACCTATAAAGACACAGAATGCCTGCCTGGCAGTGGGCATTTAAGCACACCCAAGGAAGACTTTGGGAACCCCCTTTTATAGGAGGGGTTACACCAGTATAAGGTAATGCACTTGCAGGTGATGAACCCAAAGGCCAAATACTGGCTGGGTGGTGTTCAAGTTACCAAGTCAGAGGAGGAGAAGAACTTGAGGGTGATCATTACGAGTGGCCTAAAACACCCAGCACACTGCAGGAGAACAGCAGCCAAAGCAAATAAGATGCTGGGCTGTATAGCCAGGGGGATAACCAGCAGGAAAGTGGAGGTCATTCAGCCACTGTGCAGATCACTGGTTCAGCCAGATCCTGAGTACAGTGTGCAGTAGTAGTGCCCTTGCCTAACGAAAGACATCGACTTGCAGGAAACAATCCAGAGGAGGGCAACCAAGATGATATGGGGCAACAAGACAAACCTCACAGGGAGAGACTCAGCAATCTTGACATGTGCTCCCTGGAGGAAAGAGGAGAGAGGCTTCAACAATTCATGGGATAGGCACAAGAGAATCTTAGATGGGAAGCTTGGGGAGGGGTCATTGGTAACTGAAGATCAGGTAGCATCTGCAGAGACAATGTAGGCAGAGAAAATTCAGCGGACTGGGTGGACCTAGAGGTCCTTATCTGCCAACAAATTCTGTTTCTTTGTGTCGATCTCGGATCCAGAGTCAGACAGGTCATAAAAATATACTCTTAAAAATAGACTAGCCATTGGATCCAATTGGAATAGTCAAAAGCACAATCCAAGCGTCACTAGCTACTGTATTTGACTTCAAACTGTTCAAAAATTGTCCATCATTTTGGTAGCTGTATTCTTGAAAGAAATCATGTTTTGCAGCAAAATTACACCAATGGAGAACAAATGTGAAAGCAAAACTGTGATTTTAGGCAGCAGAAAATCAACATTATACAAGAATGCTAGAAACGCCTGGTTGGTACAAGGAGAAACATTACACAGGCAGAAGCAGTTGGAGAACCGAAGCTCAGATATACTGTGGTTAGCACTAAAGAAACCAGGTAAACAGGCAGGAATATGTGGCCCAAGGAGCCGAGGAGTTTGCTTACACTGAAACTGAGAAAGAAGTCAATAAGGGGACAGGAGAGCTGATCAGTATAGACTAAGTGTAAGGTTTCAGTTAATACAAGCTTGGCTATTTTTTTACATTGCTATTAATTGAAATGTTTAAGAAAACTTAGCCCAATGGGATGGCCATTTGGATGAGCAGTAGCACTACCGCTCATGACAAGGGTGACCGAGGTTCTGGAGCAAGCCCGGATCATTGAGGGACAGCCAGTGGAAGGGGGTTGAGCATGCCAGGGGATACTGTTCTCCTATGGGGAGGGGGGTCTCTGCTTCCAGTCCTCTATTGCCACCTGAGTGACCACAGGAGCTACTGCAGGAAAGGGGTGGCACTCAGCAGAGCTCCCCACAGGGCATGTTTGCATGTGCAAGCTTGCATCTCCATGCATAAAGGCATCCGGGGGGGTAGAAACATAAGGTAAAAAATAACTGCTGGATCCTAGATGATCCTAGTGCACTCTGGCCCTGTATCCCTTTACTCAACCAGCGATATCTCCTCCTGCTGCACTCAGGATGAGGCAGGGGATATTGCTTGTCTGTGACCAGCTTCCAGCACAGGGGTACACTGTGGGGAATTGGGGGAGGTAAGAGCCAAAGATGTGGGAGGATGGGACAGGGCCTGACCAGAGCATGGAGAAGCACCAGAAAGAGCCAGGAGATACGTGGGGGGGAAGCAAAGCTGACTATGTAGTTAGTGGGATAACACATTCCAGGGTGTGTGGACATAAAGGAATAATGCACTTCTCAGATGGTTGTGGCACTCAGCTATACCTTGTGCCTAACCATCACCTAAGGCATGCATTATTCGCTTATAACCAAATAGCCTGTCGTGTTATTCATTACCTAAATACTATGACTGTTGCTTTTTAAATTGCAGCTGAAGCCCCATAAAGGCATTTTTTACATATTACTTTTTTCTGCTGACACTGAGGGTGCCTTATATTCATCCTTTACAATGGTCCATTCCAGTGTTTTCTGTACATTCTGTCAGTCCCGCCGTTCAGTGCTACAGTATTCATTCAGCACTACAACATGCTGAAACTGACACAACAGCATGGTTCAGGAAGCATGGAAACAGTCAGCAGTAAAAAGCGAAGCAGCAAACAACACAGCAAGAGTACTGGACTTTAGGAGGGCTGACTTTGGGAAAATGAGAGAGAGCCTCAGAAAAGCACTAGCAAACAGGCAAGAAGGAGGGGTGGAGGAACAATGGGGAGTGATCAAAACAGCCATCCCAGAGGCAACAAGCCTTTGTGTAAAGCAAATCAATAAAACACAACGAAGGAAAAAAACGCTATGGTTCTCAAAAGAGGTGGCAGGGAAGGTTAAGGAGAAAAGCACAGCATTCAAGAAATATAAGGAAACACAGAAGGAGCAGGACAGAGAACTTTATCAGTTAAAGCAGAAAGAGGCTGGGAAGGCAGTCAGAATAGCAAAGGCCCAAACCGAGGAAAGGATAGCCAATTTGTTAAGAAGGGGATAAGACCTTTATAGGTACATTAGGGAGCTTAAAAAAGATCAAAGGAGGGATACTGAAGCTTAATAAAGGGAGAGGATGTGGCTAGAGGGTGACAGTGAAAAGCAGGGATACTGAAATCTAATATTTCTGCTCAGTATTCACAAAGGAAGAGGAGGGGAGTTACCTAAACCAAACAAGAGAAACACTCTGAAGACGGGAGTCATATCAGTCCATTTACAGAAGAAAGGGTTCTGAAAGAACTAATAAAATTGAAGGTGGACAAAGCAATGGGGCCTGATGGGATTCACCCAAGAATTCTAAAAGAACTAAGGGTAGAACTAGTGACACCGCTGACTACTCTCTTTAACAAATCATGGGAGGATGGGGTGGTACCCGAGGACTGGAGGAGGGCAAATGAGATTCCTCTTTACAAAAGTGGGAGCAGGGCAGAGGCAGGAAACTACAGACCAGTTAGTTTGACCGCAGTGGTAGGGAAAATGATGGAATCACTTCTGAAGGAAAGAATTATTGAGTACCTAGAGGCCAGTGGGGCACAGGACCCAAGATAGCATGGATTCATGATGGGAAGGTCGTGTCAGACGAATCTAATAGATTTCTTTGACTGGGTGACCAAAGTAGTAGACCAGGGAGGGGCTATGGACATGCCTGCCTAGATTTTAGCAAGGCATTTGATACAGTCCCACACAAAAGATTAATAGACAAGATAGCCAGCCTTGGAGTGGGTCCCAAGGTGGTAGCCTGGATAAAAAATTGTCGAGACAACAGGACGCAAAGGATAGTAGTAAATGGAGTACACAGTGAAGAAAGGAGGGTTACTAGCGGGAAACCGCAGGGTTCAGTACTGGGACCAGTCCTTTTCAATGTCTTTATAAGTGACATTGCAGAGGAACTGGAAGGAAAAGTATGTCGCTTTGCAGTTGACACAAAGATCTGCAACAAGGTTGATACACAAGATGGAGTGGAAAGGATGAGAAGGGACTTGGCAAGGTTGGAGGAATGGTCAAATGTATGGCAGCTGAGACTCAATGCAAGGAAGTGCAAGGTAATGCACATGGGAAACAAAAACCCAGGGAAAGCGTACACAATGGGGGGTGAGATACTGACAACAGTAAAAATGGAAAGGGACCTGGGGGTAATTATATCAGATGACCTTAAGGTGGGCAAGCAATGTGAGAAGGCAGTAAGGAAGGCTGGGGGATACTGGGATGCATAGGAAGAGGCATCAATAGTAGAAAACAGGAAGTTGTTATCCCTCTGTACAGACAGTTGGTGAGACCCCATCTGGAGTACTGTGTGCAGTTCTGGAGACCCCATCTCCGCAAAGACATAGACAGAGTGGAGGCTGTCCAGAGGAGGGCAACCAAAATGGTGCAGGGTCTGCACCAGAAGACATACGAAGAAAGACTAAAGGAGCTTAATATGTATACCCTTGAGGAAAGAAGGGGAGAGAGGGGACATGATAGAAACTTTCAAGTACCTCAAGGGAATTAACAAAGTCCAAGAGGGTAGCATCTTCCAGAAAAAGAGATGTGCAAGAACAAGGGGGCACAATTTGAAGATAGAGGGGGACGGCTCAGAGGTAATGTGAGGAAGTATTTTTTCACTGAGAGGGTTGTGGATGCATGGAACAGCCTCCCTGAGGAGGTCGTGGAGTCAAGAACAGTGGGGGACTTCAAGAATGCATGGGACAGGCATAAGGCAGTCCTAGTGGGGGGGTAGGAGGAAGTAAGCTGTTGGTTAACTAGGATCTGCAGCTTATCTGTTAGGTAGGAAAATGGGCAGACTAGGTGGGCCAAGCGGTCCTTATCTGCCGTCAAATTCTATGTTTCTATGTTTCTATGTAACAGACACAGACGCAGCACAAAAGTAACAGAAATAATTTCTTCAACCAAGAAAAAAGTCCAAGGAGCGGATGCTCTTAAGTGGAGGAAACAAGAGGGCATTTTAAACTCACTGATCTCTATGTTCAGTGGGAGATAATAACCCTGTCTAATGATTTTGGTGCTTTCTGCAAACAACTTTTCATTGGTATTTAAAATATTTTTTTCTCACCTTTGAACTAGGATCAGCATATCAGTAATTCAGATTTTGTAAGGCATCCAGAAAGTGTTTTAAAATACAATATTCAGGCTGGCCTGTCGGCACAGCAGTTGAGCTAACACTCATTACACTGACAGCCCAGATTCACACCTCGAGCCTGAGTCATTGGAGGGTCTGTGGCGGAAGAAGGATTGAATATCCAAGGGGCTGTTCTCCTTGAGGGGGGTGCAGTGGCCAGCCTTAGTATGTCCCCTAGCAGTGGCTGTGGGTGCAGAATGCCAGGACCGCGACTTAGGGATGGAGGAGAGGCAGCCATCCAGTGAACTATGTACAGGAGCATGCATAGTGACACCAGTGATGGCATTGCATGCCACTGTGTCACAAAGGAGGAAATCAGAGGAAAATCCCTCCATCTGGCAGGATAATTCCTTGACCCCTCACAGGACCTGCACCTGGTGACTTTGGTGCAGATCCACCGGATCTCTGAAAGGGCAGAAAGCTCTCTGCCACCCCAGTGTTGAAGTAAGGCACAAGGCAAGAAGTCACTAAGTCCAGGAGACACTGGGTGATGGGTGGGCAGGTCAGGAAGGATAGGGCCCACCTGATGAGGGAGAGCAATTCAAACAAAAACAAATAAATAAAATACATTATTTAGACACAATTCAGAGTTTGTTATAATGAATTTTCTGTACTCATCTCCCTTTGTTCTCTTCCCTCCTCTGAACTCACAAGTCTGTGTTTGTTACATCATCGCAACCTGTTGCTTTGGAAATTACTATGATGTCACAAGCAGAACTTTTTTTGCAAATAATTTTTTTTTTCAAAATTATATTCCATTTCATTCATTCAAATCAGGTTCAGTCACAGATGAATTGAAGACATTTAACAATCAATACATGTGTAACCCCTAGGTGGCACTATCCCAATGGCTACTACCCCTGCCTGCTTGGCTACAAACAGGTTAAGAAGCCTGAGTTCTGAAACGGGTGCCTCCACCCAGAGGACAGGGTTATTAGTGGTCGTACTAACTTGGGCACAGCCCTCTGGGACACTGTAACCCCCCCTCGGTTCCTGCTAGTGGCCCACACACTATACAACAATGACCTTCACAGTACCCCTGATATGCTTTACTTGTATCCACACTTTTGGCACTTACCGCCAGGATTAGTTTCTCCAACTCAACCCTTGGGACCTCCTGTAAAACAAGGTTAAACAGAGCAAATGGCATGCAACACAATACTTCAGGCATAAACAGGATACACTGATGGCTTAAAAGGCAGAAAAAGTAGATCTGATTTATTCAGGGGGGGTTCAACAAGGATGGGGGCAATCAGGTT
The DNA here is from genome assembly GCA_016271365.2 of Neoceratodus forsteri. NCBI lineage: Eukaryota > Metazoa > Chordata > Ceratodontiformes > Ceratodontidae > Neoceratodus > Neoceratodus forsteri. Next base: position 1,084,735,153 of record CM057458.1, read on the forward strand.
AATTAGCTTACTAGCTCTATGAATCACACGGCTGTGCATGCAGTCAGAGTCCCTAACATTCACACTCTCTGGGTACCCAGGATGTAGGAAAAGGCTAGCCAGGACTGTTGCCCAGGATAGGCCGGCATTGCAGCTGGTTGGGGCCCTATGAAGAAAGAAACAACATGCACACACCTTAATTGTAATCTGGAGCCGGATGGCTCAGTTCGTGAAGAAAAAGATAACAAGACAATCAGGTGACACACTTTTGATTTAGCTATCTGTTGCAGGGAGTTACCCTGGATATTACTCATGGTACCCAAGACTGGACACAGGATGGACGAAATTGAGACAGCAGATGAACTCTCTGGAGTGCCAGGAGGAGCAGGGCCCACACGATCCGCCAAAGCGTCATCTCTGTTCAGGCGTGGAGAAGTGGGAATGCTCCCCAGGCAGGTCTCTCATCGATGGCTCTTCTCTGTGCAGCAGGGTGATCTAGCAGGGCCCTTGTGGCAAGGCCCAGCCACATGGACTGGCAATTGATGTAGTTCATTGGGTGCTGTGTTCAGCTTCCAGCAATCAGCATACAGTTCACACCACAGAGGAACTAAATCTCGACCCCCATTCAGTACACAGCACATTTATATACCAGAAAATCTTACTGTACCAGGCAAAGTGCTCCTCAGTCACGATTGCAAAGTCCCTGCTCAGCTGGAGTTCCTGACAGGCCGATCGCATTCAGCAAAATCTTCGGTCTTCTACAGGTTAAGCCTGGTCCCAATTCAATAGCTTGCTTAAAAGCATGCCAATCGGATTTAGTCCAAAACCATTCTCTGTCTCTTCTCAGGGCAGAAACAGGCAAGCAGGCCAGAAATCAGGCCTTCCACGGTTCTCCCGCACAAAGTACGGCGGACAATGGCTGCTCGAACTATGCAAGCTCCTTCTCTCTCAGCTTCCAACTCAAATCTGACTTGCCAGCAGACAGCTCAGGGGATTTCCCTTAGATCCAAAAGGTTCAGTTGGTCAGTTCAGCTGTCAGTCACAGTAAGACCTCCCCCTTCTGTTGCAAAAAAGGAGCCAACAGTCCAAAACTACAAATCCCAAGCTGTAATTCACACAGTCCCATTTCAGCAGGCGCCATTTTAGAGTCCCCAGTACTGATTGGTCCAATTCGGCAGTTCAGGACCAAAATGGTGGAGACAAACAGAAACCCCTCGCTGCAAAGAAAGCAGGTTAGAACAAACTACATTATCATCAACACTCTAAATGATTACCAGCAATTAGTTACATCTTTCAGCAGGGCTCCCTCTGCACAATTAGCAATGGCAGAAATAGAGCGATTATTCAGCAGCCCAGGCGGGACTCATGCAGGGAAATCTCAGACACCCCCCCACAGATTAATTATAACTGCAGATAGGCAGCTCTTAAAGTGGCAGTACACGGAGGCCACACAGGCACTCACTGGCAATACGTTAAAAATGGCTATGGTGCCGAACACCAACTGGGCAGCGAGCATTTAGGCTAGCTCTAGGAAGACTTTTTGGGAACCCCCATTTGTAGGAGGGTTACATGTGTATAAAATGTATACGTATGGCTATTACTAAATATACTAAGTACAAAAAATAGATATGAATAAACAGGGCATTGCTTTTATACACTTTCTCAAAAACAGAATTCAGTTTAAATTTCAACTGAGAACTTCTAGGGATTAAAATCTTCCATTACCCACTCTTTTATTTCTTTATTGAAAAGTTTCCATAGACTTCCAGTGACATCATCACCCAAATGGCCATCTCCCTTTAGAGCTCAGGCAATCCCACCTGACAATCGCCCCTCACTACAGCTACAAACTCAAAAATCAACACCAAAATGCCTTCAGGAAGGAAGGGAGGATACAGACCCAGCAGATCCCACTTCAAATCAGCCCAACATCGGCACGATGAAGAAGGATTGCAAGACAAACCCAGCCGGAGCCCCTGTCTGTCAGATAATGAGGCCTGCGACATCGACATAGACCACGAGTCGGAACATCTATCCCAATCTCGATTGGAGACCCTCTTGGGTGAACTGCGAGCCTTCTGGGCAGAGACAAAGCAGAAATTCATAGGCCTTCACAACTGTCTCAAAGAAGTAGAGATGAAGACGGATACTGCAGAAAAAAAGATAACTGAAATAGAAAGCGAATACCTGCTTCTGCACAACATAGTCGATTTCCTCTCTACACACCAGAAGACCCTGCAGACAAAACTTCTTGACATGGAGGCCCACTCTAGAAGAGAAAACATACACATCTATGGCCTCCCGGAGGGCTCTGAAACGGGTCTGATGGAAAAATTAATCGAGGACCTTTTAAAAGATGTCCTAGATCTGCCCTTGGACTTCAAGTTTAGAATTGAGCGGGTGCACCGCTCCCTTGTTCCCAGACCTACTGATCCTTCAGCTAGACCCCGGCCTGTTGTCTTGAACTATCCAGCTATAAAGACAAAGAAAAATTGCTGAGGCTCACATGGTCCAGAAAAGTAGTTACATAAAACGCAGCCCGCCTCATTTTCGATAACGACTATCTGGCAGAGATTGCCAAGCAAAGAGCAGCGTACTCCCTAATCCTGACAATCCTACGGGAGCAAAAAATTAGATTCCAGATGCCATACCCTGCACGACTGAAGATTTTTTGGGACTCTGGTCCCAAAACCTATGACACACCAGCCGAAGTAAATCCTGATCTTCTGAGCAAAGCATGGAGCACTGGGTCAGCACAACCCTGAGACCAGAGACCCAGTCTAGGTCGCAAAGAATGGTGCGTAGCGGGGAGACACGTGAACAAGATCAGAGCACAGGCTATGGCCCCACAGACACTCGAGGACATCAAGGCTATACTGAACAACCTACGAGCTCAAACTACTAAAGAGACCTCCACCGATGGGAAGGGAAATACCTGATAAATGAGGTGAGCAGTCAGCTTATTCTTTCCCGTCTTGGACCTGCTTGGGTTGCTCCTCATCGTGGTGGATATTTGAGACTTTGCTCCCCTTTGTCTCACTTAGTCATACCTAGAGGTTTCACCTGTGAACTGCAGGGTGGCAAAGGAATTGTGGACTGTGACTTCTTGATTCGAACGGAACAGCAGTAAGCTAAAAACGCAGTCGTTTTAATAACATAGCTCTCCTACAAGTCTGTTCACATGGCAAGACTGTCTCGCCTCACTTCGGGGAGCTTAACTAAATCAGAACAGCTAAATATGATGTTTCATTATCTGCTTTTTTCACTACAGTCGTTTTAGTTTAAACCTTCCTATTACAATCCCTAAGCATCAGAGGATGGATGCAACTGGGCACAGGGCAGTGCTTGTGCGGGGGGCACAAGAATTCACAAGCCCATGGGTGACTGGCCAAATGCCTTCCCGCAGTCGGTATAAATTATTTAGAACTGGGGGTGGCTGCCCTCTGTTCCTTCCCACTGCTCTCCCTCCTTCCCTGAAGTAAGGTATATTAAAGGACAGCAAATCCTTACACCTTAGAAAGTGGAATCCCTTACCTAACAAGAAACAGCTTGGTAGGACCCAAGAGCGATTGGCTAAAGAGGAATAATGAGAGAGAGATGGCGCACAATTTCTCAGTCATCACCGAACCCAATTGGTACCAAGGAGGAGGGCCTGGCTCATAGTAGCCATTTCCTCCCACCCGGTGGGATTCCCACTGGGTCTCCTGCTCTGGGTATTAGGGTGCACAATAACATGCTCCCCTGCCTTGGGAGTCAACATGTACATAGTTATGTGTTGTTTGTATTTCTTTTTTTTTATGTATTATTCATTTATTCTCCTCCTAGGCCGGGCATCCTTCCGAGGTGCTGTCTGCTGGCAAGTCAGATTTGAGTTGGAAGCTGCGAGAGAAGGAGCTTGCACAGTTCGAGCAGCCGTTGTCCGCCATACTTCGTGAGGGAGAACCGTGGAAGGCCTGATTTCTGGCCTGCTTGCCTTTTTCTGCCCTGAGAAGAGAGAGACAGAGAATTGTTTTGGACTAAATCCGATCGGCCTGCTTTTAAGCAAGCTATTGAATTGGGACCAGGCTTAACCTGTAGAAGACCGAAGAGTTTGCTAAATGCGAGCGGCCTGTCAGGAACTCCAGCTATTTCTGTGCTCTCAGTCTGAGCAGGGACTTTGCAATCGTGACTGAGGAGCACTTTGCCTGGTACAGTAAGATTTTCTGGTATATAAATGTGCTGTGTACTGAATGGGGGTTGAGGTTTAGTTCCCCTGTGGTGTGAACTGTATGCTGATTACTGGAAGCTGAACACAGCACCCAATGAACTACATCAATTGCCAGTCCATGTGGCTGGCCCTTGCCACAAGGGCCCTGCTAGATCACCCTGCTGCACACACAGCGAGGAATGCTACTCCCAGCCTGAACCCTGCAGTCCGACTGGAACTCCCCCGACAACCGGGCAACCCTAGCGCACTGGATAATCCCTTGGGCTGGGTCCGCTCACCCTCAGCGGCCTATCTGAAATTAGAGAAGGCTTACCACAGCTGTCGGATTGGCCAGGAGTCCATCGGAGATCGGGCCGGCAGTGGGATGTGCGACCTGCTTCTGGTGCTCCCATCATCTCCACGATCCCGGGCAGAGTTTTTCTTGGTTTTGTTGTTTCCCCCTCGGGAGTACAGCGTGCAATGACATCTGCGCACGGCTCACCTGCTGACATCTGCCACACTCCCGCTCCCTCTCTTTCTGGCTGGCATGCCTGTGCTGCCCCCGATCTCCATCGGGGGTCGCTAGGATGCCAAGCAGCCCCAGAACCCTCCCCAGAGACAGGAGAGCAGTCCTCCAGATGCTCAATCCTCTCCCTCCCCTGCCGACCCCCAGCGGCCCAGGCTCGTTCCCGAACCCAGGTCGCCAGCGTGACGTGAGGGTAATCCAGTGCCTCAAACCTCAGCGCCCACTGGCCGGGTCATTGTTTGTATTTTGAAATTACTTGTTTATGGTATTTGGCATTTTTTACTGCTTTTGGCTTTCAGAGGGTATGTAAGTCCCCTGAGAGGAACACAAAGACACATCATATCACTACAGGGTTACTTGCTTTTTTCAAGGGAAACGATTTTAGAGAAGAGGAGACCAAACACCCCTCTGTACAAGGGTCCCCTTCTTGTAGCAAATATTCTACCAAAAGCCAAGATTTGAGGAAAGCATACTTTAGCAAGGGAGACACCCACTGGAGGTCTCACAGAACTGCACAAACCTAAAAATGTTGCCTAAACAGCTCTTACTAATCCTGTCACAGAACATCAATGGGCTCAACAACCCAACTAAAAGATATAGGGTGCTCTCCTCATTCAAAAAGCAAAAACCCTCCTTCGTTCTCCTCCAGGAGACCCACCTGACAGAGCACAAAAAGTTAATTAAATTTGGCTACTCCCACATAGTGGCCTCATCCTGTGGGAGGGGAAAGCTGAGGAGGGTGGTGGTCTTGATCCCACAAAACACTCCATTCTAATTAAAATCCTCATATACAGACCCATAAAGGAGGCTTGCTCTGGCAGTTGGGATGCTTGGAGGCAATCTGATTACTGTGGCCTCTCTATACATCTCCCCGGGCACTGCGACCCCAATAATATGGTCTCTGTTACAGAAAATAACAGAACACCAATTTGGAACATTAATAGTAGGAGGGGATCATAATCAGTACTATACTCAATTAGACTCTAATAACCCCAGAGCCACTAAAAGAACCTCAGCTCAGAGGGCGGCCCTGTCTTATTTCGAGGAGCCCACTGGGTGGACGCCTGGAGGTCCCGCCACCCGGACAAAAGGGAAAATATGCACTTCTCGGTCCCTCACGGGTCTTATGCATGTATAGACTACTTTTTGTTGTCTAAGGAACACCAAAACTTGATTGAGGACTGCCAGCATTTTCCCACGATGCTCTCAGACCACTCTCAGGTCATCCTGAAAATAGCATGGGCAGGAGAGTAAGGTCAGACAATCTGGAAATTCAACAACTAACTTCCTCTTAAATTTAAAAGATTTCATAGACCTAGTTAAAGCCAGAATTCCCCAGATCATACAAGACAGTGACGCCCAGAGATATCAAGGGCAACTTTATGGGACACTGTGAAGAAAGTTCTGAGGGGAGACATTGTTAAATACACCTCTAATTATAAAAAAACAGCAGAACCTCCGCTTGAAGCAGTTGCACCTTCAGCTGAAAGCGCTCCAATGTCAACATGCTGCAGGGGATAAGGCAATTCTTCCCCTACTACAAATTACAAAACAACAAATTCAAAAACTGCTAGATATCCGTACAGAACAAACACTCCAGTTTAGGCAACAAAAATACTACAAAAGCGGCCCTAGGGCCACATGCCTCCTGGCGCATAGGCTAAGGCAAAAAATCTCACGGTCTACCATCACCCAAATAAGAGACCCAGAAACTGGTAGGATGGTCAGGACACCTGACCTAGTTATGAAAGCCTTCCAAGCATTTTATCAAAAGCTGTATACCCCAGAATCGGCCCCAACAGACACACAGATCAAGGATTATTTGATGAAATTGAAGCTACCTGCGCTCCCAAGGGAGTTCCAGCAGTCCTTGGATTGCCCCATCACTTCTAGAGAGTTAGAATTGGCTATATCAAAACTTAAATCGAATAAAAGCCCAGGCCCTGATGGTATACGGCGAATTTCTTTAAAGTATTTAAGAAGGATGTGAGCGGAGCTCTCTTGAAGGTGTGCAGGGCGATCCAGGGAGGGCAGGCAATCCCACTTACATGGAACTATGCGACCATTTCAAGTATACCAAAATCAAAAATGCCACACATTGCCCGGCATTCCGCCCTATATCAGTGTTAAACATTGATTATAAGCTTTTCGCAAAAATAATGGCTAAGCACCTGGAGTCTGTCCTCCCCCCTGTTGATCGACCCCGACCAAACAGGGTTTGTCCCAGGGAGGCAGACCCAAGATAACATTAAAAGGATGGTCCACCTCCTACACCATGCTGCCGGTTGGGGGCTCCCTTCCTACTTTTAGGTTTGGATGCAGAGAAGGCCTTCGACAGGGTGGCATAGCCCTTCCTGAAACATACACTTTGGATGATGGGCTTCTCTGAACTCTTTACTAAAATAATTAATGTTATATACACCAGTCCCAGGGCTTACATAAAGGTTAACGGGAGGGTCTCAGCCCCGATAGCCTTACACCAGGGAATCAGGCAGGGATGCCCCCTTTCCCTGCTCTTGTTTCGCCCTTTACCTGGAGCCATTGGCCCAGGCACTACGGCAGAATGAAGAGATCGAGGGGCTACAATTTGGAGGAGATTGCCACAAGTTAGCTCTGTATGCAGGTGACCTCCTTGTCTATTCAGTAAGCCCTGAGAATTCCATGGGGCCTCCGTGGAATAATCTGACAAGGTTCGGTGCACTGGCAAGGTATAAGATTAACCAAGCTAAAACCAATGTCTTGCAACTAGACTATGCCCCCTCAGAGCATATTACAGAGAGTTTCCCATTCAGATGGAACCTCCAGCAGCAAAAATACCTGGGTATCAACCTAGGTCTAAACACTGAACATTTATTCTCTCTTAATTATCCCCCAACCCTTGAGAAATTGAAATCAAATTTAGAGAACTGGGCACTGGTCCCCATCCCATTGATACAGAAGGTGGAGACAGTTAGAATGACCCTGCTACATAGGTTTTTATACTTGTCCCAAACATTACCCATCCCAATCCCAGAAGATTTTTTCAAGAACTTAAACCAAAGAATAGCCAGATTCCTATGGGGGACACAAAGAGCACAGGTCAGATTTTGCAACACTCCAGCTTCCTAAAAGGAGAGGAGGCTTAGCCTTGCTGAATTTAAAAAAGTACCACCAGACATCCCAACTCAGAATGATATTCTACTGGCTCCAGGACAACTACAGAGCCAAGTGGAAAATGTTGGAAACACAAGAAGAAGATCTCACTAATAGAAACAAAATCTTACTGATACAAAAAAGTGTATACCAGACACAAGGAGGGGTCAATCCCTTTACCGACGCCACACTGGAATGCTGGTACAGTATTTTAAATGACAAAAAAATAGCAAAATGGTGCCCCCTCCTCTACTCAATCTCACATTTACGCTCTTTTGCCCCATCTAGAATGGATCTGGGCTTCCGTAGATGGGAGAGGAGGGGCTTGCACCTAATATGGCAGTTCGAGGAAAGAGGAAATTTCATTTTGTTTCCAGATTTAATAGACCAGTACTGACTAATCCCTCAGGACAGGTTCAGATACTTTCAGGTTCACCACCTGGTGGGGTCTCTCTCCCAAGACTACTGGAGGGAATCCCCTCCCCCTCAGATCCTGAGCCTCTTTCACAAGGCCCTGGACAATAAGGCCCCATTGGATTATATAATTTCATACATACATTCTGCACTAATGTCATATGGGGAAGACACCCTCCAAACTATCAAAACAGCCTGGGATTCTGACATGGGGACATGGATCTCCATCGAGATCTGGAAGAGACACCTAAACCTGATACACTGTGGGGTAGCAGCAATTAGCTGGAAGGAGTATTCATGGAAAATGACCATACATTACTTCAGAACCCCCTTAATTCAAGCAAAATACCAACAGGGGTGAACTCCAGAATGCTGGAGGAACTGTGTACATACCCCAGCAGCTCTGGTTCACATCATGTGGGGATGCCCAAAGCTAACCCCCTACTTCCAAGAGCTAAATAGGGCCCTACAGATCATCTTTACCTCTGAGTTTAATCTATCCCCTACCTTATACTTTTTTTCAGACTACCCCATGGGATGCAGAGACCCTAATACCAATAAGCTTCTGAGGATCTCTATCCTAGCTGCCCAAAAGGCAATCACCAAAAAATGGCTTTCCCAAGCCCCTGTAACGCTCTTCCACTGGCAGGATATAATGATCAGAATTTATCAGATGGAACGTCTGACAGCTACCTTGAATAAAAGACAAGAGAAATTTGAAATTGTGTAGAGAAGATGGGTCCTCTACATTTCCCCCCTCAGACCTGATTTTATTCCATAAACTACTTAACATATTTTACCTGTTAATGTTAACCAGATGTAGTGCTGCACTAATGATTTGTCATTTCAACCTAGATGAGTTCCCTACTTATGTTGTACGTTTTACTCCTGTAAATAAGGCTGTATGGATTACACCTGAAGCCAACTCTGTATGTATAGTTTATTACTTGTTAGCCTGTTTGAAAAATCGAAAAATAAAGAACGTTTTAAAAAAAGAAAAGTTTCCATAGTGGACCATACTATTTGAAATATCCATAATTACATAAATTACTTAAAGATTTGTTTCCATTCCATTTTTGGGAACATCCTTAATACTGTCTCACATTTCCAGTTTTTTAGAAGTAATCTTTTAGTAGACATCATATTAGCTTTTAATATTAGTTTGTTTTCTAATTGAAGTCTGCCCCTTTCAGTCATTTCTAGTACTATAAACTTGGGGTCTTTCCACTGATTGAACTGAAACCCCACTTCTTCTAAATATCCAAAAGCTTGTAACCACCAGGAATAACTTAGCTGACATTCCCAAAATATGTCACAAGCAGAAAATAATGACTTCTGCGGAGGAAGTTTCTGGTGGGACAGATAATGTCTGTAACTCAGATGCCACGTCTTAACGAGCTACTACCCCTGCCTGGGTGGCCACTAACCAGGTTGAGAGGCCTGGGTTCCCATTTCTAATTTTCAAAGAGGTTCTTTCCCAAGATAACATTAATTGTGCAGTGCCTCCACTCAGAGTATATTTTAAGTGGGTCTGATAATAAACTAGCACAACCCCCTGAGATGCTGTACCCACCCACAGTTCATGCAGTCACCCCACACATGGAATAGTATTGACCAGAAACCCCAAATTCCATTCTGCTGAATTATTGACTCACTCTAATAAAATGCTTATGACTTGGTTTTATAAAAACAGTTAACCAACAATTTATTTATAAGAGGTGTATGAGTAGGAAAGGGTAATTGGATGCAGAGATTAAACAACAGTTTGATTGGCATTGTCGCACTGCATCAGAAACAAACATTTACTATTTTGAATTTAAACCTTTGTCAATACTGGCCACCCACTAGCCATCTGATGGATTCAGGATAACCTTTCTAGCTATCTAGCTGCTTTAGATCTTAAAACATTAGAATACCCCAGCTGGTACCAGTCCCCAGTCCAAAACAGAATCTTGTAATTCTATATCTATTTCTGGGTACCCAGTACTAAATGTTGCAGGCCTTATATGTTGCAGTTGGTTGGCCAGCGGAGTTGGCACTCTTAAAGGAATTCGAATTTAAGCCTTTCCTTTGGTTACTCCAACATTCTGGCGGAACTCAATTCTGTAGATAGGCAGGAAAACTTTAAACGTTAGAACTTTCAGTATTTAACTGCTGTACTTGGCTGAAACGTGATTATAACTATTTACAGTCCTTCCAGTTTGCAGAACAGTTTGTTACTCATGGTTTTGTAGTCATTCTTTGACAAAGTAGCAGAGGCTTGTAAAAGGCAGACATAATTCGCAGAACTTGGTATGGGCCGAGGTGCATGGCGAAGGCTTGCAGCAGGGCCCTCTTTCTGAACTGCAGGTGGTTGCATCTCTGCAAGCTGGAAATTCTCTCAGCTTCTTTAACAATTGACCATCTTTTTAGGCTGAAGTCACATTCTGGAAAATACAAACCAGCAAAGGGACCAGGGCCGGCATGCCTCAGACCCATACATCGAGGCTTGACCCCTTAGGGGGAGGCGCAATGGCAGTGTCCAGCTAGCACACTACCAAGCTGACTCCCAACACTGATCTTGAACACAGTCTCTCTTTCTCACTCTCTCTCAGATGGTTAAGCACATTTAATTAGGCTGGCTTTTCAACCACGCTGCCAGCATAGCAGCTGTGGCCCTTTTTCATTAAGGCACAGTCTCAGAAAGAATTAAGCACATTCACTGGGCTTCAGGAAAGACCCAAAATACACTTGAACAGTCCCATCACAGTAGACACAAATCTCTTTTCTCAGTCTGGGAGATAGATACTGGAGCTTAAGGCGAGTCTCCCGACCAAGACAGACACCAGAGCTTAAGGCAGGACTCCCAACCAAATTAGATACTTTACATTGCAGTAAATTCACTTTACAAAGAAGCTTCTCATAAGCTGAATCACAAGTAAACAATTCCTCTTGGCAAGCATGGCTTCTGCAGCTCCAAGCAGGACATCAAACTTCTCACAGGCAACTTCTGGCAAGCTCCTCATCTCAGGGAGACTCCCATTCCTTCCCTGTAATACTGTACCATCAATTGGCCATTCCTTAGACACAGGATTATCCATGGTCATTCAATCACCAGATGTCCACCCTATTCTGGCACTGAATTGATGCAGGGTGCAGACAGAACTGAGCACCTCTTGGTACTAAAAGCTTCTTTGCCCACAAGCAGGTCTCCATCTCGCTTGCATCTTTACAATAGGTTTACTCACTCAGGTTTTGTCATGCAGCTCTCTCACAACTGAGGTTACAAATTCTTGCAGTGCTCTCACCACTGAGGTGACAAATTCCTTACAGCTCTCTCACGTTTGGGGTCACAAATCAGAATTTTGTAGCAAAATCTTCCCAAATGTGGAAAGGCACAATGCAGGCCCTGGGGGACAAGTGACTGGCAACCCCCAGGTGGGCCACTCCAAGTCCTTGCAGCCACATTTCTTTAGCAAGGGGCCAGAGCTCCCCCTCCCCGTGGAGGGGCTCCTGCCAAACTGGACTCAGTACAAAAAGTCTCTGAGGTTTTGCGAGCTTTTTGCAGCTCCTCATTGGCTAAAACACTTGGCTTGCTGAAAAATTAATATTCATCAGGCTCCCTCAATGCCTGATTGGTTAGTTAAATGGGCGTGAAACATTGTCCCTGCTTTTTCCCCCACAAAGCTTCTGCACAGTCCCACAAGTCCTTAGAAACAATTCTGGCTTTCTGATTGGCTAGCAGAAGGTCAAAGGCTGCAAACATGGCTGCTGACAAATACAGTCCTAGGGCACTTCATACAGTGTCCAACTTTAAAGTTTTGGTGCAGCCAGAATAAACTATTTATTCAGTGCCCTCACAATCTTGAAGCAGTCACTGTGCCCTGTAACAATACTGCAGAGTTGAACGATTTTATTGAGTCCCACGCCTGTCGCTACTGCTGAAATGTAGTGTCCCCAGGCAGCAGGCAGGCTCTCTCATTAATATTCATTAGGTGGGACCCAGCACTGATAGGCAGTCTTTAATTAAAGTACTCAAAGGTTTCCCTTGTGCCTCATTCAGGTCTCCGGCTTCATACTGCCATAACTGGGGACCAGGACCCCCAAAGAACCACTCATTTTATCGCTACGCAGTAATAAACAATGTCGCTATCATGCAAGATGCACAGACTGCCACATCATGTATTTGGGCTGAAACAAACTGTGGCTCCGTGACCTGCTCCTCCAGCCCCCCACTCAAACTGCCAAGCAAGCAGGGGCCGGATGGAGGACCTAGGGACACAATGGGGATTTGGCCAGAATTGGTACAGGTGCTGGAGGAAACAGGGCAAATGGGGCAAATAAGGTAAGCCCCCACAAGGGGGTTACATGTCTGGGGTTCGAAGATCCTGTTTTAATGCAAATGCTCTCAGTGAGAGAATGATGGGGAAATAAATCAGGAAATATATAATGGAATTCCAGCGAGTTGTTAGACCCATAAATAATGTGTAGTGAAGCCACAAGTTAGTTATGAAGGTCATAACACACCTGTGTGGAGATATATTGCGTCATTCCACAGTAAACCATCATGCATTTGACATATAATACACTGTTCGTAATGGTTTGATTAGTGTTTTATCTTATTTTAGCTTAAAACTGCCTTTCTTTCCATTGTAAAGTCTCTGACTCATTGTTCTCTGTGTATTATTTCCAGATTCTAAGTAAGCAATAAGACATGATGTGGTGTGCATTAGACAGTTCTAACGCATGGTCAGGGACATAGTAAATCACAAGGCCACAGGCTGAGTGCCTTCAGCCCCTGATTGTGCATTCGAACTGTCTGATGCATATCCCCAGAGTGTCTTATTGTACTTATAAAATGGGTCCCTGTATTTTAGATGAAGGAAAAAAATGTAAATCTACAGATTTGTGTATTTAAAAACTTAATTACCTTGACTGAAATTTTCCTAAAATTGTTTCTCTGCCTGCTTGTACTGTATTCTTTTTTTTGCTTTAGGACATTTGTCCTAATTAGGCTTCCATAGTTGTAGTGTTTTTTCCCCAATTTTTCAGTTCTGAGTTATGCCCCTAAGAGTGTTAGCTGCAGTTCTTCACTGCAGTATGACATGGAGAGTACTGTATTTTCTAAATTGGGATTTGAGGGAAGAAGCAGAGAGAACTGTTTATTAGAAAGCACCTGCCATCACTTGCTGCATGGAAGAGTGAAGGATGGCATTTGGGTAATGCATAAATGCATGACAGGGAGAAGTTGTAGTGTAAGCGTTATCTTTTTAAAAATCGTGGCACCAAGAGTAAATGATTTGGTCATTAACAAAACAGCCCCAGTAATGTAAATTCAGATCTTCCAGAGGTCAATTGTCAGCCTTCATTACTGGAAGGATCTCAACCAGAGGCACCTGACCCTGCAGGAAACCTATAGCTTTAAGATTTACCGGCTTATCTCTGGAAGTGGCCAATGTCGAGATGGCGGTGCCCTCAAGGCCGGCCCGTATTCTACGTGCTTTTCATGACTGACCAGTAACCAATGCGGCCCTTCACCACCCTAAGTTCTTGTTTTCCCGCCATCGAGGCTGCATCACCTGTGGGAGCTGAAGCCGATTTCAAATTTGCGATTGCGCCATCTCTGCAGCCGCCACTCACTCAACACCGTGGGCCTTCTTCAACTTCATGAATCGACAAAACTGGTAAAATTATACTTTTATTTTTTCTGTCAGTAGTGCGGTGTCAAGTCTGTTTCTTGTTTTATTTTGTTTTTCCAAGTAATTATGTCAGGTTCAGGGCTTTCATTGAAATTAAAGGCGGGGCATGCCCCTATGTGTTGGTGCACCTGTGGCAGCCCGATGACCATGACAGACTGTCATGATCATTGCTTAACCTGCCTGGGTCCATCTCACAACATGGATAACTGCAACGCCTGCTGCTCCATGGACTGCCGGGTCCTCAAGTTGTGCACACTGAAGGTGGGTTGAGATACTCCCACCTTTGGAGGGCGGCATTGGTCCTGTGACGCCAAGGCCAGGACTTTGGGCCCTTCCCCCGGGTCTCCCTCCAGTACTATACATACCAAGGGGGAGCAGACCACCACAGATTCTAGTCTCACTGAGACAGGAGGCCTGTGTGAGGGGTGGGTGGGACAGTTGGCCTCCTCCAGGGGATCAGCTGAGCACTCCTCACAGTCCATTGCCTCCTCGGAGGCATGGATGCCCCCAATGTTGTGGTCACAGCTACATGCTCGGCCCGAGCCAGTGGAGCCTTCAGTGCTGCCTGCTGGTGCTGCTTCGGCTCCTGACACCACCCTTGGTGCTTGTGAGCAAGGCGGTGTCCCTATCGGCGCTGGGTCCCCTTCTGGTACTGTTCATGGTACCGGGAGAGGAAGAGTTTGAGGGTGGCCTCTTTGGCAGTCTGCTTGCTCTCTTCCTCTTCACAGGAGGAGGATTAGGATGACCCTGATTGGCTACCTGGCTCCCCGGAGCCCCATCTCTCTTCTTCACTCAGCCATTCGGTCTCCAGTATCTCGGGGTTAGCTCCCACCCTTGCTGGGCCTGCCCATTGTGCCATCTCCTCTGTGGTCTCTGGTGCCACTTGCGGTGCCGGGGAGAAGGCTGGTGCCGAGGGCGGTGCCAGGTTGGGGTTCAGCTCTGGCTCTGGTGCCGGGTCTGGTTCCTGCGCTGTTCTCGGTGCCAAATCAGATTCTGGCACCAGGGTGGGTTCCAGGATGGATTCTGGCACCGTTTCTGCTTCAGAAGTTGCTTCAGAAACCCCTTTTCTCCATTACTGGGGACCCACCAAGGAGCAGGTCCCTATCTGGTGAGGTAGGGGTGGGGAGACCAAGGTCGGGCATGCAGGCCCTCTTTCAGGGTAGCTGGTGGCTCTGGGAGGAGCTGTAGTGCTGACCCTTCTCTCCACTCCTCTCCAGAACCGGTAGGGTCTGCAGCAGGTGGGGTCAGAGGCCACCCACAAGGGCCAGACCCACTGCAATCATCCCAGCTTGGGGTCCTCTCCAAAGGGCACCGCTTCGGCGACCCCTGCCTGGTTGAGCACCCTGCAGTGGATGAGTTGCACAGCCCCCCATTCTCGAGAAGGGTCTCCTGCACAGTCTCATAGCCCTAACAGAGGTCCTACTCTGGCTCATCAGAGTTGTTCTCCTCCGTCTGTTCCTCTGCCTCCTCCTCCTCCTACAATCCCAGGCCTCTGTGGCCCTTCAAGGCCAATGACCTGGGAACAGTTGAAGGCATCGGTGGCTGCTTTTGCTCACTATCTTAGAGCCCTGGATGAGGTAATTCTTAGACCCGAGTTTCCAGCTACCCAGCCTCTGAACTGGGCTCCTCAGACTCCTCATCTTCCTCCTCCAAGGAAGAGGATCCCTCTGTCCATCTGTCCTCAGATGCTGATCTCACCAGTTATCAGTGCTTCTGGTCGGGGATGCTTGAGGAGCTCCATCTCTCCCATTTTGCAAGTTGCAATCCTGCCCATGCGATGCATGCTTTCCTTGGGGAGTTTAGTGCCTAAAACCTCATCATCCCTCCATGGCCTTGTCTCTTCATGGAGGCATTGCATGGAGTCTGGCATTGTCCCTCTGCCCCTTCTCCAGCCCAAAGGGACTGTCAGCACAGGTATTGAGCACCTCTAGGGTCTCCTGGTGCTTTAACCCACCCCTCTTCGGGAGTGGAGCTCCTAGATACCCCTACTGGGCATTGTCACCCAAAGCACAACCGCCCCCTAGACTCTTACTCAGCCAAGTTTGACTGCTGGGGTAGAAGGGTTTTCTCGGTGGTGCACCTTCTTCTGTGCATCTCAGTGCACCAGGCTGCCTATGCTAGGCACCTGTGGATGATGCTGGGTCAACTCCTAGCATCCTTGCCTGACTCAGAGGCAATCAGGCAAGCCATCGGCCTTTCTGCGCATGGTCTGGAGCTAGCCAGGCACCAAGCAAGAACATCTTATGACACCAATGATGTAGCTTCCAGACTGGCAGGAACTGCAGTCTGCATAAGGCTGATGGCAGAGCTTCACCTTTCTAGGTTATCATCCCTGGCCCAGCGTAGGGTGATTGCCTCTCCCTTCCAGAGGGTCCACTTCTTTTCCAGTAGGGTGAGGTGTGAGTTAGCAGGGTGTCTTCTTTCTCCCAGGTGGGAGTCTCCGCCTCACCCTGACCAGTCTCGGGCCTCAACAGGTCCAAGAGGGGCCCCCTCCTCTCTGTGTTTATCCCCCACAGGAGGATGAGGGAAGATTCAGCTCTCAAGGAGGTGCCAGTACCACAGTTGTGGTGCTTGATACTCACCCACCAATAATGAAAGGCAAAGACTGATCTCAGGAAGATATGAAAATTATGTATTCACCGTAATTCTTGATCTTCCTAGATGTCTTCACCATTCATTACTGCTTCCCTCCCACCATCCCCTTATGGCGAAATCTCTGGGTGGTGCCTCCTCCCTGTTGGTCTTCTTCCTCCAGAAAGCCATTTCTGGCACCTCTTGGGGCATTTGGGAAAAGGCAGACAGGAAGGGAGGCTCTCTTTTTGCCAGGGGCTCCCCGGGTCCTTTACGGCCTTGGTTTGGGACTCCTTCAGGGCAGCTGCATGGGCCAGGAGTTTCCTCTGTTTTTCATCTTTTTGGCTGTTCTTGTCTCCCATACCATTACCTTGTGCGCTTGAGCTCAGGGTTTGTCCCTGTATTCAAGTCCCCGTCTTGGTCAAAGGGGCCCTGGGGACCCTCTTCCTCCTAATTTGGAGCCTTTCAGCTCACTTCCTTTCTTTCTTGCCAGTGACCCACGTCTGGGTTACCCACAGGGCAAAGCCCTTTTGACCTTCCCCCTATCCAAGCCTTTTCCTCCCTTCTTGAGCAGAATAAGTCTTCTCTGCCTCCCACCACTCTGCCCGTGGGGGTAGGCCTGGGAGGGTTCAACTATCTACTTGGGGATACTGGGGCTCATCTAGCCAGGTGACCCCCTCCTGTCCAGGGGAATCTTGCCCTGGGGTGGTTCCTTTCACCACCTCTATGTAACAGAAGAGGGAGGGGGAGAGATTATTGTGGACCCTTTCTCTGTGTGGACCAGGAGAATGGCAACCTGTAAGTGGCAGGGGCAGGGATCATTTATCCATTGCTGGGCACATCTGTGTTGCTTGCCCCACGAATCTTCTGGAGCCTGGTGAGCTCCTTGCCACTCTTAATATCCTATACTCAGATGCTCCTTGGTACTCCGCCCTGGAATAAACTGAGTTACTTCTCTCTTGGTCCACAGACAGAGCCCTCCATTTTGGGGCTGTCCCTGCTGGGGTCTGTGTTGGTCTCGATCTCTCTCTCTCTTCTCCCTTTTCTCTTTCTCTCCTTCCTTCCTTTCTCCATCTCCATTCCCTCCCCTTCCCTCTACCTTGACCTGCCCAGTGGTTGGAGTCTCCCTACCCAGAAACCCTTAGAGTCCTACCCCTTCTCTTGTGGTCGACTTTATTTATTTTTCAGCCTATTTCCTTTCCTGTTTTTGTCCCTTGAGCTCCCTAAGTTGCCCAGCTCTCTCACCTTCTTTTCTCTATATCTGATTTCCTCCTCGGCGAGCAGAACTGAGGTGGTGGAGGGGCCAGCGTTGGTTACTGGCCAACCCGTGAACGCCAAGTAATACATCGGCCTAAGCTGAAAAGCTTAAAGCTATAGGCTTCCGCAGGGTCTGGCACCTCCAGTTGAGATCCCACCAGTAATGAATGGTGAAGATATCTAGGAAGAGCAAGAATTACGGTTAGTACGTAATTTTCATTTCTCATTCACAAGGAAGCAAGCATGTGGGGGTGACCGCTAGATGAGTGAAGTGGCTGACGCAAAGCACGAGTCATAACTAATTAAAAAATAGTGTTGCTGTATTAAAAACCTTTGAAGGGAATTGTTGTTGGGAGTGAGTGGTGGGCAGGCAGGAAGATCACTCCATATTCAGAGACAAAAACACATGCCCAAGTTTTGCATGTATTTATAAGCAGTGGAGTGGCCTGAATGAGAGTTGGAGCTAGTGGTTGGTGCACGGGGGAAGGCAGCACTGTTTGTAACAAACATGATGTATAACAAGCAAAAAGGACACAAAAAAACTACAAACTCAAAGCTATTTGGAGAAATTTAGGCTATTTAGCTTCATACTGCATCAGCTTATTCTACTAATATGCTACTGAGTCTTAGTGACATCTGGAGTCTTGATAAGGGCAAAAAACAAGGTTGCTGAAACTTTTAGAAAATTCTAAAAGGTGACTCAAGGTTTTCTCAAATGTCTTGCGTACAGGTTGGACTTGTTTTTAGCTGTATGTTAGACATAGAAACATAGAAACAGAGACTTTGACGGCAGATAAGGACCTCTTGGCCCACCTAGTCTGCCCATTTCCCTACCTACAGGATAAGCTGCAGATCCTAGTTAACCAACAGCCTATTTCTTCCTACCCCCCACAAAAATTGCCTTATGTCTGTCCCATGCATTCTTGAATTCTTCCACAGTTTCAGACCCCACAACCTCCTCAGGAAGGCTGTTCCATGCGTCCACTACCCTCTTTGTGAAAAAATACTTCCTCACATTGCCCCTGAACCTCCCCCATCTTCAAATTGTGTCCCCTTGTTCTTGCACATCTCTTTTTCTGAAAGATGATACCCTCTTGGACTTTGTTGATTCCACTGAGGTACTTAAAAGTTTCTATCATGTCCCCCTCTCCCTCCTTTCCTCAAGGGTATACATATTAAGCTCCTTTAGTCTCTCCTCGTATGGTTTCTCTTGCAGACCCTGCACCATTTTAGTTTCCCTCCTCTGGACTGCCTCTATCCTGTCTATGTCCTTGCGGAGATAGGGTCTCCAGAACAGGATGCAGTACTCCAGATGGGGTCTCACCAACTGTCTGTACAGAGGGATAACAACTTCCTGTTTTCTGCTGGTGATGCCTCTCCCTATACATCCCAGAATCCCCCAGCCCTCCCTACTGCCTTCTCACATTGCTTGCTAACCTTAAGGTCATCTGATATGATTACCCCAGGTCCCTTTCCATTTTGTTGTTACTACCTCCCCTCCATTGTGTAATCTTCCCTGGGTTTTGTTTCCCCAGGTGCATTATTTTGCACTTCTTTGCATTGAATCCAAGCTGCCATACTTCTAACCATTCCTCCAACCTTGCCAAGTCCCTTCTCATCCTTTCCGCCTCCTTGTGTATCAACCCTGTTGCAGATCTTTGTGTCATCTGCAAAAGAGTCATACTAAGGAATAATGCCTGACAGGGGTGGGTGCTATGCTGGGAACCTATCCCACCTCGGGTGGTTGGGCCCAAGGCCACCCGCCGATGGCGTCCAGCACCCAAGAAGGATGTTATCCCAGCATAACACCCACCCTGGAGGGCATTATTCCTATTATACAATGGCTTATTGTTTTATAATAAAAAAATAATTTTAAAGAATGTTTTTGTTAGTGTGTACAAATATTTTTTTTGTTAGAGAAGATGCAAACAATGATACAGCAACAAATGATCCAAACGATCAGCAGGGATGTTATGCTAGGATAACATCCCTGCTGTGATGGCCAAATGACCAATCAGAAGCCAGGATTCTTTCTTGCCATTGTATTATTTTCCTTCCAGTCCCTCTGCAATGTCACTTATAAAGACATTAAAAAGGACTGGACCCAGTACTGAACCCTGCAGTACTCCACTAGTAACCTCTTTTTTTTCAGAGTGGACTCCATTTATAATTATCTTCTGTGTCCTGTTGTCCAGCCAATGTTTCACCCAAGCTACCACCCTGGGACCCACTCCCAGGCTGGTTAATTTGACTATTAATCTTTTGTGTGGGACTGTGTCAAATGCCTTGCTAAAGTCTAGGTAGGTCATGTCCACAGCCCCTCCCTGGTCTACTACTTTGGTCACCCAGTCAAAGAAATCAATTAGATTCGTCTGACATGACCTTCCCACTGTGAACCCATGCTGACTTGGGTCCTGTGCTCCACTGGCCTCTAGGTATTCAACAATTCTTTCCTTCAGAAGTGATTCCATCACTTTCCCTACCACAGAGGTCAAACTGACAGGTCTGTAGTTTCCTGCCTCTGTCTTGGTCCCACTTTTGTGAAGGGGAATCACATCTGCCTTCTTCCAATCCTCAGATACCACACCATCCTCTCATGATTTGTTAAAAAGGGTAGTCAGTGGTTTCACTAGTTCTCCCCTTAATTTGTTTAGAATTCTGGGGTGAATTCCATCAGGCCCCATTGCTTTGTCCACCTTCAGTTTTAGGAGTTCTTTCAGAACCCTTTCTTCTGTGAAAGGACTGGGATTGACCCCCCTATCCAGAGTGCTTCTGTTAATTGGATTAGCCACCTCCTCCTCTTTTGTGAATACTGAGCAGAAATATTCATTCAGTATCCCAGCTTTTTCACTGTCACTCTCTGCCCACCACCCGTCCATTCTATTCAGCCTCAGTATCCCTCCTTTTGTCTTTCTACGCTCCCTGATGTACCTATAAAAGGTTTTATCCCCCTTCTTAACAGAGTTGGCTATCTTTTCCTCAGTTTGGGCCTTTGCTATTCTGACTTCCCTCCCTGCTGCCTTCTGCCTTAATTTGTACAGCTCTCTGTCCTGCTCCTTCTGTGTTTCCTTATACTTTCTGAATGCTATGTTTTTCTCCCTGACCTTCCCTGCCACCTCTTTTGAGAACCATAGTGGCTTTTTCTTTCATTTTGATTTATTTGCTTCACACAAACGCTTTTTGCCTCTGTGATGGCAGTTTTGATGTTTCTCCATTGTTGCTCCACCCCTCCTTCTAGCCTGTTTGCTAGTGTTTTTATAAGGAACTCCCCCATCTTGCCAAAGTCAGCCCTCCTAAAGTCCAGTACCCTCACTTTTGTATGGCTTGACTCTGTAGCCGAGTTTATCGTGAACCACACTGTTTGGTGGTCACTTGTTCCCAGATGGCTACCCACTTCTAGATCTGAGATCCTCTCACTGTCCCCATTTGAGAGTACGAGGTCTGAGACTGCTCCCTTATGAGTGGGTTCCAAAACTAGCTGTCTGAGGCATGCCACCTGTAGGGCATCGAGAATGGCCCTGCACTTGGATGTGGCTGCAGCAAATGTGCTCCAGTTAACATCTGGCATATTCAGGTCTCTCATCAACATTATCTTCCCTTTCTCTGACATCCTAAGAATGCCTTCTTTCATATCCTTGTCCATTCCTTCCGTCTGACATGGGGGTTGGTATACAACCCCTGTGTGGATTGTGGTGCCATTTCCAGTCTCTAAGGTGACCCACAGTGCCTCCTCTCCTCCCTGTTTGCTCTTTTGTTCAGTTGCTTTTATCCCTTCCCTTACATAGAGAGCTACTCCTCCCCCCCCCCTCTTTTCCCCTCCCTGTCTTTCCTGTAGGCTGAGTACCCTGGTATGTTAACATCCCAGTCATGGTTCTCTGTGTACCATGTTTCTGTGACTGCCACAATATCCAGGCATCCCTCTTCCATCAAGGCCATCAGTTCAGGGAGCCTGTTGCCCAGACTACAGGCACTGGTACTCATTACCCTCCATTTCCTGGTGGTCTTACCGCATTTTGCCTCATGCCTGTCTTTATTGCCTTTGTCACTTTCTCCATTTACCCCTGCCCTTCTCCTATTGACATCTCTAATTTGGTGTTTACCTCACTTACTACCCTGAATTTTTTTTGGGGGCTAGGATTTCCCTGCTCCTTTCCAGTGCCTCCCCCCTTGGCTAGTTTAAATGCTTGCCAATGAAACATTTAAACCTATCACCTAGGATCCTGGTTCCCCTCCTGGACAGATGCAGACCATCACACCAGTATAGGCCTGCATCACTCCAGGTGGACCCCCAGTCCCCAATGAAGCCAAATCCCTGCGCTCTGCACCAGTTTTTCAACCACTGATTGAATCCCATGGTGTGGAGCACCCTAGACTCACCTATGCCATAGACAGGCAGCACCTCCGAGAAGGTTACCGTGAGTGCCACTTGTCTAAGGCCCCTTCCCAACTCCACAAACTCTTCCTGCACTGCTCTGATCCCTTTCTTAGCCAGGCCATTTGTCCCTAGGTGGATGACATCCAGCTCCCTCTCCTGTGCAGCTGCTCCAGCGATCCTGAGGATTCACTCCCTGTCCCTCCAAGCCATAGCACCAGGCAGGCACCTTACCTCCGTCTCCCCTTCCTCCCCCAGTTCTATCTTCCTAACCATGGAGTCCTCCACCAGGAGTTGTTTCCTTCCCCTATGGGGTCCCATGCCACCCTCCTGTGGGTCTCCTTTGTAGAGGTTCCCAGCATTCTCCTTGGTCTCCACTGTGGGTGCCTCCATAGAGGAACCACACTTTACCAGAATGGCATATGAAATGTGGAGAGGTACAACTGGAGGGATGCACCTCTGTTCCACCACTCTCACCCACACTTCTAATGCTCGGGTAACAATCAATCGGACACAGGATTTTCCCTTCCCATAAGAGATCTAACCAGGATGAGGACAGGGAGGAATATGTGAAGAAATCCAGAGAGGTGAACAGAGTAGTAAGGGCAGTCAAGGCTTCAACAGAACTAAGACTGGCACAGGGGATCAGAGCTGGGGAAGAGGATTTCTTCAGTTATATAAGGGAGAAGAGAAACTGCAAGGACCAGATTGTAAGGATTAGGAAAGACGAAGAGTGGGCAGAGAAGGGGCATAGCAGGCAGAAACACTAAACGGGTATTTCTGCTCGGTGTTTACCAGGGAGAGGGATGGGCCTATGCCTCAGGGGAAAGGTGGGGTGGGATCAGGGAGAGAGGAGGTAATGAATGTGGAGATCCCAGTGGACAGGGTGTTGGAGGGCCTGAGGTCCCTAGGACGGAGTGCGTCCTAGGGTCCTGAAGGAGTTGGCAGAGGTTCTGGTGGGACCACTGGTGAATTTGTTCAACACTTCCCTGAGTACTGGATGTGTGTCCAGGGATGGGAGAATGGCATACGTAGTACCCCTCCACAACAGTGGGCCCAGGGATGAACCAGGGAACTACAGACCAGTGAGCCTTACAGCTATTGTGAGGAAGCTAATGGAGACTATCCTGAAGGAAAGGTTGGTGAGTTTCTGGGAGGGGAATGGTCTACAAGATGACAGGCAACATGGGTTTGTATCTGGTAGATCATGCCAGACAAACCTAGTGTACTTTTTTGACTGGGTGGCACGGTCACTGGATGGGGGCCATGTGGTGGATGTCCTTTACCTGGACTTCAGCAAGGCTTTTGACTCAGTGCCTCATGGAAGGCTGACCAGCAAGTTGAACAACCTAGGAACTGGGAAAAAAAACTGGTTGGGTGGATCAAGAGCTGGTTGCAGGACAGGCAGAAGAGTTTGGTTGTTGAGGAAGAGCTCTCGGCACCCAGGGCTGTAACCAGCGGGGTTCCATAGGATTTGGTGCTAGGACCAGTACTATTTAACATCTTCATTGCCGATATATCGAACAGGATAAGAAGTAAGATCAACCTCTTTGCAAACAACACAAAGATCTGTGTGGAGGCGGAGAGTGAGGAAGAGAGTAAAGTACTACGAGAGGATTTGGCAAGACTGGAGTGCTGGTTAGACACATGGAAACTGGAGTTCAATGCCAAAAAAAGCAAAGTCTTGCACTTGGGGGCTATAAACCCTGGGAACAGCTACTGGTTAGGGGGAGTGCAGTTATCCACTTCAGTCGAGGAGAAAGATCTGGGGGTACTGATAACAGGAGACATGAATCACTCAGTGCATTGAAGGAAGGCAGCTGCAAATGGAAATAAAATGCTGGGATGCATCGCCTGGGGAATCACTTCTAGGAGGGAGGAAGTCATTCTGCCCCTGTACAGGTCCCTGGTGAGAGCACACTTGGAGTACTGCATACAGTTTTGGTGCCCCTATTTGATAATGGACATCCAACTACTGAAGGGGGTCCAGCGTAGCATGATGAAGATGACCCTGGGAATGGGGACAAAATATTCAAGAAGAGACTGTGGGTGCTCAGCATGTATACCCTAAAGGATAGGAGGGAAAGAGGGTATATGATTGAGACCTTCAAGTACCTAAAGGGCATAAGCAGAGTTAATTCAAAGAGTTTTTCTTACGTTAAAAGGGGAGAGGGACACCAGGTGGCACAGTCTGAAACTGGAGGGAGGAAGATTCAAGAGGGAGATGAGGAGGCACTATTTCACAGAAAGGGTGGTGGCAGGTTGGAATGCACTGCTAAAGGAAGTAATATCACTGCAGACAGTGGACAGCTTCGAGAGGGGGTGGGACAGGGTCAAAGGAAGGGTCAAAACTGAGGGGAAGATGGGAAGTCGGAGGAAGGGGGCAATAAATCAGAAGGGCTGGCAAGGGGAGGGGGGTAGCTGCACACTCGAACAGAATCAATAGACCAAAATGCCTGTACCTGCTGGCAATTTTGTACGTTTGTGTGTTCATATAACTGGAAATGCCATGTGTTCTAAGTGAAATACTATGGCCAGAATATTCAAAGATCATAGATTGAGTTTGCTGAAAGTTTGCTCTAGAATCAAATTAGTGCTTGGAGCATACTACAGGTATACTATCTTATGCCCTTTCGTTATCCCTTTCCACTCCTAACCCTGCCACTTACTGCCACCCTATTCTCACCCCTACTTCCTTCCCCATTTAAATTCCCTATCACCCTCCTGCCCGTCCCTTTGCGGGGTTCATGCATCCCCAATCGGAGGGCTAGCCCCTCTTATTTGCCCTAATCCATCCCCTATCCTCTGGTATGACTTCCCTATGGTCTGTTTCACGGCATGGTACTTACTCACTTTTGTTGCAATTTTGACTGTATTGAAAATGGAAATATGTCTAATTAATGTATTGTTGTATATAGTTTTAGTTCCTGAGTCTCATAATGTTATTACTTTTCTGAATCACTGTATCTTATGTAACTTGTACTATTTCTTGTAGCAGTTCAGTTCTCTTTTTTTGCCAGTCCTCCATAATGTGTCAATTTTACAGTTTCTGTATTTAATTGTGTATTCCCTTGTTCCTGTTCCCCCAGGACGCACCTGAAATCGAGCTATTGCAGTTCAGTGTGCTTTTCCTGGTAAAACTTTTTCAAATGAATAAAAAATACTATAACATGCCAAAGCACAGTGTGAACGCTAATGGCATGTTCCAATATGTCAGTCAGGACTATCCCAACTACACCCACAAACCACTGCCCCTTACTGGCCACATGAAGTATGTGGTCAATAGAGTTTTATGGGGCTTGCAGAGCAATCTGGCTGTTAGGCCCCATAAATGCTGATTGCGCCTCTGTAGCAATCTACCAGGTTCATACAGTATGTCCCTATGCAAATGACCCCATAGCACTAGAAAGGAACTATGGGGTCATTTGCATCCAATCAGAAACACAGAAATACAGAACGTAGAATGTGTCAGCAGACAAGGACCAGTAGGCCCATCTAGTCTGCCCTATTTTCCCTGCCTACTACTACCTCTTGGACCCTAATTGGTCACAGGTGTCCCTCCCTCCCTCCTCCTTTACCTCTGTTTATTGTACCTGTGTGCCTATCTCACTCATGTTTAATGCTCCTCACTGTTTTCACCCCTCCATCTCTTCTGGCAGGCTGTTCCAGGTATCCACTGCTCTTTCTGTGAAGAAGTATTTCCTTACTTCCCTCTTAAACTCCCCACCAAGCTTCATAGCACACCCCCATGTTCTAGTACTGCTCCTCCTGTTAAAGAGACTCACCTCCTGTACCTTGTTCACCTCTGTGATGTACTTATAGGTTTCAATAATGTCCCGTCTCACTCTCTGTCCTCCAGGGAGTACATGTTGAGCTCCTGTAGCCTGTCAGATGGTTTCTTGTGTAACCACCACACCATTTTGGTAGCCCTCCTCTGGACTGTTTCCACCCTGTTGATGTCCTTATGGAGGTGCGGCCTCCAGAACTGGACACAGTACTTCAGGTGGGATCTAAGAAGTTAGTGATACAGAGACAACAGCACCGCCACCTTGAGGTCATCAGATATGATTACCCTAAGGTCCCTCTCTTGCTTGGTAACTGTAAGTACCTCCCCCATCTTATACACACTGGGTTTCCTGCCCCAGCTGCATGACTGCAGTTTTGGCATTGAAACCAGCTGCCACTCCCAAGACCATTCCTCTCATTTCCCTAGATCTCTTTGCATTCTCTCCACCCTCCCGAGTAGTCACCCTGTTGAAGATTTTTGTGTCATCTGCAAAGAGACAATCTTCCACTCCAGTTCCTCAGCAATGTCACTTATGAAGACATTGAAGAGGACAGAACCCAGTCTGAGCCTTTGATGCCCTTACCCTCCTTGCAGCCTCCCTTTGTTTCTCTAGATATACCTCTCAGCCTCCCTTTATTTCTCTAGATATACCTCCCTGTCTGCCTCCATTTGCATCTCTTTCTACTTCCTGAAAGCTGTTTTTTTTCTCCCTTAACGCCTTGGCCACCTCCATTGGGAACCACAGTGGCCTCTTTCTCCTCTTACAGTTGCTTGCTACCTTTAAACAGTATGCCATTACCTTAGTTTTTTCATCCTTTATTCTTTCCCATTCTGCTTCCAGCCCCCCCAACCATATCCCCCTTCAAAGTACCTCCTAAGGCAGTCTCCCATTTTTTTTAAATCTCCTCACCTGAAGTCCAGGACCTTGTCCTAGTGTGGTTTATATTGGGGCTAAAGCCTGAGATTCAATGTGAGAAAATAAGCTCCTTCCACATTCGAATGGCCAGCCTTCCTCAGCAGTTCCCTGCCCACGTTGCGAAACTCCCCGCCCATAACCCGCTGGGCTCTGTGTGGCTTGTTCTGGCTGAGCCTCTTTTGTTACCTGCTTAATTACATCTCTACTCCTCCCATACATCTGCTTCCCATCTCTTTTGTTTTGCCCTAGTTGTTTTTGTCCCTCCCTGTTCTTGTTGTCTCCCCCATCTCCCATCCAGTT
This sequence comes from Neoceratodus forsteri, assembly GCA_016271365.2. Taxonomy (NCBI): domain Eukaryota; kingdom Metazoa; phylum Chordata; order Ceratodontiformes; family Ceratodontidae; genus Neoceratodus; species Neoceratodus forsteri. The sequence continues at coordinate 1,084,762,271 of CM057458.1, forward strand.
CCTCCCCCTTCACCTGCCGTTTCCCTCCTCCCTTCCCCATACCTTTCTTCATGCTGCCTTCCGACGTTTCCCGTTGTCTCCTCCTGGCCCAGTTGCTCCCTTGGTTCCCTGTCCTGGTTTGGCCTTCCCTTTCTGTTTACCTGGCCTTTCAATTCGGCCTCTTGCCTCCTGTGACTGTCCCATCCATCCTGCCTGGTGCATTTTGGGCTTCTTTTGAGTCGCTGTTACCCCCACGTTTGCATTCCAGCCCGGCCCCGTTCTTTTTCTGGGTTCTCTGCAGTTGACCGCCTCTGCTACTTCTCCGTGCGGGATTTCCACCTCTCAAGGGTATGTCCAATCCTGTTCCCCGTTTTTGCTACTTTACCTGTGGTTGCTTCCTGGGTCTCCATTAAGGGTGAAAGTTCATGCAAATATGTGGCATAGCTCCCTGGGTTTGCTTAATGCCTCCGGTTGTTGTCTGCAGCTGCAAAGGATCGCTCCCTCTTACTCTCCCTCCATTAGGACTTCCAGATACAGACTGCTGTGGCACTGGGGATCTGGTGAAACGTGCATAACATTATGCTCTCATTAATGACTGCTTGGGCCCCGTTGTTTTGCACTCCCGCAGTGTGTTTTTCCTGTTTTGACTGCTTCAGCGCTCCATCTAGCTTCCTCTTCCCTGCCCTGACATGAGACTGGACTCACTGAATGAATGAAGCATAGGGGTATCCATTATTTCATTTACAGTGTGGCTTTCAATACCCTGTTCTGCAATGCCACGCTTCATTGCAACTATATCCTCCTTTTTTTTTCTGTCTAGGTCCCAGACCCAACATACAACAAACAAACAAACAAAAAAATACAATACCCACAAATGGGTTTCCTTGCCTGATCCATTTGTCTGTCTTCTGTGCACCCTTCGGAGGGCTCATGCCTGTTCCCCACCCATCTCTCTCCCCATGGTGTGGTGTGGCCTCCACGACTGCCCCCTTGGGCTCCCTGCTCTGACGGGCCTGTGTAAAACTCAATCAAAAACAAGAAAACTAGGAAAAAAGTTCTTCAACCATCCCTTCCCTCCCTCTGTTCCATGGCTCTACTTGTCTGCCCCTTCTCTCACCTTCCCAGATCTGCTCCTTCCTTCCCTGATGCATTGTTTTCCAGTCCCCCCCCCATTCTTGCCCTTGTCCCTTGCTCCCCACATTTTCTTTGGGTTCTCACTTCTTGCGCTGGCACTTTAACTTCATCTCCACGCCCCTTCTACCGCAACATTCTTGTGCCACCTCTGACCCTAGTCTGGCACCTGCACTTCCTCAGTATTTATTTCACTCAGCCAACAACTGCAGTCAACCTTCCCCAACAGTTTATGACTGCCACCAATGCTGCTTATACCTTACCATTTCTTAGTCCCAGCATTCATATACTCTGCTCCGTCTATTATTCATATGTTATCTCATTCTACCACTAGTACTTCCTAACATTCCAGCATACCAATCACCTGCAACGTTCATGCACACTCCCTCTTCCGCTCCCCTTGTAGTGTTCACCCAGTCCCGCATTATTGGCACTCCTCCTGTCTTTTGTATTGTTTGGCATTATCCATTATATGTAACTAATGTAGTCGTTTAGTTCATGTTCCCCAATATGCCGATGACTTGTCGTTCACTAGGATCTTGCCAGTACTGGAGCCTCTTTTTGGGCTCCTACCCTACCAGCATTCCAGTGCTGTTTGGTCTCATGATGCTCAGTTTATGGCTCCCCTGTTATTCACATGGCGTGGGACTGAGGTTTCATGGGTGGAATTAACAGAAGCATGCTTTATGTACGCTATATGATTTTGCCTGCCACCTTGCCTACATGGCTTTTAGCTATCCTTGCATTAATCATTAACTTCGTGGCCTAAATGGCCTTCCAATGTTCATTGCATTCCATTACTGCACTGCATGATCCTCGCTGTATTACCCTATCTCCATCTTAGTGGCATTTAAGAAAATTGTCCTCCTCCCATTCTCTAACTTCTTACTCACTACCATCCCCTTCGTCCTATTTTTGTTTGCCTACCTCTTACTCCGCAGCTGTCAGCTGCTCTTTCCTTACTCTGCCCATACCAGCAATCCAACAGCCTCTTCCCTAACTCTGCCCACTGAGGCATAGCAATACTGGGCCGTTGGTCAATTAGGATCTGCAGCTTATCCAATAGGTAAGGAAATCGGCAGAGTGGGTGGGCCAAGCAGTCCTTATCTGCCATCAAAGTCTATGTTTCTGTGTAGGTAGGCTTCCCTTGTCTACCAGGGATGGGGGCCTGTTTCGTCTACATTCAGTTTCAACCAGTTATAATCCCAGCCAACTTCCAATAGGCTGCTTCCCTAACTCTGCCTGGTGTGGCATCGACTAAATGTTAGCTTGCCCCGACTACTGAGGATGGGACCCTGTCCTCAAGCTACTGTGTCAACTAAATGCATTCTATACCTGATATCTGTTTGCCACTTCCTTTTGGGAATGGGACTACTATACCCCATTTGCCTCCAATATCCTGACTCAACCTACTACATCTTATACCTCCATGGAATTGATGTACTTGTCCTCGCCTTTGGCCTCCTCATGTTCTGGATTTGGACCCCACCAGCTTGTTCAGTCTCCAACTCCACCCTTTCCAAGGGACTCCTGGACTTTCTTGCTGTTTGCCTTCCACTCCCTCCCATGTTCCTGTGCATTGTTGTTGTGGCTTACCTTCTGGCTCAACCTCCTCCACTCTCCAGACCTTCAGCTCCATGCTGCCATCTCCTCCCTCATTGCTACTCCAGATTATTCTGTTTCCCTATTGCCTTAGACGCATAGAAAGATAGACTTTGATGGCAGATAAGGACAGCTTGGCCCACCCAGTCTGCCCATTTCCCTACTTATTGGATAAGCTGCAGATTCTAGTTAACCAACAGCCTACTTCCTCCTTCCCCCCACTATAATTGCCTTATGTCTGTCCCACGCATGTTTGAACTCCCCCACTGTTGTAGACCCCACACCCTCCACAGGAAGGTAGTTCCATGTGTCCACCACTCTCTCCATGAAAAAATATTTCCTCATGTTGCCCCTTAGCCGTTCCCCCTCTATCTTTGAATTGTGCCCCCTTGTTCTTGCATATCTCTTTTTCTGAAAGATTTTTCTGAAAGATGCTACCCTCCTAGACTTTGTTGATTCCCTTGAGGTACTTGAAATTTAATTTCTATCATGACCCCCCGTCCCTCCTTTCATGAAGGGTATACATCTTAAGTTCTCTCAGTCTCTCTTCATACGGTTTCTGACGCAGACCCTGCACCATTTTAGTTGCTCTCCCTGGACTGCCTCTATCCTGTCTATGTCCTTGCAGAGATGGGGTCTCCAAAACTGCACACAGTACTCCAAATGTGGTCTCACTAACTATCTATACAGAGGGATAACCACTTCCTTTTTCTACCTGTGATGCCTCTCCCTATGCATCCCAGTATCCCCCCATCCCCCCAGCTCTCCTTACTGCCTTCTCACATTGCTTGCTCACCTTTAGGTCATCTGATATGACTACCCCCAGGGTCCCTTTCCATTTTTGTTGTTGTTAGTACCTCTTCCACCATTGTATACTCTTCTCCTGGGTTTTTGTTTCCCAGGTCCACTACTTTGCACTTCTTTGCATTCACTCTAAGTTGCCATACGTCTGACCACTCCTCCAATCTTGCCAAGTCCCTTCTCATCCTTTCCACCTCCCCTTGTGTATCAACTCTGTTACAGATCTTTGTGTCATCTGCAAAGAGGCATACTTTTCCTTCCAGACCCTCTGCAATGTTACCTATAAAGACATTAAAGAGGACTGGACCCATTACTGAACCCTGAGGTACTCCACTAGTAGCCCCCCTTTCTTCAGAGTGAGTTCCATTTAATATTACCTTCTGTGTCCTGTTGTGCAGCCAGTTTGCTACCCAGGCTACCACCCTGGGACCCACTCCAAGGCTGGCTAACTTGATTATTAATCTTTTGTGCGGGACTGTGTCAAATGCCTTGCTAAAGTCTAGGTAGGCCACAGCCCCTCCCTGGTCTATTACTTTGGTCACCCAGTCAAAGAAATCGATTAAATTCGTCTGACATGACCTTCCTGCTGTGCATCCATGCTGCCTTGGGTCCTATGCCCCACTGGCCTCGAGGTACTCAACAATTCTTTCTTTCGGAAGTGATTCCATCATTTTTCTTACCACTGAGGTCAAACTAACAGGTTTGCAGTTTCCTGCTTCTGCCTTGCTCCCACTTTTGTGAAGGGGAATCACATCCGCCCTCCTCCAGTCCTCAGGTACCACCATACCTCTCAACCTCCTGCCTCATAAATCAGGGACAAGGCTTAAATAAATCAGGGACAAAGGACCCTAATCAGGGACACATCTTCAAAATTTGTGCTAGCCATTCAGGAAGCTGGTAGAATAAGGGGCTTAGTGTAAAAATGCATTTATTGAATAAGAATAGGTCTCTAACTTTAATGTCTGTCATTATTTTGTGCTCACAATCCCCACTGTTCAGTCACGGAAACACAAATTTTAGGAAGGACTAAGGAAAAGTTTGAGGCAAAATTAGGGACGTCCCTGAAAATCAGGGACACTTGAGAGGTATGGATACCACTCCACCCTCTCATGATTTGTTAAAAAGGGTGGTCAGTGGTGTCACTAGGTCCCCCCTTAGTTCTTTTAGGATACTGGGGTGAATCCCATCAGGCCCCATTGCTTTGTCCACCTTGAATTTTAGGAGTTCTTTCAGGACCCTTTCTTCTATAAATGGACTGGTGTCAACCTCTCTGCCCAGAGTGCTTCTATTGTTTGGTTTAGTTAACTCCTCTTCTCCTTCTTTTGTGAATACTGAGCAAAAGTATTCATTCAGTATGTCTGCCTTTTCACTGTCTCCCTCTGCCCACCTCCCCTCCCCTCTATTAATCTTCACTATATCTCCCTTAACCTTTCTTTGCTCCCTAATGTACCTATAAAAGGTTGTATCCCCCTTCTGAACTGAGTTGGCCATCTTTTCCTCGGTTTGGGCCTTTGCTATTCTGACTGCCTTCCCCACTTCCTTCTGCTTTAACTGATACAGTTCTCTGTCCTGCTTCTTCTGTGATTCCTTATACATCTTGAATGCTACCTTTTTCTCCCTAACCTTCCCTGCCACCTCTTTTGAGAACCATAGAGTTTTTTTACTCTGTTTTGTTTTCTTTATTTGTTTCACACAAAGGCTTGTTGCCTCCATAAAGGCAGTTTTGATTTTTCTCCATTGTTCTTCTACCCCTCCTTTCTGGCCATTTGCTAGTGCATTCCTTAGGTAGTCACCCATTTTGCCAAAGTCAGCCCTTCTAAAGTCCAATATCTTTCCTCTTGGACATGTCTGCCTATATTCCCTTTGCTTCCTGCTAGATATGTGACATTTGCTTGTCTTCAAGGATGGGTGCCTGATGCCTTCTACAGTTTTCTCCTTATGCTGCCCTTGTCTCCATCCAGAGGGCTACCATCAGCAGTTCAAGTGCACTTTTTCCTATCAGCAGTTCCAGTTTGCCATCTTCTTCAGAGGTAGGAACCTATTACCCCATCACCAAACCACCTTTTACTATTAGCATTTCCAGTTCACCATCTTCTTCAGAAGTGGGATCCCGTTCCCTATCACCACTGCACCTTTGCGATCAGCAGTTTATGTCTTCCATTTCCTTTGAGCATGGGAACCTCCTACCCCATCACTGCAGCACTTTTGCTAGCAGCAATTCATGTTCACCATCTCCTTTGGAGGTGAGAACCTCATACCTCAACTGCACAGCACCTTGTACCTGGATTTGCTTCTCCATTTAACATGGATCTACCACTTGAAGACTGTTTCAGCTTTCCTGCATTCTACTCCAGTATGCTGTGCCCCCCGTCCTGTACCTCCCCTGCACCTGCCGATGCCAGTACTGCTTGGCTTCTGCTGACTTCCTATCAAGCTCCATCCTCCAGTCAGCAGGCTTCCACTTTGAACATTTCTTCAATCCTTGGACTACTGCCTTCTTTCTTGCCGCCCTGGTGGCTCCGGGCTCCTGCACATTTGCTGGGTCTTTTACTACGATTATCAAAATCCAGCATCCCTGCCCAATCAATTACTCCTACCCATTCATTTACTGCACCTGTCCAATGCCTCTAATGAGTACCTGTTCTTCCACCTAAAGGAACCCTCTCCCAGCAACATCCCCGAATAGCACACCATATAGAATCAAGTCACTATACTAAATATCGGTACTTCCTGATAATCTCCCAGGATCCATTTCTGGAACCCCATTTGACTGGACTATAGAAGATCTTAGCTCAGCCAACTCTGCAGGATCTTTCCACATATTCCATTTTATTCAAACAGCAGGGACATCACTACCTCCTGATTTCTTCAAAGGATCCAAGATTTAGTGGAGTCTCCTTCACACCTATCATCCTATCTGAGCTGGCCTGATGGCCCTGAGGGCTAAGATGCTGGACACCTTACCTCCGCGGCAGCGGCCAGGTCGGGAACAAGCCTGGGCCGTCGGAGGTCAGCAACGGGGGGAGGAAGGAGTGCGGAGCTGGATGGAGCTTCCAGAAGGCAGCTCTCCTCTCTGGGGAGGTGTTGCTGCTGAGACAGATAGAGAGAGAGAGAAAGCAGCCAAAGCTTCCTTAAATCAATGAGGTTATTTACTAGACTACACTGAAGTGAATTATTACTTTTTGGACCTGTGTAAGCAACTAATATTGATTCTCTGTTTTTGGGGTTGACTTTTTTTAGTTTAACTTTAATTTGCCAGGGAGGAGCTGTAGCTGGGAGATATTTGCAGTCATTTGTGACTAGACCTGTTACTTAACCTCTGTCAAATAGGTGTCTGAAAGGAAGGAAGGCACTGGGTGGAGGGTCAAAGTTGAGTTGATTGTTTCTGGAAGGCACAGGTTTACTAAGATCCACCCTGCCTTTCACCCCACCCACCCCAAGCGCATAACTTCCTTTATAGCAGGGTTCGACATCACTTCCCCAAACTAACAACAAACACCTGTTCATATTTTTAAAGGCACAACACACTGAATAGGGGTAGAGACACTCACAAGCTGGCACACACTAAAACAAGAACAAAAAAAAAGAAAATTATCTATAACAGGAAGGGACAAAGACATGTGGGGAGTGATGCAATGCACTGGCTGTGGAGCAGCAGTCTTCCAGGAGACTTTCCGGAGACTGCGCTACTGCCCTATTTGCAGGCACCTCTCTGGTCTGAGGGAGGAGGTTGTTCATCTCCATGATGACCTGCCAAGGATTCAGGAAACCTGCTCCCCCACCCACAGACCACCCAGGCCACTGCCACTACCTCAGAGGTTGCCAAGAAAGAGGAGTGGTTGTACCACGGTGGGCTCAGGAAGGGTGAGGGTGGTGGAACTGAGGCGCATCCCTCCAGTTGTGCCTCTCCACAATTCATTCGCCACTCTGGCAGCGCATGGTTCCTCTATGGAGGCACCCGCAGTGGAGACCAAAGAGGATGCTGGGAACCTCCACACTGGAGACCCAAAGGAGGGTGGCATAGGACCCCACTGGGGAAGGAAACAACCCTGGTGGGGACTCAATATTTTGTAGGTAGAACTGGGGAGGTGCAGGCCTGCCCGGCCCATGACTCGGAGGGACAGGAAATGAATCCCCAGGATCATGGGAGCAGCTGCAAGGGGGAGTGACCTGGATGTCATTATCCACCTAGGGACAAATAACCTGGCTGAGAATGGGATCAGAGCAGTGCAACAGGAGTTTGTGGAGTTGGGAAGGGGCCTTAGACAAGTAGCACACACGGTAACTTTCTCAGAAGTGCTACCTGTCTATGGCATGGATGAGGCTAAGGTACTCCGCAACATGAGATTCAATGACTTGTTGAAAAACTGGTGCACAGCTCAGGGATTTGGCTTCATTGGGGACTGGGGCTCCACCAGGAGGGATGCAGGCTTATAATGGCAAGCCGGTCTGCATCTATCCAGGAGGGGAACCAGGATCCTAGGTGATAGGTTTAAATGCTTCATTGGCAAGCATTTAAACTAGCCAAGGGGGGAGGTACTGAAAAGGAGAAGGAAAATCCTAGCCCTCCCCCAAAAATCAGGGTAGTTAGTGAGGTAAACACCAAGATAGAGCAGTTGATAGGGAGAAGGGCTGGGGTAAATAGAGAACAAGACAAAGGCAGTAAGGACAGGGATGGGGCAAAAAGAAACAAACTCATAAAAATGGAGGGTAATGAGTACCAATGCCCATAGACTAGGTAAAAAGCTCCCCGAAATGGTGGCTTCGATGGAAGAGGAATGCCTGGATATCGTGGCAGTCACAGAAATATGGTACACAGAGAACCATGACTGGGATGTCAACATACTACGGTACATGATTTACAGTAGGTAAAGGGAGGGAAGAAGAGGAGGAGGAGGAGTAGCTCTCTATGTAAGGGAAGGGATCAAAGCAACAGAACTAAAGGGTAAACAAAGAGGATAGGAGGCACTTTGGGTCACCTTGAAGACTGGAAATGGCACTACAATCTGCACAAGGGTTGTATACAGACCCCCGTCTCAGGGGGAGGAAATGGACAAGGAAATGATAGAAGGCATCCTTAGGATGGCAGAGAAAGGGGAGATATTTCTGATGGGGGACCGGGATATGCCAGATGTTAACTGGAGCACCTTTGCTGCAGCCACATCCAACAGAAGGGCCATTCTCGGTGCCCTATGGGGGCATGCCTCAAACAGCTAGTTTTGGAACCCACTCAGGAGGGAGCAATCTTAGACCTCATACTCTCAAATGGGGACGGACAGAGGATCTCCGATCTTGAAGTGGGTAGCCATCTGGGAACAAGTGACCACCAAACAGTGTGGTTCACGATAAACTTAGCTGTAGAGTCAAGCCATACAAAAGTGAAGGTACTGGACTTCAAGAGGGTTGATTTTGTCAAAATGGGAGAGTGCCTCAGAAAAGCACTAGCAAACAGGCAAGAAGGTGGGGTGCAGCAACAATGGGGAAATATCAAAACTGCCATCAAAGAGGCAACAAGCCTTTGTGTGAAGCAAATAAACAAATCAAAATGAAAAAAAAAACACTATGGTTCTCAAAAGAGGTGGCGGGGAAGGTTAGGGAGAAAAAGATAACATTCAGGAAGTATAAGGAAACACAGAAGGAGCAGGACAGAGAACTGTACCAGTTAAAGCAGAAGGAAGTGGGGAAGGCAGTCAGAATATCAAAGGCCCAAACTGAGGAAAAGATAGCCAACTCTGTTAAGAATGGGGATAAAACCTTTTATAGGTACATTAGGGAGCAAAGAAAGACTAAGGCAGGGATACTGTGGCTGAATAAAGAGGAAGATGGTTGGGCAGAGAGCAACAGTGAAAAAACAGGGATACCGAACGAATACTTCTGCTCAGTATTCACGATGGAACAGCAGGGAGAGATACCTAATCCAGTCAATAGAAGCACTCTGGATGGGGGGGTTGATATTAGTCCTTTCACAGAAGAAAGGGTTCTGAAAGAACTCTTAAAACTGAAGCTGGATAAAGCAATGGGGCCTGATGGGATTCACCCAAGAATTCTAAAAGAACTAAGGGAAGAACTAGTAACACCACTGACTACCTTTTTAATAAATCATGGGAGGATGGTGTGGTACCTGAGGACTGGAGGAGGGTGGATGTGATTCCCCTTCACAAAAGTGGGAGCAAGACAGAGGCAGGAAACTACAGACCTGTCAGTTTGACCTCAGTGGTAGGGAAAATAATGGAATCATTTCTGAAGGAAAGAATTGTTGAGTACCTAGAGGCCAGTGGGGCACAGGACCCAAGGCAGCATGGATTCACAGCAGGATGGTCATGTCAGACAAATCTAATTGATTTCTTTGACTGGGTGACCAAAGTAGTAGACCTGGGAGGGGCTGTGGACATGGCCTTCCTTGACTTTAGCAAGGCATTTGACACAGTCCGACACAAAGATTAATAAACACTGGATGGACAACAGGACACAGAGGGTAATAGTAAATGGGGTCCACAGTGAAGAAAGGGTTTACTAGTCAGTACCGCGAGGGTTCAGTACTGGGGCTGATCCTTTTTAATGTCTTTATAAGTGACATTGTAGAGGGACTGGAAGGAAAAGTTTATCTCTTTGCAGATGACACAAAGATCTGCAACAGGGTTGATACGCAAGGTGGGGTGAAAAGGATGAAAAGGGACTTGGCAAGGTTGGAGGAATGGTCAAATGTATGGCAGCTTAAATTCAATGCAAAGAAGTGCAAAGTAATGCACCTGGGAAACAAAAACCCAGGGGAAAAGTGTACAATGGGGGGTGCGATACTGACAACATCAAAAATGGAAAGGGACCTGGGGGTAGTCATATCAGATGACCTAAAGGTGGGCCAGCAATGTGGGAAGGCAGTAAGGAGGGCTGGGGGGATACTGGGATGCATAGGGGGAGGCATCACAGGTAGAAAACAGGAAGTTGTTGGCCCTCTGTACAGACAGTTGGTAAGACCACATCTGGAGTACTGTGTACAGTTCTGGAGACCCCATCTCCGCAGAGACATAGATAGGGTGGAGCCTGTCCAGAGGAGGGCAACCAAAATGGTGCAGGGTCTGCACCAGAAGACATATGAAGAAAGACTAAAGGAGCTTAAGATGTATAGCCTCGAGGAAAGGAGGGAGAGGGGGGACACAATAGAAACTTTCAAATACCTCAAGGGAATCAATAAAGTCCAAGAGGGTAGCATCTTTCAGAAAAAGAGATGTGCAAGAACATGGGGCACAATTTGAAGATAGAGGGAGGATGGCTCAGAGGTAATGTGAAGAAGTATTTCTTCACAGAGGGGGTTGTAGATGCATGGAACAGTCTTCCTGAGGAGGTGTAGAGTTAAAAACAGTGGGGAATTCAAGAATGCATGGGACAGACATAAGGCAATTCTAGTGGGGGGTAGGAGGAAGTAGGCTGTTGGTTAACTAGAATCTGCAGCTTATCCGTTAGGTAGGGAAATGGGCAGACTAGGTGGGCCAAGTGGTCCTTATCTGCCATCAAATCCTGTTTCTATGTAGCGGCATCCTCGGTTGATGGCTGCCTCCTCATGGCGAAGGTTAGGGACAGCACGGGCTTAGGAGTGCTAGGCATTAGGCCAATGGGGGGGGTGGAAAGGGGTCATTACTGGGCTGTAAGGCATGTGCACCTCCACGCCGCATGTGCTCTACCCTTGGACCCCTAGGAGAAAACTGGAGGAGAAAATCACCAGTGGCAGGATGATGACTGACTTTGCAGGCGCCGCCTCCCAGGCCGGACATAAGGTAGGTCCTGGTAATTCCAGGTGACAGGGCTGGGGTGGGCACTGGATGGGGCTGTCCAACAGGTGCAGAAAATCTTAAATGTTAAAAAAAAAAACACCTCTCATCCTATCTGGAAACATGAACCTAATTCCCTCCTGAGATATACCAAATTCATAATAACCATAAACCTCAAGGATACCCAGAACCTCAGGATACCATATAGCAGTACTGGCATTGCCAGCTATACCTTCCCCTTATAATCTTCTCCCCAAAGCGCTGACTCAGTTTGACCCTGTTATCCAGCTTGTGTTCTCTGAAGAGCCATAGGATGTTCCTAAGACCCTTCTTCCATCTACTATCCCAGAATACGTATCGTCAGATCTCCACTGCATAGCTGCCTCACTAAATTAACAGTATCCCAAGCCACTGTTCCCTGGCCCCTGGTCATCATCATACTTCACGAAGTTATCTACATCTCTTCATCGTGTTGCTCTAATGATGCCAGCTACCATTACAGTGACCCTTTCTAACTTATCTGATGGGCTTTATCCCCCCACAACCCCTCCAGCGAATACCATCATCAAGAGCAGGACTCCATTTTATTCATCATCCTGTGCATCCACAGCCAACCAGTTGTCTCCCTATGACAGTTATGCTGCACAACAGTTCTACATCTGACTACGCATGCAATGCACCCATTGTGTTCTATTCTTGCTATTACCTTCCCCTTTGCCATATTAGTCTGCAGACTCAGTTAAAGACAAGTTTTAAGGCTCCTACAGCATACAGATACTGGATCCACCAGCAATGCAAGCCACCATGGCCATCTTAGCTCCTGCCATGGGTGATTAAGCTACAGCAATACCTATATCCACCATCTTGCATGAGAAGTCCCTCCTGAATATGAGCCCATGCAAACCTTATTGTAGCAACAATAACTCACCTTCAAACATCGAACTTGTTGTACTGAAATTGTCATTTATTCCTATCAGTATCCAATTACCATCTTTACAGCATAGGTCATCCTTCCTTCATTGGTCTGAAATCTTCAATTACCCCTCTCACCAGGTACCCAAAGCTTCTCTCTGAATCCTGATCATCTTCACATAGATGCCTACATAGCAAAACATTGCGAATTGCTGAACTCAAAGCCATGAGACCCTTATTTGGATGTCAGAGCTCCTTCCTGTCATTTAGCCTTCATTCAAATCTGTCATTTCTTCTAAACAATACTGAGATCAAGCTCTCCTGAGAACATTGCAAGCATCTGAACCACTTGCCACTTTACAAAGGAACTAAGCATCATATCTCGCTCTTACCTTCTACAAGGTCTGACAGATTACTTTCAGGATTTCATAGCCCATGATACATCCACAGTTCAGAGTCTGGCAGCTCATTTAATCAAATTCATGCTCCTCATGCTCACATTGATTCTGTACCCCCGGCAAATATCAGCCAATATCACATACAAGTCCTGGATTTTGTTCAAGCCCTTATACCAGCTGGACTTAATCAGTATTCGGGATCTGGACATTCCTTCAGACTGGACCTGCCTCTTCAGTCTCAAGAATAGACCCTACTGAATGTATCATTCAACAGACTTGAAGATGGAACTTCATCACTATGAACATTACACCTTACTCAAAAAATAGAATATAGTTCTAAGAATCTAAGATCATCTCCTCTTAGTTTGCCCTGAGGACAGGCAGGCCAGTAGCCATGGGTCATCAGAGGTTTCCTCCACCTGGGGGTTTTCTTCTTCTGCATTCTACTGGTCACAGTCTCTATGAGTTGGAGGAGGTAATCTTTTGGGCCTTCTATTCCTACTTGCTACCCGGCATACCTACCAAGGGTGGCAATAGAGAAAGGCTAACGCTCAGAACCTTATAAGTATACACAAGCACTACTCTATTCACCAAAACATTGAATGGGAGGGCTAGTCCATGTTCAATGTGAGGAATAGCCCTCCCACAACCCAAATAAAAGGCCAGCCATTCCTCCACAGTTCCCTGCTTAGCTTGATTGCAAACGCCCACCATCCTCCCCTACTTCCTCCGGCACTATGCTCAACCTTGGTGCTGGGCCTTCTATTCCCTACTTGCTATCCGGCTTACCTACCAAGGGTGGGAATAGAGAAGGGCCAAAGTTCAAAACCTTATAACTATACACAAGCACTACTCTAGTCACCAAAACACTGAACCTATCAAATCTGTATGGCAAACCACACTGTACAATGATGACTTGTACCCAGGTGGCTACTCACTATGACATCTGCAGTGCTGTCCCTGTTTGTAGTACCAGATGTAGCAATGCCCCATCTCCAGTGGGATCTGTTACTAGCTGCCTGAGAAATGTTCTTATGGGAGTCTAGAATGACTCTGCTCCTAGCTGTAGCTGCAACCAGGATGCTCCGGTCAACATCCAGCAGATTAAATGATATGGGTGTACCCGCAGAGAAGACTGATGATAACTGTCACAAGGGAGGCCCACAGAAAGGAGGCAGAGGACACCAAAGGGAAAGGAAGCAGCTCCTGGTGGGGGACTCAATTATTAGGGGTATAGAACTGGGGGGAGATGAGAAAATGAAGTAAGGTGCCTGCCTGGTGCCATGGCTTGAGGGACAGGAAGCGCATCCTCAGGATCACGAGAACAGCTGCAAGGGATTCCGAGCTGGACGAATTGTCCACCTAGGGACAAATGACTTGGCTCATCATGAGATTAGAGCAGTGCAGGAGGACATTGCAGAGTTGGGGAGGGACCCAAGACGAGTAGACACACAGTTTCCTTCTCAGAGGTGCTGCCTGTCAAAAGCATGGGGAGGCGAGGTAATTGCACCATGCAGTTTAATGAATGGTTGAAAAAATGGTGCAGAGCACAGGGGTTTGGCTTCATTGGGGACTAGGGTTCCACCTGGAGGGACACCAGCCTATACTGGCAGGATGGTCTGCATCTGTCCAGGAAGGGAACAAGTCTTTTGAGCAATCGGTTTAAATGCTTCATTGACAAGCTTTTAAACTAGTCAAAGGGGAGGCACTGACAAGCAGCAGGAAAATCCCAGCCTCCCTACAAAACAGGGTACTAAATGAGAAAAAGACAGAGGTAGAACGGTCAGTGGGGATGCTGCACTGGAAGGTAAGCCATCAAAAATGGAGAGCAATGAGTACTAATGCCCGTAGTCTGGGCAACAAGCTTCCTGAATTAGTGGCCTTGATGGAGGAAGAACATCTGGATATCGTGGCAGTCACAGAAACATGGTACACACAAAACCATGACTGGGACATAAACATACCAGGATACACTGTGTACAGGAGGGACAGGAGGGTAAAGAGGAGGAGGTAGTTCTTTACATAAGGAAGGAATAAAAGCAACAGAACAAAAAGGTACAGGAGGAGAAGAAGCACTGTGGGTAAATTTGGAGACAGGCAATGGCACCACAACACGCAAGAGGGGTTAGACAGACTTCTTCTCAGGGGAGGAAATGGACAGGAAATGATAGAAAGTATACTTAGAATGGCAGAAAAAGGGAGATATTGCTGATGGGTGATCTGAATATGCCAGATGTTAACTGGAGTCAGTTGCAGCTGCCATCAAGAGTGCAGTTATTCTAGATGCCCTACAGGGGCATGCCTTAGACAACTAGTACTGGAGCCCACTCAGAGGGAGCAATATTAGACTTGATTCTCTCAAATGGAGATGGTGAGAGGATTACAGATGTAGAAGTGGGTAGCCATCTGGGAACTAGCGACCATCGAACAGTATGGTTCACAATAAACACAGCAATAGAGTCAAGCCATACAAAGACAAAAGTACTGGACTTTAGGAGGGCTGACTTTGCCAAAATGGGTGAGTGCCTAAGGAACGCACTAGCAAATGGGCAGGAAGGAGGGGTGGAAGAACAATGGGGAATAATAAAAACTGCCATCACAGAGGTAACGAGCCTTGTGTGAAGCAAATAAACAAAAAAGACGATGTAAGAAACCACTATGGTTCTCAAAGGAAGTGGCAGTGAAGGTTCAAGAGAAAAGAAAGCATTCAGGAAGTACAAGGAATCGAGAAGGAGCAGGGCAGAGAACTGTATCAGTTAAAGCAAAAGGAGGCTGGGAAGGCAGTCAGAACAGCAAAGGCCCAAACCGAGGAAAAGATAGCCAACTCAGTTAAGAAGGGGGATAAACCTTTATAGGTACATCAGGAGCGAAGGAAGACCAAGGGAGGGATAGTGAGGCTTAATAAAGGGTGGGAGGGTGGGCAGAGGAGACTGTGAAAAGGCAGAGATACTAAACAAATATTTTTGCTCAGTATTTACAAAGGAAGAGGGGAGGTACATAAAACAAACAGTAGTAACACTCTGGATACAGAAGTTGATACCGCCCATTTGCAGAACAAAGGGTTCTGAAAGAACTCTTAAACTGAAGGTGGACAAAGCAATGGGGCCTGATGGGATTCATCCCAGAATTTAAAGAACTAAGGGTAGAACTAGTGACACCACTGACTACCTTTTAACAAATCATGGGAGGATGGGGTGGTACCCGAGGACTGGAGGAGGGCAGATGTGATTCCCTTCACAAAAGTGGGAGCAAGGCAGAAGCAGGAAACTATAGACCTGTTAGTTTAACCTCAGTGATAGGGAAAATGATGGAATCACTTCTAAAGGAAAGAATTGTCGAGTATCTAGAGGCCAGAGGGGCACAGGACCCTAGGCAGCATGGATTCACAGCGGGAAGGTCATGCCAGACGAATCTGATAGATTTCTTTGACTGGGTGACCAAAGTAGTAGATCAGGGAGGGGCTGTGGACATGGCCTACCTAGACTTTAGCAAGGCATTTGACACAGTCCCACACAAAATATTAATATGCAAGTTAGCCAGCCTGGGAGTGGGTCCCAAGATGACAGCCTGGGTAAAGAACTGGCTGGAGAATAGGACACAGAGAGTAATAGTAAATGGAGTCCACTCAGAAGAAAGGAGGGTTACTAGTGGGGTACCGCAGGGTTCAGTATTAGGACCAGTCCTCTTCAATGTCTTTATGTTTACATTGCAGAAGGACTGAAGGAAAAGTATGTCTCTTTGCAGATGACACTAAGATCTGAAACAGAGTTGATGCACAGGGTGGGGTGGAAAGGATGAGAAAGGACTTGGCAAGGTTAGAGGAATGGTCAAATGTATGGCAGCTTAGATTCAATGCTAAGAAGTGCAAGGTAATGCACCTGGGAAACAAAACCCAGGGAAGAGTACACAATGGGGGTGAGATACTAACAACAACAAAATGGAAAGGACCTGGGGGTAGTCATATCAGATGACCTAAAGACGGGCAAGCAATGTGAGAGGGCAAGGAGGGTTGGGGATACTGGGATGCATAGGAGAGGCATCACCAGTAGAAAACAGGAAGTTATTATCCTCTGTACAG
This sequence comes from Neoceratodus forsteri, assembly GCA_016271365.2. Classification (NCBI taxonomy): domain Eukaryota; kingdom Metazoa; phylum Chordata; order Ceratodontiformes; family Ceratodontidae; genus Neoceratodus; species Neoceratodus forsteri. The sequence continues at coordinate 1,084,778,938 of CM057458.1, forward strand.
ACAGCTGGTGAGACCCCATCTGGAGTATTGTGTGCAGTTCTGGAGACCCAATCTCCGCAAAGACATACACAAGATGGAAGCTGTCCAGAGGAGGGCAACTAAAATGGTGCAGGGTCTGCACCGGAAGACATATGAAGAGAGACTTAAGGAGCTTAATATGTATAGCCTCGAGGAAAGAAGGGAGAGGGGGGACATGATAGAAACGTTCAAGTACCTCAAGGGAATCAACAAAGTCCAAGAGGGTAGCATCTTTCAAAAAAAGAGGTGTGCAAGAACAAGAGGGCACAATTTGAAAATAGAGGGGGGCGCTCAGAGGTAATTTAAGGAAGTATTTTTTTACAGAGAGGGTTGTGGATGCATGGAACGGCCTTCTGAAGGAGGTTGTGGAGTCAAAATCAGTGGTGGAATTCAAGCATGCATGGGATAGTCATAAGGCAGTTCTGGGGGGATGGGGTAGGAAGAAGTAGGCTGCTGGTTAACTAGGATCTGCAGCTTATCCAGTAGGTAGGAAATGGCAGACTGGGTGGGCCAAGCGGTCCTTATCTGCCGTCAAATTCTGTGTTTCTGTGTTTACTGTGTTAAAGTCCCCCATAATTACTACTTCCCTTTGCTTGCCATTTTGCCTATGGCCTCCCCAAAACTCTGTCCAGTTCCTCCCTGGACTGGTGGCCTGTACACCTCCCCTATATATATATATATATATAAAGGTCCCGACCCTGATTCTAAGCCAACCCAGAGAACCTCCAGCCCCTCCTTTTCCCTACTGTGTCCTTGTATTTCTATGGCCTTTATACCTTCCCTTATATATAACCCCCCTTTCCTTCCTGCCCATTCTTTCGAAGCATGCTGTAACCTGGAAACTGGTATGGCCATTTCCCAGCTGTGGTTGTTGGTGCACCATGATTCTGTTATGGCCACATGATCCAGGTCCACCTCTGCACTGGCAGCCTCAAGGTCAGGAATTTTGTTTCCTAGGCTCCTTGCATTGGTGCAAATGGCTCTCCCCTCCTTTTGTCCCTCCCTGCCCCTACTTTGCCCTCCCTTCCTGAGTCCCTCCTTCACCCCTCTCTTTTCTCTGGTACTGTCCCTCCCTTTTTATCCTCCTTCTGCCCATCCTCCCTAGTATTTTTCTCAACCTTAGATCCACCACATCACCCTCCCATCCCTCCCCTTACCCTTACTCCCCACTACCCATGAGGAATTTATTTCCCCAGGGTTTATCTTCACTGCTGCTCCATTTTCTGGGGAGGGGCATTCACTGTCTCCTCATTTCTTCTGCCTCCTCATTTCTGGTTAGTTTAAATGCCCATCAAAGTAGCATTTAAACCTTTCACCCAGGACTGACATTCCCTCCTGGATGGATAGAGGCTATCCTATTTGTACAAGCCTTTATCCTCCAGGTAGGACCCAGCCCTGATTTAGCCAAACACCTCCACCCTACACCATGTCTTTAACCAGTTGTTGAAGACCGGGTGGGTATTCCTCTTCTCCCACAGGCCATGCACAGGTAGCACTTCAGTGAAAGCCACCAGAGCAAAGTATCTGCTTCTGGGCCCTCCCCAGCTCCATAAACCTATCCTGCACCACCCATGCTACATTCTGTGCTAGGTCATTTGTCCCCAGATGGACAATGACATCCAGCTCCTCTCCTCCAGCCCCACCACTCTAGCAATCCTAAGGATCCCTCCCATCCTCCATGCTGAGGTGCCAGTTAGGCACCTCACCTACCTCCCTCGCTCCTTACTGTGGTGCTCCCAAAACTACCCCTTAATGATCGAGCCCCCACCAGAAGTTGTTTCCTCTTCTGCTGGGTTCTCTGCCTCCCATCTTTGTGCTTTCACTCTGAAGGACCCCCATATCCTCCCTTGACACTACCACGGGTGCCATGTCCTGGCAGTCCCATTCCACCACAGCAGTGAAGTGGTGCCGGCTGAGGAATGTGTCCCTTTCCCTCCCAGAGCCCACTACAGTCCAGCCAGCCCTCCTTCTTGGCACCCTGTGAGGAAATGGTGGAGGACTTGGTGGCTCCAAGGTAGGTGAAAGGTCCCCCAAATCCTAGCCAACTCAGCCCTGAGCCAGACACCTCCACCTCTGTCCAGAGAGGTGCAAACAGAAGCAGTAGCACCTCAGTTACTAGAAGTTCTCCCTGAAGACTGCCGCCCACAGCCATTGCACTGCACCACGCCCAACATTCCCAAATGTACTTCTTCTATGTCCTAAAAAAGAATTAATGCCCTTACCCCAATAGAGTGTTTCTTTATTTCCTTAATTTGTTTGGTTCACCCCTTTTTGCAATACCCAAGGTAGTAATTTAATTTCCCATTATTTGTGTGGTTTACCTCTTTCTGTTATACCCTAGGTAGGTTGCTACTTTGCTTTTCATGTATGTGTTTAATAAAGGATGCGATTTCATCCGAAATACGTCAGGTGGGCAGTGCCCGTATTTATTATCTTTATGTACCAATAAAGAGTTTCTTTTATGTCCTAAGACCGATGCCCTTATATTTTTGAGGTTGGTGAGTGCTCGACATCTGCTGTTGATAATGTCTAAGTTCTCTGTCTAGAAGCACCACTTTCCAAGTGCGAACTCCACTGTGCTAGTAATTTAGGTTACTGATTAGCTTTCCCTATATGTGTTTAAAAGGACCTTACTAGCTTTCCCCTTTATACGCTTACCCTAGATAGGGTACTAATAGTTTTTCCTATCCCCTCCTTAGTCCCTTTATACTTCTACCCTAGATAGGGTCTTATTAGTTTTCCCCTATTCCCTCTTAATCCCTTTATACCCTTACCCTATATAAGGTGTTGCACCTGTTCCCAATTATGGCTTGCCTTTTAACCTCCTCCTGCTCTCTCTGCAGTGAGTGTTACAACAGGAGTGAACAGGAACTTTCCTTAGTCGACCAGCAGAGTCCTCTTCTTCCTCCTGCGGACTCTTGCCGATGCCTAAGATGCCAGTCTCACACCTGTTCCACTCCTGTACTGTTCCACTTGTGGTGGGACACGAATGTGGGTGGGGACATGTTAGGACTGGCTGCCTTTTATCCTTCCTGTACAGCCCCTCTTAAGGCAGTACTTCCTGTTAGACTACTGAGTCCCCGATTGGTCCTGTGACTGCCACGTTACCCTGCGACAACCAACCTGCAATCAAAAATCTGCCTTAGTCCAACCTCCATTTATCAACTAGCTATGGCACCAGCCCAGACAATTATCACCCTTCCCCCAAACTACAGGGCCAGATACAGTTTTTATAATATATCCCTAAATGGCTATGGCTGATCTCAAACGTACCCTTCACTCAATAATAAATACACAAGTTCAAACATGTTTCACCACAATTTACCCCACCTATGTTGCCTCCAAAAACACAAGCCTTTTTTTATCCCTCCTGTGGCAAACACAGGCAAACTGTGATTAAGCAGCACCTGCAAGAGAATGAGTCTTATATAACAAGCTACAACCAACCTGCAGTCAGAAACCTGACTCAGTCCCACCTCCAGTTATCAACTACCTGAGGTCCCAGGCCAGACTATTATCACCCTCCCCAAACTACAGTGTTAGACACACTTTTATAGTATGGCCCCCTAATCGTGGGCTACTATTGCTGGTCTCAGATTTGCCCTTCATTCAATAATAAATACACCGATTCAAACAAGTTTCACCACAACTTAGCCCACTTATGTAGTCTCCTAAAAACACAAGCCTTTTGTCCCACTTGTGGCAAATGCAGGCAAACTGTGTTTACTCAGGCCTAGAGTAAATGGAGTTTGTGCCCCCCCCAACCATACCTATCATCGCTCTCTGTAACCCATTCTGGTGGTCTAGTGTGTGACACTTGTACAACTGGTTCTGATTAATCTATGCTTTTTGTAATATAAAAATGTGGTATTGAGTGTCTCTCATGAGATATGCTGTTTCAGCTAAAAGATAAAAGCCAGGAGATAATTACAGGCTAGAAGAGACTTAAAGTAAGGATCTCCTGTTTATCTAGCTTAATTGCAGCTGCCAGCTGCTAGGCTAGAAATCATAAACGCTTATGGCATTTAAAGGAAGAATAGGTTATGGCACTTAGGTGCTATGTCATAAAAGTCCTTTGATGTCCTTGAGAGAGGATGCTGCTCATGGATAAAGAAAGGACTTGGAAAATTACAGACTTAATTGGGAAGTCATAGGGAACAAGTTTTTTCTGCTGATGTCACCTATTAATTTATCTCCTGACACAAGACATCCTGATTGTATAATTTTAATAAACAGAGGAGGAGCTGGTGACATCATGGAGAAGGCAGGGTCAAGGGTGTTTTAATTATGCTTTAACAGACCTTTACAGACACACGCTTGGACTCTGAAAAAAGAAACATCTACAGCACTATAAGAAGATAAGAATACATTAGGTAGACTGGTCTAAGTGTATTTTTGGTAGGAATTTGCACTTTTTAAACTTTATTGTTTTAAAAGATTGTATGTTTTGTGATATATAGTTCTGTGTTTTACATTTTACATTTTTATCTGTTTTAAGTAAACCTCTATCTTTAGAGACTACCTGGTGTGCCTTTGAAATTCTTTCTTTGACAAGGGAAGCATATATGGTTAACACTGACACTGTACAAAGCTTACTGGTATTACCAAACTGGGAAAAGGTAAGAGTTTATTCTGAGGTCTTTCATAGAGCTTTTAAGGGTTCATTTTGTACACCTGGTTAGGTGCCCGTAGGTGAAAGATATCTGGCTCCCGAAGAGCAGAATTATCTCAGCCTGTACATTGGGTACGCTAGCAAGTGGTTCACAGTTTGAATCCCTCCAGAACTTGAGACCAAAGTTTGATTCGAACTCACAAAACAGACAGGAGGGTTACCCTGTTCTGTAACTGTTCACAATACTGCGCTCGGAGGTTGGCACTGTAGGAGCAGAGGGCCTGACCTGCTGTGTGGGTTGCGGCATAGTGTACCCCCAATCACTCACCTGACTGCCATATTCTACGTGCTCCTATACTCATCAACAACCAGCCCCCACCCACTATAATAGCCAGAGTCCCCCAGATGACCTCCCCAGATGGCCACTAGCACAGCCTGCCCCTCCATTCACCACCTCAGCTGGCCGCCACCTGAATGACAGGAAGCAATCAGCTGCCTCCTGTAGAAACAGCTGATTCTACAGTAGGCGTGCATTCATGCTGTCATTTACATGACAGCCAGCTGAGGTGGTGAGCAGAGGGGCTGTACTGGCTGCCATATTTAGGGGGGCTCTGGCTACTATTGTGAATGGGAGGGGCCAGGGGTAGTGGTGATGGAGAAGCCTGAGTGGAAGGGACTGGGTGGGAGCATCCATGTTATGGGGGACCACTAGACTACCAGGAACATACAGTAGTGCTATCACTTGGGCAAGCAGGGGATGTGGGCACACCAGACCACCACGGGGATTTCTTACAGCAGTTGGCGATTGATTAGGGGGGCACACTGGACCACCAGGGAGGTTTATTACAGAAGTCAGGAGGGAGACTGGGAGTGGCACAGGCCATAAGACCTAGATTTGGAAGGCAGTAATTAGCGAGACAGTAACAGCTAGTTACTACCTCTCCTAACATACCAATATGCCAGTGCACCTGTATTGCCAAGGTGCAGCCAGCTCCTTTGCACAGGCTCACTGGCATATTTTAGGGACACTCACAAACAGGTTGGTAACTTTAGCAATCCCTGTTTGGCTTCCAGCATCCTAGCCCACGTGTCTATATGCAAATAAATATTATTCCTAATATAACATGACTTTTTTTTTGTTAGTTTCCTTATTCAATACTAGAAATGTAGAAACATAGACAATGATGGCAGAAAAAGAACAAAGGTCCATCTAGTCTGCCCAGAGTTCTCTATCTGCCCTGGGACCTATTGTCCATACAGGGTTTTATCCCTCCCTGTCGACCCCCTGCTCCCCTCCCTACTGCCACTGACCTGAGCAACCAGCAAACCCTTCACTCTGTCCCAGCTATGCTTGAAACCATTTACAGTTTTGGCACCTACCATCTCCGCTGGCAGACTGTTCCATGGCTCCCCTACCCTTTCCATAAAATAGAACTTCCTCACATCCCTCTTAAACCTTCCCCCCCACCAGTTTCTCCTTGTGACCTCAGGTTCTTGACTCTGTACTCCTGCTAAATAATTCCTGCAGTCCAGCTTGTTTATTCCCTTCGGAACTTGAAGGTTCCGATCATATTCCATGACTCTCCCCAGTCTCCAGTGAGTACCTGTTCAGTGCCTTAAGACAATCTCGTAAGATCTGCCCTGTTGGCCTTAAATCATCTTGGTCACCCTGTGTTGCACTGATTCCAGCCTGTCCCTGTCCTTCCTTAAGTGAGAACTCCAGAACTGAGCACAGTATTCCAGGTGCGGCCTCACCAGTGACCTACATAAAGGTAGTGGTACCTCCTTTTTCCTGCTGTAAGTACCCCTTCTGACATACCCCAGCATTCTATTAGCCTTACTATAGGCCTTGTTACACTGGCTTGATGGTTTGAGGGGAATCGTTAATGATGACTCCCAGGTCCCTTTTTCTCTGCTGCAGTGCTAAGTTTAACTCCTTCCATCCAATACTCTGTCCTGGATGTTTTTCCCCTAGATGTGTAACCTTGCATTTTTTGATGTTGAATTTTAACTGCCAAACATTAGACCACCACTGTAGCCTTTGTAGATCCCTCTGCATCTCCCTGATCCCTTTATCACTATCTACCATGCCACAGAGCTGCTTGTCATCTGCGAAGAGACACAACTGCCACCACAAGCTTTCTCCAATGTCACTGATGAACATATTGAAGAGGACAGGACCCAGGACAGATCCCTGTGGCACCCCACATGTTTATTTTTATTTATTTGGTATTCGGAAAAATAACCTTCGGAGCCAAGGCTATTTTACAAAGGTTCCACGTCATGTGAAGAAAGTGTAGACATTCAATCAAGAAGGTTACAGAGTTTTAGGACATTTGAGACACTGAACAGCATAACAATCAGGAAAAGGTTACAGAGTTTCTTGGACATTTAAAACATTATTCTGCATATGGACATAAACTTTAGTTGATTACAAGTGCAGGTAAGGTGCAGGAGCACTAGAGGTTAGGTTAGGTTGGGCAGAGGGTCAGTAAGGACAGGATTTTGGTAGGGGCGGAGGGGGTGCCTCTAGTAAAAGTGGTCAAGGAGGCAGGGCTGAGGCCAGGGAGGCAGAGACCCATCCTAGCATGGAGAGTGGGGGTGTGGTGTACAGGAGAAGCCCCTTAGAGTCATTCAGAGGCACTGTCAAGGAGCGTGTGGGAGGGTGGCTTCTGTCTTGTGCTGAGAATAGTTGCTGTTAGCAGAGCCAGGCCTGGTCATCCAGAGTCTATCAGCTGTTGGAGAAGCAGGTGCACACAGAGATGGCGGTCAAGTAATGTTTAAGGTCTGATTTGAAGCCGTATAGGCTAGTGGAGTTCCGAATGGACTCGGGACATGTGACCTCCCTCTCTTCTGATTTTACCCCATTTACCAACACCCTCTGCTGTTTCTTCTTCAACCAGTTTCCTACCCCATCTAACTGTGTCCCTAGCTGTGCCCAGGTCCTCCAGTTTCTTCAGCAATCTTCTATGTGACACCGAGTCAAAAGCCTTGCTGAAGTCGAAGTAGTGTAAATCAAGTGTGGCCCTTGTCTATTACCTTTGTTACCCAGTCAAAGACAATTATCAGGTTGGTCTGATAAGACCTCCCTGCCACAAACCCATGCTGTTTACTATCCTGTAGACTGTTGCTCTCTAGGTAGTCCACAAGACTCTCTAATCAGTGATGCCATCAGTTTACCCACTCCAGAGGTAATGCTGATAGGTCTGTAATTTCCTGGTTGCTCCTTGTCTCCCCCTTCCTTGTGTAGCAGGACTATGTCCTCTACCCTCCAGTCTTTTGAAACTACCACTGTCTGAATTGAGCTACTGAATCACCCTACTAGTGGTTCAGCCAGTTCTGCAGACAATTCTTTGAGCACTCATGGGTGCATCCCATCCAGCCCATTTGGCATCTGTGACTGAGTCCTAGCCTCTACACTAGTGGCTGCTGGAAAAAGGCAGTGTACTAACTTAGTGTAAAGTATTAGCTCCCACACCTTGTTAGCTAATACTTTACACCCTAATTTTTAACTTTCATCTCCAACTATGGGCCACATCACCTGGATTGTCTTGCTATCCAGATTCTCAATCTTATGCCTCGCTGACCAGTTTATTGCGATAGCCTTATGGCACCCCCCCGGGACATTTTGACCCCTCCCCCATGTCACTTACAGACCGACCCCTCATGCATCCATATACTTATCCTGTGCCTACCCAGGTCTGACTCAGCTCTCCTGGGGCTTTGGCTCCATAAACGCCTGCGTATTCCACATGGCCCAGGGGATCTCAACACTCTACTGCCCTGTGCCTCCTCATCTCTACAGATAACCACTCTACTCCTGCTGGTACTTGCTGGAGACATTGAGTTCAACCCTGGGCCATATAGTCCTACCACTACACCTAACCCTACTGCTGCAAACCAACACCTACCCCAAGGACTGAAAACTGGCCATATGAACATTCAAAGTCTCTGTCCTAAAATGGCTGAACTTGAAGCCTGGGTTTCTCAAAAAATCCCAGATATTCTCTGTATCACTGAGTCCTGGCTCAAGCCTGCTATCAGGCAGCATGAAATGGCACTTAGAGGTTATAATTGCTTTAGGAAGGACAGGCTAGGTAAAAGGGCTGGAGGTGTTCTAATATACACCTGCTCTGACCTCGACGCCAATGAGCTCTCCAAACCTGACTCTAGGACATCCTCAGTAGAATCCCTCTTCCTCTCCCTAACTGTCGGCAATGTCAAAAAGCTAATCATTGGTTGTGCCTACCTGCCCCCGGACAAGGTTTCGCATGGCCTAACCCCTTTTCTCAACTCACTTTCCACTCTTCCTCACCAGGATCTGGTGTTATGTGGTGATTTCAACATGGATTGGCTCAACTCTGCTGCTAACAAATTGCAGGCAGCCCTAGCCGATTCCAACCTGGTTCAGCTTATACTTGAACCCACCCACCTCAATAATAAGTCTGGTAAGCATAACTTGCTGGACTGGTTGTCACCAATTGCCCCTGAAGATCAAAAACAGTAGCAGTTTGCCAGACTGCATAAGTGATCATTCTCCTACCTTATGTATGGAGGAATAATTTCTCTAACCCCCCAAGATCACCCTTGTCCGTGATATGTCCAATCTTGATTTTTTTTAATGACTTCTTTTCAGGCCTTCCAGACGGAACTCTATCAGGCCACTGCCTCGCCACTCACTCCACCGCCCGCTGTGTTCCCCCACCATCTTCAAGTTCATCATGGTTCTCCGGTCAAGGAAGGGCAACCCGGGAGACTGCAGGGGCAGTGGCAGGGAACCAGCTGGGCATGGGTGGTGGCACTGGCAGGGCCATCGCCTATCCGATCTGGAGGGGTATTTCTCCTCTCTCCTTCTCTCCTTCTCCTCCTGTGGTGTCCGGAGCCCCCACCACCCATGCCTGTTGCACATCTGATGCTGGCGCATGACAACCTTGCCTACGTCAGCCATGCTCCCCTTTGCGCAGCTCTGGCACTCTGTGGCACCCCTGGTCTCCACCAGGGGCTGCCAGAGCACTGAGCAATCCCGTACCCTCCCCCCCAGGAGAGGAGAGCAGCCCTGCGGGTGCTCAATCCATCTCCCTCCCTGCCAACCCCCGACACCTGAGCTCGCTTCAGAACTCGGGTTGTCGGCGTGGCGTGAGGTGTGGCGTCCAGTGCCTCAACCCTCAGCACCACCGGGCCGTCCAATCTTGATGTTAACAAATTCATTTCCTCGATCCACAACTCCGACTGGAGCCCTATTACAACACTCCCTGATGTCAACCAAGCCTTGGACTATTTCATCAACATGTTCACTCAGACTGTTAACTGCCATGCTCCCCTAAAGAAATGTAGATCTAAGGGCATCAAGGCTCCTTGGCTCAATAAGGATCTAAGGATGCTCATGTCCTCCCTTGACTGGGTCTGGCGGTTTTACAAAAAAAGTGGGCTACTCTCAGACTGGCAGAGATACAGGCATCTTAGAAATCTTTGCAAGAATACCCTTCATAAAGCCAAATGCCTCCACTACAAATCATTACAAACAGATCACCTTTGTAACCCCAGAGAATTCTGGAAGCAGGTTAACTTGCTGGTTAAAGGGAAAGCAATTGAACTACTGAGTTCCCTTATTGCCCAAGGCGTTACCCACACTGGCCCTTCTGCTATTGCCTCTTTGTTTAATGAATTCTTCACTGATCTAAGCAAATATACCTTGTTATTTCATAATACTCCTGCCCTCCTGCTGCCCCAACTCAAGGGGACAACTCTGGATCCTGCCTGCCTTCCATTTGAAGTTGGCCACCGATAAAGAGGGTCCTAAGGTTACTTATGAGCCCAAAAGCTGAGAGCCTCCTGGCCATGATACACTTAAACCATGATTTTGAAGCTTGGTGCTCCTGCTCTTGCTCACCTTGTTCAGGATTTACTCAATTGCTCCTTCCTGTCTTGTACTGTGACTGACAAGTGGAAGGTTGCTGTGGTCGCTCGGTACACAAAGGGGGCCAAACACCATTGTTGAGAACTTCAGGCCCATTTCTATCCCAGTCTGGCACAAAATCCAGGAGCATATTGCTTATAATCATCTCCAGAGTTACCTTGACCACCACAGCCTGCTTTTCCCTTATCAACATGGTTTCTGAAAAAACCATAGCACCTTTACAGCCTTGTTAAAGTAACCTCTGATATCTTTCAGGTCATGGATCAAGGCTGTGTCACAGGAGCCATCTTTGTCAACCTTACAAAAGTGTTCGACTTAGTGGATCACAGTCTCTTGCTTCAGCAGCTCCAGGCTACTGGAATGGATCCTACCACCCTCTGTTGGATCCAGAGCTACCTCTCCTGCAGCTCCCAAAGAGTCAAGTGGGTGGGCTCTCTCTCTGGCCTCAAGAACATAACCCATTGGGTTCCACAGGGATCAATATTGGGCCCAATCCTATTTTCTCTTGTCAATGACTTGCCAGGTCACTGTGGAGGAGCCACTGTACACCTCTATGTGAACAACGTTATTACCTACCGCTCTTCCCTGACCTTGCCAGGATCAACAGTGATCTTGCTGCGGACTTCACTGATCTTGAGCACTGGTTCCAGTGCAATTGACTCATCCTCAATACAAAAAAAATAAATGCATGCTCTTTTCTCACGGGGCCCCCTCCTCTCTTCCCATTTCCACTCTGAACATTAAGTCTCTCAATGACGATACACTCGAGTTTGTCCAATCCTTCAAATACTTGGATGGCACCTTAGACACCTCACTCTCCTTCAACATCCATGTCTGCTTCTTAACCAGGACACTGAACCAAAAAGTGGGCCTCCTGTAGCGAATCCACCCCTACCTCACATCTGCCTCTCACCTCAAATTGCTTCCTCATCTCTCCTCCCACCTCTCACTTATGGTGCTCCCCTGCTGCTTTCAACCAATGCATCTAACATGTCACTCCTTACTCTTGCTTACCACAGGGTGGAAAAGTTTGTTAGGGGTCAATGTCTGTCACCACCACTGTGACATCCTATCATCCCTGGGTTGGCTGCCTATGTTTCCAAACTGAGATACTCTCCAGAGTTTCATGCACAAGCTTGTCCACGAGTTTACCCCTTGTCTCAATGACATTGTCTGCTTAAAACAAGCCCCATATGCACTCAGGTCCGGCCGCCCCTCCCTTCTTAAGACTCAATCTACGGCTGACTGTTGCACATAGGTCCTCTCTTATGCAGCAGTGACTGGAACTCCCTAACCCCTCAATACTGTCTTGCTCCTCTCTTCCCTTGTTCCTACATGCTTTACTCACCTCCTTTCCTCTTCAGCAACTTGCTCCTGCTTCCTTTGACTCTCCTCCTTTCTCCCTCTCCCTCCCTTACTGTGCCTCCCTCCTCCTCTGCCCCTGCCTTAACCCCTAATGCCAACTTTTTAATGGTAACATGCAACCTTACCTTGCTCTGCTTGATAATGTAACTGAGTACATTTTTCTTGTAGCCTCTTATATGTTATATGACTTTGTATAACTGTGTATATCCACAGCCTATTATAATGTCATACAATTTTTCTGAATTTAAACTGGAACTGTAATATTGTTTTGTAACAGGTCATCGCGTAATGTTTATGATGACCAGAATTGCATGCCTTGCTGCTTGTCTACATGTAGTTGTTTGTGATGCTCTGAACTCCATGCCCTTGCTCTTTGTCTACATCTAATTTTTGTGCTGCTCTGTTTTTTTCCTTTGCACTGTGTTGTCCCGGTTGACCCTGAAAAGGGACAGCAATTGTGTCAGTGGTCTTACCCAGTTACCAAAATTCAAATAAATAAATAAATCATTTTATCTATCTTTAGTGCTTCAGGCCCTTCTGGAACCTTTCTTTGATAAATACTGGCTGCCTCATTTCAGAGCGCTCCTGACAGCTGCTTTGATGCCACTTTCAGGGAGGGGCCCACTGTCTTCCTTGGAAAGACAGAGAAGTAATCATTATGACGCCACTTTTTGTTTGATTTCGCCTAGTACCCTCCCACTCTTGTAGCCTAACAATACACCATCACTGCTTCCTTTTTTCCTTAATATATCTGAACAATTGTTTTTCCCACCCTTGCCCCCTCTGCCATATGCAGCTCTGTGTCTGCCTTTGCCTCCCTGACCATTCTCTTTGCTTCCCTAGTTTTTATTTTGTACTCTCTCCATTCCTCCTCACTTTTCCTTGTGCCTTATAAAAGCCTTGTTCTTGTCCCTCACTGCTTCTCTGACCCTTTTTGAAACATATTGGTCTCTTGTACCTGTTTAATTTTGTAACAGTTCTCGTGCATGACTTTGCTGCCTCGAGAATGGTCCCCTTGATTGTCCCCCATCTTTATTCTACATCTCCAATGCTGTCCACCCTGGTCAATTTGTCTCAGACCAGCTCTCTCATCTGGTTGAAGTCTGCTCTTCTGAATCTCGGACTTCAGTTTTTGATAGAGGCATTCTGGTCCTGAGGCCCAGCCTGAATCAAATGGATTTATGGTTGCTGGACCCCGGTGACTCTCCTACCCTCACTCCACTCACCATCTCTGAGTTGGTGAGCACCAAATTGAGAATGGCCACTGGTCTAGTGGATTCTTTGACCAGCTGCACCAGTAGGCGGTCCTGCAATGTATCCAATAGGTCCTGACTTCTGGTACACCTGGCCATTGGAATGTCCCAATCGATATACAGCAGGATCGGATCACCCACCATCACCACATCCCCCTTCTTCACTTCCCTTGCCAGCTCTTCCCTGAGCTCCTTATTTCTCTATTCCCCGTGTTCTGATGGTCTATAGATCACCTCACCTGTATTTTCTTGTCTGTGGGTGCCATTTGGTGAACCCACAGCACCTCTGTTTTCCCTTTGCTTCTCCTGATGTGTCCCTCCCCCACTGCCTCTATGCTCTCCCTGACATATAGGGCTATGCCCCCTTGCTTTTCTCTCTGTCCTGTCTAAACATTGTGTAACCTAGGACTGACAAGTCCCAGTCATTATTCTCTATGGCTCAAGTTTCTGTGATGACACTAGGGCCACTTCATTGTCTTCTACCAATGCCTGAGCTCACTGATTTTGTTACCCAGCATTCTGGCATTAAAGCTGATCCCATCCAACTAGCTCCAGATCCTCTCTTGCTGTTTTGTGATCCCACACCTGCATTCCTTCCCATCCTCGTTACATTTGTTTTGTTCTTATTGCTTGCAGACCCTGAGAGCCTTCCCCCTTTGCCTCTTCCTCTACTCCTTTTTGGACCTCAACCTTATTTTTACCTTATTGCTATTAGTCCCCAGTATAGAGGGAGCACTAGCCAGGTTCCCCCTCCACTCCCTTAACTATGGCTTCCCCAGCCTCGGAGTCCCCTGCAGTCATTTTAACTGTCTTGTGTAGATATCAAACTCCAGCCCCAGTGCACTGGTCCTCTCTTATCAGATGAAGGTTGTCTCCTTTGAAGAGCCTTCTGTCCCAGAAGTCCTCCAGTCCTCTACAAAGTGGTACCCTTCTCTTGACAACGTCCCTTTAACTACCTATTTATTTCCTCTGTCTCTTCCCTCAGTACTCTATCTTCCCCCCCAACTCCATACAGGGAGGACCTCAGAAAACACCAGGAAGGCTGAGCGTGCCAGCAATCTGTCCCCCAGCCTCTGAAATTTCTGCTTCATTTGCTCCACAGGTGGGTTCACCAGATTGTTGGTACCCAAGTGTACCAGCAGCCCCAACTCCCCCTCCTCCTTCCGCTAACCTCATAATCAACTATGGCCTGATCATCTATGCCTCTGCCTCTGCCACTGCCCTGAGGCGCATATCCATTGCACTAAACAAAGCTTGCCATCTCATAACTGGTGCCCATCGCTCACCCACATGTGTTATCTCTACACACAGACTGGGTGGTTTCAACTTCTCAAACCGGATCAAGTACCAAACCTGCCTTATGGCAAAGAAAATAACTCTAGGCCTTGCTCCTCCAGGTGTCCAAGCTCTCCTCTGCCCAACACGAACTCACTGCATCACCAGGGGCTCTGAATCCCAACTACTGCACATCCCGCGCTTTCCGCACCATACAAAGGCAAAGATCCTTTATGACAGAGCTCCCAGCTGGTTAAATGGTCTCAACATTGACATTGCCTCAATGCCAAAGCTTGATCCATTCAAATCCAGTCTCCATCACATACTGTCTGCATCTAGCTCCTGTGACTGTTCTTCCTAATTGTTCTCCCTCTCCTTGCTCTTTCCACCTAGCACTAACCCTTCCCCTTCAACTCCCTCTCTCATACACCCACTCATCCTCCCTCCTCCTACCACCTTCCCTACCCTCTTGTAGCACTTTAATTGATATTTGACAAGTGCCTATGGCGCACCCACTAGTGTGTCTCTCTTCCATACCGTGTTAACCTCGCTACCAGACCTCCTTCTGGTATTTTTGCCACTGTATTGAATGTATAAAACTGTATGTAACTGCCTGTAACCCACTGTTATACTGTTATTCAATGTCTTGTTTAATTGTACCTCATCCAACATGGAACCTTAGTAAAGAGACTTGGCTCAAAGGTACTTGTAATCCGAGATTCAAATAAATAAATAAACCTCCCTACTCTGTCTATGTCCCAGATGGCTTATGTCCCAGGAAGACATCTGACCATCCCCCCCCCACACACACACACCATCCTCTCTACTCCCCTGATTGTAGCATCACGGACCACTAAGACTCTCCTAGGTGCCTTCTTCTTACTCTCACCCCTGATTGCACTGCTACTATGCAGGTGTTACACAGCCAAAAGAAAAAAAAATAATGCATGTCCATTTACCATACATTCAAATCTCAGAGGTGTACATTACCATACAATCAAATCTCAGAGGTGTACATTACCATACACTCAAATCTCAGAGGTGTACATTACCATACAATCAAAGGTTTAACAAAGATGTAAGTCAACACCCCTTAAATCTAAATTAATATACTCATGTGTGATGTCTGATAAGAATAAAGGTACACTGCTACTGCTACAAGTATGAATTTGTCTCTTTTTGTGTTGTATCCCATCAATAAATAAATCTGAACAAAACAAAACAAACAACTAGTCGTCTTGTCTTTATAAATATCCGAAGAAGCTACCACAATCAAAATACCCATAAATGATTTTTATCTATTACTGTGAATTTGGCATTTTTCTCAGCATCAGATGTTCGAACTGCTGTTCAAACCCAGTCCCTGCCTACTCTTTAAATTATGGTGCCACTGATGTCCAGAAGAGTTGTAGAACTGGGCACTCCAAAAAATACATGATATGGGGTACCTGTCTTGCTACAGTTTCTCTAACAAAGGTTTCTCCTCCCTGGGGCATAATATTTAGTCCTGGTAGTTGTCAGTAAAAATCTAATCACCACCTACCACAGATCTTCCTCCAAGTAATAGAAGCACACCCTTCCCTTATTTTATCCCAGTCCTTTTGGTTTAGGCGGGTCCCTGATTCTGTCTCCCATAACTCTTTTGATAGTGCAGGCCAAACAGGTTTGAGAATGTTTCTTAGTCACCCTTCCCTCCCCTGCAGTTCCCAGATAAGTAGGCAATAGCACATGATGTAGTGAGGCAGGAAGCCAGAGACTGAGTGCCTTACTACCCCTAGAAGTGCATTTATCAAAGTATAATCCACACCCCGGAGTGTGCTATGGTGCTTATAAAATGGGTATATGTTGAGAAATATTGTAAATTTTTTGCCCACCCCCAGACACTGAGCTAAAGGATCGACGGGGAAGAGGGGGACCCTGGAGACCCTGCCCTGGGAGGTAAGCCAGGGAGAAACACTCGGACGAGGTGTATCCCGGAGAAAGTGAGAGACGGTGGTGGGAGCAGAGGAGAGCTGATGGGGGCCTGTTCCAGAAAGAAGGAAAAAGCATAGTAAATTATAAAAAAAAAAAAAAAAAAAACCTATTAAAACTTTTTTCTTTTTTGAAACAAAATAGTCCCTCTGCTTAATATCAGTAGGGGCACTGGAGAGCGAGAGGACTTTCGGAGTTTTGGCTGCCACCCATTCTGTCCCACACACCATTCCCTTTCATTCATTTATTCATTCGGCTGACTGCAACCCGTTCTCTTCCACCCTCTATTCTGTTTCATTTATTCATTCAGCTGAGCTGGCTTTCTGTGTTTTGCCTCCCACCCACTTTGCTCACTGCTAAAAAGTGCGACCATGGCAAGTCGCTAGACCGCCAGCAAGACCGAGATTTCCTTGTGGTCTTGCTGGCAGCACGCTTCTGTCTGCAGCTGCATCTTCTATGAAAGTATCAGCAGCCTCACTCTCAGCTGGTCGGAATGGAAAGCAAGAGACCATTGGCGAATTGGGTGACAAGAGATCGTCTCCACCCAGGATAAGGCATTGCTTTCTGTGTTGTAAATAACCTTTCCGTTTTTTTAATATACTTTTATTTTTTTGTGTTGGAATGAGTTTCAGTCAGTGAAGAAAGCAGGGCACCACTTGCTACAGAAAGGATTGTGGCTGCGTTACTGCACTGGATCCATGGCTCACAGATTCCAGTAAGTAAAAAGATCACTTTTAGTGGGCCTTGTTATTTAATATGTAATACTAAAATTAAAAGGCATGGCTGGAATGTCATCTCAGCCAATCAGCTTCCTTACTGTCTCTATCTATTTTATAACACTAATTTATTTACCCATTTATTCACCTGTAGGGTGGAATACATACAGAAAATGAATGCAGTGTGAGACAAACCGTCAGAGTATTAGATTCAAATTTCCTGAATACTAGACCATCATTTTTATTATCTAGAATTCTGAGCAATGTTTTACAAAAGTATTTTTCAATTGTTTCAGATATCTAGATAGATGGAAGGAAACGGCAACAAGTAACTCATCGGCAGCCACAGGTATTCTTAGAACTTAAGTCAACTGCAAGGATTGTCAGACTAACTTAAATTGAAAGAGTGTGATTTTGAAGTGAAAGTCAGAGCCGACTGCCATTTCTAATTTAGCAGTCTAGTATTTAAAATCACTAAACCTTTTCTGAGACATTCTTTTTTGTGGTCCACCTGAACACCACTGGAATGTATAATTTGTAGTTGGAATAGTGTTGCTACAGAAGGCACTTGTTTGCAAATGTCCAGTGCCTTCCAATACAGATAGCATAATTAAAAATGGCAGGCTGATCTGCAGTTCCATTTAAAAACCAATCACAGATGTCACAGGGAATGGCAGCTGAAAAGAAAAGAATGCAAATGACAGCACACAATTTGTTCCACAGTATTAGTTATAGTTAAATGTCCACAGCTTGCAATGGCAGGGACAGAGATTACACAGAGGCCAATTAAAGTTCATCATAACTGATAGCTACGTATGAGCAGCATCTCTATTCCATATAAACACAAATGAAATACGTTGTTCGGGGATCAAAAATGATTCCTTTTATTGATAACTAGCCCAGAGCAAGTATCTAGAGAGATGAATTGTTCATGTCAATGTATTCATTGGCCCACCCTGACAATTAGAAATTTTGGGATACATAGATACATACACTTTGACGGCAGATAAGGACCGCCAGGCCCACCTAGTCTGCCCATTTTCCCTACCTGCTGCGAAAATCAAAGACCCTACTTGATCTCTGGCTTTGTTCTCCTACCTAACGCTAGAGTACCCCATGCAAATCCCATGCATTTTTTAATTCCCCTGCTGAAGTTGCCCCCACCACCTCAGCTGGGAGGCTGTTCCATGCATCCACCACTGATACCACTTGGCATTAAGGTTGAATTAAAAGTTTAAGAACAACATAAAATTCCATAACTTTGTATAAAATGTTTTGGTTAAATCACTTAAGCTTGTAGCTTAACAATAAACAAAATATATCTCTCAGACTCAGTATAGATCAATTCATTTTACTTTCGATCAGAGTTTGAATCCAGTTCCTGTGATTCTGAAGTCATCACTTGTTTATCAGGTCCAAGACATACAGTCACAGGCCCCAGACATCAAAGGCCATCCCATGCCCCCACAAGAGGTACATACACCATGCATTCCAAAGCATTCTTCCAATACTAGGATTTTGTTGTACCCCCACCCCACCCCCTCTTGTAGCAACTCTCTCTCTAGAGGTTGGGCTTTCTTCTCTAAGGTGCCATTGGTCCTGGGCCCTCATTCCTGCTACACCTCAAAGGGTGGAACCCTTGCTCGATGGTTCCTGCATCCTTATGGCACCCCAAAGGGTGTTAGTCCTAGTAGAACTGAAAGAGAGGGTCAAGCCTAAGTATATACAAGTATACAAGAGGTCAAGTACCACTACTCAGTCTCCTAGCCATACCTTGATAGCAGCCCAGTGACCTCTGAATCATGACTGGTGGAATTTTGGATTCCTGCTGCAGCCCTTTAACCTAGCATAGTAAAGACAAAGAAAGGAGTTTGGGAGTGTCAGGTCCTAAGGTTTCAAAGCAATTATAGTGCAACACAAAATCTGGGTGCTGTCACCCTATCTGAGTGGCTGACATTAGCCCAAGCTGCTGAAATGCATGGGTGCTGCTACCATGTGATGAAATGTTCACGGAAGCCAGGATATACCACATTGGCAGAGCACCACATATACATACGGTCCCGAGCCCTGCTGAGACAGCTACCCTAAGGAGTTCCAGAAGGAGTAAGACATGCCATAGAGGGAGATAACAAGGAGATGCTGGCTCTGGGGTAATCCAGGAGTCCAGTAGTCCCTAAGCCTCCCAGTGATACTGACCCCAAAAGGATGGGACCACAAGGTTCTGCATCGACTACCACTAGCTCAACAGCTGCACAGAGCTGGATGCATACACCATGCCCAGGATGGAAGAGGTCCTAGAAAGGTTAAGGGGCAGTTTACCTGTCCACCATAGACCTGACAAAGGGCTACTGACAGGTACCACCTGACCCCGAAGCCAGAGAGAGTTTGGCCTCATCACCCCATTTGGATTATTCAAATTAGAGTAATGCTATTTAGGATAAAGAATGTGCCAACCACCTTTCAATGGCTCATGGACCACATTCAGAATTGTCAGGAGACTTCACTCTGGTGTACATGGATGACATCGCCATCCATAGTCAAGACTTAGGAGTGTCACATTAGGCACATGACCAAGGTATTCCACCAACTGCAAGACACTGTGCTGATAGTCAAGGTGGAGAAGTGCCAGATAGGAATGGCAGAAGTGTCGTACCTTGAGCATCGGTTGGGAGAGGGTACATTTGGCTAAGCCACTGAAAATTGAGGTCATGCAAGTGTCCATGCCCATGATCAGAGAGAAAGTACTGGCCTTTCTAGAGGTGATAGGGTACTACCATATGTCTGTGCCATATTTCAGCAGCATGGCCAAACCCCTGTTTGATCTCACCAGGAAGAAAAATGCTAGAAAAGGTTCAGTGGGTGAAAGCCTGCTATACTGTGTTCTGCCAGCTGAAGGAAACATTGTGTCAGACACCTGTGCTTGCCAGCCCAGACTATTAAGTTTATTGTGCATGTAGATGCATCTGATCATGAACTAGGTGTGCTTCTGAATCAGGTTACACACTCAGGAGGGGAACACCCAGTCATGTAACTGAGTAGGAAGCTGCTGTCCAGACAGGAGGTCTATACCACAATAGAGAAGGAGTGCCTAGGTGTTGTCTAGTCTTTGCAGAAATTGCAACCTTATTTGTATGGGAGGGAGTTCACCCTGATCACTGACCACAACCCCTTTACATGGCTACATAGGACCAGTGGACAGAACCCAAAATTGCTAAGGTGGAACCTGGTGCTGCAGTCCTATAATATGGACATTGAGCACCGCAGTGGGCCACTGCATTGCAATACAGATGGGTTATCCAAACATTATAAAATGGTCAGGAAAAATCTAGACTTTTGATTGGCTGGAAGTTTCCTCAGCCGTTGTCTCTTTATCAGGGTTATATCCATTCATTGTGGGCACTACTTGTGCCAACCTGGAACGCAGCACAAAGACAACTAACTGCGCCAATCGCAAGCCACAGCTAGAATGTCGCCTAACTTCAAAAGCTGCACCGCACTGCCACTGCTTTCCCAATACTGGCTCTCACACAGCATCCCACAGAACTACAAGAGCTGCAGTAGAGGAGTGCTGGCCCCACAGACGAAACAGAACAATTCTCCGCAACTACTAAATATTTTATTTACTCACTGACAGTGTGTTCATAGCAGGTCCCGCTGCTCAAAACCCTGCCCAGTGCACAGTGAATATCTCTGCCATCTCCGGACCCGTTTCTCCCCCACACCATCCTCTCTTTCAAATAAGAGCCACAGCAATCAGAAATGCCTGGAAGAAATTGTAAAAAGCAGCCCTTTTCTCTCACCAGAAAATTAAAAACAGGTTTGTTTCTCTTCAGACACAGATTTAGAAAGCGCGAAGCCAGACACCACTGTCTACAATGGCAGACAACGGACACGCTCGCTCCCACTCAAGACGGTCGTGCAACGTAAAAAGAAACACAAAAAAAGAGAAACTGGAATTAATAAAGCAAGTGAATGTAAGGAAAATACATTCAACTGACATGAATTTAAACTTTAGCTTAAGTTCAAACACAGTAAACCCGACCTAAAACTTTCACGGCAGCTGCCGTTGGACACTTTCAATCTTGTCCCGCTAGCAGAACAAATGCATGGCTAAAGCAGTAAATATAACAAAAGAAAAAAAAAGCATGCGTTGAGTTGTTTCTATGTTGGGGGGGTACCCGTAGCTGTCTACTGGTAGAGATTATACCAAGCTTCTGCATTTACTTTCAATGAAAAAGGTCCATAGCAAGACAATGAGAGGGACTACTTTTTTTTTGCACTGATCTAATTATATTTCTTTTTTATGTACAATTATGTGCATTTTTTTATTTTTAAAATCAAATTCTTTACAGGTAGCCCATTTTATAAGCGCAATAAGAGACTCCGAGGTGTGGGTTATGGCCTGATAAGAGCACTTCCCAGGTGCAAAAGGCACTTGCCGCAGCGCCTCATGCCTCATAACGCACCTGGGTATTCTCTTATCAGGCCATAACCCACACCTCGTCGCGGTCTTATTGCCGGGTATATAGTACCCTTTTCACATAGAAAGACACTATGTGAAACTAAGTGAGGTTCACCCAGACAATGAATTGATGACATAGCAGATGAAGCCAGTAGGTCACACACAAAAAAAAAACATCATTTAGTGGTCATTTAGAATTTGTTTTTATTTCTCCAGGGGGGGTTGTAACAACTTCTGTGTATTTTTTTTTTGTTTTGGGTTTTTATTTTTATTATCAGCTATACTTCTTGTAAATATTTCAGCTGAGATAAAAACTGTCTGAAACACTTAAAGTTGCAAGGCACTGGAGACCGGACCTGAGGCAGTCAAAAAGGGGATTGTTTGGGCAAACAACAGAACTCCTGTCAGCTTAAAAATATTTATACTTCAAAGAGGTGAACTGCTTTCATAATCACAGGCTCTGCTTTGGGTGTAAAGAAAGTCAAAGTAGGGAGACAGAAACCCCCTGGACTTTAACAGACAGGAAGACAAAAGGACAGACCTTGCAATCCATGAAACTAGGGTCTGGATTGCCTGACCAGTTTGAACCAGTTTTCCAGATGGGAGGTTTCCCAGAACACAAAGGAAGTGTTGAATCTGATGCCACAATCACATACTTGATTATGTGTAGGGGTTGGCAGCTAAAGAGTTTTGAGGACTTGCTGGACCCTAAAAAGGTTAGTCAGGTTTTGGGACTGTGAGCAGTTAACAGCTACAGTTCATGTCTGCCCTGATTCACCAAGATGTCCTGCGTGGTGACCTCATTCTACTTTGTGAAACTTAAGAAGTGTAGTAAGATTTTTCTGTGTGTGTTTTTCTACCATTCAAAACATTTTCTTCTTATTTCTGTAGAAGTACTGTTCCCCATGGTGTGTAGCATCCTGTATTATATGTGTAAATATCTTGAATTATTAAAATATTTTTATATACTTCATGTTTCTGTGACTATTTCAGGCACAGATAACTGGGTTATAACTGACAAAAACTGTGTTTCCATCTCTAAAGAAAAAAGCTAAGGTTGCATATTTTGTTTCTAAAGTGAAGTGTTCTCAGATGTGACAGAGAGGATGGGTCATTTGCCTTTTATAAAGAGTGCTCTTGATAAAGAGTGCTCTACTGTGTGAGCAATGGCTCTAGTGATATTCAAACCTAAATGCACCTCTGCGAAGTGTCAGTGCTGAGTGGTGGCAGCTACTGAAGTATCCTTGCAGGCATTTGAAGAGTTGAGAAAGCTGGTAACGGTGTACTGGCGGAGTCTGGGAGAGACCAGTCTGCCACAATGACAATGGACTTTGATGCCACAAGCAGTCAGTTGGGAATGGTAAGAACCTTTTAGAAAGACCCAGTGAAATATGTATCTCGTTATCAAAAATATTTATTAACCAACAACAGAAACATGTGTACAAAAACTGGAAAACATTAAAGTTAAGCCTCACTGTTGTATAGCTAATAGTTTTACTTTGTATTTTGGTAAAGAGATGGTCCTTAACAATTTGAAGAGGGATGCAAACAGGCTGGAAAAGTGGTTTCAAGATGCTGCAGCACTCAATTAATACAGCACTCAGGCCACCGGGGTACTTAAAGCACTTGCGCATTCGGTTCACCTTTCAACACCAGAACTTGTGCAACAGCTTTAATTTAAAATGCTATAAATTTGAACTTGGCAGAAGTCGTGGCCTGAGTGCTGTATTAATTGAGTGCTACGCATCTGAAACTGTTGTGTTTGAACAGGGCTGGCCAGCCCATGGCGAACCCCACTCATTGAACGTGGGTTTTAATTTTTTTTAGACTGGAAAAGTGGTCTGGCATTTGGCAACTAAGGGACACAGAGACTGGAAAAGTGGTCTGGCCTCTAGCAACTAAAGTTCAATGTCAAAAATGCAAAGTGATGCACATCAGGTGCAGAATTCCCAAACAAAATACTGTATCAGTGAGGTAAATATGGAACACTCCAGAGAGAAAAGTAACCTGGGGATAATAATAAATGTAGTCTAAAACCTCCCTTGATGTGGCAAAGCGTATGGGAAGGCAAATAAGATGCTGAAATGGTTAATGCCAGGTTTCACCAGTCAAAGAAGGGAGGTGATTCAACTACTGTAGTACTGTATGCAGTTCTGGAGTGCACAGCTGCAGAAGAATTGTGAAAACTAGAGACAGTCCAGATAACGGCAACTAAAAAGTCCAAGGCCAGTCAGGTAAAACCTATAAGGAGAGATTGGGGGCTTAACATTTACTCCTAGCAAGTCAGGAGGGAGAGGGGTATATGACATTCAAATACATTTGGGGCATTTGAGGGTCAACTACACAGAATTATCCAAAATGAAGGACAGTTCAACCACTAAGGGACATAATCTCAGGCCGGCAGGTGGGAAGTTTAAGAAGGACATCAGGAAACATGTTTTCATTGAGATGGTGGTGGACTAATGAACAGCTTGTCCAGTGATGTGCTTAATGTGAGACCATAAATGGTTTGAAATCACAGTGGGACAACTTCAAGGGGACCATCAGCAAGGGGAGAATAAGCACTAATGGAAAGGTACTGGGTGAGTTGAGGAAAGGGCTGGAAATCAGTGTAAGGTAGTGCCTTGAGGGCAGACTTGAACTTAAACTTTCCTTTAGTCCTTACTTTTTGCTTCTCTGCACAAGGCTGAATAGCCTGTTTTCAGGCATGAACCAGAAAAATAAGCAAACACATTATGACAGTAGCTGCCAATAACTGATTCAGAGGAATGTGGTGAAGTTCACACTTTACAATTACATTCATGAAAACTTAGCAGAAGCAGCTTGAATGCTGGTCTAAAAACTGCCTGTGAATTTCAACATTTCTTAAATATGTAGGTAACTAATTTTAGAATTCGGGAAAATAGCAGGAACAAATTCTATTCCATGTTGGTTAGTACCCTTTGCACTTCAAACGAGTCCCAGGTGTAACGTGCAGGTTGTGGAAGCTCAAATAATGTTCTAAGTGTTTTGGTTCTTAGTAACTTTTTAGTCACCAGGTAGGAGGACCTTGGTAGCAACCTAGGTGTATGATGTAGGATTTTCTGGAAAGGAAGAGCTTGTGAGTAACTAACCCTACTGCAAGAGAAGTGAGTGGTGTATAATCTGATGAGGGTAGTTTAAATTGCACCAGAAAAGACAGAGTGTGAGGGTAGTCCGTAGATATTAAGATTAAGTATATTCATTTAAGGGTAGAAAAGGAGTCTAATTTCCCGGATCGAAAGAGTCTCCTACCCTGGGTCGCACCTGGAAATCAGCCCTGGCTCAGTGTGCTTTTCCCAGTCACCAGCTGCTAAATAAATAAATAAAATAAATTTAATCTAAGGGACCAGCAGATTCTTTTTGAATTTTTTAAATCATACACTTCCTTCATACGGAGGAGGGTTCAAATGGGACTCTCAGGAAGAGTAAGGTTTTATTGGTACACAAGAAGAAGTTAGGGGTAGTACTTCCAACTCTAGGGACACCATGAAAGTATAAATTGGCACTTCCATGAATGTTAGTGAGTTGTGCCTCTAGATGAAGTTGTACAAGGTTGAAAAGGGTAGGTGCGGTCACTCCGCCTAGTAAGGGGGACAAAACTACCAGAAGAGTGAGAAAGGTGAAGACATCTATTCGACATCTATTCACATCAGAAAGATTCACTATTTCTGTGTCAGAGCAGGCAGGCAGATGGGAGAGTGAGCTGTTCAGTTGCAGAGGGTGCGGTGCTACCATCTGCCAGAGACTGCTTTGGATGCATGGAGGATTTCCAGTGTGTAGGGAGAACTGACCATTGCTCATGAGTTTACCACCCTCAAGGGTGAAGTGTGGTTCCTGAGACGAATCTCATGGCAGGGTGCCATTCTGTCTGCAACACTACTGCAGTAGTGTCAGCCAGCATGCAATGCTCTATGATAAGCATGTCACTCTTTCCTGTGTGATGAACTGGAGTAATTGGCACTGGATTACACTGTGTTCCTACAGAATTCTGCAGTGTGCCACTGACAGAAACTGGAATACAAGTGTTGCATCCTGGCTGACTCTACTGTACCTCAGAGACACACTGTGTCACTCTGTGGAACCAACTCCAATCTATACTAAAACTAACCAGCATTGTCTCGTCAACTTTTCAGAGTGTTAATTGCATCTAAAATAAAATATATTTGTAACTGCCACTAAGCACCCTTTATCCCTATGTGTTTCTTGCATCTATTGGCCCTGCCATACTGAGACCTTCATCTCTCTACCTACTTTACACTTTTGCTTAACTTCCCCCCCTTACCCTCACCATTACTATTGTCTCCTTCTTCTAGTGTTCCACCACTTTTTGTTTATCTATTGCATATTACAGTGACAGTGTTTAGCCTCATCTGATATTGTTTGCCCCGAATCTGCATATATATCTGTAACCTTGTATTTCACTATGAATTACCTGTTGTAGCATTGTGTGCACTCTGTATAATTGGTTATCAAAGTGTTGTACTGTATAATGTGCCATTGTATGTGTGTTACCTTCAGGACCACCTTGTGAATGAGCTTGCTCAATGGAGTCTTCCTGCAATAAACTTGAACTTGAAAACTTGAAACACACACATCCTAAGGTCTGTGTAGGTGGGTGGACTGTGGTGGGAAAGGGAAGGGGAAGGGGACAGAAGGGTAGGTAACCCCCGAGAGGTGAGGACTCCCAGAGTGGAAACTGTGAACCCTTGTGTGAAGAGAAAGCAGCACTGAAAATCCAGGGAAAGGAGGCTGTAGCTGAAATGAGTGTGACAAAGGGGGCTGGGCAGGGTGGCTCAAGAGGGGGATTTTTAGTGTTGGGAGACTCCATAGTTAGATGTGCAGGGAGGTTGATGGGTGCTACTGGTCAGTAGGAGAAATTGGTCCATTGTATGTAAGGAGCAACAGTGAGTAAGGTGCTGCCTCTGCTGCAAAACTTCATCAAGGTAGGGGTGGTGGAGCCAGGACGTAGGCATTTCTGCCCGGACATTGCACATCCCGCCTCTGGGGTCTTACAATGAAAATCCTTGGGTTCCATCAGTGAAATCATGTCCGGCCTGCCCTGGGGCCCAACTCACTGATCGGTGACTCCTTGTCCCTGGTACTATGTCAGTCCTTGAGGTAAGCAAGGGTGCCTTCTGGTGCCATATTGAGTTCGATCAGGAACCGGTAGCCCTGCCCTGGGGGGAAAGGCAGGGTCCTTGTGGGGTGGAGGTGTCCCAAGGTTGCAGCTATTGGGGTGAAGTTATGGGGATTGCAGGTATGGACCAAGGGTGGTCAGGGAAGCCACAACATAAAGCATAGTAAATATTACTATTTTTTTTTTAAGCAAATTTTTAAGGTTTTTTGGTACATAAAATACACATACAGAATATAACAAAGCTTACTACAAGCACCAGACAGACAATAACTTAGAATAAAAACAGGTATAAAAGAAGAACCACTATACTTCATACCAAAAAGGGGAGGGAAAAAAGACAAAACGGGGGGATACACACCTTTGAAATGTATTGACTCTAATCTATTATACTCTGCTTATTAATGTAATAAACAGAAAGTTTATTTATTGAAGAAGAGGAATAAATGGAGTGTCTCTTCGTGGATAACAAACCATTCACCAAGACAGCAAGTGTCACCTGGCCCACTAGACTGGGCCAATAGAATTTTCCCAGACCTGTCTGGCCAGTATTTCTAAAGCGTTTAGCTGTTCTTTCTCAGCCTGGTAATGAAAAATGGAAGCCACCGACTCTTGAACTTATCTTTACAGAGATGGATTTTGGCACGAAGTTCCTCCATATCTAAGATCGCTACATAGATCCCATACCAGGCCTCTATAGTAGGAATATCAGACGTCAGCCAACAGTGGGTAATAGCTTTTAGGGTTGAGGCCACAACAATATTATATAGGTACTGTTGGGCCTTAGTTCAATTTCCTGGGGTACACCCCAGAATCAGTCATGGGATCCCTGGGAGATCTTCAAAGATTTTTACCAAGATTACCAAAAGCTGCTGCCAAAAAACTTGGAACCTGGGGCATGACCAAAATATGTGGGTATGTGTCCCCCTGTCCCCACAACCCCGCCAACAAAGCTCTGAGGGATGATTGCCATAATGTTTGGAGATTACTGGAGTGCGGAAAAAACGAACTGCAATTTTCCACCGAAATTCCCTCCAGGAGTTCAAAGCTGTAGTGGAGTGGATAGCCTGCCAAGCCTTCACCCAATCTGAGTCCTCTAGCTCCCTCCCCCAGCTCCATCTGCCAGGTGTGTTTAAGCTTAGTCAAAGAGTCTTTCTCTAGGTTGCAAACAAAAGAATCAGTCTCGAGATCAGACCTCTGGATGTTCGGAGGGGGATTTCTTGAAGCAACATGTCCAAAATAGGATTACTACTATGACAACTACCCTGTCCTCTTAGTTTATCTTTTTCTAGTAGAAAATGACAGAGTTGCAGATATCTAAATAGATCCTGAAGGGAGAGCCAGAATTCTGCTGAGAGTTGTTGGAAGGGTTTGATGGTGTCTCCCATGTATATCTGGCATATCCTCACCAAACCTCTCCATGCCCATCTCCCAAAACCCATGTCCCGCCCTAGGGGGGGCAAAATCCAAACATGCCCTGATTGGGGTGTTCCCACTTATTTGCAGGGTGAGCCCCAGGTTCCTATTCAGTTCTAACCAAGCGTTCTTGATAACTTCAGTCCAGGTTTTACTTATTCATAGAAGTGAGACTCCCTTCCGGTCCACCAAAACCAAATCACCAATATCACTCATAGAAGAGGCGGTCTCTCAATCTCAATCCAAAGAGGGGGTCCTTCCTTTGGCAAAGCAGAGTCCAGCAGGTGAATCTGAGATGCCCAATAATATTTCTTGAAGTCTGGGAGACCTAGTCTCCTGCCTCTTATGTTTAGTCAAGACATCCCACCTTACCCTTGGGCATCCACCCGCCCAAATGAATTTAGAGAGCAAAGACTTTAGAGACTTCCAACAGGTGTCTGGGGGCTTAAGAGGGAGGGACTGAAAAAGGAAAAGGAAGTGAGGAAGGATATTCATCCGCACACTATCAATACGTCCCATTAAAGAAAGGGGAAGTTCACCCCATCCCCCAAGATCCACCTGCACAGTCTGGAGAAGCTTTAAATGGTTAATAGCATATAGTTTGCACACATCCATGGGAACCCAAATACGCAAATATTTAAGGATGTCCTTTGACCATCTATAATTGCCAATGACTGGAAGCATCTCCCCGGGACTTTTCCTAAAGGCATCAATTTGGTTTTGGATTTATTAATTTTAAAGCCAGAAACTTTCCCAAAGTTTCCAAGCAATGAGTTAATCAGAGAAATCTAACCAACCGGGTCTTCAATATATAATAGAGTATCATCTGCATATAAGGAGATTCTAATTTCCACTCCTTGTATTTTGACACCTTTGTATGACTCCGATTATCTAATGAGGGCGCATGGTGGCTCCATACACAGGGTGAATAATAAGGGGGAGAGGCACCCCTGTCTGGTACCTTTACTTATTCAGTATCTTGTCCGACATAACCCTGTTCCCTTGACTTTGCCCATGGGTCTCTATACAAATTGGCAATCCAACAATGAAACTTGTCCCCAAACCTATATTTCTGGAAAGTGTGGTCTAAAAAGACCTAATCAAGGCGGTCAAACGCCTTCTCCGAATCGAGAGACATCACCACCCGGAGAGGACCAGGAGGTGCTGCTCCCAAGGAGGAGACAGCATTAAGTAGAAGCCTGATGTTATCTTGGATATGTCTCCCTGGAATGAAACCAGTCTGCTCTTCATGTATCAGGTATGGGATAAAGCCCTGAAGACAAAACCCCAAAGTTTTAGCAAAAATTTTTGCATCCTGGTTAATCAGGGAAATGGGTCGGTAGCTCTCACAAGCTGTCAGATCTTTACCAGATTTAGGCAGAAGAGTGACCAGCACCTCCCCACAGGAAGGCGGAGTTGCACTGTCCTCATGCGCAGCATTACAAACCTTAGTTAACAGTGGGGCTAGATCCACCAAAAATATTGGTAAAATTCAGCTGTGAAACCATCTGGTCCAGGGCTTTTCCTCTGTTGAGGGATTTGATTACCTTTTCACCTCAGCCTCAGGATATTGGCTTCTAAGTTAAGTTTCTGGGACTCCTCCAACCTTGAAGGGAGGCTTTTGCAGGAACCTCCATTAAAGAGGAATGGTTAGGGATCTCTCTAACTGTATAATTTAGTGAAGTATGCACAGAATTCCTCCATAATCTGGGCTGGGTTAGTCAGGTCTGGCCCTGGGCCAGGGTCTTTATTAGAAATATACCTGTCAGCCTCTTGCTTTCTCAAGCGTAAGGCTAACAAGCGAGATACCCTCCCTCCTGTCTCATAATATCTTTGCTTGGTGTATCTGAGATAGTTCTCTGTTTTCCTTCTCATCTCTACATTATATAATTCCATAGCCTCCTTAAATTTCAACAGAATATCCAGGTTTTTAGTTCTGTTATGCTCCCTCTCCAGTCTGATAATATTGTCTAGTAGACCTTCTACTTTAGCTTTATGACTTCTGTGCTAATGGGAAGCATAACTAATGATTCTACCCCTGAGAACTGCCTTTAAGCCACCCCAGATAAAACAGATATGAGTGTCCTCCTCCTCCTGGTTTTCCCTGATATAAAACTGAATGGTCTCCCTCATTTGGTCCAGAAACATTTTATCATTCAACAGTCCCGAATTGAATCTCCAAGAGCCCTTATTTTGAATATCAGACCATTGGAGCGACACAATGATCATTGCATGATCTGAAAATGTAACTGGATGGATAACCATATCTGACATATTGTGGGCATTCACCTTTTACGTATAAAACCTGTCGAGCTTAGAGTAGGAGCCGGAGGACCCAGAGTAAAAAGTGAAGTCCTGGGTGTCTGGGTTCTGGAGTCTCGGAAGGGTCTGTAAGGCCTCCTCGGTAATCAAGGACCTCAATATCCTAGATCTGGAGCTCCCCTGCCCCCCACCCTTCACATTCCTGTCTAACTCAGGATTCTCAATGCAATTCCAATCTCCTGCAAGAATAACACAGCCAGGAGAAAGGGAAGTCACCCTGGCAAAGAGGTGATGGAAGAAGGCTCCTGTTTGCTGGGTTGGAACATAAACAGAGGCAATATGAAGTGGGTGACCCATATATTCCCCTGATATTATCACAAACCTACCCAAGCCTCCACTTGAGTCTTATGAACTTTGAAGGGGAGGCCCCTCCTGATCAGGATAGCAACTCCTGACTTGGAGGCATCTGGGTGAGAGTCAGAGTAAACCGACCCGACCCATATTCTTTTTAACTTAGCGTGTTCTATTGGGGAAAGTTTTGTCTCATGTAGGCAAGCCAGGTCGGCATTCACCTGACCCACTTCTTGGAGGACTCTTGCCCACATAACTACCCCAGTAATGCCTGTAACATTAATAGAAGTGATCTTAAGAGCCATCATAATGTAAATGTAAACATATTATATACCACAGTCGTCTTCCCTTTTGTGTTTAAACCCATTAAGAGTACATCCAACAGTGAAAAGGTGTGCATAAATGACCAGTACAAGACATACACATACAAAATTACACATATAGAATTTAAAAATAAAAATTGTAAGTCCGAGAACAAAGATCTGGGTGTAACTACCCAGCGGGACCTTAACTGCAGGTCAGGGACTTTAAAAAAAGGGGGAATGGGGGGGATACCAGTTACTTCACTGGATCCCTAAGCTCTACAAAGCCTAACTCTGAAGGAAGGTTGAAAACCTCAGGGAACAAAGGCACTAGGCCTAAGAATAGGAGCCAAGCATCAATATACACTAAGGGGTGAGCACACAGTCAGGCTCGGAGCCCAGACCCTCTCCTAGTTTGTGTCTTCCGGCTTGTCCAATGGCCAGGGCAGAAAACCTCGGACAATTCCTTAATAAGCATAAAAAGAATAAATCCTTTATAGGTCACTAATTCAAACTATAGTTATAAAACATCATATTTTAGATATAAATCCACAATTCATTTCAACCCCCCACCCACCCACATTACACTATGTAAGGGAAGACTTAGAGGAGGTACCTAATGGGAGAAAAAGAAACTTGTTATATTCTTCCCCAAACTGTCATACCCTCAGCAAAATAAAAATCACTGGGCTAGATTACCTACAATTAACTGCCCCCCAACCCAGGGCAGGGATAAGAGACAGCATGTCCCCCCCCAAACCCCAAGCCAAAGGGAGCAACGATCAAAACAGTCCCAGGAGTATAAAAACTGAAAAACTTGAGGGGCAGAACCCTTTACATGAAAAACTATGGGCTCTCATAAGGCACATATCCAGCTGGGAGGAGCATTGTCAGCCCATATATAAAGCCCAGATCAGGCCCCATGGTAAACAAAACATGAGAGGCCAGCCCACATACCCCAATTAAGCAATCAGGGCAGGATTAACAACCAAATTTCAGGTGGTGTTAGCCCCACGAGGCAATCCCCTAACCTCCCACCCACCTCGTGAGTCACGCATTTCTACCCCATTAACAATAATGGAGTTATCATTTACGATATACTGAAGTATTACATTATAGAAAACTAGAAAAAGGATGTCAACAATGTTATATCAGACAGAGAAAAGAAAAATCAACACATAGGTGCTCAAGGGCGCTTATCTTAAGTCCAGTTCGAGTCCCATTAGCAGAAAATGAGGGCCACTGGGGGAGGCATCTCACAGCTGGAACAGAAGAGCTGTGTAACCACCAAAGAGCCCCTCAGGAAATCAACACCTTGCCGACTTCTGGGCCCCTCCAAATTAAAACGGATCATTCTGTTTCTCCTGTTACTCTAGAGAGAATGCGGAGTTAAAGCCATCCAGTTCCAGGGGTAATCACTCAGTGGAAAAACAGGTAGAACTTTCATTGTGTTCATTGTGTCTGATAAACCAAGTTAACCAAGCATCACCTGTGCACCAATGCAATTAGAATCCAGAGCAATGAAGAAGGCTGATCTGCAAACCTCACAGAGATCTTCAGGTCTTCTTTTTCTGGAGCCACTTGTAAATGTCCACATGTAGGGGCAGCAAAGCATCCCCACATCTCTCTGGGTGTTTTCTGGAGCCAAGGGCCACCGCCCAGAGCAATTCTTCAGTTTTCTGCTCAGCCTGTTCCTCCTCGGTGTCAGGTATCGGGATTTCGATCGCAGTAAGGTAGGGGGTGGCTGCTAGCAGGGAGTCAAATACTTTTACCCCTTCTTTATCTTGAACCCATAGCCTTGTAGGGTATCTCGGATAGGCCTTACAGCCTTTTTCTCTCAAGACTTTCACCACAGACAGGATTAGTTTCCTCTTAACCAACATTAAAGGGGGATAATCTTGGTCTAAATATATTTTCTGGCCATCTAGATTTAGGTCTCGTTTAGCCCAAGCCAGCCTAAGTATTTTTCTTTTGTACTGTAGCGCAGGAACTTAATGATAACTGACCTTGGGGAGCACCTGGTTTAGGTTTAGGAGCGGTAATGGGCACCCTCTGATGTCAAAATCGAAGGTTGTTGACAGGTCCTTGCCTCTACATCTTCAGCCATAAAGTCAATTCCTTTCTCTCTTATGTAGATATGCAAGTGATCTCCTATATGCCATGTGTTCTCCTGAAAGGACTCGTGTGGGTTTCCATGGCTGCAGTTCTAGATTCTTATTTTTAAATCTATCTGGATGCCTGAGATTCGGGCATCTATGCGGTGGAGAATTTTTAACATACGGTGCCCATCTGCTTTTGTAAAAGTGGATGCCACGTCAGACCCAGCTCTATCTGATTCATCTCCCGAGGCCGTGATAGCTGAAGACCACAAAAGTGCCGGGCTGGTAGGCCTCTGTAAATCTCTATCTGTGGATGCACTTCTGCTGACAACAGGGGGTCTTTTTTTCATGCGCCCTATGATAGCTGGTGTGGAAAAATGCAGGATAACCCGATTTGTGACCAATTTGACACACAATGGCGACCGATATCACTAGAATAAATTGCCCGAGGTAACGGAGCACTGCCCTAGACCACCATGAATCATGTGACATCACCGGAAGTCCCCCGTAAATAAATTAAAAAAAAATGACAGACAGGAGAAATTGGGAAGTCTGACAGATGGCTAAAGGGCTGGTTTGAAGAAAAGGGATTTTTCTTTTTTTCCTTTTGCAAGACTGGGGATAGTTCTGGGAGGAGCACTGGTTGTTCACTAATGATGGCTTGCATATGAGCAGAGATGGCACCAGCATGAAGGCAGAAGACAGATATGGGTATTAGCAAAAATTTTAGCTTGGAAAGACTGGAGTGGGATTAAAAGACAGACACACGCTGTCAAAATGGTTTTCCCCCAACACACACAGAAAATGTCTATCCACTGATTAAGGGCAATCACAGAGGGCAGATAAGGATGGTGGATAAACATAAAGGGAGTAGACAGAAGGGCAAGAGGGGCACAGGAGCCAGTCATAAAGGAAAAGACAAACCTATCACAGAAACCAAGAGCAATGCAGAATCATTACTGGGACCCCACTATCCTGGGATATGCTCTATTCAGCATGGACGGGGGTAGGGATAGAGGGAAGGAGTAGGACTTTACATTCATGACAGCATAAAGAGGACAGAAGCCAAGGATCAGGGAGAATGGGGGAGTGAAAATCATATTGGTGAAGCTAGTAGCCAAAAAGGAGAGAAAAATCAGAGCAGGAGTGGCCTATAGGCCACCAAACCATTCCAAGAAATGGAATAAGTGGCTTGGGGAGAAAATCATAGGAGCTACAATTTTAGGGAGCCAGTTACTAATAGGGGATTTCAGTCTACCAGATGTGGATTGTGAAACATTTAGGGGCCAGCAGTGCATGGAGCCAAGCTCTTGCACATTCAGTGCAAGAGGGCTTTCTTATAAGTGGGTAAAAGAACCTACCAAAGATGGAGCCATCTTCAACCTGGTACTGTCAAACCAGGACATGGTGGGAGAGGTTAGGGTAAAGGAATCCCTGGGAATGAGTGACCACAACTCACTGTGGTTCAACACAGACCTTTAGGGACGGAAGAGAAAGGCAAGGTTAATAGTTTTAGATTTCAGAACTGATTCTGGAAATGTGGAAGGAAACCTACAGGACAAACTGAGGTGGAGTAGAAGGGACTGAGGGTGTGGGAAAACGTGGGACCTCATTAAGAGTCTATTGGAGGTTACTAGAACCTGTCTGAAGCAGATTAAAAAAGGATTAAAAAAACACAACAAAAATCTGGTTCACCAGGGCAGTGGGAGATCAGTAAGAGCAAAGAGGACTGCATTCAAAAGGTATTGTATAAGGAGGATCAGTCAG
The DNA here is from genome assembly GCA_016271365.2 of Neoceratodus forsteri. NCBI lineage: Eukaryota > Metazoa > Chordata > Ceratodontiformes > Ceratodontidae > Neoceratodus > Neoceratodus forsteri. Next base: position 1,084,813,879 of record CM057458.1, read on the forward strand.
AGGGTAACAAGGAGATATTAATGAAACTGAAGTTGGCAGTCATAAAGGGCAAAAGTAGAGGTGGAACTGAGGCTAGCAGAAGGAATAAAGGCAAGTGACAAGGGCTTATTTTCATGGCAGAGCCATGATTTCATGGTAGTTGCTGTAACTGCAAAATCACAGAAAACATTGGGGTCCTGGTCTTTTTCGATCAAGTTGGTTTCCACCTTGTGGCCAAGGCATGCAGGGCTCCCCTTGACCCTGTCCCTGCTGCCCCACTGTCTCCACCTTCAAGGACTTACCATTCAGGTGACTCCCATGGACTGCCCCCCTGTAGTGGGGACAAGAGGAGGAGGGCTATCCTTCCCCCTGAAGTCCACATCCTGTACTTGGTTGACAAGGGTCTCTGTTGGTGGAGCTGATGGGGGTCAGCGTGCAGGGCACCATACACACCTGCCCCACCACTTTTCCACCTGAAGTTTTCTCCCTGATTCCTGTGCTGGGCTGTGCACGCAAATGTGCGCATGTGTGGAGATACGTGTGTGCCACAGAAGTTCCACAGCTCCCTCCCTTCCTGTGCTGACCTGCAGGCCCACACTGTCACCAGGCCTCCACCTGGTGGCAGTCATTCAACAGGAACACCACACCTCCCTCCCTGGAAGAGGAGAGCAGTCCTTTGGATGCTCATCTTCTCCCCCCCCCCAGCTGGCCCCCAGCAACCCGAGATTGCTCCCGATGAAGGATCGCCAGTGTGATGGGCAGTAAGTGCTACAGTTACACCACTAGGCTGGCCCTACAGGGCTCTGGTCTTTACGGTGAAAGTAGTGGGTACCCTCTCTAACTGCAGAGTGCAGGATAAAGGAGTTGCAAAGAGTAAATTAGAACTGAGACCAGTGTTAGGGGAACAGGTACTAAAGGATCTAATGGTGCTCAAAGTGGACCAGATAAACTGCACTCCAGAGTTCTGAGGGAGTTGGGCAAGAAACTGCAGGGCCTCTGATGGACCTATTCAGGTGCTCCCTGGAGACTGGGATAGTCCCAACAAACTGGAGGATGGTGAATGTGGTACCCCTGCACAAGAGTGAGAGCAGGGAAGATCCTGGAAACTATTGGCTGGTTAGCATGACCTCTTAGTGGGGAAGCTCCTTTAGACCATAATTAAGGAGCAGTTGATTAATTTTTTAGAAGTAAATGAGCTGCAGGAATAGAAGCAGCATGGCTTTGTGACGGGAAGGTCATAAAGTGACAGAGTTCATGATTCAGAAATGAGAGCTCTGGACAATGAACAGGTGGTCAGTGTGCTGCACCTACTGTACACTTCAGTAAGACCTTCAACTCAGTGCCCCACAAAAGGCTTGTTAAGAAGCTGGGGGACCAAGAGGCAGGTACCAAGCTAACAGGTGGATAGAAAATGGCTGGGAGAAAGGACCAAGAGAGTGGTAGTAAATAGGAAACATTCCAGAGTCATAGAGTTCACAAGCGGGGTGCCGCAGCTATCAGTGTTGGGCCCACTGCTGTTTAATGTGTTCATCTGCAACACAGGGAAAGAGATCAAGGCTAAAATCTGCCTCTTTGCTGATTAGGGATTAGGGATAAAGAGGGACCTAGAAATACTGGAAAGGTGGTCCAAGGTATGGCATAACTGAAGTTTGATACTAAGAAGAGCAAAGTGTTTCACAAAGGCAGGGGTAACCGAGGATGGGTTATTGAATATGAAGTGAAATAATTAGTGTGACCACAAAGGAAAGGGTCTTGGAGCTCATCATCATCAATCTCATGCCATCAGACCAGTGCACCAGGGCACTTGGGAAGGAAAATGAAATGCTTTGGCGGGAGGTCTCCAGTAGGATACAGGAGGTACTGTTACCCCTCTATGGGTTCTTGGTGAGGTCACACCTGGAGTGCTGTTTCCAGTTCTGGAGCCCACAACTGAAAAAGGATAAGAACTGCACAGAGTCTGACCAAAGGCAAGCTACAAAAATGACACAGGGTCAGCAGGGGAAAACACAAAAGTGGCAAGTCAATCTAAACCTGGAGACAAGGAGAGAGACAAAGAAAAAAGAGGGGCAAGGCAAGACACTGCAAATGTATTTAATAGGATTTCACCATGGTTTTTCATGTGTAGGTGGACACTGTGTGGAGGTGACTAGGTACTACATACCATGGTGTTGTATTACTCTGACACCAGGCACACTTAAAATTTTACTCTGGGTGAAGCCACCACACAACACTTAAAAGATGTGGATTCAAACCCCCAACCAGGAAAATCAGAACCCAAGCTCTAGGCACTGTACAGACAGCAGGATTATAACAATTTAAGAATACATACAATTGAAAACACAGTTTAAACATGACATCCCAGGCATAAGTAAATTAAAAGTTTTAGGTGGTCCAAAAAGCCTGATAGAAAGATAAGTTTTAAGTACACTCTTAAAACATTCCAAACAGGGGGCTCTTCCATTTGAAGCTGGAAGCACGTTCTATGCAACTAGAGCTGCCATGCAAAAAGCTCTCTCACAAAGTCTTTAGTCGGGAGCATGGAACCATGAGGAGACCTACCTTGGAGGAATAAAGAGGGTGGACAGCTGTGTATTTGATCAGAAGTTCTTTCAGACAGTTGGGACCCATACTGTGCAAAGCTTTTTAAACTGACAAACTTATCTTGAAGCTAATGTGCCACCTCACTGGCAGTCAGTGACTTCCCAAAACTAGCTTGATATGTCCAGACTGGGAGATTCCTGCTATCAGCCAGGCTGCCGAGTTCTGCATGAGCTGTAAGAAATGCACCAGCCCTGCAGGTAGCCCTAGGTAAATAACATTACAGTACTCCAAACGGGAGGTGACAAAAGCATGCCCTAGTGTCTACAGGTCAGAGCGAGCAAGATAGGCACAAATGTGGGCAATATTCTGTAGATGGTAAAAAACACCGCAGACACTGGACATCACTTGATATTCTAACATTAATCTATTATTTACAATAATGCCCAGCTTCTTTACCCTACCAGCAGCTTGTAGTGTGGTGCTATTAAAAACGGCAACAGTGCATCAGCACTAATCGCTGCCATAGCTACTTGACTATCTCCAGTGGCACATCCATCTTTCATGAGTTAAGTCTGAGCCAGCTTGAAGCTATCTGGTCCTGGATCTCTACCAGAAATACAGCTACTGCATAAACCATATCAGGTGCACACAACAGAGATCTGGGTATCATCTGCAAAGAAATGAAAACCAGACCATACCACCTGATGATTTTCCCCAACAGCAATATGTACACACAATAGCATAGGTGGCAGACTCGACCCTGAGGCACTCCACAGTGAAGAGCAACAGCATCTGAGATATTTATGCCCAGAGCCACCTGCTGCAGTCTTTTGGATAAGTAGGACTCCAGCCACCACATCACCATACTCGAACATCCTGCATAGTGTCTCAGACAAGATATTAGCACTCCATGATATACGATGTCAAATGCTGAGGACAGATCCAGCAGTACCAAGATGGACCAGTGACTGCTGTCTCTAACCAAGAGAAGATCATTGAACACAATGATGAGTGCAGTCTCTGTACTATAATGAGGCCTAAATACAAACTGAAATGACTCAAGGATCTCATAACATTCCAAATGGTCCTGTGCCTACGTTGCCACTACCTCCTTGATAACCTACCCTAAAAATGGGAGGTTTGAGACCAGCTTGTGATTTGCCAGATCTTCAGGGTCCAGTGATGGGTTCCTCAGAGGGGGGCTTCACCAGTTCAATAGGAAACACACTCTCCTGAAGCAAAAACCTCACTATCTCAGCAATAACTGGAACCTGGATCAGCCAGCAACTTGAGAGAATGCCAGTAGACTTTGGCTTCAAAATACAGTATGTGGGGCACAACCCCAAGACGACTTACCGTATATACTCGCATATAAGTCAGTCCGCGTATAAGTCAGGGACTCTTGTTCATGCAGCAGATTTGTTCTTCAGCTCGTGACCCGCGTATAAGTCAGGTGGTCTTTTATCCACTGCCACTTCCCACTGTTACCAACTGTTATCCGAGATGTAAAAAAGCAAAAATCTCAGAGCTAGTTCCCATCACAGATCCTAGTCTAAGTAAAGATTCCCCTGACAGAAAACAACCCCGGGTAGGAAAGCTCCTTGAGCAGGACTGGGTCAAACTCCTCCCAGGGAGACAGAGTGCACAAATTCCTTACCTCATTAACACTGCCAGCCCATGACACTCCCTACCTCGGTAGAAGCAACTCTACATGGATGGTATCAAGGTATAAAGAAAGGGTTCACAAAAAGAAAGATGTGGAGATACAAGTGGTTTATTTTTGATAAGGCTTATTCTCCAAACAATTTCTCCAACTGGTATCAGAGACAGGTGACTGCCGGCCTAGTCGCAAGTTGGCAGTTACTGCAGGGGAGCACATTATTACCTTTTGAGAGGGCAAAGGAGTTGTTCAATTGGTCAGAACATGATCTATTATATTATTACCAAATTAGAAATTATATAAACAGAAAGCTGTAAGAGGACCTTAAGCAGGAAGATCTCAGACCTTTCCCCAGGGTTTTGAAAATATTTGGGATTCAACTCATGGTAAAGGGGCTATAACAATGCTTTATTGGAACCTGGTAAGGATCAGATGCATAGCACGGCCTTATTACAAAACATGGAACAGGAGCTGGGTATACAACTAAACCAAAAAAATGAGCTATAATTTTTAGAAGTAGTTGGAGCACAACCTCATCTCCCATGTGGCAGAAATTCGCCTGGAAGATTAAATAGAGAATAATGGATGGGGATGGGTTTGATATGATAATTTAATGCACCGAGTTGTGGGATGCTACATAAACCCGAGGCAAAGCCGGGTTTATCAAAACATCCCACAATGAGTGTCGTCATCTCTCATATGAAAACCCTCCCCATCTTTTATTTTTATAATAACAGACCAGCAATTTTCTCCAGCAGTTTGTGAGACTGTTTGGCCCCGTCCACATACAGAATGTTGGCCAATGAGGCAGCAGCATAGTTTGACTGGCATGGCTCATGAATGTCATAACAACCAGCTGGTTGTTATGGAAAATATCAACCTGGTCAGCACATTGAGAGAAATTGCTGACCAGTTATTATAATTAGATATTTCTAAGCGCCAGGCAGACAGATAAGGATGGGTTCTAGAACTAATGCAATGTGCTGGACAGGATGTGGATGCCTCCAAGCAGAGATGTCACATATTTTCTGGTCCTGTTTGGGACTGGAAATATATTGGTGCAATATTAAACAACATTTAAAGGAAATATTTGGGCTGGCAACAGAGATAGGACCGGAGAACATGTGCTAGGTTTATGTCTGGCAACAATTAAAGGAAAGGAAGGACAATACTTATGGGCGGTGCTGTGCATTGCGGCCCTGAAGGGCATAACAAAGAAATGGTTACAGCAGTCTCCCCTGGAGATAGGGGATTGGTTGAGTGTAATAAACCAAATTCAAATCATGGAAAGAACCACTTTCACTGTTAACCACAGTAATGAAGCATATGTAAACAGATGGACTCGTTGGGACTTGTATAAAGAGAGATTATAGGGAAAGATAGATGTAAGTAAATGATTTAGAATACATGCCCCTTCCTCCCCTCCCTCCCCTTTCCCTCATCCCCCTTTTTTCTCCTCCCCTCCTCCCACCTCCCCAAGCCCCTCCTCCCTCTCCCTTTTGTCTTTCTCCCCTCATTATGGGTCTAATACTACTCTCACAAAGGTATCAGTTTTAAACCAAATCTAATGTAATGCTGAAATGTATAGATGCTGGTTTTATTTTCTTACCTCCCCAAGGGTATAAATTTGTCTGGTTATAACATTTTAATTTCGTTAGGATCAAAGGATCTTGAATGTTTATTTTCTGGTTTAATAGGTATGAAATATAAAAATGGAACAGGTATAAAGTGTATATGAGATAATCTGGTTGTCCTATACTGGTAATAACTGTTTAATGGACTTTGAATATGATAATGTATGTAAGTCACAACCTGAAGTTTTTTATTGGAAAATACTTAATAAACTAAGTATAGAAAAAAAAAAAACCACTGCCAGCCCATGAACGGCTGCCTGAGGAGACTACAGCCTGGATAGAGGACACCTTGCAAAGGAAAAATTGACTGAACTCATTGCACCCTTCTGCTGTAAATACTTTTCCCAACTGCAGACAGTGAGGATTCAACAAACTGTCCAGGGTTAAATAGTTGAGCCAGATGATTTTTACCTTCAGCTATCACATGTGACAGGAACACTGTCTTTTTCACTGTGATAACCTACTGATGTTCACTGCAGAGAACATACAGTGCCATTTTGTCCTTCTCATAGCTGGTCCTCCACCAGGAATGCTCTAACCGCTGCCCCTTAATCTTCAACTGCCTCAGATCAGCATTAAACCAGGGTGATCTGGAGAAGGGGCAAACACAGTAAGGTGCCAGTGTCAAAGCCCCCAGCAAGGGCTTTGTTATAGACTTCCACGTCATTCTCTGTACCCCTGTAGCAAGCTGATTCCATGCTCAAGAAGTCCAAAATCACCAGAAGATTATTTGGCTTCAAATGTTTAATAGAATAATATCTGACCATCTCCACAGGAGGATCAAAATGGTGGGGGGCCCACAAGGAAACTGAACGGCATGATATTCCAACCACCTGACTGGATGAACTCTGACACCACTAATGTCTAGAACGAACACCCCAGCCTTTTTGGTGAGTCCAGTGGCAACTGCCTGTACTAGGCTCATGAAGACATAAGCTGGAGGAACTGTTGTCCAAACTGAGAATTTTCATCATCGAGAGACATAATAGAAACCTTTATTTTTCTGAGACAAATAAATAGGGTACAGTGTCACGACTTGTTCCAGTATTGTGAGGATCACCAACTAGGGGCATAATCATAAGCTAGTGAGGGGGTAGATTCCAGAAGGAAGGAAGTGAGTAAATACTTCCTGATGGAAAAAATGTTACACAGATGGAACTGCTAGCTCATAGAAGTGGTAAACACTGAGATGGTGATGGGTTTCAAGGGAGCATGGAATAGCAATAAGAACTTGGTGTAAGCAAAGGCAGGGAAAGAGTGGAGGCAGGGAGTAAGGGGTTAAGCTGCCACTAGGGTACTTGACAAGGCACGTCCAATGATGCAGTAGGTTGGCATGGTTCTGGTAGGGAAATAAGCAGACACGATAGACTAAGAGTAAGTACAATTTTATTTTTATAAAGGAATAACATGTTCAGGCCATAGCCTATTTTGACATGCATCCTGTGTCTTTCCATTGCCCCCGATACTGGTTTCTGGGCTGCTGCCCACCACTTTCTTTCATCTGCTCCATTCACTTAAACTACTGTAGTCCTTTCATCACTCTCCCCAATCGACAACCTTTGCTCCCGCCATCACCTCAGTATTTTCTCTGCACAGTGAAAATGTGGTTATCCTCCAGCACTTCATTGTATTGTAATTGCAAATGTGGTTATCCTCCAGCACTGTATTGTACTGTAATTGCAAATGCGGTTATCCTCCAGCACTTCATTGTATTGTAATTGCAAATGTGGTTATCCTCCGGCACTTCTTTGTATTGTAATTGCAAATGTGGTTATCCTCCAGCACTTCTTTTGTATTGTAATTGCAAAGTGGTTATCCTCCAGCACTGTATTGTACTGTAATTCCGATCTGGTTATCCTCCAGCACTTCATTGTATTGTAATTGCAAATGTGGTTATCCACCAGCACTGTATTGTACTGTAATTGCAAATGCGGTTATCCTCCAGCACTTCATTGTATTGTAATTGCAAATGTGGTTATCCTCCAGCACTGTATTGTACTGTAATTGCAAATGCGGTTATCCTCCAGCACTTCATTGTATTGTAACTGCAAATGTGGTTATCCTCCAGCACTGCATTGTACTGTAATTGCAAATGCGGTTATCCTCCAGCACTTCATTGTACTGTAATTGCAAATGCGGTTATCCTTCAGCACTTCATTGTATTGCAATTGCAAATGTGGTTATCCTCCAGCACTTTATTGTATAGCTATGTATTTACTTCTCACAATTCCTGTCTTTGCACAATTGTTAGCCACCCACTGTTTTTGCCTCCACTGCTTCCACCAGCAGTCTGTTCCAGGCATCTGCTACCCTTTCAGTGAAGAAGTACTTCCTTACATCCCTCTTAAACTTTTCCCCTCCAGCTTAATTGCATGCCCTCTGGTCCTAGTGCTCTTTCTCATTTGAAAGAGATTCCCCTCCTCCACTCTGTTCACCCATGTGAGGTACTTGTAGATCTCTATCATACCCCCTCTTACTCTCCTCTCTTCCAGCATAGAAACATAGAAACTGACAGCAGATAAGGACTGCTAGTCCCATCTAGTCTGCCCATAAGCCCTATCCTTATTTGTTGCCTCTGACCCTACTTGGTCAACAGCTTTCACCTCTCCTTCCCACTTCCAGGGTTCTCTTATGCCTGTCCCATACATGTTTAAATCCCTCCACTGTGCTTACTCCCACCACCTCCTGTGGTAGACTGTTCCATGCATCCCACACCCTTTCCATGAAGAAACACTTCCTCACATTTCCCCTTATCCTGCCACCTTCTAATCCCATATCATGCCCCTTCGTTTTTGTACTTCTCCTAAATTGAAAGATGTTGCCCTCTTGTACCTTGTTTATTCTTTTAAGGTACTTGAAGGTCTCTATCATGTCTCCCCGCTCCCTCCTTTCCTCCAGTGGGTACATACTGAGGTCTTTTAATCTCTCCTCATATGTTTTCTGGTGCAAGTCCCGTACCATTTTTGTCACCCTTCTCTGGATTGCCTCCACTCTCGTTATGTCCTTCCAAAGGTGTGGCCTCCAGAGTTGTACACAGTACTCCAGATGAGGCTTTACCAATGTTTTACACAGTGGATTCATTACATCTCTCCTTTTGCTAGGGATACCTCTACCCATGCACCCCAACATGCCACTGGCTCTCCCTGCAGTCTTCGCACTCTGCTTGGTCACCTTTAGTTCATCATCAGAGATAATAACCCCCAAATCCCTTTCTTCCTTGGTGACCATCAGCATCCTCCCCACATCCTGTAGCTCTCTCAGGGATTCTGCAGCCTAGGTGCATTATTTTGCACTTCTTTGCATTGAACCTCAGCTGACACACCTCCAACCATTTTTCCAGCTTCCCTAGGTCCATCCTCATTTTCTCCACCCCATCTGGAGTATCTATCCTGTTGCAGATCTTGGTGTCATCTGCAAACAGGCAGACCTTTCCCTCCAGCTCTTCCACTATGTCACTAATGTAGACATTAAACAGGACTGGCCCCAGTACTGATCCCTGATGTACCCCACTGGTCACCCCCCTCTAACTGGATTGGATCCCATTTACCACCACCCTCTGCCTCCTGTCTGTTAACCAGTTTCTAACCCAGTTTACCACCTTGTGGTCCATTCCCAGACTACCCATCTTGTTAACCAGCTTTTTATGTGGGATGGTGTCAAAGGCCTTGCTGAAGTCAAGGTAGGTGATGTCCACTGCTCCCCCTGATTCACCTCCCTCGTAACCCAGTCAAAGAAATCTATTAGATTAGTTTGACACATGCTTCCTGCTGTGAATCCATGCTGCCTCGGATCCTGGGCTCCACTGGATTACAAGATTCCCACTATCCTTTCCTTAAGCAGTGCTTCCATGATCTTACCTACTACTGAGGTGAGGCTGACTGGCTGATTGTTACCTGCCACCTCCCTGCTACCACTTTTGTGCAGCAGAACTACATGTCCCCTCCTCCAGTCCTCTGGAACCACTCCTATGTTGAGAGACTCAGTGAACATGGTTGCCAGAGGCACTGTGAGAGTCCCCTCATAGCTTTTTAATATCCTTGGGTGTATGCCATCCAGACCCATTGCTTTGTCCACCTTCAGTTTGTGAGCTCTCTAGGATTCTTTCCACTGTAAATGGACTGGTGTTCACCCCCCTTTGCATCTGTTGCCCAGCTGTGGCCCCTGTCCCTCCACTTTCTCTGTGATTACTGAACAGAAGTATTTTATTCAATATTTCTGCATTTTCCAGGTCACCCTCCATACATTCTCCTTCCTCTCCTCTGAGCCTTACAATCCCTGGCCTTTCTTCTTCTTCCATGGATGTACATAAAGAATGTATTGTCTCATTTCTTTGTTGTCTATGCTAATCTTTCCTCAGTTTTCACCCTCGCACTCCTAACAGCCTTTCTTGCTTCCTTTAGACACTTTAGGTACGCTGCCCTGTCCTCTTCCTTTTGAGTCTCCTTATATCTCCTTAAACCTACCCATTTGGCCCTTACTTTCTCTGCCACCTCTTGAGAACCTTAGTGGTTTCCTCCTTCTCTTTCCTTTGTTTCTCAATCCAATGCATTGGTTTGTGACCTCCACTATAGCTCCTTTTAGTTATTTCCACTGCTCCTTGACCCCTTCCTCCCTTCTCACCAGGGCCTCTTTGATACACATTCCCATCTTAGCAAAGTTCACCCTCCTGAAATCTAAGACCCTTGCTTTTTGTGTGACTTGACTGTGTCCCTGTACCCATGCTGAACCACACTACGTGGTATTCGCTGGATCCCAGTTGACCTTCTACCGAACTTCTGTGATTCTGTCCCACTGGTCAGTACTAGGTCCAGAATCGCCCTGTCTCTGGTGGGTTCCAGTACTAACTGCCTGAGGTCTGCCACCTGTAAGGAATACAGGATGTCTTGGCTCCTGGTTGGAAGCAGCTGCTGGGATGATCCAATCCACATCTGGCATATTGAAATCTCATACCAGCAGTACCTCCCTTTAGTTGCCATCCTATGTATTTCATCCATTAGTTTCCTATCCACCTCCTCCCCTGCTCTGGAAGCCTGTAGATCACCTCTGTGGAGTTGTTGTACCATTGCCTGGCTCAAGAGTGACCCACAGTGCCTTGGCTTCCCCTGTCTACCCTGTACCTCCATTGATTTTATCCCCTGTCTGACATACAGGGTCCCTCTCCTTTCTTACTCCCTCTATCCCTCCTGAATAGAGCATAACCCAGTACACTTGCATCCCAGTCATGATTTGCAGTGTACCACATCTCTGTTATTGCCACTATGTCCAGGTCAGCCACTCCTAGCAAATTCTCCAGGTCTGGGATTTCATTTCCCAGGCTGCGGGCATTTGTAACCATGGCCTTCCATTTTTTGCTGCCTGTCCTCCCTCTAATTCCTTTTCTACTCTCCTGATTCTTCCCCCCAACTCAGGTTCCCTTCTTTTGCTGCCTTCCTTCCTCTGTCTTTCCCTTTATGTCTGATTCAGGTGTCCCTCTCAGCAACTTACTTTGCTGTTCCTCACTACTGGCTGATCCATCTTGCGGGGGTGGGTTGCTTGAGTCTCCCTGCTCTCATTGGCCATAAACATGTTGAGATCCCTGAGTCTCTCCTCATAGGGCTTTTGGCGCACTTCTGCACCATTTTAGTTGCCCTCCTCTGGACTGCTTCCACCCTATATATCTCCTTTCTCGGTGCACCTCCAGAATTGGACACCATACTCTAGGTGGGGTCTTACCAGCAACCGATACAGTGGCAGCACCACCTCTTTCTTCTTGTAGGATACCCATCCCTATGCAATCCAGCATCCCACTAACTCTACCCACTGCTTTGTCAAACTGCCCTGCAACTTTAAGATCATCTGTTATGATAACCCCAAGGTCCTTTTCCTGCTTAATGACTGTTACTCCCCTCCCCATTCCATACTCAGATTCTGGGTTCCTATGCCCTGGGTGCATGATTTTGCACTTTTAGCATTGATCCCCAACTGCTATGATCTTGACCACTCCTCGAGTTTCCCAAGAACCCTGCACATTCTCTTCACCCTTCCTCAGTGTCCACCTATTACAGATTTTGGTATCATCTGCAAAAGGCAGATCTTCTCTTCCAGTTCATCTGAAGACCATTATGAAGACATTGAAGAGGACTGGTCCCAGTACTGAGCCCTGTGGCACCCTGTTGCTCACTCTCCCTTCATTAGAGTGAGCACCATTAACACTACCCTCCAATGCCTATCCGCTAACCAGTTTCTAACCCAGTTTGCCACTTTGCATTCCAACCATAGGCTGCTCAGTTTCTTAATCAGTCTCCTGTGTGGCACAGTGTTGAAGGCCTTGCTAAGGTCCACATACGCCAAGTTCACTGCCCTCCCCCAATCTATTTCCCTGGTCAACCAGTCAAATAAATCAATCAGATTAATCTGGAATGACACCCCCACCCTTGTGAATCCATGCTGCTGCTGGTATTGCAGCCTATTGGATTTAAGATAATTTACTAGCCTTTACTTTAGCAGGCTTTCCATAACTTTACCCCCACTGACATGAGACTGACCAGCCTATAGTTGCTAGCCTCCTCCTTGCTGCCTCTCTTATGTAAAGGGACCACATCTGCTCTCTTCCATTCCTCCAAAAACCATGCCTGTTTCCAGTGAACTGCTGAATAAAGCCATCAATGGGGAAGCTAGCACTTCCCTGAGTTCCTTTTCTAACCTTGAGCATATCCTCTGTGGTCCCTTAGCCTTGTTCACTTTCAGAGCTGCAAGTCTTAGAAGATATGGAGCCGTTTTACCGTTATACCTTCCCAGATAGCTGGTGTCGATAAGGTAGTTTAGGTAAGGACCGTGGGTGAGCAGATCTTCCTTCAGGGGATTTGGAGGAGACTGGGAGGAGGGTTTGGGGTGTTTTTTTTTTTTTTAGGAGGGGGTTAGGTCGATAGGAGGGAAAGGGGAGGGTGGGGAATAGGGAGATAGTAGATATAGTATACCTATTTCAGTTATTAATTCGATTGTTATGAAAGTGTAAAATGTTTCTTGTCATGTACTTGACTTTGGATGTTTGGTATTTCATAATAAAAAATTCGAATTTCAAAAAAAAAAAAAAAAAAGAGCTGCAAGTCTCAGCACAGGTGAGTAGTAGGTGAGTCCAAGATGACTGGTGCTGCCCTGGCAGCTCATCAGACCAATTATTGCGTGTAACATAACTGGCATACCTGACAACTATACCTCTCAAGCTCCTGAGTCTAGGCTTGCAATGTGCTCAGGGACGCACAATCTAAATCAGGGATGCTTCTTACCAAATTTTAATGTCAGTTCTAGAAGCCTGTAGTATTGTGGGGCTGGGCAAGAAAATGGCCACTGACTGAACACCACACTTCACTTCACTTGAAGCTCTATATCAGCAAAACCAAACTGTCAACTTTAGCCTGCCAACCCCTCAGTAAACCTGGCAAATAGGAAGAGGAAAGCACCTAGCAAGTCAAAACAGAAGAAAACACCTGCTGATTTTTTTGTGAGCTGCAAAGAAATATGCCGCTGAAAACAGCGCCATCCCTAGGCCAAAGCAGGGGAAGCAAAGTGAGAGCATAACAGGCAAGGTCAGAGCAGAGGTAGCAAATGGACTAGCTGGCCTCCAATGGCATCAAGATCAACTGCTAACCAAGATGCAAAATGGCCCTGCAGCTTCAAATGAGAAGCTCACTACTATGCAAGCTGATTTACCACAGATCAACACTAAAATCATAGATCTGGACAAGTGGCTCACACAGCTGGAGAACCAGGTCGATGTAAATGAGGACAGCTTAGCCACTATGGAGATGCAGGTCTCTCGACATGAATGGACCATAATTGTTTCTCCAACAAAAAGTGGATAGGCTGGAGAATCTTAGCCAAAGAGAAAACTTGAAAATAGTGGGACTGCCTGAAGGTCTGAAGGGGAACCACCCTGAAGCTTTCTTCAGTAAACGTTTTATGGAATTTCTGGCTTCAGACAGGTATATGAGACAAATGGACATTGATCGGGCACTGAGCAGCCATGATTTATTTTGATGAAATTCCATAAATACACTTGCAAGGAGCTGGTGAAGAAGGCAAAGAAAGAAGGGGTATTAAATTCCAGTCTCACCTATAGTATTGCAAGTGTACCCTAACATCAGTTCTAAATTGTTTAACAAAAGACAGGAATTTAGCAAACTTAAGGAAATCCTTAAAAAAAGTCCCAGAAATCCTTAAAAAAAATTCCTCTTTTCTTTACTGGTGCCTGCAAAGTTTTGCATAGCATTGAATGACAAACGGCACTTTTTACAGACCCCAGCACAGCCAAGGACTTTGCAAACACCTTAAAATGAGACAGAGGCATCAGCAGCCTGGTAGGTGACCTGAATATCAACTGGCCTACTCCAAAGGGGTCCACCTCCCGTGAGACATTCTCTGCCATTGATCTGACACAACTAGTCTCACAACCTACCAGGTTAAATCCTATGCAGGCACTGGCACTCTTCTGGATGTGGTGCTCACCAACAGGCCAGCCGCATCTACAATGTGCAAGTCCTACCAGACTGCCTTAGTGACCACTCCCAGTTCTTTTCTTCTGGGCAACCTCCCGCCCAAGCCCCTTGTTCATACCACCACCGTCGTCGGCTTAGACCTGGTGGGCTAAAAGACTTAAACGCCACCTAGCTGGTACTGATTGGTCCCCACTACTAAACACCACAGATATTGAAGATGCGCTAGCCTTCTTTGTCCACACCTTCAACCTGCTTGTGACACCTACGCTCCCCTACCCCACTTAGGTCTAAAGTAAGGCACACCCCTCAGATTACACCTGCCTTATGCACACTTCTCCAAACAGCGTGACAACTTGTGGCACATTGCTATCGAAACTGGCCGACCAGCCGATAGACAGGCCTATGCAGCTGCCCAGAACAAGTGTACGTGGGCCGTCCGCAAAGCAAAGGCAAATTATTACCATGCTGCTCTTACCTCCTCCTGGGGTAACCCTAGGTCCTTCTGGGACAACATCAAGCAGCTAAATGGTGGTACACCCCCCCCCCATCGCTTCTCAACATTGATGGAATCACCTCTACGGACCCTGCCCTCATTGCAACGCACCTCAACAACTCATTCACTGACCTTAGTGCAGTGCTCCCGTGCAACTTCTTCGATCCCCCTCCAGCCATGACTGCCCCTCCCACCTCCCACCTCCCTTCCACCTTCGCACTGTCACCACCCTTGAGGTTAGGCCCTACTTACTAAAAGCCCTAAAATGCAACTCCATCGGCAATGACTCCCTTGATCCCTATCTCCTTCGTCAGGTCTTGGATCAGGTCCTCTCA
The DNA here is from genome assembly GCA_016271365.2 of Neoceratodus forsteri. Lineage (NCBI taxonomy): Eukaryota > Metazoa > Chordata > Ceratodontiformes > Ceratodontidae > Neoceratodus > Neoceratodus forsteri. The sequence goes on from CM057458.1 coordinate 1,084,828,995, forward strand.
CCCATTACTTGCCTCTTTAATAAGTCCCTCTGCCTGGGGCAATTCCCCACCATCTGGAGGGTCGCCACTATTACCCCTATTCACAAAGGTGGTGATAGGACGCTCGCAGGCAACTACCGGCCTATCTCCATCCTCTCCCCCCTCTCTAAAGCCTTGGAGAAAATAGTTGCCAGCCAAATCACACATTACCTCACGAACTATGAGGTCCTCTGTCCTGAACAGCATGGGTTCAGAGTTGGTCATAGCACAAATACTGCTCTCCTGGAGTTTGCTAACTTCCTTCATAACTCACTTGATGCTGGCTCCCTCGCTGGTGCAGTATTTATAGACCTATCTAAAGCCTTTGATACAGTCTCACACCCTCTACTATTAGTTACCCTTGCCAGTGGGGCTTTGCCGCTGGTCCACTCTCCTGGTGCACCAGTTACCTGACCAACCGCTCCCAACTGTGCGGGTTGGTGGCACTGTTTCCAGTACCTGCCTAATCCGCTCAGGAGTTCCCCAGGGCTCCATACTTGGGCCATGACTCTTCTCTCTCTTTCTCAATTCCCTGCCCTATGCATGTGCAGGAAAGATCCTTCTCTATGCAGATGACGCAGTTCTCTTTGCCTCTGATAGTAACCCCACCTCACTCCAAAACTCCCTCCAGCGTGCCTACACCTCTGCTGAAAACTGGTTCACTGATCATCGTTTGGTCATCAACCTTAAGAAAACTAAGACTATGCTTTTTACTCACCCCCAAAATAAGTCCAGCAACTTTCCTCTCTCTGTTCACTCCGCCCTGAATCTCCCTTTAGATCTTGTGCACTCCTATAAATACCTTGGTATAATCTTCGATTCTGGTCTCCTTTCATAACCACATCTCTGCTCTGACCTCTGCCTCCAATGCGGTTGGGTATCCTCTACCGGCACAAGAAATGTCTCCTACAAACTCCTTCGCTTGGCTGTCACCTCTTGATTGCTCCCTAGTTGACTCGGCCTTCCTGTTTATGGCTCGGCAGACCAGACAGCCCTTCACAAGGTATGCCTAACGCTTAACAAAGCATGCAGACTTATTACCAGTGCCATAGACTGACACATACCTGTCATCTTTATTCCATGTCCTCTCTACTCAACCTCGATGGAGCCTCTTGTTCCTAATGTGCCAGATTACCTACAAAGCCCTCCATGGGCATCCCACCACACCTTGCTAATTCTATTCACCGATCCAACCCCACGGTGCACACCCGCCTCCAGCAAAACTGCTCTGGTCATCCCCAGGTGCGGACCACCCAGGGCCAAAAGGCTTTCCCTATAGAGCCCCTCCTGGTACAATTCCTCCCAGCTGGCATCACTGATGCCTCCATCGCCGCTAGCTTCAAATACCCTAAAAAATCACTTGCTCACTTCTCATTCCTGCCACTGTCCCTGACCCATCCCATCCCCACCTCCGTGATGTCTCAAAAAAAAAAAAAAATATGCCTATTGTTAAGGAGTGTTGCTGACTGTATGCTTTGCCTGCAACTTGCCTGTGCCTTATTGCTGTACTGTATTTCTGGGTGTCTCATGTATACATGTTGTTCTGTTTTCATACCGACGAGGTACCTTTGTAAACGAGCCTCTGGCTCAAAGGTCTTAAACTGATGTTAAAATAAATAAATAAATAAATAAATAAATGGGGGCCTGAGCCCCCCCCCCAGTTTATGCTGGTGCTCCCCCACTCGTTTCACCCAGCCTCACATTTTAAATTATAGGACTTAACAGCCCATCATCAGCACTGCAGCACCAGCTGTCTGAGACAGTCCAGAGCCCATTTGAATACCGCCTCTGCTCCACCCCCAGTGCCCCACTCTGCCTCCTGCCTCACTCAGCAGGTCTTCTCATTTTCCTGACCTGTAGGTCCATCCGTGAGCACAGTCGCACACTGCAGTCAGCGAGAGGGAGAGCCCTGAGCCCCAGATGATGATCCCGTCGAGTCCCTCTAATTGCTGCTGAGTGCCACCCGACCGACCCGATGGTTCTCGCGCGCTCTCAGATCAGACTCAGGACCAGCGATGCAGCTGAAGGATCACATAGACTTGAGCATCACGGGGGGTCTGGGGGTCGGGCACCATGGCTCAGATGTGTCTGCTATCTTGGCCTGCTCCAATCATGTGCACCAATGTGGGTGGGCAATGGCATTTGATTGGAGCAGGTCGGGGCTGTGGGTGGAGCTGGATGACTTCCTCACACTCTGGGTGTTGAAGCAGTTGAGCATGGTCATCATTTTGAATTTAGCTGCTGATCTGGCTGCTCAGTGACTGAGAACTGTGCAGCATAGTTAGCGAGCATGTGTGTCTTCACTCTTCAGAGCAAATAAATTAAAAGACAAAAGTTACTTACTTCCGTTCCTTAAGTTCCTTTGCTGATTGATATTTATTTGATAGGGATAGTACTACACACATTTATGTAATATAAATATAGCCAGGCAGCAGGCAGGAGAGTGGGAGAGGCAGGGCCTGGGCCTGGGTCTGGGTCTGGGAGGGAGTGGGAGAGTTAGCAGGACTCAGGAGCTGGCTGGTGAGGAGGAGGCTGGGGACAGACAGGGTGGGACTGGGGAGCGGAGGGACTCTCTCTGACTGCTATCATCAGAGCAGTACAGTAGATAAGTAAAGCCAAGCTGCTGAGGAGCCTGCAGCATTTTTTATTATTAATCTGAAGTTAAGATCAGACATCTGTGCTGCTGATGAATGATTTAAATTTTTGAAATAAAATAGGTGCAACAACAGAAGCCAGCTGAGTAGTCTGCTCTGCTGCACTACCTTGGTTTTCAGGCCACAGTTTAAAATATCATCCCCCAAAAAAAAAAAAAAGAGAATAATATAAGTCAAGTCAGTGTCAGTGAGAGGGAGCTCAGCGAAAGAGGAGACAGAATGGTGGCAGCAGGATCAGGTGGGCAGCCTGCTGTTTGCACTGCATTGTGTAAAAAAAGTAAGATGAGATCTGAAACCCAAAAATATAAATACAAAAAAAAGGATTTTGAATAATATTGAGGAGGAGGTTGGGGGAATAGGAGGTAGAGAGACAGCTGAGCAGCCTGCCCTGAAGAACTGCTGCAGTGTCTTTTTTTTCTTGTTTAATTCCTTTATTGCCTAACATCACTGATTACATGGTTGCTTACTTTAATGCTTACAGCTTTGGGATATAGCCCCATAAAAAAGTAAACAGGGTTTGTTGTTTGCCCACCACTGTCACTGAAGTACAAGGTAAACATCATCCCTGGATCACCTCTGAGTTAATGACCTGCCTCAGGGAGTGAGATAAAGCTTGGAGGAAACGCAAGGCCTACCAGCTTCCATCAGACTATACTAAATATCGCATGTTAAGAAATGCCTGTACAAAAGCTACCAGGTAGCGAAGTCTGAATATTTTAAATCATCTTTCCCAAAAAAAAAATTAATTCATTATCCAAATTTTGGAAAGTGGTTGATGCCCTATTCTCCCCTCTTTGCATCCACCCCCCAGTGCTTAATATAAACAACACATTAGTGTCCGAACCGTGCATAGTGGCTCAGGAGTTTAACTCCTATTACATCTCCTGTGCCTCAACCCTTCTAAAGTCCCTCCCCTCAATCCACTCCTCCCCTCATCCTCCCTCTCCTATCACCAACCCTCCGTGCCCACCCTTCCTTCTCCTTCACTCCTGTCTCACCTGATGAGACACTAACAACCCTCCTCTCTCAGCCCTTCCAAAGGCTCCTCACCGGATGACCTTGACCCTAAACTCCTTTATCTTTCAGCCTTTGCTATTGCCTACCCTCTCCCTCAATTCTAAATCTCTCCTTTATGTCCTCCCCAACCTTTTGCCCTGAAACATGCGATGGTCCTCCTTTCCCAAAGAGTGGTGACCCTTCCTCCCCTGCCAACTATCGTCCAATCTTCCTCCTCCCTACCCTTGCCAAGCTCCAAGAACACCTGGTCCTCTCTCAACTAACCTCCTTTCTTGCAGACTCTTACTTCGTCACCCATTCCAATCTGGTTTTTGGAAGAACCACTCCACTGCCAGCTCCCTCCTTAGGCTCACTGACTCTATCCTCACCGGGAAGGACAATGGCCTCATCACCTCTGCTATCTTTGTCAACCTCACCAAGTCTTTCAACACAGTCTCCCATGTTCTGCTTCTTAACTCCCTTACGACTGCTGGTTTATCTACTCCTGCTCATAACCAGTTTGGAGCTTACCTCACAGTCAGAACACAATCGGTCAAGATTCAAGATGCAATCTCTCCCCCCTCCCAATCTCCACAGGAGTCCCTCAGGGCTCTGTGCTTAGCCCCATTCTCTTCTCCATCTTCCTTAATGACCTTCCCACAGTCTGCTCCCCCTCCTGTTCTATCCATATGTATGTCAATGAAACTTTCTTGTTCACCTCTGGCAAATGTCCAGTCAATGTAGCAACCACCCTTCAGCATGACTTCCACCAGGTTCAGCTCTGGTTTGCCTCACAACAACTTTTCCTAAATGCCAAAAAGGCTGTCTCCATGAGGTATCATGTGATAATAGTGAGCCCAAAATGAGCGACTACAAAATAACCTTCGTTTGGGGCACTATTATTCTAAACTACCCTGCAGAATAAGCGAGTATGGGATAGCAACCATGGAGAGGGGCAAATGGAAGGGAGGAATAGCGAGAGGAAGGAAGGGACAGGAGGCGGGTTTTCAGGCACTGGTGTACCTGCTGCAGCTGAGCTAGCCATGTGGTGTGGTGGTGTAGGTGGCTAGCCCTGGCACAGCAGGTACTGGGTTCGGGACCGGGAGTGTGTACGTTTTGCCACAGCCACAAGCTGCGCACTTATATTTTGCCCCCTCCCCGACATGCACCCCCCGGAGTTGAAAATCCTAATTCAGGAGGGTGTGGGGGGCAAAGCCCCTTGTGAGGGTGGGATGGGGGCACAGGGCCCCCCCCAACAAAAACACTTTTTTAAAATACGGATGTTGGGTCTCCTTGAAGTGTACAGTATATCGCCAGTTTGCTTTTCGGAGATATAAACTCACCATAATAGCGATCGCTTTTTTGTGATCGCTATTATGACATGGGACCCTCCATGACCTTCGACACTAGGCAGAGACTCTCTAGGCTACACCCCTTACCCTCTTTCCATACCCTTGATGGGACAATCCTTGAGGACACCTCATCTTTCAGATACCTTGGGGTCTGGCTGGACCAACACCTCAGCTTCTCTGGCCACAATTGATGCCATTCTGAAAAAACTGGGCCCCAAGCTCAGTGCCTTATTTAGGAACTGTAGTTGCATCCCTCCTACAGCATGTAGTGAACTTGTCCAGAAGATGATCCTCCCTATTTTTGACTACTGCGATGTAGTCCATGGTGCCACTCCCAAATCCTCCCTAAACAGATTGGACTCTCTCTTTAACTCCTTCCATCGCTTTGCCCTTGATACTCCATCTCGCACTCATCTTTGCGACCTATACAATGCCTTTGTCCTTGCCCCCACTTGCCAACAGACACCTTGCCCACTGTGCCAAATTCACTTCTAAATTTTGGCTAGGAGAACTTCCTCCCTACCTCTCATGCTCCCTTCTCCCTCTCATTCCCTTAGATCAGCTGACACTCATACTCTGCTGGTCCTCCATCGAACCACCCACATCAGTCAAGTCAGGCTTTACCCATCACTTCCCTAAAATCTGGAACTCCCTCCCCCCCAAATATGGCACTCCTCCTCCTCCTCCCACTCCCTAGCCTCTGCCTTACATAACTTTCTCTCCGCTAGTTGCTCCTGTTTTAATCCTCCTAACCAGTTCCCTGAGCCTGCTCCATTACGCTCACCATTCCCCTACTAAATCCTCTCTCCTCTTTGAGCCTGCTAGCCAGGACACCCACCTTTCTGCTTTATACTTCACCCTAGTTTCTACCTCTGCCTTTCATCTGCCAATTACCAACTAACCCATGCTTAGTCTTGCCCCGACAGAGTTCTCCAGCATCCTAGGGGTCTAGCACTGGACAAGCCTCTTCCTTCCCTCCTCCATCCCGCTATACTCTCTATCCAGTTTCTTGCCCTCCTAAATTCTGCCCTCTGGCGGGGTTCTCAGCATCCTGGAGGCCAGTTTGGCAAGCTTCTTGCCTTCCCTCCTCACCACTACCGCCTGCCACCTATTCATCCCCCTACCAAATCTATATTTCCCCAGTCTTTCCCTGCCTTTATCCCTCTCTCCTCCCCCATTTTATTTCCAAGTCTCCATCATGTTTCTGCCCTGGCAGCGTTCTTTGCATCCTGGAGGGGCTAGCTCTAGGCTCTTCTGCCTCCTTGCCCAGTTCCTTCATTCCCCACCTCTTGCCTGCCTCCTTACCCCTCTGCACTTACATAAGTATTAGTTCACTCAAACTAAATACTTACACTTCTTGCCCTGTCTGTGCAGAGCATAATTCTGTTTGCATAATTTTTCAGGTATGTTAAATGCTAACTGTATGCCACTCTACAAATGTAATTGTATGTGTCATTTTTCAAATGTAAATGAATGTGTATTCCACAGATATGTTAACTGTTAATTGTATGTCTAATTTCACATCCTATTATACACCCCCCCCAAGGTCTCATCAGGAGATGAGCAACTTGTTGTTCAGTGTGCCTTCCTGGTAAAACATTTCAATAAACAAAAAATTAAAACATAGCCCCAGAAAGAAATAGACAGGGTTTTTGGTTGCCTACTACTGCCACAAATTACTTGGTTGCTTACAGACTTGGGATATAACCCCAGGAAAAAGTAAAAAGGCAGGGTTTGTTTGCCCACTGTTGTCACTAATTACCTGATTGTCCACGGGCTTGGGGTACATAGCCCTAGAAAAAAATAGGCATTTTTTATTTACCTACTACTGTCATGAATTACTCAGTCACTTACAGCCTTGGGATGTATTATATAGCCCCAGAAAAAAGTAAATAGGCAGGGTTTGTTGTTTGCCCACCACTGTCAGTAATTTCCTGATTGCCCACAGTCTTGGGGTATATAACCCCAGAACAAAAAAGGCAGTTTTTTTCCCTAGTACCATCACAAATTACTTGGTTGCTTACAGGCTTGGGCTATAACCCAGAAATAGGTAAACAGGCAGGGTTTGTGACTACAGTTACTCGCTAGCCTACCCGTGTAGGTACTACCATAGAATAATAAATCATCATTTTGATTATTTTGGCCTACAGCTGAATCAAAGTACAACAACATCCAAAACAAAAAGAAAATGGGTACTATATTATATATGTTTAAAAAATAATAATTGTTGTGTTTAATTGTTAAAAGTCTAAGATTTGATTTATTTTAAAACAAAATAGTTCTTCCGCCTGCAGTGTTGAGTTGGGTGGTTGACCCCCTCCACACACACACACACACACACACACACAGCTTACATTGGTAAACGGCTTTTTCTTTGCATTTATTTATTTATTCAGTCAGTTAAGACTGCAGTGTGCTCCCTCCAGCAGCAGTCCTTTCAAAATAACAGTCGGAACTCGGGACAGCTACTGAATCAACAGACTCCAACCTTCCCCCCCCCCGATATGTTTAATTATGGCAAGAGAGGGGAAGTGTGTCATGAGTGGGGAAAGCAAAGCAGGGAGCTAAGACTGCATGAAGACCCGACTGCTGCCAATAGTTAATTAAAATAAGTGAATGGGGAGCCAGAGCTGAGCAGGGAGAAGTGCTGACCACAACACTGTTGAAGGCATGGCCGCTAGACAGAACCACTGCAGAGCAAAACATGAAATAGTAGGTGTTTTTCTGTGTGGGGGCAGATTACTCATGAGAGGGTGAAACAGTACCTTAGGTGAGTCACATGGGTTGGGACCCTAAATGTGAGTTGGAAGCACATCTCTCTCTTAGTGAGACAGAGAATGTCTGCATCATTCACTTGAATGGAGCCTCCAATCGAAGTAAGTACTGCACCGCAGTTTAGTCCCTCTGAGGACAAACATTTTTGTGGAGGCAGGAGGCAGTCTCATGAAGGCGAAGCGAGAGCCTCTTTGCAGAAATATTTTTGTTGTAGTTGTTTTGGAGATGGACTGTATGCGACACGCAGCATGAGCAAACGCCTACACACATGGATTCATTGCTATGGAGACTCGCACGCTGCCTTTTAAAGCCACACTTCCACATGCTGTTGACTTGAAGCCGATTGATGGCTCATTTTTGTTTCATTCATTGTTTTTTAAATGTGCAGCTGTCTATATTAACAAGAATGAAAGACAAACTGGGGCAGGGATATGGGGAGGGCTTGGCCAGCATGCAATTTACTCGTCAAGTCTCGCTAACAAAAAAAAATGGTGGATGGCCAGTTGCAAAATTTGGGGATTCCAAGATATCAAAGTAATGGGGCACCCTGAATTAGAACTCATTTTTACCAGGGTCTATTGTCAGATAGACCAGGGTTCTGGGAAGGGAACTGGCCAATCAAAAGCCAGGATTTTACATGCCCATTTTCTAAGTTTCGTTAAACTCTCAGAACAGGATGCAAGGGGACTGTGTAGTAACACTAATGACACCTTGAAAAAATTTGATATCTTTCAGCCAGTTGTTACTTTTGTTGCCCAAGCTTATGACGGTGCAAGTGTCATGAGTGGCCATCTCAATGGTGTTCAGGAACTCTTAAAAAAGGACCACCCTCATGCTGCATATGTTCACTATTATGCACATAAGTTAAATCTAACTCTTTTGGATTCATGTCAGTACATTCCCAAAGTAAGAGATTTCTATGAATTGGTGCAATGCTTGCATACATTCTTTTTGACATCTGTAGTGCACAGTGACAAACTGAAAAAGGTACAAAGAAATGGACTTGACAGAACTTTTAAGGTCACAGCTCTGAGCAGCACCAGGTGGGGATGTCAGAAAAGGCTATAAGTGTACTGAAGCATACATATGAAACATAGAAAAATAGACTTTGACGGCAGATAAGGACTGCTTGGCCCACCCAGTCTGCTCATTTTCCTACCTATTGGATAAGCTGCAGATCCTAGTTAACCAACAGCCTAGTTCTTCCTAACCTCCACCATAATTGCCTTATGTCTGTCCCATGCATTCTTGAACTCCCCCACTGTCTTTGACCCCATGACCCCCTCAGAAAGGCCATTGCACGTGTCCACCACCCTCTCCATGAAAAAATACTTCTTCACATTGCCCCTGAGCTGTCCCCCCTCTATCTTCAAATCGTGCCCCCTTGTTCTTGCACATCTCTTTTTCTGAAAGATGCTACCTTCTTGAACTTTGTTGATTCCCTTGAGGTACTTGAAAGTTTCTGTCATGTCCCTCCTCTCCCTCCTTTCCTCGAGGTTATACCCATTAAGTTCCTTTAGCCTCTCTTCGTATGGCTTCTGGTGCAGATCCTGTACCTTTTTAGTTGCCCTCATCTGGACTGCCTCCATCCTGTCTATGTCCTTATGGAGATGGGGTCTCCAGAACTGTACAGAGGGATCATAACTTCCTGTTTTCTACTGGTGATGCTTCTGCCTATATATCCCAGTATCCCCCCAGCCCTCCTTACTGCCTTCTCACATTGCTTGCTTACCTTTAGGTCATCTGATATGACTATCCCCAGGTCCCTTTCCATTTTGTTGTTCTTAGTAGCCCCCACCCCACCCCCCTGTGTTCTCTTCTCCTGGGTTTTTGTTTCCCAGGTGCATTACTTGCACTTCTTTGCATTGAATTTAAGCTGCCACACTTTTGACCATTCCTCCAACCTTGCCAAGTCCCTTCTCATCTTTTCCACCCCCTCCTTGTGCATCAACCGTGTTGCAGATCTTTGTGTTGTCTGCAAAGAGGCATGCTTTTCCTTCCAGTCCTTCTGCAATGTCACTTATAAAGACATTAAAAAGGACCGTTCCCAGTACTGAACCCTGTGGTACCCCACTAGTAACTCCCCTTTCTTCAGAGTGGACTCCATTTACTATTACCCTCTGTGTCCTGTTGTCCAGCCAATGTTTTACCCAGGCTACCACCCTGGGACCCACTCCCAGGCATGCTAAACTTGTTTATTAATCTTTTGTGTGGGACTATGTCAAATGCTTTGCTAAAGTCTAGGTAGGCCATGTCCACAGCCCCTCCCTGGTCTACTACTTTGGTCACCCAGTCAAAGAAATCTGTTAGCTGCATCTGACATGACCTTCCCACTGAGAATCCATGCTGCCTTGGGTCCTGTGCCCTAATGGCCTCTAGGTTCTCAACACGTCTTTATTTCAAAGTGATTCCATCATTTTACCTACCACTGAGGTCAAACTAACAGGTCTGTAGTTTCCTGCCTCTGCTTTGCTCCCACTTTTGTGAAGGGGAATCACATCCACCCTCCTCTAGTCCTCAGGTACCACACCATCCTCCCATGATTTGTTAAAAAGGGTGGTCAGTGGTGTCACTAGTTCTCTCCTTAGTTCTTTTAGAATTATGGGGTGAATCCCATCAGGTCCCATTGCTATGTCCACCTTCAGTTTCAGGAGTTCTTTCAGAACCCTTTCTTCTGTGAATGGACTAGTATTGACCCCCCTATCCAGAGTGTTTCTATTGACTGGATTAGGTACCTCCCTCTCCTCTTCTTTTGTGAATACTGAGCAGAGTATTCATTCAGAATCCTGCTTTTCACTGTCACCCTCTGCCCACCCTCCCTTTATTAAGCCTCACCATCCCTCCCTTGGTCTTTCTTCGCTCGCTAATGTACCTATAAAAGGTTTTATCCCCCTTCTTAACTGAGTTAGCTATCTTTTCCTCAGTTTGGGCATTTGCTATTCTGACTGCCTTCCCCACTTCCTTTTGCTTTAACTGGTATAATTCTCTGTCCTGCTCCTTCTGTGTTTATTTATACTTTCTGAATGCTATTTTTTTTTCTCCCTAACCTTCCCTGCCACCTCTATAAAAAAATTTTTTCTTCATTTTGATTTGTTTATTTGCTTCACACAAAGGCTTGTTGCCTCTATTATGGCAGTTTTGATGTTTCCCCATTGTTCCTCCACCCCTCCTTCTTGCCCATTTTCTAGTTTTTTTTTATGAGGCACTCTCCTATTTTGCAAAGTCAGCCCTCCTAAATTCAGTACCCTCACATTTGTATGGCTTGACTCTACAGCTGTGTTTATCATGAACCACATTGTTTGGTGGTCACTTGTTCCCAGATGGCTACCCACTTCTAAATCTGAGATCCTCTCTCCGTCCCCATTTGAGAGTACCAGGTCTAGAGTGCTCCTCCAGTGGGTTCCAACACTAGCTGTCTGAGGCATGCTCCTGCAGGGCATCAAGAATGACCTCAGTTCATAATCTCTTATCTCTCACAATGTGACCATGGAAATACCCAAAGCACTGGGACTTTACAACTTCTTGATGTCATTCAACACTGTCTTTTGTCTTTTCCTGTTTGATCACATTCTCAGATTTGTGAAGGACTCCACAACTCTGCAGACTGAAGATCTGGATATAGCCAGTGCTGGCATTACAGTAGAAGCATTTATTGATACTCTGGTTTCATTCTGAAATGAAGACAAATGTAAAGAATTACTCTGTGGCTGGCTCAGTGGCACTGAGGGTTGAGGCGCTGGATGCCACACCTCATGCCATGCCGGTGACCCAGGTTCAGGAATGGACTTGGGTCACTGGGGGTCGGCAGGCAAGGGAGGATCAGTGTCTGAAGGGCTGCTCTCCCCTCCTGGGAGGGTTGGGTATGTGCCCACCACTAGCGACCCCAGTGGAGACTGGGGAGTGGTAGAGATTAGTGAGCACTTAGCAGTGGGATTGGGTGGTGGCATACATCCTGCAGGTGAGCACAGGATGTGCTCACTGCACACTGGACATCATTGCATGTCCACACCCTGAGGACTCAAGGCACCATAAACTCCTCATGACATGCAGGATGATGCCACCAACAGATGACCATTCCGGTCAAACAAAACCCTATGTAAGTTGGGCGGGGGCTACAAGGTGATGCAGTCTCTTCTCTGGTTTGCCTCCTCTCACTGGGAGGCCCTCCATGGTGGGTAAGTCATGGTCCTCCCTGCTCTACAATCGTTGTGGAGGCTGGCCGGTCCAGGATGTTAAGTGCCTGCGTACCACGGCAGATCTGGGGTAAGTAAACCCCTTGCCATCACTGAGGGACTAAAACAGAGTTTACATTAAAAAGAATTACTCTGTGAAGCAACAGCATTTGCTGTGCCACTTAACATAACTCCAACAGAACAAAGAACCCATCCACAATGTACCCATTGCTTAGCAGCTCATTTTGATTCATATGTAGTTGCCAGAAGAGTTAGGGAACAGCAGCCAGTTACTTCTGAAACAGATTACCAAACTAAAATGTACTATCCAGTGTTAGATAACATGAATTCAGAATTAAGATGGCAATTTTCAAAGAGGGGTAGACCTACTGAAAGCAGTTCAGGCTTTTGAAACCAACAAGTCCTTTATTTTAGATAAGACAACACTAAATCTTATGTGCAATCATTATGGAGTACAATTTCCTGAAGAAAAATTGTTTGTACCACAAAGATTTATTGAAAGGTTGCCTGATGAAAACTCCCCACGGAGCATTTCTTTGTTGCTTGACTCACTGCCACAGGTTAAGTTTCCTGGCATCCACCAGTTGGGTACTATTGCACTTACCATACCAGTCACTACATGTTCATCTGAATGATCCTTCAGTGCTCTAAAACAAATTAAGACATACCTGAGAAATACAATAGGTCAGGACAGACTAACTTTTTATTTAACAGTTGTGCACTGCATTTGTTATAAGTTATCAACATCCAAATGCAATATGGATTATAATTGTTACATAGCATGATCCATTTGCAGTTTATATAAGGAGTTAACTTCTAGAGGAACTGGATATGGTTTAAACACTTTAGGTCACTTAGTGCCTTAGCATTGATGTGAGTGTGTGGTGTGGGGGGGAGGCGGGTTCAGTCAGGCTGTATTTAGTCATTCAAGTAATGCGTTGTAGTGGAGTTGGTGGGATCGCTCAAGTCTTAAACTCTAGTATTTTTTAGAATTTTCTTAGAACGTTCATAACTCTGTTTTTTGTAGCCCAACACTATGTGGGTGGGATTTTTTGTACTGTTTCTTGAGAATTCTTGTGTACGTTTCTCTTTTCTTAATCTTCCATTTTAACATGTTTTATTCTTTTTTTCTTCCACGTCTTCATTCAGCTGTCTGTTTCTTTCAATAAAACTAACTCTAGTGGCACCGTTTGGAGGATGCCCTTCCATGTTTACTTAATTCTTTCTTGAATTTTAATGTCTCATACAGAAGGTCTAGTGCTTATTACCTGGAATGTTAGAGGACTCAATCATAAAATAAAAAGATACTCGGTGCTTAGACTCCTCAAAAAATGAACCCAGCCATAGTATTTTGAAATAAACTTATCTCAAGAAAGAACATTATGACCTGATGCAGAGAAATAGGTGGGACAAGTCTATGGGGCAGGAAATAGCTCTAAAAAAACAGGGTCCTAATTTTACTTAGAAGAGGAATGATGATGTGAAGTAGCCAACTTTCCAATGGCAGACAAGTACACCCCAACTCAGTCCCAGCATATCATTGATGATCCTCTCAAGAATAGGCTGTCGAACTTGTTCAAAGTACTACGAGTCCATCCTCACACCCACGCTGTCTGCTGTTCCCCATCCTTACCTATACCATCCCTGACCTGTTTCTTTAAACTTAATTGTTTTAACTACTATTACTCCCTCAGCTCGCGCTCTCTCCCCACTGCCACACTTTCCCCATATACCAACAAGTGACTCTGACTCCCAGTTCCCACTTGGTTGTTGTTTTCCCAGAATTACCTGGGAGGTGGGGTGGCCAACCTAAGCAAAGCCCTGGGAACAAGCTCTGCCAGATGTCTTTTTAATAGCATCTGGAAAGCCTGCTCCCAGGGCTTTGTAGAGTTGACCACCCACCTCCCTGTACTGGGAAAACAACAACTGATGAGGAACTGAGAACAGGACTTGGTCAGTGTGGCAGCAGGCAGAGCATGTGAGCTGGGAGTAGAAATGGTTCAAGGTCAGTCTGGGGACAGAGGTGGACTAGCCTGAGAGGATCATTGGCATGCTACTAACAGTCAATCTAATTCAAATGGACTGGAAAGTGCTGCTATTAAATTGCTAGCACCATTTCAATGAATGAGGCTCCTCAGACTGTAGGGGGGGAACAGAAGCCAAGAGTGCTGACACAGTCAGAGGATTGGGTTGAGAGGGAGTACCTTATGGCTTGATGCTGGGGGCTGGGGGGTCACAGTCATTTGACATCAGAAAGGAATACATTCAATTTGAAGCCAAGAGGCCATTGGGTCTGCCATTGCCATTGTCACAACAGCCATATAATGAAGCAGGCTTCCTCCAGTCCACAATCAGATCCCAGCAGTCACAGGTAAGAGGAGGGAGAGGGGTTTCACCACACTCAGTTCAGATTTCAAATGATTTTTTGGAATTGGAATTTTTGGCTTTGAATATCTAAATTCCGAATTCTGAAAAAAAACCTTGGAATCTAAGGATTCCAAATCTGCCATCCTAAATCTAAGCAATCCTAATGCACATCCACTGACCCACCTCCCCAAAGATGGAGCTCAGAGTGATGGATACTAGCTGCCACCCTAACTCTTTATATTGTTTAAAATCAAAGACTGAGGCAAGTTTGAGTGCAACACCATGTAAACAATAGACAGCTCTCAAACTTTCTTTTGACCTGCTCTCTCAAACCACCACACGCCATGTTGCTCCCTACACCAGATTTCAACTGCACCCCAGATGAAATAGTGGACTGCGATGTGAAGGAGTGATTCAGATTTGTATCACCAGGTAAATGTGGGGGAGAATTTATGGAGATCTGGAACTTTTGAGCAATCATAGGTGGCAGAGTGGAGCTGGGCCTTAACTTTGCATAGTCTTCAACGTAATGATAGTACAGTAATCTCACATGCTTTCCCTCCACTGTTTAAGATGGCTTAACATAGAGACCCTGCCTTCCTAGTGGAACCCGAGTGTGACACAACAGGCTACTCAGAGACCCCAATAAGCTGGCCTATAGAACAGTTTTATTTTCTGTGACTGGTTATTATCACATGAACACTTTTGTTTTCAAATTTATCTTTTATTAATTTCTGTAAATAAAAACAGTAAACAAACAGACAACAGAGACAACACAGCTTTCAAACAGGGAGAAATTAGCTGCTTATCCAAAATAAATATATGTAGATTTGTCTTTTGACAATTAACCAACTAAAATACTATATAAAATCACATGTCAACTCCCAACAACATACACTGCCATCAAAGTCCTTCTAAAAGTCCCTCCATGCCAAGACAATCTTCTTATTTTAGATTACAATCATTAATAAATACATTCATTGTACAAAGTCAGGTTTCACAGTCATTACATATAGCACCCGTCTTCTCCACTGTAGTTCAAAGTTTGGTAATTCCTCTTTCTATAACTCTATTCTAGACAAGACTACTTGTTGCACAACAGTTAATTCCTTCAGAGCTAGTTTGAAATGGTGGCTTGTATCATCTAAAGAATGCACTTGCAATTGATGTTTTAATTGTGTGTCACTGACACCTTTATGTTATATTGCACTCTAAAAATGTTGTATGTACTGTGTTTTTACTATTTGAATGTTAACATTTTTCGCTAGTGAAAACTAGCAGTATTGCTTATCCACTAACAAGTATAAAAAAATAAAAATCGAAAAAAATAAAAAAAAATAATTTATGAGATAAGCAAGCTGTAATTTTTTCCATGACACATACAGTATATGGCATGTTAGCTCAGTCCAACCCTCAATTGAAGGAGCTGTGCGGGATAGCCAAAGCCTTGCATAGATTCTTTTAATGCCTTAGGACAAGATAATTCAGGAAGACATTTTTATACTTCACTGTACTTTGGTTCAATATAGATTGTGCCATGTTGGTAGTACTGGAGGGAAGAGTCTGGGATTGTGATGTGTTTTGACTATTACGGTTAAGAAAACCAGTCCATTACAGGTTATCTGGGTTATGCAACAAGTATTAAACTGATCTGAGCAGGGGGAGACCTAGACTCTCCAATGGGGGGGGTTGTGTTCCTCAGCTCCTGCAAAACCCTAGGGCAGGGGTCCTTTGGCTCCTGCTGCCCTGGTAGGGAGAGCCCTCTCCCTGTACCTGTAGTCTGCAGAGACTGAGGTGGTAAATCTACAAATGGTCCAAAGCCAGCAATGCTGTTGTGTCATAGGCAAATCCTCTTTAAATGCTGATGTGTGTGGGCCAGTGTTAGCCCACCTAAGCTGGATGGCTACTGGCCAATGTTCTAGGAGCTCCCAAGGTCTCAGAGACTCATACTTTTTCTATTAGCCATTAGGATCAACTTCTTTTCATAGCCCTAAGTATCACTCAGTGAGGATATTTTTCAAGTGGATTAGCTCAAGGGGTAGGCCTTTCATCTGCCCTTGAGCTTTCCTTTTACGATGCAGTTATCACAGACACTTACCTAGATGTAGATAGATCAACTTAGTGTTGTTGTTTGTTCCCTTAGTTGAGTTACAGATAAGAAGCAATATGTTTACATTTTTTGGTTTTTCTATTTTCAGACATCAGAAGCATTTATGATTCATGGGCAGTCCTCATCTACAGAATGAGAGAGTGGTGTGGAAGGGGGTTATTTTTAGAAGGGAAACTGCATATGTGGTTCAGTATGGGGTATAATTATGGATAATACAGTTAATCTAGTTACTTGGAATATTAAGGGGGATTACGTGCCCCAATAAGACAAAATGGGTATGAACTGGCTACCCCATTTTCTGGTAGTATGCCTTGATACTTCCACATTCTGTCCTGTCTAGGTTTGAACCTGCAATCCTCTGCACCGGAGACAAGTATCCTGATCACTACACTATCTTGGGGGTACAATTGTATGCTAGGTTCCTGCAATCCTTATCCTAATTCTGGCAACACACAACCTCTTTGCTGCCTTCTGACATAGCCATCCCCTCTCCGCATGGTAAGATACATAGTCGGGGCCTACCCCACATCTGGAATCAGACCACAGACAAATTTTGTACCACATTGATCAGGATTCACCTGTCTTGAAATTATTGCCAACCGACAAGACCATGGGTTACACTACCAGCCTACAATTCCCAGGGTAGTCCTTTCTCCATCCTAAAATGCCAAGATGCAGACCCCCCCCAAAAAAAAAAAATGCTGCTTTAACTGTATTTCCTTGCCACCTATTTTGGAGCTGTCAGGCACATGGAGAATAAAACCCTCACTCCTGCTCCTTCCTACACACACAGGAACCCCCTGCATCAAAACTTCACTTCAAGTGGAACAGCTACAGTACCCCACCTGCCTATTGCATCTAAACAACAGCCACAAACCTTTAAAATGCTGACACCACACTATCTCCCAATAGCTGCCCTACTTTACAGTCACACAATGTCCCCTACCTCTGACCCTAAATAACCAAAAACAAAAACAATAGGCTCTAACTAGGTAACTTGGTTCCATTTTTTATTAAAATGATCCTGATAATGTTACTAATATCAGGAAATGTGAACCCCAATCCAGGACCCCAGTTTGTAAACACACAAACGAAATATGGCCAACTTAAGATTGTCTCACTAAACATAGGCAGCCTCCTGCCTAAGCTGACTCAATTTCAAGCCTGGGTAGAGGTAACCAAACCAGACATTATCGCACTAACTGAGATCTGGCTCTCACCTAAGGTCAGTGATGCAACAGTTGCTCTGGATGGTTATATCACTTTCCACCAAGACTGGCTATCCAAACGAGGGGGGGGGGTGGTGTTGCTTGGTATACCTTAGGAGCAGCATCAGAGGACAAAAACTACCAAGCAGCTTGAATACAAAGGAAGCCCATATACTAACCATTAAGCTCAGCATAGGACAACAAAATAAAGTCCTGCTACTCTCTACCATCTGTATACCCCCAGACAAATGCACCACCGGGCTTGAGCAGTTCATAAGTAACCAGGAACAGCTCAAGCAAAAGTGGGAGTAAGTCATCCTAGGGGACTTCAATACAAACTGGCAACCACAGCATGCCTCCGTGGTCAGGGACCAGATATCTGGCCTATACCCAACTCAGATGCTAACACAGGCAACCAGATATAATTATAAAATGGGCACAAGTACACTCATAGATTGGCTCCTCGCCTCATACCCAGAGCACATCACTGAGGTGTCAGTCCTACCCGACTCCCTCAGTGATCACTCCCCGGTCTTGTGCACCTGGGCAAACAAGTTCACAAAGTGTCCTCCAATGGTCAGGAGAAATCACAAGCTCAGAGCAGGGCAGCTTGTCACCTTAAAACTACATGTGGGGCTCATTGACTGGTCACCACTAGAAACCACTGGGACAGTAACCAGGCCCTTGAATTCTTCATACAGGCTTTCACTAAGGCCTACAATATCTTTGCACCCTTTAGGACTAACAAGGCTAGGCTCAGCTAGCCAATGGCTCACAGGCTCCCTCATCGAGCTCATGCATCTGAGGGACAACCTATGGTACAAGACAAAGACAACAAGGGCTCAGAGAGACCTAACTGCCTATAGGGCTGCACGCAATAAGTGCACAAAGCTTATTCGGCTTGCCAAGGCATCCTATTACAAAGATCTCCTGACCAGAAACTGGGACCATGGTAAGGATTTTTGGGACTCTAAAATCCCTTACTGGAAAGACATCCAGAGCACCACCAAACCTCATTATAACAGGCTCAGAGACCCTCCAGGAGCCAAGGGATATTGCAGATGCTTTCAACCAAGCATTCACCGACCTACGCTCTGTGCTCCCTTGTGACTACCTCACCCAGGCATCACAAGGTGAACTCCCCAAAGCAAACAAGCAAACTCTCTGTAGCAATGGAGTGAGAGAAAGACTAGGACGGGGAACGACCAAGTTGACATGAAGATGATAGCCCTCACCCTCAACGAACTTGCTGACCCTCTCGCGAAAATCTTTAATGTCTCACTTAGAACTGGTGTGTTCCTTGACAAGTGAAAGGCGGCACTTGTCACCCCAGTTTTCAAATCAGGGGATAGAAAAAAAATGTCCAATTACAGACCTATATCCATTCTACCCCCCAAAGCCCTGGAGTGAGTGGTCGCAGACCAACTCACCAAATACCTGGACAAAAATAACCTTCTCTGTAACCAACAGCACGGGTTCCAGAAAAAACACTTGACCCACACTGTACTAACTGATTATACCTCTCAGATTTATAATGCCCTTCACAATGGTCACGCTGAGGGGTCAATCTTTATAGACCTCACAAAGGCATTTGATACCATTAATCACCACCTGCTACTAAACTGCCTCTTATCTACTGGCCTCTCCACAGACACTGTGGCCTGGATCCACAGTTATCTCAAACACAGAACACAACATGTAAGAATTAGTGGCCAGATCTTAGAACATAGAGAAGTGAACCTTGGAGTCCCCCAAGGGTCCATCTTGAGCCACTCCTCTTTAGCTTATTCATCAACAGCATACCCTCTAACTGCCCAGCACACTCAGTACTATATGCTGATGATGCGGTCATCTCAGTATCTGGCAAACAGCTGACCGCAATCACCGCTGAGCTGCAAGATAATGTCTATGGACTTAAGCAATGGTTAGCTAGGAACAAACTGCTGCTCAGCCATAGAAAGATGAAGAACATGCTCTTCACTGTCCCTCAGAGCAAAAAGTTTGGCCACTCTTGATTTGTAGCTCCAGGGGACACTCTTGAACAAGTATCCACCTTCTAATATCTAGGTGCTCACCTAGATGACACCCTCACCTTCTCTAAGCACATCGACCATGTGGTCAAAATAGCTAACACAAAACTGGGCGTCCTATATCACCACAGATAGTCCATGACCCCAGGCGCCTTAAAGTTAGGTACACGCTGCTCAGTATTATCCACCATAGACTACAGCCTCATCACCTATGGTGCTGGCTCTTACACACGTTAAGGAGGGTCACAACTACTCAAAAGGTCGGCCGTCTGGTCCTAGGGGCCGACCATCTCACCCATACCAGCACCCTATACAAAGAAACTGAATGGCTCCCCCTCGAATCCAAGACCCAGTACCAGACCTGCCTGCTGGTAAAAAATCTTTACTTGTCCAAACCCCTGACTCAGCTTCCTCTGTGTTCAAATATGAGCATTCCGGTGTCAACACTAGAAGTGCAGCTAAAAGTGGGCTCCTAGTGCATTTCAAGCACACCACACTGGCTTAGAGTTCCATCTCACATCGAGGACCCAAATGGTTCGATGACCTGCCCTTTGTGCTTCGCGACTGTGAAAAACTCAGTTAATTCAAATCTGGGCTCTGCTCACACCTTGCACTTCAAAATGCTTGTTCCTGCAACACATAACTCTAGCTAGCCTAAAGACTCACTATTAACATGCCACCAGCTACCTTTGGCCAACCCACTACATCTTTACCACCCTCCCACACCTGACCTACCACCACCTTTCCTCCCTCTCCCCTTTCTACCCCTCCCTGTCCCTCTCACCCACACTTCTCTGCACTGACCATTTGATTATACCATGACAAGGCCTTTTCTGGCTGCTCCTGCTCCTCCTCCTTCTACTTCACCTGAGACCCTTCCTACCTTAATACCTGGCACTTACACATGGGCTGCACCACACTGATTAAGTGTTGCTTATTGCTGCATCCTTCAAGTGAAATTGTGTAATATTCTCGTTCTTTGTCAACAACTATTCCAACAAAATATATCTTATTTGATGATTATTCCTCCTACTTGATCTGTAACCTATGTATTGTATTGTATTGTATTGTACTGTACTGTACTGTCTCTCTCTGACTTGGAACCTTAAAAATAAGCCTTGGCTCAAAGGTATTTATCTGAATCTGAAATAAATAAACTAACTTAAAGCTGCAGGAGACTGCCATTGCCTACCTGCAGGAGACTCACCTGACTCATTAGGAACATCTTAAATTGTACAGGAGTTGGGTAGGACAAATCTATTTTATGTCATTTACCTCCCACTCTAGGGGAATCACAATATTAATAATGTACCAATTCCATTTGAAGCTGACATTGTCTGGTCTGACTCCAATAACAGGTGATGGTTCTGGGGAACTTGTGCAACTGTCTGGTGGTACTGCTTAAAATCAATGCACGAACATTGATGACTGAATTTTTTAAGAGTTGCTGTTCTAATAAGCCAAACCTCATGACAAATATTATGGGTGGGGACCATAATTTGACACCAGACAAACCCCAGGATCACTCCTCAGTGAGACCATACCAACTCAGAAATGCCGCCCAGCTGTTGGATTCTAACTTAAAGAGCTAGTGGAGCCAAAACAGGCAGACAGGAAAATAATACACATTTTAAGTAGTAGTCAATTGTAACATTTTATTTCTGAAGTAGTTTTTTCTTTTTCCTTTTGCTCATCATAAAGTATTATATGTGCTAATATTGTGTTGGATGTGTGAAACAGCTCTTAGCCTAGCAGCTGACATATCTAACTCTACTGCCCCACACTGCAGCATCAGCATTTTGATCTCACTGACTGTGACATCACAGGTGAATGACCTGACAGTCACTCACTTGCTGTTCCTAGGTAGCAGTGATGTCACAGACAGAGAGATCACAATGCTGATGATGTGAGTGTGGGAAGAAATGAATATGTCGGCTGTAGGCAAAAGCTGTTCCACACATCACCTATTACCATCAGGTAAAATGATCTTTTAATTAAACAAAGAAAAAGAAAAAGTACCTCGGATATAAAAAGGTAACAGTTGGCTGTTTGTAAAATCTAATATTACTTTTGGGCAGTACACTAGCTCTTCAAAGACTTGGGTCTGCATGGTATCTAGTGAGAACACAAACCTAGTATATAAGGATTATTCTGTTTATTCACATGTACATCTATCCACACAAGAAATGACTTGTTCCTTTTTGTAGCAGGTACTCCAGAATATGGTGCAATATGAGTACTTGCTGATATTAATTTCAGATCATGTCCTATTAAGACTCACATGATGTGTGGAAAGCAACCTCCATCAAATTATAAAACAGGAGACCAGATATACTCTAGCTGCACATAGTACATTTTTGAAACAGCGGATACAGAAATCATGGAATACTGGGATACAAACAAAAATTCAGTTGCTTACATTGGGATTGCTTGAATTCCCTAAAAGCATATGTAACCGGGACCCCTGCCTTTTTGCAAAACGACAGGTGGCATGCTGTTGAAGCTGACAGCAGAACCTGGTGGGGACTGGGTTGGGGAGGACTAGGTTACTCGGCACAGGGGCCTAGGTTTGGCTACTCTACACAGGGGCACCCAAGTAAATCTGAACACAGGAAGCAATAACTGTAATGTCCAAAACCAGGAATGGGATTCTAAACTGTGGCTTTTATTCACATCCAAACAGAACAAACAAAGCATAGATGGACCCCACGGGGCTACATTCCTGGTAATGCAGATTAGAGCAACAGAACACTTCTTCACTATTCCAGCCGTCAGGCTCTGAACCCTCCAGGCACACAGCCCGGACTTGCATGCAGCTTTGGGTACACAGCCCGACTTGTACACTACTTGGGTTTTTCCCATGGCCTGGCACCCCTGCCGGCCACTTGATCCGCGATCCATACGGCAATGAACCAGTTTTCCTGTTGGTGGCTTTCCAAACCACCTTAGAGCCTTCAACTCCTAAAGGGAAATTTCCTTCCATCCCACATCTGGGTACTTCCCTCATCACTGGCCAAGTGCATGAGGCAAAGTAGAATCCACAGAGCAAATCCGTAGAGGTGGACCTGGTTACTAAAGATGGGGGGTCTCCCACCTCCAGCTCCCACAATCCATATCCGGCTATTTCTCTGGATACTAAACAACTGTTTTGAAAGCTTGGCAATGTAGATTACAGGGTAGACGTATGTCACATCTTCTTCTACATGTCTTGACTTTTCCTTTGTGCTGGATTTGAACATACTTTTACTTTTTGCTAAGCCTATTACTCTAGGGCTCCCACTACTTCAGTAGTCCAATCCCCACTTTAACAGAGTTCAGGATGAAACATGGGCCCTTTAGAAAGAGCAGAACTCACCCTTTGGTTGCAGGTGCCCCACAGGTGAATCTCGAAATTTTCTTGCACCCCACAGGGTTTTAAATAATTGATTAGCAGTTTTTTTTCTTGGGACTACACTAACTGTACAGAAAGTATTTATATAGATTTTCCAGAAGTGCTGTGTTTGTTAAACACACTGAGGCAAGAGCTATGCATTTTCACAAGGATTTAGCACTTTTATGAGCAAAACGCTAATCAATTTTTAGAGTTAAATAAATCCCTGCCCCACACTCTTGGGAAAAATAAGGCAGCTTCTCCTCTAGCAGTAGCCAGGGGGTTGCCCCTGGAATAGCAGGCAAACCTTCCTGCCCCATCCCCTGTGGGATGGGGCACAGAGACCCTTATCAGCAGTCTCCACCACTTTAAGTACAGCTTACAGTGTCCCTCTTTAGGCAGAAACACACACCTTTCCCTAACTGTAGCTCTATTTCAGAGCTGAGACTCTAAGAGCCTATGCACAGAACTGCTGTGCTCCTCTCACCACAATCTCCAACTGAAGACTACTGACACTGACTGTTCAAAGCTCCCAACATTCTACTCTAACTCCCTTCTGCAGATTCCAGTGTGGCTCATGCAGCTGCGATAGTTCTATGGTGATGCCATCCCTCAGTCTCAGCTGAGACTGAGAACTGAGTGAGACAGTGTGAAATCCATTTAACTGGAGTTTCACAAGCTGCCTTCTCTGCCTACCACTAGGTCTTACTGGGATTCTAGTAACCCTGGGTAGCAAGGGGGTTACACATATAGCAAATAAATAAAGACTACAAGTCCCAGTTAGAGGCACTAAAAACCTGATTACAAAATTAGAAAAACACTAAACAGAGTAGGGATCAGGCCTAATACCGAGAACTAACCCATCTGAAAATGGAATACAATGAGGTCCATGCAAAACACATGGAGAAAAAAAACCTACGTTTCCAAAGGACAAGATTCTATGAGCTGGGGAATAAATGCAGAAAGCCACTTGCCTATCAATTAAAGCAAGAGAGCACCCAGTGCTATATCACTGGGATTCAGGTAGCCACTGTGCATATTAAAACAACCCCCACAGCTATCAGTAAGGAGGATGTCTCTTATTTTGCTAAACCGTATACATCAGGGTGTGGTAATCCTGAAACTGTGGAGGGGATAGACCCATAGTCTTTTTATTCCAACTTGCAGACCTTAACAGAGGACGAAGCAGAGGAACTGAAAGCTAGCTTCTCTCATTACACAGGAGGTCCTGAAAGCCACTGGGAAGGGTTGCTCTCGCACTTTTTTGGGCCCTCTTTTTGGTACTCTGCAGGAGGCTCTGAAAACTGGCAAATTGCCTCATGCTTTCTCACATGCAAGAATCACAGTTCTTCCAAAACTGGACAAGCCCAGAACCCTGGTAGCAACTTACAGGTCAATATCCTTGCTCAATGGGGATTTCAAAATCTATGCAAAAATATTGGCAGGATGATTAGAAGTATTGCCTGAACTTGACCATGAAGATCAGGCAGGTTTTATTACGGTGAGAAGGGCACCCTCTAACTTGAGAACTTTACAACAGGTGCTTATTACAGGTAACCATAACTCAAGGGATTGCCTGGGTTGGGCTTACTTGATGCAGAGAAAGCCTTTGACAGGACTGAGTGGGTCCACCTCTGGAGCACGATGAGAACCATGGAATTTTCACAAATATGTCTCCACTGGGTACAGGCATTATATTCTAATCCAACAGCCTCTATACAGACTAATGCTTGGGTTTCAGAGGCATTTATGCTCAGCAGGAGGACCTGACAGAAGTGCCTCCTTTTACCATAACTTTTTGATTTAGCTTTAGAGCCCTAGTCCAGAGATCGCAGGATTGTGAGGATATCAAAGGAGTAACACTGGGAAAGGTAAAGGTCTCTTTTTATGCAGATGGCCTCTTAATATGTATATCTGACCCAAAGAGATTGATACCAGCACAAACATACCAATTCCAGGCCTTTGGTAACACATCGGGCAATAAGGTGAATCAAAATAAGATGGTGCTGATGCCCCTATGTGATTGCCCACATAGTAGACTCCAAGAGCAGTTTCCCCTGCAGTGGACCACAGATGGCATCAGATATTTAGAGTTCCTGGTAAAAAGTCAGGTACAACACATTTTAAAAGGACATTACCCCCAATTTAAGATAAAATTGTTCAACTTTGCAAAAAATGGCAGGCTCTCCCTCTTTCCCTTTTTGGACAATCTAATATGTTACAAATTACAATTTTACCCATGCTACTATATTTGTTTCAAGTTTGATTTATTTATTTATTTTTGTCTTTGGTGACCGGGTAGGTGCGCCGATCCACGGGACCATTTTCAGGCATGACCCGGGCCATAAACAATGGCACATTTAGTAAAACAGAATACAGGAGGTGTAACATGGCTGCAATGCAGGCCATTAACAATGAAGTGCAGGGAATTACAGTATAGAGGGTATTAACAAAAATGAGAATACAATAAGGTACAAGGTGAAGTTGAAGTCCATATACATCATCACAGGAACATGGAGAACAACACAGTAAGGTGACAAATTACTAGGTAAACCATATAAGTTGCCATTTAAAAAAGCATGCCAATAACAAAATCAAGTAACAACCAGGTGAATATTCAAAATTCAGTGAAACAGTCCACAATAAGCAAAGTGCAGTGGGGTAGACTACAGGGAGAGGAGAAGAGAGAGGGCCGGGTGCGGGTAGGAAAGAAGCTGGACAGAAAGGGCTGTCGCAAGGGTGGGGAGACACCACAAAAGGTGGTGGGAGGGGAATCATCTCAACACACAGATGGACAGTGGCATTTTACTTCCAGTAGTAGCCAATCTTTAAAGTGGCTTTGAAGGATAAGTGGAGGAGGATGAGTGGAGGATATAGGAAGCTTGTTCCATAAGGAGGGGCAGAGACGGAAAGGCTTTGCTGCCTATGATAGTGGAGATTCTGGGAACTGGGGGGATGGATGATTTACAGAGGCACCTAGTAGCCACTTTGCCCATGAGTAGAGATGAATAAGGGGACAGGGGACTATCTCTGAGTGTAATGTCTATTAGGCAGCCGAAGGCGAGGTCGAAGCATCCTTGAAGTGGGAGTCAACCAAGCAATTGTATAAGTCACAATAATGGGTAGAAAAGGGTGCGAGAAGGACAAAGTGGCAGATATTGTTGTTGTAAACTGGTGTCAACCTGGGCATGGGGCTGACGACATGGGGAATATATTGGGGAGCAGTAATCGGGGGTGGAAGGTTGCTTTGTGCAACTGCTAGGCACGCCTCATGGGACAGGAATTGTCTTAGCCAGTAGGCAGCTCCTAATTTCTGGTTAACTCTACACATGGAAATAGTAACATGATTCAGCTCACAATGGAATAGGCCCAACTTAAAGAACCAACTCAGAATCCTGCCAAAATAATGTCTCAGGTCACCACAATTACCAATAAAACTACCATACTCGACAAATTAAATACGCATTTTGCCACAGCAGGACTAGTCTTCGACTCTTCCCAGGCATCAAAATACAAGCTGAAAGACAACTTCACAGACCCTCCGCCAACTCAAAATGTTCCTAGTCCCTTCCACTTTTCCAAAATCACCTATAAACAATTGAAGACCTACTTTTGAACCTAGATACCAAAAAAAGCACTGGTTCCGATGGCATCAAACCTAGGTTCCTAAAATTAGGATATTCCCACCTCACAGCACCTCTTACCCACCTGTTCAACTTGTCAGTCTCAACTGGTGATTTTCCCTCCATATGGAAAACAGCGCACATTTTGCCACTATTCAAATCTGAAGAAACCTAGCTGAACAATTACAAGCCTATCTCCATACTACCGGCACTCTCAAAACTTCTCAAAAAATAGGTCAACAATCAGCTAAGGGATTATCTCAATCAGTCTAATCTCATAAATCCACTCCAATCCAGTTTCAGGCCTAATCACAGTACTACATCTGTGCTAGCTCTAGTGATGAATGATTGGGTAACTGCCCTAGACCATAAGTTAACAGTAGGAGCAGTGTTTTAGAACCTAAGTAAGGCATTCAATACCGTAGACCATAACTTGCTGCTAATTAAATTTAAGGAGCTAGGCCTGCAAGATACTGCCCTTGAATGGTTCTCCAGCTATTTAACAGATATGCTCCAACTAATCAAGGCTGATGTCCTATTGTCTTCACCACTCCCCCTTTCCAGAGGAGTACCTCAGGGATCCATACTGGGGCCTCTCCTGTTCATGATTTACATCAACACACTCAGCAATAACGTCAAAAATGATAAAATTCACTTCTTTGCCGATGATACTGTACTTTACACAGCTAAATCCTCACTAGCTGACGTGTGCACCAAACTGCAATCAGATTTCGACCAACTACAGATTAACCTCATACAATCTAAACTGCTGCTCAGTGCTAAAAAAAGACAAAACTAATGTTCTTCCACCCTACAAATCTACAACCAGTCTTCAAATATAACACCACCATTCCTTCCATCACTACCCTCCTGGGTGATACTCTAGATGTAGTGGACAGGTTCAAATAGCTTGGCCTTTGGCTTGACCATAATCTCTCCTTTATGCCTACATTGAGGCCCTATGCAAAACACTAAGAATAAGATTAGCTTTCTTCTCTGTAACAAATCCCCTTTCCCCAGTGATATCAGGAAACAGTTGGTACAAACTGCCTTTATGCCCCTATTAGATTATGCGGATTTCATCTACAACTGTTGCTTCACCACCAACCAGCACAAGCTGGATGTACTATACTACCAAGCTATCCATTTCTTTACTAATGCCCCTACCAGAACTCATCATTGTAAGCTCTACACTGAAGTTGGTTGGTCTTCATTAGCCTCCAGAAGACTATTGCACAGTTGCACTTGGCTCACACAACCCTACTCAACAAATTACCCCCTATATATCAGGCCTGTTCTGCCACCCCTGAGCTGCTACTCACCCAGAAAACCTCCTCATTTTACTTGATGTTCCCAGATTCCATACTCTCTATGGCGATGCTGCCATCCTCTATGCCCTCCCATCAGTCTGGAACAAACTGCAAACCACACTCAAATTTACTCACCTAGTGATGCTAAATGCTTTTAAATCTCTTATCAATAATCACTTGGGGAGGCATGGCCTGACCAGGCAGAAGATGGCAGCATAGTTCAGAATCTCTGCAGGAATGACCGCAATCTAACCTCATCCAGCCTTCACCAGACCTTTCTTTGGTACCAACTCCTGTGACCATTCTGTAATCTTACTGCCTGACACAGTTTGTAAGTAATTTGTGATCCATCATCTACTTATATTCAATTATTCTACACTGTATTGCAGCATACTAGGCCTCATCCTTCAGCACCATGGCAGATCTCCAAGCACAGCAAAGCTCACTTGCTAGAGTGGAAGTAATGTTTTCTAAATTGATGGCTGAGATTAATGATCTAAAACCTCCACCCAACAGAATGTGACCATTCTTGAAACTTTTAGCCAGAAAATTGCGCTTAATGAGAAAGCAACGGCCTACAAATAATACCACTATCTATGGCCTCCCAGGCTACTGTCCGCAATCAAGATCAAACTATTAAACCCCTACAAGCCAAAATTGATGCTATTGAATACTGTAATCATCGCAACAATTTACGATTTTTTTGGCTTCCCTGAAGGTGTAGAATTAGGAGACACTACTGCACTTTAATTACATGTGCTGCCTGCAATGCTTAAACTGCCTCCTGACCTAACGTTAATCATTGAGTGGTCTCACTGCATTCTGGGTCCCAGGCCAACATCAGACCAGCGACCAAGGCCTATCATTGCTTGCTTCTGGAACTATTCCCAACAAAATTAATACTGAAACGAGCCAGAGAAATGGGGAAACTTCAGTGGCAAAAGTTTAATATTTCCATCTACAGAGACTTTTCAAAAGATTTAACCATAAGAAGGAAGTCATACAATCCACTTAAACAAATCCTCCACCAAAGAAGCATTAAATTTGCTCTACATTACCCCGTGACACTACGCCTTTTCTCAGGCTCTTCCTTCAAGGATTTTGAAACCCCTGATGCCTTAGCTAACTATCTGGAGGTCTCTCTCTGCAATCTTACCCTGGGAGGTTCGGCGGCAATTGTGCTCAAACACAGCTTTGGGATCGCATGGAGGGTGTGACGATGAGGGTACAGAACGTGGGGAAAGTGTTGCAGAACTCACAGCCCCAAGCAGCAATGCCGCAACTGATTTGACCCCAAGGCAATCAACACGGCAGCAAGAGAAGCTTCTGTCGGGGCATTATTCTTCAAGACTTTCATGTTGTTCTAGCGAGGTTTCACCCCAAACACCCCAAGCTGCAGCCTTTCACCTTCAAATCAACCCTTCTATTCCCTTGAGCAATAAGTTTGCTGTCTTGGAGGATGACATGCACTCCTCGTAGGAGGATCTTTCCAAGCAAATTTCAGACAGAACATCCCTCTAATTTGGGCCCTGTGCCTCAGGGATGTATTTCTCGCCGATACTTCATGGGCAGAAGTTGTTGCAAGTCCCCTCAAATCTTTAGAGCTACCCAAAAGAAACGAGGGCAAAGACCAAAAGCAAAAAAGAACATCAATAGTCACACTCCTGCTAATAAATCTAAGATGTCATGAGCTTATTTAGTTCGTAATATGGTCACAGTTGCTATATCTTGGTACATTTTGCTTCCAGGATATTTAAAGGGAGTTCCAGTACACTTTTTCTGCCTAGCAGCCCACTCTACAGTCTATGCTACCTGGTTGCTTTAGCTCCCAGCGGGTGCAGAAAGCAAAGGCTGTACATCGTGGCGCGATCAATGTACTTTTTGTTGCAGTGTTTAAATGAACAGCTTAAAGGCCTTCAGAGGAACTTTGGAATATCAGCAATGCTTTTCTAACCCATTATTTTATGTTAGATCTTATACATTACCTCACTAAACAAGTTCTTTGTATCTAGCCTTTTGCTCTCCAGTTTAGCAGTACATCAGGTTTATAGTCTTTTGGCTGTTCAGTTGCATATCTTCAATCGGTATGCATCCTGATTATTGCCTTTTCTTTTTTCATATGTGAATTATTATATATTACAAGGCAATTTACCCCTTCCCTCTCCTGATGACAGGTTCTTAAGTATTATTGGCAACTACATTTAATCTATCTCCTTCCCTACGCTCCATTATTCTTCTACCTCCTGTTTACAATATGGAACTGTCATTAGCACTCAAAGAGGTGAGCTATGTTTGGTGTACTGTTGCAAGGATTGTCAATCTACATCTTTATGCTCCTTATTTCGCGAAGCCTACAGATATTATAGAAATCCTCTGCTGTGGTCCTCCTGTTTGGGGCTCACTGGGCCTAGTCTTCTAGACCTAGTCACCCCATATAACACCTATTTTGGTGATTTTTTAGTGTCGGAGCTGGTCTTTACTATGACTATCGCTTCTGACTACAGTTATCACCGAAGCCTATACCTCTCCACATAATCCCGATTTGCATTTGACTCAGGCGTAGGGCTTAAATTAACCTCCCCTTTCTTCTTTCCCCCTCAATATTGTATTTCTTATGTACTTATTCGGTTGCACTGCAAAGTATACTCAGAGTCACTCTAATGTGGTAATGATCTACTTTTCCTTTTATATTTGTTCATTTGCATTCCACCTGGCTCCATGAATTCCTTGCTCTATGTCTCGGCTGTACTGGCATCTCATATATGGTTCTTTAATTTACTGTTATTTTGAGTTAGTATATCTTGTACTATTACTACTAATGTTTATAAATAGGTTCTGGTGTTTAGCTTTATCCTTATACCTTGTCCTGTTAGCTTAGAATTAAGCTGAGGTTATTACAGTCCCCCTGTCTTTCTTGGTATTATTCCCTTTCAGTTTAGCTTATCAGGAATACTTACTTTATTATATTACTGGGATCAGATTAAGGTTTGGGATGATATTTATAACCGGGTCCTCCCTAGTCTCCTCCCTACATCGACACCCCAGAGTGTGGTGAGAGAGTCTCTTAGCCAGTTGGCTGACTCATATCTCCTCACACCCATAAAACATTTTCTTTGTTATTTAGCTTACTAGTACCATATTGTTGTTGTTGGTAATGACTTTTCTCCTTCCCCATCTCTATTCTAACTTTAATAAGATATCTGTGCTACTCATGTATCATACATCTCACTTTTTTTGGCTTGAATGTTCCTGCCACTCTCTGCATATACGTAAGCTCTCTATAGTGTATTCTAATCATCCTCTGCCTCATTTATTTGTCCCCTCACACTCCAGCGATTATTCCCTTTCTTTAACACTAACAATATGAGTGACATACTTTCATATACATGGAATGTGAAGGGACTTAATTCTCCTTGTAAGCAGAAGCAAATTCTTTCACATCTCAAAAAATATAAAACACAAATTGCATTCCTTCAAGAAACAAAATTATTAGCAGAGGATGTTCATAGTCTTAAAAAATATTGGGTCGGTCAGATCTGCGAATCATCCTATACCTCAAAAAAAAAGAGGAGTTGCTATTCTTATTCATAAGAGTCTCAAATGGTCCCTTGTAAACTCTGTTTCCAATACTGATGGCAGATAGGTGATGGTCAAACTGAATACCAACTCTGGTCCTCTTCTGCTTGTTAATGTCTATGCACCCAACTCCGATTCCCTCGAGTTTTTTCATAATTTAGCTCAACAGATTCTATCCTTTAACACTGATAATACACCAGTTATTCTTATAGGGATCTTAACTTAGCTTTAGAAGCCAACATTGACAGAAGTAGCCCCACTACAGAGGCCCATCCTAGAAGTATTAAAGCCCTCTCATTACTAATACAAGATGTTGGATTAGCTGATGTATGGCACCTCTTTCACCCCATGATCGAGAACTTTTACTTTTACTTCTCTCTACATAAGACATACAGTAGAACTTACTACTGGTTAGCCTCTCCTGTTATAATGGAACAAACTATTGATTCATCCATCTCTCCTTTCATAATCTCGGACCATTCCTTGTCAAATTGCAACTTTTGTAGGGCCCATTAGCACCTAAATCTTCTTACTGAAGGCTGGACCCTCTCCTTCTCAAGGATCCCAATTTTTTACCCATGATCAAAGCACAAATTCAGGACTTCCGCTTTCACAATACACCAACCGAATCTTCTATGTCCTCTGTATGGGAAGTTCTTAAAGCTACGATTCAAGGGAAAATTATCAGTTATGCTGCACATAGGAAAAGAGTAAGGGAACAACAGCTGGCTGACTTGGAAAAATCTCTTAAGGCTAAAGAGAATTTATGCTTTTCTTCTAATAAGCACTGTCCTGATTCTCAACTTCATCTTGAAATTCTTCAATTTAGAGTTAAAATTAACTAATTCATTTCTCGTAAAACCCAACCGGCCTTATTTAAACTTAAATATAAATTTTGGAAATATGATGATAAAATGGAAAATTCCTTCTTACCAGCTCAAAGCACAACAAATGGAATGACACATCCTAAGTCTAAAAGATGAACAGGGTACGATTCACTCTGACAACCCCTTTATAAACCGTATCATGGAAATCTTTTATCAAAAACTATACTGTAACACAAATCCTCCATCTACTTTACAAATTCAACAGTTCCTTAAATCGTTACATCTTCCTCATCTTTCTACTCTTGAAACAAATTCTTTAGATGAACCCTTCTCACCTCAGGAAATCCAGAAAGCTTTGTCCTCCTTAAAATCCGGCAAGTCCCCTGTGGGTGACGAATTCCCCGTTGATTTCTATAAAATGTTTTCCGACACCCTCATGTCCTCTTCTTCTTAATGTTTATCAAAGCTTCCAATACTGGCAAGCTTCCCCATCTTGCACTCAAGCAATCATAACCCTAATCCTAAGAAAGAAAAAAGACCCTACTCACCCCACAAGTTACAGGCCCATCTCTTTATTAAACACAGATGGGAAGATATTTGCTAAACTACTAACTTCTCACTTGAATCCTTGATTCCCAAGCTAACACATTGTTTGCTAGCTGGTTTTATTAAACATAGATCTGGTTCTGATCGCCACGTTCCTTATTTAATTTAATTCACAAAGCCAAATCCTCAAGACACCAGCTGCAGCCATAGCTATTGATTTGAGAAGGCCTTTGATTTCTTAAACTGGGAATACCTTCATCAAGTTTTATCTTATTTCAGTCTTTCTCATACCTTTTGCTACTGGATAAAGCTATTATATAACTCCCCTGTTGCTAAAGTACCTACTAATTCCACCCTTTCCTCTTACTTTCATCAAGCAAGGGGAACTAGACAAGGCTGTCCCCTGTCACCTTCCCTGTTTATTTTAGCCATCTTCTGGCATTATGGGCATACCTGTGAGCAATTCAAGATATGTTTCTCTCTCCTATGTGGATGACCTCTTAATCTTACTCGAAAAACTGAATGAGGCTGGGCCCCTGTTAGCTGATTTGCTTAATAATTTTACTAAAATTTCTGGCCTTGCTTTGAATTACGACAAATCACAAACTATGCCCCTTAACGACCACTGTAAAGTCTTTATGAACATACCTCTTGGATTCCGCTGGTCACCACAGGGTATAACATATCTAGGAATCAAAATTACTAGTAACTTAGGGAAGATATGGGACATTAATTTTAACCCCTTATTCGATAACATCAAAACAATTCTAGACAGATGGAAGCTTTTAATCTCTCTTTCATGGGGAAAATTGCAGCTATTAAGATGTCCATTTCTCCCAAGATTCTTTACCTTTCTGCCAATATTCCTTTAGTCTTACCATCCTCCGTGTTTGCTAAAATTGATAAATTAATAGGTAACTTTATCTGGGATGGAAAACCACTGAAATTTAACCACAACAAACTTCGATCACATTGGAAAAAATGGAAATTTGGACTCCCCTGGTTCAAAGATTACCTCTGGGCTTTCTGAATGGCCCAAGCCATTAAATGGTTTCAGAAACCCTCCCTTCACTCACCACTATGGGTTGCAATGGAATCTGCATTGTGCCCGGGAGGAGTTCCACTTCCTTCATTTTAATCTCATTTCCTCTAAACTAAAATTTCACCCGACTATATTATCCTCTGTTCTTTATTGGAAACTAACCCACAAATTCCTGAAATCAAATCCAACACCCTGGTTTTATGTCCTGTACAGGGCAATCCACTCTCACTCTAGAAGATCACCGAATTTTCTGTCATACATGGAGGAACAAAGACATTTTCTTTCTCAGCGATATCTTGGACCAGAATTCACTCACTCACTCTTAGATCATTCTCAGACTTGCAGGTCACATGGAAACTTTCTAAACAAGACTTCTGGAAGTTTTTACAAATTTGGGCAGCTTGTAACACTCTCTCTAGTTTAGTGTATAAGCATACTCTTCTAAACCCATACATCTTGCACTGGACTAATTTATCAGTAAAATTAAATAGCTCAATTTACAAAGACATTATTGATAATCTACCTGATCAGTCTATACAGGCCAAAAAAAAAAGGAGCACTCTTTTTAATTACAATATTTCAGACGCACAATGGAGTAATTGTTGGTGTATTGCACATAATACCTTTAAAGATGCCTGTAGTTCTTTAATACAAACTAAAATCCTACATCATTGGTATAGAACCTCCTCTGTGCATCTACGAATAGGCCTATTAAATAATAATAATTGCTGGAGCTGCAATTTGTGTGAGGGATCTGCTTCATATCTTGTGGTCCTGCACTCCCATTAATAAGCTCTGGCATAAAGTCTGTTTACTTGCCTCCAAAGTAACAGAACAAAAACTACCTTTTGACCCAAACTATTCCTTCTAGGCATCCTTTTTCCAAATAGCTATCTCCTCTCACATGCACATTTTAGATGGCTAAACATACTTTCTTTTCTGGTCAAACATCTGATTCTTATGAAATGGAAATCAACTCTGGTGCCTTCTCTTTCAGATGTTCTTCCAAGCCTCTCTTTGTATGCCTCTCTAGACTGATTATCTCATGTTACTCATAACCGACTCACTGTATATGACAGATGTTGGCAGGATTACTTCAAGTACATGAACCTAGTCCTTCTAGACCTTAATTCTTAAGGATATTTAGCCCTCCTTCTTATTTTGCTCTCAGATTAGGTTTTCTCGAAACTTTTGTGCACAGATTTCTCCTCTTTTTTCCCTTCTTCTCTGTTTTCTCCCTCTCTCCTTCCCTTCTTCCTTGCTTTCTTCTCTCTTCTTTCTTTCCTTGCACACTTTTCTCTTATCTTCACCTCTCCATTACTGAACATTGTTTATATTACCACATTTATCACTTTTTGCAATTTACTGAATGCCTTGCCATAGCCTGCCCTAGCATGTATTTTGTACATGGTTGCTATTTCTAATCCTATAATACCCTATTGGTTGTAACCCTTCTGCTCTCCACTTACATCCTGTCTAGGTTTGTGTTTTATTATCAATACATGTATATTGGAGGCAGTATAGCACAGTGGTCTAAGGCTCTAAGCTGCAAATTTGGTGACATCTAGCAGACTAGACCTGGGTTTGAATCCCACAGCTTCCACTTGCATACTGTGTGACCCTGGTCAAGTCACTTAACCTCCTCGTGCTCCCAGGTCACTCCTGTAAAAAAGCTTTCAGCTTAGTGTGTTATACCTGGTTAAACAACTAAATAAAAAAAAATAAGACTTTTCCAATATGTTTACCCTAAATACTATGTTTTGTTAAGTGATATTTTATACCTTACATGGAGGATAGTCTTCTATTGTATAAGATGTGTGCTTTCCAGGGGCATAGTCAGGGGTGTGTTTAGGATGTTCAAACACCCCCAGAAATTACCTCAAAAATGTATTCAAAATTTATTGTACAGAGTGCACTGTCCCTTTAAATTTGTGCTGCAGCACCCGACCGCCCGTTGCTGTTGTGCTGTCAGAATGCTAGCCAATAGCCATTACCAAACAAACAAGCAAGGTGCACCAGGTATAGAGGTAGCCTATGGGGGGGTTGGATCTTTCTTTGTGCGTGACTGCGTGAATCACAGTCCTCCTCCTTGGCTCCACCTCTCAGCTGAGCAGACAGCAGCCAATCAAGCTGTACAGCATGTATTTGGTGACTTGGCATACCAACTCACGTGCTATTTTCCTCAGAGAGATAGAGAAGAAGCATGTCATCGAATAAATTCAAGCAAGGAGTGTCAGAGCGAAATGGGAGTCGGATCTGCCGGAGTCTGGACTGTGCTGCCAGTGCCACTCTCATCACCGCCTACCAGTTTTCTGTGTGGAGTTGAGGGCAGGTGCCTCTTGAACTTGTTTTCCCCATCAGTCACTATTGGTGTGGCCGCGCGGGGTATGTAGTCAGAGGGTGGGGGAGTTGCTATCACGAGTAGGAGCCTGTGCCCTGCCCTGTAACTGACAGGAGAGAATGAGAGAGCATCCAGAGTGAGCCATCCACCTGGTCTGCTGCAGTCTATTCCTGCCTGAAGTCCTCAGAGTCTGGACCAGAGCCAGGAGGTGAATTGAAGCCAGGTAAGGAAATTCAGGAATTGCCTAACTGTCTCTGGCAGGGGAGGGGTGCAACTACCAGTCTGGTAGTACCAGAGTCCAGAAGAGATGTCAGAAAAATTATTGTAACTTGTGAGAACAAATGATGATAACACCTCAGTGAGGTGTTACCATCATTGTTCTCTAGAATGTGTTTCTCGATGACTGTAATGGGATGGGGATATTGGGGGTGAGTCCACGGATGGAATGGATCTACTGGAATTTTGGGAGTGAGTGTGGGAGCAATAGACTACCAAGGTTTGTAAGAAGAAAAATTAATTTTTCAGTGTGTGTGTGTGTGCCCAAAGGGGTTGGAGAGGTAAGGGAATCATACAGTTGTAACGTCATGTGTTCCTGGCTTGCTGTGGCATATAGTCTACTGGTACCCCCACTCATAGCCACAATTGCTGAACATGTATATACAATATACCCTTAGTAGTCATCTAGTGGTATCCCCCTCCCACCCCATAACTGTGATCGCTGGTAAACCCTACGTAAAAACATCCCTGGTGGTCCAGTGGCACCCCCCACCCATACAGGACCCCCTGCCCACCCAGCTTAACATAGAAACATAGAATTTGACAGCAGATAAGGACCGCTTGGTCCACCCAGTCTGCTCATTTTGCTACCTAATGGATAAGCTGCAGATCCTAGTTAACCAGCAGCCTACTTCTTTCTACCCCCACCCCTAGAATTGCCTTATGACTGTCCCATGCATCTTTGAATTCAGCCACTGTTTTTTACTCCACAACCTCCTCTGGAAGGTCGTTCCATGCATCCACAACCCTCTCTGTGAAAAAATACTTCCTTACATTACCTCTGAGCCGCCTCCCCTCTATCTTCAAATTGTGCCCCCTTGTTCTTGCATACCTCTTTTTTTGAAAGATGCTGCCCTCTTGGACTTTGTTGATTCCCTTGAGGTACTTGAAATTTTCTATCATGTCCCCCCTCTCCCTCCTTTCCTTGAGACTATACATATTAAGCTCGTTTAGTCTCTCTTCATATGTCTTCTGGTGCAGACCCTGCACCATTTTAGTTGCCCTCCTCTGGACAGCTTCCATCTTGTCCATGTCCTTGTGGAGACTGGGTCTCCAGAACTGCACACAGTACTCCAGATGGGGTCTCACCAGCTGTCTGTACAGAGGGATAACAACTTTCTGTTTTCTATTGGTGATGCCTCTCCCTATGCATCCCAGTATCACCCAGCCCTCCTTACTGCAGTCTCACATTGCTTGCCCACCTTTAGGTCATCTGATATGACTACCCCCAGGTCCCTTTCCACTTTTGTTGTTGTTAGTATCTCACCCCCATTGTGTACTCTTCCCCTGGTTTTTGTTTCCCATGTGCATTACCTTGCACTTATTAGCATTAAATCTAAGCTGCCATACATTTGACCATTCCTCTAACCTTGCCAAGTCCTTTCTCATCCTTTCCACCCCACCTTGTGCATCAACTCTGTTGCAGATCTTTGTGTCATCTACAAAGAGACATACATTTCCTTCCAGTCCCTCTGCAATGTCGCTTATAAAGACATTGAAGAGGACCGGTCCTAATACTGAACCCTGCGGCACCCCACTAGTAACCCCCCTTTCTTCAGAGTGGACTCCATTTACTATTACATTCTGTGTCCTATTCTCCAGCCAATTCTTTACCCAGGCTATCGTCTTGGGACCCACTCCCAGGCTGGCTAACTTGTATATTAATCTTTTGTGTGGGACTGAGTCAAATGTCTTGCTAAAGTCTAGATAGGCCACGTCCACAGCCACTCCCTGATCTACTACTTTGGTCACCCAGTCAAAGAAATCTATTAGATTCATCTGGCATGACCTTCCTGCTTCCCCTCCTATCATCAGCGGGCAGCACAAACCCACCCGCATACTGCCCAACTGCCTGCCAAATGACAGCTTACAGTAGCAGCTGTAAGCCTATTGGTCCACACTTTGGACCAATGGGCCTTCAGTGCATACTGTAATAGTCATTCACAAAACCATGAATGAAGCGTAGGAGAAGGGGGTAAACTTTGAAGCAGAAGAGTCCAAGGCACACCTGGATGCCTGTCAGCAGCTGCATGGTGGGGTGCAGTGGTATGAGCATTACAGCCAACTATCCAAAGGCACACACTGATGCCTGTTAGTCTGTACAGGGTGGGATGTTATGGTTAGAAACCTTAACTCCATGGGTGTTTGTTTATATTCGCACTCCAAATTTTCAACATGGACTTTTTGTGTCTGGCCCGGTGGTGCAGAGGGTTGAGGCACTGGACGACACACTAAGCTACACCAGCAACCGGGTTCGGGAGCAAACTCGAGCACCGGTGGGTTGGCATGGGGTGGAGTTAAGGATGTAGTGCCCTGTGGTGCTCTCCTCCCTGGGAGATTGGGATGGGACAGCACGGCATGCCAGTGACTCCCGGTGGACACCAGGGGATGTTGCAGCAAGCGGGGCAGTATGAGAACAGCATGGCCGATGCAGGCAGAGTTGCCGTGTAGCAGAGCGTTGGGTCGTGCCCATGCAAGGTGATGGATCTACGAGTGTAGAACAGGGAAAACAATGGCTTTGTGGGACAGGCAACAGCACCTGTCCCCCATGCCCTCCGCCGGGTTTATCCTCAGCTAGACTTCCAGTTCCTCCACCCGGTCCCTACCTGCAGCCAGAGTCTGACTTACAAGTGTGTCCAGGAGGCGAAGGGTGACCCTTCCTGGGTGGGTGAAACCAGGGCTTCTGGCTGAGGGGGGAGGTCAAAGTCCAAGGGAGCCACAGATGGGCAGGAAAAAGGACAGGATGCCCGAGAGAAGGTCCCATGAGCCGCGACCAGAGGGAAATAGAGTCCAAAAAAAAGAACAAAAAAAAAGACTTTTTTGTGACCCCACCTCATGAAAGCGTGTGGGGCCTCTGCTTATGAACAGTGTCCATGTGATTTTGTTAATGTGTCCCAAACATTAATTTTCCACTGTGACTGCACCCTTCTACACCACATAAAAATGTCAGCCGCACCATTCATAAAGAGGTGTGAAGTAAGCAATACTACCCTCCAGGGTGGGCTTTATTGGGAAATACCGGACCACCTAGGGGTGTAATGAGGCTCGACACCAAAGGTGGATGACCTTATTGCCCCTGGAGGGTCCATTATTTGCCAGCAAAGCCCAACCTGAAGGGCATTATTGTGCTTAGAAAATGGGCCAATGTATAATACATATGTTTAAAAAAGAATTATGGTGAAATGTTACAATCTCTGAAGTATTAATTTTTGTAAAGAAAAAAAATAGTTCCTCTGCCTGCATTAAAATACTGTTTTTGTTTTGAGCTTGTGGACTCTTGTCCTAGTTGAGGTTCTGTAGTTCTGACTTGTTGTAGTTGGTTGTCATAGTACCCCCCCCCCCCCACACACACACAGGAGGTGTGAAAAAATGACAATGTTGAAAATCTGGAAAAAAAATATTAAAAATTCTCAAACTTACAAGCGTGCATGGGAACTGCGCAATGCACACTTGTAACACGGTAATTTTTCTGAAATTTTCTCATCAAATTTGCAACATGGGCTTTTTGGGGCATCCATCTCATGAACAGTCACACTGTCATTTCCTTAATCAGTCCCAAAAGGTGATTCTGCTCAGTGACCATGAAATCACCTTTTGGGACAGAATACCAACATGACAGTGACTGAAATCATGAGTTGGGGTCTGAAGAACACCATGTTGAAAATTTGGTGCCAAAATTCAAAGAAACAAACAAGATATGCACACAATTGGGGGCAGTGCCAGGAAAATGGTGGGGTTGGGGTGTTAAAATGCCGACGGGGGATTGGGCACCCCCTCGGCACACCACAGCAGGACAGGGGCACATATGTGAGGGCAAGTTCAACTACAACTATAGACAGGATGGAGGCAGACCAGAAGAGGGCAATTAAAATGGTGCAGGGTCTGCAAGAGAAGCCACATGAGGAGAGACTAAAGGAGTTTAATATGTATACCCTTGAGGAAAGGAGGGAGAGGGTGACATGATAGAAACTTTTAAGTACCCCAGTGGAATCAAAAAAAGTCCAAGAGGGAGCATCTTTCAGCAAAAGATATGTGCCAGAACAAGGGGACACAATGTGAAGATAGAGGGGGGACAGAGAGGGTGATGAACACATGAAACAGCCTTCTTGAGGAGGCTGTGGGGTCTAAGACTGTGGGAGAGTTCAAGAATGCATGGGACAGACATAAGGCAGGTCTTGTAGGAGGTAGGAAGAAATAGGCTCTTGGTTAACTGGGATCTGCAACTTATGCAGTAGGTAGGGGAAATGGGCAGACTAGATGGGCCAAGTGGTCCTTATCTGCGGTCAAAGTGTATGTTTCTATGTTTTTATAGCAACTCTACTGTATGTGTAGTACAATATGTGATGCAAACAAATAACAGCTCTAAGCCACCTAACCTTCGTCAAGGTCAAAGACAGAACACAGCTTTCATTGTCCATATGTTTGACTTAATTATTTAGGTCAAGCTCCATAGCTGATTTTGTTTCTTGTCAATGTAGGATGGTGGACCTGTGTGTGTGTGTGTGTGTGTGTGTGTGTGTGTGTGTGTTGGGGGATTGGGTGCTAAGTACTACATTATGGTTACCCCCACCCATTGTGGTACCAGGTGAAATAAAAGGGAAGAGCCTAAACCAGTTGTCTATTTTGCCTATAATGTATATATATAGAATAGTGTAAGGTGAGCATACACAACAAGGCTGTGTTTCCATCAAGGGTTTGTGATTACATCATATGGTCCTAGAGAGCACAGCTCAAGGGTTCCCATGATGTCACCACAAACCCGAAATGGAAACACAGCATTGCTGTGTATGTGTACCCATACAAAATAAAGTCCAAGTGAATTGCTGTCCTCAAAGCTATGAGGGGGGTTGCATACATAGGGTGACAAACCCTTAATATAAATCACAAATCCAGACCTGTATGCGCTCTGAAGGCAAAGAAAACCAAAACTTCATATCTCAACCAAATAATCAATTTATTTAGCACCACCGTGGAAGCCCCTAACACTTCGGCAATGTGCCTTCAAAGGGGACCACAGTGGTGCTAAATTGACTATTTGGTTGAGTTATGAAGTTTTGATTTTCTTCTCCTTAAGAGCACATACAGGTCTGAATTTATGTGTACCCATATACTGTTTTATAAAGTATATGGGAAGCCTCAATTCTCCACTGATTATACATTAATTAAATAGAAGGACATGCTTCATACCTAGGTCCTTGACTTGCTGAGCACCAGTGGTCTAATGTGCAGGCATGTGCCTCTTTTGTATGTTTGTATGTAAAAAAATGCGCAGTTATATGTAATCCAAGTTCTGAGAGTGAGCTGTTAGGCTTATGCTACTAGGTCTGACTTCGCACTGTTAGATAACCAGTTGTCCACAACAATTGGAGGTTCTGTAGACTGTTATGATAGCCAGAGTCTCCCACAATCCTGATTCCATGTGAAAAAAAAATTCCCATGAAATTGGGGGTGGAGAACATGTAACAAAAGTGTCTGTTTTCTTCAAGAAAACCCCCAAAACTCACCACAGAACACGTACACCCCACAGAGCTTATGGGGGCCTGGTGGCCCCCAGACACCCGGCATTTGTTTGTCACTTTTCAAAACTGTCCATATTTAAACACCCCCAAACAAAATTCTGCCACGCTCCTAGTGCTTTTTATATACTCGAACTTCAATAAAAAGATAAAGTGGAAAAAATAATCACTTAGCAAAACATGTAACTGCCATTCATGAATATCCATACTGTATTTAGCTGATCCTCCCCTCTTCTGTCAGTTCTCCTGCCCCTCCACCCCCTCACCTCTTCCCTACTTGCCTCCTACTACCCCAAAACGTTACATTGATCTGTACTGTTTAGCTATGCATTTTCATACTTCACTGACTACAAGGTCAAATAATTAAAAAATATATACAAACATACGAACATATGAAAATTGCCAGCAGAAAAAGGCCATAATGGTCTATCAAGTCTGCAGGTAGCCCCTTACTCAGCAGCTGCCCTCCTCCCTTACCTCTCCTTTCCAAGTCCCACCTTCTTGAAGCATTCCAGTGTTACATGTCACCACCTCTGCTGGTAGTGCATTTCACGATGCCACCACCCTTTCCACAAAGAAATGCCTCATTTCCTCTTGAATCTACCCTCCAATCTCAAGTCATGTCCCAAGTGTCCCTCCCACTCTCCTCCTGAGTAGAGCCCTGTGTCTGTCCTGATTATCCCATTCATGTATTTGAAAGTCTCAATCATATCCCCGTTCCTCCTTTCCTCCAGCGAGTACATGTTCAGCTCCTCAGTCTGTCCTCGTGATAGCAACTCCCTCAGACCCTGCACACCCTCTAGCAGCCTAGTATCATTTTTCAGGTGCGGGTACCAGTACTGTATGCAGTACTCCAGGTGGGGTCTAACCAACAATCTGTATAAAAGCAGAATCACCTCTCTTCTTCTCAAGGTTATGCCCCTTGCTATGCATCCCAGCATTTTGTTGGCCTTTGCTACTGCCCTCCTGCATTGTGTGGGATTGTTCATAGCCCCCGTGATGAGCATCCCCCAGATCCTTCTCCTTCTTTGTGACTTCTAGCCTCATACCCTCAGATGGTAGCTTCTCCTCAGATTCTTTGTTCTGAAGTGCAGCACCTTGCATTTCTTGCATCGAACATGAGTTGCCATCTGCCCAACCATGCCTCAAGCCTTGTCAGATCCTCCTGTAGCTGCACCACCCCTCCTGGTCATCCACCACCGCTCCCATCTTGGTGTCATCTGCAAACAAACTAATCTTGCTGCTGATACCCACTGAGATGTCTGCAATAAATATGCCAAACAGCACCAGCCCCAGCACCAACCCCTGTGAAACCCCACTTGTGACAGGCTTGGGGAATGAGAACTCCCTCCTACCACCACCCTCTGCTGCCTATCCCTTAGCCAGTTCTCCACCCACCTCACCAGTTTTGCTCCCACCCCTGCGCCCCATAGTTTACTTCCAAGGCTCCCATGTGGTACCAAATCGAAGGCCTTGCTGAAGTCAAGGTATATCTTTCTATCATAGACAATGACATTTGTGCAATTGCTTCTCATTGTTCACATGTAAAATTGTTAGATTATCTGGCATTGACACTGTGTACAGTTCCTCTCATATGTCCAATCCTATGACTTACCTGTTCTTTTCTTATTTATAATTTGCACTTATTATATTCATCATGCTATTGCCTGTGTTGTCTTGAGTCTCTCAGGACCTCCTTGTAAATGAGCTTGCTCAATGGCATTTTCCTGGAAATAAACTTGAAACTTAACTTAAATATAAGGGAAGGGTCCAGGGTGATGGCAAGTATTTGAAACTAGAGACATTTTCAAGAGGGGCCAACAGGTGTGAGTACAATGGACTCCGCTTTGGAGGCCTTGGTGAGGAACATGTTTGAGCCAAATAACACTGATTTTGTCTTTTTTCATTTACCAGGAGCTCTTTGGAAGTAAACCAATTGTAGGCAGCACCATCATTAAGGGTAGGGATGGAGGAGGACAGTCGAGGTTGACCAGTTTGCTACTCATGCATCCCAACCCACAGGTAAGTCAGATGGTGGGGGAATGCTGGCCAAGCACATACAGACCCCTGTGCACAATACAGTACCTGCAATTTATTGTTCAGGGCTCTTACTTGCCTTTTAGCTAATCACCTGTACCATGTGTCTTTACCACCTGCTTTGCAGCAGCTACGTTGGTCTTTCGTAGGGAAGACTTATATGTTTTCCCATACTTCGATGATTGGCTGCTGAAGGCCCCATCACAGAAGTCAATAATTTACACACAGTTCCATACCTGGGAAGCACCACATTTGCTGACAGTAAATCTACCGACATCCAGTACAGTGATGGCACAATGTCAAACTCAGTATTGTGCCATCAATAACCAATGTGTTTCTTGCAGTGGTCTGTGCTCCTCCACACACCCATACAGGGGCTCTGCCCCTGCATCCCCATTCAATATAATCAACTCCAGGTCAGAGTTGTTTCAGGAGGGGCACAACAATGGAGAAGCTGTGTCGTGAACTGCAGACCATTACAGTGACTTTCGCTGTAATGGTCTTT
This sequence comes from Neoceratodus forsteri, assembly GCA_016271365.2. NCBI lineage: Eukaryota > Metazoa > Chordata > Ceratodontiformes > Ceratodontidae > Neoceratodus > Neoceratodus forsteri. The sequence goes on from CM057458.1 coordinate 1,084,873,667, forward strand.
TTTCCTTTAGGTTTTGTACTGTCGGCCACCACCGTACCTGAGAGCTTTTCAAGGTTGGTAATTCTAGTGAATAATCTGAAGTCAGTACTCACTCCTTGCCAAAGAATTCAGTTAAATGGGATACCACTGAACCTAAGATAGATAAATCTGGTGAATATGATGGGTTGACTCCAAAAGTGTTGAGATTAGCTTCAACAGAAATAGCATATCCTGTCAGCTTAATTTTTAATTTGTCTTTTTGTTTGGGAGAGGTACCAGACTTGTGGAAGTATTCATGTGTTGTACAAATACACAAAGCAGGATCTATTGGTGAGTTTACATGTAAGCCCCATCTCATCTGAGAGAGGCTTAATGCTCACCTTAGGGTCCCCCTCTTCCTTTCCCAGGGTAGGATTTTAGGAAGATGCCCTGGGAGAGTCCCATTTCTGCTGGCTGCCAATAAGGGACAGCAGAGGTTGAAAAGGTATAAAAGCAGGTAGGAAGGAAATGAGAGGGGGGAGATGGGAAGATAGGCAGGAGGAGAGGAGGTTGTCGGGCTCTGCTAGGGCAGTTGAGGGTGGAGGGGCCCCCCTCATAGGCAGGGCATCCATGTAGTGGTGAGGCACTGAGATTGTAGTGGGTCTCTGCTGGGGTGGCAATAGGCAGAATTAGTTGGTGTTGTTTGGGGTCCTGGGTCTCCTGGTGGCTGGGGTGATGAGAGGATGGAAGAAGGTTAGGCCTTAGGGGATGTTTGGGGGGGCTCTGGTAAGGAGTTTGGATTCCTGGGCTGTCAGGGCTGTGAGAGCTGTGGCAGAGCTCTCACCGAAGGGAAGCTGGTGGCAGCATCTTCCCTTTTCCCCATGTGGCAGAGAAACCCAGGGTTCGAGAGAGGCCTGAGGGAGGCTCTACCCATATAATGGCCTGTTTGGAGGCTTAGGCCTCAGGGCTGCGGACTTTGTTGAGTGGGCCACGGAGCCCTAGAAGTCTCCTCTGGGCTGGTTGCTCAGCTCAAGCACAGGAAAGTTGCATGGGAGAGGGCTCTAATGGCTGCGGTATTTAGGCTATCCAGGTACATCTTTAACTGGGAGTCTGTTGCCTGCGTTTGGAGAAGGGTGCAGGGGTTCCATAAGTTTTCTGGTGCCTGTCAGGGCAGGTTGCTATTAGAGGTGCTTACTGTGTGGAGATAGAGTGGCAGCTATTTGGGATTTCTGAGCTGCAGGGGCCAGGTCCCTGAAAAGGATTGGCCAAGTGAGTCAGGAACCGGGCGTGAGAGAAGCCCTTCACTTGTTGTATACAGTATGGGCATAAAAGAAAATGCTGGGCTGGTACTTACCCATGCCAGAGAGTTTGGGAGCACCTCGCTTCTGGAAGCTTACCATCTGAGTTTCATGAGGTTTAAGCTGCATGTGGTGTAGCATGAACATCTCTGCCTTTATTATCCCTGCCTTATTCCTCTCCCTGACAATGTACAAAAGTTACCACCATGGAGCTGTACATCATTAGTTTTAAGCAACTGAGCCCTGGGCCCCCTTAAGATCATTGAGGGGTCCAGGAGAATTGTAACCCTACTACTACTAAATTGTCTTCCTGGGCTTGCCTAAATGCCCACTGCCAGGCTGGTGTTCTGTGTCCTAACAGATTCAAAAGTGATTGCATGCAAGTGCCCTGTTAGCCTCTGTGCCTGTTTCTTTAAGAGCTGCCTATCTTGTAGTGTATAATTAATCTGGGTGGGGGCCCAGTGTTCCTAAGCTCAAGTCCCACCTGGGCTGCCATATAATAGCTCCATTCTGCCATCACTAATTGTGCAGAGGGAGCTCTATTAAGAACTGTGACTGTTTGTTGATTATCTGTATTAATAATAATTATATCGTAGTTTGTCTAACCTGCCTTCCCTTGCAGCATGGACTTTTCTGTTAATCACCACCATCTTGATTCTGGACTGCCAGTTGGGACCAATCAGTACCTTTGAGGACTCTAAAATGGAGCCTGTCCCCAGGGTCTTGTGGGAGTGAATTTCTGTAGGAATTGTAGTTCTCACCCTTTGGCACCTAAATGGACCTCGAGGGGAGCCCTTGCTGTGACAGACAGATGGATCAACAGATCAAACCCTTTGTATCACTGGGAAAGTCCTGAGCTGCCTGCAGCAGTAGTCCGTGTGAGTTTGGAGTTGAGGTGTGAACAGCTTGAGTAATTCGAGCAGCTGCTCATGCACGGTGCACAGGGAAAATCGGTGAGAAGGCTGTGTCTGGCCTGCCTACTACCATCTTCCCAACTGAAAGGCCTTGAATCTTGGAATTGGACTTTATCCAAAACTGCAGTTTTGTGTGATCGGAAACTTCCTACAGAATCGACAGGATAGGAAGGGAGGTTGGTTGTTTCATTAACAGTAAAATTAATGTTGTTAATATTTCCAATGTGGTAAAAATACATGATCTTCCGACTGAAACATTATGGATTAAAAAATGTTGTTTCAAACAAGTATTTTATTATCCTAGGGACATGTTACCTTCCACCAATCTCACCCATCCAAATCATGGATGCTATCTTGTCTGAATTTGAATTGGCAAATCAAATGGGAAATGTCATTATCTCAGGTGATTTCAATATCCCTGACGTCAATTGGCAGTCTTCTTTTGCCTATAGTCAAAAAGGCAACACATTTCTAGGTGTTTGTCTTGAACTAAATATGAAACGACGGGTTACATCAGCCACTAGGGGTAATAACATTTTAGATCTTGTTTTGGCCAATGCCAATTTAGACATAAGAGACACTGAGATATCCACTCCAGTCAGAGACAGTGATCATAATTCTGTCCTTTTCACCTTACAGATACATTTGATTTATAACTACAATTCCTCTATTATTTATCTGTATGATAAAGCAAGTCTTACTGTTTTTAAACAGAATCTAGAGGCTGTTGATTGGGTATCTGCCTTTCTTCATCATTCCCCTCAATATTGTTAGTCTATCTTTAAGTCACTAATTTCTGGCCTTAGGGACACCTATATCCCTTCTAAAGTAAAGAACCCAGATGGGAAACAAATACCCAAATGGATGAACCATAACATCAAAAGACTGATCAGATATAAAAACAAATAATATCGGAACTTTTATAAAAAATAAGACTTCATTTAACTGGGAGTGTTATATTCAATCTAATAAGAAATGTAAATCCAGTATAAAAAAGCTAGATCCAGATGGGAATTGAAATTGGCTCATATGGCAACTAAGTCCAATATAAAACAATTCTATTCTTATATAAATTCATTAAGGAAAACATCATGTACGATAGGGCCTCTTATAACAGATAATAATCGTGTTCATTTTCATTTTCATTTTTATTTTTCATACTTGTAAACCAGATGAGCAAAAACTGTCCATTTTCACAGGTGACAAGTCATATCTAAAAAACAATACGATACATATTGATAACACAATAATTGGGAGCAAACAACTCTATCCACATAAAAGTGCAAGTACAATACATTGAACGCAAAAACAGATACATTCATGCTTGACCGAAAAAACACTGTTTAACCTTTTTTTAAAACACGGTACAGAATTACTTTCAACAATTTCAATAGGAATCTTGTTAAAAAAAGTTGGTGCTCTACATAACAAAGATCTCTGCCCAATAGTTTTTTTGAATAAGGGTACTTTAAAGGTAAATTTAAACTGGGACCTGGTAGAGAGAGCATTTAAAGCCCTAGGAAACATCAGGGGAACAGAGGGAAGGAAGGAGGGAGGAGTCCAACTTTACTTCATATAAAAAACCTATTTTAAAGCAAACTCGATTATCAAAAGATAACGAGTAAGACAGATCATATAGATCAGATCGGTGAGATCGATATGGCATATTTAGCCAAAATCTCAAAGCAGAATGATATGTAACCTGAAGACAGTTTAAAGCACTACTACTAGAGGAAGTGTATATTAGAATACCATAATCTAACACTGAGAACAAAAAACTGTGGACCAAAAATTTTCTAGATTCGAGAGTCAGAAATTGCTTGATCCGATATAAAGAACCCAACCTTTGATGTAAGATTTTCTTTAAATTTTGAATATGTGGTTCAAAAGTAACCTATCTAGTATTACTCCTAAATACTTGAAAACTGAAACAAGTTCAATAACATTACTCTTATTATCAATGATGGAAGAAAGATTAAAAGTTTATTTTCCTGTTACGGGAAAAAAACATTACCTTTGTTTTTTTAGGATTAAGTACCAAATGATCAATCAATAACCAGTCCTGCAGATATAGAAAATCAGTCTGAAGACTGATTCAGTTCATGTTCCTAAAACTATGGCTGATGTATTCAATACTGAATTTTGTAAGATCTTTACATCATCTGATATTTTCACACCTCAGCCCATTCTGAATCATTCTGATCTACCAATCACTTTTACTGAGGAACTCATTAAGAAAAAATGTGTACATTGAAAGGGAAATTTAGTTCAGGTCCATATAATATAGCTGGCCATTTATTATATATATATTGGCTGACCATATTGCCTTGCCACTTAAGCATTTGTTTGAACTCTTCCTATTTTGTAATTATATTCCTCCTGAATGGAAAGAAGCTACAGTTGTACCAATTCACAAGAAAGGCTCCAAACATAACTGGAAAAATGACAGGCCTATAAGTCTAACTTCTTCTATCTGCAAAGTCATGGAGGGTCTCCTTAAAGACATCATTACACCTGTCATAGACGCAACTGATTTGAAGCAACATGGATTCAGAAACGGCAGAGTTGTTGAACTAATTTGCTCTGTTTCTATGAACATTTTAGTTCCTTTTTGGATAGTAGGATGCCATGTGATGTCATTTTCATATATTTCAGTAGGGCTTTTGACATCATGCCTCATTGGGCTTTAAATCACAAACTCAGGAGTCTGAATATAAATCATTACACAATAGTCTGGATTGAAAACTGGCTTTGTGATAGAACATAAAGAGTGATTATTAATGGCAACCTCTCCAATAGTGGCAACGTCTTGAGTGGTGTGCCACGGGGATCTGTTCTTGGTCTCTGTCTTTTCCAGGCCTTTATTGCAGACTTAACATTGCACCTCCATTACTACAAAATACACTGATGATGTGAAAATTGGGGGATCTTGTTCAAATTCTGATCAGATAGCTCTTATTCAACATGACCTTGATATTATTTCTAACTGGGTAAATACATGGGGTATGAAACTAAACGTTGCCAAATGCAAAGTGATGCATTTTGGATTAAATAATCCCAGCTATTAATATACCCTGAATGGTTCACTGCTTAGTGTTACCATGGATGAGAGGGGACCTAGGAATTACTATTTCTAATGATCTTACATATTCTAAACATTTGCACTCTGTTATTTGTACAGCTAACAAGGTTGTCTGATCAATTCTTCGTAACATCAGATCCAGAGATCGTGAAGTGCTAATGCCTCTGTTTAGGTCATGTGTTAGACCTCATCTCGAATATGCCTCGCAAATATGGTGCCTGTATAAAAAATCTGACCATGTGTCCCTTGAAAAAATTCAAAGAAAATTCACTAAAAAAATATCCGGTCTCGAACCTGAATCGTACGAATACAGGTTGGCAACTTTGAAGCTCATGTCACTCTCTACTAGATGCTTGAGAGGTGATCTTCTATTTCTGTATGATGTGGTACATGACCCCTTATGCCATGAGTGAGTTAGGTCTCGAATTTAGGTCCTCCCCATATAATATTAGAGGCCACCCATTTCAGTTGGTTGGAAAATCTTTTAAACATAACAATCGGAAATGTTTCTTTACTCTCCGTATAATAGGACCTTGGAATAAATTTCCATCTATTGTGGTCATGAGTGATGCTAAGATTACCTTTAAACATCATCTGGATAAGTTAATTGATTCTGGGTATAATTTATAATATTATTCTCTGGCCTAATATAAGAGCATTATGAGCTTTGGCCTACTAGCTCTTTTCCATTACCTTAGTATGAACCGGAATGTGACAGAGTGAAATTCATCTGATGTGGACGAAGATTTGCCTTGGTGCGATCAGCCTGTCAGGACTTGAGACTGCCGCAGAGCATACGGCTCTACGAGAGACACTGTGAATAACCAGACTGTTATCCAAACTGTAGTATTTACTTGCTTTTACTATAAGTGTGCTGAATGTGGAGTGTGGGTCGCAATTTGGTTCCCCACCTTACTTAATGTGTCATGCTTACTGGAAGCTGCATCCAGTACTTTACCGGACAGTATCCGAACTGTTTACCTGGTCTGGGCCTCACCATCTCAGCCCAGATTGCCATTCATGCTGCAGAGAATCATCCGAGAGACTGGTCAGAGGATTCAGCTCCCTGCTCAACACCAGCGAACAGGAATGACACCACGGTGCATCGTGTGGGCCCTGCTTCTCCTAGCAATCCAGCACTTCATCCTGAGGTCTCCATTTCATCCATCCTGCATCTTGAACTGAGTAGCATGAGTAAGCACAGCTACAAAGCTCAAATCAAAGTGTGTCAACTGATTTAGTTGTTGTTGCTAATCATTTCGGACTGAGCCAACCGGCTCCGGATTACAAATTAAGGGTTAAAGTGCATGTTGTGTTTTCTTCCTTCCTTCCAAAAGGCCCCAACAACAGCTGCAATGCTGACCTCCCCCGGGCAATGCTTCAGGCTAGTCTATAGTTCCAACTGGGTACCCAGAGTGTGTGTGACTGTATTACAGGGACCTTTGAGTGCATGCCTTATAACCTGAATCAATCAGATCTAGAATCAACCACTAGATTACTGCCCCTGCCTTGTTCATGTCCCCCTAATAAATCAGATCTAAATCTTTTTGCATCTAAACTGGCTGTGGTGTACCTCTGTATAGTAAGTACTGTGACATTGCTGTCTACTGTTACAGGCCTTGTTTTACAGGGGGTCTCCAGGGTCATTCCAGATAATCCAACCCTGGTAGTAAGTGTGTTACAATAGGGGTTAACAGTGCATTACAGTGTGTATTGGGATTGTGATATTTCAGACTTGCTTTGGCCAACAGAGGGGAAAAAGGGGGGTATCAGTGTCCTGGAGGGCTGTACCCAGAGCAGTCCCGCTGCCATTAACCCTGTCCTCCAGGTGGAGGCACCCTTTTCCCAAGCTCAAGCCCCTCAACCTGCAGTTAGTCACGCAAGCAGGGGTAGTGTCCCTTGGGATAGCGCGTCTAGGGGTTACAGAATAAATTGGGTTTGTTTAGAAAGTTGCTGAGTGTGATTTTATTTATTTCAATCTCTAATAAAATCACTTCTTAGTTTTCAAAAATCCCACAGCCTTTTTCCCCAGGGTAGTTTGAGACGTGTCCTGAAGATTCTAGGAATGCTGAGCCAGAGAGTGGATCTGTGACCATCAGTAATGAATTAATGGGTACTACCCTTCTGGACCTTCAGGTGGGGGGGCAGGGGCCTGCATCTGCCCAGTAAGATCCACTTTCATTTCTTTTTCTCAAAACTGTTTCAGGAGCCTGTTAGAGGAGCATCTGTAGTGTAGCCACCCCCTCGCGAACATCGGCCCCTAGACATATGGGGTGGGTGTGGGATTACATACAAATTACAGGCCTATCACCATTTCATCAGCTGTATTTAAAATACAAGAAAAATACTCAGTTGATTAATTATGTCGAAACCTATGGCTTGTAATCATATGGTCAGCATGGATTTCGAAAAGGGCGTGGGACACACTGCCTTGGTCAAGTTCTCAAGCGCGGTCCGTGAGGGCATGAAAAAAGGTTGCCTGACTGGGGCCTTGTTCGTGAACTTGACCAAGGCATTCAATTTGGTGGACCACACCTTATTAATAGAAAACTTCAGGCCCTGGATGGGGTGCCCGTCTCAGCCTATTTCAGACACAGGGCCAATGGTCCTCCTTAGGCTGTGTTCTCCACGGCAATATTCTGGAAATGAGGGCTGTTCCACTTGGCCTACAGGCCTTTGCTGCCCTTCTCTAGGTCAACCACTGTTAATCTATATGGACATTGCAGTGATGTACTACATCAACCTTCAAGGTGAGGTTCATTCTTACCCTCTTTGCTTTGAAGCCGTGGAGGGGCCTGGTATTGGGCTGTAGAACATGATATATTCCTTACGGCCATGTTTCTGACTAGCACCCTCAACACCCTAGTGGATTGCTTCAGCAGGTCCTGAGGCTGTCCCCCAAGTGAAAATTCTTGGACTCTGTCATGGATGACCTCTTTGAAAAGTGGGCCACTGAAATATCGACCTCTTTGCATCTCCATACAATGAAAAATTGTCTCATTTCTGCTTGCTCACTCCAGGGTCTTGAGTTTTCTGTCCAGACTTCTTGTCTGTCTCCTGGAAAGGGAGGTTCAAGTGCATCTTCCCCCATTCCCTCTGATCCTGAGGGTTCTGGTCTATCTGAGGGCACAGCAGACCACCTTAATTCAGGTGGCCCCATTTTGGCCCACAGAAATTTCGGTGCACCCCTTCAGGTCAACACCCCGACGGCGAAACAGGAAAAAAGACCATTATGGTGACATTCGCGGTAATGGTCCTTTTTCTGTGTTTTGCCTTCCCCCAGTGTTCCGCCTCTCCCAGACCAACCCGACCTGGAGTTGGAATCCTAAAGTCCAGGGGTGCAGGGGCAGAGCCCCAAAACACTTTAAAACAGGCGGCACAATACCTGCATCTGTATTGTGCCATCGCTGTGGGGAGGTCAGCATTTCACTGTTGACTTCCCTTGGTGCTTCCTAGAAATGTGGTTCTTCCTGCTACAGCAGCTGGCAGTGGAAACCCCTATCCTGCTCCCTCTACAATCAGGGTTCCTATCACAGTACAAGAACTCTCTGGTGCACCTGGATCTTCAATTCCTACACATCCACGCTTGGCTCCTGAGGATGTAGAACTCTCCTGCTTTGAGGAGTCCCCTGCAGCTGCTGCTGTTCTACTGGTGACATGGAAGCCAACTACTCAGTACACCTACTCCCAGAAATGGAAACATTTCACAGTCTGGTGTACCACTCAACAGCTGGATCCATTTACATGTCCAGTTAGTCATGTCCTGGATTACCTCTTGTCCCTTGATGGAGGCAGGCCTCCGATACTCCTCAGTAGAGGTGCATTTGGATGCAGTGTCTGCCTTTCATGCCCTCACTGATGGTAAAATGGTTGCTCAACTTCAGGTTTCCCACAGGCTACTTAGAGGGATTCCGCTTCTGCATACCCCCAATCCAAGACCTGGTGCCAGTGTGGAAGCTTAACTTTGTTCTGGAGGCCCTTATGATGCCCCCTTTTGCACTGGCAACTACATGTCAGCCGCACTTCCTCTCTTGGGAGACACTGTTCCTGGTAGCCATTACTTATACAAGAAGAATTTCTGAACTGCAAGCTCTGTTCCCAGAAGTGCAGTAAGCAGTTTTCCAGTTCTGTTTGTGCCCACTTCACCATGGTGTGACCACTTCTGTGGCTTGTTTGCACAATGTGTCCACTGCTGACATCTGTGCTGCTGCCACTTGTAGTACTGTACATATTACAGTCTGAATATCATCTCTCATAGATGTGCTGACTTTAGCCTTACTTTTTGCAAGGCTCCCTGTCTTAGGGTCATTTGATCCTTTCTGCCTCCCTCAGTTCCTCGGTACTGTTTGGGAACTATTCCATGATGTAGCTCAATGCAGGGAGATGATATAGAAGAAGACAGAGTAGTTACTTACCATAGCAGTAGATCTTTGAGAGAATGGCCATTTAGCCACAGCTCACCCTCCCACCTTCCCCATTTTTATCTTGGGTAGTATTCTAGATGTCCTGCCTTCTGTCACACGCTGGTTCTCCTTCCTGTGCCTGATTAGAGCATACTAATTCTCAGGTTTCATATCCTCTCCTATGTACCTGGTTTTGGTATAAAACCAAAGACAGTTCATGGTGACACTCAGGAACTGAAAAGACTCATTCGGAGTTGAAGCACTGGGGCTAGCTGGAGTAGTGCTTATGCTGTGAACAATTTCTTTTGGCTCGTTATTTTGTTTTATTTAGCTAAATAAATTTATACACTTTTTGCCAAAACTGCACATTGTGTCTTTTTGGTTCCTGAGTGCCACCACGAGTTGTCTTTGGTTTTATAGCATTAGCCCAGGCTGGCCGCCTTTGTAGTGGTGATCACCGACCCTGCATAACAAGTCACGGCAGTCATCTATTGGACTCTGCCTGGTTTTGATCCTGGTTGCATTGGTCCATGCCAGTCCAATGATCCTCCGAGCTTTTCGCCAGTTGGGAACTGAAGTGTGATGGGGTTGCCCATGTTACATAGGTGGTGACAATCCATTTCGAGGTGGATGGCCTAAGCTAACAAAAGTTTCAGGGTGGTCCTGATGTTGAAGACTTACAGTTCCATGGGGTGGCTCAGTGGAAGAGATTCTCTTGAAGATCTATTCTTACGGTAAGTAACTATTATTGTAAGTAACTATTCTTTTAGATGGGTAGGTTCCCTTTAACACCAAATAGAGCTCTATCATGGAGAGGTTGAGAGGGTTCATGTGGAAGCTCTTAGAACTCCAGCTTCATAGCCATACTAGCCTTTGAATTCTCCATATAGAGGCACAAAGTAGTTAGCACCTCTGCATGCCATTATTTGTAGGTAGAATTAATGTATCAGTCCAGCGCCGAGTTATTTTTTTGGCTGCCATGCATCTTACCATGAATGGGCACTGTATGGTAGTGAGCATGTGTTCAACCCTACCCTGTGCCATTCTAAGTGGATCATCTAATCCTAAGAAACATGGCAGGTATTTATTATACTCAGAGCTCACATATGCAGGAAGAGAAATGCATAGGATCAGTAAAGGCATGGTGGAAGAGAAGAAATATACAAATCGTTTGTTGTGCATTTCTCCATCCTTCCTCACATGTTCTAAAGCCTCAAACTTTTTTTTTTTTTAGGGTTGATACTTTTTCTCCCTGGCGACCAGTCTGCTTACTTCTGCGAGTGTCCAGGCATCCCTCGTGAGGTTCCCGGCCACCATCCCGAACACTCCCCGGCTCTACATTCAGGCCGCAGCATACCCCCCGGCTTACCCCATGCGGCAGTTAGGTGGAGAGCACCCCCCACACACTCTCTCACCAGGACCGGATCCAGTACAGCCATGCACCCTTGGCACCGAGCAAGTCCCTCCCGGAGGCGGCCATCATGCAGCTGTGACTGGTGCCCATGTTTTTTCATGTTCTCCCCTATGACATCTGCAGTGTGCAATGACGCCAAGGGACAAGAGTGCACATGCTACCACACACACCCCTTCCTGGCATCGGCCACAGCATGTCTCCTAAGTCTGCCTGTGACCTGCCATCACCCCCAGCCACTGCTAGAGGCCACTAGGACACCGAGGCATCCCCCCCTCCCAAGGACAGCAGTCTTACGGATGCTCATTCCTTCTCCTCCCCTGCCAACCCCCGACAACCCAGGCTCATTCCTGAACCCGAGTCATCAGTGTGGTGCAAGGTGTGGCATCCAGCACCTCAACCCTCAGCACCACTGGGCCGGCTGTAAAGCCTCAAACTTAATACATGACATCATGGATATGAAAATTCATGAGCAAAGTAGGCTTACATATGACACAGTATATGGATACAGAGTGGTCATACTCAATATATATTTATCTTACAATAGGATTGTATTATAGTGACTTGGTAGTGCCACTATACCATATTTGTATGGGTGTGAGGGGGGGTGAGCCCCCCGAGAAACACAGACAGATTTATGCCAATTACAATTTGCGGTCAACATAAATCTGCTGCTGTAATATCAGTCGATAAAATCTTTGTCGAACTGGCATCATAGAACCTACAATATAAAGTGTTGGGTAGGCACTTTCATGTTAAATCACAATTTTCAGCTGCTTATACTGCCACCATTCCTCGAAAGAGTTTCACAAAATTTTCTAAAGTGTGTATTCTGGTAAAGGAGCCTCTTGTAAAGGAACCTCCTGATCTGCCAATTTTGTGAAATTTTCATAAATACTTGTTTGGCTAAAAAGTGGCAAAAAATAAAAAATGGCCCCTTTTTAAAAATAAGTGCAGTTTATATGCCACTGCCTCTGGCGTGCAGAGTCATGTGGTGCCCTTATCAAGACTCTGGAGCTAACAGTGAAGCCACCATTGCTTCACTCACATGGCCAACAGTCAGAGTCCATCTCCACCATCAGTAATCTCACCCACTTCCCCACTGAAGTTGCATGTTCACCATTTTACCAGCAGTTTGGAGTTCATCTCCACCACGAACATTCTCTCACATTCATTCTCATTCTCATATTTTCTTTCTGTCACTCTCTGTCTCTCTCTTTGTCTCTCTCTCTCTGTCTCTCTGTCTCTGTCTCTCTCTCTCTCTCTCTCTTTCTCTGTCTCTCTTTCTCTGTCTCTCTGTCTTTGTCTCTCTGTCTCTGTCTCTCTCTCTCTCTCTCTGTCTGTCTCCTCTGTCTCTCTGTCTCTGTCTCTCTCTCTCTCTCTCTCTCTCTGTCTCTGTCTCTCTCTCTCTCTTTCTCTGTCTCTCTTTCTCTGTCTCTGTCTTTGTCTCTCTGTCTCTGTCTCTCTCTCTCTCTCTCTCTCTGTCTCTGTCTCTGTCTCTGTCTCTGCCTCTGTCTGTCTCTGTCTCTCTCTCTCTCTCTGTCTCTGTCTCTCTCTCTCTCTCTCTCTCTCTCTCTCTCTCTCTCTGTCTCTCTGTCTCTGTCTTTCTCTCTCTCTCTGTCTCTGTCTCTGTCTGTCTCTGTCTTTCGACTCTCTCTCTCTCTCTCTCCGTCTCTGTCTGTCTCTGTCTCTGTCTGTCTCTGCCTCTGTCTGTCTCTGTCTCTTTCTCGCTCTCTCTGTCTGTCTGTCTCTCTCTGTCTCTCTGTCTCTGTCTCTCTCTCTCTGTCTCTCTTTCTCTGTCTCGTAACTCCATGCCCAACCACCACTCTCCTCCACCCCTGCTATTCCTAAAAGTTTATTTCTCTGGTCCTTCGGTGGCACTCAGCATAGCCCTCCCTCCACCTCAGTCAGCTGCTATCTAATGAGTGAAACTGCAGTTTACCTTCAGACAAAAGTCTAGAACATTGTGAACTGTATATGCACATGGACTTCATTTTTTTCTACCTTGATTTTCTTTTACTAATAACGTTAAAATTCATAAATATGTTTTCAGAGTTTCACCAATCCATAAGTTAACACTCTTCCTCATGACCACATAAGTGGCAACATTTAGAACCTGCCCAAATGAGCTTTGGGATTGCACCTGAAAACACATTTTGGGTGGGATATAAAAGTTAGCTCTCATGTGGCATGAGGGAGGGTGATAACTTGCTGATTAGTGAAACTGTGGTGAAAATATATTTTTTTAAAAACTGTAAAAAAGCAAACTGCACATGCACATGGACTTAGATTTTTCCATCAATCTAAAGCAAGTTACAGCACCAGGGCAGTTTCATGGGTCCCACAAATTAATCACTTTCTTGATTTCCATTAGCTTAATTTTATATGTTTACTGAGCTTCCCCCTCCCTCAGGCCCTCTTGTACTGTAGTCAGAACATATTCTATCCAAGCTATTAGCTGGGCAAAAGTTATCTTGGCATCTTGCACATAACTCAAAATCACATGAATATGGGATAAAAATGACTTAGCTCTTGACATATATAACAGTTTTAACACATGCATACCTTATTAGTTAATTCAGAAACGTATACTGGGATTAGGCCCCAATCCAGATAGATTTCTAGAAAAACATCTTCCAGTGAGGCAAAAAACATCATAACTATCATATCCTGGCCATGGCATACAGTACATTTCAAATAATACAGTAACAAGTTCTATTCATAAGATAATGTACTCCCACTTCATGTTGTCTTTGGTATTTGGTGACCTTCCCTTGTCCTCACAATTACCCATTACTGTCAGATTATCTGTGCCATACAGAATGTGAACAGTAATGGATACTGTCCTAAAAAGACCCTTTGATAATGAACAAAAATGCCCTGGTATCTATCCACAAGCTGTTCTAAGTGGCTCACCATGGTCCCATGTTCTGCTTGTATAGTACATTTTCTTTTTAAATATTGCGATTGCTGATTTTATGAGAAGATGATACAAATGCATATCTTTGAATGACATTTGGAGTAAGCCCATTACAAAACACTACATAGAAAGAATAGGAAATAACTATGATCCCTGGAGTCACTCACCTTTGTCACCGCATGTGAGGGTTATGTCTGCCCTTCAAGTAAACTAGTTTATCATAAAATGAGTCATATAGAGCCATACTGTAGCTGCATGAGTTGGACAACCAAAGCTAGTGAAAACTTAAACATGCATTTAATAATCTAGTCTATATTGGGCTACTATGGACAAGAGCTGCAATATTATTCCCAAAACAAAATGCTTCCTTAAACCATAACCCCCCCAACTTCACCCTCCTGCATATATGTAAGTTAGTAACATCAACAGTAGTGCTTAGTAGAACTTTATTGCATTAAAATGCATAGAACTAGATTCATCAGAGAGAAGAAAATTAAAAAAAAGATAGCGTCATGAACCCAATGGACAATGCACACAAAAAAACAATCCTGTGACATTAGCAGGTTTTAAATACATATAAAATGTCTGGTTTGCTCAACATTTTTGCATGCATATTTATTTATTTATTTCACAATTCAGAAAGTACCTTTGAGTCAAAGACTCAATTACAAAGGTTCCACATCACATTTAGTGGTACAATACAACAGTGAACATACTACAAAGTAGTACTCAAACAGACTTGCTACAGTGAATACGGTAAATAGCTAACAATCTGATTCGGAGTCGTTGTACAGAGTAAAAGCTAGGTAAATAGTTCCTGGACAGTAGCTGAGTAGGCCGCATGGATCAGGAGAGCTGGCCAGAGGCCATTGTCAGGGGAGGTCAGGTAGGTCAAGGACAGTCGCATGGGGTGGAGGACTGGAGGTGGTCTCTGAGAGCGACTTTGAAGGGGCCAATTCTGGTTTCATTTGTAAGAGCACTGGGCAGACAGTTCAACAAGGAAGGAGCCCTGTGACTGAAAGTTCTTTGGAATCGGGAGGTTCGACACCTGGGAACCGATAAGAGCATCTTTCCAGCATTACAGGTGTTTCTATGTATCAGGGCTGGTTGGATAATCACGGTGAGGCCAACAGGTGTGCGACCCAGGGCAATTTTTTTTGCCATGAGACATGTGTAGAACCGTATTCTATTGTCAAGGCTCAGCCAGTTTGTGGCAGAGCATAGCGAGCATGTGTGTGTGAAAGATCACAGCCAAGGACTAGATGGCAGATTTTGTTCAGGAGAGCCTGAGACAGCCTAGGGCCAAAGTGTTCACAGCTCCATAGATAAGAATTCCATAGTCAAGGAGGGAGGGAGAGGACCGAGGAGGAAACAGCAAGTCGAAGGGCTTCAGGAGTGAGACAGTGCTTGAAGCGATAGAGGAGATCGAGCCAGACATTGAGGGCAGTAGACAGGTGATGGATATGCTGGTGAAAGTTGAGGGCTGGGTCAAGGGTTATGCCCAGGTATTTGAAAGTATCCACTTGTTCAAGAGGGGTAAGATTGGCGGTAAGGATATGAGGGCAGAATGCCTTCCGGGAGTTCAGAGAATGAGAGAGTATATCACTTTGGTCTTCATGTAGTTTAGTGTAAGATGCTGTGTGGAGAACCATTTTTGGCATTAGAGAAGGAGGATTGGAGGGAGATATGTAGTATGGAGGGTCTGCATTGGAAGAAAAGAGGACAGCATTGTCGGCATATAGTATTAGATTGCCGAGCAGGACAAGGGGAGCAAGTTAAGGAAAAGACTGAGTAGAGGACTGAGGATGGACCCCTGGGGCACACCCAAGTGGACTGGTAGTCTACTAGATAGGGCAGTACCAATTTTGACCTGCTGGTACCAATCCAACAAGTAGTCTGTGAACCAGCTAAGGGCATCCAGGGAGAAACCGATGTTGGACAGGGTGTTAAGTAAAAGGAAGTGGTTGACCATGTAGAATGCCTTTGAGAGGTCAACAAATACAGCACCTGCGACGTGACCTCTGTTTAAGGAGGAGTAAGAGGTGAACTCCAAGAGGGCAGTCATGGTGCTGTGCTCTTTGTGAAAACCATGTTGCTGTTTACAGAGTAGGTCGTATTTGTTAAGGTTTTCGGTGAGCTGATCAGCGACAATACACTCAAGCGCTTTCAATGGGGGGGGATAGAGATGGGGAGCAGTTGTTAGTGAAAGTATGGTCCCTGCTTTTAAATATGGAGGTAATGGAGGCAGATTTCCAACAGGAGGGGATTTCCCCTTGACAGAGCGAACGGTTGAGAATATGTGTGAGAGGGTGGAGTACCTCTTGAAGTGTGAGCCAGAAAAGCCTCATGTCCAAGGAGTCACTACTGTAATTGGTGTTGCTAAGGACTTTCTCCAGATAAGGTTTGGCTGATGCAGGGTGATGCATCAAAAGTGGAAAGGAGGGGCAGTCGGAGGGGACCTTGTGAGTGGGTAGGGGAGGTCAAAGAAATTGGGGGGAGGACATGGGTGAGATTTGTGAAGAAGCGATTAAAGGCTGAGGCAATATAGGCGGGTTCCGAGGATAGGCATCCATCGACATCAATCAGGTTGGGGGGAATTTTGTGTCTTGCCACAGATGTCCTTAATATTATTCCAAAACTTGCACCCTGGCAGAGATGAGGGAGGCTTTATAATGCTTTTGCTTGGCATAGGGCCCACGTGCAGTTATTCTTGGCCTCCCTCTACCTTTGCCTGTCAGATGGCAGACCAGTCTCATTGGATATATACCATAGCAAGTCCCGTGTGCACATCAGGGTCAGAAGGCAGTAGGTGATCCAAGGGGCAGGATTGCCTTTGACCCTCCTTTTTGTAAGAGGGGCAAGAGAGTTACAGATAGCATTGAAGGTAAAAATAAAGAGGTCGAGGGCATAGTCAGGGTCGAGGGTGTCAGTTATGAGGGACCAGTTCAACGTACAGAGGTGGGATTTTAGGTGAGCAAGTTTGCCAGGCCCTAGTTTGCATTGCACTATAATTTTTAGGGGGTTCTTAGGAGCTTTGCATGACCAGGAACAGGGAACAGGGGAGTGGTCGCTTATGGCATTAGGGAGTACGGTGGTGCTTATGATCTTGTGTGGGCGATTAGTGAAAACCAGATCCAGTGGGGAGGAGGACCCAGTGCATTGGTTTAGGCGTGTGGGGGTGCAGACTACTTGAGTAAGGTTTTGGGCAGTAGCTGCATCAATGAGTGGGGTAGCAGTCCTGGCCAGCCAGTTGGTATTGAAATCCCCTAGTGCTATAATTTCATCATTTGACAGGAGGATGGCGAGGTAGGACAGGACAGAGTAAAAAGAAGCACACTGATTCCTAGGGGGAATTTAAACTGCTGTGATGAGAAGGGGGGGTTTGGGAGCATCCCAGGGTGAGTTTGAGGGTAAGAGCTTGGGGGCCGGAATCCAGCAGGGGAGGTTGGAGTAATTGACCATGCAAGGTGTCTTTAGCGTATATGGCGCAGCCCCACCCTCTTTTACCCTGGCGGTCAGCCCTGTAGAGGTTGTACCCGGTGAGGGTTATTGTCGAGTTTGGAATTTGGGGGACAGCCAGGTTTCACCCACAGCGATGACATCGGGATGATGTTGAAGGACCCATCCCTGGTAGTTGTCCCACTTTTTTAATAGGCTGTAGACGTTGATGGAGGCAATGAGAAGGCCAGAATGCCTGGTTAAGTCCAGAAGCATTTGCAGCAGGCGGGCCCGGGTTCAGGTGGATATTGCCAGACATTAGGAGGAGGAGAAGGAGGAGGGGGGATCTGAGGATTGAATTCCAGGCCAGTTTTTTGAAGCAGTGGGATTTGCATCTGAGGGATCCCTGAGTGATAGACCAAGTAGGAATGGGGAGAGTAAGTATGTGTGGGGTGGCCAGTGTGAGAGAGAGTGGAGAGGGGAAGGGGTCCTTAGAGCCTTTAGAGGTGGGAGACAAGGGACAGGAGGAGTGCAGAAGGTGCATCTGGCATAGTGGCAGTAGCTGTGGATTGTGGAGAGAGTAGGCAGAAAGGCGGCCTCATCAGAACAGAGGAATCTCACGTGAGTTGTTGGCTGAGGATAAAGGGAGAGCTGCCAGGTAGGCAGATAGTTGTCAAGGGGAAAGGGAGGATGATAATCAGGGAGAAAGGAGTGGGGAAGAGGGAGCACCAGGATCAGCAGAGTCAGATGATGCAAAGACATTGAAATAGTAGGAGGGAGACGCTAAGAGGGAAACGCCAGTAGGAGGAGATGAAATAATCAGAGCTACCTCTGGTGGTCAATTGGTATAGCCTGCTAATGGAGAAGCAGGCTGATTGGTTTAGACAATCATGGGATCCCTTATAAAAGGGAGAGTCAACTAAGGGTGGTGGTGGGGGCAGTGGGGAGCCAACGCAGTAGCATAGGTGGGGTGAACTTTGCTTGTCCGACGAGCGTCTTACAAATTGAGCTGGTGAGTCAGTCAAGAGCCGTACCTTCAGGATGTTTCAGCGGGGTGGGGGAAAGTATCAGTTCAGTAGCCCTCATGACCCTCAGGGCCTCCAATTCTGTGCCACCACAGACAGCTGTGAAGAAACAGGGAAACAAACAGGTGAACTTTATACAGGGGGGTGAGAGCAATGCAGACCTCAGCAGTGAAGTAGTACACCAAATGAAGGACAAGCCTAATCCTTTCTGCTGGCTACAGCTGCATAGTGATTAAGCTAAGTACAAACTGCAGGGCTTAGAGCATAAATATGTAAGCCTTCTTCTTAGGTACTGGCTAAACAACATAGGGGGAATTAAAGGCAATAAATTGTAACTCTGTGTCCCTACGGACACATAAAGGCAAAACTCTAACTTTAAATTACTGTAGACATGCATTAAGCTTTACAGTTCAGTGGTTAAAAGTTCAGTGGTTGAAAGACTATCTCCACAAGTACGACGACATAAACTGCTGGCAGTTAGGATTTAAAAAAAAAAAGCACCAGCTTTGCTTGTCTGACGAGCATCTTACAAATTGAGCCGGCGAGTCGCTCAAGAGCCATGCCTTCAGGATGTTTTGACGGGGTGGGGGAGGGCGTCAGTTCAGTAGCCCTCGTGACCCTTGGGACCTCCAATTCTGTGCCACCGCAGACAGCTTCAGAATGTTTCGGCGGGGTGGGGGAGGGTGTCAGATCAGTAGCCCTTAAGACCCTTGGGACCTCTGATTCTGTGCCACCACAAACAGCTTCAGGATGTTTTGGCTGGGTGGGGAGGGCGCAACTAGTAGCCTCGTGACCCTCGGGACCTCCAATTCTGTGCCACTGCAGACAGCTTCAGGATGTTTCAGAGGGGTGGGGAGGGCATCAGTTCAGCAGCCTCAGTGTCCCAGCAAGTTAAATTTTTTACATACGGGATTCAGGCAGTTTTTTAACTTACAGAGCTATGTGGTGTCCTCTGTTACATGTGCAACCATGTTTGGTGTCCACTGTTACATGCATAACATTGCAGGGGCTTTTTCTCAAGTTTGTGTTATTGAGTTATCACCACAACATAGTCCCTTTTTTCATTCTTGGGTCACAGTGTCTTGAAATGCTTAGTAAAATGCTTAGTAAAATAAAGTTAATAAAAGTAGTATTTTAACTTAAATAGTTGCATTGTGTCCACTGTTATACATAAAACACTGGGGTGTCCATGGTTTGCAGGTGGGAAATTCTGAAATTCTGAAAGTGGGCCTGTTGGAGGCCACTAATACCTGCACTAAGTCTCAATACAAGAAAGTGCAGTCCAGAAAACCTGCTGGTGGACTAGGGATGTACAGGAGAGAGTAAGGGAGAAAAGTAGTAGTAGTAAAAAGTTTTATTTCTGATATCAGAAACAGGATAACCCAGTTTAGCAGAAGCTAATTTACAATGGGGTCCTACTCACAAAAAATATCAGTTTCCACTCTTAAAAATACTGTAACATACATGTAAATAAATTCATACATAGGCAAAACAATTATTACAATAAGTGCAAATCTCTCAAATACAACAACTTTTGGAGACAGTGCAACCTTTCAAGCCAAGATCTTAATACATTCCAAGATGTTTTGTTAGTACATAATCTCAGGTGACCCGGCAATGAGTTCCACAATGTTGTACCCTCATATACATAGCAATGTTGGCCCCTCATTGTTCTCATAAATGGCACCCTAAAGTTTATTTCCCCTGCAGATCGCAATCCCTCCTTGAAATTCCACTCCTCCAAATACTCCATTACATATCCTGGTGCTTTTTTAAAGTAACAACAATGGGTCAAACACTGCACATGCATATTACGCCATTCCATCAGGGATATCCTATTTAAAGAGAGTGCAATGATGTATATTCTAGGTTGCATCTAAGATAAAATGTGCATATCTATTAAAAATAACATCTAACCTTCCCAAAGTGCATCTAGCAGCCCCACTGTACACAACATCGCCATAATCAATATGAGGAATTATCATTGAATTCACAATTTTTAATCTGGCTTCAGATGAAAGGCAGTCTCTGTGTTTATACAGTATCCCCAGCTTCTTAGTCAACTTTTGTATCAGATTATCAATATGAAAGTCCCAATTACAATGGGAGTCCATCCAGACTCCCAAATATGTATAACAATCCACAAGGGCCAGGCTACACCCATCCAATGTTTTTATATCTAAATTCAGGGATACTTTCTTATTTGAAAATAACATTACCTGTGACTTTATGGGGTTTGATACCAACCCATGTTCCAAAAATATGTCTGCAATATATTAAAATGTTTTTTTTGTAGTTTTCCTGTATGTACCCCACAGATATTCCTGCAAGATACAATATTGCATTGTCAGCATACAAATGGTGTCAGACATCATTCATCAGGTGTCCGATTTGTATATATATTAAATAGAACGGGCCTAACACTGACCCTGTGGTACAGCAGATTTAATATTCAAGTAACTGGATACAAAAATTATTACCTAGTTTAACCCTCTGTTGTCTCCCATTCAGGTAGCCATGGAACCAATCCAGGGCCCCTGGCTGAGCCAACAGATCTCAAGTTCTCAATTAACACCAGATGGCCTAAGGTGTCAAAAGCTTTTGATGGATCTATAAATAGCCCCAACCAGGAGGCCCCTATCTATGGCCACCTGGATGCCCGACATGACCTTAACAAGTGTTGTAGCAGTACTATGCTGTACCCTAAAACCCGATTGATATTTATTGTACTTTTTGTTACTTTCAATATAGCCATTTAATTGAGAAAGCACAATTTTTTCAAACACCTTTGAGGTGACTGAAAGCAATGATATTGGTCTATAATTCCACATGTCATTTTTCTGACCTCCCTTGAACACTGGTATCACCTCCACCTGTTTCCAGGCTAACGGGTAGGTACCAGTAGTCAGTGAAAAGTTAAAGAGGTCAGCCAATATTGGAGATACCAATGGTGCAGTAATTTTAAGCAAAAAGGATGGGATCCCATCTGGACCTTGGGCCATATTTGTATTCAATTTTAATAACTCCCTAAAAACCTGATCAGTTTTGAAAATGGAAAAATGGTCCATTTTCTGCCCTCTTTTCTTGATCCTTTTTTTGCTGTATTACACCAGGAGAAAAAGATGTATTAATCTGAGAAGACCCCATATCAATAAACATCTTGTTTAGTATGACAGCTGTCCTATCTGAAAGTTTCAATGGATCATTATCTACCATAAAAACATTAGGTAACTCTGAGATCTTATTTCCTTGTAGTTTTTAACAATATTCCAAAAGTCCCTAGGTTTTTCAGACTGTTCAATTCCCAAGCCTGTTAAATGAAAATTGGATGTTGTTTTCCTTATTTGTGTAATGTACAAATTAAGTGCAGCTCAGTATTTTCCCAAAGCACACTCTCATTTCTTTTCTTTGCTAACCTCCATGCTGCATCCCTTTTTTTATGACAGATTCTTAACTTCACAGTGTACCAAGAAGAATTCTTTTTTACTTTCCTACTTTGAATAGGGGCAAAAGTATCACATACAGAAATAAATTCACAGCAAAAATTTGACCAAACACTATCTATATCAGGAATCAGAGTCAATCTATTCCAATTTCTAGATTCCAAGTCAACCATAAAGGATGTATAATCCAAATTCTTAAAATTTCAATAGGATTTAACTTGGGAAGTACCCAGTTGCTTGTCTGTTTTCCTAACACAAAAGGTAATCTGATGGTCACTAGAAGAATCTGGTAATACCCCAAATACTAAATATTTAGTAGGGTCAGATGTGAACATTAGGTCCAAAATAGTGGAGGAATTGGGAGATTTGGCATTCAATCTTAAAGTATTAGTAATTAATTGAGACAATCCCAACGTTGTCTTAAAACCCATTAATTTGCTGGTAGGTGATACCCTAGCCCAATCAGTATTCATATCCCCCACAACCATGAGTTCATGGCTCTCCCTGTAGGGAGACAGAAAATCTTGGAGGACAAGAAATTGTTGATCATCACCCATTGGGGGAAGGTAACAACCCACCAGCAATAATGGTCTACAATACGGAATTTTTATTTCCAAAACTACTCTTTCCATGCCTGGTGTACTGACACAGTTCAAATGTTTAATTTCCAATGCTGTAATACCACAGACCAAAATTCCCCCTTCCCTTTTCCCATGGTCATGCCTCCATATTTGATAACCAGATATCCAAATCTCTTCATCTTGCACTTTTTTACTTAACCAAGATTTGGTTATTATTATGACATCTGGTCTATATTCCAAAATCCACTCTTGTAGCATGTCAAATTTTGGGACAATGCTCCTAGCGTTTAACTGAACAAACAAGAGTTTACTGTTTTTAGAATATCAGCTGTATATATATATATATATATATATATATATATATATATATTCTCATCACATGGCCCTGGATTTAAATGAATGTCATCTGACATCATTAAACTAAAATTATGAGTATTCTCAATTTAGCAACCATTCCATACTATTTTATGAGAAATTTTTGCATCATAAGGCAAACGTAGTCCTTGTAATTTGCCTCATAATTCAATTTCCATTTACCTGCTATCAAGGCAGCCAATTTACAGAAAATTGAACATTGTGTTTGGGCTACCACTGGGCAATTGGTCTCGTTTATTTCCCCAAAAAAGTTTGAAAACAAATTTAAAGTATCCCCATATAGTTTAATAGATGTTTTTCCCAAGCTAACCCCTGTCATGTTTCCATGCTTAGGGTATGTAAGGGTGCAAAGCATAAATTACACTGTCACCAGACAGATAATTAGTTTTTTACCCATAATGTATGGTCAAAGTGAAACCTTATAAAACTTTCATATATAGGGTTATTGAAATAGGTTTTGGTTTCCTAAACAGCTACCTATAGCACCATAAAGCTTCCTTTAAAATTTACAGCAGGTAGATTTAAAAATAAAGACAATTTACTACCACTAGACATTTATAAACTTTCTAAATCAATGTTATTCAGTCTCTTTGTGCAATATGAATCAACTTCGCAAACTATCACTACAAATTAAAACCCTAACTACTACCCTAGCTTTTTTTAAGTATGATAGATCTTATAACTTTCTCACCTGCCGAAAGTACAAGAAAGCCCGTAAGGAGAAGGACAGGGAAGAGTACTATATGAAGTCAAAGGAGGTGAGCAGGGTGGTAAGGGCAGCCAAAGCAACCAAAGAACCAAGGTTGGCACAGGGGATCGGGGAGGAGGAGAAGAAATTTGTTTTACATACATCAGGGAGAAGAGGAAGTGTAGGGGGCAGATCACAAGGTTAAAAAAGGAGGATGGGTAGCTGGCTCGGTGGCGCTGAGGGTGAAGGCACTGGACACCACACCTCATGCCACACTGGTGACCTGGGTTCAGGAACCAGCCCGGGCCATCAGAGGTCAGCAGGGGAGGACTGGGATTGAGCATCCACTGACTGCTCTCCTAGTCCTTGGGTGGGCTGGAGATCTTCACCGCACTGTAGCAGCTCCTGGGGATGCCATGGGGCACTGCAGGCATCAGAGATAGTAGAGAGGGAGCACAATCTACATCATCACGTTGTGCCTGGATGTCATTGCATGTCCACACTTCAAGGGACCAAGAAAAGAGGAAAATGTCTGGGCACCGTGCAGCTTGATGGCTGTGCTCCGAGCCACCAGGAGGGTCCAGGGCTGTCCTGGCTGGCAGAGGCAGAGGGAGCCTCAGCAGGATGGCAAGATGGTCATCCTGGATCCTCCTGGGTGCAGTTTGTACTACCCAGCTCCGGAGGCAGAGCCGGCTGGATGCCCCAAGCCGAGATTATTGCACATGGCACAAGCGAATAAATACATAATAAAAAAAAAGGAGGATGGGTGGGCAGAAGAGGGGTAAAGCAGGCTGTGGTACTAAATGGGTACTTCTGCTCTATCTTTACAAGGGTAATGAATGGTCAAATTCCACAGGAGGGTGTTAAGGTAAAAGGTGGGGAGAGGGGATCACTAACATGTGATGAGATACCGGTGGAGAGAGTTTGGGAGGGCATTAGATCATTAAGGACAGACAAGGCCCCAGGTCCAGATGGGATCCCCCCCCCAGAGTCCTAAAAGAGTTGGCAGATGTCCTGGCAGCACCTCTGATGCAGTTATTCAACTCCTCCCTCCAAATGGGAAGTATACCATTGGACTGGAGAATGGTGCCCATAGTGCCCCTCCATAAGAGCAGGTCAAGGGTCTAGCCAGGAAACTATAGACTGGTCAGCCTGACATCCATAGTGGGGAAACTATTGGAAAGTATATTGAAGGAAAGGCTGGTGAAGTTCTTGGAGGCAAGTAAACTTCAGGATGTCAGGCAACACAGTTTTGCCAAGGGGAGATCTTGTCAGACTAACCTGGTGGAATTTTTTGATTGGGTGACAAGATCTCTGGATGGTGGTAGGCCAGTTGATGTTTTATATCTAGACTTCAGTAAGGCATTTGACTCAGTGCCACATGGGGGACTGCTGGGCAAGCTGATTGACTTGGGGGTGGGGTAAAGGTTGGTGAGGTGGACTGGGAACTGGCTAAGCGATAGACAACAGTAGGTGGTGGTAGAATGGGAGCTATCTACACCCAAAAGGGTCATTAGTGGGGTCCCTCAGGGTTCGGTTCTGAGTCCATTGTTACTTAATGCTTTTATTTCAGACATTGCGGTGGGAGTTTAGAGTAAGATGAGCCTGTTTGCTGATGACTCCAAACTAGGTGTGGAGGTGGACAGTGAGGAGGGAAGGAATGCACTCCAGGAAGACCTAGAAAGACTAGAACAGTGATCAGTCACATGGCAAATGGGATTTAACATTAGGAAGTGCAGAGTACTTCGCTTGAGAGTTAGAAATCCAGGGTACAGCTACAAATTGGGGGGGGGTACAGTTAACCGTCTTGTAGGAAGAAAAAGATCTGGGAGTAGTGATAACTGGTAAAATGAATCACTCAGGACAATGCAGGAAAGCAGGTTAAGGCAAACAGAATGCTGGGGTGCATTGCTAGGAGGATCACTTCAAGAAGGGAGGAGGTAATTGTGCCACAGTAAAAATCTGTGGTGAGGCCGCACTTGGAGTACTGTGTGCAGTTCTGGCACCCTTACTTAAAGAAGGACATTATGCTCCTGGAGAAGATCCAGAGGAGAGAGTCTAAGATGATCTTTAGAATGGGAGATAAGCCCTATGTGAAGAGACTTATGGAGCAAAACATGTACTCCCTGGAAGACAGAAGGGACAGAGGGGACATGATCAAGTCATTTAAATACTTGCAAAGCATTACTAGAGTAAACACAGAGGGGGTGTTCAGACTGAAGGGAGAAGGGACCATGAGGGGTCATAGCTTGAAACTGATTGGAGGCAAGTATAGAAGAGACCTGAGAAAGCATTGCTTCATGGAAAGGGTGGTGATGCCTTGGAATGCATTACCTGAGGAGTTGGTATCAAGGGAATCAGTGAGAAGTTTTAAGAAGGGATGGGATAGCTACATCAGCTGGGTACAGGTAAGCTGGGTAGAGACCAGGGGGACTCTGAATGGAAGTCAGGGGAGGGATGGAAGGGAGAGGGGAAGGGCAGCAGCAGTTATCAAACTATGAGCTGCATCAGAGAAAGCGCGATAGACCTCAAGGCCTAATCTGCTGGCATTTTGTATGTTCAGTATGTTACACGCCAGAGAGCTGAAGGTGCTTTTTCCAGGTCATTGTTAGGGAGTTATCTCACAGTACAGTCCCTTTTACTCTTGAGTAACAGTGTCTTGAAAAGCGTATCAAACTTAATTTATTCTGAATTTGAAAGTTGACCCTCATGTCACACTTTGGTAACCCTTTTTTTTTATTTGAATTTCTGGTTATGCTCCTGCCTCTCAGCCTTTGAATTTCTCAGGCCCTGCAAGCAACCCCCAGCTTCCTGGTCTGGTCACCTACCTCCATGGAGCCCTGGCTGTTGTCCTGAATGGGGTCAGGGTGGGGGGTCCCTGAAATTCTTCGATTTGTCTGGCAGGTGCCATGATCCTATGAGAGATGAAGGCCAGGGAACTCCCATGGCCCGTCATTGTGGAGGTGCTGGGGCCATTTTCCTTGGTTTTCTTCCCGAGGATGTCACCTGCATGGACATCAATGCGAGCCCACACACACCTGTGCACATGTCCGCTACAGACATCAGTAATGTCCCCACTCTCCCCATCCACCCTCCACCCGCACTACCACCTGTGGTCACCCAGGTGGCAGTATTATGGTGGGGGATGGAACCCTCTCTCCCCCCGAGGCAGCGAGCATCCTCTGGGATGCTCAATCCTCCTCCCACCAGACAGTCCCCAACAACCCAAGCTCGTTTCCGAACTTGGGTCGCTAGCATCATGAGTGGTAGTGCTACCACTGAGCCGACGGGCTGGCTTTGGTAGTCCATTTTCATAGACATATCCATATGCAATTGTTACGCATCCCAGATATTTAGCTTTATTAGAAGCCTTTCCATTTCAGTGGAATTTTTCATAACAACCACAAGTGGCCTAGGGTTGTTCTTCCAGTTCAGCTGTCTGTAGGCATTTATGAGATTTTGCGTAACATCTGATTGCAGCACAGTCTGCAGAAATTTGGAAAAGTAGCCAGCTGTATCATCTCCTTCCAGGTGCTCATGAATGCCTAGAAGCCAATGATTAGCCACCCTCAATATGTTTTTGAAACTTTCCAGTCTCAGGCACTACAGGTTATTTTCTTTGATGACCCCCCTCCCCAAGGATGCCATCATTTCCCTTCCCACTGTGTCTTGCACAACCGTTAGTGTTTCTGCAGAGGCTTCCACAATGTGTTCCACTCTGGTTAGCCACTAGTTGAATCCTTCAACTTTCTGGTCAAGGTTCCACATAGCATTAATGGCCTGTGTACAGGTTAGTCCCACCTCTTTCAAAGTTGTACTGAAGGCACCTGGTGGTGCTGTCATGGTAGAGAGGCCTCTGTTGCATATACCTCCTTTTGTTTTCTTCCATTGCCCATGCCACCTCTAGTATTCCAACCAATTATACCACAATAAGCTACTGTTTTTTAAAACCAAAATTTGCTGGTCACTTTTTTGCAGTAAATGGTAGTAAACCATGTATGTTTTTTCTCAAGAAAAGTGCTACCTTGGGGTTATATTTTTGCGTCTAGAATCAAAGGAATCAGGAGTTCCAGCTAAACTTGTCTTTCCTGGCTGGCTGCTGGTTCTGCATTGTACAGTGTATTCAACCGTTATTGTTGACGTACTTCAGTCAAAATCACAATGCTACCCACAAAACAAATCGAAGTACCAATAGTGATAAAGGTACTGAATAAGGTCAGCCAAGTGCGAAATAATCATGTATTAAACTTCAATATGCTGTAAGTGCATTCAAACCACCGATCCTTTTCCTGCTTAACAAACACACATTCAGTGTGCCACTGAGCTGCAGGGAAGGTAATTGCATTTCTTGTGGTGTAGAGGTATGTCACAACCTACAAATCAAGGGAATGGGGATCTAAACTCAAAAGGTGATATATCTTTGTTGCTCTTAGGTAAATGTACTTCTCAAATATAATTTACTATTCCAACTCCACACTATCATGAATCGCCACTAAAGTGAGTTTCCATTTTACAAAACAATAGAAACAAATGTTTAAAGGGACACCATCAGACCCTAATCAGTGAAATTTCAGCCTGCATCTTTGGAACTTTCTATTGCTATTACATGCTCATCAGGAATGTTCTTTATGTGCAGTCTGTCTGTTTGGTGCAGTTTTTAACCGTTTTTTTACTTTTCTGTGTTTTCTCTGTGGTCCGCCCAAGTTCCCAAGTGCGAGAGTAACTTGCACATGCACTTAGATACATAGATACATAGACACTGTCAGCAGATAAGGGCCTATGGCCCACCCAGTCTGCCCATTTGAGCTTGTAAGTTCCCTTTATGTTTTTCTTTAAGTCAGTTGCCCCTTAACCCTGACCTCCAGAATTCTCTTATGTCTATCCCGTGCATTCTTAAATACTGTGATTGTTTCAGCCCCCACCACTTCCTCTTGTATGGTGTTCCACTTGTCTACCACCCTTTCTGTGAAGAAATTCTTCCTCAGATTTCCTCTGAATCGCCCTCCCTCCAACTTCATCCAATGCCCTCTAGTCCTGGAACATCTTTTTCACTGGAAAATAGTGTATTCCTGCACCCTGTTCCTCCCTGTAAGGTACTTGTATGTCTCTATCATATCCCCTCCCTCCTCTCCTCCAGGGAGTACATATTCAAGTCCTCCAGCCTTTCCTAATAGGACTTGTGATGCAATCCCTTTACTATCTTTATTGCCCTCCTCTGAACCTTCCCTATCCTATGTCCTTATGTAGGTAAGGTCTCCAGAACTGTACACTGTACTCCAGGTGGGGCCTCACTAGTGTCTTGTATAGTGGAATTATGATCTCCTTTTCCTGCTGATGATGCCCCTGCCTATGCATCCCAGCATCCTATTTGCTTTACCTGCTGCCTTGTCGACTGTTTCTACCTTGAGGTCATCAGAGATGATAACCCTAAGGTTTCTTTCCTGCTTGGCGCATGCTATATCCTCACCCCCCAACTGATATTTTGTTCCAGGGTTTTGTGCCCCATATGCATTATCTTGCACTTCTTTGCATTGAACTTCAACTGCCAAACTCTTGACCATTCTTCAAGCTTCTGCAGGTCCCTCCTCATTCTGTCTACACCCTCTGGCATGTCTACTCTGTTACAGAGCTTTGTGTTATCAGTGAACAGGGAAATTCTGCCTTCTAGGTCCTGCGCAATGTCACTGATGAAGACATTGAATTGAACCAGTCCCAGCACTGATCCCTGTGGTACCCCACTGGCCACTCTTCCCTCTGTGGAGTGACAGCCATTTACCACCACCCTCTGTGTCCTGCTACCCAGTCAATTACCCATCCACCATACTACTGTTCTGCCCACTCCCATACTCCCACTTCTTGCACATTCAGTGTGGCATGCACACCCGTGCACGCTCCTATACTTATCTTATTGGGTCTGCTTGTTAGCTATGCTAATAGCATAGTAAATACTCATCCAAACCAAAGCTCCTCATTTTGCTTTGTGGGTGCCAAATATAAATTAATATGTATCCTATGCATGTCTAACTTCTATATAAGGTTCTTGGATGAAACATAGACCGCAGTAACTTTGATAGTTTTTATGTTACATGGGGCTAGTGCACCGAAATCTGTATGCTATCTCAATCATGTTAGTAAATATGCATCCAAAACCATAGTTGTTCATTTTATTTTGTGGGCCTAAGGAAGCTTGGATGAAAGATAGTCAGAAATAATTTTTTAAAGTAGATTGGATGCTTAGATTAGTGTGCCCATTACTAAAGCGTAGTCAGTAGTAAGTTTATAGCTTTTACTTTTGTCTCTTTGTATAAAGTGCAGAGAACTCCTGTGGTACCTCAATTATACAGCTACTTTTCTTTATGCACTTGAGCGGAGGGGGCTACATGGTATGCCAGTGGTGGAGAGCTCTGCTTCAACAGAAAACTTGTTGCAAATGCCACAGCAACATTTGAACTTTTTTCTCCACCAAAAGATTAGCTATCAGGGAACCATGGTTATAAGACTGAAGCACTGGGCTGCTATGGCCACAAAGCAAGTGTGTGACTTTAGTGGAGATGAACCTGTAGCCTCTTTATTTCACCATTATGTCTGGAGTGTAAAGCTTGAATGTTGCTCTGGCATGCAGTCTAACAAAAGCCTCACATTTGAGAAGGCTGTCACTATGACCTGACAATGTGAGGCTGCACAGACATATCAGTCAGATCTCTGCTTAGGGACAGGGCAAGAGGCAGAGTACATTATGGCTGGATGCCATGTAGAGTAGATGTTTTGCTACCCGGAGGAATCCAAAGAAACCCAGTCCTACTCTAAAAGTGAAGCAGGATCAGTGATGTAAGGGAAACCTCAACAGGGAAAAGACACACAGAAGCAGTGCTGGGAGGTGCAGTGAGATGCGTCACACCCAAAAGCCCAGTGTACAGCCAAAGATATCACCTGCCATGCATTTCATAAGGTGGAACACTAGAAGAATGTATGTCTGTCAAAATGAATGGAGCACAAATCCCAAGAAGGGCCAGAGCATGACACTGAATGTGCCTTTTTGAGATCAATTCAGGCTTCAGGAATGGGCTAGAAAACAACTGTCCCCGTCAACAAGGTACAGGTGGAGTTCAAGATGTACAGAGGTGCAAAATGTCAGAGATGTGTCAGAAATCTTTTACAAGAGACTGGGTGGTAAGCATCACATACCCTTGAGGGCCACAAGTAAAGTCCTGATGGGGCTAGGAAGACACATCCTGGATGTGTTTTAGTGTTTTAATTACTACCATTGTAATCAAAACAGGAGAACATTTAGGTTGTGAGGAACCTTCATATCCCATTACTAGGCAGGCAAGCAACCAAAAGCATCATCTTCTTGCCAGACAAGACAATGTAAAACACATTAGATAGACTAAGGAATTCACAACTTTATTCAATGGTCTAGGAAAACTCAAAGAAGAGTACCACATCCAGCTTACACTAGGACCATGCCATTCTTACTGGCAGAACCAAATGGATCCCAGTTCCACTGATGCCCAAAGTCAAAGAAGAACTAGAAATAATGAAGAACCTGAGAGTGATCCTCAGCTTAAGAGAGCCAGAGACTGTGTACTGGAATGGTAGTGGTCTTGAAGCTGAATGACACAATACAGATATGCATCAACCTTGCCAAGCTGAGTGAGTTGGTTAGATGACAGACTTCATTCTTCCTCTGTGGAACAGATGCTGGGGATGCTGAGAGATGCCCTTCTTCAGCAAGCTTAATGCAATGAAAGATTTTGACAGATACAGTGGCGTGAAAAGTATTTGCCCCTTCCTGATTTTCTCTATTATTGCATATTTGTCACACTGGATGTTTTCAGGTCTTTAGAGAAAATGTAATATTAGATAAAGGGAACCTGAGTGAACAAATAACACTTGTTTTTTTTTTAATTTCACTTATTTAATGAAAAAGTTAACCAACACCAACTGGCACTGTGTGAAAAGTAATTGCCCCTTTACACTTAATAACTGGTTATGCCACATTTAGCTGCAATGACTGCAACCAAACACTTCCTATAATTCAATATCAGTCTTTCACATGCTGTGGAGGAATTTTAACCCACTCTTCCTCACAGAACTGCTTTAATTCAGTAACATTTGTAGGTTTCGAGCATGAACTGCTCATTTCAGGTCCTGCCACAGCATCTCTATTGGGTTTAAGTCTGACTTTGATTAGGCCACTCCAAAACTTTAATTTTACTTCTTTTAGCCATTCTGATGTGGACTTGCTTTTGTGTTTTGGATCATTGTCTTGCTGCATGACCCAACTACGCTTCAGCTTCAGCTGATTGAAGGATGACCAGACATTCTCCTTAAGAATTTTCTGGTACAGAGCAGAATTCATGGTTCCTTTAATTATGGCAAGTCACCCAGGTCCTTAGGCAGCAAAGCATCCCTCACCATCACACTACCACCACCATGTTTGACTGTTGGTATGGTGTTCTTACTGTGGAATGCTGTGTTTGCTTTACGCGAGACATTATGGGATCCATGTCGCCCAAAAGTTCCACTTTGACTCATCTGTCCATAGAACATTTTCCCAAAAGGCTTGTGGATCATCCAGGTGCTTCTTGGCAAATGAGAGATGAGCGTTTATGTTCTTCTTGGTTAGCAGTGGTTTCCGCCTTGCTACTCTCACATGAAGCCCATTTTGCCCAGTCTCTTCTGATTGTGGAGTCATGAACACTGACCTTAGCTGAGGCAAGAGAAGCCTGCAGTTCTTTGGATGTTGTTTTAGGATCCTTTGAGACTTCCTGGATGATTTACGCTGCACCCTTGGAGTAATTTTGGCAGGCTGCCCACTCTGGGAAGATTCACTACTGTTCCAAGTGTTCTCCATTTGGAGATTATGGCTCTCACTGTGGTTCGATGGAGTCCCAGAGCCTCAGAAATAGCTTTGTAATCCTTTCCAGACTGATAGAGGGTAACAAATTTTTTCTGATCTTTTCAGGAACTTCCTTTGATCATGGCATAATGTGCTTGTTGAATCTTTGTGCTGGCAAAGTGACTCTGATGGTAAGGGTCAAAATAAGTGAGGTTTATATTGAGCAGGGCTGGCTGTAATCCACTGGCTGTGTTCAATCAGCTGACTCTAATTATCCCTTTAATTGGGTTGATTTAACTAGGGGCAATTACTTTTTCACACAGTGCCAGTTGGTGTTGGTTAACTTTTTTCATTAAATAAATGAAATAAGTAAAAAAAAAAGTGTTATTTGTTCACTCAGGTTCCCTTTATCTAATATTATATTTTGTCTAAAGACCTGAAAACATCCAGTGTGACAAATATGCAATAATAGAGAAAATCAGGAAGGGGGCAAATACTTTTTCACGCCACTGTATGTCTGTCAGAGGCATCAGAGTAACTGACCACTTTCATTATACCCTATGGACGCTACTGTAGTCAAAGACTGCCCTTTGCATCTCATCTGCCCTTGAGCACTTCCAAACTATAATGTACCCAGTACTGGAAGGCTTAAATGGGTTTTATACAACAAAGGCAATACTGTTGTTTCAGTCACACAAGAAAGGAACACAGTCAGATTTATGCAGACTTGAGAAAAGTCCAGGGTGCAGAAATTACATTGAATGCAAAGAAATGGTAATTTGGGAAAGCCAAGGTCTGATTCTAGGACAGTTAATCTCACAGAAAGTAGTAAAGCCTTACCCAGAGAAGCTGACAAGCCGACAGAGGATGACAGGTCCTACTGTACAAATGTGTTGAAGTTCCAGGTTTCTCAGGAATGGTCAACCAACATGGAAAAGTCATACCAACCCTAGCAGAGAAAACAAACCCTAGAAGAATGTGTATCACAGGTGAATCAGCGGATTTGGGGTCTACTGTAGCTCAAGATCAGGATTTGAAGCTCGTAAAGTAGAACTCATGGCTCTGCAAACCCAAGCCTTGTTCAGTCCCAGCAAAGAAACAAGTTATGGCAGATGCAACATCTGTTGGACTAGGAGGAGTCCTTGTACAGAAACACAGAAACCACTAGAAACCTGTTGGATGTGCCTCGAAAGTGTTAATTTCAACAGAGCAATTCAAATTGAAAAAGAGACACTTGCCTTTGTGTGAGCATGTAGATGCTTCAGTTGTTATTTTGTTTTGTGGGAGCACATTTTATTCTAGAGACAGACCACAAATCTCTAGTAAGTCACTTAAGCACTAGGATCCAAAATGACCTTCTCTGCAGCTCTTCGTGTGTTTTATGACATACACCTATACACAAACATGAAGAACATGAAATGAGGGCTCTCACTGGACAATGCAAACACTCCATATAGCACAACTCTGACCAAACAGGTGCGAGACAAACTGCAGGACTCACACGCGGCTCATGATCAAGTAAACATCCCAAACTTCCAGTCCAACAGGTAAAGCCCAAGCATACCATATAGACTGTATAGTACACTTAAAATTTGGCTCCAGTGTCACTGTATACACCGTTAGTCTTTGGTGCTGGGAGATGGTGGATTCTTTACCTCTGAGAGAAATGTGCTGAACCAAGGAAGCTTGGACCTCCATTCTGTAATATTATTTTGCATTTTGTAAAGCTAGCATCGGTAAGCCATCTGTGTCAGCCCAGTTGCAGAATCACAAATAACTTTCTTGGCTAAATTACATAAGGTACTGCATTGAGTTTCTTCTTTATCTCCAAATAACCCTGGATGAATTCCATGGTGAGGAGGTCTGAGATAAAGGCTGGTGGCCGGAGCAACAGAAGCTGCAACACTGGGTGGAGAACTGGAGACTGAGAGAGTAATGCCGATCAACAGAAGCCAAGAGTGAGGAGCAAACTCAAGGAACCCAAAGGAGTGAAAATGAAGATGAAGTGCTGCAGTGTAGGATGCCATGTCAGCAGCCAGTTGAAATCTCTGGAGTGAATCATAGAATGAAGGAGCTGAACAGGGAGATAGAAAAGGAGCTGGAAAAAATAATATAAACAAGCATTTGTCAATGCCGAATGTTCGCTTGCTGGTATTGGCATTGGTAGTGCAGGAGTTAGAGAGATGCATAATAGGAACGGCAGTGAAGTATTGAAGTAACTCCAACCCCCACCCCACCCCACCAGAGAGACTGACAGGCATTGGGAGTGTGCTTTTGGGTCATCGGCCATAACACTCATGCCATTCTACCTCACCCCACCCTGCAGACACCGACAGGTGTCATAGTGTACCTTAAAGTCTTTAGCTATTGCGCTCACCACATTCCATAAGGAAATAAGCTGAGATGGGTGCAGTATAGGAGAATGGGGTGAACGTTAGGGCCGACGACCCCAAGGCACACCTCGATGCCTGTCAGTCTGTACAGGGTGGGCATTACAGTTGGAAACCCTAACGTCCCAGGTGTTTGTTGGTAGTTTTGCTCCAAATTTTCAACATGGGATTCTTGGGACCCCACCTCATGAACAAGTAGCAGTATAATTTCTTTACTCAGTCCCACAAGGATTTCACACAGTGAGTGTGCCATTCAGTGCCACATGTCTGAAAACACATTTCAGGCAGGACGTGAAAAATGACAGCTGTACTGTTCATGAGAAGGTGTGAAGAAATGGCAATGTTGAAAATCTGGAGTGAAAATGTGAAAAGTGGCAAAGTTACGAGTATATGTATACGAGGGTGCTGTGTGACCAGGGGTCCTGGTGTGGAATGGATGTCTATTTGGTGAACATTGTCAAGGGATGGAGGGGATGCCACTAGACTACCGGGATGATTACATACTGTGTTTGCTGGAGGTATGTTTGTAGTGGCTGCTTGTCTGTGTCTGTAGCTTAGTTTTTGTGGATTTACATGGTTTTCTGCTTGGAGTAACTACACCATTCTTGCTCACTACATCCGTGAAAGTCTCCTGAACTGAATTTCTGCAAAACATCACAACCAGGTATCTGCATTTTTCATTTAGAAATCAACTTTTTGGAAGCTATCCCAAGCAAAACATAAGTCAAGCAATTAAGTCTGACAAACTCAGTGACTCCAGGTCTGCTTGAATCCACATTTTCGTCTGACCTGCTCCATGATCTGTATGTTGGCTTTTCAACAACCTCTTTGAATGACAAAGAAGCATGCAGACAAAAGGATTTCACATCCTGCATATGCACAGGCACAGTTCATCACCTGCAGGAATTCTAACACATTCTGTGACTCTGGACCTCAGCTGTTGATAATTCCTTTTGGCTTATGACTTAACCACCAGGTATCTACAAGATGCTGAAATCCTTTCTCCTACAAATTCTCCTTATATTGCTTCTGCTCTCAGGAAATGTTCATCCCAACCCAGGACCACCTGAGCAGCCAGCAGTGGCACCAAGCAGAGGGACAGGGACACTCACCATGGCATCCATCAATGCCTGCAGCATCCTCAACAAACTTGACTCCCTCCAAACATGGATTCTACAGCACAACCCTGATGTCCTCTCAGTTGTGGAAACATGGCTAAACCCTAAAATCCCTGATACCTCAGTCTCTATCCCTGGCTACTGCATTTTCAGGCAAGACAGGATTGCCAAGCGGCGGGGCTGCGCCATCTATCTTAAGGATACCCTATGGGTCACATCATCCCATCCCCAGCCTGAGAAACTCCTCTCAGGTCCTCACAATCAAAATCCTCCTTGGTGCACATAACAAGGAACTCACTGTCATCTCGGTTTACCTACCCAAGAGACCAGGCTGCTGGCTTCCATAGCATCATGGAATATCTAAGGGTCCAGCAACATATTTCTGAAACCATAATCATGGGTGATTTAACATTAACTGGCTCTCCACTGAGGCCGCTACCTATAAGGATGCAGCCATGCGCATCACCTCACTCAACTGGTCAATGCCCCACTAGGTGTAACTATAGGACAGGCTCCTTACACTTCTAGACTGGATTCTATCTAACCACCCTGAACGCATCTCCAATGTTTCTGTACTCCCAGATACAATAAGTGACCACTCACCTGTCATCTGTTCCTGGTCAAACAAATACCACAAGCCCCCTCCCAAGCTTATCTATGCCAGGGTTATCAAACAAGGGCACCTCCAGCTGTTAAAATCCCATCTAACTAGGCTGAACTGGGCAGTGCTTGACTCCTCAATGACACCAACAAAGCTCTGGACCTATTTATCAAACATTTCAACGAAGCCTGTGACATCTATGCACCAGGGAAAAAGATGAAGGTCAAAGGACAGACCAACCCCTGGGTTACTACTGACCTTTTAACTCTGCTCAAGCACAGAGACCACCTCTGGCATTGTGCTTGTGCAACTCCAATGCAAGTAAACATACAATTATACAAAGCAGCCAGAAATTATTGCACTCAAAGAATACGGAATGCTAAATGCAGCTATTACAAAGAGGCTCTGACCAACTCTTGGGGCCAGGGAAACAAATTCTGGAACAACATGAAAGAACTCACAGGCAAGGATCCTAAAGCACCACCCACTATGCTCAACCTTCATGGCACTCCTACACTCGACCTAGGTATCATCACCAGCACTTTTAATAATGCATTTACAAACCTGGACAGTGTCCTTCCACCAAATTTTTTGATGACCTCCCCTCCAGCTCCTCCCAAGTTACCCCCCAACTAGAACGTACAACCCCAAAGTTTTTTTTAAGGAGGTCCCACCACAAGTAGCTAGAAAATACATTCAAAAGGCCATCGGCAAACAAGGGTACAGTGGTGACTCCCTTGACCTGAAACTGCTGGCACAAGTCCTCGATGAAATCTTAGAACCACTTACAAAGATCTTTAATCTCTCGCTTAGTTTGAGCCATTTCCTCTCTCTGAAGAAAGCCACTGTCACACCAGTTCACAAAAGCGAGATAGGACACTGCACACCAATCACGGACCTATCTCACTTCTCCCCACTGTCCAAAGCGCTGGAGCGAATAGTGTCGGACCAACTAGCTGAATTCCTGGATAAGTACAATGTACAGTGCCCAGAGCAGCATGGCTTCAGAAAAGGCACAGCACCACCACTGCACTACTGAATTTACAACCTTCATCCATGCCATGTTTGACAAAGGGAATTGTGGAGGGCAGTATTTATAGACCTTACCAAGGCATTCGACAGTTAACCACCCCCTACTGCTCAAGCAACTGTCCTCCATTGGGATCTCCAGTGATGCCTTCCATGGTTCACCAGCTACCTTGATAATCGGATCCAACGGTAAGGATTGCAGGGATCTCTTCGATGAGAAACCGTCCACCGGAGTCCCCAGGGTCTATTCTGGGCCTTCATTTCTCCCTCTTCATCAACAATCTCCCCAGTGCCTGCCACCAAAAAATATTACTATACGCAGACGATGCAGTCCTGTTTTCCAGCCACCATGACATTACAGTCCTTGAATCCAGCTGCAGCCTCGACTTCAATCGCATCAAGACTGGTTCAATTCTCATAAACTTGTCCTGAACCACAGCAAGACTAAAGCCATGTCCTTCTGTAACCGACAGAGCAGGCACAACTCTCTGTTCCTCACCATCAAGAACCACGCTGGGAATCCACTAGAACATGTCAAGGAGTTCAAGTACCTTGGTATTACCCTGGATAGTACCCTCTCCTACACTCGGCATATTGACACTGTTGCCAAGACCGCCAATATACGGATTGGACTACTACACAAACACAAGCACTGTATGCCTGCGGATGCCCTTAAACTAGCCATTACAGCTCTGTCACCTCTATCATTGACTACGGCCTTGCCATCTATGGCTCTGCCCCAACAAGTGCCCTCCGCAGGATCTCAGTTGCTCTCAAAAAAGCCTGTAGACTACTGACAGGTGCAGCCTAACTAACTCACACCTGTGACCTCTATGCACAGGCCAGCTGGCTACCCCTAAGCAGCAGAATACAATACCAGACCTGCTTACTTACCAAAAGATTCTCCTTGGTCTCATGCCACCTGGTGTTAGCTCACTCCTTACTACCTACAGTGGCACTTCAACAAACACGTGGTGCCCAATCTCTAACCTTTCAGGTTCCCAGATGTCGTACTCCATGGGTCAGCGGTCCTTATCTATAGAGCTGCTCAATGGTTCAATTCCCCAAAGAATCACTTTCCTGTACTACACTTGGACCCTTCAAAGGAATCTCAAACTTTACCTCACCTCTACCACTCAATGTGACTGCTTTGTTGAACAGAGATCTCTAACACCTCCCAGCTCACTCATGTCTCACAGCCCACCCTTTCCCAGTCTCATTCCCTCTGGCACCAGGCCTTCCTTGTGACTCCTTTCCTGCTTCACATCTCCACTGGTACAAGACATTTTCCACCACCATCGGACAGTGGCCCATTAGCCTGCCAACTTCCTCTCCCGGTCGCATGCCTGCAATACTAACTGCCTGTGGTGCCTCTTTTCTTATTGTTACCGCAGCCAGCTGCCTACTCAAGCTGCTCCTTTTATGAATATTATCTCAAAGTATGTTATAACTGAGTATCTTTATTTTTTCTTTTAGTTGTTTTGGTTGTTTATTGTGCATTCTTTTACTACCTCTGTATGTATGTTGACCCTCATCCTTTGATGTGGAACCTTTGTAAATGAGCAGTTTCTGCTCAAAGATATTTGTAATCTGAGAATTTAATAAATAAATAAATAAATAAAAATGTAGAAACTGTGCAACGCGTGCTCATAACGCAGTCATTTTTTTTTACATGAAAAAATTTATTTGCTTTCAATTTTAGCAGCACATCACAGAACAGCAAATCAATGTCATGTCATGGAGATGATGCGAACAATGGAACCCAGTGATACATTCAGCATGAAAATAACATCCGAATACAATGCTTCATATCAGAAAACCAATTAGATGATTGCATCATACTGCATACCTGCCAAGGGGCTGGTCTTAGGAGTATGTTCAGCACAGTAAACCTGAATCCCATAAGTGGTTAACTCTTCACCCTTCACCCTAAGGGATTAGGGGAAGGAGGGACTCACTTGGCCTGTCTGGGAGTCACCAGGGCAGGAAAAGGAATGACTTGTGAGCTAGCTGGCCATGAGGAGCTCTGGTCAAGAGCTCATGTGGTCTGTCTGATATGCTTAGTATAGTGGAATAGGTTGGGAGGTCCCTTAGGCAGGGGTTGTTAGGCGGACTAAACACAGGTGTGAGTGTAAGTAGGCATCCCATTTCTTATGGAACTCGTGACTTTGGTTTTGGCTAGAGTATGAAAGTCTCTCTAGAGATGGCTAGTTTCGCCAATGTGGAGTGCCAGGACAGAATAGAGGGAGGTGAGGTTGTTCCATTTTCACCAAAATTTAAATAAAATAAATAAATAAATGTCATCAGTATGACACATTTAGCTTCTAGCAGGGCAGTCATCACCCAGCTTTGAGCAGGGCTTGAGGGGTCCGAGAGAGAGTCCCCAGTAGCAGCAGTGGATGTGAATGGCCGTCACCCTGCTCACCACTCTGGAGCAGTCCTTTAGGACCAACTTCCAGAAAGACACCAATGCAGGGCATTGCCAGAGCACATGCAGCAGATTCACGGGGCTCTTTTGGCACCTCCAGCACTGTGCATGGCTTAATAGCCCCATGGATTGGAGCATGGCTGGGGTCCTGTACCACCTCATCAGGATTTTCAGCTGAATCACTTGGCTTCTAGCATCACTGTACTCCGTGTGTGTTGCCTTGATGCAATGACCCCCATATTTCAAGAGAGGGATGGTCATCTGGGTATCCAACTCCCATTACTGTCTACACTTAGCAGTGGTGAGGTTGAGAGTCCCACAGTGTCCGGTAGATTTTTTCTGCTAGTCCCCATTGTTTGTCAGGTTTGTGGAGTGTGCAAAGTCAGTCCCACTTGGTGTCTTGCCCCTGATGGGTCCGGAGGGAGTGGACTACATTACAAATCTAGAGATATCTCTCAAAGTCCTGAGTAGGGAGGTCGTGCCGTGCTGTCAACTGTTCAAAGGACATCAGCATCCTTGAACTGGGCATGTAGAGGTCTTTGATCAATATTATATCTTTATTGGCCCAAGTTGGCCAGATGAGCAGTTCTTTACCCATGGTAATATGTCAGTTATTCCAGAGGTGGGTAAACTTGAGAGGTGGGGTCCCATGCTGGCTTAGGCATGTGGGACGCTGCCATAGCCACCTGCTATGCTGTACCAGTTTCTGTCATGATAGGGGTGGCCTTGGAGAGAGGAAGGTTTCTCAAAGAGGGTAAAGCACTCAAAGTACCTTCCTATGCCAGGAGGCTTCCAATCTGACCCACATAGGGGGATGGGGAAGAGATGGAGAGAACCATTTTGTTGCTTGTGCTACCCTATATACCAGCTGGTACCCCTGGAACCAAAGGAGACCTAGACCACCTCGGGACCAGTGGGCCCATAAGCAGAGCTTCAATAAGTGGATTTTAGACTTATTTTACATCCATAAATGTGTACAAAATGTCCAGAAATAGACAGCTTGGAGTAACTGACGTCCTTGTATAAGAACCTTGTTAAGGACTGATGTCTGCTTTTTTCTACTGTAGATGTATTTTTTTCTTTTTTTTTTAATTTAACCCCCCACCTAACAAAGACACACTTTTGAAACTCAATTTGCATTGACTTCTATATAATTCAGGTGTGATGTGAAGGGATTAAAT
Source organism: Neoceratodus forsteri (assembly GCA_016271365.2). Lineage (NCBI taxonomy): Eukaryota > Metazoa > Chordata > Ceratodontiformes > Ceratodontidae > Neoceratodus > Neoceratodus forsteri. The sequence continues at coordinate 1,084,914,792 of CM057458.1, forward strand.
TAAACTAAAATTATTTGCAACCCTGCTAATCAGCTTCAGCATGGAGAAGTATGTTTATCTATGTTCTGTGGCAGTCTCCAACTCAGGGAGCTGAAAGATTTACAGCTAGCCTTGACATGACTCTGTGCTGTTGGACTCGTGTGTGTATCAGTTTATTTCTTCAAAAGAAGAAAAATGAGAAGTCTGTTTTTTTAAACATATTTATTGAGTATAACTTCAATTGATACAAGTTATTTCAGCAGGCAAGGACGTAGGCATATTGTACACATCATTATCACAGTTAGTGTTGATCACACTCCTGATCATGTTACAGCATGTTTATTGTTTATAGTTTATTGGAGTATCGGGAATTACAATACCGTTTAGCCAAGGCTCTTTTGCAAAGGTTCCACGTCAAATTTTGAAAGGAATACAAACATAATAGGCTTTAGCAATACAATACATAAGCAGGCAACAAAAAAACAAAATATTTAGGGGGGCAGAAAGGGTACAAATAAGCAGGGTGAGGTAGCTTGAGAACCACCAGAGATGGTGAGGAGAGGTAGCAAGGGCAAGGGATAACTGGGACAGATTGAGGGATGGAGGGGGAAAAACACTTGAAAGTAGTGGAGCAGCCGAAAAGGCATTGTCAGGTTGCAAAGTGCTAAAGCCAGGAGGGAGACGAGGAAGGAGTAGGGACAGGTGTCATGAAATGGGAGGTAAGTGCAAGAGCAGATTAGTAGTGACAGTCACAGGAGCTGGAGGCAGAGAGGCGGAGGTGAAAGCTGGTTTTGAACTGGCCCAGCCTTTGCAGCGAGGTGATGTCTTTGTTGAGTGCATTGAATCAGGAGGGTGCGCGATGCACAAACGACCTCTGTCCCTGTGAGGTGCAGCACCGTGGTACGTGCAGAATTTGGTTTTCTGAATCCCTGGTGTGGCAAGAGCTGCGTGCTGCATGTAGAAGTGCTTGGACTCCTGGGGTGCAAGGCCTATTGTGATCTTCTTGGCCATTAGGCGGTGTGGAACTTGATAGGTTTGATAATTGGAGTCACCCCATTTGGGCGCAGAGTACACATGTGGGTGAAATGGAGGGATCCAGTAATGAGGCGGCAGGCTTTGTTAAGGGCCAAGTGTAGGTGCCTTAGGACTGTGTCAGTAGCAGAGCCATAGACAACCAGCCCATAGTCAATTAGTGAGATCACAGAGCTCTGAATGGCTAACCTTAAGGCATCTGAGGTGAGGCATTGCCTGTGCCTGTAGAGAAGGCCAATGCACTTGTTAACAACTTTGGCAACAGTGTCATTGTGAATGCCATAGGTTAGGTGGCTGTCGAGAGTGATGCCAAGATATTTAAAGGATTGGACTTGGTCTAGGACATCACCATGGCAGTTTGCAATTGAGATGAGTTGAGACCTATGCGTGTTACGGAAGCCACAAAAGAGCATCACCTTAGTTTTCTTGTAGTTGAGCACCAGCTTTTGCCTGCTGAACCATTTTTCAACAGAAGTGAAACCCAGTTGGAGCTTTTCTTAGAGTAGTAGGGGGTCGTTGTGAGAGGCATGAATGACTGCATCATCTGCATATAGCAGGATATGTTCAGGACAGGATTGTGGGAGACTGTTCAAAAAAAGGCAGAAAAGGAGTGGTCTGAGAATGGATCCCTGCGGAACTCCTGAGCGGACCGGTCTAGCATCAGAGAGGGTGTGGGCAATTGTCACCCTTTGTGAGCGGTTTTCGAGGTAGCTCTTAAACCAGGATGTAGCCTCAAAGGAGAGCCCAGCATTCTGGAGCTCAGTGAGGAATAGTTTGTGATGGACGGTGTCAAAAGCCTTAGATAGGTCAATGAAGACTGACCCAGTTAGTTGACTATTGTCGAGAGAGTTGTGGATTGCTCCAGTGAAATCTAGGAGGGCTGTGGTAGTGCTGTGGCCTTTTCAGAAGCCATGTTCCTGCTTGCAAAGGATGTCATGCTTTGCCAGATATTCCGTCAATTGGTCAGAGACTAATTTCTCAATGGCCTGGGGGGAGGGGAGTATGGATATAGGCCTATGTTCCCGGGTTTGTCTTGTCAACACGCTTGTGGATGGGCATCATGGTGGCAGATTTCCATTTATCGGGAACTGTCCGAGGGTGAGAGAGAAGTTGAAAATATGCATAAGCTGTGGTAGTGCTTCATCTAGAGTGAGAGACAGAAGCTTAAGGTCAAGAGTGTCCCACTGGTTCTTGATCCAGAGATTGCTCTGCAGATATATTTGTGCACTACATGCATCTTAACTACTTTGAAATAGAATGGCGGTCCAGTTATGGGGGGGGTTGGTGAGAGGGTGTGGCAGAGGAGTCAGTTAAATAAGTCATGTGAAGCATGCTACTGAGGTCCGAGAAGGTTTTGTTAAATGTATTTGCTATGGTGGCTGGGTCCAGAGTTATAGTTCTATCCAGTTCCAGCACGGTGGGCGATGTTTTTGTAATTTCCCATGATTTCTTTTAGATTATCCCAGAAGGACTTCCCTTTACCCCAGGTGTTTGTAAGCTGTCTTTTGTAGTAGCTGCTTTTCTTTAGGCAAATTGCTTTAGTGCAGTCATTTCTTGCGCGTTTGTAGTTCTGTATGTCTAGTTGCCTACCTGTGTCCCGAGCCCGAGCCCAGAGGTGGTCCCTAGATTTCATCAGTGCTAGGAACTCCCCTTAGAGCCAAGGATTGCAAAGCCTTTTTACTTTTCTCTTTTTAAAGGGGGAATAGGAGTCACAGGCAGCGTTGAAGGTGTCAATAAAGAACTCGAGCACAGAGTTGACATCCGTAGCAAGGAAAATAGGAGACCAGTTTTGTAGTCTGAGGTGGGATTTGAGGTGCTTAAGTTTGCCACATGAGAGGGTTCTGCTTGTAATTATTTTGGGCGGTGGGGTGTTGTATTTATTTGGGCATTCACAGGTGACTGGAGAGTGGTCACTTAGCGAGTCGGGATGGACGGCGATGTGGGAGACGCCGGATGGGTAGTTTGTCAGCAGGCAAGGACATGTGGGGGTTATCAACATCTGTCATTTTAACTAAGATATATACCAGGATGGGCTATTACTGCCAATAACAGGGGAGATCCAACATCAAACTTAAGACATAGTGCGCCCTTTAAATAAGTTTAAATCCCCTAATAAACTGCAATAGTAGGTTACTTTTAAACTTGAGCAGACTTCTGCAGATCCTGTTAACTGAGGTGTCATGTAAAATTCAGATTCATTACAGAACTTAGTAACTTTAATAAATTGCCCACTTTATAAACTGTTGTGGTCCATTTCTATTATATTCAGACTTGGCTGAGTGTTTAAACAGTTCAACACTATGATCTGATCTTGACTAATGAGAAGCCTGTTGACAAGAGCTGCTTATATCTGGCACGGATAAGAGAGGGGAACAGCAGTTGTATAATTGGGCTGACCTGGCACTGTATAGCTCGGTAGTTAGAGTAACAAGCTGGCCTGTGAATAAACTTAGTACATCCAGCAGACCTGGGTTTGATTCCGACAACCTCCACTTGCATACTGTGTGACTCTGAGCAAGTCACATACTCTCCCCAGTGCTCCCAGCTCACCCCTGAAAACAGGCACTTGTGCCTAGCAGGCCTTACCTGGTTACCAAAGAATACAAAATCCTTACTTGCTTCCTCCCAATCTAGGAATAGTCTGAGCTGGGGCTGTGGGTACGAGAGCTGGGCAGGTTTGTTTGGGTGGGTAGAGGCTTGCACATTGGTGCCAAGGCTGTCTGTGTTTGCTGGGGTGGGAGAACTGGATGCGCTGGTGCCAAGGGCATCAGCGTTCACTGGGTAGTGCAAGGGGTTGGCAGTGTTGATATGAGGTGGGCTATTTGCTTGGGTGGGGTGACTGGCCATGTAGGTACTGGGTCCATCAATGTTCACTTGGATTTGTTGGGGGTGCTGCACTGGTAGTGTTGGTTCCTGGATTGGCTGTGTTTACTTGGGTGGGGTGGGGTTGGCAATGTTGGTGCCAGGGCTGTGTTCACTTGAGTATGGAGCAGCTGGGGGGGTAGACTGACCGTATTGTTATTCAAGGTTGTTTATGTTGCTGCAGTGGCTGAGGGGGCTGGCTGTGGTCATTTTGAGGTAGCAGGATACTTTGATGGGGGGGACTCACTGGGGAATGGGAACTCATTAGCCATATTCTTTCAGAGAGAAAGAGAGAGTGTGTGTGTGTGTGTGTGTGTGTGTGAGTGTGTGTGTGTGTGTGTGTGTTGGTAGGGTGGAGCAGTCTGTGTGTGGGTTTGGGGAGCAGGCTGTGTGTATCTTGGTGGGGGATGGTGGCTATTGTAGGAGAAACCAGGTGTATGTGTGGGGGACTAGCTGTGTTGGCAATGGAAGGGACCAGACATGTGTGGGGAACTGACCATGTTGGTGGAGGCAGGCATATCGCAGGAGATGGCCATGGCATTTGGGGATGAGGGTGCCAGACAGGGGGACCTGATCATGTTGGTGCTTTAAACTGGTGGTGAAAGCTTATTTCTGGCTTACAAAATATTACCAAAGCATGCCATGCTCGGCTGCACTTTGGGAATTATGTTTATATATTTTTGTGTAGGGGGTGGGGCAGCAGGTTGAAAGGCTGCAAGATGGCTGGTGTGTCCAGGGGGCTCTTGTGATCTTAGCGGCTCACATACTATGCTGTATTACAGATAGTATGGGGGGATGTGTGTGGTGCAAAGGACCCAACTGTTTAGGTGAGTTGGCTGTGAGGAATGAGGGTGGAGTGGACTGTGTGTGGATTTGGGGGGCAGTCTGTGTGTGTCTTGGTGGGGGATGGTGGCATCTGGAGAGAAGCTGGGTGTATGTGTGGGGAGCTGACCATGTTGGGGGAGCATGACATGTTGCAGGAGCTGGCCATGGTATTTGGTGGTGAGGGTGCCAGACATGGGTACCTGACCATATTGGTGCCTTAAACTGGAAGTGAAAGGTACTTTTGTGCTGAATTTCCCATTTAGTGGGTGGTGATACTCCACAACATGCTGTTAATTAAGCATGAGTAACAAACAAAAACAAAACTGAGTTTGACTTGATGTGTTGGTTGCATAATTGCATTCATGCATTGTATCTTGCTTGCAATCATCAACGTATAATAATACAACAAATGAGATCCGATATCAAAATATCTGTCTCCATTAATAGGAAGGTGATATCTGTGTGTTAGTAATAGTGTATGATCACCAGACTTTGAATGTAGCAGGCATCTGACTGCAAGCAACTTAACACAAAATTGATGGAGGTTGCTTGGAACTGCAAGAACTATTCATGGCATAAACATGTACAATGTCCAGCACTGTGGCACTGAGGGCTGAGGCATCCACCTTAACTCACCCCACACTGACGACTCATGTTCAAGGGCAGACATGAGTCATCAGGGGTCGATCAGGGCAGGAGAGGATTGAGCGTCCGGAGGACTGCTGGAGAGCATGGATTGTGGGCTCCAAGGGTTTAGCAGCTCCAAGTGGAAACTGGTGCTCTGCAGCCAGGGAGACACATAGGTGGGGAGAAGTGCAGCAGGATGCTCTGAGTGCGGGTGCAGGAGCACACCCGCTTTGCACTGGGCTCCATTACATGCCTGCACCTCATGGGGGGAAAAAGGCAGAATAACCCTGGCACCTGGACAGGCAAAGGCAGGACCCATGGCACGGCACCCACACTCAATGCCGGTCCCTTCCAACCAGCCTCCGGCTCTCACCCCCCTCTGGCCACCTACTAGATTGTAGATATAGTGCCAGAGGAGTGGCAGTCCCACCTCAGGGGACTCAGAGCCAGGAGGTTGGTCAGGTTGGAGTGAGGGCTAGAGAGCACTCCCGGCATGGATATGTGGTTGGAGGACCTTGGCAGAGCGGGAAAAAGCCAGAGCCTAGCATCCACACCACAAAGAGGTCTAGGGCCAGAGGACAAGGGAGCATAAACAGAATTAAAAAATAAATAAATAAACACGTACTGTAAGTAACTGATTTACTGTGCACATTTTCCTTTCCTAGACTCATTCAGAACTGTATTTCTGTGGATGTGGCGTGGATGAGATTACAGTGAGGTATTCAGAAGGCCTATGACTATGACTTCAAAAACTATAGGACTTGGAGTATTCCAAATTCTAAAATTTGTTGACTGGAATTATTTTGACTTCCAAAAGTTGACAGCTGGAAGTATTTTGACTCCAGTAAAACTGAAATGACTTCCAAATTTCAACCCATCGAAGTATTTGACTTCCACCCAAAAAAAAATTATCTGAAGTTCTGCCCGGAACTTGGGCCTGCTCCAACAAGCATATTTCCTTCCCACAGCAGAAGAGAGGCTAGTTTATCCAGGGACTGAAACAACTTTGGGGAGAGGCAGACAGAGAGGTTGTGAAGAGATAAGGAACTATTGGAAGGATGAACATCCGCACCCTCGATCCTGCTTTTAAAGGACAGGTTAAGTTTTTGCCAGTGGCGATTTCAGCCATTAAAGAGGCAAGTAAGGAGTGAAGTTGGCACTCTCTCCATCTAGTAGTAATGGTTTCCCTAGATAGGAAAAAGCTCTGGGGGCCCAGGTAATGTCTGTTCCCTGGAGATAGTCTTTGGGGCAAGCCAAATTTAAGGGAGAGAGAATCATCTTTTTTCTGATTCACCTGAAGCCCAGATAGTCTTGTGAAGTCCTGAAGTATCTCTAGGATCCTGTGACGTGATTGCCTTGGATTGGATATGGTCAAGAGAAGGTCATCATCTTAACAATTAACCAAGTATGCTTGTTCCCCTATCTGATCCCAGATATGTCCAGGGAGGCCATGAGTTTCCATTAGTGGGTCTAAGGCAGTAAAATAACAGGGAGGAGAGGGGAGCCTGTTGAGTGCTCCTCTGAAGGTAAAAGGAGACAAGACATTCCTATTGGTTAGGATCTTGGCAGAGGACAAATTGTACATAACAGATACCCACCCCGGAAATAAGGGACAAAGCCATATTGATCTAGGCCTCCATGAAGATAAAACGCAGTTATTTTTTGGAATGTTTCACCAGATTTTCAACATGGCCTTTTTGGGACCTCCCCTCATGAGCAGTGGCACTGTGATTTCATTAATCTGTCGCGAAAGTTGATTTTGCACAGTGACTGCACCATTCTGCGCCACAGGTTCAAAAACACATTTTGAGAAGGATGCAAAAAAATGACAGCTATACTGTTCATAAGGGGGTATGAAAAAATGGAAATGTTGGAAATTTGGAGTGGAAATATTAAAAATTGACGAAGTTATGAGCATGCATATAAACTGCACAACAGACACTTGTAACGCAGTTATTTTTTGGAGGTTTGGTCGAATTTTCAACATATTTTTGGGACCCCACCTCAAGAACAGCGGTACTGCCATTTTGTTACTTGGTCCTGAAAGGTGATTCCATGCAGCGATTGCAAAATCACCTTTTGGAACCAGGAAATGAAATGACAGTGCCAGTGTTCATGAAGAGGGGTCCCAAGAACCCCATGTAGAAAATTTGGGACCAAAACTCCAAAAATTGGCTGAGATATCAACCTAAGTTGAATCCCCCCATTGACTGCCATTATAGGACTTACCATCATTTCTTCTTTGAAGAGTGCAGATGTGTTCCCAGTCCACAGATGATCGCTGCTCCCAACCTCTGGAGATAAGTATGGGTGGGAGGTGCCGGGATGTGGAGTGCACAGAAGGAGGGTGTGGGTTGGGGGAAGGGGCTGGTGGGAATGACGAGGGACCATGTTCTTTTTTTTTAGGTTAAAAAAAAAGATGTCATGGGACTGTTTTCTTTTTTACAGATGAAATATCAACAAAATAGATTTCAGCACATTGGGGTGAGCTCCCAGTGTGTCAAAGTACTGGAAGGGAGAATCAGTGCCAATCCAGAGATTGGGCACCCCAAGGTCAGCTGAGAACATAGGCTGTGTGGGGGGGATAACGCATCCAACACCAGGAGTGGGCACCCCAGTGTGAGAAACATCAAAGCTGTATTTTTTGGCGCACTGGGGTGGGCTACCATTGTGCCACATTAATGGGGGGAGGGGATACATGCTGACACAGGGACTGAGCACCTCAGTGTCGGCAGGGGATGGAGAATGGAGGGTGAGGGGCCGGCAGCAGCTGTGGGAGGCAGCTAACATTTAAATTTGTTGACCTGCTCTGTGCCTGGTTGGGAGAGAGGGGGGACTGCTGCTGCAATGTCAAAACTGCCCCTGATTGCAGCAGCAGATTTCTTTCAAGTGCAGTGCTTACTCTGAAACTGCCATCATCAGCAGCTTCAGCATTAATTGGTGTCTGAGGGTTGCGCCCATTAAAGTGTCTGCTGCATTGGCAACAGCACTGCCACACCTCTGTAATGCTCTACTATCTCAATATATTTCTTCTGCACTGCATGTGCAAGCAAACATAAAGTATAGACTTGGGCAAATATCAGAAAGCTTTAGATATACATAAGGAATAATATATGGGTGGCCATACTAAACCTGTGTTTTCATCAAGGGGTTGAGATAGCAGCATTATGGACCTGAGAGCAAAGCCAGAAGGTCCATGCTGTTATCTCAACCCCAAGTTGGAAACCAAGGCAAGTTGTGCATGGTGACTCACATTTTATTTTTTATAGTACATGGTTCTGTAGAGGGAACTAGCAAGGGGTGAGAGAGAAAGAGAGAGAGAGACAGACAGTCAGACAGAGTGTGACAGCCGAGGAGTGGCTATGCTGAGTTAGCACTAGCAGTACATACTGTCATTTACTTCATATATATAACAAAAAAAAAAGTAAAATCCTAGGATTATTTTTTCCTCTATCTGTATCAAAGCCCAGCACTTACAAAGCTCATGTAGTAGTCCATCAGTGGCAGTAGCTGAGGAGCAGCTCTGTCCAGTGAGTGCTACTGCACTCAGGGGAATCTATGGCAAGCCGTTAGGGACATAATTCAGAATCTCTAGCTGTATAGTAAAACACACACTATATGGTGAAATACATACATCATATAGTGAAGTATATACATTATATAGTGAGATACATAATAATAATGTAGTGAACCACATACAATATCTACTGAAATATATACATTGTATAGTGAAATACATATATTGTATACTGAAATACATATATTATATAGTGAAACACATACACTATATAGTGAAATGCTTACATTGCATAGTGAAATACATACACTATCTACTGAAATCCACATACTGAGTACTGAAAATCCACATACACTATATACTGAAACAAATGTACTATGTACTGAAACATATACACTACCTATTGAGATACATACACTACAGACTGAAACATCCACATAAACTATCTACTGAAACAAATACTCTATAGATTGTAACACATACACTATATATTGAGAAAAAATGCATACACTATATACTGAAACAAATACACTGTATATTGAAATGCATACACTACGCACTGAAAAAAGCATCTACACTATATACTGAAACAAATACACTATATATTGAAACATCTACACTTTATATTGAAATACATACACTATCTGTTGAAATACATACACTATGCACTGAAAATCTGCATACACTATATACTGAAACAAATACACTACATGGTGAAACACATACACTATGTATTGAAACACATACACTGTAGACTGAAAAATCTCATACTCTATATACTGAAACACATAAACTATATACTGAAATGGACTATGTTCTGAACTACCCATCCCTCTGCCCTCTCCCATGAATGTCCTAGAGCTGAACTCATTGCCTGTTGCATTCAGTTAGCTGCTAGCTTGATGCGAGGACGTCTGAAACTGCAGAGCTGAGGTAATAAAACAGGGCTATCTCTTATTCTATCTTTATGGGGGTTTTCCTTTTGTTTTGCTTGCACACCTTTAGTCAAATTTCAGACCATTGTGATGTGACAAGAAACTTTAAAACTAATTTAAATGCTGTAGTTTATTCTTTTAAATAAGTGCTGCATTCATTTACTGTCAGGCGACACATTTTATGAGGAAGCTAATACAGGATATTCCTAACATACCTGTATACATAGGAACTGCATGCATTTTTCCAAGTTAAAGTGTTTATTTGTTTTATGTGTAATTAATTACTGTGTAAGTCCAGCAACTTATCTGAGTTGAATGCTTGGGAAGCACTTCAGGAGCTGTGGAAATGTAAGCCAAAATCATTGCTAGTTTGTACTCTATGGACTATGTTTTAAGTTTTTATTTTAAAATATATATTTTTGCTGCAATCCCTCAGTATTCAATTTTCATCAGGAGTTTAGCTGGCATATGCATATAATTTGCATTGTTTTACTAAATAACTTTACTGTGAATCCTCACTGGAGGCATGCACAGTCTGTTTTGGGGTTTGAGCTTCTCAAACTGTGTTTTAGTTCTTTTTTCCGATAGCATTTTTTATCTCCTTAGTCACCTGCTACCCTTTGCCCACTGACATCTCCAGCCCAGTCACTTACCATCCACAGGACTTATTTGTTTGAGATCCCCCACTCACATCCCCATGTTGGGGCCAGGAGGGAGGGCCATTGACAAGGAGACACATATATGAGCAGCGCTTGTTTAGCAGTGCAAAATTCAACGGCAGGTTGTTTGCCATTAGGGGGTTTCTACCTTTGGTTTCATCTCCTGGGCAGCCAAGTATGGAATGATACAATTGCATATAAAGACACATGCTTGCTTTGTGCCTGCCTGAGCCCTCCCCCTTATGCAACTCCACTGCCCTGCCAGCCCTCCTCAGCTAGGTGGATGTTGAAGAGCGGGGTGGTCAGACTTCCTTCACTGAGAGGAGAGCATTCCCGAGATGCTCAATCATATCTCCCCCCAGCTAACCCCGTGCAACTCAGGTCCACCCCCAAAACCGGGTCACTGGCATGGGAGGCAGTGCAACCACCACCAAGCTGCTAGGCCAGCCCACCAGACTGTGTTTTTATAAGTAAATAAAGACAGCATATAGGTAAAAGAAGAAAACAAACTGTATTTTAACTAGTCTGTTATAAACATTTTAAGTCACATCACAATGTTTTGAAATCGGATAAAGGTTTTGCAAGCAAAATACGATAAAACAATACATAAAGAGATAGATAAGATAAACCTTTATGTTTACCTTCTGCATCTTAGGAGGCATCGCCAGGATTTTAGTCAATTAGGGCCCCATTTCAGAAGGTTAGCGTGCAGAGCTAAACATTACACTGTGGAAACAGCATGGTTGGATCGGTGTTGTATTCAGCATCACAGTGCTACCCTGATCATGTGCATGTGCATATATACTACGGCCATGTAAATAAGTAATCCTCTCCTGCATACAGAGCACAGTGCTGTATAAAAGGTTTCCTTAGTGACCATAAGTACCTCCCTCTACATTTTATACTCAGCCTCTAGGATTCTAGTACCTAGATGCTTGATTTTGCACTTTTTGGCTTTGAACCCGAACTGCCACGTCGCATAGCACTCTTTAAGTTTTCTAATGTCCCCACTCATTCTCTCCATCTGCACCTATCAACGCTATTACATATTGTGGTGTCATCTACAAAAAGGCATATCTCCCCTTCCAGTTTTTCTGTTATGCCACTTATAAAGACACTGAAGAGGATGTGTCCCATTACTGAACCCTCCGGCACCCTACTGGTCACTCTCTCCTCACTGGAGGGAGTGCCATTTACCACCACCTTCTGTGGCTGTGCGCTATCTCAGGTGCAGCACTTAGGAGTGCACAACACTAATCTGAAAATGGGGGCCCACATACCACTGTAACAGGACTAGCACTGCATTGTGATAAGCATGGCTGATACTATTTTAACAAGCATTTGTCAATGCCGAACGTTCGCTTGCAGGTATTTGCAGTGGTGCTTGGCATGTATGGTGCTTTACCCTAATGCCCTGTGCAATTGCTGGTATTTGCACAATAAATTGTCAGTATGACCTTTTTGTTACCCCCATTGTGCGCTACATAGGTTGAAACACATTTTGGGCAGGATGTGAAAAATGACAGCTGTACTGCTCATTAGGAAGTGTGGTAAACTGCCAATGTTGAAAATCTGGAGTGGAAATATTGAAAATTGCAAAACTCACGAAAGGCATGTGGAACTGTGCAATGCACGTCAGAAGCAGTCATTTTTAGGAATTTTTCACCAAATTTTCAACATTGCCATTTTAGAACCTCTGCTAATGAACAGTGTCACTGTGATTTTCTTTACTGTGTCCCATACATTGATTTCAAGACACCGACTGTGCCATTGTGCACTACATGGGGAAAGACGCTTTGGGCAGGATGAAAAATGACAGCTGTACTGCTCATAAGGAGGTATGGTAAAATGACAATGTTGAAAATCTGGAGTGAAAATATTGAAATTCACAAATTTACAAGCGGCATGTAGGAACTGCACAACGCAACGCATCAGAAACAGTTATTTGTAGAATTTTTTGCCAATTTCAACATAGCCATTTTAAGATCTCTGCTCATGAACAGTGACACTGTGATTTTCTTAATGTGTCCCATACACTGAGTTCGATACCGACTCGTGCCATTGTGCGCTACATGGAAGAAACACATTTTGGGCAAGATGTGAAAATGACAGCTGCAGTGCTCATAAGGAGGTGTGGTAAAATGGCAGTGTTGAAAATCTGAGTGCAAATATTGAAAATTCATAGACGCATAAGTGCATAGAACTGCACAGCGCACACTCAGAAACAGTCATTTTTAGAATTTTTCACCAAATTCTCAACATAGCCATTTTAAGACCCGTGCTCATGAACAGTGTCACTGTGATTTTCTTAATGTGTTCCATACATTGATTTCAAGACAATCGACTGTGCCATTGTGCGCCACATGGGCAGAAACACGCTTTTGGTGGATGTGAAAAATGACAGCTGTACAATCTATAAGAAGGTGTGATAAAGGCAATGTTGAAAATCTGGATGAAAATACTGAAAATTCGCGAACTACGAGCCTGCATAGGAACTGCTAGCATCTCGTAAGAACAGTCATTTTGAATTTTGCACCAAATTTTAACATGGGGTTTTGGGACCCTGCTCATGAATGACATCACTGGCATTGCATTATTCAAGGCCCAAGGGTGATTTCATGCAGTGACTTCATAAGTGCCTGCAGAAATCACCTTTTCGGGCCCGAATAACGCCATGACAGTGACATCATTCATGAGAAGGGTCCCAAACCCCATGTTGAATTGGTGCAAAATTCCAAAAATGACTGAGATATGCAATAAAGTTGAAACCCCTATCTAGCCCATTATACAGCTTACCGGCATTTCCTCAGTTCGCGGTCGGCTTTGAAGAGTGCAGACGTGTTCCCGGTCCATCAAGATCGTCACGCCAGAGTCCGGAGGTAAGTATGGGGTGTGGGAGGCTGGGTGCGCAGTGGATGGGTGCAGGTTGTGGGAGGGGCTGGGAGACTCGTGGGACCATTTTTATTTTACAGGTTTAAAAAAAGACAACTGGGACGTTTGACATGCTGGAGTGGGCTCCCAGCGTGGCAGAAGATATTGGGGGCCGAGGAGGCCGGCGGGATTGGGCACCCCATCGACAAACAACATTTGCCACGCTGGGTGGGCTCTAGCAAGGCTGTAAGCTTTGAGGCGGCATGACGTCGCAGGGGAGGCAGCGTGGCGCAGAGGGGACGGTGGTGCTCAGTATGGCGCGGTGCTTTCTTTGAAGCAGAGGAACACCGCTGTCATACTGACTCCTGCACCCATTGTGCAGGACGCCATGCCCTGCTCAAGGGACGTGCATTGGATGGGAGGCACACTTCCAAGCGTGCCACTCTCCCAAAACGTTCCTTGCGCATGCGAGCAAGCGAACATAAAAACCATTCTTCTGTGCAGTGCTAACCTGTTAATGTGGCACTATTTTTTTTTTTTGCACAGGATTACTAATTGCAACCAGGTGCTCATACAACCGGGGGTTGCTCTAATGCATATAAGGTGGACAGGTATACTAAATGCTTTCTGGAAGTGTTAACACACTGCGTGGTTAGTGCTAGTTAATGATTCTGGGAATCATGTTTTAACTGCACACACACAGCCTGCCAGCAACCCCCCACACACATACACACACAGTCAGTTCTGGACATAATAAAAAAACAAGCATTTGTCAATGCTAAATGTTGATTGCATTGATCCGTTGAGCTCGCTCACTGGCCCTCTGTCACTCGCTCATTCTGTTTCTCCCAGTGCTGCAGGCTGCAGTTTTGTACTGAGCTCCTTCCTGCGTTGGCACCCTTTTCTGTCCACAAAGAAATCCACAGATGGCCTGACAGAGCTCCGTTGAGGTGGGTCAATCCCCTCTATGACTCCCTCATTCTGTTTCTCCATGCGCTGCATTCTGGCCTTTTGTACTGGGCTCCTGCCTCTGTTGGTGGCTTTTTCTGCCAACAAAGAAATCTGCTGAAGTCCCAACACAGGTCCGTTGAGGTTGCTCACTCCTCCTCTGTCACTCACTCGTTCCGTGTCTGCCAGCGCTGCAGGCTGGACTCTTGTATTGGGCTCCTGCCTGCGTTGCCACCTTTTTCGCCCACAAAGGAATCCACAGCAGTCACGATAGAGCTCTGTTGAGCTCACTCACTTCCGCCTCTCTCACTGACTCGTTCTGTTTCTGCCACCGCTGCAGGCAGTCCTTTTGTACTGGGCCCCTGGGTGCATTGCTGCCTTTTTCTACCCACAAAGAAATCCGCAGCAGTCCCAACAGAGCTCTGTTGAGCTCACTCACTCCACTTCCCTCACTCTTTCACTGGTTCTGTGTCTCCTGCAGGTGCAGACTGTCCTTTTGTACAGGGTTTCTGCCTGCGTTGGCTTATTCTGCCCATAAATAAATCTGCAGCAGTCCTGACGTAGGACCATTGAGCTTGCTCACTCCCTCTCTCTCAGTCACCCATTCCATTTCTGTCTGCGCTGCAGGCTGGCCTTTTGTACTGGGCTCATGCCTACATTGCTGCTTTTTTCTGCCCACAAAGAAATATGCAGCTGTTCTGAAAGAGCTCCATTGAGGTCACTCACTCCCCTTGTCTCACTTGCTCATTCTTTTTCTCCTGGAGCTGCAGGCTGCCCTTTTGTACTAGGCTCCTGCCTCTGTTGGCACCTTTTTCTGGTCACAAAACAATATGCAGCAGTCCCGACAGAGCTCCATTGAGCTAGCACACTCTCCCCCTCTCACTCTCTCATTCCGTTTCTGCCAGCGCTGCAGGCTGCCCTTTTGTACTGGGCTCCTGCTGGCATTGCTGCCTTCTTCTGCCCACAAAGAAATCTGCAGCAGTTACGATAGAGCTCTGTTGAGCTCATCGATCCCCCCCCTCACTCGCTCATTCTGTTTCTCACGCTAACGCAGGCTGCCTTTTTGTAGTGGGCCCCTCGGGCATTGCTGCCTTTTTCTGCCCACAAAGAAATCCATTCTGCAGCAGTCTCAACAGAGCTCTGTTGAGCTCACTTACTTCCCATCCTTCACTCGCTCATTCTGTGTCTCTCGCTGCTGCAGGCTGCCCTTTTGTACTGGGCTTCTGCCTGTGTTGGCACCTTTTTTTGCCCACAAAGAAGTTTGCAGCCTCCTGACAGAGTTCTGTTGAGGTCGCTCACTCTGCCTGTCTCATTCGCTCATTCGGTTTCTCCTGACATTGCAGGCTGCCATTTTGTAGTTGGCTTCTGCCTCTCTTGGCGTCTTTTTCTGCCCACAAAGAAATCTGCAGCAGTCCCAACAGAGCTCTGTTGAACTCGCTCACTCCCCCTCTCTTACTCGATCATTCTGTTTCTGCCGGTGCTGCAGGCATCCCTTTTGTACTGGGTTCCTGCCTGCGTTGCCGCCTTTTTCTGCCGACAAAGAAATCTGTAGCAGTCACAATACAGCTCCATTGAGCTGGCTCACTCACTCCCCCTCTCTCACTCATTCGTTCTGTTTCTTCCGCTGCTGAAGGCTGCCCTTTTGTACTGGGCTCCCATGTGCATTGCTGCCTTTATCTGCCCACAAAGAAATCTGCAGCAGTTCCAGCAAAGCTTCGGTGAGCTCACTACTCCCCTCCCTCACTTTCCGCTCGTTCTGTGTCTCCCAGTGCTGCAGGCTGCACGTTTGTACTGGGTTCCTGCCTGCGTTGGCAGCTTTTCTGCCCACAAATATCTGCAGCAGTCCTGACACAGCTCCGTTGGAGGCTCACTCCCCTCTGTCACTCACTCATTCCTTTTCTGCAGGCGCTGCAGACTGGCCTTTTGTACTGGGCTCCTGTGTGCATTGCTGCCTTTTTCTGCCCAAAAGAAATCTGCAGCAGTCTCGACACAGCTCCATTCAGCTTGCTCTCATTCCCCTCTCACTCCACTCATTCCGTTTCTGCCAGTGCTGCAGGCTGCCCTTTTATCCTGGGCCTGCCCGCCTGTGCTTGACTTTCATGCCCACAAAAAATGTATGCAGCAGTCACACATAGAGCTCCATTGAGCTCGCCTCCCCTCTCTCACTAAACTCATTCTGGTTTCCAGCCACTGCGAGGCTGCCCTTTTGTACTGGGCCCCTGGCGTACATTGCTGCCTTTTTCTGCCCACAAACAAATCCTGCAGCAGTCCCAAAGATCCTCATGTACTCCTCACTCCCCTCCCTCACTCACTCATTCTGTGATACCCTGCCACTGCAGGCTGCCCTTTGTACTGGGCTCCTGCCTGCATTGGCGGCTTGTTCTGGCCAGAAAAATCTGAAGCAGTCCCGACACAGCTCCATTGAGCTCGCTCCACCCCCCCTCACTCCTCATTCCATTTCTCCCGGTGCTGCAGACTGTCCTTTTGTACTGGGCTCCTGCCTCCGTTGCGCATTTCTGCCCACAAAGAAATCCACAGCAGTCACAATACAGCTCTGTTGAGCTCGCTCACTACCGCTCTGTCACTCACTCATTCTGTTTCTCTTGGTGCTGCAGGCTGCGCTTGTGTACGGGGCTCCTGGCTGCGTTGGCACCCTTGTCTGTCCACAAAGAAATCCGCAGCTGTCCTGACAGAGCTACATTGCGGTCGCTGAGTCTCCCTCTGTCACACGCTCATTCTGTTTGTCCTGGCACTGCAAGTGGCCCTTTTGTACAGTGCTCCTGCCTGCATTGGCACCTTTTTCTGCCCATAAAGAAATCCGCAGCAGTCCTGCTAGAGATCTATTGAGTTCACTCAGTCCCCCGTCTCACTCACTCGTACTGTTTCTCCCACGACTGCAGGCTTTCCTTTTCTACTGGGCCCCTGCCTGCTTTGATGCCTTTTTTGCCCACAGAGAAATCTGCAGCAGTCCTGACAGCACTCCGGTGAGTTCACTCACTCACCCTCCCTCACCCGCTCTCTCGTTCTGTTTCTTCCAGTGCTGTAGGCTGCCCTTTTATACTGGGCTTTTGGCTGGGGCCTTTTTCTGCCCACAAACCATCTCGCAGTCTCAGCAGGCTCAGTTTAGCTCATTACTCCCCCCTCCTTGTTCGATCTTAATCTGTCCCAAGCACTGATTTCCCACAGAACTGTGCTATTCTCCAGCAGGAGTGCAAAACATATTTAGACCGGATGTGAAAATGACAGCTGTACTCTTCATGAGGAGGTGTGGAAAAGTGCCACTATTGAAAATGTGGTGTGAAAATATTACAAATGTGCAAAGTTACAAGGGTGCGTGAAACAGTTCAATGCATGCTTGTAACACAGTCATATTATAGAGTTTCGACACCAAATTTTCAACATAAGGAACACAGGACCTCTGCTCATGAACAGCCACTGTCATTTCTTAATCTGTCCCTAACACTGATTTACCACAGCGACCGCTTTGTTGTGTGCGTCAACTGGTGAAACCACATTTCAGTCAGGATGTGAAAATGACAGCTGTACTGCTTATAAGGAGGTGTGAAAAAAAATGCCACTGTTGAAAATCTGGCATGACAATATTGACAAATCTGCGGTTACAAGGCTGTGTGAAAGTGTGCAACGCACTTGTAATACAGTCATTTGCTGGGCTGTCATCACCAAATTTTCAACATAGGCATTTTAGGACCTCTGCTCATGACCAGTATCACTGTCATTTGATTAATCTGTCCCGGACAGTGATTTCCCACAGTGACTGCTCTATTCTGCACTGGAAGTGCGAAAACACATTTCGGTCAGGATGGAAAAAATGACGGATGCACTGTTCATAAGTAGGTGCGGGAAAATGGCAATGTTGAAAATCTGAAGTGAAAATATAAATTCACGAAGTTACGAGCGTGCGTGCAAACTGCGCAACACATGCTCATAACACAGTCATTTTATGGAGTATCGTTAGCAGATTTTCAACACAGCCATTTCAGGACCTCTACTCACAAAGCATGTCACTGTCATTTTCTTAATCTGTCCTGAACACTGATTTCCCACAGCGACCGCACTGTTCTGTGCCAGAAGTGCGAAAACACATTTCTGCCAGGATGTAAACAATGACAGCTGTACTGTTCACAAGGAGGTGAGAAAATGCCAATGTTGAAAATCTGGTATGAAATATTATGAATGCAGTTACAGCGTGGGTAACAACTGCGCGGTGCTGCGGCTAACATAAAACCAGTCATTTTTGGATTTTTTCCGACCAAAATTTGCAACTTAGGTTTTTGAGATCCACCTCATGAACACTGTCTGTTGTTTCATTAATTGGCCCCAAAAGTTGAATTCACGCGGTGACAGCGAAATCACCTTCCGGGCGGATTAGTAATGACAGTTCAGAATTCATGAGGAGGGTCCAAAAACCTATGTTGGTAATTTGGTAAAAAAGTCCCAAAAATACCTGAGAGATATGTACTAAAGTTGAAAAACACTATTTATTATGTTATACAGCTTACCGGCATTTCCTCAGTTCACGGTCGGCTTTGAAGAGTGCAGATGTGATCCTGGTCCACCGAAGATCGTCGCGCCAAGCTCAGGAGCTAAGTATGGGGTGACGGGGGTGGTGTGGAGAGGCAGGGTGTGCAGTGAGTTGGTGTGGGTTGCAGGTGGGGGCCAGGGACACTACGAGAAACTGTTTCCTTTTTTGCAGGTAAAAAAAAAAAATATTTCACGGGACCGGTTTTCCCTTTACAGGGGCATGTGGCATGCTGGGATGGGCACCCAGTGTGCCACCAATGGCTTTCTTTTGGGGGACAGCAGTAGCCGACGGGGATTGGGCACCCTGTTGGCAGGAATAAAAGCAGGGGGGTGTTACAGAATGCAGACAGGGAGTGGGCTCCCCCGTCGGCCAGACACAATGGGGGCACCAGGCCCGACGGGTTTTGGGGACCCGTTGGCACTATAAACACAGTGGGAGGTTATATTGTTTGTGAACAGGCGGCATACCTGCCACCTGTTTACAAACAACTATCGAGAGTTTACATCCCACCCTGCAATGATGGGTCGCTCCCTCATTGCAGCAGATGGCTGATGCTGCAATGGCACGGCCCTGATTGTGGACAATGTCAGCAGTTGGTGCAAATATTCCAAACCATGTCACCAGCAGCCTGCAATGGCATTGGGAAGCAAGACAAACTTTGCAGGCTGTGGGGCATTGACCACAACAGTGCCATGCCTCCACAGCTTGCTACTGAAAGCTGCCGCCAATATCATTATTTAGCTGTGCGCAATCAACATAAAATGGTACATCCTGTCTGCCCATTTCCCATATTAAACCTCAAAACCTACTGTCCATGCAAAGTAATAGCCTTCACTATCACCCCTTGTTCCCTCCTACTGCTATCAGCCTGAGTAACCATAATACCCTTCACTTCCTCAGCCATGCTTGAAACCATTTATGGTTTTGGTGCCTGCCATCTCAGTTGGCAAACTATTCCACATTTCCACCACCATTTCTGGAAAATAAAACTTTCCAATATCCCTCTTGAACCTCTCTTCCATCAGTCTCTACTTGTGCCCCCATAACCTTGAACTGTTACTCATGCTAAGTAGTTCTCCATTCACTTTGTTTATTCCTTACAGGAACGTGAAGGTCTCTATCATATTATTCCTCTCTTGTCTGGTCTCCAGTGAAGATATGTTCAGTGCCTTGAGCAAATCTCTCACACGATCTGTTCTGTCAGCTCTGGAATCCTGATCACCCTTTGTCCTTATCTTTTCTGAGGTGAGGTCTTCAGAAGTTCAGAACTCTGAACAGTATACCAGCTGCAGCCTCACAATGATCAACAAAGAGGCAGTAAACCTCTTTTCTTCTGCTATCAGAACCCCTTCTGGCACATCCTAGTATCCTATTTGCCCTTAAGATGCCTCACTGTACTAGCTTGATTGTTTAAGGGAGTCACTAATGACAAATACTAGGTCCCTTTTCTCAGCTGTAGTGCTCAGCTCTACCCCTCCTATCCAGTACTCTGTCGTGGGGCTCTTGTCCCCTAAGTGAATCACCTTGCATTTTTTGGCATTGAATTTCAACTGCCAAACCTTAGGCCACCTCTCTAATCTTTACATGTCAGTCCGCAGTTTCCTACTTCCCCATCACTATCTACCCTCCCACGAGCTTGGTGTCATCTTCAAAGAGACACAGCCCCAGTTTCATTCTCAAACGTTGTTAATGAGCATATGGAAGAGAACAAGAGTCAGGATGGATCCCTGTGGCATTCCACTCTTGACTTCCCTCTTTTCTGACATGACACCATAATCACAACCCTTGGATGCCTCTCATTCAACTAAAACCCCCTCACCCCCATCAAAACACTGCTTATATTTTCCTTCAAATACCTGGACCTCACCCCCTTGCACCGTGACCTAAGTCACTCTGATTGGTCCCCTATCTCATTGGTCTGCTCCACTGATTCCATGCTAACATATTTCAAAACAAAATTACTCTAAATACATATATTTTTTTAGTTGTTTAACCAGGAGTAGCACACTAAGCTGACAGCTTTTTTACAGGAATGACCTGGGAACACAGGGAAGTTAAGTGACTTGCTCAGAGTCACACAGTATGCAAGTGGAAGCTGTGGGATTCAAACCCAGGTCTGGTCTGCTGGACATCACCAGATTTGCAGCTCAGAGCCTTAAACCACTGTGCTATACTGCCTCTGCTTTATGGGACTGCCATGCCCCCCCAGAGCAGGACATGAGAAAAGGTACACCACCTCCCCTAGATCATGGCTGATCTCATAGCTTACTTACAAGTGCATGATTTGGCCTGGTCAAAATAAAGCGTAACCCATCCCCATAGCTTGCCAGGTATCATCATCTCCGCAGCACCTACCGCTAATAAGCTTGCCAAGGTGAAATTTACATCTAACTTCAGTACCAACATTGGTTACCTGTCTACATTTTGAAAGGCTGCCACAATCTCTTCTCTCCTCCCACTCGTTTGCCTGTCCTCAGAGTCAGTGACACCCCTGTCTCTAACCTCTCCTTCATAACCATAGAGATGTAATTCCTTTTCATCACCTGTGCCTCCTCTCTCCTCTCCTCCCTCTCAGCTTCCTCACCTCCCTCTCACCCCCGCCAGCCTGCATGATTGTCATCTCCTTCCTTCCCCCTATTTTTTTCTCTCCAGTAACTCCATCCTTTATCCCCAACACACTTCCGCCTTTAATCCTTCCAAGGGTAGGAGCCCAGATGGCCGGATAGCAAGCTCCTCCATCTGACTGCTTCTGCTATCTCCTCCCCATTGGATGACCTCCCTAACCTCTCTTTCTGGTGTTCCTCCATCCCTGCTGACTGGAAGGTTGCCACTGTTACTCCTCCTTCAAAAGATGGTGACCCATCAGGTACGAACAGCTACCGACTCATTTCTCTTCTCCCTCCAAAATACAGGAACAAATTATCTTGTCATAACTCTCTCCCTTTCTGGACTCCTCTTCCTTTTTCACCCAATACAAGTCTGACTTCTGCAAAAATCACTCCACCACCTGCTCAGGCTCACCAAATCCATCCAGAATGGTATGGATCACAGCCTATTCACTTCTGCTATCTTCATCGATCTAGCCAAAGCATTCAACTCTGTCTACCACCCAATTATTAGCCAAACTCTAGGCTGCATACCTCTCTGACTTGGCCATCAGCTGTTCCACTCCTACCATAGGGCTAGGTGCCAAGCAGTCAAAAGTGGTGACCCCCTCTCTCCTCCCTGCCTGTATCCACTTGGGTCCCACAAGGATCTGTGTTAAGCCCACTACTTTTCCTCATTTTCCTTAATGATCTCCTCCTCCATGTGCTTGTCTGCATCCATTCAGATGTACATGGATGACATGGTCCTCTTCACAGCAGGCCCACAGACTCCAGCTGGACTTTGATCAAGTTCAGCCCTGACCACACACAAATCAGCTTTTCCTCAATGCCAAGAAAGCTGTCTCCATGTCCTTTGGCACAAGGCACCAGACTCTCTAGGCTCCCTCCCCTTCCTACTTTCCATACCCTGGATGGCTTCCCCATGGAGGATGTCACCACCTTTAGTTATCTTGGTATCTGGCTAGTCCAGCACCTAAACGTTTCTGAACAAGTGGATGCTATAGTCAAAAAGCTGCACCACAATTTGGTGCACTTTACAGGAACTGTGACTGTATCCCACCACCAGCACACCATGCTATTATCCAGTGAATGATCCTCCAAATCTCTGACTATGGTGATGTGGTCGACAGCGTAGCTCCCATCATCCCTTGCCAGACTGGACACAATCTTCAACCATTTCTGCCATTACACTCTTGGACTATCCTTCTTGGACTCACCATTAAACCCATATATAAATCTCTCTCCTTTCTTTTGTGGACAGACACCATGTCCACTGTGCCAGCTTTGTGAGCAAATCCGGTTTGTTTCCTACCCTCCTATCTCTCCGACGGCCCCTGTTATGGCCATACCATCAGAAGCTGAAATATTTGAACCCTAGCAATCCCTTCAGTTTTCACAACCATCGGCAAAGTCACGTTCAGCCACCACTGCCCTAAAATCTGTAACACCCTCGCCCCAGCCATTCACCAATCTCCCTCCCATGGATTCTTTCAAACTACTTCAGTGATCTCACCTCCCTTCTGCACCTCTAGTTTTCCTTCTTGCTCTCCTATTACTTGTTTCTAGTTTAGGGTACAGCTAAAATATAGCACTAATAGCTTCCACTCTAGGCATTATGCTAAATGTTTATAGCTAATGTTGAAATAAAAGCCTCTGCAGCCTTTGCATATCAGTTGTGCAGATGGAGCTCCTCTCTAACTGTGAACTCCATCAAATCGAGGGTGACATACGTATATGATCATGCACAGTCTGTAAAATATCCGACTACATCTCCCCTCCTCTACCTTATACTCTGCGTCCCCCAGGGTCCATACTAGACCGAGTCTCTTCTCCATCTTTCTGAATGGTCTTCCATCCATCTGTACCTCTATCTTCCTGCCATGACTTATGCTCATGATGTGGTTCTATTCTCCTCTGGCCCTCACCCTTGGATGTCGCCTCCAGGCTCCAACTTGATTTCAATAATGCCTAGAGCTGGTTTCAATCTCACCAACTCTTCCTAAATGCCAAGAAAACTGTGTCCATGACTTTTGGCACATGTCAGAAGCTGTCAAGGCTTCCTTCTGCCCCTACCTTCACTACCCTCGACAGAGCAACTGTAATTGCTACTGAGTCTTTCAGGTATCTGGGCGTTTGGCTGGATAAACATCTCACCTTCTCTGCCCATGTAGATGTCATAATTAAAAAGCTTCATCCCAAACTTGGTGCCTTATATAGAAACCGCTCCTGCCTCCCGCCACAGGCAAGACGCGAACTGATCCAAAAAATGATCCTCCCTGTTTTCGACTATTGCGATGTTGTTTATTGCTCTGCTCCTGCCACCTCCTTAGCCAACCTGGATACTCTTTTCAACTCATTCTGTTGGTTTGCTCTGAATGCACCTCATCTTACCCACCGCTGCCACTTGTACCGAGCTTTAGCCTTCCATCCCTAACAAACAGGCGAGCTGCATCATTGCAAAATGTCATCTCTGAGTACTGACAGACACCCCTCCCTACCTAAATTCCTAATCCCACCCACCCTCCTCTCAACTTCTAGAGCCCATGACCATAGACTCTGTCTGTTCCCTGGAGATCCACATCGCTAGTGGACAGGCCTCCCACTCCTTGTCTCCCCAAAATGTGGAATGCTCTTCCACACATATCGATCCTCTTCCTCACCTGGCTCATTAAATCAAGCTCTTCATAATTTCTCTCTGTAAATTGCACCTGCCCCTAGCTCCCCTTTCTTGTCCTACATCCTGTTTGATGCCCTGCGGACTCACTTCACACCACCCTGTGCTATTCTTAGTCTGCAAAGTGCAGGCCATTGGTTCACACTTGCTATTACATTAAGCTCTCTCTCTCTCTCTCTGTCTCACCACAAGCTCATTGAGACTGGTTTCCACTTCTCTACCCTTGTAATTATTTGCTTTTCATGCTAATGTGTAATTCAGTTGTAAACTATGTTTTTGTATGATATTGTGTATTTTGTGTGTACTCATTGTTACTATGTAACTCTCACCACCCTCTCCCCCAGGTCGTATTGGGAGATGAGCAACTTGTTGTTCGAGTACCTTCCCAGTGAAACTTTTCAATAAATAAATTAATTTGAGCACACCGTGGTGCATGCTGCACCACCTGTGGTCACTATTATGATGCTCCCAAGTAGTACATACCCAAAATGGTCCTTGGCATGTAAAGGTTCTTACACACCCTGATCGCAGTTTAAATGTAATTCCAATTATTATAGTAAAATGATCCTTGAGTCTAGTGCTCCCACCCATGAATACTAAGCTGGGAGCTCATTTCTAGATGCAGGCCCTGGGAAGGGGAACTTGTACAAGTGGGTCTTAGGTAGCACAATAGTTCAAAATACATAACATACATGGAGCAGAGTGGTACACAACCACAAATTACATTGGGAATAATACATGCAAGATGTGAGAAACTTGAGTGACAAGCAAACAATCAACAATGTGTATACAGCACAGTCAGGAGCCACAAACCTATGTTGGCGATCAAATACAGAGCAGTTTTATTTATTTATTTATTTAGCTTTTGTTAACCAGGTAGGTACACTAGACAAGTTATATGCCTATTTTCAGGAACTTCCCGGGAGAGTACAACAGGATATACAGATACATCAGAACATAACAGCAAGTAAAGCAAGTACATAGAGTAACAAAATGCATTGAGTCACAAAACGGTAAGGCATGGAGTGAACTGCTAACAGAAATTGATGAAGTACACATAATCAACAATATGTAGTCTAGAGCATACATAGTGCAGTCAGATGCCTAGGAGAGCAATTGGATCGAGAAATGACCAAAAGATCATTGGCAGGTCCTCAGAACAGTTGGGCTCAAGTACAATTAGGCTAGGAAGCTTGGGACATTCGCACACTAGGCCAGCTTCAGATGCCCCCACAGGACTACAGAGGCACTGATGGAAGGAGGCAGAACAAACATGGTCACGAAAGGAGTTCCAGAGCCTAGAGCACATGCAACAAAGTCCCTGTCCCCAATAAGGGTTCAGGTGAGGAGTACCTTTAGCATCCCAGGACCCTGGGACCTGAGTAGTGAAAGAGGAGGTCAGGAGGTGAGAAGCTGTGCGGCCAGGAGTTGTCGGTTCAGATCACTTGCCCACGAGTTATCTGGAGCCCAAAGTTCAGGTGACTAGTCAGGGAAAGCCAACTAGATATCATAAAGCTCACAATGGTGCTGAGGCGGGGCAGCCAGTGCGGACAAATGACAGATCTTATTGTATGTTGTGTGCCACCAGGAAGAGCCAAGAGCTAAGGTATAGGCAAATTGGTGGAGACCATACAAGGGAGGGAAGTAGTATATGTTCAGCAAGTGCCAGACGAGCAGCAGGTGTCAAGTTATTTTTGGTTTTCCCATAGGCCAGACCCAATTTACAGCTCACAGTTCTACAGACATTTGGGATATGACTCCCTAGGTCCAACTGGGGTCAAGTGTCACCCAAGGTATATGATGGAGTTCACTGTTGAGGGAGTTCTCCATCTGCACAGCTGATATGCAAAGGGCTGGGGCTTTACTAACGTAGCTATAAACACGCACAATGCCCAGAATGGGAAACAGGAACGGTGGCTGTACCTAAAACTAAGGAAACAAGTAATAGGAGGCAGGAAACTAGAGCAGGTGCAGGAGAGGTGAGACCACCGAAGTGGTTTCAAAGAATCCATGGGAGGAGACTGTGAATGGCTAGGTGAGGTGTTCCAGATTTAGGCAGTGGTATGAACGTGACTTTACCAATGGTTGTGGAAATGAAGGGATTGCTAGGTTTGAATATTTCAGCTTCTGATGGTATGGCTATAATGGGGCAGTCAGAGAGATGAAGGTGAAAACAAACCGATTGCTCACAAAACAGGCACAGTGGAACGTGTCTGTCCACAAGAAAAGAAAAGAGAGATTTATATATAGAACAATGGTGAGTCAGAAGGATAGTCAAGAGTGTACGGCAGAAATAGTTGAAGAGTGTGTCCACCTGGCAGGGTATGAAGGGACTACGTTGTGAACACATCACAATAGTAACCCAATAGGGGCGGCTCAGGTGAGGGCTTCTGGCACAGGGCAATCAGTACCTAACCTTACTCTCCACTTTCATTTAAGACCTACAAGAAAGAGTGTGAGGGTAACCAGAGATTCTTTACCATGAATCTCCTACCTTGAAGTCAGCTATCTTTTGTTTAAAATGTTGGATAGAAGCCATGTTGGCTGACAACGTTAATGAAAATGTTAAGGATTTAATTTTATTGCACCAGGTAACTCTTATCATCCTAATTGTATCAATGGTGTCATATTAATGACTTTAGCCAGTTTGGGAGACAGCTTAATAAAGGCACTCAGGTAATGGCTTTATGAAAGCCAGTCTGTATCTCATTACAGAAGTGATGGCTGGGGGCAGGCTATTTTGTTCTTTTAATGTGAATGGCCTCACCAACCCTGTTAAACATAGCAAGGTTTTTTTTTTAAATTTAAGTTATATTGATAAACAAGGTACAGTTGATACAGGTTTATCAGGCATTTTGTGGAGTTACATATTTATTTCTTTACTGAATCAAATTAATGCCCCTCTCCAGTCGGCAAGACCACCAGCAACATTTATTTAATTAGTGTAAAAAAAAACAAAAACTAAGGCAGGACCCTCCACCTCGCTTCCCCCCCCCTCCCGAGGTCACAGAACAAATCATTATAATTAGGTTCCTGAGTAGGTCAGGGAGATTTGATGCCAGATTGTCCATCTGGTCCACCTCCGAATATATAGAGCTGTTCTGTGATTTATTTTATATGTTAGTTCTTCCATTTCTGCAATTCCTTGAACTATTTGTATCCAGGGCCCATGGTGGGAGTGACCCTTTTTAACCACAATTTAGTAATCGCTTTGTGGGCTGCCGCCAGGAGGAGGGTCCATAAGTATAATGAAGTCTGCTCCAGTCAAGTTCTATGGTGGCCTCGCCCAACACGAGACAGGAACCAATCAGTGGGGGTTTCAGGTCAAAGATTTTAGTAAGAGCCTGGGAAATGTCTCCCCAGAACCGGCCCAGCCGTGGGCACAGCCACATGATATGTAAAAAAATGTGCCCCCCTATCCCCACACATTCTCCAACACAAGGGATCTCTACCGGGATTCTTCCGACTGAGTGAGAGGAGAGTCAGGAAGTACCTTATCTTTACTTTCCAGCTAAACTCCTGCCAGAAGGGGGAACTAGTGGTCCTAGGAGCCAATCCGAACACCCTATCCCAGTCAATTTCCCTGGTGTCATCAGCTCCTTCCTCCCTCCACCTGTGTTTAACCCTCTCCAAATAATCTCCCTTTAGACCTGCAAGGGCTTTATATAGTACAGAAATTAGACCAGTGACTTTCTGTGAGAATAGGATTGCAGAGAGAGACTTTCCACCAGAGGGGTCACTCTGCTCACTTCAGGGTCCGATCTACGACATTTACAGATGTAATCTCTGACTTGCAGGTATCGATAGAAGTCAGAGGTACGTAGTCCATAATTATCTCTGAGGGTCTCAAAATCCAACACCTCCCCATCTGCCATATATTGTTTAACATAGATCAGTCCCATTCTCTCCCAGGTTCTGAAGGTATGGTCTAATCGGGCTGGGAGTAAAAGTAGGGTCCCACGATGGCCTGAAAATGGCCAGAGGAAAAATTTTATTTGTGTTTCTGCACCATGCTCATAATAAGGCCCTTATAGTGCCCTCACTGTGGTCAGAGACTGGGGTGGGCACACCCGAGAAGTTCCCCATATGGGCAGTGCAGACACCCAGTGAGGGTCCCGCTCCTCCTCTCTGTTACCTCCATGTCCTTCCAGTTGCTTTATAAGGTAGGACAGACCATTGTAGCGCCCTTTTTAATCCTGAGCGGCAGTATAGTAATCCTCCAAGTCCGGAAGGGCCCCTGCCCCCCCGCGCCCTTCCGAGCTGGATGATTTGGCCGTTCACTCTTGGTTTCTTACTGTTCCAAATAAACTTTAAAATCATTCTTTGCCAGACATTAAATTGTGATTTAGTTATATATGTTGGGAGACACTGGAAGAGATATAGATATCTAGGAAGGATGTTCATAGTTTACCGTCTGTATTCTTAGATATAGGGCAGGTTCAAAAGCGACCACCTGTCAAGTCTCTCTACACCTGACCCGAAAGTGGGATATAGATTAGCCTTAAAGAGGCGCGAGTTATGTATTAGTTATGCATACACCCAGGTATGACATTTTGACGTCAACCAATTCAAAGGTAAAGATTCACAACTCTATGTGAGGAGAGTAGTAAAAAACCAAGACCTCCGTTTTAGTCTTATTCAATGTATATCCCGAGTACCTACAAACTCCATTAGTATGGACCAAATGTTGGGAATGGAGTCTCTAGGTTGGACAAACAGAGCAGAGACATCATCTGCATAAAGTGATATTTTTCTCTACTGTCCCCTACCTCAATACCATGAACCACTGGAGATGCAAGAACTACCTCTGCCAATGGCTCTATATATAGGGCAAATAAGAGAGGGACAGGGGACAGCCCTGACGTGTGCCTCTGCCCAAGTTAGATAAGCAGAGAGACCTCCATTAACCCTGATATGCGCTTGGGGGTCCAGTATATAAAAGACTTAATACAGTCAATGAAAGCCTCACGGAAAGCCCATATGTTCTAGGACCAGGAACAAGAATGGCCAGGAGACTATAAAAGCTTTTCTGCATCCAAACTCATAAGGCATGCAGGTCGGTCGCGATGTATAGCATCTATTATGTTAATGGCAGAATGGACACCATCTGGGGCCTGCCTGCCAGTATAAATCCCTTGGTCAGGGTTGATTAATTCTGGGAGGATGGCATTTAGTCAGATACTATTACCGCTGTAAAAGATTTTATAGTCCGAATTTAGGAGGAGATTAGTCGATAGGGATTAGCATTTGGCGGTCTTTATCCTCTTTCGGGATAAAGCGTGGTGTAGCATATTGCCAGGAGGGAGGGATCGGGCTCTTCCTGCCGACCTCAGAAAAAATATTCTGCAATGGTGGGGTTATATCAACGAGTGAGCGTTTGTAGAATTCAGCTCCAAAGCCATCTGGGCCAGGGCATTTCCCTACTTTCAGAGCTTTTATGGTATTTATGATTTCTTTTTTTTTTTTTTGCACAGCGTGTCTTTATTGGTTTTAATTAACAATCATCATACATTACAACTAAGAAAAAAAAATAAAAAATAAAAAAAAAAAGACCTGGCATAACCAGAAGTATACAGCCCACAAACTGGCCAGTATAGACTATATACAATCCCATATACATATACAGCAGGATCCATCATATAGTAGTACATATGTCTAATAAAGACTCCTGTAAAATATATAAATGTACAATCCACCTTCCCAGGTAATAGAGTATGAGCTAGAAATATAAAGTCAAATAAACAGATAAGAGCAATTCCAATCAACCTATAGTACAAAAAAAAAAAAAAAAAAAAAAAATAAACAGAGCCAAAACAGGAGTCAGCTCCACCACACCATCAAACATACCTATCCACAGTGCTATTACTATAGTGAGAGTTCATGAATTACCTCTAACATAAACCAAAGGTAGATTCCTGCTGCATCCCCTAAGAGAAAAGAGAGAGAGAGAGAGAGAGAGAGAGAGAGAGAGAGAGTCCCCATCCCACCTAATATCTGGAAGGCTTACACCCAGATCCCCTATAACCCTTACTGGGGATCTCAAGTTGTTTAGTATATCAACCACCATACTGATCGAGTCACTCAAAAAGAGAGAGAGAGAGAAAAGGCAAAATACTAATCAAGAAACTCCCATTTAGAAGAAGAAAAAAAAAAAAAAAGAAAAAAAAAGAGTTAGCTTAAGCCCATACTAATCAAAGCAAGACAAAGACCTGTAGTTGTTTCTGGAGATAAGTAAATTGCTTCCAAAGATGCCCATCTCTTAGTATATAGCCTTTATCTCCCTACCCCAAAGCTGTCTCTTTTAATTTACCCAATGCTGTTACCAAATCCCGCACCCACCGACCATAGAGTATTCTTGGTCGTCTTTCCAATATTGAGCCAAAAGGACTTGACTAATAGCGACATCAGAGCCAAATGAAATTTAGGTAAAACCCAAGGAACTTTTGAAAAATCACCCAGACACACACACCTCTGAGGTTATATAATCAGAATAATTCATCAGTGGATCCATATGTTTGCCTAATCTCCACCCACAAAGGGAAATTTACAGCACTCCCACATTACATGGAGCAAGTCACCTATTCCATTCCCACATCTAAAACAGCCAGTCCGTCTGCCTAAGCTTTCTATCATACAGTTTGCGGGGTAAAGTACAGATCGGATACGATAAAATACTGTATGGTCCTAAATTTAAGGAATTGTTATATATCTATGAGCTTTCCAAATTGAGTCCCAAACCAACTTCTTGAGGGCCATAACCTTATCCCAGTACACCACCTGTATGGCGAGGTGGACTAGCAAACTCCACCAACTTCCTGTAAATCTGAAAGAATATTTGCCTCGGATCCCTGCCTTTAAAAAATTCCCAAGTGAATGACCCATCCAGAAACCCCCAGTCATCTTCCTAGCACCACCTTCAACAACTAGGTTAGCTGCAATTTCTTAAAGAAGGCATCCCTCCACTGGGGCTGGAATAATCACCCTTTAGCCTTGGATAAAATCCCTCACCCTTAAACCCCTTAGTTGGTGGGCCCACCTCTCACTTATCACCTGCCCCCAATTACAAATGTAGGGTTACCACCACAGGTTGATCCAAGCTTTCAACTGTGATTTTCTTAGCAGCCAGGGGAAGAAAGGCCCACCAGGCCCTCAAAGACTTCCCAATCGGTTCCCACCCCTTTAAAGTAATCCTTTGTAGGATTAAGTATATTAATGCCTCAGATGAAAGACCTCGTTCCTTCAACATCTGCCTTTCAATTTGTAACCATATTGGGATGTACACCTCCCCTCGGTATTTATGATTTCTGTTTGGGTAATAGGTTTAATTAAGGTTTTGTACCTTATCTGGGTGGAAGAGCTGGGCGTATAGAGTCAAGGTAGCCCCTGGTTTCATCAGCCAGTGCTGACATCTGAGGTGTATAAAGTTTACAGTGTCTGAAACAAAGCCTCTGCTATTTGCTCAGGCTTCTGAGGTAACAAAGCCAGTGGTCGGACAAAATTACTTCAGTTATTGTTGCTCATGGCTCTAAGTTTGTCCTCCAATCTGGTTACAACATTCTGAAACCTCTGGGCCACCTCAGAGTATTTCTGTTTATGAAAGAAAAGGTTCCTCTCAACCTCTTCCCTCTGTAGCTTTTGTATTTGCTTGCAGGATTTAAAGCTCAAAGGTCCCTCTGCCTGTCCCAAGTCAACTTTGATGGGATTCCAACTCAGATAGTCTTTTATTCAAATCCAGCTGTTTTAACAGGCTGTCTTTTTTCTTTGAGGCTATACTTATTAGCTGACACCTAATTGTTGTCTTTAATGTGTCCCCAAATAATCCAGAGGCGTCACTCCAGGTGTGGAGTTTTCATTAATGGTGTTTGCTATGTGGTGTTTGACTTTATCAACTACTTCCCTATCCTGGAGAAGAGACGTGTTCAGCCTCCAGTGTGTTGTTCTTTTTGGCAGGGCAATAGCAACCTCCAAGAATATCGGACTATGATCCGACATAGTAGACACTGCAACCCACATAGAGGCTAAGGCGGGGATACTATTCTTAAATTTAAAAAAGGTATCCAACCTGGAGTAGACCCTGAACCTGGGCGAATAACAGGTATAGTCCTTAGCTCTGGGGTATTTCTCCCTCTACACATCTACCAGTCCCATATGGCTTAAAGCTTGTTTGACTGCCCGAGCCTTACGGTATTCGGGTCCCTGAATGTCAAAGTGGTATCAAAATTTCTATCCCAGACCAAATCCAATCCCCCCCATAATTAAGAGCCCCTAGACCTCTGTTACCAAGCAGCAAGGAGGTATAAAATAGTGGGGACCCAGAGGCATAAACATTAACTAATGTAACCGGGGTATCCTGCACTCTCCCTACCAACATAATGTATCTAGCAGCATTGTCTGCCATTGTGTCCTCGACCTCAAATGGGAAGGATTCCGCTAGGAGGATGGCAACTCCCTCTCCTCGATTCCGGCGAGGCAAAGTGTACCTGTGGGTGACCTTGGTTCTCAGTTTTAAGACCTCGACAGGGGACAAGTGAGTCTCCTGTAAAAGTTTACCTCACATTTCTGCCTAGCAATATATTTCTGAATTTGTTTTCTCTTCACTGGACTACATGACCATTAATATTATATGAAAGAACTTTTCCACATTATGATGTACCATTGGTGTGATTCAAATAGACTCTGTCTACTAATCAACCAGACTGTTGAAATATCTAGATATACTGAAATATTAAAATTACAAGAAAAAACCATAAGTACCCGTACAACTGAAGCAAAACTAGTAACAAGGAAATTTTCAACAAAAATAAACAGATCTGAACAACTTTCAGAAACATGTACTAAGGCCAGACAGATATGAGGCCGCGAAAATAGAGGATTAAGGGCAGGCAGGCTCTTACGAAGCCATCCTGACCCTCTGAAACTACCTAACCTTCGACTTCCTAGGGGATGGTGGGAAGAAATCCCACCCAAAGGCAAAACAAAAGCGCCACTTAGGAGTGCTCCCTCTTAGTGGGGGCACCCACTTCTTGGGAAAGTCCTGTAGGGGATGACACATAGCCAGAGAAAGGCATTTAGCAGCCATTTTTCCGACTCCCTCCAAGGTCCTTATGGGTTCATTTTTAAACCTGAAGAATCACCTTATCTTTACAGTTAACGGAGAGGGGGAGACTCAAAAAGGGAATACTAACTCCAGAAACTAACATACTTAGATAAGTGTAGCCCCAACTATATACATATGTACTGCTTTTAAATCCCTTCAAAGGTCTGTATTCAGTCAGGCTGGTTGTGCCAGAGCAGCTGAACAGTCGGTCTGGCTCACGCTGAGGCTCAGGATCCATTAACCACACCTGGTCTAGATTAAGGAAAACACTTAACCCTTAAAGCACATCCTGAAAACCCTCCCAGCCTGAAATTCAGCAGCACACAGTCCCGAGACTTGATGTTCCTTTTCATTTTTTCTTTTTGGAGTTTATCAGGTTCCCAGTCTGTTCAGCTCACAGGGCGAATGACTTAGCCATCTGGTGACCCCCCCCCATCACCCCGCCGACGACGGCGACAGTCGCGATGCAGCTTCTAGACTATGTCCAGTCACACCAGGGAATGAAGAAAACATCCTCCCGTAGAGCTCCATACAGCATGATTATCCTGTGTGGCGTATGTTCTCCTGTCATCAGAAAAAAACAGGATTTTGTACTCACACTATGCGCATGAAGGGGCAGCAGGGAAGAGACCAAACAGACACCCCACCCAGATCCAGTCAGAGAACCCGCGGTATTTTCAGCGAGCTCCGCTGGTAGGTGTGGGGGGGGGGGAATGTGCTGAATCCTTCAGACATCTCGTCCCTTGGTTCATGTCGTGTCGTCTGGCTCGGTCGTTTCAGTTGGCACACATTCTCCTTGTTCCGCCAGTAGATGGGGAGCCTTTTTGTTGAGGTCTGCAGGATCACCCAGCTGAGTTATCAGGGCCAAGACGTCTGCTCTCAGATTCTGCTTGCGAGCTCCTTGTGAGTTTCCTCGACAGGCGGCCCCTTCTGTGAGGCGGTCCAAGCTGAGGCAAGTAAGTCTCTTTCCAGCCTTTCCTTCGCGAGGGGGGGGGGAACCGTTAGCCCAAGCGTTTCCAGATAGGGAGTGGCAGACAGCAGGTCCTGAAATGTTTTTACACCTTTGTCCGTATGAATTCTCAGCCTCGCTGTGTGTAGGATTTGTGCTTTCAAATCGCGAGCTCTGAGCTGTTTCAGTATTGGCCAAAGCATTCTCCTGGCCTCTTGAACTTTCGTGGTGTGGTCGTTGTCTAAGAACACTCGGTGACCCTCATAGCTCAACACTCCTTGCTTCCAAGCCAGCTTTAAGATCTCCTCTTTAGTTTGGTAGTTAGTGAATCTTACAATTATGGGCGAGACCTCGCATCGGATTTTAGAGCGGAGCGAGACCTATGTGCCCGATCCACTGCAAAGTCAGCGTCTGAGGGTAGCGGGAGAATTTGCTTAAGCATCTTCTGTAAGAAAGTGGCCACACTTTGAAATTTGTCTTCGGAGCCCTCCGGGATCCCAAACAGCCTTATATTTTGTCTTCTATTTCGACCCTCCAAGTCGTCTAATTTACACATGAGTTCTCGGTCTCTGGCAAGTAGATACAGCAAAAGTCTATCTTGGCGGTCTGATTGTTCGACCAGTTGACTGGCACAAAGCTCAAGCTTGTCCGTTTTGTGGTCCACTTTGGCTAAGTCTGATTTGAGCTCACAAAGTTTGATCAATCTTTGCAACCGTCCGAGCTGTTTGAAGTATGGTTTCTCTGAGGCTCGGTGTAATCTCCTCGACCCAGCTGGTGTGTTGCAGGCCTTCCCTTGCGTCTCTCTCCTGCATGTCAGATCTTCCCTCTCCCTGCATCATTTCTTTCAATTTTTGTATCGGTGTTGATGGTAGCTTTGCTGTTCTGTTTCTTTTATTTTTTGCTGGCGAAGACATCACACTTAACAGGTGATTTGAATAGATTGTAACCGGGAGGGAGACGGAGTTGGAAATCTATGCTGCCATTAGCCCCCTGACATCACCGGAAGTCCTCCAAAGCATAACAGGTTATGAGCTTTGTAAAAAACTACAGCTTTTTTTTTTTTTTTTTTACAGAAACACACTTGTCAAAGCAAGAACATGCCAAACTGTTGAAATTTGGTTTCGGGGACATGGTGGTATCTTCATATAAAAAGGTAGAAGAAGAGGGACGGTGATTCTGGTTCCAGCCAAAACTCATTTTGAAAAGATGGATACTTTGGCAGATAAGGAAGGTTGCTACGCTCTGTTGAAAGGCAGATTGTGGGGAGTGGTGGTCACCTTGGCCTCCGTGTATTTCCCAACGGGTTCTAGATATCAGAATATAGAACCTTTTGACCACCCTTTTGAGTTGGGCGAGGGCACCATAATATGGGGGGGATCTTAATTTGGCACTGAACCTGCTCTAGATACTACTTCACAAATACCGAGAGCAATACATGGAACAGCGAGAAGGTGCAGAAATTGGGTGAGGAACTGGGTTTCAAGATGTATGGAGGTATTTTAATGGGAAAGGAGGAACTACACTTTTTCTCGGCTGCACATCAGATGTATTCCAGCTAGATTATTTTCTGGTGCCTGGGGAAGATATGTACAGAGTGAAGGAGAGTTGGGTGGGAGACTTAGGTCTATCTAACCAGCTTCTCTTTTCATGGGACTGATATAGGAGAGGTTAGGAGAAATACATTTTGTCATCTCAACCTATCGTTGCTGAATGATCAAGAGGTTAAAGAGAGCATTAAGGAAACATTTGATAACTATATGGCTGAGAATTCAACTCAAGATACTTCTCAAGCAATAAGCTGAGATGCTGCAAAAGCAGTTTTGAGGGGGAAATTCATTTCAATAGCAGCTAAAAAGAAAAAGGATAGGGAGGCTAAGAAGCCAAGGTTATCCATACAAATTAAGAACTTGGAAGATCTCCTGAAAGGTAAAAGACAAAACAAGGACTAAGCAGCTAAAGATACTTGAAAAAGAATTGAATGATATCTTAGACTATCAGGTCGAACAAAAGCTACGTTTTTTAAAACAACAATATTATGAGGGAGGACCGAGGTCATTGAAATTACTGGCTAGCCGGCTTCGTGCCCAGAGGGCTAAAGCCACATTAACATCAATATGGCACCCACAGAGAAAGAAATGGTCCATGGGGTGAGGAGATAACAGAGCCTTTAAATTATTTTATGGTAAGCTATATACACCAGATAAGACACCGTGTGTACAAAGAGCACAAGCCTTTTTGGAGGGACTAGTGATACCAGGGCTACTCAGGAGGAACAGGGAGGTCATTGCTAACCCCTATATACAGGCGAGGTGACATAGAAATCTCAAGACTGAAAGCGGGTAAATGCCGGTTCAGACGGGTTACCATCAGAGTTCTATAAGACATTTAGAGGGATGGTACTCCCAGGCCTTTTGGGTCTATACAAAGCTGTGCTTAATGAGGATGAGCAAATACCCCCCTCATGGGATAGGGCTGTGATCTCAGTGCTCCCCAAGCCGGGAAAGGACCTTACTAAATGCTCCTCATATCGACCAATTTTCTTACTAAACACGGGCTATAAAATGTTCACGTCCATCTTAGCTAAAAGAATACAACAATACCTCCCTGGTCTCATTGGTATGGACCAGGCTGGCCTGTCCCAGAGCGTCAAGCTCAGGATAACCTGAGAAGGACATCTCATGTTATAGATCGGATTAACTATACAAGGACCCCTCCTCCTTATGAGCCTAGATGCCGAAAAGGCATTTGATAAAGTCTCTTGGTCCTTTCTAGGCCAGGTCCTTTCCAGTTTGGTTTCCTCAGAAATTCTTGAGGGCTCCGTTTAAAATATATAAGTCCCCTTCGGCTTTTATACGTGCGAATGGTCATGTTTCAGAAGCAGTCCATTTAGGAAGAGGAACGAGACAGGGATGTCCTCTCTCGCCACTGCTATTCACTCTCTATATAGAGCCCCTGGCCCAGAGTATAAGACAGAATGGAGGGGTTAAGGGAATTTCAATGGGGGAGGGTGAAGAGCAGAAATTAGCTTTATATGCTGATGATGTCCTACTGTATGTGGCAGACCCAGATAGTTCACTACCAGAGGTGTTTGGACATATAGAGGCCTATGCCTCACTTTCAGGCTTTACATTGAACAGGTGCAAGACTGAGGTCCTTAGTTTTTTTTCTATACCCCATCTGTTGAAATTAAGCAGAGATACCCAATGAAATGGGCCATGGAAACTATCAAGTACTTGGGAATCAAGATCAGTAAAAACACGGCCAACCTATTCAATTTGAATTATCCCCACTAGTGCAACAATTAAAGATAGATTTCACAAGGTGGACATTGCTCCCCTAACTTTTACACAGAAATCAAGCATTAAAGTGAATGCCTTGCCCAGGCTGCTTTATTTATTTCAGTGTGTCCCTTAGTCGTTCCCAGAGGGATCTTGAATCCTGGCAAAAGAGGTTTATAAGCTTTTTGTGGGGAACAATGCGACCAAGGGTTAAAAAAAAACAAAAAACCTTTATTTCTCCCCAAAAACAAAGGGGGTCTGGCTTTTCCCCACTTGCAGAGATACTGGATAGCGTCCCAAATAAGGATCGCATTATTGTGGGGCAACCAAGCATATACATCCCGCTGGAAGAGGCTTGACTTGGCGGAGGTTAGAGAGGTCCTCTTACAGGCGGCCCTTTTTGCAGAGGGGAAGGTACAGGGAACTACAACTTAATTCAGGGATGGCAGAGGTTTTAGAGGGTTGGAGAAGGGGCATTAGTAGAGGTAACACCAAAAGACAATTATGGAAATACACATGGTGGGCCTTTGACCCCAATTTTATACCAGCAAAACTGGACAACTGGTTCCTAAGACAGGCAAGAAAAGATTTCAGGCACCATATCAACTTTTCATGGCTCCTCCCTGATGTCCTTTGAGACGATACAGTTAAATTTGGTTGACCTCACAAGATAGATTAAGATACTACCAGTTACGGGACTATATAAATGATCAGCTGGGCAAAGGAAATGAGGTGAGGGATCGGGGGAGATCTACCGTTCCAACAGATTTGGATTGCAACTAATGCAAGGCACATGATCACCATGTTATATAAGACTTTTTAAATGACCTTAGTACCTCCTCACAGTATATTAAGGAAAGATGGGAGAGGGACATGGACATATCTATTACAGACTGACAATGTTCCCAGGTGTGAGGAGCACTTGGAGTACCATGTCCTCCCCATTGTGGAAGGAATTCAGTGGGAAGGTGAGGACCCATTTTTCCTGGTTCCTGTACAGCTGGGTCACTCTATCTGGGAACAGGCTCAGAGTGTTGGAGGCAATGTGGAGAGGTGAGTGTGTCCCAGGAACATATCTTTTGGGCCTGCCCGGAGATTGTCTCATTCTGGGAGGGGGTTAGGCGACATTTCTAGAATATTTGAGGTCCAGACACCTTTGGGACCTGAACATATGGTGTTAGGTATTGTCCCACAAGAAATAAAAGGGAGAGAGACAAGGTATTTGTGGTCAATACTTGTAATTGCTGCTTTGAAATCTATTACCAAGAGGTGGCGAGATACAGACAGACCGGATCTGAGGGAATGGGTCAAATTAATAGAAAATATAATGGAAATAGAGAAAATCACCTTCTCTCTCATTCTGGGAGGCAACTAAACCAGGAATACCAAAATAGATGGACAAGATGGCTTCTATATGAGGGAAAGGAAGAATGGCAGACTCATTAGAGAGATGAGACCGGAAATCTTGACGCCAAAAGAATGAACAGAAGTAATGAAATAAGTCTGGAGGGAACAAGAGAGGAACAGTGGTTAGGGGCGGAGAGAAAACTTGATCATGTGAAGGGGAGTGGCTTCCCCACAAAAACCTGGTGCTTTTGCAAGACTAAGGATGATGGAGAGTTACGTTATGTAATAACTTGGTCATTGGTTATTGTTAATGGTTACTAGTAAAAAAAGAAAGAAGTACCTAGATCTCTTAATATTATAACACAGAGGAATAAGATATCATTTGCTTATGGATTTCTAGCTTGTCATCCTACTTAAAGATGTATTAACTGTGTAAAATGTATGTACATTGGGATGTGCTTGGAAACTGTGAACTACAATAAAACAAGTATAAAAAAAATAAAACTGTTTAAATAGCTCAGCTTTGAATCAGACTAATTGTGTCTTGGTATGGTCAATTGCATTAGTGCTGGCTGGAGTGGATATCTGTTTTATATATTGCATTCCATGGTGTGCACATCCTTTTGTCATTCCTTTTAAGTTATGGAACCCTCTAGTTTTCTGATTTGGATCTTGCATAAATTACATGGGCACTATTTAATCAGAAATACTTTGATCACTGCAGACTCCGTTGTTCATTTTTCTACTCTTACTACATTGCAAGCCCACTGCATTTCACCTCAGCTTATGGACTTTTATCTTTTGAGTAGAATTATGTTTCCCAAAATGGCTCTCCTTCCCACCTAGACAAATTTAGATTCCTGGCAGCAAGCACCAAGTTTAATTTTTAAGAAGCATACTACCCGATACACAAGGCTGAACTGTTTGATTTGCCGAAGATCTTTTGCTGAGATTACAGTTGACATTTATATTGAAAATTATTTTATAGACTGATTGATTCAGCGCTGTTGGAATATGCCGGTGCTGCCGGAATTTAGTGCCTGCTCACTCGGATATTATAGTTGCCTAGTTCACTGAATCACTAATTACTAAAACATTCTAAACTTACTAATCTTGTTAGTGGGACTATTAGAGAGAACAGGAGATTTTCTTTTTTTTGAAATTACATTTTTCCCTCCTGTTCACCTTCGCCATTCCACTCAATTGGGTCGCTCAATGCCTCCCCTCCCTCAGAGTCTGCCTCTAGAGTGCCTCTTGGTAGCTCCTACCTGCTTCTTCCTCCACGGAGCACCTGCACAGTGGGGTCTGCCCATGATGCAGACTGGAAGGCTGGAGCAGCAGTCACCCAGGAGCGCCAAGGTTTTTTTTTCCCCACTTTTTTCTTGTCCTCCTCTCCCTCCCACTGGGCGCCTGGCTCAGTCAGAACATGCGTCGCATGCCTGCCAAGTGCCTGATGGCATCCTCCCTCCCCAGCTCCCCAATGGAAGCCGCCCCGTTGCCCAGAAAGTGAGTGCTTCCACAGCTCTCGGATGTCGGGTGTGTTAAAACACCCCTGGTATCCCTCCCCGAAGGAGGAGAGCATCCATGGGGACACTCAATCCTCCTTCCCCCTGCCGACCCCCAGTGGCCCGAGTCTGTTCCCAAACCTGGGTTGCCGGCGTGGTGCGAGATGTGGCGTACAGCGCCTCAACCCTCAGCACCACCGGGCTGGCCAGAACAGGAGATTTTCAGGATCCCAAAATCATCTAGCCCTAAAATCATGAAACGTAATGAGGTAGTTAATACCAACTCAATTAAGGGTCCACAGGCAGCAATCCCTAATAAAGTGAACTCCAAAACAGACACCAAACAAATATTTGTCTTAAGGGACTCCATCATCAAGCATGTTGACCATGCAGTTTGTAATCTCGATAAAATCAATTGAACATGTTCTAGTTTTAGAGGGCAAGGGTAGCTGAATTAACAATTGCCAAAAGTGTACTTAAGGAGCAGGAGATAACCCACTAGTTACCGTCACAGGAGTACCAATGATATAAATCGAACCAGCCTCGAGGAGATAAAAGAAGACTTTGTGGCATTAAACAATGTTCTGGCTGAAAGAGGCTGCTCAGTCTGTATTTCTGAAATCTTGCCAGTACCTAGAGCCACCATATCCATCTCAAACAAAATCAAGGCACTAAATGACTGGATCAGGAAATGGTGTTTCTAAAAAGGAATTGTCTGTTTAACTCACTGGGAGGATTTCTATGATAGGCCACCCCTCTTCTGCTGGGATGGTTTGCATCTCAGCAGAAGAGAAATACTCTCTTGGGAAGGAGTATTACAGTCTCCACTGACAATCATTTAAACTAGCATCCAAGGAGGAGAATGGAAATGTTCCCAGGTCTCGAATAAAATAATCCACCCAACAGTCTAAAAGTTAACATATTATCCCTGAACGCCAGGTCACTGAACCTGGTCAAAATGGCTGAATTAGAGGCTAAATGTAGAATGTCAGATTTTGGCATAATATCTATTACAGAGACATGGTGGGACTTCAACTCATCATGGATAAAAGATTCTGGGCTACAAACTATCATAAGGATTGACTAGGCCAAGCAGGAGGAGGTATCTGCCTTTACGTTAGAGATGACATCTCATCCTATCAATTCACCTGCTCCACAGAAACCGAAAGTATATGGGTGAATATTCAATTCAAGGAACAACCCCAGATACATACCGGTAGGTACATGTTATAGGCCCCCTTCAGCTAATCATGAGTACACAGCCACATTAATTAAGGATATCTCAATACTAACTAAAGGCAATACCATAATTTGGGGGGAATTTAATACGCCTACCATCAATTGGAATTCCTTAACCAGTAGTACCCAATATGAAAAGGATTTTGTATCTACATTAATTGATACAGGTCTTGAGAAAATCATAACAGAACCTACATGAGGTGGTAATATACTGGACCTGTTGATTACCAATACAGGAGACAATATTTCTAAGAATACTATATATGAGCCATTAGGGAACAATAACTATTATTCTATTTTATTTACTCTGATACAAGAACACCAGTCCCACCCTAAACACTCCTTATTTAAAAATAGCGATCCTAATTTTGATAAGATTAACAAGTACCTTAATAAAATTCCATGGGAAGAAATGCTGCCCCTTCCCCTTGAGGATGCCTGGGGCTATTTAAAATCCACAATCCTCAACCTGGAAAAAACATTTGTCCCATTAAAACAAAATTATAACAACAAGGGGATGATTCCACTATGGCTAAACAAACCTATAAAAAAACCTAATCAAACAGAAAGAAAAACTCTTCTCCCAATTAAAAAAATGCAGTGACAAGGACAGATAAGACATCCTTTACAAATATAGAAAAGTGGTAACAAATTTTAAACACCAAATAATACATTCTAAAAGAAACCTGGAGTTTAGAATAGCCCATTCCAAAGATTGTCACAAATCATTATTTTCTTATCTCAACAACAAAAAAGGTAATAATAGACATATTGGGCCGCTCACTGTAAATAATTCTACGCTGACATCAGATAAAGAAATTGCCGACACATTCAATAATAATTTTTGTTCAGTTATCTCAAACAAAGATGTACCTGATGCCATTAATAACAAAGCAAATGTTCATAGCAACTATACAATTACCAGTTTTGATACCCTTTTGGTACTTTAGTCACTGAATAAAACCTCAAGTCCAGGCCATGACAATATAAACACCATGGTTTCTTTGTGAGACCTCTGAAGCCCTAGCACTCCTTCCGATGCTTATTTTTAATAAATCCCTTCAGGAAAGCTCAGTCCCTCAGGACTAGTTAAAGGCCACAGTTGTACCCATTTTTAAGAAAGGGAACTATTCTAAACCAGAAAATTATCGACCCATTAGCCTGACTCCAGTCCTTTGTAAATTGATGGAGAAACTGATTAAGGCCTTACTAGAAAAAGAAATGGTGACTATGAACAGCTCTGATTGGACCCAACATGGCTTTAGGCAAGGATTTTCATGCACTACCAACCTTGTATTCTTCTATAACCACATAAGTCAAGGCCTTGACTCTGGTTGTCCCATGGATGTAATCTTGTTAGACAACAGCTGTGCATTTGACAAGGTATCACATGGCAAAGTCATTACAAAACTTACTTCCCTGGGCTTTTATCTCATCCTAGTCAAATGGATTAACAGCTGGCTATCCGACAGGTACCAGAGAGTTAGAATAAATAGAACTTTATCTGATAAGGGGCTTGTGACTAGTGGCGGGCCACAGGGCTCGGTCCTTTGACCCATATTGTTTAACATCTTCATCAGTGATATGCAGATTAGTTCATGCAACCAAAAACCCAAGTTTGCAGATGGCACCAAACTAGGGGGGGGGGAAGGTTGATTCACCCACAGATAGACTCATGCTTACTAATGATTTAAAGAGGACAAGAAGTCATTTCTAATTGGCAACTGTTTATGAAGTTTTTAGCCTCAAAAATTATATGCATTCCTCTAAATTATCCATATTCAACTGTACCTGAATAAAAAGTGATATGAAAAACTGTATTTTGCATGGTCTTGTTTTTAAGGACAGCATTCTGTTACAGTTCTCTTCATGGAACCAGTATTTTGGAGTTTTAACTATGTCACGGTTTGTGCACAGAACTCTAAGCATAATTCTGATAGGTCAGCCGTTCATAATTAGCATTATGTACACAAACCGTGACATAGAAAAAACTTCAAATTACAGGTTCTGGGAAAAGAACTGTAACAGAATGCTGCCCATAGAAAACAAAACAATGAAAAAACATTCTGTGTATCACTTTTTATTCGGGTACCGTCACATATGGATAATTTAGGGAATCAAGTCATTCTGAGAATAAGAACTTTATAAACATCTTAATTGCTCAATTCTGTCCCTTTAAAGAAAATAGAATAATGGGCCAAATTAAATGGCATGATCCTTAATATAGATAAATGCGGTATTGCATTATAGTAAACACAACCCTTTACAGACACACACCTAAATAATACCCCTTGAGAACATCCATGAGAGAGAGACCTGGGTGTGATGGTCAATAACAAACTGTCCTTGGCTGACCAGTGTTTAAAAGTGGCTAAAAACATTTAGTGCACTGCTTATGTGCATCAAATGCACATTTATATCAAAACAGAGAATGTATTATCCCATTATACAGGTCAGACCCTATTCTGGCTATGCCAGTGAGGTCATGAGCCACTGTCCATCATTTCAGTCTGCTGACAGCCTGCAGGTGGTGTTTACAGGAAGTGTACTGCAGTAGGTGGGCACACATGCCTTATATCCATCTGCCCAGCCTGAGAAAGAGAAACAATTGGAAGGAGAGCCCAGATAATTGGTTGAGGCACAGGAGGTGATGGTCGAGGAAAGCTGAGGCACTGGAGGTGCCATTCAATCTTCAGAGAGGGACAGTGAGCAAGAGAGAGAGAGACGGCAAATGCAGACAGGACTGCAAAATGGAAGGATGTTGCTGCTGTACAATTGAGGCCAACCATGAGCAACTCATCAAGGCTTTTGGGTGTTGCAAACCTCCAGATTTCTAGTTGGATAGGGACACAGCTGGGCTACTGTTACCTTGTAAGAACCAGGCCATCTGGTCCAGATTGCAAACTTTGGGTTTTTACTTTACTTAGTTTATTTTTGTTGACCAGGTAAGTGTGCTAAACAATAAAATGCCTATTTTCAGGCATGACCTGGGGGATTACAAAGTCATAAGGAAAAAAAGACAAAAACAGCAGGGTTACAACAAATTCAGTAAAACCGTAAACAGAGTGGATTT
This sequence comes from Neoceratodus forsteri, assembly GCA_016271365.2. Lineage (NCBI taxonomy): Eukaryota > Metazoa > Chordata > Ceratodontiformes > Ceratodontidae > Neoceratodus > Neoceratodus forsteri. The sequence goes on from CM057458.1 coordinate 1,084,959,358, forward strand.
TAGATTAAGTCAGGCAGGGGTCAGCAAATAAACCAACAGCATGAATGGTACATCATATAAGGTACAGGCAAAAGGCAAAAACAACAACAAAGGGTTAGGCACGTGTGCTAATAATCAAGTGGACACAATAGAAGTAATTAACAACAACTAGCAGATTCAGCAGCAAGAGAAAATGTCTGAAAACAACATGGATATTAGATTGAGCCAGGCAGGAACTCGGCCAAATCACAAGCATAAAAATGATATGGATAGTAACATAATTGAGAATAACACTAAAAACAATAGTAACAAAAGGGTCAAGCCATAAGAAGCCATAATCAAGTGGACATCTTTAGGGTAGTTAAAAAACAGCTAGTAGACTCAGATGCAACAGCATAGGTCTGAAGAACTCAAAAAGCCAAGTAATTCTCTTTTGGAAAAGAGGTGAGACCGGCAAATCTATAAGTGAGAGGGTAGGGAGTTCCATGCTCTATGGGCAAAATACTGTAGGTTAAATTCTGCTTACCCATTTTGGAGGAGCATTGGGCATGACCAGGAGGGCCTGATCTTTGAAGCAAAGGGAGTAGGCTTTATCAGCAGGGGTTAGCAGGGAGGCCGGATTGGATGATTCAAGAATGTTGTCAATCATACAGCTTAGGACTCAGAGGCACAGGGGGGGAAGAGAGCCAGCCCAGACTGGAATGTAGTGTGCAGTGCTGGGTCAGTTGAGAGCAGATAAGGCAAAACGACATACATTATTGTAGGAGACATCTCATTTGTGGAGTTTGCATACACATTGATTTGATTTTTATTTGTATACGGGTAACCACAACTGGGATACAATCCCTTTTACAGGTACAACCTGTGGTCAATCAGAATAAATACACAAACAACATCAAACAGATTATGACGTTAATACAAAACATGATTAACTAGGAAAATTCCACGTCATATAAAATCTCACAAGAGTATAAATACAAGACTCTAATACAATTTAAACCATTAAGAAAGTATCACAGAAATCATGAATTCCATTATCAGCAGATCTTCAAAGATCAGTCTAGGAAACAGTTACACTTAGACAAATTCATAAAATAGTTTTCAAAGCTACTGTAAATGTCCCATAACTACCCATACCTCATATGTGCTGGAATGCTATTCCAAATTGTAGGTGCATAATATGAAAATGAACATTGTCCTCTTGAGGTGTGCAAAATGGAATTTTTAACATAGTTGGATCCCTGATGATCTGGTGCACAATTTAAAACTAGGAGTATCAAGTAGATTTTTAAATTAAAAGGTACCCCTATTTGTTGAGTTTTGTAAACAAATTAAGATATTACATACTTATGGTAATATTCCACAGGTAATCATCCAAGATTCTCCTGTATAATGCAATGATGAACTATTTTTGGATGCTAATAAAGTAAATCTTCCAATTTTGTGCAGCAATATTGATTTCCGCTTTACTATACTATGAGGAGCTTTGTCTACTACTATAGAAGAAGCATAGTTCAAAATGGGCAACAGACATTGATTAGCAATGGCCAAACGCACCTAGTCAGTCAAAAAGCTGCGAAACCTGTATAACAATGCTATTTTAGAATTAATTTTAGATGTAACAGCATGCATATGTGACTTGTATGTCAAAGTTGGATTTAAAACTACCCCAAATACTTAAAACTATCTACATTTTCATACAGAGCCCATCTAATGACTCAACATAGCTAGAACCAATAGCTTTCAGCTTAACAAGGGTACCAAATACCATGGTTTTTGCTTGTTTAATACTAGTTTATTGTTTGTCGGCATATTTTGACCTGCTTTAAGTTCTTCAGTCAAAGTTACATTAAGCTCTGACAATACCCCACCTTGACAATAAACAGCATCATCTGCATAAATAACCACCTGTGCATCTTTAACAGATGAGATAACAGAATCAAAGAAAATAGAGAATAAGATTGGCCCCAGTATGGAGCCCTGAGGGACTCCACACTTAACCAGGGCTTCATCAGATAAACTATTCCCAGTTTTTACCATCTGAAACCTGTTTGATAGATAATTTGACACCCAAGACAATGCTGGCGTCCCTACCCCAATATGCTTTAGTCTCTCAACTAAAACAAGAGAGAGGTCAACCAAATCAAATGCCTTGGTCAAGTCCATGAACGCGGCCTCAGTCAGGCACCCCCTCTCCATGCCCTCATGGACCGCACTCATGAACTCAACCAAGGCACTCTCAACACCCTTCCCCTTCCTGAAACCATGCTGGCATTGTGATAACAGACCATATTTTTCCATATAGTCAGTTAGCTGGCCAAAAAACGTTTTTTCCTGCAGTTTAGATACAGCCTACAGAATAGAGATTGGTCTACAGTTCATACATTCACTAATTGAACCTGCCTTATGAATTGGTATTACATACGAGTATTTCCACATATAAGGTACTGCTCCCAAACAAAAAGACAGGTTAAAAATCAAGCTAACAGGATATGCCAACTCTGCCAAAGCCAAATGTAACAGCTTAGGAAACAGACCATCAAAACCACAAGAATTGTCTGTCTGGAGTTGTTTCAAAAGTTTATATACCTCCATATAGGTAACTGCCTTATGTAAAAATTTTGGATTGTCCATACAATCCCCCATGTTATTACCAACCAAATCTAATTTATGTTGTACTCTATAATGATCCAATCTGTAAATAATGTATTAAATTCATTTGCCACTATTAAAGGATCTATTAACTTTTCACTACCCTTGTTCATATGAAACTTAGGTTCATGCCAGGGATCTATCATATTATTAATAGTTTTCCAAAATTTAGCAGTGTTTGTCAATCCAGCTGTTTACCGTTGCCTCAGATATTGGGCCTTTGCTTTTTAATCTCAACCTTGCATCTGTTCCTATGGCACCTGTAATTCTGTAAATTTACGTTAGATTTTCCTATAAGGTTTCCACATTTGTCCCACTTTTCATTAAATTAAAATAAAGAAGATGTCAACTATTTGGATTCCTTACCTCTAATACATCTTCTAATAATAGGAGTGTGCGTGTTCAATACCCTAGTGAGATCTGTTATAAAGTAATGCAATGCACAGTTAACATCAGGTGTTATTTCAAGAAAAGACCAGTCTATATTCTGCAGGCTGTTTCCTAAATCCAGAAACATCAAAATCTGAGAAGTTTCTGAACTCTAAACCATAGGTTTTGTTAGATTTATCTGAGTGTTTCCAAAGACAAAAATGGGATTGTGATCACTTAATGAGTCTGAAACCAGACCACACCTCAGAATATAATTTTCTTTATTTGTAAAGCCAATCGAGCACAGTATGCTCATTAGTTTTTAAATGTAATCTTGTATAGATGTTGATTAATTGCTGAAGACCTGTATGTGACAAAAATTCAATCAGCCCAGCTACTCTATTCCCAGACCAATTAGAATTAAAGTCTCCCAACACAATAATTTCTCCTACAGTATTAAAGGCTAATGACTCAGAAAACTCCTGTAGACCCTCGGTACTGAATTTAGGAGGAATATAAACACAACATATAGTCAGTTTCTTAACCATGCCATTGACAATCTGGATAGACAACAGTTCACAGTATTTAAGAGAACTAGTCACTATATCAAACTCATGTACAGTGTAACTGTTTTCAACATAAAATAAAACACCACCCACCCTTCCTGTCAATCTGTCCTTTCTATGAACTGTATACCCATTGATATTAATTTGACTATTTATTATTGAGGCATGTAGCCATGTTTGCCAATTGCCAACACATCGGGCTGATAGTTAATGACCCATGCCTCAACCTCATGAAATTTAGAAATAAGGCTGCGAGCATTGAGATGCATAATTCGTATGCCTTTACCAATATTTGTAAAATAATTTAAATCTGCCAGGTCATTTGTCATTGGGCCAGGGTAACATTCAATATCCCTAACCCTTAATAACAAATTAACCTTTATTATGTCCACTACGAGAAACAACATCCCCAACAGCCCTTAGATGTTCTCATTGCAAATCCAGTGTTATAACCTACATATGTATAACACATTCCCATTAAGTGATTTTGTGACATACTGTAGTTACTTAACATATTCGCATGGCCCACCACATTCTGATAAGTATTTGTATGCTGATGGTAAATACCATCAGCAATAACATCCATCCCCAGAATAACTATCACATATATAATCCCCAACATGATTCCCTTGTAGCCATGGCCTTTACACAGTCCCTTAACTCCCAAAAATATAACAGTTCTATTGCACACAGTTCACCCTTTAATGTAACCCAATATAGACTCAAATATGACTCCAATTGTTTACACTAACCCTCAACACTTCCCACTACCAACTTCTCACTACCAATTTAAACCTGATAGTGCTCTGAAAAAGGCCCCCCCCCCCCCAACTGTAATTAACTCCTAATTTAAGTGAAGTTACAACTCGGATACTAAAACTTCGAAATACAGTTCCAGCCCATTCAACTAGAGTTTACAATAGAACTAGTTGCAAATCATAACAACAAGACAATCACATCACACAGTCATAACTAAAATGCATTGCTTTGCAAGCAACACTAACACAGTCTCCCTATAATGATTCAAGTGAGATTCTCAAGAATAATTACAGCATAAATGCTTAACAGGCAGGCCATGTGTTCTTCTGCTATCTTAGCAAGTCTACTGTTCTGTTTGCAAGACTCCAGTATATGTTTATATTCTTTTACACTGTAGTCCTACAGAGTTCAAATAGACAAATCAGCCACTCGGAACGTTTTCTCTATGGAATCATGCTCGCGCAGTAACAGTGCAAATTAAAATAAGCGCTTCTGCCCCTCCTCCATCTACTGCTCAAAATCGCCCTCTCACAGCTGATTTCAATAGGATGCTGTATTGGAATGCAACTGGATAAAAAGCGGTGAGCCCATAGGAAAGGCTGGGAAACAGGGTTCCCTGAGCAACAGCAACCCTAGTTGCAGGAGTCAAGGCATACTGAACCCTGAAGGTGAGCCCAAGCTTGCCATTATCGGACGTAGATGTTTGAGATATGTAGCGAAAAGTCCAAGGCAGAATCAAGGGTGATGCCTAGATATTTTAAATTATCAGCTACTGAAATGACAGAGCCATCTAGGTAGTGGATGTCTAGTCCAGTTGCAGAATCTCAAACCTTTAAGAGGACCCAAAGAACATGGCCAGAGTCTTGCTAGTGTTCATGACAAGGTGATTTGAACCAACCAGTTTTGAACTCTGTGGTGGTCACAGTTGAGCCTAGTATTGATATCTCTCAGACACTTGGAGCTTGAGTAAAGCACTGTTTTGTCAGTGTAAAGAAGAGTATTACAGTGAGAAGGGGAGTTTGAAACCATTGTATAGTAGTGAACCCAAGATGGAACCTTGGGGATTCCTACATTAATAATAGTTTGAGTAGTGGGCCTTACTGAACATAAATTGCTGGCAGTTGCAAAGGTAGCTACAGAACCAACAAGAGAATGCAGGGGAGACTTTTATGGATGCCAACTTGTATTTTAGTAGGATGTGATTAACCAAATCAAGTGCCTTGGTAAGGTCTATCAAAACGGCCCCAGTAAACATGTCCTTATCCATACTGGCTTCTACATCATTGGTGAACTGGACAAGAGCAGTGGCAGTGCTGTGAGCTAACCTAAATCTACATTGGGCTGGGGATAGCAGGTTATATTTTTGGAGATATCCGAGACCTGGACAAGTGAGAGCTGGGAGGAAACTAGTTTTTCCAGTAGTTTGCATACAGCAGGTAAGATTGTGATTGGGTGGTAGTTCTCAGTGGATTTGGTGTTGCCTATATATATATATATATATATATATATATATATATATATATATATAATCTTTGCTACTTTCTAACTTTTGGGGATAGTGGCAGTAGTGAGTGAAAGATTAAAAAGTTGGATAACCAGGGAGCAAAAAAAGAGGGGTGGCCAACCTTATTTATTTATTTTAGTCTTTGGTAACCGGGTAAGACCCATTAGGCACAAGGGCCCGTTTTCAGGGGTGACCTGGGAGCACTGGGCAGTTAAGTGACTTGCTCAGAATCACACAGTATGCAAGTGGAGGTTGTGAAAAATCAAACTCAGTTCTGGTCTGCTGGATGTATCAAGCTCATTCACACCTCGTTCCTTTAACCTCCAGGCTATACTGCCAGCCCTAAATATTTTAGGTTCAAGTCCATCAATGTCATTGCACTCGAAGGGAGAGATGAATTTTAGGAGTCACGTGACCTTACTGCAAGAGACAGTGTGGAAAGGCAGTTGGGTGGGGATGGGACCTCAAAGGGGCATGACATGAGGGACTTAAACCTGGTTAGGTCAGGAAAGTGGGAGTTGAAAGCACTGGCAATAGCGACAGGGTTGCTGCAGTTGACATTATTTATAACAATGTCGGGAGGGGTTTGGCTTCTACTATTGCCCATGAGCCCCTAGATTTGGGGCCAGAAAGTCTTGGGAGTCTCTGGCAGAAGCATGTAGGAGCTCCCTGCAATATTTCTTTTAGCCATTCTGATTTATTTTTTGCAGACATTCCTCAAGGCCTGATATGCAAGTCAGAGTGTAGAGATGTGTGTTTTAATTGTACTAGTCTAGGCCATCTAACTAGGCTTACAAATTTGAGTTTGTTATTACTAATTTGTGTTTAAGTACATGAACACCAGACCGCAGGATGCTCAACAAAAGAACCATTCCTTATCAATACACTATGCAAAGGATTCCAGATCCCTCCAACACCACTTTGGACCACCGAGGGACACAACATGTGAGAAGATATTCTGAGAAGTTAATCTACTGGTTGATCAATGCACCTGAATTGGTGCTTGCAGATCCAACAAAGCCTAACAACCTGCATACAGATGCCAGCTTTAATAGATTTGCAGTGGTCCCTACCAGGGCTACCACAAAGGAATGAGAACTGTAACCTTCATCAGCAGAAGCCTGAAGTCATCAGACTGGGACAACCCTGTCCGCAAGCAGCTAGAATTACTAGCACTTAAATGGGCCATTGTGGATCAGTGTCACAAGTACCAGTACAGAACACATATTACCATAAGTACTGATAACAGGGCACTGACAGCCATGAAGACCACAGCCAAGCTGGACAGTGCTACACATAGATGGCTATCAGCACTGTCTATATGTATTACTGCATGGAATACATACTGGGCTTGAACTAAGCTTATGCATTATTAAGGTTCCTAGTAACCACCATGTAAAAACAAGCATTTGTCAATGCTGAATGTTTGCTTGCTGGCATTGGCATTGGTAGTGTAGGAGTTAGAGAGCTGCATAATAGGAATGGCAGTGAAGTATTGAACTGAAGCCAACCCCACCACTACCCTGCAGAGACTGAGAGGCATTGGGGTGTGCCTTTGGGTCATCAAGCATAATGGCCACTCCATTTCACCACACCCTACCCTGCAGACACTGACAAGTGTCACGGTGTGCCTTGGGGTCTTTGGCCCTTATGCTCACCCTATTCCATCAGGAAATACAGTGAAATGGGCCCTGTATAGGAAAATGGGGTGAACTTCGGGGCCAAAGAGTCCAAGGCACACCTCAATGCCCCTCACTTACTGCAAGGTGTGGAATGGTATGAGCATTACAGGCGAGAATCTCAAGTCACACCCCCCTGATGCCTGTCAATCTCTACAGGGTGGGGCGTCATGGTCGGAAACCCTAACGCCTCAGGTGTCGTTGGAATTTTCACTTCAAATTTTCAACATGGGTTTTTTGTGACCCCCACCTTATGAACAGTGGCAATATCAGTTAGTTAGCTAAAAGCTGATTTCGCACAGTGACTACGCCATTTGGCACCACAGGTGCGAAAACACATTTCAAACAGGATGTGAAAAATTACAGCTGTACTGTTCATGGGGAGGTGCAAAACTGGCAATGTTGAAAATCTGCAGTGAAAATATTAAAACAAACTGGTGAAGTCACGAGCGTGCATAGAAAATGCACAATGCACACCCGTAATGCAATTAGTTTGGGGATCTTTTTTACAGCAGATTGTCAACACAGGGATTTTGGAACCTCCGCTCATGAACAGTGTCACTGTGATGTTCTTAATCTGTCACGAACAGTGATTTCCCACTGCAACCACGCATTTCTGTGCTGGAAGTGCAAAAACACATTTTGGCCATGGTGTGAAAAATGACAGCTGTACTGTTCATAAGGAAGTGTGGAAAAATGCCAGTGGTGAAAATCTGGACTAAAAGTACTAGAAATCCATGAACTTACGATGGTGCGTGGAAGCTGCACAATGGTCGCTCGTAAGTCATTTTATGGACTTTTCACCAAATTCTTAACATAGCCATTTTAAGACCTCTGCTCATTAACAGTGTCACTGTGATTTTCTTAATCTGTCCCAAACACTGATTTCGCATACCAACTGCGCCATTGTGCGCTACATGCGCTGAAACACATTTTGGGTGAGATGTGAGAAATGATGGCTGTACTGCTCATAAGGAGGTGTGGTAAATGGCAATGTTAAAATCTGGAGTTAACATATTGAAAATTCATGATCTTACGAGCGTGTGTAGGAACAGCGCAACGCATGCTCATAAAACAGTCTTCTTGGGAATTTTTTCACCAAATTTTCAACATAGGGTTTTTGGGGGCCTACCTCATGAACTGTGACACTGGTGTTTCATAAATGGGTCCGAAGGTGGTTCCCGCAGTGACGCGATCTCCTTTCGGGCCCAATTAACAAAATGATAGTGACAGAATTCATGAGGTGGGGTCCCAAAAACCCCATGTTGAAAATGTGGTGAAAAAATTCCCCAAAATGTCTGAGATATGCAGCAAAGTTGAAAAAAACCCTATTTATTCCATTATACAGCTTATCGGCATTTCTTCAGTTCGCGGTCAGCTTTGAAGAGTGCAGACGTGTTCCCGGTCCACCAAAGATCGTTGTGCCAGGCTCCAGAGGTAAGTATGGGTGAGGTGGGGTGTGGGGAGTGCGGGTGTGCAGAGGGTGGGCGGGTGGGGGGGAAGGGGGTCAGGATAGTCAGCGAGGAAAAGTTTTTCTCTCAGTTTTCCCCTTTAGAAAACAAGGGACTTGCCATGCTGGGATGGGCTCCCAACATGGCAGCTGGAAAGCTGTTTGGAAGGGCAGTGGAGCCCGGCGAGATTGGGCACCCGTCTGCCACATGGACTGTTGCCACGCTGGGTGGGCTCCCAGCGTGGTACCCAGTAGTCTCTTGGGGAAACAGTGGAGCCGATAGGGAATTGGGCACCCTCATCGGCCATTCAGACTGTTGCCATGCTGGGGTGGGCTCCCGGCATGGCACCTGATAGTCTCTTGGGTTGGAGCACAACAGAGCCGACAGAGATTGGGCATCCCGTTGGCTATACTGTGTGTGCATGGGGGAGCATGAGCATGCAATATGCGTGTGTGTGTGTGTGTGTGTGAGAAGCGCATGAGCACGCGAATATCTTATCATTACTCACTGAAGCGTAGCTCCCTTTGAACTGTACAGGCACTGCATTTTCAACTGCTGTCATAGACAGCTGCAGCATTCATTTGAACTGTGGCCACACCTGCAAACACACTGACTGAATTGGAAGACAGGGTGCCACCTCTCAAAACTCGGATGATGGCACTATGTTTCTTGCACATGCATGCAAGCAAACAAAAATTGGATAAACATCCCAAAAACCACAGTCAAAGCCCTATGCAAGTAATTTGAGACAGATGAGAAGCTATCAATCACCATTCCTCATCATCTCATTGACAGCTTAGGTGCATCTGGTAGACTGAGCAGACCTTGGTCTCCATATACCAGCCAAGAGGTTTTGAGTGAGTCACACTGACACTTCAGGAAGCTGCTGGTTGGCTGAAAACATGTTAGATTTTACAAAATTATCACCATCACATGTCTGAATACCTCCAATTCCTTTTGTGATTTACAAAATATTCTTAGTTATAAACATAGCATTTTATTACTACATTTACACACTTGCTATAGTGAATCTGTTAATTGCATTTCCAGACAAATCCGATCCACCAAATGGTAAACAAAGAATATAACATGGGGTGATCAAAAGACATAACCACGCAAATAGTAAGGCGCTTCCAAATAGTTTATATAAAAAGCAGAAAAAACAAAGGCAATAAAAACTGAGCACCAGCAGAATAATCCACAGTGGCAATTAAAGAGCACTTTCCAACTTGAGATAGAACTTTCTTAAAAAACGAAGGCAATAAATATAGTTGTAAACGTATATCTCCCCTAACCCACTTCCTCTCACTTTCTTTTTGATCTATGAGATACTAGTCCTCATCTATTTCTAGAACTTCTCCTCATATGACCTCATTTTATGACAGCATGTAAATACATATATACAACCAGCTAGCCTACAAATGTAACAGTCGTCAGTATGTTTCATTACATGATGCTGTGTGTGCTTCAAAAATACTATTTTATCACTGTCTGTTCACTAGCTGCTGCAAATACTTACCTCTGTCATTGTTGTGTGTTATTTACGGATGTGTATGTTCCCCGGATCACCCCTGAAAAAGGGACAACTTTGTCTCAGTGGGCCTACCTGGTCATCAAAATTCAAATAAATATTTGGTCAAAACTGTTTGTAGCCCAGTTTGACTGCTGCTAGCCTAAAGAGAAAAAAGGGTATGATGTTGACAGTTAACAATAGACAAGACAGACTTAGTGAGTTAAAAATTATAGACCAGTATAAAACTTAGGCAGTTACAAAGTATTACTAAATACTGACAATAAATATAAGGAAAGGAGAGACTTTCTACAAGCAAAAGTTATTAAAGACTCACCACCACACCAGAAAACAACAAAAATATGTAGCTATATGCCAAACAGGAACAGGGTGCAGACAAAAGATGGTGCAATAGAAATTATCCATGCAGTTGCCTTCTCCTTGATTTTTCAAATCCAGAACTGGTCCTAGAAAAATGGATAAATATGTAAATATTAAGAATATTCACAACACTTAATAAGCACGGCTAATCAAGGAATATGAGTCACAGTACATTCATTATAGTAATCTTTTGGTTGCATGGTCCTTAAAGGAAAACTGCACCCTCATATCTTGTAAATTTTTTTTCCATGTCAACAGACAGCTCTTTTTATGTGGCTATTAGGGAAATATGTGATTGCTTTAGTTTATTTTCACTCTTCATACTAGTCCCTGTAACTATCCTGGGGGGTTCCATTTTATGGTTGTTGAAATCTCACTGTCACCAAGAGCTTCATTAGCATACGAGAACATGATGTGGAAACACTCTTTAGACTCTACAGTATGCCTGTGTGCTTAATTAGATTTCAAAAAAAAAAAAAAACTAGTCACAGCAAGGTATGTAATACCACATTTACCTTCAGTTAGCTTTGCAAACTATCCGAGTTGTACTACAGTTTTTTCCCCATTAAACTGTTTTCAATTTGTGTGTTTCCCAAGAGTTTTTTCAGGATTTTTGTACTTTCAGCATAGAGATACATATAGTGTATGATGGAACGTTGTTACTGATAAAATCGGTACCTTTCAAAACATTGTTATGCTGTAGTAGCTACGTCATCGTAGCTGTTATGCTGCACTAGCTACATAGCCACTACAGCATAACAATATGGAACGCGCAAGCGCATGTGCCTTACACTTCCAGGAAAAGGCTGCGGCGAAAAGGTGGTTGAAGGAAAATGGCACAGAGAGGAAAAAAAAAATAGGACCAATTATTTTTACTGCTTGTGGGGGCATCCTACACTATAAAAAACAATGTATAGTTACCTTTTGGTAACAAGCATTGTTAGTTCATCTCAAGGTTACCAATGGTGACTGACCTACCCTCTCAAGTTGCACTCTCAAGGTTAATGCAGTCGCCATGGCAACCTCTCAATGAACTAACCAGCATGTTACCGATATGCAACTATCCATTATTCTCTATGGTATAAATGGTGGATTTTACATCATGTTCTCGTATGCCAATGCAGCTCTCAAGGACAATGAGATTTCAACAGCCATAAAATGGAGACCCCCAGGATAGTTACAGGGGCCTAGCATGGACAGTGAAAACAAACTAAAGCAAACAGGTATATCTCCATCAGCTACTGGAAAAGTTATCTGTTCACAAGGAAACAAATAAAATTTACAAGATATGAGGGTGTAATTTTTCTTTAGCATGAAAATCCAAGTTGCCTCTTGTTGCAACAGAAGTTTGACTGTCTCCACCACATGGTAAAGGAGGGACATGAACAATAATGCAGAACCTAAAGTCCCTAATGTCCTTGTTATGGAAATGGGAAAAGTGTTCCCCACTGAAGATTCTTTCCTCCCATGTCTGACATACGCAATGTGTTCTGGAATGCATTGTGTAGCTTGATGGACAGTTCTCCCAACATAGATACAGGGACAAGGGCAGCAAATTACGTAGGTGACAGATTCAGTAAGGCAGGTACTAAAATGCCTGATGTCTACAGAGAATTCGATAGTGAGATGTATGAATCATCCCTGTGGTGCAAATTTACAGACAGAACAATGGCCACACTTAAAAAAAAAAAAAAAAAAAACACATTGAATTTGGGGGGTAGCCACAAGATGTACCTGTGCTGTTGAGGGCGAAGATGCCTATGTATAAAACTGTTCTTTAAATTAGGTGACATACCTTTCCTACCCTTGATCCATCTCTGAAGAAGATGGGGATGTTAAAATATTGGCATGTGCTTGAACATTGTAACACGTTTTTGTGTGTGGTAGGGGGCTAAGGTTGTATAACCAAGTACAAAAATTACTGGTTGTGAAACAAACGAAAAGCACAAAATCAAAATGAAGAGTAATAAACATGTGGATCGGGGACAAACGCAAGCAACAGTCACCAGTAAATCAACCAGAGGAAAAAGACAGAAACAAATGAATTAATCTTTTTGGTAAACATCCTACAGACCAACAAGTCAAAATACTTCAAAAGAACCTAACTTTTGCCCCCTCCCCTCAGATGAATATTTTCCAACTTGAGATAGAACTTGTTAAAATATTCGATAAACTCAATTCAAGGCATTTCTTTGGACAAAAGAAAATGGGGTTCAGTACTACTCCAGAGAATTTTCCCATTTCAAAACACTAAAGAAGACCTGAGCTTCTTAACAGATGCAATAAATGAAATAGGTGATACACGGGGAATTATCATGGAGACACTTAACCTTAATGACCAGATGATGGGTAGAGTAATGGCTTCAGCATTCACCACAAGCAATGAGTTGTTCAATTCATAACTAGAACCAGAATTTATAATTGACATTTTACCCCACAAAGAAAATATAGATACTCATGTTCAAGCTGATACAGAACTGGAAACAGAAATTGGTCATAACTGTAAAGTGGAGAATCTCAAAAATAATGACAGAAAATCAAATCTACAGTTTGTTGGAATGCCTCCCTTGGAATCTGATACATCTTCTTTGAATATCTCTCATCAGGCCACACCTATGGAACTATAGGCTAGCATTTAGGTACTAGGACCACACAGTAACTGTTTGCAAGCAGTCCACTAGGGGCCGCCCACGATGATGTCCTACATCGGCACTTCCCATATAAACATGAGCGGCCCCTTCTCTCCAGAGTTCTTTTCCCACCACTGATCATACTCGTTGGACCCTCCACGGAAACACTGCCATTGCTGATGTCTTTTCCACTTATTTTTTCTCACTTTAGTTAGTGATCACTGTTTTGCAAAGTGATTTTCAATGTCATGTATAACAACTAAAGAGCCTTCAAAACTGTTTACATACTGCAAGTGCAGCAAAGAGATATACTCTGGTGACTCGTACAGCATCTGTGTATACAGCCTCAGCTTGGTCCATAGAGTGAAGGCCTGCCAGATCTGCAGAAAGTTCAACAATGCTACCTGGCAACACATAGAAGGTCTTGGAGACCCACCTCTTGAAGTGGCAGGTGGCCAGGATGGAAAAAGAGCTCAGGGAAAAGAGCTGCGACACATCACCAGCCTGTTTCTCAGGTTCCCAGTCCTCGAAGTCTCGGGGGAAACAACATTGGAACACAAGTACAAGCACTGGTAGAGGGCATGCAGTAAAGAGAAGGACCCTCCCTCGTTTGTTCATGGTCGCCCATTCACTCCCGTGAGATTGTATCAGCGCCATCAACCGCTACAGTGCCCTGGCTGTCGACACCCAAATCTGGTCTGGGCGGGCAGAGAACACCACCAGGCCTATTATGACTGGTGAGTCATGTGACTGGGAGCTCCTGCCACTCTTGAGGACCAACCTTTCCTTAAGTCTGTTGCAAAAATTCTTCTATTTCTAAGCCTAATCTATCCTTTACTATTTCTAGTCCATAAGGTTGGCCACCTATGGGCACTGCCTTCTCCCTCTCGACTATGCTATAGTGTCCTCTTTGATTTTCCTTTTCCCTCTCAGGTCTTCATACAGGGAGGTTATTGTGGTGACTTCAGAATATATGTAAAAAGGTTGTGTTTATTGTTGTTGAATTTAGTATGTAATAGCACTATGTTATAAAATACCTTAATGTAAATACCTTATGTTTATGAAACCTGTAAATGTTTAAAATACCATGGCACTTGGTGTTTTGATAATGGTAAAAAGTACTAGGTGACTATTATAGAAATTAAGCTAGTTGTGTTATTTAAAATGCATGTATATTGTTGTAAACTTAAGAAAGAAATGTCATGATGATTTGCATATATCCCATGGTGCATTGTATTATGGAAGTATGTATGATGATGTATTTCTTTGAAACTTGATTTGTTACCAGTGCCCTTTTGGGTAACTGTTCTTTCAGTGATTCTGCATTAAGATTCTTTGTTGAGATCCTTCACCACAAAAGGCATACACTCAATATTGTAGATTTGGCTGCTCAGTCGACAAAACCTTTTATTTCATACAAACATAACTATATACCTTTATACAATATTGAGTTCCTTTTCCTTCTTTCTTCTGATCCTTTTATTCCCTCCTCTTTCTTTCCATTTGGTTTCTTTTGTTTTCTCCCTCGGGTGAAACCCTAGGGGTCATGTTCCACTCCTTTTCCCCAGGTGTAAACCTGAGCTGGCCTTATAATTTCTTTATTTCTTGGGCAGGTCCAATTCCTGCTCCCCTTTTCCTGTCCACTTAATCAGGGTGTCCATACCCTTTACTATCCTCCAGTTTTTCATTCCCCCCTTTTGTTTTCCCTTGCCCCCCATGCCTTTCCCCTTTTTCTATCAAATCTTTTGTTCCTGCCTTCCTCCAAAACTTCCTTCCTTAAGGGCGGTGGGTGGGTCTTGAATTTACTTACCTAAGAACCTTAGCAGAAAGTGGCAAAACCCTTGTGTGTTGCCCTTTTTAACCCTCTCTTAGGTCCGCCCCTCACTAGCCTTTCTTAATTTCTCATTGGTCCTTATCCCCCCCATCTCGTAATGCTGATGTGACTCACAAGGGACCTCCCCCCCAACCTCACTTCCCCTTTTCCTACCCCTCCCCTTTTCTTCCCAGGCTCCCACCAATCCCTTCCCCCTCCTGACCCCCACCCCACCCTTGCTGCTATACTAGTCTCTTTTTCTGGTTCAGCTGGCCTGGAACAATGGGGGCTGCCTCTTATGGCAACCCATTTTGTTTATAGCTTGTTTTGTTTTTCTTCTTTTTGGGCCCCCACTACGTAAGCAAATGAGGACATGCATAAGGGTTATGGGTACATCTTAGCTAGGGAATTGGATCAGAGATCAGTGTCAGTAGGTGCTGCCCAAGTGCAGAGAAAGGACTTTCATAGTCTGTTGCTGCAAACTGATGTACTGAAGAAGAAATATGCCATTGCAAAAAGTTATTTCTTGTATTCTGAATAAACAGCACACAGAGGTTGTGTGTTGAACCTGAAGTTTGGTGTCTGGTCTATCTGTTATCCCACAACCCCTCCACAAGTCACCGTCAACATCAGGGGCAACACATCCCCCCTCAAAACTCTCCCGCATTCCCATCAAATACATGGGCACCAATGTGTAGGCAGTTCTGTTGTCCTTTATGGACATTCTCAAACGCCTGCTACCTCCCCTCCTATACAGGGACGTGTCAATGGGGCCAGCATGGCAAACCTCAGCATTGATGCCTGCTAAGCTGACGTGCCAGATACCTCACCAGACATCAATGGCTTCTTCTCCTCCTTGCCCTTCCCAACCACGTCAATGAGGACCAGAAGTACAACCCAGAGCTCATTATGGAAAGGAGGCGGAGGGAGGAAGAGGAAGAAGAGGATTATGTGGACCCTATGAAAGAACGAGTTCCACAGTATCCACTGGGAGTGAAGACTTTGTGGTCTATACACCCAAGTCTCCCCCTGAAGATCCCTCTTTCATCATCATGATGCAGGAACTTAAACTGTCATGGGGTCTAATTTAGAGGAACAGGACATTACTAAAAAGAATGTGGTGGAATTCTTAGAATTGCCCAATTCCCCACCCATTATTATTCCTCCCCTTCTGCCTACATTGGAGGATGCCACCTTGGCTGCCTGGCACAGACCAAGCATGATACATCTTATCTGCCTTCCTTGGTATGGCAGGTATCAGGCCCCTCAGGTAAACCTTTTTAAATGGAAGCCCAGCGGAGTGGATTTTGTAGTCATCAATGCAGCTCATGACACGTCTAAGGTACCAAAACACTTTAGTTTCCTTCATCCTGACAAAGAATCCAGGAGGCTTGATGTCTTGGGCAAAACACCTGCTTCTGCCTCTCTGGGCCTGAGGGTCGCTAACTACCAGGCCCAAATGATAAAATACAAAATATTCTTTGTAGGAAGGCCAAGGCAGTCACCCAGGCCCTTCCAGAGGGTAGTCCTAAGCAGGAGATATTAAAGGGTCTCACAGCAGGTGCCAACATATGTAAACACCTCCTACACTCTACCCATGACATTTTCAATGCCTCTGCCAGGGCAGCCACCTCTGCCATATGTCACAGGAGATACTCCTGGCTCAGAGTGGCTGGATTTGCAAATGATGTCCAGCAATCCATCTTCAGTGCTCTATTCAAGGAATATAAGCGGTTTGGAGCAAATGTACAGGACATTCTCTCCAACTTATGGGCCTCAAGTAGAACGCTGAAATCAGTACATTCCCTCTATCATACTCAAACAAGGACTCAGAGGGAGCCTTTTCATCCAGCCACTACCAGGCATTGGTCTACAACCAGACAGCAGGGTAAGGGCAGAGCAGCAGCAGCCCTGTCCCTGCCAGGAACCACCCCAGGTGCCCACTTAAAAGCCCTTAGAGGCCACACTGAGGCAGCAATCACAGCAAACAGCTCTGCCTGACTCCTCCTTCAACCCCACACCAATGCCTGCAGGGGTGGTTGTTAGAGTCACCATTCCTTCCATCTCGACCAGTGGAGAGATAACTTCGATGCTTGGGTCCTGGAAAGAATAGCATATGGCCATGCTCTGGAACTTCTGAACTATCTCCAGACCATCCACCAGTGCCTTCCATCACCCTCCAGAACACATCCCATTACTTCTGGAGAAAATTCACACCTATTTCAGAAAATGGCAATAGAACCTGTCCCCTTGGAACAAGGGGACACAGAATATTATTAGTACTTCTAGTTCCAAAACAAACAGGAGATCTGAGACCTATTCTAGATCTCAGAGATCTGAACTTTTTTTAGTGAGTACAGGAAGATCAGAATGGTGACTCTGCAAGGCCTACTTCCACTGCTGCAAGTAGGGGACTGGATTTGCTCCCTTGATATGCAGGATACACACCTGCACATCAAGATTTGCACCTCCCACAGGACATACTGTATCTAAGATTCCTGTTTAAGAAGGAAAACTACCAGTTTAGGGTATTGCTCTTTAGCATGTTATCTGTGCCACAGGTCTTTACCAAATGTTCAGCAGTTGTGGCAGCAGTCCTTCATAGTGAAGGCCTATATGTATTCCCCTACCTTGATGACTGGCTTCTCAAAGCTCACTCCTAGGAGCAGCTGAAAAATAACCAAAGAAAATAAAATCTACAGCTTGCTGTAATGCCTCCCTTGGAATCAGATACATTCTCACCTGGGATCTGGTAAAATTGCTTTTTTAAGGAACAACTGAAGTATACAGATATGTACATCCCAAATATTATAGGAATCTTTCACATTTCAATTAGAAAATCATTTATTCAATCTCAGACAGACAAACCAAAGTCCTCTGTGGTTATTGTGACACTTGCATCTGTAATTGACCGTGAAATGATCATTGAAGCAGCCTATATCGAGGGGGTTTACATCTTCAAGAATCAAAGTTTTTGTATATCCAGACGTGTCCCCAATCACTCAGCAGAGGCTACGCAGGTTTCTGCAATATCTTGAAGAAACAGAAGATCTAGCTGGCCATTTGTCAGTTCTTTACCTCAGCAAAGTGAGAATGAAACTGGCTGATCAAATAAGAACATTTTTCGATGAAGAACAAATTAAAAAGAATGTATGGGAACCGAATGCTGCCAACGCCACAAAAGCAAGGAAAGTTCTGTCCATTTCTGGTGTAAACACAGACTCCAAAACATCACACAATGATACTGACAATCTCAAACTGAAAAAGGAAAAAAAAAAAAAAAAAAAAAAAAGCAACAGTGAAGGCAATTTTTACACATTAGGCTTGATGCAAATGTCTGCAGGCTTGCTAAACAAAGATGAGTTAGTAAATGTCATTCATACTTAAGTAGCTCCAAAAAACAACTGAGGCCACTGAGACAGCGGAGGGGCAGCTCGTGATATGAATCTTTATCAGCCAAGTTATATCTACAGGTTTTCTAATACTATATGAAAATGACTTGATACAAAGTATATTACAGAGCTGCCAGACTGTGATCATACATACAATATTACTCCTTTGTTTAGAATCTTTTGTTTCAGTACATTGAATGCTTCAATTAATGACTATCTGAGGTATGTAGAATAGAAACAGTAAAAAAAAAAAAACAGAAAACACAAATTTTTACTGTTTAAATAATATTAGATTTTTCCACACTGTTAATTCTATAGATGTACAGCCTCAGTGGATTCCAGTGTGCTCTGTAATATTTAGTGAATGTTTTCAATGTCTGGTGTTATTGCATATGTGAAATTTGAAATATTAAGATGGTAACTACAGAATTATGGAATATCTTATTCCGATTTAGACTACTGCAATTAGTTGAGGTGGTGACCTAGATTATTTAAAAACACATATTATAAAAATAGAAAGTTATTATGTCATAATGTGAAAATAGTGAGTTATATCTCTGTGTGAATTTCTACTAGTGCTTTGTGTTCCAACATTATCCATACTAGTATTGCATATTAGTATTCAGACAGTCAATATACTGTACATATTCATTGCAAAAAAATTAGTTAATGCATCAGTTAGGGTTGCTGTGATAAAAGTAGGGAAATGTGGCATTAGGGTTTCCAACCCTAACACCCCATCCCCACCCTGCAGGCAGCAACAGGTGTGGGGTGTGCCTAGCAGTTGTCAACCCTAACTCTCACCCCATTCCATGAGTAAGTAAGCTGAAATGGGTACAGTATACAAGAATGGGGTGAGTGTGCTGCTGCCTACAGGGTAGGGGTGGGATGCAATGGTTAAAAACCCTAATGCCACATTTCCCTACTTCTGTTGCGGCAACCCTAACTGATGCATTAAAGAAGTTTTTTTGCAATACATTGCCTGACTTTTTGAGATAGTTTAGTTGTATCCTTATTTGCCTGTGGAAACCTCCATAATTGTCTTTCTTTGGCTGTAGGGAGTGCACAGCCCTCTGGGCCCAACCGCCCACCCTCCA
Organism: Neoceratodus forsteri; assembly: GCA_016271365.2. Taxonomy (NCBI): domain Eukaryota; kingdom Metazoa; phylum Chordata; order Ceratodontiformes; family Ceratodontidae; genus Neoceratodus; species Neoceratodus forsteri. The sequence goes on from CM057458.1 coordinate 1,084,979,140, forward strand.
TAATTATCCTTATTTGGCTGTGGGAGCACAGGTGCTTCAGGTCCCGCGCCCCACCCTCTAATTGTTTCCTTATTTGAGTGTTGAGGTGCAAGGCCCTCCAGGTGCTGCACTCCCATCCATCCACAATGTTTGTGCCCTATACTCCTGTACCTTCTTAGATGCATATACCTGTATGTATGTCAGATGCACATAACTGTGCTATTGTTACATATTTTCACCCCAAATTGTCAACATATACTTCTTATGACCCTGCCTCATAAACAATGGTGGTTAAAATTTACAAATTAGAATCATTTTTCATTATTCTTTTTCATATTCATGAAAAAGGATTTTATCTTGCGAAAAAGGATTAAAAAAAGCTAAGTCCCAAATCCTTTTGCAAGTACGAAAAAGGATTGTGAAAAGTGATCCTACAGTATCTCGCAAAAAAGGATTTGGGACTTAGGTTCCCCCAATTATTTTCACAAGATAGAATCCTTTTTCATGATCCTTTTTCGGACTCACGAAAAAGGGTCCTATCTCGCGAAAAAGGAACTGGGAATTTTTTTTTTTTTTTTTTTTTTTTTTTAATCCTTTTTTGCAAGATAGGATCCTTTTTTGTGATCCTTATTTGTACTTGTGAAAAAGGATTTTACCTCATAAAAAAAGGATTTAAAAAGAAAAACAAAGTTCAAAATCCTTTTTTGCGAGTAGCAATCATTTTTCGTGAAAACAAAAAAGGACTCACAAAAAGGAATTAGTGAGTCACAGAAAAGGATTTAAAATGGGGGGAAAATGTCATGCAGGGTCATTTTTCAAACAGATAACTTCAGAATCCACCTAACGGAGTCCCGATGAACAAGATACAGTGAAGCCTGCTAGGATCAAGTGCAGTGTCACAGTTTCCCTGCATGACAAAAGGGATTAATTCTTATTGAAATTGCGTGGTTTCCTACAGTAACTTTACTGCAGAATTCTGCAGAGTTGGGATTGATCTTGGCAAGTTGCATTGTACATGTGTTGGTGTCTGAGGTTCACTTCATTTGTGTAGGTTTTTAAAACAGAAAACAAGATGGTGGCTAACAAAGAAAGGAATTTTTTCTCATGAAAAATAATCCAGGCCAAATTCCTTTTTTTGTTCCAGGAAGTTATCCTGGAGAGACAAATTCCCATTGAAAATTAAAAATTGAATAACTTTGGAATGGATTAATATTTTGTTACCAAACAAATGCATGGCAGTTCTATGACCCAAGCTCTTTCTACAGATTTCACACCAAAATTCCACACTATCTGTGTGCAAGGTGAGGAGAAAAAAACTTCAAAAAGGGTGAATTCTAAGGTTTTGCACTATCCAGATCTCAGAATCCACACATCCGATGGGAACTAAACTTGGCATATCAAGAGATCTGCCCCACAACACAGTGCATGCCAAAGATATCAAATCTGTTGAGACGTTTCAAAGTTGTTAAAGTACAAAATCTGAGGTTTAACATTTAAGTGACTCAACCTTAACTATAGGGGTGTGACTGTGCCCCTATAATTCATATTAATACTTTGATTTTGATTTTAAATTTAATATTCAATAATGCTATTGGAGTTACTGATGGATAACCCAGTTTTGATGGAGGCTTCCAAGATTCTAAGACAGAGAGTAGAACCATCACTTATATTTTTCAGAGAATTTATTTCTTTTTCTGTCTCCTTCCACTGAAAATTGATGTTTAGGTTTTGACATCATGGAGATGTTTAATTCTCCATGTCACCCTATGTATCTAGTTTATTATCATTATGGATTTCCTTGCTAGATGGATTTATCTCACAGTTTGTATTTTCTTGAATTAATGTATTCTATAGTAATTTCTGTGCAATTTTAAATGTTCTAGTAGCACAGCATGCCAATTCTTGTTTTCTTTATGCATTTATTATGTATAACAATTTAAAAAATGAAAAGTATTAAAAAGGAAACAAACCACAGGCAACAGATTAGGAAGCACAATCTGCTCATCAGGGACTTTTTTTCCTTTTGTGTACTTTTATTTATTGCATTTATAATAAAATACAATAACAGAAACCTCCAAATGCTAGACATCAGATGCAATATAGGAGCCATCCAATGGTTTAAGAAGAAGACAGTCTAAGCATTCAAAATTATGGCTAGGGGGTAATCCAACTTAAGAAAAATACCATCAGGTGTATTTCTATCAAAATAGCTACACCCCTACATGAGTATGGTGGTCAGTCCCAGATATAAAAGTCCAAAAATGTTAAAACCTCAACAGCCAGAGTTGATATTACCCCCTTCCAAGAATCATAGAAATCCAACAGGGTATAGTGCCCCAAAAGTGTCATGCAAACAAGAGAATTATGGCAAACAAATGTGCAACTGGTACATTTATAACCAACCTGTAGGAATAGCAACTATACAAAAACTGCCCTTATATAATAAATGTGCAGCCAGCGTTAATGAACAGGAGCAAAAAGAATATGGTGCAAATGCCAAAGCTCAAAAATGAAAGCTCAAAGCAGTGTCCATAACATTTATAAAGCATCCACAGCAGTCCCATTACATACTGAGGTCAGGACAAGCCCAGATACCTCTCATCCTTCAGAAGCATCATCTTCAGAACTCTAGTTGGGTGATACCTCTTGTCAGGCAGCCTTACATTCCTTGCTGATCTGCTCTACCCTCTTTCCAGCCTCAATAGGATCATTAAATTGAAAGTATAATTTCCATAATATATTCAAAGACAAGTGGGCATCAATAATGAATGGACTCCCTAAACTTCTCAATTTAGCCCTGACTGTATTGAATTTCTTCTTCCATGCCCTTGTGGCATAGGAAAGGTCTGGGAACAAATGCAGTGAATGACCCTTGTAGTTAAATTACTCCATAGTGTGAGCTGCATTTAACAAGGTATCCCTCATAGTGACAACATCCGCAACCAGTGAAACTATCTGAGGGAGATCTCACATCTCTGCAGAGCGTGGCAAAATACGATAAGCCCGACAGAGACGGTTCACATACTCTGGATCCAGGTGCAGATCTCCAGGCAGCCAAGACTTCAAAAAGATAAGTAAATTGGAATCTTCTTGACCTTCTGGCAGACCAACTAGGTGAACGTTGGAGGCTCTGCTAGTATTTTCAAAAGCCTCCATACGATAACAGAGTTGCACATTTTCCTGAATAAGTTTGGTCATGGCCCAGAGGGCCTTTGTTGCCTGGGATTCCACCATTGTTGCAGTTTTTGTGGCAATCTCTATCTTTATATCTTGTTCCCCAAGCTGCTGCAGGTACTCCTGACCTTTGCATCAATCACTTGCAAAGAAAGTTGAAGTGCCTTCCATGGTGGACCTGCCCCTGAAGGTTCAAGATTAGATACCAGGGCCTGAGACTCTTCTGAAGGCTGGGTCTTTGCACCTCCAGAAATTTCCTTATTTGAGCACCCCATTGAAAGATTTTTACACCAAACTGCTACTCGGAAGGTAAACTACCAGTTGCTGCTATAGTAGAAGGGGAAATTAAATCAAAATAAACAGAAATTAGCCAAAAGATCCTCTCAAAATTCAGAGCTGTAAGGGAACATGTCTGCTTAGTAGATGTGCTCAGCAGCAACCCCCCCCCCAACAAATCAGGGACTTCTAAGAGTAAGTTGAGATTGACATTCTAACAAATCAAAATTTAGTAAAGTGTGAGATATAACATTTTGAATGGCAGCTGGAATGTTGACAAACATATCCTATCAATGGAAGTAACAGAGGTCATGGATGAACTTAAACAGATCCTTGAAGTGGTGATTAGGGGGTCAGATAAAGGTGGCAACATAGTCCTCCCTAACAGGGATGACTTCATGGGAGAAGCCAATAGGTCATTTGGAGGCCACATGGTCTATGAGCCTTTTCAGAGGGACCCTGCCACCATTTTTCAATCCAGAACATTTTGAACTTGAAGAAAACAGTTCTGAATGGTGATATCACTTGTGAAGAAGCAGGTTTCATTAAGGTGGTGCATCCTCATATGCCCATCTTTTATTACTTGCCAAAGATTCACAAGAATCCTGCAAATCCAACTAGCTGTACTGCAGAGTTCATTGCAGAGAATTTGTCAGAATGTACAGATTTGTTTCTACACCCAACAATGACTGTCTTGGACTCCTACATTCAAGACTTTATGGACCTCCTTAGCAAACTGAAGGGTGTTACATGGAAACTAGGTACAGGTGGAGCAGCACTGATGTAACATTTTTATATCTCCATTTCCCATGGTTTGGGTTAGCAAGCTCTGAAGTACTGTTTAAGGAATAATACATGTACCAGTGCATCAAACCCTGTATTTTTGCTAAAATCTGTTAAATTTACTTTAGTTTTTTGCCAATGGACTGTGATGGTGACGATAGTTGCCCCATCTTATGCCAACTTATTTTGGGGTTGTGGGAGTTATGTCCTGTGTTGAATAATCTAAATAACCCATTTTTCAATACATTGTTGCACTGGTACAGGTATATTGATGACATCCTACTAATTTAGGATGGCACATCTAAGGAGGCTGAAAAATGTGTATACTTAAAATAACAACAATGAAAACCTTTCTTTTACCTCAGCCATATAAGATGTCCATTTTCAGTTTTTGGATTTAGGACTGTACATAACTAGAGATAGGATTTGCTCTGGAGGTTACAGGAAGCCAATGTCCCTTGTTAGAAGCATTCCTTATGGGCAGATGGTAAGACTCAGAAGAAATTGTTCATCTGAAAATTATTTCATTAATGAGGTAGCAGAAATATCAGACAGTCTAAAGCAGAGAGGTTACAAGGAAACAGTTTTAGATCAGTCACTTCACAAAGTACAGTCTCTTAACAGATCATGCATGTTGGAGCTAAAAGAATCATGGGCAAAAGAGACAACTGCTAACTTCTGTACTTGGTTACATATACAACCTCCTGCAGCAAAAGTGCATTGTTAAAACATTGGCATGTGCTTGAACACGAACAATTCTAACCTCTTCAGAGACAGTCCAGGAGTAGCCTTTAGTAAGGCACCTAACTTAAAGGACATCCTTACACACAGTTACCTTTGCCCCCAAGAGCACAGGTACATCTCTTGACTACCCCCAAAACCAGTGGGCTCTTTCAAGTGTGGCCATTATTGTGTCTGTGAATTTGCACTACAGAGATGACAATTCATACATCCCATGGCTGAATTATCAGTAGACATCAGGCATTTGGCTACCTACCTTACTGAATCCACCTATGTAATCTGCTGCCCTTATCCCCATATCTATTTAAGAAGAACTCTTCATCAAGTTAAAAAAAAAAAAACACACACACACATTCTTGAACCCACTGGGGATGTTAGACATGGGTGGAAGGAATCTTCAGTGGGAACCACTTTGTCCATTTCCATTATGAGGATACCAGGGTCTGTAAATTCTGCATCATTATTCATGTCCCTCCACCACCATGAGGTGGAGACAGAGTGTAACTTCTGCTGCAACAAGAGGCAACTTGGATTTTCAAGTTAAGGGCCAAGTAACCAGAAGGTTTGAATGAGGAACCGGACCCCTCATTGTTCCTATAATGAACGTACTGTGATTTGCATTCCTTGACTAGCTGTGCTTGCATGTTGTGATGATGATTATTATTATTACACATTTATTTTTCCAGGACCAGTTCTGGATTTGAAAAATCAAGGAGAAAGCAACTGCACAGACAATTTCCATTGCACCATCTTATGTTCTGTATCCTGCTCCACTCAAGCCACTAGCCAACTATCTGTCAGTTTTTTGGTGCGGTGGTAAGTCTAACAACGTTTGCCTATAGAATGTCTCCCCTTGCCTTATATTAATTTTCAGGCCCACATTTTCAAGAGAGAGAGGAGTGACGCATCTCTGGCGCAAACCGAGATGAGCTGCTCATCCCAGAAGTTGCTCCAAACTCCTATATTCAAAGGAAGGAGATGAGCCACCCAAATCAAGATAGGCCATGGCCCAAAGTTAATGTATGTAGCCCAAGTTGAGGGGGCATGAACATGAATATCCTGCACAATGGAATACTCAGAAGAGATGGGCCGCCCATGTGCAGGAGATGAGCGGCGCAAAGTTAGGTATGGAAAAAGCATGCCTAACTTCTGGCCACCCACAGGCAGGCTGTGGTAGTCCACACAGCAGCAAGGCAGCCTGTCAACCCCCGAAGCCCAGTGCCTCCCCCAGCCCTATGCCCCAATGTCCATGTGACCCTGGAGTACATCCCTTGGTCCCATAGCGTTGGTACCCCTTTGCCCGATCCTTGATGCCCATGTACATTACTAGGACTGGCAGGATAGCCAAGAGGTTAGAGTGACGTGCAGGGAATGAACATGGGGCATCCAACAAACTTATATGCAAGTCCCTCAAGCCCCACCTGCATACTCTGTGACCCTGAGCAAGTCACGTAACCAGCCTAAAGCCCCTGGGTCACCCCTGAATATTGGCAGTCATCCCTAGTGGGCCTTACCCTGGGTAACAGAGCATACATAATGCTACATAAAGCAGAGCACATCCCTTTTCCATAGTGTAGTGTGCCCCACCCAGCCCCAACCCTGTCTATGCTACAAACACACCCAAACTCCATCCCTGTGCACATTATACCACACTAGTGCCAGTCAGAACAGCCCACCCCTGAGCCAATGCATAATGGCATCAGACAACCCTGAGGCAAGTCCTGACAGTAATACCCCTACCCCCGATCCGCTTACAAAACCCACAAACACCCCTGATCCCGATCAGGGTCTGCAACCCACCCCACACCCAGTACCACTGCTACATGCCTGTAAAAGTGGCAACCTCCCCCATATTTCCATAGTGTAGGGCCCCCCAAACCATCAGTGCTGCCCCCACTCTCCCCCAAAACCCCTATCTGAGTCAGCGACTGGCCCAGCCTTCCGCTCCACCACCATGGCCAGCCGACTTGAACAGTCCAGGACTGGTACTGTATCTAGTGCACGCTCAACCAATAAGCACATATGTACAGTATCAGTCCTGGACTATCAGTCGACAGCTGGCCATGTGGTAGCCGAAGGATCGTCAGTCCCAGCCTCAGTAGGGGTGGAGCGGGGGCAGTACTGGACGGGTTGGGGGGACCTGTTCTATGGTAATACGGGGGTTGCTGCTTTTATAGGCATGGAGCAGCGGTGCTGGGTGAGGGGTCAGTTTGCGGACATGGATCGGGTTCAGGGGTGTTTTCCAGCATGTGCCTTGATGGGGAAAGAGATGTTATATACAAAACATGGCTCGGATAGGGGAAGATTATAATTCGCACATGGCTGGATCAGGGGCAGTGATCACTGGCAATATACTGTGCCTTATGTACTGGGGATACTACACTACGGAAAAAGGGGGAGGTTGGGGGCTGTCCTGCTCTGCCGGGCACTGCAGAGATGGGGGGTTACAGTGAGCTGTCGGGGCAGACAGAGGGACTGGCCTGTCATGGCCGACTGGGGCTGGGTAGGGGCTGGCCTGGTGCATCCTGCCAGGCACAGGAATGCAAATGAGCCTATAATGGGAATGCATGAGGGACGTTTGCTCCATGCATGCCTAATGGGCTCATTTGCATTTTATGTCTGAATATCGCCTTTGGGCAACGCAAGGCAATCTTTATTTAAAAGATGCCCAATCCCGGAGGCTCTGGGCACCGTACAAATAAGATAAACAAATAAATCCACAAAACAAAACATTTTTAACAGTAAAATCCATAAATAAGAATAAAATTTATCACAGAAATAAACTAAAAAGAGGGGTGCCAGGAACTATATCTAAACCAAGGCACCAAAAGCTAAGTCAGGAAAAGCCTGGGCAAATAGGAGGGCCTTAAGGCAGGCCTTGAATACCTCCAAAGTTGGGGCCCTACCTTACCCCAAGGGGTAGCGAATTCCACAGGACGGGGGTGGCGACAACAAAAGCCCTGTCACCAGCCATTTCTAACCTTGTCCTGGGACTTGCCAGGAGGCCCCCACAGGAGGAGCAGACAGAGAGCTGGTGCAAGAATGTCTGACAGGTAACCAGAGCCCTGGCCATGTAGGGCCTTATAGGTGAGAAGACCCACCTTAAAAAGGATCCTTTATCTGACCGGCAGCCAGTGCAGATCATGCAGTACTGGTGTAGTATGGCAATATTTAGGCTGCCCAGTAAGTAACCGGACAGCTGCATTCTGCACCAGCTGCAGCATGTGGAGAGATCCTCCCGTGACCCAGAGGCAGAGCACATTACTGTAGTCAAGCCTTGATGTCATGAAGGCATGTATCAAAGTAGGGAGGTCCAGAGGTTGCACAAGGGGCTTTATCCTGGCAACATTTCTAAGATGGAAAAAACAGAAGTGGGCAGTGGAAGACACCTGCACTTCCATCGTCAAACCCCTGTCCAGAATGATACCAAGATTTACGCCTTGGTGGAGGCCTTCAATGGGATAGATCCCAGAACAAGTCCAGTCTCTCTGCAAGGGCCATCCTATCCACACACTGTTTGACTCCGTCACAAATACCTATGTCTTATCAACTAGCTAGAGGCCATTCAGTCATTGATCTTGGCAAGGCAGCTGTTTAGCACATCTTCCACGTTGGATGTCACTGGGGCAAAGGATAAGTATAGCTGGGTATCATCAGCATAGCAATGAAACCCCAGACCATACTTCCTAATGATCCATCCCAAGGGCAGCATGTACACTGCGAACAACATTAGGGCCAGGACCGAACATTGGGGAACTCCGCAGGATAGCAGATTAGGGATGGAGGAGAAATTCCCGATCACAACCCGTTGCCTCCTGTGGGTAAAAATGACTCAAACCAGCAGATGACAGTGCCAGTAAGTCTGCAGAGTTCCCTGAGGCAGTCAAGCAACACACAATGGTCCACAGTGTCAAATGCTGAGAACAGATCGAGGAGAACAAGATTTGTCCGTTCCCCTCGATCTCTAGCCCTGAGGACATCATTCTGCACCCAAACAAGCACAGTTTCTGTGCTATGCCTCACCCAAAACCCCGACAGGAAAGGTTCATGTAACTCATAGGTCACAAGGTGCTCCTCCAACTGAAGCACCACTACCTTCTCTACAATCGTCACCAAAAAGGAAGGTTGGAGACAGGACGGTAATTTGCCCGACCTCCAGGTTCAAAGATGGTTTCTTAAGGTGGTCTCCAATGCCTCCTTCAAGGCATTGGAAAGACCTCCTCTGACAGGAACACTGGACAATCAGGGCAACACCCGGGCCAGTGGCGTCGACACATCTCATCAAGAATCACGTCGGCACTGGGGTCCAGTTCACAAAGCGTGTGCTTCAGATTGAGTCGTCACCCTAATGACCTCATTTACCTCCAATGGTCTAAACTGCCCCAACCAGGCACAGTGCACTCAGGAGACTTCGGATGACCACTGCCAGCTCTGGACTGGCTGACTGGAGAATTCCTGCAGGATACGGACACCCTGTCCGAGAAAAAGAAAGCAAACTCTTGAATTCAGCATTAGAAAAACCTTCTTTAGTTGTAGACAGCCTGGATGAAGTAGCACAGTGCATCTGGGATGCACAAGCGCATCCCATTGTGCAGTATTCAGCCCATCTCGGGATGCGCACCAGTGCATTTTCAGCCACATCCCTCCCCTTTGCACTCACTGCCCAAGTTGCAACATTCAAACAGGATGTGCTATCCATTGGGATCGCAATCTTGTTTGAATATATCATTTTTTTTGTGCCGGCCCATTTACCTATCTAGTTGCACCACACATCAGCCCAGTTTTGAATATCCTGGCCTCAGTATTTATTAATACTTCTGCAACTTCCTCAGTTTTATACTGATCTAGAATTTTTGACTCATCTCAGTCCAGCTGGTCTATTGTTAACTTTGTCAAGAATAGATTTTTCCTCTTCTTGCTATACTAGACAAACTGGGCTACTACCAGTTTTGACCTATTTAATTAAATATGTTAATTGACTGTTTTTTGTGATTTCTTTACACACTATTGAAAAGTGTCTTACAATTTTATGGCTATTTCTTTTGATCACCCCACAGTGTATTCCTTGATCACCATTTGGTGGATCAGATTCATCAGCAAATACAACTAACAGAGTTTTCAATTTTGTATTGTTTTCAATGTTGTATTTGAACATATGATGGTGATGACTTTGTGCAAATGTGGCATGTTTTCAGTGAACCAGCAGCTCCCCGAAGAAGAGTCCATGTGACTCAAAGCATTAGTTTGTCTTGTAGCTTTACAGCTCTGGATTAAAGTGCACTGGGACAGTTAAGTCCCTACAACTTACAATGAGAACAGAGACTGGATACAAATTTACAGGACATCATCAGGGCCCTGCAGGGGATCTGGGATGCAAGCCATGTGGTGCTGATTCATGGGGATACTCAACTGATCTTGAGGGGGCTTAAATTCAAGTGGTAACCAGACATGCGGATACTCAGTTGCTACTATGAGAATGGCCAAAGCTGAAGCTGAAAGGTGATGTACTTGCTGAGACACACAAGGGCCACATGCATTTCCCAGACAGCAATTGCTACTGTGTGAAAAATTCAGGAGAATTGTCACACATGCCTTGCACAATGATATGGGACACATGGAAAGGAACAGAATGATGGATTTAGTATGAGCTTGCTTGTACTGGCCACAGATGGGAAATGACATGGAGCAGTATTTTAAACAATGCAGTGAATGTGTGCAGTGAAAAATCTTGCCAAAGTGGGCTGCCCCTCTTGCAGACATGTCTACCAGTGCACCCATGGAACTGGTATGCATACATTTTCTAAGTCTATTTATTTATTTGTTATTAACCAGATCGGTGCACTAGACAAATGCGTATTTTCACACACGTCCTGGGAGATTACATTCAAAAAACGTTTTACAAAGAAAATGTTACATACAAAATGTTTTACAAAGAAAGCTTTTACAAAGCAGAATATATAAGGTGCTGTTATAACAAAAACAGTAAGGCCTACAATGCAATAACTGTAGAAAGGCATATCAGACAAAGCCAGCTAGCATAAGGAGGTGGAACAAAGCATCAAGGAAGTCCGTATAAAGAGGCTGAACTTACAGAAGGTGAAAAAAGGACATGGAGACATAACATTTTGTTTAAAAGTCTGGGCTCTCAGGGAATACAGGTGCCCGTCCTTCTGCTTTTTTGTGCTTTGGGATGCTCAGATGTTTTCCCAAAAGTCCCGAGATGATCACTTGGGAGGCCCATACTTCCAGAGTGTGCAGGGCATGCATGCTTCATTGGTTTCCATGAGGCCATTCTTTATGATTTTAATGTTTTAGAGCCAATTCAAACAAATTAAGGTCACTGCTCAACTAACGAAGATCCTTATTAGTTGGCGGACCTTAGTTTGTTTGAATTGGCCCTCTAAAACAGTAAAAATCATAGTTAAACAGCCCTTAGAAACAAATGGAGCGTGCCCCCACGCTCTGCAGAGCCTCACATCATGAAATGTGCACAAACCCTCATTTTCTTCTACAAAAAGTCCTGGACCCCCAAACAGAAAATCCTACAGAGAGCCCTGAACGTCATAATCATACAATACAGTGATAAACAGGCAACCATGATTATACAATTAAAAATTCTTGACAGAGCAGTGAAATTGAAGGGCAGAAACATCTGGATAGTTTAAAGAAATAAGCCCGACACCAACTACAGAATGCAGCTGCCAAAGGACTGAAATAAATCTTAGAGGGAATTGAGTTCCATAACTTTGGAGCAAAATAGACAGAGGAAGATTACCCAGCCCTAGTTTTAAGTTTAGGAACATTCAAAGAGGCATTTTCACCAGATCTCAAGGGGTAGATGCTGTGCATTGGTTTAAAAGGTGCATTAACAATGGATTGGGGGTAGATAATTATGAAGGATACTAAAATTACACCGCCAAGGGTGTGATCACAGACCAAGGAGGGTTGAAAGTCAGCCTAGCCTGTCATACAGGCAGCAGTGTTGGATGAAACAATGGGATGCTAATGTAAAATGGCAAATATTATTATAGGCCACATCCTGCCTTGACTGAAATGTTTTTGAAGCCATAGCAAATATAGGTGCTCCATAAAGGAGTTTAAGAAGGAGCATCCCACGGGCAATAGCAAGAAAGTCTTCAGAGGTCAAATTGCAGCAGATTTTAAAAAGAGACACCACACATGGAATTAAAAGATTTGCAGATACCCATCACATGCAAAGAATAGTCAAGGGAGGAATCAAGGGTGACTCCATGGTAGGTGAAGGAGGAGATTGGGGGAACTGGAGTACTATCATAAGAAATTGATAACAGGGCAGGGTAGAGTCTCAATCTAGATGTTCTAAAAAGCATAGATTGTATTTTGTTATGTTAAAAAGCAGTTTGTGATGAGACAACCAAATGTCCACAGGCTGGAGGTCAGAAGTTAGGCATTGATTAATATTGGTAATATCCTCAGATCTTGTGTAAAGGACAAAGTAATCTCGTGAGGGGATGGCAGAGCAGTGGGACAGACATAGGCTGATGGAGTTAATGTGCAGTGCAAATGGAAGGGACCAGTACAGATCCTGAGGGACACCCACTACTGCAGCGGCAGGCTCTGACAAACAAGGTCCATACTTAACTCTCGGAGATCTGTTGGCCAATTAGTTTCTGAACCAAATGAGTGCACAGGCAGAGATATCCAGACTAGCAAGTTTGCTATTTAATAGTGAGTGATTAACAAGGTCAAAGACCTTTAAGTCAATAAAGGCTAAGACTGTAATACAGCTCATATCCATTTATGAGGCAATATGGTTGGTGGGCATGAGCAGGGCAGTGGTGGTGCCATGCCCCTTGCAAAAACCATGCTGCAAGGGAGAAAGTAGGTCATGAGTAGTAAGGCAGTCAGTGAGCTGGGAGGAAACAATGTTCTCTGGGATTTTGTTTAATGTACGAATGAAGTATGGCAATAGGCCTGTAGTTAATATTTGTGGTCACCTTCTTAAAATTGGCACATCTGTATGTGTTTTCCAAATGTCAGGTATCGCACCAGATGACAAAGACAGATTAATAAGTCTGTCAATTTAGTGACCGATTCACAAAATGTTTTCATAAGGTAGCCTATCCTACTGAGGGCCAAAACACCATTACGGTAGCAAAAATCTTGAAAAGTTCACTGTATACTACAGTGCCTCAAAGATGATGCCTTCAGATCAGAATAAGATTTTGAGAGACAACTCATAAAAAACTGTTATCAATGTGGGAGATACGCATTTCTCAAACTATGTCTTACCATCCCCATGGTGATCCTCAACCAGAAAAATTTAACCAGCTGTTCTTAAACATGCTAGGTATATGTTGGACCCCAAAGACAAGGCAAAGTGTAATCAACATGCCAGTGAATTGGTGTATACGTACAACTGCATGTAAAGTAACACTACAGGGTACACCCCTTATCTGATGCTCAGTAGAGAAGCAAGGTTACCTACTGATCTTTGCTTTGAAGTCTCTGTGGATGAAGCCCAGCCACAGACATATCTACAATATGTCCAATGACTGACCATTAGTTAAATGCAGCCTACCAGTTGGCCTCAGAATAGGCTGGAAATCAAAACAGGGCCAACAAAGTTCAGTGTTACAAAAAGGTAAAGGCATAAGAACTGATGCTCAGTCACAGAGTGTTGCTGTGAAACTTGGGATTGCCCAAAAAGCACAAGATTGTTGACAGATGAGACAACATCCCTAATGCTGTGTGTAACCCCTAGGTGGCGCTATCCCAAGGGCTACTATCCCTGCCTGCCTGGCTAGTAGCAGGTTAAGGGGCCCGAGTTCTGAAACAGGTGCCTCCACCCGGAGGTCAGGGTTGGTAGTGGTCAAGCTAACCTGGGCACAGCCCTCTGGGACACTGTAACCCCTCTCTTTCCCCTCTATTGGCCTGAACACTGTACAATAATCACTTTCACAATACCCCTGGTACACCACACAAGTACCCACACTGTTTGCACTTACCACCAGGGCTGGTTCCTCTGGCTCAACCCTGGGAACCCCCTGTAAAACAAGGTTAAGCACAGCAACAGTAGAGTACTTTGAGCACAAACTGGAGCCACAGTCAGATTACATGCAGAAAAAGTTAGATCTGATTTATTCAGGGGACTTGAACAAGGAAGGGGCAAAATCAGGTTAATTATCTTAAACGTTATATCAATCAAGCAGTTATGCATGCGCTTTGAGTCCCCCCCACACAGTCCACCTCTGGGTACCCAAGTAGAGAAGAGATGGGCTAGCCAGGACAGTTGCCAGCGGTTGCAGCTGGTTGGGGCCCTGTGATGGAAAACACAACATGCACAGTACACAATATTTGTAATCTGGAGCCAGAGGGCTCAGTTCGTAAAGGAAATGAAACAACAAGACAATCAGATGAAGCTGTTGTAGGAGCTACCCTGGTATTTACTCACGATACCCAAGACTGGACACAGGCTGGACGAAAATCGAGACTGCAGGTGGTTGATCTGGAATGCCAGGAGAAGCAGGGCCACACAAGTCATGAGGCATCGTTCCTGTTCAAGCGTGGAGCAGGGGCTGATCCCCAGGCAGGTCTCTTGTCGATGGCTTCTCTATGCAGTGGGTAGACTGGCTGGGCCAGTCTGGCAAAGACCAGACCACATAGAGACAAGTTTGGAAGCAGTCTGTTTTGGGCTGGATACAGCTTCCAGCAAGCAGAACACAGTTCACACAGTGGGGAACTAACTCACAACCCACTAGCAGCTCATAGCACATTTACATGTACGGGAATTCTACTGTACTAGGCAAAGCGCTCCCCGGGCACAATCGCAAAGTCTCTGCACACACCGGGAGCTTGGGGTAGCTGGAACTCCTGACAGGCTGATCGCATTCAGCAAAAATATTCAGTCTTCTTCAGGTTGAGCCTGGCCCACTTCAGTAGCTTACTTTAGTCACACAAACTTGGATTTAGTCCAAAATAATTCTCTTCTCTCCCTCTCAGGAGCAGCACACCGGCATGCAGACCAAAAACTTTGCCTTTTCAGAGTTCTCCCATGCGAATCCACTCACGATTGCTGCTCAGAAACACTTTAGCTCCTTCTTGCTCAGCTTCCAGCTTAGTTCTAACTGAAAAACTGCAAGCAGCCAGGGACTTCCCCAAGATCCAAAAGAACTGGTTGGCTGATTTGGCTGTCAGTCAAAGCTAGAGCTCCCCCTTCAGTTGCAAAAAAGGTGCAAAAACTCAAACCACAGCTCCTAAGATTTTGAATTCAGACAGCTCCTGCAGTCCGGCTACATTTTAGGTCCCACCAGAACTGTTTGGTCCAATCTGCAGTCCAGGACCAAGATAGTGGAGACAAACAAAACAGTCCTTGCTACAAAGAAAGCAGGTTAGACAAACTACATTATCATTATCACTGTAAATGATTTTCAGCAAATAGTTACATCTTTCAACAGAGCTGCCTCTCACATTACTCATACTGCAATTAGGCAGCTCTTAAAGAGACAGTACACAGAGGCTATACAAGCTCTGGTAATCACATTTAAACTGCTAAAAAATGCAGGACACCAGCCTGGCAGTGAGCATTTAGGCAAGCTCCAGGAAGCCTTTTGGGAACCCCTATTTGTAGGGGGTTACATATGGAACAAATACGGGACATGCCTGTCTACAAGATACAGCAAACAGGAGAGTTAAAAGGGCCACTGTCAGCTTTTTAGTAACATTTCTAGTCACTTGTGACCAGTTTCCCTAGAACACCACAATTATATAAAGCTAACTGTGGGGAATGCCCCAATATGTAAAATAATATGTTTTCATACATTTAAGCCATTTCTAGTACTTACTTTAGAGCAAGCACGGTCAGACAAACTTCAGGCACTAGGAGCATCTCTACCTTGGGAACACGTGTCTATAAGTGTGCCGTCCCAAATCCTAAACTCGTGTGCGGCCTTTTTTTCATGTTTCAGGGTGATATAAAGTAAAACTAAATTCCAAAAGACTGAGTCTGAACATGTAGATGTCTCTATCAAGTGGAAATGAGAACTGGAAAGGCATTAAAAGCAGGTTTGAAAAACTCAGCCGAGATCCCGAGCATGCGCATGGCAGGCTGCACTTATGCGTAGGACCTCGGCGGAGTTTTTCAAACCTGCTTTTAATGCCTTTCCAGTTCTCATTTTCACTTGATAGAGACATCTACGTGTTTAGACTCAGTCTTTTGGAATTTAGCCTTACTTTAGATCACCCTGAAACATGAAAAAAAGGCCACGCATGAGTTTAGGATTCAGGATGGCACCATTATACAGTAGATGCACGTTCCCACAGTAGAGATGCTTCTGGCACCTGAAGATTAGCAAAGTGAATACTAAAAATAAAAGGTATCAAAAACATTATTATTTTACATATAGAAGCATTCACTACAGTTTTCCAATTCTTTTACTATAGGAAAACTGGTCACACATGACCATAAAGTTTACTAAAATGGTAACAGTGTCTGTATAAGTAGGACTCAGAAAATTCACAGAGATCCCTTTCTGCCTTTTGGGCAGAAGGACACTCAAGTTATTCTTTAAGAATCTGAAGTATCTCAGAAGCCAGAAACTAGATTTGATGCACACAAATAAACCTACAGCCAAAGAAACACTCTGTGTCACCCTGGGAGCAATGTACAGTGATTCATCAAATAAGGAAACAGAACTAGTGTAGTACTGCTCCACCACGGAGATCCCCAATTTGATTATGGAAGTTATACCTCAGAGAAAGCCAACAGATCTGAAACCCAGTTGAATCTAAATGCAGAACCTTTTGTGCCTTCAGATAAAAGGAAAGCACCTATAAAGAAGAACATTACGGAACAGGATGGAGAGCACTCAGAACAGAAGACATAGTGGAGCTGACTTCAACTGAATATACTCCTATACTGGTCAAGGAGATGGGAGGCATGGCCCCAAAACTGAAAGAAAAAGTATCAGCCTATTACCTTACCCTGGAGGACCTGTCAGACTTTTGATCAGATGAACATATGATACCCCTTGAACCTCCACTAACCTCCCCATGTACGAAGTACACAAAGGCACTGTATATAGGTTGCACCTAGATCATTACTCAACATAATGTTCAGATATTCCCAGATGACCCAATATCAAATA
This sequence comes from Neoceratodus forsteri, assembly GCA_016271365.2. Taxonomy (NCBI): domain Eukaryota; kingdom Metazoa; phylum Chordata; order Ceratodontiformes; family Ceratodontidae; genus Neoceratodus; species Neoceratodus forsteri. Next base: position 1,084,996,218 of record CM057458.1, read on the forward strand.
GTACTAACTTTGTGGGCACGGTTTGGGAATTAAGTGTCTAGAATGGATCTCAGATAGCTGCTGAACTATGCCAATATACTGTAGGAATCATGAATCTAGACAGCCTAAATGTGCCTGTAAATATGTTGAACTTTTGGACTCGAGCAAGGGTTGATGCAGATGTCAATTTCTTAGCAGCTGGACAGTGCAACCCCAGAGGTTTTACCTTTAAGGCTTCCTGCATTCCACATCAAATACACCAGTCGCCATGGCGGAATGGATGGATCAGTGCTGCCAACAGAGCCAAAAGTGTCCTGATCATTGCCCCAACAAACCACCGTGTGGAGGCACACCAATACAGGACTGATCTGGGTGTGATACACTGTTAAACTGCAGAGTTAATCTAAATAAGGACTTTGGAGAAAAATTGCCTTTGGTACAACAGGCATCTTCATCACCTCTGAGCTGGTATGGCAAAAGGGTCAGAGGATAACTGCAACCAATGGGAATCAAGTTTCCTGAGAAGACAGCCACATGGGCTTCTGGACCTGTAGGGAACCTAATTAATTCAGGCACCTCTGCAGTATCCCATCACCTGTCGAATGCCAGGACTTCAGAACAACCTACAGTGACTGGAAGTTTAAACCACCAACCAAAAGCAGCAATTTCCTAATAAATATCGGGGGCTGCTCTGGAACCAGGTTATTCCACAAGTTACTGCAGTTAGAAGCAGCCTGCCTCTGTAGCAGCACAGCTTCAGTTGTTTCTTGACACACAGGCACAAGTCTGCTTCTCACTGCAGTCACTTGCCTTCAGCTTTCACTTTTGTGTTGAGCTAGAATGTTATTACCTTTTGAGTAGCAGGAGTTTTGCTTTTCTCACTTTCTACTCTGTCTTTGGTAAAACTCTTTCTACTGAAGAGGAGATGATCACCGCTAGATCATCACAAAAGTAAAACTGAAGGCTGCAGTTGTATTGAGAGAGACTGTGGTGCTACCATCGGTACTGGATATCACAACACATGGGCTGGATGCCAGGACATAAACTCAGGTACTATACTATAGTTTGGAAAGTATTCAATGGGCTAGGCCACCTGGACAGGATTTACAAACTCCCATTTGTGGTTAAAGAGCCTTTGAAGTTGGGGGTTTAAGTTGCAAATCATTGCTTCCATTTTTGTGAGGTTCGCCACCACTGTCCAACCACAAACCATCAGGCCTACAGAGTTTCCACTGCTGGATATGCAGTGAGCTCCCTGGTACCAGTGGGAGTGTGTAATGTGATCATACTGAATTGGTTTATGGGTGTGTTAATCTTGAGGGGATGTGGGGGGGGGGTACTTCATCCCAAGGTGCAGCACTGTGCTTACACCAGGCCCACTTAAACCTTTCTCTGGGTGCAGAACCTGCACTTTTGCTTTCGAACCTTGGATATGACCCCAGATAGGAGTTCAACAGACCTCGACCCTCAACCTTGTTGAGCTCATAGTAACGTAGGAGTGGCAAATGCCAAATCAACGGCAACCCAGTTGCATCATTATCTTTTGATACCTTTGCAAGTGTAGCTTGCCAAGGCAACACATATTATGGGTTGATAGAAGGAAGACTGAAATGTCTGAGATGCAAATGAAGGTATAAGATAAAGGTTACAAATTGTACTGTTACTTATTAAATAGGCAGACATGGAAACATTTATAGTATTTCTAAGAGATTTGTTTTTTTTAAACCATCATAGAAAACGTATATCAAGATATACTGATCTATACTGACATGAAAGCAGAGTGCACAGTGCTCCATGCTGTCACTGAGCTTATTCAACCAGAAGCAGGTGCTTAGTACCAGGATTTACAGTATGCAAATCAGTGGTGCAGTGTGCCAGGATACAGTCACACGATACAGTCACACCTAAGGCTTACTGAAGCAGCTTTAACAAATAGTTCTGACATTATTCACCAGATAAATGTAGAAACACTGGGCCAGATATTCAAAGGGTTGCCATGCGCAATAGGGTTGCTCAGCGCGTGAAGTCTGTCGCCATTCTGCGATATTCAGCCGGGAGGCAGATGTGCCCCAAATCACGCTGAGCAAGAGCGCAATGATAATGAATGCATGCGCAACTGAAGGGAGGAACCATGCATAAATGGCGCGAGTGTGATATTCAACAGCATCGCCATTCACAATAGGGAGCAAGCGGAAGTTGAGTGATAGCAGAAATGAGCCAAAATAAAAAGGAACAAGGAGGTGCAAGAACGCTACAGGAAGGCACATGTGGCTGAACTCTAGGCAGACACACAGGGCAGGACAGACACAGGGCACCCTGAACCCACAGGCACAGGAAAGTGTGAGGAACCACAACCAAACAGTGCAGAAGGGGAAGTGCCACACAGCACTGAGGCTACCAGAGGAAGGTGTTCCCAGTGCAGGGTAGCAGCCAGGACAGCGGGGGGACACAGAAACAGCTGCCGGGGAGAACACAAGCCAGAGACATGGCCAGTGCCACCATCCAGATGGAGGCAGTAATGACGGGGTGAGAAGGCGGTAGCAGGGGGCACGCCGTGGAAGGGCCCCTGCTGGCAGTATGCCCCCAACAGGCAGTATTTCGAGTTCAAGACCAGCTCGAGCTGTACAGGATACCGAGATTGTGGGCCGGTACCACCTGAATCGGCAATTGAGGCGGCTCTGTGAGCTGTGCAGTGATGTGCTGCAGGCACCCACACAACGGAGCCATGCTCTGTCAGTGGAGACAAAAGTGACAGCTTGCATGTGCCTGCTCACCATGGGTACCTTCCAGAGACCAACAGGGGACACTACAGGCATAACCCAGTCGGCCGCGTCACGCCACCTCACCCAATTCCTCAGCACACTGCTGCCACATGCTGCGGAGTATATCCATTACCCCAGTACACCGGCGGAGCGCACAGCAAACATACAGGAGTTCCACTGGGTAGCATGTATGCCTGGCATGCTAGGGGCAATAGACTGCACCCATGTGGCCATCCGCACACCACCTGGCCCTGAAGGGGCTGCATATATCAATTGGAAAGGGCTATGCAAGTATCAACTGCCAGGTGGTGTGCGATGCTAGGGGGCGCATAATCAATGGCTGTGCCATGCACCCTTGGGGAGCACATGATGCCTTCATCGGGCACCAGTTGGCACTGTGCCACAGATTCCAGAGTGGGGACATCCCCACTGGCTACATAGTGGGTGAGTATGCAAACCACACTGAAAAACCTAGAGCTTGGGAGGGCATGGTCAGAGGTGACATGGGTAATGGCCTAGATGGCCCAAGGCAGGCGGCTGATCACCAACCTAACCTCCACCCTCTACACACAGGTGACAGTGGATACCCACTCCGTCCCTGGCTGCTCACCATACCGGTAGCCCATAGCCCCATGCTGCTTTACAATGAGGCACATGCCACAACACGCAATTTAACGAGTGGGTGTTGGATGCTGAAGGCCGCTTCCGTTGTCTGGACACGTCTGGTGGTGCCCTACAGTACACCCTCAAAGGCCTGCGGCTATTCCTGGCCTGTTGCATCCTGCACAACATGGCCAATGACTGTGGGATAACCCGTACAGGTCAAGGGGGACAGTGATAGGGACGATAGGGGCGCTGGTGAAGATGGTGATGGGCAGCTCCCCCTGGGCGACGGGACCCCCGACTGCTCCGGTAGCACAGCTGCACCGGGATACCATCACAGAGGAGCACTTCAGCCAACCCAGGTAAGTCATGGGGCCATGTTACAACCACCAGTTGCAAGGCACAAACCACAAACATGCATGGACACACACCAGGGTGCATACTGTCAAGGAAAGTGGCCGAGCATGGAACGCACACCGCCAGGGATGAGCGAGGTCTAACATGGCACATGGTCACACACACACACACACACACACACACACACACACACACACACACACACACACACACACACACACACATGCTCAAAGGAAGCACCAACCCAGACCGCCACCCCTAGCCACACACACGTCCACAGACCACCACGCCCACTGCCTGTCATTGTGCATGTGTCAGATGCTGGGCACCATTGCACAGTGGTGTACAGCACAACACAGGCATCATCATGCACACGCCACAGTGGATGACAGCAGCTGGGAGGGTGTGCAGATGGAACATGTGTGTGCGTGCAGGGCCGGGTACCCCACCTGTGCACTGCCTGCTGAACGACACAATGCACACAGGGCAGCATCAGACAGTAGCCGTGCTGGGAGACAGGTCAGTCATGCACCACAGTGCCACGGCCACCACGGATGTGTGGGTGACCCCGGCGAGACCCGTCAGCAGCGATAGGATGACCACTGGCCTCATGGGGTGGCACTAGCGGTCCCCAGGGTCCACTGTGTGAATGCGACCATGCTCGAGCAGGGGTCTGCAGCACACTTAACATGCCTGCACCAGGTGTGCTCGGGATGCCCACAGCTGAACCCGGTTGTTGACAAGGATGGTGTGGCACGACACCGGGAATGGGGGGTGGACATTGCACTGCACCGTGTCTGTGACGCATGGGCAAATGACTGTGTGCCCATTGTGGCCATGAGAGCTGTAAATGCCTGTGTCTGCCTGTCAATGGCAGCAGTCACATCCTCCCGCAACCGGTCCATCCTGCCAGGAGCAGAGCGGTGTCTCAGCTGCGCCGCTCCTCTGCCTGGTGCAGAGCCACTCAGTGCATCCACCGCCGTCACAAGCCGCATCTGCTGATTGACTGATGCTTGCAGTATGCAGGTGTGCTCATCTAAGAGGTCATCTGCCTGATCGGCATGCTGTCCCTCATGGTGTCCACGGCCCTGATGGTCATCACCCCTTGAGGGTCGGCGCTGTACACCAGGGCCAGGCCTGGGCATGTCCACAGGCGGTGCACTGATGCCGCCCCCTGACACTGTACCCCCATGGCCATTGGCCGACTGCTGATACTGCCCCTCCGGATGCCACTCTCCAGGGCTCAATCGTGCCGCCGCAGTGGCCGCAACAGTCCCACTGTCCTGGACACACACCAGTGCTGCCCCACTGGGCAGACAGGCACAGGCTGGGACTGTGATGTCACGCAGGTCTCCACGGCGGCACCACCCACAGCCATGGTCGCGATGTCACCTGCTGTGTGGCCATCCTGTGGCATACACATCTCACTGCCCATGACGTTCACTCCATCATCATCAGTGACAGATCCTGCACAGGCCCAAGTCTCAGCATGCTGGCATCCATGGATGCTGGCAGGCTGGGAAACGGGCAGGGCCTCCTCCGCACCTGCTCCACCAACATCAGTCCGGACATCCAGGCGGGCCCACTGTCACCCTGACCCCCATATGCCTGTGGAGGTGGACGGGCCCTCCTCCATCTCCATGCTACTGCCCTCAGTGGAGAAACCCACCACCGCTGACCCATGTAGATGCTCAGGAGCTGTAAGGGAAAAACAGTAGCATTACTGCATGTGACCTACCCTGACCCCCCTCCCCAATCGACAGACCATGACCTACCATGCAGTGACAGGCTGCCACCCATCTGGAATCCACCACCTGGAACACCCTCAATGGCACAATACTGCATGCTGCCAGCAACCCACTCTTCCTGTGGGGTCAGGCGTTGCACCTCCGGCTGTCCCCCACTGGTCGCAGACCATGCTGCCCTGATGGCAGCCACCTTCTCTTTAATTCTCCACCTGTCCATGCCCATCTTCTTTTGCACTCCTCACATAGTGCTGGTGGCTGCCATGCAGGTTGACAGCACGTGCCACCTTCTCCCATGCAGTAGCATGGGCCTGTGTGTTCTCTGGCATCCACTGAGCAGCAGCTTCTGGTCGAGGTAGGCCTCAAACAGGCATCTGTCTCTGCCTTTGTGATTTGGCCTCCTCTTCCTCCACGACTCTGTTCCTCTTCCTCCACCACCACGATCGGTCATGATTCATCCTGTGAGAGTGACAGATGTTACCTGTGACTGTGCAGTCCCATGCATGTCCCAAACACCACAGTCCACACTCCCAAACAGCATGCAACTCACCGCAATAGACTGCAGTAACCAACTATGGCCAGTGCAGCCCAATGTCGCATTTTTATAGCGCAACCCATGCAAATGAGGCGAGGCGCATCTTTAAGTGGATGCAAATGCAGTGACTGCGCCACTGAATGGCTGTTTAGATGATTTGCATATGCTGGCTGAATATCGCACTGTTGCACTTTGCGCAATTGTGTTGAATGCGCTGAGCCAAGGGCGCAGTTCTGTGACATGTGCAGTGCACACCTAACCGCGCATGCCCAGGTCGATGACGCAGGTGCCTGCCGTGCTGCTGACGTACTGTGCGAAGGAGGCAATGCAGGGCACGGCCACCATTGTGCCAGTGGCGCTACAGCACTGTTCACATATATGGCGCTGTGGCACTGGGGCGTCGTAGGCGCACTGGGGCAACAGCGCTGTAGGCCGCTACAGGATGTGGCACACAGGCACCCAATCGCGCTGTGGCTGTCCATGCGCTCGAGACCCTTGACCCTGTGCCCGACCTTCACCCTAGGCACCATGCGTCAGGAATGGGTGCACCACCATCGCGCTGTTTGGTGACAGCCGAGGAATGGCAGTGCTGTACCGCATCTGCTCGTGGCAGGACCGGCGCTGCCAAGCACCATTTTGATTCCACCACACTGAAGAGATGGCGCGGAGGCATGCAGTAATATGGAGACAGGTTGAGCTAGCCAACCTGGTGCAATAGTTGAGCCCCATGCTGGGGCTTTGTATGGAGATGCACCCCTGGACAGGGCCAGGAGTGCGGTGTGGCAGGTGGTGGCCGATGCCCTGGAGGAGGCCACCAGTATGGGGTGCACTGCAGAGCAGTGTCACCATTATTACAGGGACCTGAGGCGCAGGGAATGGACTTGCTTGCCCACCTGCGGGCACGTGCCAGGAGGGGCACGGTGCCACAGCCAGGTAGGTGCCACATCCATACACCATTATCGTCCATACGGGTATCACAGTTGCATGCGTGTCAGGCACATGGGGGGGCCCTCAGGTATTGGCCGTGGTGGTGGTATCAGGATGTGGGGTGGATGGGCATGGCTGTGTGGGACTGCACACACATGGGGGTGGGGGGACTGTGCTACTGGATTGTACTGATGTTCCTCTCTCATGTTTGCACCTTAGGGCCCGAAGAATGCCAGCAGGCCAGAGACCGGAGATGCCGCCTGGAGGAGCAGCAGGGCAGGAGGGATAATGGCGGTCAGTGGCACGTGGACCAGCCTGATGATGGTGAGTGCCTTCATCCATGATTACTACTGCATGCTGTATAACTGGGCGGGCAGCGGGGCATGGCCACCATCCATTGACACCACTGCCATGCCCGCAACTTGTTACAGTCAGCACTGTCCAGTGGTACTGCATGTCTGGGAGTGCGTCAGTGGTGGTCCATGCGTGCACCAGGCACATGGCTGTGGCACTGCCTTCACACTGCATAGCCAAGTCACTGTACGGCCATGGTGGTGTTGTGCAGAACATGGGCGGTGGGTGTGTGCAGTGGTCCACATGGCTGCGGCTGCCTGGGTAGGCAGGTCTTGTGGACACGGTCACTGTGGGTGGTCGCACACCATCACAGGGGCGTGGCACATGGCTGTATGCCATGCACAATGGGTGGGCTGCAGGGGGCTGGACAGTCACACTTATTGACTCTGCTCCCCCGTCCTAGGTGGATGGTGACTCCAAGCAATAGAGAGGGGTGTTCGTGAGCTGCTCCAGGTGGCAAGGGAGACACTGGAGCTGCTTCAGAGGATCCACCACCACAGGGTGAGGAGGAGGAGGAGAGGCAGACGTCGGCACCATGTGGAGGAGGACCGGGGCACACATTAATATCTCCATACCCCTACTACCACCTTCACCCCTTTGACCCACCCTCACACCCCTTCTTCTCTCTCCCACAGAAACACAGAAGTTGACGGCAGATAAGGACCGTAAGGCCCATCCAGTCTGCCATTTCTTTCTACCTTATAAATGTGCAATCGGCCTTTGCTCTGTCAGTGACCTATCTATTCATAGTCATTTGTATTGCTCCTTATGCCTATCCATGCCTGTTTGAAGCCCTGCACTGTATTCATAGCCACCACTTCTTGTGGTAAGCCATTCCATGCATCTACCACCCTTTCTGTGAAAAAATTTCCTCACATTCCCCTTAATCGGCCTCCCTCTAATCTCATGCTGTGTCCTCTTGTCCTGCTATTTTCTTATATTTAAACATGTTAGACTCTTTCACCTTGTTTATGCCCTTAAGGTGTTTAAATGTCTCGATCATATCACTCTCTCCCTCCTTTGCTCAAGGGTATACATATTGAGCTCCGTTAATCTGTCCTCATATGTCTTCTGATGCAGTCCTGCACCATTTTGGTTGCCCTTCTCTGGACTGCCTCAATTTAGTTAATGTCCTTGTGGAAGGTGTGGCCTCCAATACTGCGCAGTACTCAGATGGGGCATAACCAATGTCTTGTACAGAGGATTATTACCTCCCTATTACGACTTGTGATACCCTACTAATACACTAACACCCCCTAGCCTTACTACTGCTTTAGAGGTCTGCTTGGATGATTTTAGGTCATCAGTGATGATGATGCCCAAGTCTCTTTCTTCCTTTGTGACTGCTAGCAACTCCTCCCAGCCTATAAGTGGCTTCAGGTTTCTCTTCCTATGTGCATGATTTTGCACTTCTTGCATTAAATCAGTTGCCACTCTTCTGACCATTTTGCTAGTTTATCCAGATCTCTTCTCATTCTGCCCACCCCATCTGGATCATCTACTCTGTTGCAGATCTTGGTGTCATCTGCAAACAGACAAGCCTTACCCTCTAGTCCATCTGCGAGGTCACTAATGAAGATGTTGAATAGGACTGGCCCCAGGACTGATCCCTGAGGTACCCCACTTGTGACTTGCATCTCTTCTGACTGTATACCATTTACCACCACTCTCTGTTTCTGCCAGTCAACCAGTTTGCCACCCAGTTGACCAACTTCTGACCCCACCGAGCCTACCTAGCTTATTTATCAATCTTCTATGTGGAACAGTGTCAAAGCTTTGCTGAAGTCAAGGTAGGCGACATCAACTGCTCCCCTTGGTCCACCACTCTGGTTACCCAGTCAAAGAAATCTATGAGATTAGTTTGACAGGACCTTCCTTTGTAAACCCATGCTGTCTTGGATCCTGTGCCCCTATGGATTCCAGGTGTTGCACTATCCTTTCCTTAAGGTGCCTCCATAATCTTGCCCACTACTGAGGTAAGACTGACTGGTCTGTAGTTCCCGCCTCCTCCCTGCTACCACTCTTGTGGGCGGGATCACATAAACCCTTCTCCAGTCTTCTGGGACCTCTCCTGTGCTCAGAGACTCACTAAACAATTCTGCTAATGGCTCTGCTAGTTCCTCCTTTAGCTCCTTAAGTACCCTGGGATGTATGCCATCAGGTCCCATTGCCTTATCCACCCCTGAGCTTAGCAAGCTCTTGTAGGACCCCTTTCTTATGACCCCATATGTTCACCTGCCCTTACCCACCCCACCTGTTATGGCCCTTACTTTTTTAAATATAAGCGTTTTGTTATGACAACTGTGGTGGTCTCTGATTTGCAGTGGGCTACAGGTGCTCAGCTGCATGGAGTGCATGGCGTCAGGGTAGTGCGCATGGGCGTGTGTGTGGTGTGTGTGTGTGTGTGTGTGTGTGTGTGTGTGTGCGTGCAGGAAGTGAACCGCCTATGGTGTGGGCAGGGGGATCAGTCACTGTCTGGTTTGTGTGTTGTACTCTGTGCACTGGATGCCTGTGTGCAGTCGTCCACGGGGCCTGCACTGTGTGTGTATGGCACCCCTGTCAGACCATCCGTGGCCTGTGCAGCTGACACCCTTGCATGTCTGTGATACGCACGGTCTGCTGGCATGTCAGTGGTGGCTGTCCATGCTGGATAGCAACTGTGCCCGGCACAATGCCAGGTTGCCTTCCATCACCAGTATGGTGCACTTCTCCCTCCGGTGGCACTGTGGCCTCCGCTGTTGTCCCCCCTCCATGCTGTCGCTTGTGTCTGTTGCAGGGGATGTGCTCCAGTGTCCGTCACCTGTGCTCTGGCAGCATGCTGGTGGCATACAGCTTCATGGTGCCTGCGCAGGGTGGCTGGCACACCTGTGCAATGTAGGGGTGCTGGCCGTGTGAACACGGCAGCAGTGGCCACACGCCAGTGGCTTGGTTGACCCGCTACTGTGTCCCTGTGTTGGTGTACCCTTGGGTATGGGTGGGTGTTTGTCCATGCACTGTGTTGTATCCTGTGTGGTGCATGCTTCCATGCTACACTGTGCGTGTCTGTGCTGGCTGTTGTGGCCAGTTCTGGAACGAGATGTGTCCTTAGGAGGGTGTGCAGGGTGCTGTACCACTGGAGGTGGGGTCCGGGGAATGCCCTGTTGCATGTGGGGTACCTCCTGTGGCAATGCATGGTCAGTCTTTCAGCTGTACCTCGGGGGGGGGGATGTGCAGGGTGGCACTGTGTATGCTGTTGTTGCACTGCTGTCTGTAGACACCCGCAGCAGGGTGCACATGGTGGGGATGCCTTGCATGGCTCCATGGTGCACAGGGTTGCATTGTCAGTGGGGGTGGTGGCATGCATAGGGTGTCCTGCACTGTTGGGCACTACTCCTAGGAAGGGTGTATGGTGATTGTGGTGCTGGGTTGCTCTGCATTGGTGGGATGGGGTGCCCGCAGGTGGTCGGCCCTCCTTGTGTGCTGATACAACTGCCAGAGGTTTGCTGGGCACCATGGCCCGGCTGTGGGTTGGTTGCTGGTATCCATGGGTCGGTGGTTATTCCAGCTCTCACCCGGTTGTGCAGTGCATGGGGTGTGGGGGACGATGTCTGTTCTGCTGTGTGCTCCTCTGCCCATCTGTGGCATGGGTGATGGGCCCCTGCATCCCTGGTTGTGCTGTTGCATTGCTGCCCTGCTGCAGGGGGCATCCCTGGTTACGCTATGGCGCATCTGGAGTGCTCCACTAAGCATCCCTTGTTGTGCTATGGCGCATCAGATATGCTCAGCTTCACATCCCTAGTTGCGTATAGGCGCAGGTGGTATGATATTCAGTCATCGTGAAAGCATCTTGGCCTGCGAGTTTTTGAATATCGTGCTTCTTGTGCATGGGCACAGTGGATCTGTGCTGTTGCGCACTTTTTGGGCGTAGTTTGAATATCTGGGCCACAGAATCTGTCAGCAGAAAAGGACCACACGCCCACCTAGTCTGCCCATTTCCTACTCACTGCTGTAGTTCCAGATCCTATCTGATCTTTGGCTCACCTGCTCTGCACCTCTCAGGGTACCCTTATGTCTATCCCATGCACTCTTGAACCTCCATATTGTTTTCACACCCACCACTTCTGCTAGAAGGCTGTTCCATAGCTTCACCACACTTTCAGTGAAAAGTACTTCCTAACATTACCCCTAGAGCTTTCCACCCTTCAGCCTCATATCATGCCCCTTGTTCTTGTGCAGAGTTTTCTCTGAAATATGCTTTCCAGCTGTACCCTGTTTATTCCCCTAAGGTACTTGAAGGTCTGTATCATATCTCCTTCTCCTTCTTTCCTCCAATGAATAGATAGTAAGTCCTTAGGTCTTTCCTCGTGAGGGCTTCTGGTGCAGTCCATGTACCATCTTCATTGCCCTTCTCTGGACTGCTTCCATTTTGTCAGTGTCCTTCTGGATACATACAAACTTTCCTAAAGCTTCACCACACAATGAATATTTACACCATTCATACCTATTACATACTCACCATAAAGCCCAATATGTTTCTTTGACTATCACTTCAGTTGAAAGCATCGCTTCATTTAATTGCATCTGGATCTTAGATGGCACAATAAACCTGGCTAGGAAAGATTATATCTTTTTCAAAGCTCCCATGGCTATGGATAGCTTGTTGAGGGGGAAGGAAGCACACCTCCACATGCACAAATGGCTAACGTTCTGTATATTGACACATGTTGATGCATATCAGTGTATGGAAACTGCATTGGAGTGGCTTGGCCATGTTGCATTGACTCCAAGATTTTATTTAAAAAGCAGTAAAGTTACTAGCCCTAATGGTTCTAAAGTTAATCCTTGTCAAATAATTTATTCTTAGAAAGAAGTAACTTTAGTTCTGTTTGAGCTAAGAACTTTATTTTTTTAAACAAAATTTTAGGCCTAGCACGACAGTTGTGATGTGTCAACTAATTTTTGATGTGTTCGGACAAGTTAAAATGCACAATATACAGTACTTTGAATTTTAAAAAAATTATACATCAATATATTTGGATGTGTATCAATACGTGGAAAGTTTATTGACATGAGTTAAACAAACAATACTGTGCTGACTTCAATTTTTATTTATACAAAACCCAGAACCCAGAGAGTGGTGCTAAATGGGGTGTACTCCAGGATGGGAGAAGTGAAGAGTGGAGTGCCCCAGGGTTCAGTTCTGGGACCTTTCTTTTTTTGACATTTACATCAGCGATACAGTGGAGGGTCTGAGGGGGAGGGTGTGCCTATTTGCTGATGTTGCAAAAATATACAATAGGGTGAACACCCCAGTGGGGTGGAGGACATGATGCAGGACCTGAAGACGCTCAAGGAGTGGTCAGAGACGTAGCAGCTAAAATTTGATGCCAAAAAGTGTGCTGTGATGCATGTGGGGAGTAGAAACACAAGAGCAGGATACACCCTAGGAGGGGAGGCAATCCAAGTACAGAACAGGAGAAGGATTTGGGGATCATAGTCTCATCCAAACTTAAGGTAGGAAACCAATTTAGCAGGGTGGTGGGGAAGGCCAATGGAATGTTGGCATGCATCGGCAGGGGCATTGCTAGTAGGAGGAGGGAGGTAATAATGCCCTTCTATAAAGCCATGGTTAAGCCACATCTGGAGTACGGGGTCCAGTTCTGGAGACCACACCTCTGCAAGGACACAGATGGAATGGAGAGGGTTCAGAGAAGTGCAACCAAGATGGTGTAGGGTATGTAAGGGGAGACATACAAGCGGAGGTGTAAGGAGCTGGATCTGTACATGTTGGAGACTACAAGGGAAAGAGGAGTCATGATTGAAACTTTAAATATGTGAAGAGGCTCAACAGGGTAAGGGAAGGGTGTTTACTTAAGAAGAAGGAGGGGGGGACAGAACTAGAGGGCATAGCTTCAGACTGCAGGAGGAAGATACATAGGCAATGTGAGAGGCGATTCCTCACAGAGAGGGTGGTGAAGCCCTGGAACAGACTACCTGAATAGGAGGTGGGAGCTGAATCAGTGGAGGATTCAAGAAAGCATGGGACAGACATATGGGGCTGTGTAGCAGGGAGGGCAGGGGTGGTGGGGGGCATGGGGGAATAGGGAAGACTAGATGGGCTAGTGTGGTCCTTTTCTGTCATCAAGCTTCTATGATTCGATGAAAATAAAGTTCATAGCCACAACAGTTCCAGTTTGGCCTTCTAAAAGAAATTACCTTTAGAAAGTGAAACCTTTGATACCACTGAAGCTAGACACTTAACTGCTTTAAAATGGGTGCTTAGGAGCCAGACAGGTAGCACAGAGTGTGCTACCACTCGCCACTCAGGCAACCACAGTTTAAGAATGGAATCAGTTTGCTAAGGGGAAATAATACAAACATAGAATATGTCGGCAGAAAAGGACCAGTAGGCCCATCCAATCTGCCCTATTCTTCCCTGCCTATTACTACACCCTGGACTATTTGGTCGCCAGTGTCCCTCCCTCCCTCCTCCCATTCCAGTACTTATACCCATGTGCCTATCCCACACATGCTTGAGGCTCCCCACTCTCACTGCCCCCACTACCTCTTCTGGCAGGCTGTTCCAGGCATCCACGCTTTCTGTGAAAAAGTTATTTCCTCACATCTCTCAAACTTCCCCCCCATGCTTAACTGCATGCCCCTGCGTGCTGGTGCTCCTATTCCTCTGAAAGAGACTCCCCTCCTGCACCCTGTTCACCCCCAACGAGGTACTTATAAGTCTCAATCATGTCCCCTTTCTCTCCTCTCCTTGAGGGAGTATATGTTGAGCATCTGCAGCCTCTCCTTGTATAGTTTCTCGTGCAACCCCTGCATTATTGTGGTAGCCTTCTTTTGGACCACTTCCATTTTGTCAATGTCCTTGCAGAGGTGCGGCCTCCAAAACTGGACACAGTACTCTAGGTAGGGTCTCACTAGGGAGTGATCAGTAGCAACATCACCTCCCTTTTCCTGCAGAACCCCCTGCAGTCCAGCTTCCCCTAGCCTTGCCTACTGCCATGTAACACTGCCCTGCCATCTTGAGATCATCAGATATAATTACCCAAAGGTCCCTTTCTTGTTTGGTGACTAAGTGCCCACCATCTTATACACAGCTCCTTGGTTTCCCCACCCTAGGTGCATGACTTTGCGCTTTTTGGCACCGAAACCCAGCTATCACATCCAAGACCACTCACAGTTTCTCCAGCTCCCTCTGCATTCTCTCCACCCCTTCTACGGTGTCCACCCTGTTACAGATTTTTGTGTCATCCACAAAGAGGGAGCTATAAGTAATCAACAGGACAGTGCTCCTCCCTAGGGGAAGGGGACTGACATCCTTTGCTATTCACCTGCCACCCAGTGGAGGCTTGGTAGCCACATGGCAGAGGCACACTTGGGTGGGCACCAGATGCCGAATGTGCTATGCACCACCATGCAATATGCATCCATCATTACACTCTAGTGCCACTATGAGAAGAGAACTGAAAAGAAAAAACTTGACCTGCAGAAAGAAAACTAGATGCTTGCTGGCCCTGCACCACCAACTGAGCCCTAGCATACGATCTGCATCCAGATCTAGGGGGGTAGTGCCACTGCTGGGACCCCAAAAACATGGAGGCTGTGGTGTAACCAGGGATGGTGGTAGTCAGGTTTGAGGAAGCTGGTTAGAGGGTAGAAGGTTGGTAGCAGGTTAATGGTTGGAGGAGAAACATCTCAATATTTAAAAAAAAAAAAAAAAAAAAAAATGGAAGCTTAGGATTAGCACTATATAGTCAATACACTCATTGCAACCCCATCTCCCCCAAAACCTCCAACTGACCTGTCACCGAGACCTGCATGTGGGTTAGGCCAAAGCCCAGGGATGATTCCCATATCTAAGAGTTTAGAAGATAACACTCACGGGAGCCATTCCTTACAAAAGTTTAGTTCTGACTGCCTTGCTTTCCACTCATGTGACCACTGTGTGCCACCTATAAAAGTCACCACTCATCCGTTACTTTATCTTCTTTCACTTTTCACTGAGGAACTTTGCTTTCATTGCAAGGGGCCACTCTGGCTATGCCCTCAAAGCTGCACCTCCTTTGGTCAAAAAATAGATTTATTTATACTTTGCACTATGAAACCTTTCCATGAGGAGGCAAACCTGGGTAGCAGCAGTACATTTAGAAGGCAGCCCAAAGGTTCATCAATTTGGTTAAACTCTCTCTGGCCCTTTTCCACTTATGTGCCCAGAATAGCCAGGTCACAGTGTAATTCTCTTGAGACAGAAAATTTGCTCACAGCAACCAACAACTGGTTGACACTGCATCATGCACAGTATCACAAAAGTGGAGGAAATACACAAATGGATCCCCAGCAGCTACCACCACAAAGAGTCAGCAAAATTGTCACGTACATGTCCCAAACCTGAAGGCAGCAGGAGCTAAATTTAATCAGCAAAAAAATATACATTTTATTGGTCCCCCTTACAGCCATGAGGGAACTGGGGGTTACTCCAGGATTTATATTTCAATTTCTTTATTACAAAGACAAGCGGTCGTTCCAACAGGGTAAGGGATACACCTTCCTATCTAACTCATCAGGACCTGCGGATGGGCACCAAATAGATGAGGTAGAATGGGTTCACTGTAGATTACCCTACCCTTGGGGTTTTGCAGTCTCAGTGGTGCCCATGGTCCTCAGGTAAAAGGGTCCAGCTCTCACTCTGCACTTGAAACACAGAATTTGTTTGCAGAAAAAGACTGGCAGGGCCCACCTAGTCTGCCCTACTTGTTCCTGCCTACTACTACACCCTGGACACTATCTGGTCGTCTGTGTCCCTCCCTCCTCTCTTTCCTCTACTTACTATGACCATGTGTTTGGAGCTCCCCACTGTCTTTACCCCATCACCTCTTCTGGCAGGCTGTTTCAGGCATCCACCACCTTTCTGTGAAGTAGTATTTCCTTACATCCCTCTTAATCTCTCCCCTCAAGGTTCAGTGCATGCTCCCGTTTTATGATGCTCCTCCGCTTCCTCTGAAAGAGACTCCCCAACAGCACATTGTTCACCCCTGTGAGGTACTTATAGGCCTCAATCATGTCCCCTCTTACTCTCCCCTCCTTGAGGAAGCACATGTTGAGCTCCCGCAGCCTCTGCTTCTTATGATTTCTCCTGCAACCCCCGCGCCACTTTGGTAGCCTTCCTCTGGACCTCTTCTACCCTGTTAATATTCTTGCAGAGGCGCAGCCTCCAGAACTGGACACAGTACTCTAGGTGGAGTCTCACTATTGAGTGATACAGTGGCAACACCACCTCCCTTCTCCAGCTAGAAATCCCCCTACCTATGCACTCCAGCATCCCACTAGCACTGCCTGCTGCCTTGTTACACTGCCCTGCCTTCTTGAGATCATCAAATATGATTACCCCAAGGTCCCTTCCCTGCTTGGTTACTGTAAATACCTCCCCCTATCTTACACCCAGCCCCCAGGTTTCCCTGCCCCAGGAGCATGACGTTACACTTTTGGCACTGAACCAAGCTACTACACTGACTAGATCACTCCTCTAGTTTCCCCAGATCCCTTTGCATTCTCTCCACCCCTTCCTGGGTGTCCACATTGTTGCAGATTTTTATGTCATCCACAAAGATGCACTTTCCTCCAGTTCATCAGCAGTGTCACTTGAAGACACTGAGAGGACAGGTCCCAGTACTGATCATTGTGGCACTCCACTGGCCCTCTCCCATCCCCGAGTAACTGCCATTTACCACCACCCTCTGCCTCCTATCCTTCAACCAATTTGATACTCCGCTTGCAACATTTTCCTCATTCCCCAGGTTGCTAAGTTTCTTTATTAACCTCCTGTGTGGCAGTGTCAAAGGCCTTACTGAAATTCAGATAGGCCACATCCACTGCCCTCCCCTAATTCACTGCCCTAGTCACCCAGTCAAAGAAATCGATGAGATTTGTTTGACATGACTCCACCCTGTGGAACTATGCTTCCAGTGGTCCAGCAGCCCATTCACCTCCAGGTACCCCATCAGCTTCTTCTCCAGCAGGGTCTCCATTAACTTCTCCACTACGGATGAGAAACTGACTAGCCTGTAACTGCTAGCCCCTCTGCTGCTGCTCTTGTGCAGAGGGACCATATTAGATTGCTACCCCCATCTCCAATGAGGTGGCAAAGGTGTTGCCAGCGGGTAGCTAAACATCTTGCTCAGCTTTTTTAGCACCCTTGGGTAAATCCCATCTGGCCCCATTGCCTTGTTTTCCATTAGGGCTTCCAATCCCTTTCAGACTCTTTCCTCTGAAAATGGACTTGTGTCCACTTCCCCTTCCCCAGTGCCTGCTATCACATGTTGGTCAGCCCCCCTCCACTGTGAAGAATGAGAAGTACCTCTTTAAATTTTTAGCTTTTTCTTGATGTTCGTCTGCACAGCCCCTCTTGCTCTCCAGATCCTCCCTACCCCACTCCATCCCACCCCTTGCTTTCCTCTAACGTACCTGAAGAAAGTTTTATCCCCTTTTTTGAACTCCCCAACAATCCTTTCTCTGTTTGTGCCTTAGCTGCTCTCACCTCTCTCCTGCCTCCTTTGTATCCAGATATAGCTCCTGTCCCCTCCATCTAGGTCTCCTTGTACTTTCTAAAAGCCATTTCTCCTCTACTGCCTTAGCTGCCTCCTTTGAGAACCATAATGATCTGTTCCTTTCTCACTTCCTGCTTTAGCCACCTCCTTTAAGAATCATAGTGGCCTCTTCCTCCTCCTCCTAACCTTGCTTACTTCCTTTAAACATCTTGCCTTTGCCTTAGCTATTCCTCGTTGCTCTTTTTCCATTGGCTGCCACTCCTCCCAGACATTCCCACTATCTAGTGAGTATAGTGACTGAATATGAGCGACCATCAAGACGGCAACTCATATTCAGTGCTATCCCCGCGAGCTACCCTGCAAGTGATAGTGACCCTATGCAAAAGGGAGTGGGAAGGACAACCAGAAGGGGGGATAGTGAAGGGAAGGAGGGATAGGGAAGGGGTTTGGAGGGAGTGGTGAGCCTGCAGCAGCCAAGCCAGCCATGTGGTGTAGTGGTGAGGTGGCTAGCTCTGTCACAGTAGGTACTGGGTTCAAGGATGGGGACCAGGAGACAATAATTGCCGCTGCCTGTGGCTGCCTTTATTTTTCTGTCACAACTGGAGTGTCACCCCCTCCCAGACATGCACCCCACTGGAGTTAGCAATCTATAGACGGGGGGGAGGGGGTGTGTGGGGGGGGGCACAGCCCCCAGGCAAAAACACTTAGTGTTGCTGCCGGATGTTTGGTCGCTGGCATGTGTATATCACTAATTTGCTTTTCAGTGATACGCACTCACCATAAAAGCAATCCCTATTTTGCGATCGCTATTGTGACATGGAACCGCCATTCCCCCTTCAAGTTATTTACTGAGGCAGCCTCCCATTTCATTAAAATCTGCCCTCCTGAAGTCCAGGATCCTTATCCTAGTGTGTTTCCAGTCCAGCACTTCCCTTCTCTAGTGGGTTCCATAACCAGCTGCCTGTAAAATGCCCTGTAAAATGCCCCTGTAGGAAGTGGAGTATGGCCTTGCTTCTGCTATAGGTGTGGCCAGAATGCTCCAGTCTACATCTGACAGATTATAGTCCCCATAATCAATACCTCCTCCTCTTTGCTTGTCATTATGCCAATGGCCTTCCCCAAAACCTTGTATAACTCCTCACCCTGTGTTGGTGGTCTGTACACCACCCCCACATGGACAAAGGCCCCAGAATCTGTCTCTAAGTCAACCCAAAGATCCTCCAGCCCTTCCTAACCCCCTGGTGTCCCTGTATCTCCAAAACATTTATACCCTCCCTCACATACAAATCAACCCCTTCCTTCCTCCCTCCCTGTTCTGTCCTTCAGGAACATGGTGTAACCAGGAATGACCACATCCCAGCTGTGTGCATCAGTGCACCACGACTCTTATGGCCACCAGATCTAGGCCTCCCTCCTCAATGACTGCCTCAAGGTCAAGAATTTTATTTCCTAGGCTCCTTGCATTGGCCCAATGAATCTCCACTCCTTTTGTCCCTTCCTCCTCCTACTCTGCACCTGAGAAGTTCTCAGGGAGTTGGTGGAAGTCCTGGCTAGCCCCCTAGAGGACCTGTTTAACACCTCGCTAGAGGCAGGGTGCATGCCTCAGGACTGAAGAATGGCACATGTGGTGCCTCTCCACAAGAGTGGACCCAGGGATGAACTAAGTAACTACAGACCAGTCAGCCTTACCTCCATTGTAGGCAAATTATTGGAGACCATACTAAAGGAGAGACTATTGGACTTTCTGGATGTTAATGGTCTCCAGGATGAAAGGCAACATGGGCTTGTCTTAGGGAGATCCTGCCAGACCAACCTGATAGACTTTTTTGATTGGGTCACAAGGACAGTGGACAGCAGTCAGGCAGTTGATGTCCTGTATCTGGACTCCAGCAAGAACTTCTACTCTGTGCCTCATAGGAGACTGCTCAGTAAGCTGCAGGACCTGGGAGTTGGGGCGAAGCTGGTGGGGTGGGTCAAGAATTGGCTACAAGATAGAAACCAGAGGGTGGTAGTGGCAGGGGGGACTCGAAGCTTAGGCCTGTAACCTGTGGGGTCCCACAGGGCTCAGTGCTTGGCCCCGTGTTTTTTAACATCTTTATTAGTGACATAGCGGATGGCATCAAAGGTAAAATCTGCCTATTCACAGAGGTCATTAAGCTTTGTGGGAGTGGACACAGAAGCTCAGGGAGGACCTGGTTAGGCTCAAAAAGTGGTTTGGGTTATCTGGCAGCTTGGGTTCAATGCCAAGAAGTGCAAGGTCATGCACCTGGGAGCCACTAACCCAGGGACCAGTTACTGGCTGGGAGGGGTATAGGTGTCCATTTCTGAGAGGAAAAGTACCTAGGGGTAATCACCACAAGGGACCTGAAGCACTGTGAGCATTGCCATAAAGCAGCAGCCAAAGCCACCAGGATGCTGAGATGCATCACCTCCAGGAAATGGGAGTAGGGGTACCAGATTTTGGGATGCCAAAAAGAGGACAGTCTCTTCCCCAATGAGCCCTTGTGCCATACCCCAAGTAAATAAGTTTAAAGTGTCCACCACCTTCACAGCTCATTTACAAGGAGGTCCTGGGTAGGAGAGAGTAAAACAATTATAAAAATAATACAACAGGATAGAGAAGGTACATGAAGAATATCTGCAACTGGAAAAGAGGACATGTCCTTGTAAAGAGGATATCTGGCAACCCTAAATGGGAGCTCATTCTGCCATTGTACAGGTCCTTGGTGAGATTGCACTTGGAGTATTGTGTGCAGTTCTGTACCCATATCCAAAAAGGAAAATCAATTTACAGGAAGCCGTACAACAAAAGGCAACCAAGATGATCCCGGGCCTGCAGAACAAACTCTGTGAGGAGAGGCGACAGGTGTTTAGCATGTATTCCCTGGAGGACGGGGGGGGGGGCATGATGAAAC
Organism: Neoceratodus forsteri; assembly: GCA_016271365.2. Taxonomy (NCBI): domain Eukaryota; kingdom Metazoa; phylum Chordata; order Ceratodontiformes; family Ceratodontidae; genus Neoceratodus; species Neoceratodus forsteri. Next base: position 1,085,016,933 of record CM057458.1, read on the forward strand.
CTTCAAGTACCTTAAAAGGTATAAACAAGGATGGTATGGAAGGCATCTTCAATCTCAGGGGGAATGGGTCCACTGGGGGCACAGTCTTAAATTAGTGGGAGGAAGATTCAGAAAGGAAATGAGAAGTCACTTTTTCACCTAAAGAGTGGAGTCAAGTAGAATGAACTGCTGAAAATGTAGTATCATTGAAAACCGTGAACAGCTTCAAAAGGGGTTGTGACAGAGTGTAGGGGACAGTCATAACGGGTGGGAAGATGAGTAGGGGGGATGAGAGTGGAAAGGATGAAGACTCTGTATGGAAAGGTGGGGGCAGCTCCTGTAAATTCATCTGAGAGCTGCACACTTAGGCAGACTAGATAGACCAAAATGGCCTGTTCCTGCTGGTATTTGGGCCGGGCTGACTGTTCCACAGGAGATCTGGACCCCTGGATCGAACCTGCAATCCACGGACCCAGATAAATACAGACCTCACAGGTCCATGGAGATGCAGTTGCCCCCAATTTTGATATCTGTTGCCATAGGGATGCTGTCGGCACGTACAGGTGGCCGGCAGCATCCAATCAGGCAACAGAAGGTCACGTGATGCACTCATGGTATATAACCGTGCTGAGTGTGCCAAAAAAAGCAAGCTGGGAAAATCTGACTTGTCCCATTCCAGATCCAGAGGCGAGAGGTAGAGGCTACTGCAGGTACCAGAGAAGTTTTACAGTTACACAAAATCCCCACTTTTTTTTCCCTGGCTTCAGTGTGGCTGTGTGTACACCAGGGCAAGGGCAGCAGGGTGGCAAAAAAAAAATCTTTGCAACATCCAGTCCAGACTCAGAGAGGAGAGGGACAGACTGCCGGGTGGCCCACAATAAATGTAACAGTCCTAAACATCCAGAATAAAAAAAATGTCCCTGGCTTCAGTGCGGGCTGTGTGTACAGAGCAAGTGCAGCAGGATGGCAAAATAAATCTTTGGCTTGTGCCATCCAATCATGAATAACAATCACCACCTATGTTCATTCACAAATCACAATTTCATATATTAAAAGAGTACTGTTCAAGCAACATACAAGTTAATGCACCTGCCCTGTGCTGCTGGCTGTGGGTGGCCCAGGGGATAATCTGACTGACTTATAGCAGGCTGAGTGTTTACAGTACAACACAAGTAAAGCACAAGCACTACACACAAGTGTCATCATCATCACTCATTCCCCATTATTCCTTATTATCATTAGTTATATAGTATATCGCATTACAAAAACAACCCCCAGTGTGGGACTGTGCTGTGTGCAGCTAATGCACCAGATGTGTCTGCATCTCCAATTCAGATTATGAGGCACACTTAATAGTTGCTGAATTTGGTCACTTAACAGTAACTGTATTATAGGAGCCAGTGTGGTAATCTTGAAAGGAAGTGATGGTGGACTGCTGTGCTGTTGGTGTGTCATGTACACTGTACAGTCACGAAAGTAAATTTGTCCCTGGCCTGTGGGTGGGAGTCATCAGAAGGACATCATATTAGAGGGATCTTTTGTTACAAAATGGATCAAAATGTTGATGAGGTACATTCTATTTCTCAGATAGGCAGTGGCACTGCAAAAATACAGCAATCAGCCCAAAAAGGGAAAACAAAAATCAAACCCCAAAAAGTGATGTTCACACGTCTAAGGTTTCGTCTTCCAAGCAAATGCTTAAATCCAAAAAAGATGAATGTCTCGGATCATCAGTCCCAGGTAAAAAAAAAAAAAAGTTATGTAGTTAAAAAAAAACTAAATGCGTGTAGGGTTTCCCCTGAGGCACCCAATGGTATGGAACAATTGCATACTATGCTACTGCCAATCTCTCATCAGATTCTTCTGAGGTTGAACTCGATGAGGGTAATACTAAATGATAAAGATGAAGAGAATGATCAGGCAGCAAGGTTTACTGGTGGGGATGGAAATTGCAGATGAGGAAGAAACAGGCAGAAATGTTTTGGTTGTGGAGGGGCAGTGGGAATAAACCACAAGAGGAACAGGCCTAAGAAAAATCGGGGGACCCTGAAAAGGAGACCGAGGTGTCATGCCTTCCTGGGAAAAAAAAACCTAAAAAATATAATCTTTTGTTTAGTCATACTTCTCCATTAGTGCTTCCAATGAGTTGATAGCAACATGCGCTATTTGTAAATGGCCAGCAGGGGTAAAAAGAAAGGAGCATTGGGAACTTTAGCACTGAAAAGGCACCTAAACAGATGTCATAACATTACTGAGAAGTTCAGTTGTGAGTCTCGCAGAGAAAGTGACATTGATAGAGCACTGCACTCAGGGGTAATGCCCATAGATGACAGTAGTGGCAGCCCCCGCAGCACTATACCTCCACCACCACTTCCTGCCATTCAAAGGACTCCTCCAATGGTTAATGAAAGTGACCATGTGTTTGAAAGCCCTACTCCTTCAAGGGGACAGCTTACCATCTCAGAAACATATGAGCATAAAGCCAAATATGCCTCGACTCGCCCTGTTGCTGTTACAATAACCAAAACAATTTCAGAAATGATAGCTGTGAATTTGCTACCATATAACGTGGTTGAACATACAGGATTCAGGTGGCTGTTTTAGTACCTCGAACCTCGATATAGTATACCATCATGGAAATACTTCTCGACAACAGGATTCCAGATCTTTATGATGTTTTATGTAGAAAATTAAGACACATGTTGAGCAGTGCTGTTGGTTGGGTGGTGCATCTCAACAGATATCTGGAGAAGCTGTCAGCCTGAGCCCTTCATGTCTGTCACGGCACATTGAGCATGTTCTGATAATTCACGTGGGACTGGGGACAGTGAAGCATCGCAGTTTGCTGTTCTAAGAATGTTTTATTTTCCATCTGAACACACCTCGTACAACATCAAGAAGAGCTCCAAAACCCAATACAGCAATGGTTCACTTCACAGGGACAGCCAGCTGGCTTTATAGTTGCAGATAATGGGTCCAACATAAGGAAAGCCTTGAGGAGGGGGGCTTTGTACACATCTAGACACATCACATGTACACATTTAGGAGGCAGTATAGCGCAGTGGTCTAAGGCTCTGAGCTGCAAATCTGGTGACATCCAGCAGACCAGACCTGGGTTTGAATCCCACAGCTTCCACTTGCATACTGTGTGACCCTGAGCAAGTCACTTAACCTCCTTGTGCTCCCAGGTCGCTCCTGTAAAAAAGCTTTCAGCTTAGTGTGCTATACCTGGTTAAAAAAAAAAAAAAAAAACAATTAACATCTACTGCTTCGCGCATTGCTTAAATTTACTTGTTCACAGCTTTCTCGAAGATGACAGGGAGTTTAAGGCTCTCATTAGCACTGGCAAAAGAATATCCAGTCATTTCAGTCACTCAAGGAAAGCCCATCACTTGTTTTAAAAAATACAGCAGGAGCACAGTTTACCTTTGCACAGACTAATCCAAGACATTTCTACTCGATGGAATTTGACCTTTCATATGTTCCAAAGGCTGCTGGCAGGGCTGTGCCAACAACTGTAAGGGCCCCCCTGCTAAATATTTTGTGGAGCCCACTTCCAGACCAATAAATGTAAAATAACCATTAGCGCATACAACATTTTTATAGCGCAAGTTTTTTTCTATCAGTTCTGCTGAGCATACAGTACATAGTCTGTCCATGCCGACCCCTGTCCCCCTTGCTGGCACCATGATCAAATAACTCAACAATGTCATTTGTTCCTGCTTCTGCTGGGGACATGAGCACCAAGATTAGATGTTTTGAGTAATAGGCCCTATTGCATCTTTGTTCTGTACTCCCCCCCCCCCCCCAAGCCACGTGAAACTGGAGTTGGAATCTTCTGGCACCACTGCTGAAAGACCGAATTTCAAATGGATAAGCTATTTCCAAAGAGAAACTTGCAATTTTGTCTATTAGAAAATATTTTCTTAACGCTGACTTCTGAGGCAGTGGGCCCCCTAACACTGTGGTCCCTATTGCAACCACAGCTCTTGCACCCCCTTGGTCACTGCCCTGGCTGCTGGAACAAAAGAAAGCCGTCAGGCAGTACACCTCAGAAAATAAAATTGGCGATACGGATGTCTATATTATTCCACCACAGTGGGCCATGCTGGAGTTTCTAATTTTTCTGCTCCAGCCATTTGAAGAAATCACCAGGAAGGTTAGTGCAAACACAGCAACTCTGAGCCAGGTGATACCCCTAATAAAAATTTTAACACTCAGATTGAATCTGAGTAGGGAAAAGTTAGAGAAGCAAGACAGTTCCATGATCACACAGGCTGCCAGCGGTGCTGCTGATCCATGTAGGTTGCCCTCCAGAATACTACAAGATCTAACGAGATGTACAATCAAAAAAGTTGTAGAAGATGACAAACTCTGTAAAATGCTCCATTCTGAGTACTACATTAAAGCAGCAATCTTGGACCCATGATACAAATCGATGATGACGCTTGTTTCAAGAGAAACAAACAAGAAATAATTGACAAGGAGTGCGCTGTCATGGAACAGAGTACAACAGCAGCACCACATTCAGAATCTTCTTCACAACACAGCAGCACAGTATCAGGAGGCCCATCCTCTACTGTTGCAGCATTTTCTCTCTCTTCATCCTCAGCCACTGCAGCCGAATCTTCTTCACCACCAGCCTAGCATAGCACTGTCCCACAGTCACTTAGTTCAGCTTCATGTCTCCTGAGTCACGTAGAAGATGCTATTGTAACATCTTCATCTGTCTCTTGTAACATAGCCTCAGCACAGACCATTGTTGAAATGTACCTGGCACAGCTCAATATCAGCTGGAATGCTGATCCTTTGAAATACTGGAGAGCCAAACAAAGTATGTGGCCTGCTTTAGTAAACATTGCAATGAAGTACATGAATTGCCCTCCGACTAGCGTCTGTTCAGAACGATTGTTCAGTTCACCTGGTAACATCATTACTGGCACACAATCCTGTTAGACACCAGAAAATGCTGAGCACCTCACGTTTCTCAAAGTCAACATCCCTCACTTAAATTTCAAATATGATACCTGAATAAAACACTCACTGACTGCTCTGAGCAGGCCCTATGCACAAAACACTTCCAAGAATTTTTGCCTGTGGTGAAAATCTTTTGTGAATAGGGTCTACTACATGAGGTAGGAATTAACTGCAACAAGTCAGGCCAGGATGGACTAGGCCAGGCCACTATGATCACATGAGCAGCACAGAATAGAAAAAAAAAACAACATCAGTGGGTTCAGAGTCCAAATACAGCAAGCAACTGCATTTCATGTCACAAACTTACTTGGTGGTACCATTATCTGATCTGGAAGTAGGGTACTACTACTACTACCAGTTTTTGCCCTCACAAGTCACGACTACTACTTATTTATCACTTTTTGTCCTTACTCCAGTCCTGCTTCTTACTACTACTAGTCACTTTTGCCCTCAGCAACTGGTCCCAGAGTCCTGACTGTACTGTTTTAATTTTTGTACAGTCATGGCTTAGCAGATGCCTGAAAGTTCAGAACCTGAATACTCTTTGTATATTTATCATGTCCCCAATATTTGACTGCAAATACTTCATGGAAAAAAAATGCTACTAAATTGAAAATGTGTATAATTTCTTTATTGTCTGTGTGTGTGTAGTATGCTACCCTGGTTACATCTCACTTACAGTAACTGAGCTGAGATTATTGTATTACTATATTTTATTTGTGATACTTAAATTATTTGGCAGTGGAAATTGTGGAACTAGGAAGGCTGTTATTGTGTTGTATGTCATCAGGTCTTCATCAGGTGGCAGTGGCACTTGACCAATGCGATGTGTGACTGGCTGCCTGCCTGGGTGGTGATCACTAGGTCTTTCGTTTTTCTTCTTTAATGATTCAGCATCCATTCCGCAGCATGTTGCTCAGATTCAGTAGAAGTAGTTGTAGTACTAGAAAACATTACCACCTCTTGGACCAGGTAGTGTACCATATACCACAGTACACTGGGGCATGCAAAGCAGTTGCATCATTCACATGGGTAGAGTGGGTGGGTAGGCGCTCTCAGTGCTGCACAGTTAATCATTTATATCCATTCCTTTGGCTTGTTCAGCTCTGACTGGAACATCCATCAAAATAATACCCACACAGTACCATTAATAAAAAAAAAAAAAGAAATCTTAGCTGCCTGGCAGTGCCTGCAGTGCTTGGTGGTGCTATGATATACTGTAGGTATTTGCATCTGTCTGTCTCTCTCGCTATCTCTCCCAGCACACACATGTCACAGGCCCAGCATGATATGCCACCATTATAGGCCAGCCATGAAGAGGCTAGTAGTGACAGATTGCTTTTTTATTTAGCAGTTTTACTTTAATTTTTATACAAATAATCCATTAAATTATTTCCTTTGGGCCTCTGTGTCAAATGTGAGCGACTTTGGCCACTTTTATGCATTTTTTTTTCAAATGTTTTCAAATATTGGTCAATAAATAAGAACTAATCAGGATAAAATCAGAACTTCACTATGTTCCAGGTTATATTTAACGAGGGTCAGAACTTCAGAGTTCTCTCAGCCCTAGTTTGTATATTTGTATGTACTCCGACCTCCCTTCCTGATACCATCCTTCACCCTTCCGGTTTCCCTGGCACTGTCATCCCCTTTTTCCTTTTCCTTCTGCTCACCCTCCTTAACTATTCTCTCAGCCTTAGATCTACCTCCTGACCTCACATCCTTCCCTTCCCTCCCCCCCTTGTCCCTATGCCCCTATACCCCTGGGCTTCTCCTCTCTGCTGCTCCATTTTCTGGAGGGAAGGCAAGCTCTGCCATCCTTGTTTTTTTCTGCCTCCCCCTTGACTAGTTTAAATGTCCACCAAAGTAGCATATAAACCTTCCACCCAGGACTACCATTCCTCTCCATAATGGATAGAGACCATCCCCCTCGTACAGGCCTCTATCGCCCTCTATCCCCCAGCTAGGAAGCTTCCAGTTATTTCTCTGAGCCCAGTGACATATATTATGATCACCAACAGACAGCTCTCCTTGAGGGTGAGCTGCCAACAGGCCCTCTCTGTTCAGACCCGACTCATACCAGGACCTTGCCTCCAGATATGCACCTTGGAGGGATCCAGTGCCACACCAAACCTGGAATCTTGCCACCATCCAAAGCCCATGAGCCCCTCGGGCATGTTGCATCTGGGACATCTGTTGCACCCTTCCTGGTGCAGGAACACAAACCAAACCTCACTAAGTGGAACTGAGGCCCCTTACATATACCCCAATGAGCAGGCAACCACAAAAACCTGGGAGGCACAAGAGTCAATGATTACAGGGTGTAGTCATGAAATTGACAACTCATTGTTGCTGACAGCTAAACAGTAAACAAGGAAAGAACACTTACATATATTTTTACATGTTTAGAAACCTAACTCAGTGCAAAACAGTATGGTATTGGATCAGATAAGCTTGATACACTGAGTAAGACCCATGTTTGCCAAAGGTGAGGGTTACACTCTACAGCCTAAATGTTTGATAACCTCATTAAGCATGGCACCTTGGGTAAGTTACATATAGCTACAGTGAAATAAACAAACTGATAATGCAGTATCTGTTGCAAAATCAATAGTAGAGAATGGTCAGGAACATCCAAGGGTCCACTTTCCAGTTCCTTCACTTCCTACAGGAAGTGCAAAGCTTAGTTCCCAAGGTATTGTGTTATCAAAGTCAAGCTCTTCAAATAGTTCAGAGGCCCTGAAATAAGGGCACCAAATATATTGGCAGTATACATACTCCAAGCAGGACATACTGTAGTTTGAAAATGGGAACCCCACTCCCTAAGGCTGCAAAGTAAAAAAAAAATGGCATAATAAGATACCAGTTCTGGCCAGAAAAGACCTGAGGGCAGAGAACGATGGGTAGTTTCACTTCTAGGACACCAAACAGGGTGGTGCTCCCTTTCTGAAATATCAATCAGGGTGATGCTCTCTGTCTGGAACACTCTCTTTCTGGGATGCTGAAACAAGGTGGTGCTCATAGAAACAGAATTTGTCAGCAGATAAGGACTGCTTGGCCCACCTAGTCTGCCCCTTTTTTCCTGCCTATAGTATCATCGCAGACCCTGCTTGATCTCTGGCCCATTTACTCACCCCTTCCCCTAAGATTCCCTTATGCCTATCCATTCATTCGTGAACCCCACCACTGTTTTCACCCCCATCACCTTTGCTGGAAGACTGTTTCAGGAACAGGGGCGGAGGAATAGCCAGTGCAGTGGCACAGGGGCCAGCATACTTAGGGGGCCCACTGAAACGTGTTTTTTTTTTTTTTTATTTCCCTATTTCCCCACATTTCTGCAGTGTGCCACTACTGACCTGTCTGCAGGTGGCAGCAGAGAGTTCAGTTTGCAGTAAATCCAGATTCCTCCCCATTCCTCCAACCTCCCGAGACTTGCTGGCGCCATGCTGTCTGAATCTGTGTTTATTGATCTGTTGTGGCAGCGCCAGGCAGGGAGAGTTCTCAGGCTCTCAGAGCAGTGACGGTCCCTCCCCCAGCACTGTTGTGCAATGCATCTGCGAGTGAGGAGGGCAAGCCTCAGAGATGGTGAGGGGCGGGTCTGGGTGGGAGGGATCAGCAGCTGCTGACCTACGCTGGGCTGGCAACGACAGAGTGGGCATGGGCGGTGGTGGTCTGGCTGTGATGTGGCACCCATTTTTTTTTTTTTTTGCAGGCACAGAAGGGCAGCCATTGGGTCCTACTTCTTCACAGAGCTGCTGCACCACATGACTTGGCTGGCTGACACCTGATTGGACAGTGTCAGTCAGTCACACATCACTTACTCTGTGGATGGTAGGCAGAGCTGAGGGCAGGGAGTATAAGTGAGCGAGTGTTATAGCCATAACCACAGTTGAAAGAGAGAGCAGAGTGAGATGGTGGGAATCGATTTCAACTCTGTGTTCATGGCACACCTCAACTTCACTTTCCTTTATGACCTTTAGACCTTGCATTATTGCCTACTCCTTGTACTCCTAACTCCTCCTGATCCTCCTAAATTTTACTCTAGGGTGCACAAATATAACATTTTTCTACGCTACTGTTCATTGAATTTGTAGCAGCAACTGCGTGACACAGACTAGTCTGAGGTCAGGACAGGTCAGAGGAGTGGGTCACTGCTGATCTAACGGCCAGCCTGGGCCCTGGCTGGCCACACTCACTGCCGCTGGCCCACTGCATAAAAATGATTGAATTTATTAATTTATTTAAAACAAGTTCAATAACTCTTCACTTGTTGCTGCTGCTGCCAGTGCTCACGCTCAGTTAGAGAGGAGCCTTCAGAATCAATCAGCAGGCAGCAGCACAGCAGTACCCGCCACGGAATTGAATGGATTCTTTATCTAGTTGTTTGACCCACCCAGACAGGCCAACAAAATCGATGATGGTGGGGGAGGGCACTGTGGGGCCAGGGCATGGGGTGCCATCAGGGGAGGGGGCCCAAAATTATAAAATGCACTGGGGACCATCTTTCTCTTCCTCCGCCACTGTCCAGGAATCCACCATTCCTTCTGTGAAGCAGAACTTCCTCACATCCATCCTGAACCTTCCCCCCCCTCCAGCTTCTTATCATGCCCTCTTGTCCCTGAGCACCCTTTTTTTCTGAAAAATACTTCTAACTTGTTTACTCCTGAGAGGTATTTACAGTATATGTTTCTGTCATACTACCCCCCCCCCTTCCAGGGTGAACATACAGTATTTAGGTCCTTTAATCTCTCCTCATAGGACTTATGAGGCAGACCCGGAGAGGTATTTATAGAAGCAGTAAGCACTGCCCTCCCACACCACCACTGGGGGCTGCTGCAGTAGCAATATGTACTGCCCCCAAAAAGACACCATCAGGAGCTGCTGTAGTAGAAGTATGTACGCAGTAGCAGGTGCCGCCAAAAGACCATCACTGGGGGGCTACTGCACTCTCAGTACCTGCCTCTCATAACCCACCACTGAGGGTTGCTGCAGTGGCAGTATGTACAACCCCCAGCTCACCATCGGGAGTTTACGCAGTAGCAGTACATGCTACCCCTCCCCCCAGCCTATCGCTGAGGTTACTACAGTGGTAGTATGTGCTGCCTCCCCAGCCAATCATTAAGGGTTGATACAATGGCAGCATGTACCATCCCCCAAGCCCACCATAAGGAATTTTTGCAGAAGCAGTATGCAACACCCCTGAAGCCCACCATCAGGGGCTGCAGCAGTGGCAGTGCACACCCCCCCCATTTACCATTGGATTGCTGTAGTGCCAACATGCGCCATCCCAGTTCACCATTGTTGGCTGCTACAGTGCCACCCCTAGCCCACCATCAATGTTGCTGCAGTGGTAGCTTGTGCCACCCCTCAACCCACCATTGATAGTTGCTAAAATGGCAGTACATTCCACCCTCCAGCCCACCATAGGGGGTTGCTGCAGTAGCAGTATTTACAGCCCAACATAGTGGTTTGCTGCAGTAGCAGTATTTGCAGCCCCCCAGCCCACCATCAAGGATGCTGCAGTGGCAGTATATATCACCACCCCAGCCCACAACTGGAGGTCGCTGCAGTGGCAGTACATGCCATCCTCCAGCCCACCATCAGGGGTTGTTGCAGTAGCACTATGTGCCACCCTCCAGCCCACCACTGGGGGTTGTTGCAGTGGCAGTATGTACCACCCTCCAAGCCCACCAAGGGTTGTTGCAGTGGCAGTATGTACCACCCTCCAAGCCCACCAAGGGTTGTTGCAGTGGCAGTATGTGCCACCCTCCAGCCCACTACTGGAGGTTGCTGCAGTGGCAATATGTGCCACCCTGCAGCCCAACGTCAAGGGCTGTTGCAGTGGCAGTATGTGCCACCCTCCAGCCCACCACTGAGTGTTGTTGCAGTGGTAGTAAGGATCACCATCTTTTCCCAGGCTGAGATCCCCCTCTCTAGATGGTGTTCATCCAAGCCTCGGCAGCCGCACTGCCAGCACCAAGGTCTGCTCTCGAATCCAGGTCACTGGTATGACAGTGTGGTGATTGTGCAGCCCTCTGCACTTCACTGCCAAGTATGAAGCTCAGTAAGTTGCTGATTGAAGGAAATCATTTCCAAAATTCATACAAAAAGTGGATAATTTGACACACAGTTCTCAAATTTTGCAAAAGCGAGGTCTAGGAATGTCATACTAGCCTGCATATCATAAATTATGTTATATACATATTCAGATACAGCAATGCACTTTCAAATGTCAACATTGATTAATTGGATCCAAACATTTTAAAATGTACAGAAAAAGCAGGTGTCCACTACTCCACAGAGATAACCACTGCACTGGAAAATACAAGTAGTATTCTGTAAAGGAAAACCACACCCTTTTTCAAGTTTGAAATAAAAACTACCAAGAATATGAAAATTCTGCACCAGGATGCACATTCTGTGGTAATTCCAGGGGCCGTGATAGCAATTAAATAATTATTATTTTACGTATTTAATCAACTTCCATTATCCTTTTCGCTGCCTACTCCTCCCAATGTATTCAGATATTAACCCAACTGTATTGTACCTCTCTCCCTGGTAATTTATGGGATATGTGAGGATAGAATCTGTTTATGTGTGTGGAAGAGGCAGTCACCGGATAAAAAATGTACTATAAATTAACCTCTGTTAGGATCACAAGAATAAAATACATTAAACAAGCTCAGTTCCTTGAAACAAGCCACAGTAACAGGTTTTAAAGCAGCAAGTTTAACAATTATTTTTTTTCCCACATGGCATCTCCTGGCTGAAAGCCACAGTTCCTTTTAAAATCACTTACAGCTGTGATGTTAACCCCTGGCACCTGCAGGCAGTAGGTCTCAATTCAGGAAAGGCAAGGTGAGAAGCAGGCAGGTTCAAAATGCTGCAGCCCCAGGCAAATATCATATGACTCAAAATGCACACTTTAAATTAGGTTCCACTTCCTATCTGTCTCTGTAGGTCTGGTTAATCGAGAGTGCCTCTAACTACTACATTTCTGTGACAGTAAAACTCGTTACCCCAAAAAAAAAACAGGCTAAATGAAACCACTTCCCTTAGCTCTCTGGAGTACAACAATAAGCTTTTCCTGCTGATCTGCCTCACCCAGCAATGCAGTAGGGGTGTGTTTATAGCCTCTGCATGCAAATTAGGATTGTGATTGGCTCTTACTGGTCCTAAGCAGCAGGTGCAAAGCATAGAGACACAGACAGAAGGGCCCTTGGACTGTCTAGCAATATTCAGCCTTAACCTTTTTTTATCCAAGCATTTCCAGACCCTCCACAGAAATAGAATGATATAGACAGTAACACAACACACACCTTGATATTTGTTTGCAGCATGGAGAAACTGTGACTTTTTATTTTCCAGGCACTTTCAGAACCAACACAGAAATAGTTGCCGTGACCTCTGGATTCACACCCCTGCCCGTTGACTGTACAGGTGTAGGTAAATACGGCACTGGAAAGTTCGCCACAGGAAAGTTCAGTACAGAAAAGCTTGGCACAGAAAAATTAAACAGCTGGAAATTTGGTTCACCCCACCAGGGATCACCACTCCAGTGAAATTTTAGGTTTAAGTGTGGATTTACTGTTACAACACCACTCAAGTGAAATTTTAGGTATGAGCATAGATTTACTATTACAACACCACGCCACCATGAATCACCACTCCAGTGAAATGCGTGACCAAATTTCGGCCAGTTTAATTTTTCTGTGGTGAACTTTCCTGCACCAAACTTTCCTGTGGCAAACTTTCCTGTTACAAACTTGCCAGTGCCATATTTGCCGTACCCGACGGTACAGGGCCCACCTGGTTGAGGGGGTTGGGATTGTTCTTCCTCCTGCAGTGCACAGGAAACCCCACAACAAATACGAAATAGTGCAGTGCCTCCACCCAGAGAGGGTATGTGGGTCAGCTATTGATGCAGTACCACCCCCTGGGATGCAGTACCTACCCACCTCCCTACACTGAACTGGCCCACCCCCTGGGGACCACTAAAACAATTGTTACCTTCACCAATAAACATTTCAATCAGGTTATACAAACTGGGCACGCACACAGAAGTAAAATTCAACAAATTAACAGTGCTCTTATTTAAAATCACATGCCTGGAAACTGGAAGAAAAGAAGGGGTAAGATAGTTGCAAATCACCTTAAGCACTCCCACCTTATAGCAATGCCCCCGGGAGCCACTGTACCATGGGTCACTATTACTATTATTATGTCAAATCCTACAGTTTATGGAGCACCCACCCAATCAATGGGCACAAATAGAGAAATTATACTACACAGAGTGCGGTAAACTCTTAAGCTGGTACCAGTAGGAAAACTACAACTTCAAGTATGATACAACAGCCAATCACTTTGGGTGCCCAGGACTTACCCTACAGTCCTGGTGCTGGCCTAGTAGCTACGTTGCCTGGATTCTTTCAGTGGTTCACTTGATGGAAATTAGCAAGCTTGCAATTTAATCCCCCAACAGACATAGTGTGTTAGCACAGTTCATAGAATTTGCATTCCAAAGGGTAAATGTTGGAACACCAACTTGTAATCCAGATGCAGTAATTGTAATCCAAAATTGGAAAAGTACAAAAGACCCCAGCCAGCAATGCCAGGACTCACGTGACCCATGGATGCAGTAGTTCAGTTGAGGCAGGGGAAAGCACACAGCAACAGGGTGAGCAGCAGTCAGGAACAGGGCGCTGTGGCCTGGGGATGAAGCACTTCAGACACCCTCAGATATTCTGTAGTAGCACAGCCCTTCTGGCTCACACCTCTCAAGATACAGCCTTTCTGGCTCAAATCTCTAAAGATACAGCCTTTCTGGCTCACACTTCAGGACACAGCCCTTCTGGCTCAGCTCTCAGTTACAGGAGCAACACTCAGTGGCTTCCCTGTTCCCAAGGAACCCAGACCCCAGGAGCAACCCCTACAGTCTGACTCCCCTCCAGACTGAGATTACCCCATACTCATTACACACAGCCAGTGGCTCCCGGTTCCCTGATCCATCCCACTAGATAAGGGCTAGCAGGCTCTTACCTGGTTCTGGAGCAACCTGGATAGGATGCAGGTCTCTGTCGCAGCTCAGTACAGCTCAGCAGCTTCAGTATGGAGAAATGGCCCACAGGCTGGCACTCTCGGTGTAACCCCCCTGCAAATGGGGGTTCCCAAAAGACTTCCAGGAGCTTGCTTGAATGCTCCAAGCCTGAATGGTGTTTGGCATTTAAGCCATTTATCAGTGAGTGTTTTTAGAGCCTCTGGTACTGTCTCTTTAAGAGCTGTCTGCTTGCAGACATAATTAGTTGTATGGGACTGTGTGCTTCTCTGAGTACCACTCGAGCTGCTGCCAATTCACTTCATTTTGCAGTCACTAGGAGTGCAAAGGAACCTATCTGAAAGATGTAACTGTTTGCCAGAAATTATTTAGAGTAATAATGAAATTACAGTTTGTCTAACCTGCTTTCTTTGCAGTCAGAACTGTGTCTGCTAGTTCCCCATTCTAGTTCTGAACTGCTGAACTGGACCAATCAGTGTGGGGTAAGCTAGCTCTAAAATGGTGCCTTGGACGAATCAGAACTTGGACTCATAATCTGAGCCAGCCACAAGAGGATTGTATGGGCAGTGACTCTGGGAGATGTAGTTTAGACTTCAGTGCCTTTTGGACCAACAGCAGCAGTCTATTGTAGTGACAGCCAATCCAGTCAAGAACTGGGAGGAACTCAAAGGAAGTGCCAGGTTTTGTCAGTTGGAGTTTCAGTTGAGCTTTGGCAGTGAAGAAGGAAGGAGCCCTGTGCTTTTTCAGTGTGCAGTTTTAGTCAAAAAACGTGTGTAAGGCCCAGAGTTCCGGTCTGCAGCTTGTGTAACAGCTTGTTAGGACTGAATCCGTCCTGTGAAAAGAATCAAAGGATCTCTGAAGAGTAGAAACCAGGCTCACCCTGTAGAAGACTGGAGGAATTGCTGAAAATTGCACTCTGTCTGTCAGGAACTGAATCTGCTGTGTGTTCTCCCAGGTATTGTGCAGTAATTGCGATCGGGATACAGATGCAGCCTGCCTGGTATAGTGCTTTCTTTTATATGGATGTGTGAAGAGGTTTGTGTACCTCAAGTGAGCCCTGCTGACATTGAAGGACCCTATCTTATTTGGAGGTCGAGTACTAATTCAGGGTCGCCCCTGTTGAATTGCCACATTAAACCAAATGGAATTACTGTACTGCTGACTGTTTAATTCTCCTTTCTCTGTGTGAAAGGGCCCCTACCAGCTGCCACGGTTTGACTAGCCACTAGGGCTTGGGTACCCAGGGACAGTAACTGATAGGGATAGGCCTGTGCACAGAGCCATAGGTAGATTATTAGAGTGATAAGCTAATTAACCTGATTTCCCTGTCCTTGTTATATCCCCTAAATAAATCAGAGCTGCTTGTTTCAGCAAAGTTATACTGCCTGAGGTATTTGTCTATGTTAAAGTACTGTACTGTGATTGTTGCACTGTATCTCATTTCACAGGAGGTCCCAGTGCCGAACCAGACCTGGGGGTAAGTGTATACTGTGAAGGTAATTCTGATATATTGAGTGGGCCACTAGTGGGAAGAAAGGGGGTTGCAGTGTCCCAGAGGGCTGTGACCAAGTTAGTTTAACTATTGCAAACCCTGACCTCTGGGTGGAGGCACCCGCCATTGGATCCAGGCCCCTCAACCTGTTAGTGGCAAATCAGGCAGGGGTAGTAGCCCCTGGGATAGCGCCATCTAGGGGTTACATCTTGGAGGCTCACCGCTGGGATTGTGTGTCCTCTAGTGGCCATATTTACGAACCACTGTTAAAAAAAAATGGGTACCCGACAGAAGTGGCTGTGCACGGCTGGTGGAGTGGTGTACTGGGGAGGAGATCGACCCCAAAATGCTATGCTTATCCTGGACATCCCCCTGGGTATCAATATGGACACTGTGCAGGGAGTACTTTCCAAGGTGGAAGGTTTACAAAACCCTGTGGTGGTGGGTCGGCATGCTAATCTGCTCACCCACACTTTCCTGGCCCTAGTAGAGTTTAAGGATCCCATAGATAGCTCCAAAGTGCCACAGACCATTACCCCAGAGGGAGCCCTCACTGCTTGAGAGTGATAACTAAGGACAGTAAAGACCGGGGAATCAGCCCCACCACTATCTGAAACTTTTGAGGAGAAATTTGCTGAATGGTTGCTGGGAGAGGAAAACTGTGGAGGACTTGAAGAAACTATTCTTGCCACCTGGGGGTGTTCCTCCCCAACACCCTCTCCTGCTCCAGTGCCCGTAATGGTGGCTGAACCAATGCAGACTCCTATTTCTGCACCTGCCATTAGTCACGACTCTTACCGAAGGTTGAGGATCTTCTCTGGCACCCTTCCCACCCCCCAAGGGGAGGATGACTGGGAGACCTGGATAGACTATGTTGCCCCCCAAGTGCTAGAATGGCAATGCTCGGAAGGCGAAAAGCGAAAGAGGGTTAGTGAGAGCCTCCGAGGTCCTGCCCTGGCTACCATCCGTGCTAAACGGGCCAGTAACCCTGAAGCGACTGCACAGGCCTATCTTGAGGCCTTGGAGAATGTGTATGGGAGCCCAGATTCTGATGAGGACCTATGGTGGAGAGTAAGAAATGCACAACAGTACCAAGGGAGTTGTTGTCTGTGTATGTCTCTCGGCTGGAAAAATTGTTGCAAGAATGCCTCAGAAAGGGTAGTTTGCCAGCGATTGAACTGGACCGAACCAGACTGGACAGAATCCTTAAGTCTGCCCCTTCTCAGAACTGCTGTTGCTTCAGTTACGCCTGCAAATCGACTGGAATCCCACCCTCCTATGATGAGTTAATGAGAGAAATTGAGGAGTTGAGAAAAGGCGACCTCGGGAGGTACCTGCACCAACAGCTGTGGCTACGACCGAGTGACTGAGGGTGACCCATCAAGTGAAGTTCAGGGCAGAGGTTGACCGTCAATGAGTGCTCTGACAAGGAAAAGAATATGCCACAATGGGGCGAACTGTTGAGAGAGATCCTGGAATTCAAAAACAGTTCCTTTATGAAGGCCACGCCTGCAATGCAGGGCCCTGACCTATATCCGACTGCATCTGCTATGGGGTGGGGGTACCACACCATGTATCTCCTGCTGATAGCAGCTCAAACTCAATTCCTTGACCATGGAAGTGGAGAAACTGACAAGATGTCTCCAAATGCTTATCACGCCGCAGACAGAGATGGCACCCAGGTTTCCAGTTAGTAATACCCCCACCCTGGCTCCCAGTGTGGCCTCAGCCAGCTCAAACTCCAGAAAGTATGTTTGCTATAATTGTGGGAAAGATGGGCACATGAAGGGAATGCCAGTCCCCAAAAGACACTGACAAAGTTGCATATAGGCTACAAGGAGAGCTTGGAGAAGAAATCAGTGGTTAAGAGGTGCATGACATGATCCCAGTGAGGGCACCAAAATGCTAATTCACGTCCTTTTGTGGCAAGGTCAGTTGCCCAGGCCCCCACTACCGCCTCTCCAGACTGGTCCAGAATAGTGGGTCCTCCATGGAGACCACTGTAAAGGTGAATGGAGTGTCTACAAGAGCTGTATTAGACAGTGGCTCCCAAGTGACAATTATGTTCCAGGATTGGTATCAGAAGCATTTGTCAGACGTACCCTTACAACCATTAGAAGGACTGCATGTATGGGGGTTAAGTGAGAGGCCTACCCTATTCGGGTATATCCGAATTTGGCTGTCTTTCCACCTCCGTGGCTGGAGTGGCAGGACAAGTAGAGACCCTAGCCTTAGTGTGCCCCCACTGGACTTATGATGGTGTCCCTTTGTTGATTGGAACAAATGCTCATATGTTCGGAAGGCTGGCACAGTTGTGTTATGAAAACAGGGTCAAAGACTAGTAGAGCTTTAAGAGTTCCGGCTTTAATTAAGAAGGCCTATGAGGCACAGAGATGCTGAAAAACAGAACCAGAGGAACCGGCGAATTGTATGGAAGAAGGATCCTGAGTCTCTGTCCTGGCGCCAAATGCCCAGTGTACCTTACAGGAGAGGTCCGTATCAGAAAGGATGTTAAGAATAAAATATTAATGTTGGATGCACCAGGCGATGGAAAATTGCCAGAGGACTGCTGGTCAAGCCTAGTATTTTGCCGCTAGAGCCCATGCTTATGCCAGAAGGGTAATGGTCCAAGTACATAATGTTCTGAAAGAGACATGAGTAAAACAGAGGTTGCATCCTGGCTAATGTGCATTGTGCAGACACTGCAGTGCTACCCAGCAGCAAGAGTTCAAGGAAGAATGACAGAGTAACGCCTGACTTGTTTGATTTCGGCGACTCCCGCTGCCAGCTGAATGGAAAGTGAGGATCAGTGAGAAGCTTGCCCAGAGAACCAGGTGTTTTCTTTAAAGGAATGGGATGTAGGATGCGTGCAGAGCTGAGCACAATATCCGGCTGCATGACGAAAGACCATTTCGTGAGAGGTCTCGACGCCTGGCACCTGCTGACATAGATGATGTGAGACGGCATCTGCAAGAGATGTTAGCTGCTGGTGTAATACAAGAATCCAGAAGCCCTTATGCTTCCCCATTGTGGTAGTGAGGAAAAGAATGGAACAGTAAGGATGTGGATTATCGCACCTTAAACGGCGGACTATCCCTGATCAGTACACAATGCCCGCATTCAGGATGCTTTGGACTGCCTAAGCGGGAGCAAGTGGTTCTCTGTGCTGGATCTCCATGATGGGTACTACCAGATCCTGATGGCCCCAGAGGACCGTGGAGAAGACGGCCTTTATCTGTCCGCTTGGCTTTATGAATTCATGAGGATGCCTCAAGGGATTTCAGGTGCCCCAGCCACTTTTCAACGATTGATGGAGCGTGCAGTGGGGACATGAACTTACTAGAGTGCCTGGTATACCTAGATGATGTTATTGTGTTTGGCAGCTCACTGGAGGAACATGAGAGCAGATTATTTAAGGTATTGGACCGACTGGAGGACTTTGGCCTTAAACTGTCCATTGATAAGTGTCAATTCTTTCAAACATCAGTAAAGTATGTGGGACACATAGTATCCACCGAGGGAATAGAGACCGACCCAAGTAAAGTTGAGGCTTTGACCACCTGGCCACAGCCCAAAAATCTAAAAGAACTGCAAAGATTCCTGGGATTCTGTGGTTATTATCGGCGCTTCATCAAGGACTATTCAAGAGTGATCCGCCCTTTACTTAACCTTACTCAAGGGTATCCCCCAACCCACAAAAAATACCAAAAGTCAGCGTCCTCAAGACTGAAAGAGTGTATTTTCATCCAGTGAAGTATTTGGGGCCCGCTGGACTCCTGATTAATGAGACTGCTTTTCATGAGATCATATATCAACTTACCCATGCTCCAGTGCTGGCCTATGCCGATCCAAGAAAACCCTACGCCCCGCACACTGATGCTAGCTTGCAAGGGTTGGGGGCTGTGTTGTACCAAGAGCACGAGAATGGCCTGAGACCAGTGGCCTTTGCCAGTAGAAGCCTGACCCCATCCAGAAAAGAACTATCCTGTACATAAGTTAGAGTTCCTAGCTTTGAAGTGGGCTATTGTTGACCAATTCCATGAGTACTTGTATGGGGCTAAAATACTAGTAAAACTGACAATAATCCTTTGACCTATGTGCAGACCTCAGCTAAGTTGGATGCCACTGGCCATAGGTGGCTTTCTGCATTATCTACATATGACTATGCTCTCGAATACCGAGCAGGTCTGAACCACATAGATGCTGATGCTCTCTCGGAGGCCTGTTTCCCAGAATGATTGGGTCGATTGGCAGAACCTGACATTCGGGCACTCTGCGGAAGTTTGACAGGGAGGAACAAATGTCCACAGACGCAGTGGACTGCATGGTGGATTGCTTGGGAGCCTCTGAGAATTGCATACCTGCTGCTTGTGCCACTTTTCTGCAATAGACATTGGTGCACTGCCTCAGCTGGACAATGACAGTATTCGCGGCTCAACCCGCGATCCCATGATCAAAGCAGCTTTAGAAGCCCTCTATGCAGGAAAAGATGTCCAAATTACGCCCACTGATTTGAGAACTGCACTGTTATACAAAGAAGGTCCTAAGTTGAAACTGATCAATAAACTGTTATACAGAAACAGAGAAACAGAGGGACAAGTAGACAAACAACAACTAGTGCTGCCCACTGCCTTCGAGACTCAGTACTGAGGTCCTTGCACAACCACATGGGGCACCTTGGTATAGACAGAACACTTGACTTGGTGAGATCAGATTCTATTGGCCTAAGATGGGGCTGATGTGGAGCAACACATTCGAACTTGTAGTCGCTGCTTACAGAGGAAGCTTTGCCCCAGAGGCTGCCCCTTGTTAACATCACCACCAGTGCACCCATGGAGCTGGTCTGTATTGATTTTCTGAGTTTGGAGTCAGATCAAAGAAATATCAGTAATGTGCTGGTGGTCACTGACCATTTACACGAGATATCCCAAGCTTTCCCCACCAAAGACCAGAAAGCATCCACTGTGGCCAAAGTACTTGTAGAAAACTTTTTGTTCACTATGGGCTCCCACAAAGAATCCATTCTGATCAAGGAGAGACTTTGAGAGTCGTCTGATCAAAGAGATGCTTTCTCTGTGGGAGTGCGAAAGTCCAGAACCACTCCTTACCACCCCAGGGGACCCACAGCCCGAACGTTTCAACCGCACTTTCTAGATATGCTAGGCACCTGCACCCAAAGGACAAGCCTAGATGGAGCCAACAAATTAGCACCCTGGTACATGCTATAACTGCACCAAAAGTGATGCCACTGGATTCTCCCACCGCCTGATGTTTGGAAGAGAAGCTCGACTACCAGTAGATGTGTGTTTTGGGGTCTCTCCTGATGGGGTTCAAGCTGACAACTATTTACAGTATGTGCAAAAGTTAAAGGCCCAGCTAACTCATGCGTACCAACTGGCTCAAACCATGGCTGCCAAAAGAAATCTGGCCAACAAAGAAGGTATGATAAAAGGTGAAAGCACAGGAACTCCAGGAGGGAGATCGGGTATTGCTAAGAAATCTGGGACTGCATGGCAAGCACAAGATTGCTGACAGATGGCACCATCTCCCTCACATTGTAGTGGGCAAACTAGATGATCTGCCAGTGTACAAAGTAAGGCCTGAGAATAATTCAAAAGATGTAAAAACAATGCATAGAAATCATTTACTGCCCATTGGACAAATCTTAATTGAGTCTGAGCCCCTAGAAGATGCCCCCTCTGGACCAGTGACTAGAGCTGCTGCTAAGAAAAGAT
Organism: Neoceratodus forsteri; assembly: GCA_016271365.2. Lineage (NCBI taxonomy): Eukaryota > Metazoa > Chordata > Ceratodontiformes > Ceratodontidae > Neoceratodus > Neoceratodus forsteri. The sequence continues at coordinate 1,085,038,171 of CM057458.1, forward strand.
CAAAAAAGTCTGCACCTACAGAAGCAAAGTTAAAGTGTTCCCCTCCACAAGTCATGCTTTATACCTTGAAAACATATAATTAGATAATACAGCTGCATATATTTGACAGGAATAGGTGAGTGTGGATTAATACATATACCCTAATAGTCGAGAGTAACAGTTACAATGAGGAAATCCTCCTAAGGTATTGGGTTGTGGTATATAATGAGATAGGAGTAAGTGCAAGCTAGCTAGCTCAGAAGTTGGGATCAAGTGCAGTAGTTGAATGTGGTTAGTGAAGTAGCATCATTGAGCCTACTGGGAGAAGAAATATAGGAGTGTTTGAGGTAGAATAGACTGGACAGTTAACTGCAGGAGCAATTTACTGAGCAGTAGTTGGCAAGGGCATAGGACAGTGAGCGGACAGAGGAAGAGTGGCGAATTTCAGAGGGGAGAGAGTTCCACAGTTGAGAGAAGTGGTGAGAGAAGGCGGCCTGGCTGGCTTGGGTCCGACGTCTGGGGACTAACAGGAGCTGGGAGTCTAGGGACCTCAGAGCATAGGTGGGTGCCAGAGGGGGCGATAGTACGGAGGTCAGGTACACTGGGAGGGTACCAAACCAGTTCTTCGAAATAAACTTGGCACAGTGTATTTGGCAACAGTTCTCGAGGGAGGGGAGAGCAAGGGAGCAGTATAGCTCGCAGCGGTGGGTGCGAGGAGGAGTGTCAAGAGGGAACCGGCAGAAAGCATTAAAAAGGGTATCTAGTTTGGATAAAACTGACTTGTGGGTGGCACTGTAAACAATATCACAATAATCGAAGGAGGGAAGTGTCATCTTCTGGATAAGCTCACGACGGACCCGATAGGGGAGGCTAGAATGGTTCTGATATAAAGCTCTGAGCTTAGGGTGGAGTTTTGTTAGTATAGAGTCAGCATGGACTGCGAAGGTGAGGTGGTGGTCAAGCCAAACTCTAAGATACCGGAAAGAGGTGATGTCCTCCAGCTCTGACCCATCAAGATTGTGAAAAAGTGGGAAGGAAGGGAGCCGGGCTAGTCATTGGGATGTACTGAAAGTCATAGTTACAGTTTTTTTTTGCATTTAAAGAAAGCTGGTGAGAGTTGAACCAGAGCTGGACTTTGTTAAAATCCACCTGGAGGGTAGAGGCAACTGAGGCTGGGGAGTAGCCAGAAGAAAATAGGACAGTATCGTCAGCATACATGTGGATCGAGGAGGCAGAACAAGTTTGGGGTAGGTTGTTTAGAAAAATAGAGAATAGGATAGGCTTAAGCACCAATCCTTAGGAGACACCGGTGGACATGGGGAGGGGAAGGGATATGGCATCCGCAATCCTGATAGATTGAGTGCGGTCTGTAAGATAGGCACAGAACCAGGCAGTAGCAGATGTGGAGAGGCCAGAGTCAGAGAGGTTAGATAGTAACAGAGTGTGGAGACTGTATCAAAGGCCTTGGCCAGATCGATGAAAATGGCAGAGGTGATGAGGCCTCTATCCATTCCAGATTGGATGGTGTCAGTGAGCCTTAGTAAAGAGGAGGCAGTGGAGTGATTTTTCCTGAATCCGGACAGGTAGTGTGTGAAGAAATTTGAGTCAGTGAGATAGGAGGTTAGCTGGGTGAGCACTAAGTGTTCTTGCAGCTTCACCAGAGCAGGGAGGAGGGAGAGGGATGACAATGGCGTGCTTCCAGGACAGAGGGACAGATGCAGTGGTGAAGGACAGATTTAGGAGATAGGCAGTAGGGGTGGCTATGGCAGATGCCAAGAGGAACAGACGTTTGGGGTCTAGTCCATCTGGGGAATTCCCATTTGAGGGGCTTAATGTTAGCAGGACTTCTAGAGCTTCATCCGGAGAGATTTCCCTGAAGGAGAAAATACCTGTATTTTCAAGTAGTTTTTGCCCTGTAGGTGGTGGAGTTGGTGACACGGGGGGGTAAGAAGGAAAGGAGCGAGGAAGCACAGGTGGAGAAATATAAGTTAAACTCAGCAGCGACTGAGATAGGATCCGAGAGTGTGGAGTTGTTTACACTATGGAGAGGAAAGGGCTTGGCCGCTGGGGGTCAGAAGAGGGAGTGTATGACCTTCCAGAATTTGGAGGGGCTATTAAGGTTAGATTAGAGGGAGGATCTAAAGTACTCTGCTTTAGCTAGCCGAGTTGCTCTAGTGCGCACATGTTGCGCAGATATCAGTAGTGAGAGAGGTCCTGAGGTAGGGCTGAGGCTTTGAAAGCTCGCCATGCTGAGTCACAGGCATTCATACAAGCTGTGAGCTCTTGGGAGATCCAAGACAGGTGGGTACCATGTACCCTAGTACATCGTAGCGTGGCGTGGGAATCCCATATCTTAAGGAATGTGTTTTTGAAGTGAAGTAGGGTGTCATCTATCAGGTTGGGGGGGGCAGTTAGCTAGGACAAGGTCATTTAGGAGGGGAGAGAGGTTTAGGGATTTGAATGACCGTATATAAGAAACAATAACCCCAACTGGAATTTGAGAAACCTTAGTACATTAAACAATTTTTTTTTTTTTTTATGAAGTCAATATAAACTGGGTTGACTACGCATGGACTGATATCAGCTTACTTGACGCATCTAAATTTATTAACCTTAAAACACTTTGGAGCTGCTACACAGATAGACATCATAGGCCTCATTCACAGTCGCTTTTTGTTTATTGTTTATTAAAAGTCTAGGATTACAAATACCTTTGAGCCAAGATTCTTTTACAAAGGTTCCACGTCAAGAGAAATACAAACATTTTAGACTAAGCTACATTCACCTATACATAGGCAAACAAAAACAATTATATATATATATTTTTTTTTAAACAGAGATTAAGTAACAACACTCATTAGCTCAGACGATGCATTAAAGAAATAAAGTAATGAGACACTTAGGTAAGGAAAAGTTCAGAGGTCTGTGAGTGGTAGGGAGAGAGGAGTTGGGGAGGCAGCTGAAGAGAAACTAGAGCTGATTCACAGCATTGCCGAAGAGCAGAGGAGAGGGGAGGGGAGCAACGGGGGAAAAGGAAGTTAGGAGAGGCAGTCACAGCAACTGGAGGTAGTGAGATGAAGGTGTAGTCTTGATTTGAAAATGCCTAATGAGGAGGAGGAAGTGATATGAGCGCTGAGGGCATTCATCCAGGAGGGGGCACAGTGTGCAAAGGATCTTTGACCCAGTGATGTGCGGCATCGAGGAACTTGGAGGAGTTGTTGTTCTGACCCTCTGGTGCAGCGTAGATTAGTGGTTGGATTCAAGAGGACTTGGATACATGGTGGTGAAATACCCAGGATAGTTTTTTTTTTTGCCATTAGACAAGTTAGGTACTTTAAACGATTTGCGAGTTGAAGCCATCCTGATTTGGCATAGAGTTCACATGTATATGTGAGTCGGTGGGCTCCACTGAGCAGTCAGCAGGCCTTGTTTAGGGAGGTTGTTAGGTGCCTAAGGGCGGTGGTGGTGGCAGAGCTATAGACTATGAGGCCATAGTCTACAACCATCACAATAGAGCTCTGGATGGCCATCTTTAATGCTGCTTGGGTGAGGTGTTGCTTGTTTCGATAGAGAATTCCAATGTGAGCATTTTTGTGGGGCAACATGACTTGCAAGCATACCTCTGGACCTTTTGTCACTGAATTAAGGGACAGAAACACTCAAAAGGAAGGATAATGTGGGATACTGGTCCTCAGAATGAGGGACACATCATCAAACATGAAGATGCAAGCTCAAGACTTTGTGGAAACCACTGCATTACTTGCTTAAAGATTAATTTTCTTTAGCATCACAGAATGTTAAAAGTTTCTGCTTTAATGTCTGCATTTACTGCATCTCCTCTATGTGGGCAGCACCTTTGCAGTCTGGGACAGATTGGGGATAGAGTACATTTGAGGGTTAAAATGAGTGCCCCTTATAATGATGGATAGTTGAGAGGTATTTTTGTAAATAAAAGCACTGGTTCCAGGGTGTTTGAGCTTGCCTCTTTGTATATAATGATGAGTCCCTCATTTTGAGGGCTAGTGTCCCGCATTGTCCTTAATGTTGAGTGTCTGTGTTCCTCATTTCAATAACAAATGATTGAAGGGCATGACTGCCAAAGTGAGGGCAATTTGAGCCTGGTGGCCAGGGCTTAAAGTGGGCCTGGTCTCATAGGGTCTTGGACCTGGCCAAACATTTCTAAGGGATTTCAGGGGGGTCTCACAGGGTCTTAAAGAAGAGCCCTTAGTTCATGTTTGTTTCATGAACATGTTTGTGAACAGGTTTCAGAGTTACAAATGTGTGTTTCTATCGAAGAAAGACTAAAGGAGCTTAATATGTATACCCTTGAGGAAAGGAGGGAGAGAGTGGACATGATAGAAACTTTCAAGTACCTCAAGGGAATCAACAAAGTCCAAGAGGGTGGCATCTTTCAGAAAAAGAGATGTGCAAGAACAAGGGGGCACAATTTGAAGATAGAGGGGGGACGGCTCAGAGGTAATGTGAGGAAGTATTTTTCACAGAGGGTTGTGGATGCATGGAACAGCCTCCCTGAGGAGGTCGTGGAGTCAAGAACAGTGGGGAAATTCAAGAATGCATGGGACAGACATAAGGCAGTCCTAGTGGGGGGTAGGAGGAAGTAAGCTGTTGGTTAACTAGGATCTGCAGCTTATCTGTTAGGTAGGAAAATGGGCAGACTAGGTGGGCCAAGTGGTCCTTATCTGCCGTCAAATTCTGTGTTTCTATGTTTCCTCTTACCATGGCTTCAGGAGGGCAGTATGACCTTAGTTCCTTTGTCCTTCAGTTTCCTACAGTATCTTCCTGTTTTGTGCTATGTTTTCACTTATTATGGAAAAACTGGATAATAATGGACAAATTCCACATTATGAAGGAGAAAAAGGACTTCCACAGTAGTAACCCACACATCTTTTATAACTATGACCCTTAGAGACCCGAGAGTTTTTTCTGAAGACTTTAAGCGCTACTGGTAGTGGCCACATCAGTTTTCTTTCTTTGTTTATCATGATAACTCTGCAAACCCATTTCTTTCATTGCTTTTTGTATCTATATACTCAAAACTGTTACATGTTTAACTGGATGCACTAAAAGAATTTTGCAAAAAAAAAAGAATATATAATTCTGGAATTCTCTACCTTTATCATTGTTGCAGTGCGGCTCATAATTGAATTTTAAACATTTGCCAAACTGTAGCTTAATTCAAGCCACCAGTGTCACTGCTTTAATGCCAAGTGCAATGCTTGCAAAGTATTATTTTGTATCTACTTTTATCTTTTTTTCATACTTTAATGTTTACTGTGCTTACAATGTTTCCCAGGTTACTCTTGCAAGCAGGCAGGTTTCTGCTTGCAAGTCAACCTGGTTAACAAATGTAAAATAAACATAAATAAAATCAAAGTATTTAACACATGAACTACTGCAAACTAAGAATAAAATACAAATGCTGCCATCTATTTTTAGAATATTAACCAGTTCTTAACAGTACGTGCACAGTGACAGTCATGTTCCATCATGACACATAAAGATTTGTTTTCTTTCACATCATGCCAAGACAAGTGAGAATCTGGATTGTCAGTATCACATATCTGTCAAGTAGGAATCTGGACTGTCAGTACCACGTCTGCCAAGTCAGAATCTGGAGTGTCAGTGTCACATGGCTGTGAAGTAGGAATCTGGAGTATCAGTACCACATGTCTGTCAAGTCAGAATCTGGAGCATCAGTACCACATATCTGTCAAATAGAAATGTGGAGTGTCAATACTGCATGTCTGTCATGTAGAAATCTGGAGTGTCATACCGCATGTCTGTCAAGTAGGAATCTAGAGTACCAGTATCGCATGTCAGTCAGGTAGGAGTCTGGAGAGTCAGTACCACATGTCCATCAAGTCAGAATCTGGTGTGTCCATACCACATGTCCGTAAAGTAGGAATCTGGGGTTGGAAGAGTCACATGATGACCTCAATGTGAGAGGTAGCTCTCTTCTTGGCTCTGAGACCAGCTCTTTAAACAAGGCAAAATCCAAAATCTATTAAATATATTTTGTTTTCCTATCTCCAGTAATCGGTAGACAGAGTCTCCAGGTACCCACAGACAAATTTTCAACATGATGGCAGATGAAGAATTCACTCAGGTGGAAGTCACAGCGGGCCTGGGGGCACCACCAATACTATCCTATTCCCAGGCATCCAAGCGGCATAAATCGCACCCGCAGCTGGAATCTCCTCTGGAAGCCACTGGATCAGAAAGTATTTCTGAAAAATTAGACTGTTTCTTCTATGAGCTGGCGACAATGAGTGTTGCAATTATGGATGTGGCCGCAAATCTGAAAGCCTTTAAGCCAGCACTGGAGCACTTGAATATGAGAGTTACTGACACCAAAACCAGGATAAGCACCATCGAAGACAAGCAGGGAAGAGATGATGCCCTGGTAGTGGAGCTGAAGAAAATAGTCATCAAGTTAGAAAACAGGACTGAGGACCAGGAAAGGTGAAGTAAGAGGAACAACCTGGTCCTCGTTGGCATTCTAAGAAGTCTGAAGGCAAGAATATTATGTGATTTGTACAGAAGTTGCTGCAGATGACAGCAGGACCCCTGGAAAGAGGGACTGAATATCTGATAAAAAGAGCCCGCAGGTCTCTCAAACCCCTGCCTCTTCCGGGTGGCAGACCAAGAGTCATTAACCTACACTGATTAAACTATTAGGATAAAATCTTCATTCTGGCACAAGTGAGGAAGCAAGCCATGTTAACCTAGGAAGAACACAGATTTCATATTTTCAGCAATGTTGCTCCTGCCGTCCAGGACAAGCAGCTTGCATATAAGTAGAATAAAAAGAGACTGCACTCCACTATACTCTGTCCAAATTAAGTTTAAAGTGCTCCACCTGGCTTGCCTAGTTGTCACTACTAATCAAGGGACACATGAGCTGGTTTGTGTGACTGTCATCCAGAGAGCCACAGAAGCAGTTACCAGATGTTTTCTCCCAAAACAAGCTTCCACACAGCAGAAGGCACCTGGAGAGAAATACCAGCAGAAGTGAGCACAAGGATGTGTGAGGGACCATACTCAGTCATTTTGTGAAATACAGCGATGAACAGTGAGTGATTCTTTATGCACTATCCCCTGATATATGTGCATGCTTAATATACTTCCCCTCAGCACCTTCAAATTATCTTCATAAATTCATGCTTCATCAAATGTAATGTAGTTTGTAGTGGCTGCTTGTCTGCGTCTGTAGCTTAGTTTTTGTGGATTTACATGGTTTTCTGCTTGGAGTAACTACACCATTCTTGCTCACTACATCCGTGAAAGTCTACTGAACTGGATTTCTGCAAAACATCACCACCAGGTATCTGCATTTTCATTTAAAATCAACTTTTGGAAGCTATCCCTAGCAAAACATAAGTCAAGCAACTAAGTCTGACAAACTCAGTGACTCTAGGTCTGCTTGAATCCACATTTCGTCTGACCTGCTCCATGATCTGTATGTGGGCTTTTCAACAACCTCTTTGAATGACAAAGAAGCATGCAGACAAAAGGATTACATCCTGCATATGCACAGGCACAGTTCATCACCTTCAGGAATTCTAACACATTCTGTGACTCTGTACCTCAGCTGTTGATCATTTCTTTTGGCTTGTGACTTAACCACAGGTATATACTCCTGTCTCTCCTGTTATGTCTAAACTGGCTAACAACTGCATCTCTTGCTACTTATCCCTGCGCTAACAATGATAGTGACTTCAGGTTTTCTAACATCCTGCTGTACTATTACTCGAATTCTACCCCTGCTCACTCTATCCTCATCAAAAAGGGCTGTATCTGTCTATCCACTCCTATCTCTTGAACTATCGTAGACCCAAACGCCAGCTAGGCACTCTCTCTGCCAACCTACTTTCTCACCTTGCCCGGCGGCTCCTTATGCTTGCCAGAGATATTGAACCCAATCCGGGCCCTATGGTTTGCACTTCACCCCCTGCAACGGCTGCAACAAAAAAGGGTCTGGTTATAGCCCACATGAATATCCGGAGTCTCACGAGTCACCTGGCTGAGCTTGAAGCCTGGGCTAAACTGATTAACCCTGACATTTTATGCCTATCAGAGACTTGGCTTAAGCCTTGGGTGCCTGATGCCACTTGTCTTGTGCCTGGTTATAGCATTCTAAGGAAAGACCGTATTGGGTCAAGGGGTTGCGATTATGTACAAAGATCATCTATCCCTGAACATCCTACCTGCACTGATTCCCTAACACCTTGTGAAACTCTGCACGCTACCCTGGCACTGGGTTCAAAACTGCTGCACATCATTTGTGTCTACAATCCACCTACAAGCGGGATGAGTGGTCTCCAGAATTTGCTATAATATGTCTCCCAGAATGTAAAATCAAATGAGGCTCTACTCCTTGGGACCTGAACCTTAACTGGCTGGGTCCACAGCACAGCATCCTTGAATCTCTAATACAGAAGCACAATCTACACCAAACTATCACAGGCTTTACCAGAACTACTACTCTGCACTCAGGGTCCCTACTTGATTGGATCCTCACCACCAGACCTGATCATGTACTAGATGCCACAGTGCTTGCTGACTCAATCACTGATCATTCCCCCACACTTTGTCGATGGCGATCCTGTCCACCTCCTCCTCCTCCACCACGTCTGATTAGGTTTTCAAACTATGCTGCCCTGGACAAACAAGCCTTCCTATTTGACCTCTCTTGTGTTGACTGGTCTAACATTTATACCGCAACCAATGTTGATACTGCCCTCAATTCATTTCTGACTGAATTTGGCAACATCAAAAGCACCCCCTACAGTCAAAAGGAGGGTAAGGGGCCAGCATTGAGGTGGCTGAAAAAGACCTGCTTCAAAAGTTAAAGTTAGAGACAATCAATGGAAAAGTACAAACAAACTGGACTGCAGTCAGATCTCATTCTGTATAAACAATACAGAAATAACTGTAAAAGATGCATCAGGCAGGCCAAAAGTAAATACTGCCAAACCTGCTGATTAATTCTTCCAATGACCCTCGCAAGTTTTGGGGTCACATTAAGTCCTTCTTAGGTTCTGCTAAAGATGTCACTCCTCAGATATGGTCCTACATGGTGTACACTGTAATGATTCTACTACCATTGCAAATGCTTTTAACCAACAATTTTCTGACTTATCTGCCTACACAGCTTCCCTCCCATCACAATCCTCTGCTTCACAGTTTAACCCCACAGCATCTGAAGGACCCCAAACTTAACCAACCCCTTCTATTTCAGGGAAGTGTCTAGGCATCAGGTCCTAAAGCTGCTCAGGTCACTCTCTGAAAACACCAGTACTGGCTCAGATGGCCTAGAACCAAGACTACTAAAATGGCTTCTTACTACATCTCTGGCCCCTGGCACACATCTTCACCCTATCTCTTTCCAATGGCATTGTCCCTGAAGTCTGGAAGGCAGCCAGAGTCACTCCTGTATTTAAGAAAGGCAGTAAAATGACATATCAAATTACCGCCTATTGCTATTTTGTCTGTTCTGAATAAAATCCTGGAAAAGTAGTATCCATGCAAATCACTGAATACCTTGAGAAATTTAATTTACTAAGCTCAGCACAACATGGTTTTAGAAAGCATCACAGCACCATGACAGCACTTGCAAAATTCACTTCAGATATCGTTACCAATATGGATAGAGGAAAGTTAACAGGGGCAGTCTTCATTGACTTAACCAAAGCTTTCGATCTGGTTGACCATTCTCTGCTACTATCCGCCCTCAGTACCTGGGCTTCTCTCCCCCAGTCACTACCTGGTTCAAAAGCTACCTCTCCAACAGAACACAAGCTGTTAAGTTTAATTCATCCATGTCAGACAGTGCTGTTATCAACATTGGGGTCCCTCAGGGTCTATACTTGGCCCTCTTCTGTTCTCATTATTCGTCAATAAACTTCCTGAGCTGGTCACCACAGGTCACTCACTTCTTTATGCGGATGACCTGGTAATTTATTATCACTCTGATAAGGTTCTGGATCTAAATGCTGCCCTCACTGCAGATTTTCGTGCTATACAACACTGGTTGAACTCTCAACGCCTGGTTTTAAATACAAATAAAACAAAAGTTATGATGTTTGGCTCCAATCACAAGCTTAGATCCTGTCCTCTGACCATCTCTGTCTCTGATATCGATGGGGACCCTAGAAACTGTCACTTCCTTCGTTACCTTGGCATCCACCTGGATCAAACCTGGACCTGAAAGCATATACAGGAAACCTGCAAGTCAATTAACTGCAAATTGGGGCTGCTATAGAACCAAATACCTGCTCACCCTGCTGCTAAACTGGCGATAGCCAGAGGCATTCTATTGCCAACCCTTACATATGGGTGTCCATCCTGTCCTTGGCCACCAAATCTTCACTGCAACTATGGGATACTACCTTCAATAATGTGTGCAGGTATGCAACCAAAGCACCTCGGCTGCAGCATCATTGTCTCTTATATCAGGACCTTGGTTGACTCTCTCCTTCCTCTACCAGGCAGTACTACTTGTACAATTTAGTTGATTCCATCCTAAGGACGTCCAAGCCTGCTATCCTGTCTGATCTCCTCAGGCCGGCCATTCCCACAAGGAATCTTAGATCGGCTGATCAGACCTTACTATCCATCCCCTTTTGTTGGACTAAAAAGGGCATGGGCTCCTTCCATCATGCTGCCCCCCACCTATGGAACCTACTACTTCAGGATCTAAGAGATGTCTCCACTCATGTGACTTTTAAGAGCAAACTCAGGACTTTCCTCACTACTATGGACAAATGTGTTTGCTTTGACCCTACCTGATCCGCTGCATTTGTACTGTTTCCTCATTGCTAGCACTTTTGCCTGTCCAAATGGGTGTTCTATACTGTGCCTTGTAATTAATGTTTTATTTTGTGCCTTGTAATTAATGTTGCCTTAACCTGTTTCTTTATAAGCCTAATGTTAGCTGTTGACAATTGTAAGTCGCTATTCTACTCCATGACATTCTTATCTTCACTTCACAGCCTCTCCTCACTTAACCCCACTGCTGCTCTCTTCCCCCCCTTCTTCTGTTATATCCTCTTCCCCTTTGCCCTCCCACCAACTCACCTTTACCTGTTCCTACCTCATCCATGCCCTCCTTAGTCCCCACCCTCCTGGCTGTGCTTAGTCACCTCTCTCCACCTACTACCGCCTACTCCCACCGTACCAACCCCCTTCCCTGCCCTGCCGTCTCTTGGTTCCACTGGCTCGAGCTTGACTTTGACACTTTTGCGCTATTGGCGTAACTCCTCCGCCTCTATCCCCTCTCACGGCATCCTCACCTCGCCCCTGCCGTCTATCAGGTTCCACCAGCCCAGCTGTATTTTCCTACCTCCTACCGCTGTTGCCGTCTGCCGCTCCCCCTACCACCCTCTCTTCGCCTGCCGTCTTTCGGCTCCATAGGCCCAGCCACAGGTTGGTACCTCACCCCGCTATTGCCGTATCTGACGGGACCTCCTTTCCACTTAATCTCTCCCTCCCATCCTTTTGCCAGTTTTCCCTTCCTTGTGTCTTTTCTACTGATGCCTATCCTCTCTTATTTTCTGCCTTCTACTATTCGCATTTTTGAGTATGTTCCATGATCAAGTGCTAAAGTATATTTTTGTTTACTAATGTATGTTACATTGCCATATGTATTTCTCTCTGCATTTTTGTACTAAATCTTAATCTGGCTGTACTCTTTGTGTGTTGTAATTGTACCTCCCGGGTCGTGCCTGAAAACAGTCACTTGCTGACTAGCGCACTTACCCGGTTAACAAAAACTAAATAAAAGTAAAAATAAAATAAAATCTCCCCAATGTGGCGAACATGTTTCAGAGTTACAAATGTAACCCCTAGGTGGCGCTATCCTATGGGCTACTACCCCTGCCTGTGTGACTAGGCACAGGTTGAGGGGCCTGAGCTCTTTGAACGGGTGCCTCCACCCTGAGGAATGGTTCTGGGGTAGTGTAACCTCTGTTGGTATAGCCCTCCAGGATGCTATAACCCCCTACAACCCCTCTAGTGGCCCAAACAGTACAGCAACAAAACATTCACATGTACCATATGTAAGTAATGACTTGATCACACTCCTTGTATTTACCACCAGGGCTGGATCCTTTGCCGCTGCCCTGGAGACCCCCTGTAAAATAAGACCAATGATAAAATAATGCAATAACAGTACCGCATCCCCACCAAGAAGGTACACACTAGCCAGATTTAAACTGTAAAACAACAATCTGATTTATTTAGGGGGATATGAATAGGGGTGGGGCATGAATCTAGCAGATGATTAATAGATCTAATTATTTCAGGCTGAAAAAGCTTGCACAAAGAGTCCCTTCTTTACAGTCTCACAACCGTGGGTTCCCAGCTGGAATAATAGGCTAGCCTGAAGCGTTGCCCGGGGTAGGCCGGCATTGCAGTTGTTGTTGGGGCCCTTAGGAAAGAAAACAATTACATGCACATCAACCCAGAATTTGTAATCCAGAGCCAGATGGCTCAGTCTGTTTGCAAATAAACCCAAGCAAGAAAAATCGGATGCACACACAAGTGATTTGTAGCTTTGTTGCAGGGAGCTACCCTGTTTGTACTCACACCACCCAAACCAGGTGATAATCCGACGAAATGAGACCTGTTGCAGATGGCTTGATGAAGCAGGAGGAGAATTTCCTCCTGGTCTTCATCAAAATGCTGGTCTTCAGGTTGCAGGATCAATTTAACACTAGCCAAGAACATGTAAACAGAAAGTCTCGAACTACTCGGCTGCGTAAACACTTTGGCAAACTAAACACATTTATATGTAAGGCTCTGTCCTTCTCTGGTCCTTCCAGCCAGCTTGCAGGCTGATCCTGATTTCTTCAGCTTGGATGCTGCTCGAATCCCCTGCTGCTGTGACCCCAAATGTGGGCCAACTGGACACTTGGACCCGCAGACTGACGGCTGGAAAGTCTAAGCCTGGCAGGCCTAACCCCTAACAGCTGGCAAGCACCCCAGAGGCACACACTGAACTCTTCTTGGGCTTTCTCTCCACATCTGTCTGAACTGAGCAGTTACCTCCTGTTATATGGGGCTGAGTTCCAGAACTCCCAATGAATGCCAAAGCAGTCTTCAACAGTCCCCAGATAAGCTGGCCCGGTGGCGCTGAGGGTTGAGGTGCTGGACGCCACACCTCATGCTACGCCGGTGACCTGGGTTCGGGAATGGACTCAGGCTGCTGTGGGTTGGCTGGGTAGGAAAGGGATTGAGCATCCATTGGACTGCTCTCCCTCTCCTGAGAAGGGGGATTTCCAGTGTTGGTACATTGCTGGCTCCTAGCGGAGGCTGGGGGGTGGTACACCACCACTGCACATAAGGGGCGAGTGAGAGGGCAGGCACTGGAGGGAGTGCGTGCGGATGCATGCGCACTCCCCCCATGGGCGTCATTGCATGTCCCTCTCTCTCTGAGGGAGAAAACCGGAAAATGGTGGCGTCCCAGGTCATGGCGGCTTGATGGCCGTTCCATGGGTGCCTTTGCTTCAGGGACATCGCCGAGCTGAATCCGGTCCTGGTGGTGAGTGTAGGGGGACTTCCACCACCCCGCCGTGGGGGGCAAGCCACAGGAGATTACCGGCGAAGGGCCCTAAGCAAGCCAGGGTTCCGGACGGTGGCTGGAACCAGATAGATGCATGACGGGGTAGCCGACCGGGACACCAGGTAGGAGAAAAGTGAAATAACTAAAAACAAAAAAAGCAGTCCGCAGATGATAACTGGCTTGTGTTTTGCCACCTAGAAATTGTCCCAGTAAATTCTCCATAAGTAAAGCTACCAACAGTCCCTATTTTCCCAGGACAGTCCCTATTTTAGGCAGCATGTCCCAGTGTCCCCACAAGTTTCTCAAAATGTCACTTTTGTCCTGGTTTTTGCTTACTTGTCCCAGTTTTGTTCCTTTTTTTTTTTTTGTTAACTGCTAATCCATGAGTGTTTCAGCTCCACTGTGGCGCTGCTTGGGCTGGACAGCAGTTTGCAACTTCAACCCCTGCGCCTATGTTGCACCACAAGCAGTGGGAGCACAGTATAGCATGTTCCTTCCTGTTAGATTAGATGGGATAGTAGTGCAAACAAGCACATGTGGATGTCTGACTGACAGCAGCTGAGAGGGACTCCAGACAGAGAAGAGACTGGCAGCAGTGAACTAAGGTGCTCGAACCTGTTCAGCTATAGGGAAGTGTGTGAAAAAATCTGGTGTGGTGGTGGGAGTCACTGAAGTGAAGTTTGCTCAGCAAATGAGGTGAGTGTAAGCGGGTTGGATGGGACTGTCAGGAGGAGCAATACATGCAGCTCGAATGTCTGATCACAATTTAACACAGGTTTGCTTTTAATGAACTTTCTATACATCATGAGTTGGAACTTGCTGCAGCAGAACGATATATTGTTTTAATCTGGATGTTTGCTACTGGTGTTACTGTGGGGCAGCATGGCCAAAGCAAGCAGAAAAATGTAATTGATTGTGTGTAGCGTTTTCTGCAGCAATGCTAATGGGAGTGACACCATGGGGGGGGTCATGGTCAGGATGGACTGTCCCGAGTGACACCATGGGGGTCATGGTCAGGATGGACTGTCCGAGTGACACCATGGGGGTCATGGTCAGGATGGACTGTCCGAGTGACACCTGGGGGGTCATGGTCAGGATGGACTGTCCCGAGTGACACCATGGGGGTCATGGTCAGGATGGACTGTCCCGAGTGACACCATGGGGGGTCATGGTCAGGATGGACTGTCCCGAGTGACACCATGGGGGTCATGGTCAGGATGGACTGTCCTGAGTGACACCATGGGAGGTCATGGTCAGGATGGACTGTCCCGAGTGACACCATGGGGGGTCATGGTCAGGATGGACTGTCGAGTGACACCATAGGGGGTCATGGTCAGGATGGACTGTCCCGGGTGACACCATGGGGGGGGTCATGGTCAGGATGGACTGTCCCAGTTTTAGGCCTCAGAAAGTTGGTAGCTTTACCCATAAGTCTCTGGCAAGAGCCTCTTTGTTTAATCCTGACTCCTGATTGATTATTGGCTGCTAAAATGGTGGCTGCAGGCAGTTTCTAAAGCAGTCTATTTTAGTGTCCACTCCCATACAGTTCTGGTACAGCCAGGAACAATATTATTTTAATTTAGTTTCCACATTGGCACATAGCCCTGACAGTTCTCTCTCTACTGAGTCCACTTTCAATAAAATAAGCAATTCTTCCGGGGAGTCGCAGCTCCCATAACACATTGCCCCTAGACACATAGCAAAACTAATGAATATTCATTAGGGCTTCCTGACATGCCCTTTGCCCCGGTGCCCTGGAGGCAGCGCTTTAGGCGGCTGCCGTTTTGTTTATATAAAAAAAAAATATTTACCGCCGCCCTGGTTGTTTGTGTCCCTGGTGCCTATTTCAAACCTAGTCTGGGCACCGGGAACTACTGGAGTCACATACTTTTGTTTTAGACCACAACGGCAGTCGGATGTACAGTGCATCCTTGACAAATGTGCATGCAGCAGCTCTGGGAACATGCTGCCTGCTCGCGGATGGTTTTTGTGAGCCCCACAGGGCTCAATTAAACAGAGGGACAATGAGGGAATGGCAAAGTGCGTGGAGGCGGGCGGACACCGAGAAGCAGCAAGAGAACACCCGAGGTGCTTTTAAGGTAAGCCCCGAAATTGGGGACACAGAGAAAAAAGGACTATATTGCAATATGGAACTATGAATGCCGGTACAGCAGTGCCAAGATGACACATTTGTCCCTATCAGTCAGTCCTGTCACCCTTACCCACGACAGCCTTTCTCCAAACTTCATTTTGCCACCTTTCCTGCCAGATGTAAAGTGCTAGTATGCAGCCACAATACTTGACAACCTGCCAAAAAGAATGAGAGCACAGAGATGTTCGACAGCAGCCTAGATGACACCCACCTTCCTCCCATTTGCTCATGCAAACACACCTCCTTCAGCTAATCTTCCAGCAGGAATGTGTGCATAATCATACAATCACTTATCACGCCCTCTCATGTTCAAGAACGCAGACTGTTGAGAGAACAAATGCATGCTCATGGATTGACAGGCTGCCCAGAAAATCCTAAATTTAGACATCTCTACACATCGAGGGTCACTTAAGTAACCTCCACTCCAGCAAGGTGCAAGGCAATTTCATGCCAAATGTGCCTGTCGCCCATGAGGAAAGTTTCATGGTTTTGAGAGAACAACATGTACAGACACTCAAAGTAGTAGAATTTGATTTTGGACCCTTGACAGGAGAAGGTGGCTGCCTGAGTATTAGACTACAGCCAAGTTGTAGGGGTTAGTACTTCCTATAGACACCAATGCAAATCTAAATGGGGGCATTATGATGTTGTTACCTAAGTAACATATCTCCTACATGCCAAAAGAAATCGAGGGGGGGGGGATTATCACAACTCCCACACAGTCTCAGTGTAAATTAGGGATGTATGAAATTGACTATGGTTCCAGCAAGGGAGGGGAAAATGAAAACAGCAGTCTATATACAAACTTTATACATGTGTGTGCCTCTTTTCAGGAAGATAAAAGAGATACCTCACTGACCACATGTGAGATATCACATTTTATCTTCACAGTTGGGTATGTCACAATGGATATCTTGGCCAGCTGGGTATGTCACAAAAGGTTTGGAATTCATTTAGAATGTTCAGCCTCAGTAACAGAACTAACCGTATTCAAATGCAAATAACTTTAAAACAAAAAATGATAGCATTGTACTGTGAGCATGAAAGCTGTTCAGCACAAAAATATCTACAAAATGAGTTTTTCATTTATAGCTACCTTATATATTTTTTATAATTAACAAACAGCAGAAAATGTATTTTCTTTTCACTTTTTCAACAAATAAATGTGAATAACTTTAAAACGAAAACTGATAGCATGGTACTGTGGGCACAAAATTTGTTCAGCACAAAAAGATCTACAAAATGAGTGGTGTTTCGTTTACAGATACTGTTTAGTTTTTTTTATAGTTAGCAAAAAAAAGTCCAAAATACAATTGTTTTCACTTTTTGCAACAAATGCAAATAACTTTATAACTGAAAAAAGAGAGACCCACAATTGTTGTATAAATCAAATATGACATGGATGGCAGTGAGATAACAGAAATATCTCCACTCGGTGTCATTGAATTCTAGATATCCCACTCGTGGGATATCAAGAGTTCAATGGCAGCTTGTAGAGATATTTCTGCTATCTCACTCTCACCCATGTCATATCCCATATATATATACATAGCGGTTGCATGGAATGGAGGAGTTCCCACTCATGCAGACATTCACAAACCACAGTTTCAGAACTGACCTTTGCTCCCTTCCAGTGCTACTGTAGTGTTGGATTCTAGGAGGCCTCCATCAGCCTGGGCTAAGTTTAATACACCAGTTCAGAATTACAGAGCAGTTCTTGTTAGCCTTGTTCATTGTTTTTTCATGTTGTTGGTTGTTTAGCTGGTTAATGCATATAGTTTGTTATGGTCAAAGATGCTAAAGATTATGATTCTGCTCACTAATTTGGAATGTCCATCTCGTAGCAGATTCTGCTGGTCAAAATCCTATCAGAGCCTCAGCCCAATCGAACACAAAACAAACCCTACTAGAGCTTGTATAAGCCCAACACCACTTGCGGGTATAATAAAGACAGGCTTATATACACCAGTGCCTTTAAACATGACCAAGGACTTCTACAATCTGACCACATGGAATGTCAAGGGGCACAAACTAAAAAGAAAAGGCACCAGATACAAAGACACCTAAAAATTCTAAGTACTTGCAGACACCTGCAAATCTGGGGTCTTCCTGAAGGCAAAGAGGTAGAGAGTGCCCTGAAGTTCTACACCTTGGAGGTGGAGGAGAGACAGTGAGCTCCCATCCCATTAGCGTCTGCGGCCTGTGGTGATGGAGATCTGATGATCCGGGAGCAAACGGAATCCTTCCAGAGATTGCTCTCTTGAGACCACCAGGTGAGACCTTCAAGGGGCTCCGGCTACCTGATGGGATAAGACTGGGGTGAGGGGTCGGGGACCACTGAGTGAGAGCATCCATTGGGTTTCTCATGTGCAGTCGGGCCAGGGGACAGTGGAAGACCGAGACGCTATGAGACTCAACATGCTGCATCGAGAGCTGTAACCCATTGTTCTCCCTGATGTAACGGGCCATTCGGTTGGATGTCGAGTCTCTCTGTCCTCCGAAGGGAAAGCCCTCTACTGAAGAGGTGTCTAGAAGCCAACCCATGAAAAGGAGCCTCTGGGAGGGGTTGCAGTTGATTTTTCAAATTTCAATAGAACTCCATGGACATTGAGAAGGCAGTCATTGCCACGGCTTCCAAGTCCATAGACGGAAGGGGCTTGCTAGAAGCCAATCGTCCAGGTAGGGAAACACTGAGTCCCGACTTTCCCGAGATGCCGCCACGAACTGCACAACACTTTTGTAAAAACCGCGGCGCCGGTGGATAGCCCAAAGGGCAGACTCTGAACTTGATAATGCTGACCCAAAGCTACAAACCTGAGGAACTTGTGTGGGTCGGTGGACGGGATATGCTGGTAAGCATCCTGCATATCCAGAGAGGGCAGCCAGTCGTTGTTGATGCAGCAAGGGCAATAGGGTACCTAGGGAAATCATCTTGAATTTCTCCCTGGGGA
The DNA here is from genome assembly GCA_016271365.2 of Neoceratodus forsteri. Lineage (NCBI taxonomy): Eukaryota > Metazoa > Chordata > Ceratodontiformes > Ceratodontidae > Neoceratodus > Neoceratodus forsteri. Next base: position 1,085,056,838 of record CM057458.1, read on the forward strand.
GGAATCTGTTTAACTTTCTGAGGTCTAGAATGGGGCGATCCCCTAGATTTCTTTGGAACCAGAAAGCAATGGGAGTAGAACCTCTGTGTTTCGTAGATGCGGGGCACCAGTTCTATTGCCCTGTTGTTCAGAAGGGCCCTGGATCTCCGGCGGTGAGGAGGTCTGACTGAGAGGTCGACAACCTGGGTTGTCGCCTGGGGAGGACAATTTGGGGGTTTGCAAGAAATTGAGAGAATAACCTCGGCGAATTATCCGAAGGACCTATTTGTCCGTTATGGACTTCCACTGGTTGTAGAAGTAATATCAGATTAATTTCTCCCATCGAGAAAGTTCCACCTCGGCAGAGTGGATGGAACTTGGGCCAACGACGATAAGGTAGCGCTTGGGAGCTTTAGGCCCCTGCGCTTGCCGCGCTCTTCTTTGAGGTTGGGCAGGTTGGCTTTTATGGAAGCTTCCCTTGCCTCTGCCTCGAAGGACTGATTACTATGAAACTGACGCTCGTTCACATGCCCCCAGAGGGGCAGGCGGAGGTCTGGCCAACTTAATGGCTGATCTAGTTTCTGAGTGGCCTCTAAGGCTTGCTCCACCTGAGGGCCAAAAGAAAGGAGCTATCAAAAGGCGAGCCATCACCTGCTGCTGAGCATCATTCGTGAAGCTGTATAGTACTGAGCCAGGAATGGTCTAGTACAAATCTCGCTGCTGCTGAGCGAGAAGCAGTGTCGAAGCGTCCATGGTGGCGGCTGGACCTGTTGGTTATTGACCAATCATTTATTAACGGCTCAGAAGAAGCTCTGACTTGAATCCTAATCTGGAAGAGTCAACTCATTCTTTCATAGAGTGCCACAGGATATACTCATACTGGAGAAAATAGCTTTGATAACTGGCAATACGATACTTAGAGGGAGGCAAAGGACTCTCTTGTAATTTAATGTATCAATCTTACGAGACTTTGTTAATAGGTCGAGCTGTAGTAGTTTGAGGAAGAACGACCTTTGTCATTCTCTGCCAGGACTACAATAGGGATCCGCAGAGGCTTGGGATGCCAAATAGGGACGTATCCTTGGGAGCTGAATACTTCTTTATCAATGGATTTGTAGCCACTGAGGGAATAAGAGCAGGATTATTCCATACCATTTTGAGACAGCGGCCTCGAAGGAAGGCTGGATCGGAGGAGTCAAATCCGTAGGGATTCTCGGCTATGAAGATACTGGAGTCTTAATATCTTCCCAGGATCGACAATTCGTAGTCTGAGAGAAAGAGGGATCCCAGGTTCTTCAACAGAGACTTAAAGGACAGGTCCTCACCACAGGCTTCCAGCAAAGAAAGATCCTGTTTCTCCACTTCATCACCCAACCGAGTGGTCTGGGTCAGGGCTCAACATCATCTCCTCGATGGTCCAGAAAGGACTGTTTGGACAGGAAAGGAGTGAAATTAGGAGAGGAGGAAATAGCAGAAAACAAGGAGAGTCCCTGGCATGCCTACCAGACGGCAAAACGGGCTGAAGACGGCATCGAGGGGAGGCGCGACGGGCGCTGAAGAGGCACGCTGCTCCCGCCAGCGCTTCTTCGGGCGGCGCCAAGGACGACATCGCGTTTCGGCGTGGCTTTACGGCGCCTGGACGCCGCTGACAGCCGCGAACGCGCTTACCTTATCCAACGGCACCACCGGGCGCGCTACGGCATTACCGCCGGTGCCGCGGACGGGCGCCAAGAAGACTTGTACGCGGCACCGGAAAACGCGCCGACAAGCCAACAGACCCTGCAGAAGGCGCTGGAAAGCCTCCAGGAACCTGGAAAGCTAGAGAAGGAAAACCAGGAGATATGGGCATCGGTGGAGGCCCCTGCGCGCGCAGCCATGTGAGGGGAAACATCTAGCCACGGAGTCGCTGGCACAAGAAGGCGCCACGCGACTAGGAAGGTCCAACCGCTCTACCTGATCGCCGAGGCCTCGAGGCAACCGAGCCAGGCAGAAGAACCAACCTCCAGCCCACTGCTCCATAAGAGCGCCCACTGATGAAACTGCTCATCTGGAGTCCTACCTATAGGCGGGGAGGGACTCCGATGTCGAGGAGACGATTACGGAGTTGGCGACTCGAAGAAGGAGACCGCAACTAGCTACCATAACCGAGCCGCCGACCAGAGACATACGAGGGAGACCTCGAAGTGATACCTTCTTTTGACCTGTGGGCCAAGAAGAGCTCTGAGGCCGAACGGTGCCGAATGCGACTGTTTATTTTATGCCGTCGGGGACCGCCCATCCCGGCATCGGACTGACCGTTGTCGGAACCCGCTGAGGAGAAGGAGGCTGACGGATCCAGCCCGCTGACTGAACAGCTTTCATACACGAAGTCTCTACCGCCACCTGACCTGCTCATGGTCGCACTCGGCCCAGTAGGCCGAGACTTCTTCAAGTAAAATTTAATATTAGAAAAATTTAACGAAAATAGAATAAAATTAGCGATACTACTTATCGAGATAAGTTACAAAAAACAAACTGAAAACTATGCGCTGGTTTGAAGTTTGACTCTCTTTCGAAGCGGCGGCGTCGTCACTGAAGCGCACTCGAGCGGTAGGAAAAAAGGAACTGAAAGCGGTTGGAGGGTCGTCGCCGAGATGGTCTTACAGCCGAGCTCGCTCGCTGCACCGCACTTCAGCGGGCGCGTCTCACACCCTCCAGCAAAGTTTGCTCCCCGATGGTCTTAGTGCCTCCGGCGCCAATCCCACTAGTGTGAATGAGTGGTGGAGACTTATGTCCAGGAAGATCTCTGATACATTTTGTGAGAAACAGGATGTCTCTTAACAAGCTCAGGATGCAGACGTTAACTGCCAGGAAAAGACATTATATATAGAGAGAGCAATTTTTTTTGTTGGAGAGAGGGACAGAGACTGAAATTTAGAATTAGAGATACCCTTAGATGAAGGACTTTGTTTTCTTCATTTGTACTGCATTTATAAATAGCTATCCTGAACAATGTTTATTTTTTATTTTACTGTTATTGATAATAATAAAACGCAACCTGAGAAGTTTACAACTGTTCCAGGTTTTCCTATCCTTCCTGACCTGTGCCTTGATGACACAGAGATAGAAGAAACTTCCTCTAATGGGAGGGGGGGTCAAGACTGTGTGTATGACTATCCTGCCCCATCTAAATTTCTTGTTCTCAGCCTTATCTGTCCCAATGCCATCCTCCACATGGAAACAGTTAGACAAAGTTCACTCTTCACCTGTCTGGGGAGGGGGAAGGTCACGGATAAAATGGCCAGTTTTAACAACTCCTAAAGACAAAGTTAGGTTTGGGCTCCCTGACATCAGAATATTTTACTGGGCAACACAACTCCAGAGCTCTGTCAAGTCAAGTCAATTTTATTTTTAAAAAGCACTTTTCAGGACACCAAAGTGCTTGTACATAAACAGTAAAAAAAATCATCAATATCTAATCATCAAAAACAGCAATAATAACAGGGCAGCAAAATTTAACAAGCATCAGGAAACGGTAGACTAAATAAATATGTTTTCAGCACAGATTCAAAAGCCTCAGTGGTCAGGCACTCTCTAACCTGACGAGGTAGAGAGTTCCACAGGGTTGGGGCCACAAATGCAAATGCGCTGGCCCCCAAGGTCTTTAAACGGACTCTGAGAACCTCTAGCAATCCCTCGTTGGTGGAATGGAGCGGACGGAGGGGGCGGTAGGGATGAAGCAGATCTTGCAAATAGCATGATCCCTGTCCATATAGTCTTGTAGGTAAGCAAACCAACCCCAAAGGTAATCCTCCACTGCACTGGCAGCCAGTGCAGTTCGTGAAGCACAGGGAGACATGGCTATATCTAAATAAACCAGTCAAACAACCTGGTAAAGGCAGGAGTAACATAAAATGCCCCTGGGGGTGAATATGGAACAAATGGGCCTGCAAAAAGCTCAAGCTGGCAGAAATTCCATTTGTGGCACGGGATCCCCTGATGACTGCACAAACTGATAATCCCTGGGCAAAGTGAACAGTACAAATGTGGGGCCAAATATGTTGCATGTGGAGCCTGAACAAAGATATTAATAGGCTGACACCACTCAAGGCATGCACAGAACTTCACACCTATGTCTCTCAACCTAGGGTTTCACAGATAGTAAAGAGGCAGTCTGGTGGAACTAGGTCAGCTGCTGGAGGACACCAGGGTTAAACCCTTTCAGCAACTCTGTGCTGAATTGAGCCCTAAGTGGACAGTACCAATTCAGATGTTTCCAATTGCAGCAGTACCTGACCACAGAATTAAAATTCACCTTAATTCTTGATCTTCCAGAATATCTTCACCATTCAGTTACAATGATGGGTCTAAGTGGAGGCATTAGGACCCCGTGGAAGCAAAGTCTTTTGCAGCATGAGAGGGGACCAATGTCAGTGCTGGCACTGCCAGCAACGCACATGTAGTGACACTGCGCATGTGGTCTGGCCAGTAACCGATGCTGGCCCCCCCTTTCCTCAGTTCTGTTCACCAGGACAGAAAACAAGTGGGAGAGAGAAAATAAAAAAGAGAAAGGGCTACAGACTCCTAGCCTAAAGGGATAAGAAAAGGATATAGGATATAAAAATAATAAACAGAACAAAACCCGACTACCAACTTACTAGAAATAAGGGATGTACTTAAGGGTGGCACAAGGGTAGCAGGTGTAAATGTCAGAGCCTATCTCAGCTACCTGGACAGGAAGGTGGAGAGGAAAAAGGGGCAGCAGCCCTGGCAAATAACTTTGTCTGGTACAAGAGGCCCAGGGGACCTCAGTGTAGTCAAGAGGGTAGGATGCCAACTTAATTTCTTGTGCTCTCTAAGAATTTAGTGGAGAAAAATTCCCAACAGCTTTAACTGGACACAGTACAGAAGCACAAGAAGCTATCTTTTTGTCACACCAAGGAAAGCAGAAATAAGTACTGAACATTTAAAAGTGACAAATGAATCTCTGGAGCAAGGTGTGGGATATGTACCCAGCACACAGACTGAGAGAGCAGCACAAAAAAAAAATACACCTGCCTCCTCCCTACAGTACAGGAAGTTTTGAGCTGCACCTTACTGAAAGGGCTAGAGACTGCCCATGGCAGAGGCTGAGAAGCACAGACAATATAAAAGGTTATAACTGCAGCCACAAGAGATATCCCCAACAGGGTGAGAAGGAGAACTCCAGAGAAAACACACCCAAGCAAAAACATATTTGTGGTGTGTTTTTTTTTTTGCTAGGAAGAGGGCAAGCAGGCCCACTTCCAAATGTTTTTTCTTTTTTGAAGGGTATTCTACCCCAAGGGAAAGAGCCCACACCAAGAAGGTATTATGAAAAGGAGAGCTAGACCTTGAGACAGATGAGAGCTCTGGGAAAGTGGAAAGAAATGCCAGTGTGCAAGTACAACAGGGTGAGCTGCTCATTGGCCCTAGCTCTTACCTAAGCGGGGCATGGTGGGCAGGTGTGTGACTTGAATGGTGAACATATCCTGGAAGATCAAGAATTATGCATTGTCATTTTCATATCTTCCAAAATCAATCTTCACCATTCTGTCACACTGATGGGTGGAGGAGGAGATGGCTCACCCTAATAGAAAAAATTATCCCTCAGCCCTCTGGTGAGTGATAACCACTGGGAGTCAGTGGCAGGACTCCTCACAGGTCCAGCGGGACCCGAGACTGGTCAGTGGTAGGCAGAGGCTCCCGAAACCCAGGAGCAAGAGGGCACCCAGCAATTCATGTCTGCCCTGGCGGGCAAAAAAGTGAGTCTCCTGGAACAGTGAGTTAAGCACCCTTCACCAAGCCAGAGGTGCCAACCAGGAAAAATGAAGCAATGTCATCCGCCAAATGAAGACTGCTGTTCCTACCAGCTTAGATGCTACCTAACTGGCATCATACCAAAGCCCACAACCTTTCTCCCCCAAGCATCAATCTCTGCAAAGTTGGGATTGAGGGGAGCGGTCATGCCGAGGATGCTTAGGCCCACAGGAGGTCTGCAACACAAAAATCCCTGAGGTGGGGTGAGGGATATCTTGTGCAGACCCCATAGAAGCAAAACATCTGTACTCTAGAATCCTGGGGGCTGGAGAAGGTGTATGAGGACGGAGCCAGACATTCCTGGATGCTTCTGAAAAACATCAGTGAGAGATGACAAAGGAGTCATCTGAAACCCCCAAGGAATCTCTGCATCAGGGTGGCAGTATTATGCACCTGTGAAAGACTCTACATTCAGCTCCTGCAACATCTCCATCAAGAACTACTTGTACACAGAGTACTCAGCAGCTCAGTGCATGTGAACTGAAAATCCTTTTCTCCAGGATAGAAGTAGGAGAGGAAGAGCTGGATTCAGAAAATGGTGGTGCCAAGGCCAAAGGAATGAACTGAGGTTGGTCGGACTTAACATGGGACTGATGGAAAACATCAGACATTGATCAGAATTATTGCCAGGTTACAGGCCCAAGAGGACGCACAATACCTGGTAAAGCAGGAGAGGGGAAGAGGAGGAGGAGGGTTGTGGATGAACAGGCCAGGTCCTCCAGCAGGGTTGGGAGAGTGCTTAGGGGACCTCTCCCAGGAGAAAGACCTGGCACACTCACCCATGTGGAACCAATTTCTGAAAACTGATCCAGGTGCTGCCCTTGGCAGGATACCCACAGGTGGGAAGAACAGAACCATACAGTTCCTACTGGGCGGCCGCGATCCCAACCAGTGACAGAGCCAGCTGGCTCTGGGGAGAAATGAGGTACCAGACTCACGGTGGAGCCGCAGCCAAGACTCGAGCTGGAACCCCAGCCAGTGCTGCCACCCCAGCACCAGTCACAGAGTCAGCCGCAGGCCCAGTACCCCACTTTATTCCTTAACCAGGGCTGGCGCTTCCCCGTGGGACAAACACAATGTCCAGACCAAAACACCAGGAGTGGCATCGGAACTGGAACCAGAACTGGCACAACAAACTGCACTAGGAGCTGACCCAGCACCAGAACCCATCGCGGTGGCATGGGTGGTACCAGAATGGGTCCCGACGCCACCTCTGGTACCAGGCCTAACAGCAATCCCAGGAGAGACACCAGGTCTGCTGTCAAGCTCCAAACTGGGCCCAGGGTGGCTTCCCTCATCACCAGCTCCATCTCCAAGCCAAAGGCTGGCGCCGTTACCCTCCTCTAAGCTGCAACAGCGCAGGGAGACAAATGTTCCACCTCAGATTCAGGGACAAGTTCAGCTCTAGGACCCACACCTCTTCTGGCACTGTGAGCAGTGCCAGAAGGGGGCCCAGTCTTGCTACTGGCACTGCCCCATTCACTGGTACCAGCCTTAGTATCAAGAGCAGGGGTGGCACCAGGCCATGACACTGAGGTGCCCACCAGTGCTGACCGAACGTATAGCTTCGGCCTCACCAGCAGAGGCATCTGATGCCCCAAAGGGCCGATGGACTGGGGGGTACTCAACCAGCCCACCAAAGGAGACTGACTGTTGAACAGATCCTCCCAAAGGACCTCCAACATCTCAGCAAGGCAAGTGCAAGAAGACCCTCGACTTCCACAGTACCAGAGGTACTGGGCAGTGGCTCAGGCGAAGAGCCCTGAGGCAGAATAGTGTAGCGGCTATGGGCACAGAGCTGCAAACCTGGAGACCTGGATCTGAATCCCATTAGCCCCCACTTGCATACCAAGTGACCCTGAGCAAGTCACTTGACTTCCTTGTGCTCCCAGGTTGCACCTAGAAACAAGCTCCATCTTAGTGTGCCTATCTTGGTTAAACAATTTCCCATTTCCCTTGGCATCCCTGGTGTGAGGCCTGCTTCCAAAGGTGGGGGGCGAATAATCCCACCTCAATGCACGGAGTTCGATGGTGTGGTGATCCACAGAGAAGCAGGCATCACACTGGCCCATATTGTGGTCAGCACCATTGCACATCCAACATTTAGCATGTTGATCCTTGACAGTGATAGGGCCCCTGCCGGAGCATCAACACACTGGAGTGCTGTCCTTATTCTTCTTCTTTTGCCCATTAGGACCCGACATGGCAATGGACAAAAACAATGAAAAACAGTAAAGATTCAACACCAAAATGAACAGAAGGAAACAGTACTGAGCAAAAAGACAGAGAAGGTTTGACACTGAATGGAGGCAGTGGGTGGAGACTGAAGGATCAAGAAAGAAAAACAGAAATATATCTATATCCATTTAAAAGATGGTTTGTGCTCCTGAATACCCCTGGGTCCCTAGTGCCAGTCTCGCAGTTTTCTAGCCTACACAGTGGACTGCTTTTGGTGGGATAGCCTCCCCCACCGGAGCCTCTGCCACACATAGCAAGTCACAGAGGTGGGAGACATCGAGAGACACAGGCCTGAACAGGGTATATCCTTCACAAGAAGGACATAGCCAGGGAGCAAAACCTCCATGAAAAAAATAAAAATGCAAGTATCTGGAATCCAGAAGTTATCATTTTACTAATCCACATGATATTGGAAACTGGTGCAAATATTGGAGACAGCCTGAGAAAAGCTATCTGAACATGCCGACTTGGGTGAAGAAGACTAACAGAAGTGGACCCAAAAGTGGGAGATGTGAGGTGGGGTAAGCCTTCTTTTGTGATCTGAATTGTGGCAAGCTTGTTGAGTGGTAGCCCCTCATTAACTGGATTTGCATGCTTTATGAACTTATTGAGACTTGAATGTTTTCTTGCTCCACTGGGTGACACAACAATATTTTCTCTTGGGGTTACAATGGCGGATGCTGTGTTGATTATTTTTGCTGCGCAGTGGTCAGAGGGGAACAACATTTTAGCTGTCATGGCAGTGTAATTCAATTTCAGATCTGCAGTGGAAATACTGAATCAATTTTTTTTTTTTTTGCAGTTAGTTCTTTTATTCCCTTGGGTACTGGGCAGCCCTCTTCAAGCCAGCCACCCAGCATCGTTACACTGACATCTCCAGAACTTACACTACCTGAGTGTTCCCCAGAGCTTAAACCACTCTCCCCAACAGGGCAGTGGGGTTCCCAATCCCCACAGCAGAAAGTACAGTTATGTAAGAACTTACCATAAATGAAATTACCGTACCTACTGTGATTCTTGATCTTCACCATTCATTACTGCTTGGGTTAAGCGGAGCGCACCGCTTCTGGAGTTTTTTTTTTGAGTCAGCTCACAGCGCCGCCCTCGAGCGCGATGTAGTGCGTCATGGTGCGCATATGCAGTGAGGCGCCATTAGGTGCCTGCAGACTCCTCCTCTATCTCAGTTCTGGTAGCTGGAGAGTGCAAAATAAAGGTAAGAAAAGAGGAAGTGAGGCAAAGAGAGCAGAGGGATAGAAAAAGGAAAGGATATAAACTGAAAAAGGAATAAGCCGGTAGAGAATAGACAGAGGAGAGAGAATTCCTACCCTAAGGGACCGCAGGGCCTCCTTTCCGGGGCAGCTCTAGGGGAGGAACAGAGAGAAGGAAAGGGAAAGGAGAAGAAGAAGAAGAATAAGAAAAAGAGGCATGTTGAGAGGGAGAACAGTGCCCATCGAGCATTGGTTGAGAGGCTTATAGGATCGAGACTAACAAGGGAGCAAGAATCCCAGTTGCTAGGACTGAGGGGAGGTTCAACCGAACCACCTGAACAGATTCGAATGATGGCAACATCTCTGAACTCTCAACATGCCAAGTCCCTACATCCTAGCTGAGGGCTCTTAGACTGCCTGGGCAGAACCTGTTCCGGGAAGAGCGCCCACCCAGGAAGGGGACTACGTCCCTTAGCACCTTGTTAAGTGCTAACACAGCAGTGTATGGGAAAGACTATGCCTTCACAAAGGCAGTTTGTATGAAAGATAAGAGTGGAACTCAATCAGACTCCCTAAGGCAAGGCAAGCAGGCGCTCAGAGCTGACAAATTCAATCAGCAGCTGGAAGAGCTCAAAATAATACCTGCCAGGGGATTCTAAATTTTAGCCGAGGCAGCGTCAGAACATGGCCTCTTAAGCTGGGAAACTGCATAACCTAAAGAAGGTATTTAGGAATCGCACCCTAAGGGCGGTCAGAAAGGAGTTCCCTCGAATTAGAGAAAGTACTGGCAAGTGCTCGTTCCTCTTTACCTTGAGGAAAAAGGGATCCATTCACTAAGAATGGAAAACAGAAAGATTTTTTTTTTTGGCATAAAGGCCAAGGGAAGGAAGAGGAACGAGATGGGAGGGGGAGACGCCACAGAAGAAGGCCACTGAGGGGAAGGTGGGTGGGTATCAGTAATGAATGGTGAAGATACAAGAGAAGATCAAGAATTACGGTAGGTACGTAATTTTCATATCTTCCCTTGTCAATCTTCACCATTCATTACTGCTTGGGTGAGTACCAAGCCCCCTCAAAAAGGGGGGTAGGACCCTGAGGGAACAAGACCCCCAGCCTCCTGCTGGTGAGAAACAGAAGGGGAAGACCCTGGGCTAATCCAGAGAAAAGCCTATGTGGGAGAAGAGCTAGGAGGTGCTCCCGAGGATGGGGAGACGGAGGAAGCCCCTGCAGAAGTCTCCTAGCTCTGGAGGAAAAAAAGACGGGTCCCCCGGAAGGCGGAGCGAATCACCCTACGCCGGGCCAGGGGTGACAACATTGATAGACGAAGCCATGCCGTCCGCCTAATGCAGATCGCTGTCCCCGCAAGCCTGGAAGCCACCTCATTGGCATCATAAGATGCCCTTGCTTGGTGTCTTGCCAGCTCCAGGCCTACAGCGGATAGGACAATAGCCGGTTTGCTCCATTATCAGGCATTGATGCTAAGAGCTGAGAGGCATCGACACAGATGCCTACTGTAGGCAGCATGGTGAGCCTGATGTGACGTAATCCAAGCATCGCCATGAGAGAAGAGAACACTCTTACGCCCACCAGTCGGGTGTAGGAATCCGAATCCGGTGAGCGGTCGATGCATGGTGAGGCGGGCGGAAGAGGTCTCTAGGTATAGCAGACCCGAGGGCCGGGTTGGGAAGGGCACCCAGAGTTCGAAGGGCACAATACCTTGTCTGACAGTCTGCGGGGCTGGAGAAGAGGCGACTGGCGACTGCCAGGAAACGGATAGATGCCTCCTGGAAGGATAGGCCAGGAAGGTACCACCAGGTGCTGGGCACTGAATTCTCCAAGGAATTCCAGCGTCTCCCGTTCGGTATTGTCCCAAGCCTAACATAGGAGATTTGAGATCACTCACTGCATCCTCGAAGAATCGCTGATATTCAGTGAAATCAGCATCGGAGGAGATATGAGCAGGGGTTCTTCTCCCTCAGAGGAGGAGCGAGGATGATGGAGTTCTCGAGTGTCTAGAAGATTCTTGCGGTGGGGAGTAGAAAGACCCACTCATGCATATACCTAACATTATGAGGGGAAGGCATGAGAACCTCTGAACTGCTCCCAGGATAACGGACCCGTGGGACAGACATTGGCCTGGAAGAGCGGGGGTAGCTGCAGAGGTACTGGAGATGGGCACCTACAAAGAGGCAACAGACCTCTGCTGGGGCTCTGAAATCCAGAGAGCGGGCCCAGGCTGGCTAGATTCGGACAACAGACCAGGTTGCAAATGGAACCCTGGGGATCTACGAAACCTGGAAGAGCCCAGGAGGATCCTCCTGTAGACCATGGATCCAGAAGAGGCAGTCCATAGTAGCACAGCGGAGGACCCGGGGCCCAAGAGAAGGCGGCCCTCGCGCTGACTCTAGCCACCACGAGGGTGGCTGGCAGCATTCGTGTGACTGTCCCCATGAGGCGCCCTCCTCCTCGGCTCAGCGTTCTTCCACCAGAAGTGCTGCAGCACCGGAAGGTAGCTATCACAGGCCCCAGGAGGAGAAACTCCCTCCGTCCCACCCGCCAGCCCCTCCCGGGACCAGGGGCCACCCCTAGCCGAGGCCCTCAGGAGGAGGCGGGGGCGGGGACAGCGGGAGGAGCCCGCTGTGCCGCCTAGCTCCACGTGCCACGAGGACCCCGACTCCGAAGAGTCAGGGTGCCAGATGGGTCCATGTCCGAGTCACCGACCTCCGAAGAGGAAGAGACCAGCTGAACCTCAATGCTGGCAACCTGGGGTCCCAAGAGAAAGCGGCGCCGGTGCCAGACTACCCTGGCCCACCTGCAACCGCTAGGCCTGGCCTCGGCTCCCTGCGGGTCAGTTAGGCTCACTGCGCCGCCCCCGCGCCAGAACCCAACCCGGGCGCCGCCGAGATCGCAAACCGCCTGGCGCCGGAAGGCCAGTACGGCGCCTGCCTCGATCACCGGGCGCCGCTATACGGGGTCCACCAGTGCCGGGCCCAGCAGGCGCGGGCCTCAACACTGGGGAGCCTGCACCTCCTGAGGAGGTGACTGCCGAGGCGGTGTCCCGTCGCGGCCCGGAAGGGACACCGCGTTCCTCGACACCGCAAGAAGCTTCCTCTTGACAGAGAAGGAGGAGGAAGCCTCCTCCTCCTCCACAGACCGTATAGGCCGGGAGGAGACCCTGAGGAAGGGCCTAGAGACCCTACCTGGGAATCCCTGGAGCGACGCCATCCCCCAAAGGTCGGCGGGGCCTTGCCGATCTTGAATGCGTGGACTTCGAGGACACGACAGTCCATGGAGAAACAGGCGTCGCACACGTCCATGTCGTGGTTGGGTCCCAGGCAACGGAGACAGACATCATGCCGGTCCGAGATGGAGAAATGCCGGCCAGAGGAGCACCGACGCATAGGGGCACGGCCCGCCTTCGACTTACGCTTTGCTCCCGAACCTGACATGATGCGAAGCTAAACAAGGCAAAAAAACAGCAATAAAGCACTCGGCGCCGTTGATAGAAAAATAAGAACGGTCTTACCGGTATACGGCGTTAGTGAGTCACTGAGGAAAAGCGAGAGTCTTGAAGGATTACGAGGAACGTTAAACTATTTCGCTACGGCGCGGCAGGTGCAGCCTCGGCAATGGAGAAACAGAACTGAGACAGAGGAGGTCTGTGGCACTAACGGCCACCCTCGCGCGTGCGCGAGCGTAGCGGTGACGCCACGTGGGGAGCCGACTCAAAAAATTTCCGTAGCGTGCCGTCCGCTTAACCTGCCAGTAATGAATGGTGACGATTGACAAGGGAAGATCAGTAGATCTTCGAGAGAGGCTCTTGCAGTAGGTATTCACCAGTAGGACTAAGCCACCAGGCGTCAGGACCCCATAAAAATCTTCTAGTTAGCAGTTTCTGGCAGGGACCGCTGACGGCGTTAGCTTCACGTCAGTATAGGGGTGGTCCCATGCCCACCTTCCAGTTCTCCGCGGAGGCCGACAGGGGCATGACAGGAGAAGAGGAGATGCCCATAAAGAAAGAAGAAGACTCAGGGAGCTGGAGGGAGGAAAGCAATACCAACTGCAAGAGCCCTCTCTCAAGATGTACTGTTACGGTAAGTTCTTATGTAACTGTACTATCTGACTTCGAGAGGGCTCTTGCAGTAGGTATTCACCAGTAGGACGGAATCCCAAGCAATACGGAACAAGTCTGAAACCAGGAAGGGAGAGAAAAAACATCCACATACAGAAAGGACTGGCAGATAATGGAACTCAAGAAAGGAGCCCCTGTAAGACCGCCCAAATTGAAACCTGCCCTGTGGTGAGAGGCAATGTCCAAGCTGTAATGCTTTGTAAAAGTATGTACAGATGTCCAGGTAGTGGCTGCACAAATTTCTGCAGCTGATACATTCCTGAAACAAGCAGCAGAGGCAGCCACACCTCTGCTGGAAGACCTTGACTTGACCGGAAGGGTTTACTGTACTTCTATAACAGAATGCGAAGGAAACAAAAGTTGGTTCATTTTCCTAAGGTCCTTGGTTCTGTTAGTATAGTATCACAAGATCCTATGAACGTCGAGAGCATGTAAAGATACTCTCCCTGGTTGGAATGCTCCAGGAAAAAGACCGGAAGCTCGATGGACTGGATCACGGTGAACTCAGCCACCACCTTAGGCAGAAATTTGGAGTTGGTAAACATGGCCACAAGGTCTCTGTGAAAAATCAAATTCGGGATTTTCGACATAAGAGCGTGGAGTTCAGAGATCCTCCAAGTTGAAGTAATGGCCACGAGAAAAAGGGTCTTCCAAGAGAGGAAGCACAAATCAGCATTGGCTGCAAGCTGGAAGGGGGGAAGCGTGGGCTTCTCCAGGATGAAACTGAGATCCCAAGGGAAGCAGGGTTATGGATGGGGCTTCAATGTGAGAACCTCTGAGGAAAGTCTTGGAGACCTCCAACTGAGCAACCGACTTGTCCCCACGGGAAGATGGTAGGTCAAATGGCCGCCAAAATGCACTTTTAGTGAAGAGTAGCTGAGATCCAAGTCATAAAGGTAACTTAGGTAATCCACGATCCTGGCCACCAAGCAGGAAAAGGGTTCCAAATCCTTGGACCCGCCCAAATGGAAAACCGCTTCCACTTCATGGCGTAAGTAGATCTGGCGGAAGGCTTTCTGGCCTCCGCCAGAATATCAGCAACCTGAGAAGAAACGCCAGAGCGAACGGCAGCTACATCTGTAGGAGCCAGGCAAGAAGATGGAGGAATTTGAGACCTGGATGAACTAGGGTTCCCTGATCCTGGGTCAGCAGGTCCTGGGACATCAGAAGAGGAACAGAAGGCTCTTCTGAGAACTGTTGCAGTAGAGAGAACCAAACTTGCCTCAGCCAGAAGGGAGCGATGAGAATCATACATGCCTCTTCTGCCCGTAGCTTGTTCAGAACTCTCAGGATCAAAGGTACTGGAGGGAAGGCATAAACTAATCTGTCCTTCCAACACAGAGACAGCGCATCCTGCCAGAAAACACCGCACCCTGGAGTGAGCGAGCAAACGGTGGGAAGCTTGGCATTGCTCAGGGAGGCAAACAGGTCTATCTGTGGCGTACCCCACTGAGCGAATACGTCATGTACCACCTCCTGCTTGATTTCCCACTCATGAGCTCTGGCCAGAGAGTGACTGAGAACATCTGCCAGAGTGTTTTGTACACAGCATGTGAACCACTGTCAGATGTAGGTTATGCTGCGATGCCCAATACCACACCCTCATTGCCTCCCAGCACAGGGGTAGGAACAAGTTACCCCTTGTCTGTTGAGGTACCAGACTACACACGTTGTCTGACTGTACCTGAAGATGGCTGTGAAGAATGGAGGGATGCAGGGCCTGAAGAGCATACAGGACCGCCTGTAGTTCAAGAACATTGATGTACAACTGCTTCTCGATGTGGGATCAGCTCCCTGGGTCTTGTGTGACTCAAGGTGGGCTCCCAGCTGGCCCAGGCGTCCATGGTCAGAGTCTGGGAGGTATGGGTGGAGAAGAAGGAACCCATGAGTTGAGGTTCTCGGAACCAACCACCATTGAAGATCCCTGGATCGTCGGGTCCGAGATGAGGACCTCGTGACATTGATGCGTCCTGGTTTGGTCCCACTGACCTCTGAGGGTTCACTGCAAGGCCCGTATATGAAGCCATGTCAGAGGACAGCAGGAATGGCAGCTGCCATAAGGTCTAGAAGGCAAAGGACCTTCTGAGCCGAGACCCATTTTAGAAATATCAGGAAATGAGCCTGAAGTTGCAGTCTCGATCCTGTCTGGGGGAAGGAAAGCCCTGCCCAGGGTAGTGTCCAACATTGCCCCAATGAACTGCAGCCATTGGCATGGGACCAAATGAGACTTGGCATGATTGATAGTGATGCCTAAACTGGAAAACATCTCCAGAGTGAGGTAGAGGGAATGCTGAAGATCCTCCCTGGAAGGGGCTGCTGTCAGCCAATCATCCAGGTAAGGAAATACTTGGACCCCCTGGTGTGCAGGAAGGCTGCCACTACTGCCAACCATTTGCAAACACTTGGGAAGCAGAGGACAGGCCAAAGGGAAGGGCCCTGAGTGGTAGTGCTCCCCTGGAAACAAAAAACTGAGGAACCTGCAGTGGAGGGAGTATAGGGATATGCAGGTAAGCATCCTGCATGTCCATGGCACATAGCCAGTCCCAAACTCACAAACATCAGCAGAAGAGCATTCTGAACCTCTTGTATTCCACATACAGACTGAGGGCTGAGATCCAGAATGGGCCTCAGATCGACAGTCTTCTTGGGCACTAGGTAAAATAGGAATAGCATTCTGCTCCCTGGTACAAAGGAGGGACAGGTTCCATCACTGCCTTCTGCAGAAGGGCATATTTCTTCTTCCTACCAGGTGAATGTGCAGTGGAGAATAAGAGGACAGGAGAGAGGTCTGTGTTTTTTTTTTTTTTTTGATTGAACTCTACTGAGTGTCCCTCTGACACCAGCTGGAGCACCAAGCGTCTGTTGTTATTCTCTCCCATTCTGGCAGATGGAAGAGAACCATCCCTCACCCGGCTCCTCTGGATAGCTGGCCAGAGGAAGGGGAGAGACAAAGGTCAAGGAAGCCATGGGCAGATTGGTGGCGGCAGCTCGAAGCCTTCGGACTTGGTCTGAGGGCTTTAGCCGTTGATAAAGCTCTCACGCTTGTTTGGGCATCGTGACTGTTTCTTCTTTTGATGATTTTGATGTCGAAAGGAATGCTTCTGTCCTTGGGAGGTTTGTACATAGAATGCACCAACCTCAAGGCTTGACCTTTATCTTAAAGGTCGGTGATAATATCTTTGACATCACCCCGAAAGGACCGACCCCGAAGGGGGCATCCTGAATGACTGTTTGCACTGCAGGTGCCAGACCAGAAATACAGAGCCAGGCATGACGGTGTAATCCAACAGCGATGCTGAACTCCTGCCAGCCGTGTCCACTGCATCATAGGTGGCCCGGAGCATATGCAGACCTAGCTGAGCAAACAAGGTCCCCAAGCTCTTGCTTGGTTGAAGAGTCTGGAAGAGAGTCCAATTTTGACTCACCCAGCTGAGAATGGACTTCTGGTAATCCCCAATAATTGAGGGCCCTAATGCCCAGGGTAGAAGAGGCAAAGACCTTCCTCCCGTGCTGGTCCAGAAGCTTAGATTCCCTATCAGGAATAGTAAAGCTCAGGTGCTTAGGACTGGCAGGTCTGTGTGGGCAGCAATGATAACAACAGAATCCACTTGGGTTGAAAGCCAAGGAAATCCTTGCCTTCAGGAGACTGACAGAGCCTGTCTGCCTTGTTGAGCGAGCAGAGCTAAAGAGGAAGGCTGTTTCCATATAGTCGTGACTAGATCTTCGTGAGGTTCGATCCAGGGTGGAATCAGGGTGGGGGAGGTTTTAGCCAAATCTAAGTGTTCAGCTAAGTTCTGCCATTGGGGATCCTGCTCACCGACTTCCAGTCATAGGCTGCCTGGATCTTCTTCAACAACTCCAGAAAGAAGGATCTTCGGAGGAGATTTAGGAGAGTCCTTCTGTTTGGGGGTCTCTGGAGTGTGAGGTTCTTCTTCTGGGTCTGAAGGTTTAAAATTGCTGTTGGACTCAGAGGACTCCTGAGAACTCATAGAAGTTACTGGAGGAAGAGAGTCTTACCGGCCTGGACACAACAAGAGGACAGGAAAACTCCCTGGGGCGACAGCCAGTAGACTGTTCTGGTCTGGTGTCCGGTAAGGGCGAGGGGCTCCACCGCAGAAGTCCGTGACCCGTGTTGGCGACATTTATCCAGCTCTTGATGCGAGCTGGGATTTGGCCTCAGCCCACCATGAGGACAAGACCACTTTCAAGTCCACCTGCAGATGTGGAAGACGACGACTGGGAAAGGGTAGTTTGGGAACCCATAAAATTGGTATCTGAAGCCTGGACGGTGGATAGCCTGGGCCAGGAAGTCCTGGCGCAGGGTAGCCCTGTGTTGGATTGCCCAAGGGACGGTCCTGATGGAGGCCCAGCCCGGGAGGGGGGGATGGGGCTGAAACGAGGCCTATAGAGGGTCTAGAAAATGGGCCCTACAAGCCTAGACAGAGGAGTCAAAGGTCAGTCGTCGGACAGTGGCAAGCCAGAAGGCGACGGAGGGGGGTCCGTTGTTGGATCTGGTGTCGGAGGCTCTGGCGTTTGGGTGAGTGGTGCCCCTGACAGCGGAAGCATTCTTTGGTCCTCATCTCCCACGGGGAAAGGAGGAACTGATTCCAAAGGAGGAGGTCAGAGATGGAGGAGCCTCCGACGGCAGCGACACAGATGGCAGCTGCGGCGCCCCAGACATCAGGTGTAATGTTAGGACTGGCCAGGGATCGCAGGCTGGGTGTCTGCTGGACGGGCAACTTATCAGCCTTGTCCAGGTGGAAACGGCAGAGCCGGAGCCCACTTATTGGACCCACTCACACTGCTAGGCGAGAGTAGAAGCCTCCATGCAGGAGTGGAGGCCTCTATTGCCCGGAGGCTCCCGCTGAGCCCGAGCACGAGCCCAATGAGGGGCCGATGCATGCTTGGACAGCACCAAAGTGGCATTCTGGGAAAGGTCCCCTGGAGGGGAAGATACCTGCAAGGCCGTGACTCCAGCTGGAGTTGGTGGGGCTGTGGATGAAGAGTTCCGGTCCCTATGCTTCTCCTTGTCCCGTTTCTTCTTGTGGTGACCCTTGGGAGAGGCTGACACCTGCCTAAATTTTTTCAATTCTTTCCCCACGGAGGCCATTTTTTTCTTCAGAATGTGGGCTTCCAGGGACTGCTGCTACTGCTGTTTATGGGTAGTCAAACTGAATTTCTGGCAGTGCTCGCACTCCTCCACGCGATGGTCCGGGCCCTAGACAGAAGAGGCACAGGGAATGGCTATCCTTATCTGGGAGTTGAGTTCCATGACATGCACTTATTTTCATGTGATTCAGACGGTGATGGGGATGATATACATAGTCATTGTTATAAGATGAATTAAGTGAAAAAATGTTGAAGAAGTTGAAATTAGAGTAATACTCATCCAAAATGGCGATGCTAGTAGCGTTGTTCTTCTGTGAGGTACTTGTCACAAGCTGACTGGGGAAAGAACTGGAAGGTGGGCGTGGGACCAGCCCTTTATACTGATGTAAGCTGATGCTGGTCAGGTGACATTAGAGGAGGTCCCCATCACAGACTGCTAGCTAGGAGATTTTTCGCGTGGTCCTGACGCTCTGGTGGCTTAGTTCTACTGGTGAATATCTACTGCAAGAGCCCTCTCGAAGTAAGATCAAATTCTGTTTTGCAGCAGTCCCTGATCATCAGATGCAGGGACTGCAGGTGGCTAAGCAGTCATCCTGCTGGCTGGGGAGTTTCCTTAATTTTCTTTCTCCCTCCCACTGGCTGGCGGCAGCTGCAGCCATGCAACGGCATCAAAGATGGCACCATGCATGCTTCTTGCATGGCGCATCAGACTCCTGCCTCTGCTGCTGCTCTCTTGTGGTCCCTGCACCCTATCCCCAGCAAATCACTAGAAGCCAGGCTAACAGCCAGGTTCCATGCCACCCCTTCCCAGAGGAGCAGAGCAGTCCACTGGATACAATCTTCTTCCCCTCTCAGCCGGAGTTTGCTCTCAAACTCGAGCTAGTTGGCGCCACAAGCGAAAGTACCACTGCTGCATTGACAGGGGCCGGCCTTGTTGTTCAAGTTTTATTTTGTAGGTTGTAAGGAAAGGAAAGGAAGGAAGGAAGAGGGAAATTGTTTAACCAGGAAAGGTACAATAAGCGAAGCTAGTTTCTAGGTGCAACCTGTGAGCACAAGGAAGTTAAGTGACTTCTTCAGGGTCACACAGTGCACGCAAGTGGAGGCTGTGGGATTCAAACCCAGGTCTCCAGGTTTGCAGTTCAGTGCCCTAAACCACTGTACTATACTGCCCCCAACACAAAACAAGCAAGAGGTTTGAACAATCATGTTTTGTTTTCTAAACGTTAGTTTTCAGAAAAAATTGGGTCAAGAAGAAAAGTTTCCTTGAACTGTATGATAGAGTCAGGGCACATGACAAAATTGTTTGGCTTGGTGGGGTAGATAAGTTTTATACTTCCATTAGTAATTCATGCCCCGCTCAGGTTTATCATGGCAGAAACCTTATGTCTATACCCATTGTGGGGTATACTACACAGATCTAGTGACCCTGGAGTTCAGGTACTGTGGGGTACAGGTACTTCTATTTGTTATTACAATAAAGATGTTTAAGGTCTGTTCCTTGATAGCAGACCGCTCCAATTTACGCTTTTAGGTAAAAATTAAACAGTATCTCATCTTGCTTCTAGTGATGTGACTAAAGTGTGGGCTGCCATGGAAACATAGAAAGGTGACGGCAGAAGGAGACCAAAGGTTCATCGTCTGCCATCGAGATATCCTGTATAGGAAAATACTGGATGTACTCCCACACTGCCTGTTATTGTACAGCACTGTATGATAGATTTAGTTATTCTGCTTTGCTGCAAACTCAAAAAACAAACAAAAACATACACCATCAGTTCAGTACCAGCAATGTAGTCTGGCCACAGACTAATATTCTTTTGATCAGTTAATTCAAACAAGTAAACAAAACTGTAGGCCTGCCAGGTATTGCTACTGTTTGCTACAACAACAACTCAAGTTCGAAAGTGAGCTTGAGTCATCAGGGTAGCCGACGGAAGAAAAAATTACTCACCTTAGTAATGTTGTTTCTTCTAATGGAGTCTTGCTATATTATAGACATTAGCAGTTTGTTCCAGCTCTAGAACTGCCCCAGAGTGAAATGGTTAAAACCATTCCAAAATAGAATTTTGGCATGAGAGCAGCTCTATCTGTGTCATTTCAAACTTGAACTGTCAGATCTTTAGCACCAACTCACTAAGGTCTGTGTGGAAGCTGTAAATACAGGTTACTCACCTGTAACAGGAGTTCTAGGAATGGTATATGTTGTTCATCCACACTCATTGGCAGTATCCTTGCCGCTTTAAATCTTGCGGAAGGTCTTCAAGCTTGCTCCTCCCACCCACCGGGTGGTATAACTCGGCTCCGCCCCATGGCGCCAGATCTGGCCGCTGGAAGCTCAGGTTGTCTTGTCCAGGCCGGGGAGGTCGGAGTGGAGTGGTGTGGATGAACAGCATATACCATTCCTGGAACTCACTATTACAGGTGGTAACCTGTATTTCTAGGGACATGGATATGTTAACCATCCACTACTGGCAGACTCCTAAAGCAGTTCTCCGGAGGGAGGGAAAAGACGCGACACCCCATATACTTACTTGGGAAAGAGAGACTGGAGAACCGAGGCCCCAAAGCCAGCATCCCGAGCGTGACTCAAGGTCGATGTGGTAGTGGGTAATGAAGGTTTGCTGACTTCAGGTAGCAGCCCTGCAGATTTCCTGGATAGGGACGTCCCTGGAAGCAGCCACCGTTGCAGCAGTATGGCGGGTAGAATGAGCTCTTATCCTCTGGGAGGCTCCATGCCCGCCAACTTATAGCAGAGATCTATGCAGGAGGTACCCACCTGCTTGTAAATCCGCTGGCTGCACTGGAGTCTGCCAGATCTGGCTTCAAGCGTGAGTGACAAACAGCTGGCGAACCTCTCCCCGAATTTCAGCCGTGCGCTCCTTATAATAAAGCGAGCGCCCTTCTAGGGTTCAGAGTATGGAGCCTATATTCGGCCTCCGAGGTGTGATTGGGGTAGAACACCGGCAGAGTCAAACACCTGGTTAAGGTGAAACTCCGACACCACCTTCGGAAGGAATTTCGGGTGGGGGCGCAGGACAACATTGTCCCTGTGGAAGACCAGGTAAGGAGACTCGATGGAAAGCGCCTGGAGCTCTCCATCCTTCTGGCTGACGTGATAGCCACCAAGAAGGCAGTCTTCCACGACAGGTGAGAGAGAGCACACCTGTGCATAGGTTAGAATAAGCTTGCCCATGAGCTTTGCCAGTACCAGCAGTAGATCCCACGGAGGTGGGGTTCCCGCACTGGAGGAAATGTGATCAAAGGCCTTTGAAAAAGCCAGACCACCTTCTCCTCTCTCGCCCACCGACTGCTTCCCGGCCCTTGCCAGTAGCAGAGATAGCTGCCAGGTGCACCTCAGGGTCGCCGACCCAAGCCCTTGACTAGAAAGGCACCAAATAGTCCAAGATGCTTGCCAAGGAACAGGAGTGAAGGGTCCAAGCCCTTGCCCTGACACCAAATGGAAAACCTTTTCCATTTGAAGGCATAGCATTTTCTGGTCGACTCCTTCACAGGACGCCTCAACTACATTGAGGACCTCGTCGGAAAGACCAAAGCCTGGAACTCTAGCAGCTCAGGAACCAGGCCGTCAGGTGCAGGGATTGAAGGTCCGGATGGAACACCTTCCCTGATTGACTGAGAGCAGGTCCAGGCGAGCGGAAACTTCTGTGAGTCCTGGAGGCTGAGACTGAGGAGATCACAGGTACCAGAACTGCGCCGAGGAGCCAGTCTGGGGCTATCAGAATCACCTGCTTGTCCCACCTCGCTGCAAGGGAAGCACCTTGTGGATCAAGGGAAATGGGGAAAGGCGTAAAAGAAAACCCGGGGTCATTGCCTCGAAAGGCATCCCCTGCATGAGAGCCCCTGCTGAGGGCGGGCATGAAACAGACTCAACCCGGCGTTCTCCATGAGGCAAACAGGTCCACCTGAGGTGTGCCCCAAAGGAGAACAGATGCTACTACCTCCGGCAGGAGAGACCACTCGTGGGATGCAGCCCCTATCGGCTCAGGGCATCGGCCAGGGTGTTGGAGGCTCCTGCCACGTGAATGGCTAGGAGATCCGCCTCCAGGCTGCTTACAGAGTGACCAAATGCGGAGGAGCTTCCTTGCATAGAAGCATGGGTGGCGTCCTCCTGGCGGGGTTAGATAATACATGGTCGTGGTATTGTCCGTCTGGACTCGGACCACTTGACCCCGGAGGAGCGGGCAAAAGTGAGGAGCTAGGCGGACCGGCTGGGCTCAACAGGTTGATGTGGCATCGGGACTCCCAGCGAGGACCAGAGGCCATGAGCCCCATTGTTCCCCCAGATGGGCACCCCAGCCCATCAGAGAGGCATCCGATGCGACAGAGACGTCGCTCGCAGACTGAGGCGGATGCCCTCCTGCAAATGATCTGGAATGGTCCACCACTGGAGAGCGTTCCACATCCCTGTGTCACATGACTAAGCTGGTCAAGGGATGCCTGGCGTTGTGACCACTGGCTGGCCAGTCCCCACTGAAGGGACGCATGTTCCCAGCGGACCCCAGCAGACCCACGCTGGTACAGGCCGCCATGAGACAGGAGGCGCAGGAAGTCCCGGGCAGGCGCGGTGCCCAACAGAAATGATCGGGCAAAGGAGGAAAGAACCTCGGCCCTATCACGCCGGGGCAGCTCTGGCTCGAGAGTCGAGGCTGCGCCCAGATAAAAATCACCTGTTCGGCTCGGAGTTCCGACTTGGCCTCGTTGATAAGGAGGCCCAGTTGAGAAGCAGACCTGGAGGGCCAGATCTCTGGACCACTCCGCCTCCTTCCTGGAGGGAGCTGCTATCAGCCAGTCGTCCAGGTAAGGGTACACCCGGACCCTCAGCGCCCATGAGAATGCTGCTCACCACTGCCATGCATTTGGTGAAGACCCTGGGAGCTGGAGACAAGCCGAAGGGCATGGCTTGAACTAGAGAGAGATCCTTCAACTCGGGAAGCGAAGGAATCTCTGGTGAAGACGGACGGATAGGGACGTGAAAAACGCGGCCCTGCAAGTCACAGAGAGCAGAACCACCACGGCGTTCCAAGGATGGTATTATCTGAGCCAGAGTGACCATCCTGAAGGTTCGAGACCTTAGGAACTTGTTTGGAGTCGTGTGGAATTAGAATGGGGGCGCCAGCCCCGTCCGTTCGGAACCAGGAAGTACCTGGACACAAGCCCTGGGTCTGAAGAGGGGTCCACACCTCTCTTACCACCTCCTTCTGGAGGAGGAGGCGATGTCGGCTCGACGAGCCGCCAGTGAACTGGGGATCGAAGCCCCCAGTGACGGCTCCTGGAAGGAGGTGGTGCCTGCTCGAATTCAGAGGCAGGCCTCTTCCCACCACCTCAAGACCCACCTGTCCGTGGTAACAGCGGACCAGGCGGAGCAGGTGCGGGCCGTCCCCAGAGGACCCAGGAGTAAGGTGGCGGGGATGGAAGCGACACCCCTCCAGCCCGTCACTGGGCAGGCTTGGAGGAGGGACCGGCCGAGGACCTCCTGGGCCCTTTCCTCCTGCCTCCTGTTAGAGGAAGCCGCGGCTTGGGTTTGGGATGCCAAGGCCGAGCCTGCTGGCCCCTGGCGTTGCTGGGCGGAGCGCGCCGAGGGCACAGAAGGGCGAAGGGGCTTAGGCTGTGGTTTGCGGCCTTTGTCCTTCTGAGGCGGAAGGGGCCGAGTCAAGGTGGCTGGACTTCTCGATCCTCTGCAGGTGACCTTCCACCCCCAGGGCGAAGAGGTCAGTCCCCAAAAGGGAACATCCGCCAACTTGTGCTGGGTATCCGAGTAAAGGTGGATATCCTCAGCCAAGCCCTTGACGCATAGCCACTCACGGCCGCCACCCGATCTAGCACATGAGTCCCTACATCCAAAGCAGTCTGGAGCTGCTGTTTGGCCACTGCCCTGCCCTGGTCCCAACCTGCTTAACACGTAGTCTGCAGATCGGCGGGAGAGATGAGGATGACCTCATCCAGGGAGCCCAACAGGACATGAGAAAATGTGCCATGAGGGCGGCGAACTGGCTAGCGAAGGCCGAGAGAGGGCATGGCGTAGACTTTTAAGCCCGACATGGTCCAATTTCTTGGACTCCTTGTCAGGAGGTTTGTCCACATCCCTGGCGTTGCGTGGCAGCAGCTGTCGGTAACCAACCCCTCAGCAGAGGGTGTTCGAAACCGGACAAAGGAACGGTGGGACCGCATACTTCCTAGCCATCCTGGCCGGGCGCAGGAGCAGGAAGCAGGCGCTGCCAAAGTTCCAGTGCTGGACCCACTATGGCCTCGGCCACGGAAAGCCTCCGTCGGAGAATCCCTGGTCCAGAATCTCCGTGAGGATACACTGGCCCGTTTGGAAGCAGGTTCGAGCTCCATCCGGTAGACTTCGAGATGAGCGAAGCAGTCCTAGGAAGGACTGACGGGCTATCGTCCGGTGGCTGACCTCCTGAAGACTCCAAGTCCAGTCGGCTTGGAAGAGGGAGAATCATCTTCGGACTCGGAAGGAGTCCTCGAAAACTACCTCTGGCCCTGAACCACCCTTCACCAGCCAGGTGGAAGGTGGGAGTGAGGGTAACTGACAGCCGATGGGAGTGGAAACCCCTTAGCCCGACCGAGAATCCTTGGTAGACCCCAGTGGTGGCTGTGGGAGGCGGAGGTTCCACACAGATCCAGTGGAGCAGCTGGTTTTGGCCGAACAACCGGCCTGGGTATAGGCTCCTCGGGCAGAGTCGGGGGTTGTGTCGGCCGTTCGGTGTTAGCCATAATGGCGGGAGGCGCGGGTCGGCTTGTTCGACCAGGAGGCTATTGCAAGGTCCTCGTCCGTCGGCGTAATTTCGCGAAGCCTCCCTCATCCGAGGAGGGGCGGGGAATGACGGCTGCAGCTTGCAGCAGTGCGAGACCCGAGACCGCCTGTAGCCAGTGGGAGCAGCTGGACAGCAGAGGTCGAGACCGGACCGAGTCGAGATTTCCGGGGTCGGTGCAAGGTGGCGGCCGGAACCGACCTCGCCAGCTGGAAAGGTCATCGAGGAGCTCGGGAGGCACAAGGCGAGCCCCAGGATCTCAACTCCTCCCAGGAACGGGAGGGAATCTCGGCTGCTAAAGACGACAGCCCGTCAATGGGTCGAGAAAAATCTCGACTTCATCAGTCAGTCTCGGTCCAGCTGACCTGGCGGGGACACAGTGAGCCAGTGGCCGGCCAGCAGTCGACCAAGCCGACGGCCCCGGCCGGGAAAGATCTTCCGATCCCAAGAGCGCCGACAGAGGACTTCAGTCCTTCTTTTGGACCGAGAAAAGGTCCAGCAGCGCAAGCCTTCTCACAGTGGAGAGGACAGACAAGCTCATAAAGGCCGTGTGGAAGAACCCAGAAGGCGGGATAAATGCGCGGCGAGAAGATAAGCCCGCGCGCCTCCTCTTGAGCCATCTCGAGCTGATCCACGACCCGCACGCCCACGAACACACCAACCAGGACTCCTTGGACTTCACGGAGGAAGCCTTCTCGGGGCCCAGTTGCCAGACATACGGTCTTCGAGGACGTAAACCGAGAAAGATGAGCCAGATCACGGCCCAAGGGCGTGCTCAAGGCTAACAGTAGACACACGTGGGTGGATCGTCGAGACATCTTCTGCCCGGGCATCCTCGAAATCAAGGTGAATGATCCGCCGTAGCCATGAGGAATCAAACTAAAGCCTTTTGCAAATATTATTTTAAACCACAAACGGAGAAATAGGAACCAGTCACAAACGCGGTGGAGAACCTGAGCTTCCAAGCAGTAGGAAGATCTAGCGTCATGAGGCGGGCAGAGTTATACCACGGGTGGGTGGGAGGCAAACAGGGCCTTCGGCAAGATTTAAGATACTGCCAATGGTGGATGAACAACATATCCATCCTAGAACCTCACTAGCAAATAGCTACCTAAATAATAACCATTGATGGTCAACACCCAAGACTCAAGTCAGGGGACCAGAAATACTAACACCATTTTAATATGAAAATGGAAATAAATATAATAAAATACACATACACCCCAGTCCCAAAGGGACAAAATGCTAACAGGACATAAGTAATGCCCACACTAAGTTACACCCCACCAAGTAGAGGTTCTGAGAGGGCAGGTTGGAGGAGGTCTATAATATAGAAGACTCCATTAGAGAAACAACATTACTAAGGTGGTAATTTTTCTTCAAACAACAGTCTTGCTACATTATAAACGATAACAAGAATACAGCAATACCTCCATGGAGAGGGCAGAACCTATAGGAATAGGCTCAGAACAGCTGTGGAGACATCTCTCCTAGCCTGGACATCAGGAATGTGCGAAGTAAAAATATTACCGTTTCAAAGTAACAGCCTGGCAAATCTCTAATAAAGGATATCTCTGGCAGCAGCTAGAGGCATACTGTACCTAGTAGAATGACCCCTCAAACCAGGGGGGTCTCACCCACTTTCTGATAACAAATTGGATACAGAGACAATCCACCTGGCTACCCTCTCTTAGTGGCAGGTTGCCTTTCCAATTTCACCATAGGTGGAAAAGTTGGAGATTCAACCTGTGACCTTTGGCATGCCTATAATAACCAAACTCTTAACATCCAGGCTGTGCAACCTCTCTCACCGAGAAGGTATCAGTGAAAAATACTGGAAGGAGATAGATTGATTAAGATGGAATCTAAAAACACATAGGCAAAAACTTCCTATTAGTCCTAAGGACTACCTTATCACCTGGAAAGAAATAAAGTCAGTCCCATGACAAGACTTGAACCACTTATCGCCTGGGATGATAGCCACAAAAAACAGTTTCAAATTAGATACTTAAGCCTGCAGAAGACAGAGGTCAAGGGATTACGTGTGGGCATGCAAATTGAGTCCCAAGCAGGGCGGTTCGAGGAGGATTGAGTATGGGTAATCCTTAAAAACTTGGAAAACACGGATGAGAGGAAAGGGATGACTTTCCTGCTGACACAAAAGCAGACACAGCTGCCAAATGAACTCTCAGGGACGTCTGAGACCAAATTAAGATGTACATATAATCTAACAAAATGGGCAATTCAGCAGATTCTAGGAAATGTACCCAGCACACAAATGGAAAACCACCATTTAGAACCAAAGTAGCCTAGTGGAAACTTTCCAGAGCCTTTAGGATCCAAGAACACCTGAGAGGTGTAAATCAGCAACTCTAACTCCTCAAGGCCGGACCAGGTTGAGTTGGTCCGGTACAAACCCTTCCTAGGCACAGTCAACAGATTATGATTCCTGGGGAGGCACGGGAAGATGGACTGTCAGGAACAGAAGGTGGTACCAGAACGCTGGCCCAATCCGGGGCAATCAAATCACCCTGCAGGCGGAATCTGATTTTAAACATTTGAATAGGAGAGGAAAAGAAATAGAAGACCTCCCAATCCAGAAGAGAAAGCGGAACTGGGCCCAGCACTGGGGCCTGCAACAGAACAGAGGAAGTTTGTGATTGTCTGGGGCTGCAAAAGATATCTGAGGATGCCCACCTGGCAAACTCCCAGCATACAGCATCAGGGACCATTCGGATGGCCTGGGAAATCCTACTGAGGGCATCCGCTGGGACATTGTCCTTCTGGAAGATGAACATGAGGAAGTATTCAGGGAATGGCCAGAACCACAACTTCATTGCCTCGCTGCTAGGCCGAGACAGTACCCCCCCGGTTGTTGATGTACCACATTGTGATGTTGTCTATTCGACACTACACCTTATGGTGGACAGATGCAGAAAAACGAAGGCTAAAAGACAGCTCTGAGTTCCAACAAACTGATGTGGGCAGAGATTCCTGGGACAAACTCCCTGAGTGGAAAATGACCATGGGCTCCCAACCACCAACTTGGAAAGGGTCTCTTCTCTAGGACAAAAGGTTCTCAAGTGAAACAGAAGTCTCTCATGAAATCTGGCTCCTGCACAACAGCATGGATGCAAGTGATACATACACATTGTAATACAGGAAGTAGATTTACAATGGGGCAATACCATTTAGAAATTATTTTGTCATCGTGATATCTGGAATACGTCCAGATTCCAAATCAGGAAGAGATTATTGATGGTGGTTATGACATAAGAGCCATAAGCAGAAACAAAGTGGTTCCCTGGCAATATATTGCTTGTCTGCCTCCTTGTTATTCTGGAAAATAAGCTTGTTTAGTTTATCTTTGGTATCATTAAAAGTTTAGTAATATCTCTCATATTGTATACTGTAAAACATTCTTCCTGACTAGTGTCATTCACACCCATGTTACAAAGAGGCTAAGATATTATTTTTCATGGCTTACTTGATTTTAATGTGTGACTTTTGATGGCAGCAATGTCTGCCCTGTTCCAGATGGACATATCCGGATTGAAGAGTGGAGATAGTGCCAGTGGGTGCCAGTAACATCGGCAGCATCTGCACGTTTCTTATGATGGAGGGTTCTTTTTACCTGTGGGGTTTGGTCTATGTCTAAAGAAACCTAAATGTTCAATAGTATGTATACCAGCTACAGGATCTTGAGTGCATGTTTGATAGGCTACTAGACTATCAAGTAACATAAGTGCTGAAAAACTAGAAGTGTTCGTTGTGTAACACATACCAAATTCTGCCAAGTTCCAATGTGTGAGGTTGAAAATGACAGGGACATGCATGTACTGTAAGTTATTAAAAAGGGTACCTGGAATAGAGATTGAAGTAAGGCTACTCAGTGGACCAGGTTCCTTTTGGGGACATTCAGTTAGATCTGCTTCAGTAGGAGGTAAAACAGACAAAAACATTGCAGCTGTAGCCAAATAGTTGTGTGTACAGACATCTTCTGTGGAGTCTTTGGGGAATCTCTCGCAAAAGACAGGGTCAATTAAAGCAGTAAGGTTAGAAACATAGAAACATAGATTTTGACAGCAGATAAGGACCGCTTGGCCCACCCAGTCTACCCATTTCCCTACCTACTGAATAAGCTGCAGATTCTAGTTAACCAACAGCCTACTTCCTGCAACCCCCAACTATAATTGCCTTGTGTCTGTCCCATGCATGTTTGAATTCCACTGTTTTAGACCAGTGACCTCCTCAGGAAGGCTGTTCCACGTATCCACCACTCTCCATGAAAAAAATTTCCTCACATTACCCTGAGGCCGTCCCCCTCTATCTTTAAATTGTCCCCTTGTTCTTACACATCTCTTTTTCTGAAGATGCTACCCTCCTGGACTTTGTTGAGTTCCCTTGAGAGTACTTGAACATTTCTATCATGTCCCCATGTCCCTCCTTTCATCAAAGAGTATACATATTAAGCTCTCAGTCTCTCTTCATATGGCTTCTGCTGCAGACCCTGCACCATTTTAGTTGCCCTCCTCTGGACTGCTTCCATTCTGTCTATGTCCTTGCGTAGATGGGTCTCCAAAACTGCACATGAGTACTCCAGATGGGGTCTCACCAACTGTCTTGTACAGAGGGATAAACCACTTCCCTTTTCTACTCTGTGATGCCCTTCCTATGCATCCCAGTATCCCCTGGCTCTCCTTACTGACTTTTCTACATTGCTTACCCACCTTTAGGTCATCTGATATGACTACACTGAGTCTCTTTCCATTTTTGTTGTTGTTAGTACCTCCCCTGCTATTGTGTACTCTTCTCCTGGGTTTTGTTTCCCCAGGTGCATTACTTTAAATTCTTTGTATTGAATCTAAGTTGCCACATGTCTGACCCATTCCTCCAACCTTGCCAAGTCCTTCTCATCTTTTCTAACCCCTTCTTGGTATCAACCCTGTTACAGATCTTTGTGTCATCTGCAAAAGGCATACCTTTCCCTCAAGACCTCTGCAATGTCACCTATAATGATGTTAAAGAGGACTGGACGCAGTACTGAGCCCTGAGGTACTCCACTAGTAACCCCTTCCTTTGGAATGTGTTCCATTCACTATTACCTTCTGTGTCCTGTTGTGCAGCCAGTTTGCTACCCAGGCTACCACCCTGGGACCCACTTCCAGGCTGGCTAACTTGATTATTAATCTTTTGTGCGGACTGTGTCAAATGCCTTGCTAAAGTCTAGGTAGGCCATATCCACAGCCCCTCCCTAATTCTATTACTTTGGTCACCCAGTCAGAAGAAATCAATTAGATTCGTCTGACATGACCTTCCTGCTGTAAGTCCATGTTGCTTTGGGTCCTGTGCCCTGGCCTCCAGGTACTCAACAATTCTTTCTTTTCAGTAGTGATCTAATCATTTTCCCTACCACTGAGGTCAAACTTACAGGTCTGTAGTTTCCCACTTCTGCCTTGCTCCCACTTTTGTGAAGGGGAATCACATCTGCCCTCCTCCAGTCCTCAGGTACCGCCCCATCCTGCCATGATCTGTTAAAAAGCGTGGTCAGTGGTGTCACTAGGTCCTCCCTTAGTTCTTTTAGGATTCTGGGGTGAATCCCATCAGGCCCCATTGCTTTGTCCACCTTGAGTTTGAGGAGTTCTTTCAGGACTCTTTCTTCTGTGAATGGACTGGTGTCAACCCCCTACCCAGAGTGCTTCTATTGTCTGGTTTAGGTAACTCCTCCTCATCTTCTTTTGTAGAATACTGAGCAAAGTATTCATTCAGTATCTCTGCCTTTTCACTGTCTCCCTCTGTCCACCTCCTCTCCTTTATTAATCTTCACTATCCCTCCCTTAACCTTTCTATGCTCCTAATGTACCTATGAAAGGTTTATCCCCTCTCTTAACTGAGTTGACTATTTTTTCTTGGCTTGGGCCTGCTACTGGTCTGACTACCTTCCCCACCTCTTTCTGCTTTAATTGATACAGTTCCC
Source organism: Neoceratodus forsteri (assembly GCA_016271365.2). Lineage (NCBI taxonomy): Eukaryota > Metazoa > Chordata > Ceratodontiformes > Ceratodontidae > Neoceratodus > Neoceratodus forsteri. Next base: position 1,085,088,080 of record CM057458.1, read on the forward strand.
TGTCATGCTTCTTCTGTGATTCCTTATACTTTTTGAATACAGCCTTTTTCTCCTTAACCTTCCCTGCCACCTCGTTTGAAAACCATAGTGGTTTTTTACTCCGCTTTGTTTTCTTTATTTGCTTCACACAAAGGCTTGTTGCCTCTATGATGGCAGTTTTGATTTTTCTCCATTGTTCTTCCACCCCTCCTTTTTGGTCATTTGCTAGTGCATTTTTCAGGTATTCACCCATTTTGCCAAAGTCAACTCTTCTAAAGTCCAGTGTCCTTGTTTTGTATGGCTTATCTCCATGGTTGTGCTCATTGTAGAAGCACACTGTGCAGTGATCACTTGTTCCCAGATGTCTACTGACTTCTAAATTTGTGATCCTCTCTCCATTTGAGAGTACCAGGTCTAATGTTGCTCCTCCCAGTGGGTTTCCAACACAAGCTGTCTAGGCCTGCAGTGCATAGAGAATGACCCTGCTCTTGGATGTGGCTGCAGTACCTGTTATCCAGTTAACATCTGGCATATTCAGGCCCCACTCAACAGTATGTCCCTTTTTAGCCATTTTGAGAATGTCCTCTATCATTTTGTTGTCCATTTCCTCCCTTGAGACAGGGGTCTGTATACAACCCTGTGCGGATTGTGATGCCATTCCCTGTCTCCAAGGTGACCCAGAGTGCCTCTTGTCTCCCCCTTTACTTTTTAGTTCTGTAGCTTTGATCCCTTCCCTTATGTATAGAGCTACTCCACCTCCTCTTTTACCTTCCCTGTCCCTTCTGTAGATTGTGTACCCTGGTATGTTGACATCCCAGTCATGGTTCTCGGTGTACCATGTTTCCATGACTGCCACAATATCCAACTGTTCATCTTCCATCAGGGCTACTAGCTCAGGAAGCTTGTTTCCCAGACTACAGGCATTGCTACTCATTGCCCTCCATTTAATGTTGGCTTTATCCTTTTTCCCCCATCCCTGCTCTTACTGTCCTTGTCTATTTTTCCATTTACCACTGTCCTGCCCTGTGTTGAGCTCTGTACCTCAGTGTTTACCTTACTACCTGCCATGTTTTGTGGGGAGGCTTGAAATTTCCTGCCTTTTATCAGCGCCTCCCCCCTTGGCTAGTTTAAAAGTTTGCCAAGGAAGCATTTAAACCTATCACCTAGGAGCTTGGTTCCCTTTGTGGACAGATGCAGGCCATCATGCCAGAATAGACCTTTATCTCTCCAGGTGGCCCCCCAGTCCCCAATGAAGCCAAAGCCCTGTGCTCTGCACCAGTTTTGCAACCATTCATTAAATTGCATGGTGTGCAGTACCCTAGCCTCACTCCTGCCATGGACTGGTAGCACCTCTGAGAAGGTTACCATGCTACATGTCTGGAGGCCCCTCCCCAACTCCACAAATTATTCTGCACTGCACTGATCCCATGCCTAGCTAGGTCATTTGTCCCAAGGTGGACTATGATATCTAGTTCCCTCTCCTGTGATGCCTCTTCTGCAATCCTGAGGTTCAGCTTCCTGTCCCTCCAAGCCATGGCACCAGGCAGGCACCTTACTTACTTCTCCTCTCCTTTCCCAGTTTTACCTCCTAGCAATGAGAGTCCCTATCAGAAGCTGTGTTCCTTCCCATGTGGTGTCCTCTTGCACCTTTTGTGGGTCTCCTTGTGGATGTTCTCAGCTTTCTTCTGGGTCTCAACTGAGGTGCCATCATAGGAACCTTGCTCTGCCAGAATGGCATGTGATTTGTGTAGAGGTACAACTAGGGGCTTACTTCTGGTCCACCACCCGCACCCTCCCAGAACCCACTGTGGTACAACTGCTCTTCATACTTGGCAACCTCTGAGGCAGTGGTTGTGGCAGTGGTGCTCTTCGGAAGGGGGAGGCCTCCTTAGTCCTTGCTAGTGCAACCTCCTCCCTCAGAGCTGGCAGTTGCCTGCAAATAGGACAGCAATGCAGTTTCCAGAATGTCTCCCGGAAAACTGCTGCCCCACAGCCAATGCATTGCACCACTCCCCACATGTCCCTCTCCCTTATAATATACTATATAAATATATATATATCTTTTTTATTATTATTTGTGGTGTGTACCTACCCTTTTTGCACTGTGCTGGGTTATTAAGGATATGACAGTTCTGCCCCAAGACCTGTTGAGGAAGTGATGTCAGAACTGTGGCTATAAAGGAAATTCCATGCCTGGGGGGTGTGGGGTAGGATGGGTGGGTAGTCCACAGCCACTGGTGACTATTAGAAACAATCAAATACACAACTGCTCCACCACCCTGGTGAGTATTGCCCTTTATAGTACTTCAACTAACACCACAATTTACTAGACCACATCTCCTGCACAAATCACTCTACTGAGTCCAGGGATAAAAATTAACTTCTGCTCCTCGTAACCCAGGACACTTAAATGTTGCAAAATATCCTTCAAATCCTAGGTCTCAACCCCAACAATCAAGCAAATTCAGTTGTATCTCACTCCCTCTGGTTATAAAATTACTACACTTTTAATGGAATCCTTCAATTCTCTGCTTAATGCCAATAAGGAAAAAAAAATGAAACTTTTTGTACAAAGCATAGCTTCCTTTCTTTACAAGTATTATGCCTCACCAGGTTTCCAGGTCCTAAATGGAGTTATAGTTTGTTCTTTGCAGTGTAGCAATGTTCTCAGCTTCCACAGACAAATCAAAGTCAGACTGACTGACTTCTAGCTGTGAAGGATGCCTAAGACAGCAGTGATGAAACCCCACCCAGAGCCAATTGATTGACTAGTGACACCTGTGATATAAGCAGGCCTTTAAATGTAGGCAGTCTGCTATGTCTGATTTCAATACACAAAATCTTTCAGTGAAACCAGGGATGAAAACTTAACTTCTCAGCCAGCAGGACACTTTTAAAATGTTGCAAAAATATCCTTCCAAATCCTAGGTCTCAACCCCAACAATCAAGCAAATTCAGTTGTATCTCACTCCCTCTGGTTATAAAATTACTACACTTTTAATGGAATTCTGCAATTCTTTGCTTAATGCCAATAAGGAAAAAAAATGAAACTTTTTGTAGAAAGCGTAGCTCCCTTTCTTTACAAGTATTATGCCTCACGAGGTTTCCAGGCCCTAAATGGAGTTATAGTTTGTTCTTTCCAGTGTGGCAAGGTTCTCAGCTTCCACAGACAAATCAAAGTCAGACTGTTATATAAACCAGAATGTCTATGATTAACTTGCGTGATGGACAGTATACCATTTGGGGCAATTTTGGTGTTGGTACAAACATGGAATGTTCCTTTGGATAGGCAGGCCACAGAGAGAGTTTGTCCATATAAATCTGTTTGCCATTCAATTTGAAGGGAAGATTTATCAGGGGCCACAATTGAAGCAGTGAGATAGGTGTCCCTGTCTTCTGGAACAGAGATCAATTTGTTTGGGATTATAATACTAACTTCTGGAATCATAGGAGGAGGAGGATGGTCTACATGTGGAATGAGGTGACCCACCATGCCTTGGATGCAGGGAAAAGCTCCTTAGATGAGGAGAAACAGTTGCAAGATAGCCATCTTGCAGAGGTTACCTGTAAGGAAAAAAAGGTCAGTCAGTGCAATTCCTCCCAATGGGGTTAGGAAAAGTAATTATACCTCATTTGTAAAGCTTTAGTTGGTTAGCATGCAACCATTTTCAGTAAGTTTCTTATTTTGCAGAAGTCTAACTTGATGGACTGTGGGACTGAGTTTGTTAACAATGGGGTAGGGTTCTTCTCACTTATTAGAGGGGAGAGTGTAGGGTGAGCAAATCTGAGTACCCTTACCTGATCTCTGACTTGCCAATCCACTTCTTGAGCATGCTTGTCAAACTGGAATTTGGACTGTTTCTGGGTCTTGCCCATACGGTGTGCAGCATACAGATGTGTTTTTACAATATCATCTTTGACTTTGGCCACACTGTCTGTGGTGGGAGTGTTCAGGTCAAACAACAGATGTTTGGGTAGTCATAGTTCTACCAGTCATTACTTAAAGGGTATCAGCTGGGTGGTGGTTGAAGAGTAGCAACAGGGAATTCCAATCCTTGGGATTGTCATCAATGATTTTGAAAGCATTTTCTTAATCCGTCCTGTTGGCTGTCTCTACCTGACCTGAAGACTGAGGGTGGTAAGGTATGTGGAACTTCTGGTGTACTTCTAAGTTCAAGTGCTTCTTGCACTAACTCACTTATAAAACTGGTTTCTTTAGCAGAGTCTACCTTCAGAGGTGGTCCCTACCTGGAGAAAATCTGTTCTACAGGACTTTTGCAGTTGTCTTGGCTGTACAATTCTTGGTGGGGAAGGCTTCAACCCATTTAGAGAACAGATCAGTAACCGTAAGTGTGTACTTGTTGTTTCTGCTTGTATTGGTCAAGGACCAATAAAGTCAATCTGTACTGGTATGCACGCGGCCAGAATGTCTTTGTGGTAAGAGTTTGGCATTTCTTTCAAGTTGGTATGGGGTTATTCTGAGCACAAATTAGACAGTTGTCAATGTAATGCCTGACATCTTGTTGTAATGCCAGGCCACCAACCAATGATTTTGGAGTCTCTGGGAGTATTATTCAACTCCTGGTGTCCACCAGTGAGAGCATCATGGACCTGGTGGAGCAACCAGATCTCGATGATTGAGGACTACCCATAATTTGTATGGCAAGTCCTTCAGCTGGTACCAGATCAATTTGCCATCCTGTGACAAATGTATTCTACTCATATGTTTTTGTAGGGACTGTGAGTGGTAAATCTTGTTCAGTTCCTTTGTCAAGGAGACAGAACACATCCTTCAGTTGGGGGTCTGAGGTTTTGTGGTGGACAAGTCCAATGGCACAAAAGGTTCTGGTTTCTTCTTGAGAGCAACAGTTTGCACAGCTGCTAGGGCCATCAGGGGTGATCCTTGCCATGTCTCCCCCACCTGCGGGCACCCTCTTTTGCAAGAGTGTCAGCTCAATCGTTGGAAGAATGGTAAGGGTCAGTCTTAGAATGAGCTTTTAACCTTATGGATGAAAAATTTTTGTGGTGGAAGTGTTTATGAAGTTTGTGGATATAAACCACAAGTGATTTGTATTTCATTGGGGAGCCATCAGAAGATGCAAAGGAGTTCTGCCAGAAGGGTAAAAACTCAGTAAAGGAGCAACAGAACTAGTTAGAGTCTGTAAAGATGATGGTGACTTTAGTACCATGTTGTATCAATTTCAGGGCACAGGCCACTGCGCCAGGTCTGCATATTGTGATGATGCAACACTGCAAATGTTTGGAGACTTTAACAGTGTTGCCATTGGGATGCACAATGAGCACTCAAAATCCAGCTACCTGTTCTTCTTGATAGTATATGAGGCTGAATCATCTGTGAATAGTGACACAAGGAAGCATCTGCAAGGAGTTTTGGAGTAGCAGGAAGAAAAGGGCCTGGTTCAGGCAAATCGGGGGATGTAGGTGTAATCATGTGGTTCTCCTTGGTATAGGAGTCCATGTGCCAAAATAGATGACATCTTGGCAGAGTGAACCTGTATATCTCTCAGTCCTGGTGAAGAAGAGACCAGTGAGTCAGTATGGTGCTGGATACTGATCCATCTTTACTCTGTCTGATAGCAGAAATGTGGTGGGTGTATGGTTTGTGTTGATAATGACAGGTGAGTACCCAATGGATATACAGAAATTGTTTGACAGCCCAGTAGGTAGACAGAAGGTTTCTTTCACAAAGACTGTATTTCTGTTCCACTGGTGACAGCATTTGGGATGCATATACAATAGGTCACAGAGTATCATTTACTTTCTGGGCAAGGACTGCAGACATGGCACTGTCTGAGGTGGCTGATTCCAGATGGAAGGGCAGTGTGGGATTATGGTTCACCAAGGCTGGAGCAGAGGCCAAAGCCTGTTTCAGAAGTGTTACAGCCTGAGTGTGTATGGGACCCTAAGTCCAGGAATGTCCTTTTTCAGAAATTCATACAGAGGTGCAGCCTTCTGTGCAAAGTCACAAATGAAGTCTCTGGAATAGTTGACCATTCCCAGGAAACATCTTAGTGTTGCCAACCCTGGTGGTTCAATGACCTACACAACCAGTATAGTGTTTGCTTGTGCAACTGTGTTACTTAGGTTTTGGCCATTCGCACTCTCTATTCCAGAGGAATTACCACCTTGTAGGGGTACTAAAGGCAAGGAGCCCTCTAGAGTGTTCCACCCCAGAGGCACCGCCAGATGACTCCCTGGGCTAAAGGTACCTTAGAAGCATCCCAAGGAGAGAGGCGCTGTTACTGGAGGAGAAGGGAGGATGCCGGCAAAGAAAAATGCTACAGAAGGAGGTTGAGGAGAACTGCTTATATAGCTCAGGAAGTGGGATTTGCTGACTGCTTGTCCATTGAACCATAGGTGGAGCCTTCCAATTCACTGACCTATGCAAACTGTATAGTGTTATGCTTGTGCAACTGCGTTATTTAGGTTTTGGCCATTTGCACTCTCTATTCCAGAGGAATTAACACCTGTAGGAAATTGCAAGGCAAGGAACCCTCTAGAAGGTTCCATCCCCTACTAGGTGCCAATGGATGATTCCCTTTGTGTAAGGTACTTTAGGAAGGATCTCCAAAAAGAAAGTAGTAGTATGAAGTATAAGTAATCAGTAGCTGTGAGACTAGTGCTGATGAAAGTATCAGGCAGTTTGATAATGTAATGGGATGTGCAGGTTAACAGTGGCATGGAATTGATGGTTTGAAAGAGAGAGTGAGGGGGACCCCAAGGAGAGAAGGAACACAAAAGGACACCATCCCTTGCATCCAACAGTGGATCCTGCCTACAGAACTAGGGAACACTATGATAATAGTTGTGACCTGAGACACACAGAGGGAGGGGAAAAAACATTTGAGGAGTGAAATCTCTTGGGATCCAAGGCCTAGGTCGCCTTCCTCCAGGCTTGGGATATTTTATTTAGTATGGCTCTGCTGCTGCAATTTGAAACCCAAATAAAGGAGACAGAAAATATTCCAATTTGGAGGAAAGCTGTCACCAGTCCCTCAATGGGAATGCCATGGAAGGCTTTGCTAGTGCCACTACTGCAATTGATGACCAAGGCAGGAGGGAGGAGAGCAAGGACTGCTGAGGCATTCACCTGGCTACCAATCTCCTCCTCAAACCAGGTGAACCAGAGGCAGTCACGGGAAAAATAGCTTGAAGGGTGACTCCGGCTGGGTGCCAAGGGGCCCTGTGGCAACCCCAGCCCTTCGGCATGAGTTTTAACTTACAACTTGAGGTACCATTGGCATGGTTGATGATTGAAGGTCCACCCAGAGCAGGACACCTCAGCTATGGGCCTGGTGGAAGGGACCCACCCTGCTTCCACATGCTCAAGCTTGCAGACTCCAGGCAGAGCAAGACCATTGGCTGTAGGGGGAAAACCTGCACCAGAATGGAATGGCTGGCATGCCCTAGGGACTGATGAGGCTGAATGGAATAAGAACTTGCAGGGCAAATGGCACTGAGCATTCCACAAAGGTGGCATGAGCAAAAGTGGATCTGGAAGTAGTTCAGCAAGGCAGATACTGCAGTGGGCAGAGTAACAATAGTTGGACCAGCACGTAGGTCAGCAAGCAGTAGGAGTAGTCAGACTGGCAAGTAGGTCTGCAAAACATATTAGCAATGATGGACATGAATGTAAGTGGGGAAACAGAATGATAGTGTGGCAAGCCAGCCAGGGTATTCTAAAAGCCAAATTAAGTTGACAAATACTTGAGGATTTTCAGCAGTGGAGGTAGGATTTAGAATAGAAGTACTTAACTACTGTAAGCATGACCCCCAAACACTTCCCAGTCCCTGTTGTAGGAAAACAAGAAATGGATGGAAGGGTCAAGAACCATTATGCAAATATTAAACTAGGTTACAGCATCAGCAGTAGCTTAGCTACCTCAGAGTAGAACAGCAGGTATAAACAGGAATAGCATCAGCTATGAGTGGTAGTTAGTGGTGGGCTTAGTGGCTCAATCGCTTTCTTGAAGTGATTTGGCGGATAAAGGCAGAGTCGTGGAGGCTCACAATGCGAAGCAGAGTACTTTATGTTATAATGAGGAATGCTAAGTCCATTAGAAGTAATGACTTTCTATGCTACTCCTCCTCCCCAGGCTACTATTTGTTCATTTTAAGTGTGAAGTGCATTATGCATTAGTGTACTTCACCTCACTTCGCCTTTGTTTTTGAGCTCCAAAGGTGAATTTTGCAGTGATTCGTGGGATTTCTGGTCACATGGGCTCTTATATTGATCTGCACAGCCTCAGTTTGGAGTAGTATGAGTAGGAAGGAGTAGGTACAGTGTGCTCTGATAGCTGTCAGTGATGGAATCTTGTAAAAGTTGTTCAAAAAGCATTTTTGCTTTTTGAGGGGATCCAACTTATTTCGTCGATTGTAGGAAACCCTCCTAAAGATATCATGGCGTTTTGTTTTGTGTGGTTTTGAATGTTAATTTGAAACATTGAGGTGGTGAAAGACAGAAAGTGTGATTTGGGGAGGGGCGACTGTGTAGGTAGATTTGTTGAGAAATACTGATTTCTTTGTTTTTGTTATATTTTTGTTATATAGCTGACTGTGTTAATGTATACTATAACATTGTCAGTAATAGTAGGATTTTCTTGCAGTTTGTTGCGATGTGGTGCAGCAGTTCATGTTCAGGTTGTTTACATTACAAATTTACAATACGTGGCATAGTACTGAACTTTTGCATTTTGTGGCATTCCTCGTTCAGCATTAATACAAAAGCTATTTCAGCCTGTCTGTTGATAAGGAGAAGTCTATAATTTCTCATTCCGTCTTTAAGAAAGTCTTTAAAGAGCTGCTGCTCCTTCAACCCCCACTTAGGAACCTGTCCCCCGATTTAAACCTTTGTATAGATAAGTTGATGGAGTCGCATGGCTACTGCAGACTTAAAATATGTCACCCGGAAAGCTGTCTTCCTAGTGGCAATCACTTCAGCCAAAAGAATTTCAGAGCTGCAAGGTCTTTGTACTGAACTGAACTATATTATTTCCCACAGGGATAAAGTAGTACTCAGGACCAACAAGAAATTTCTTCCCAAGGTAGTGTCGGAATTTCATCTGCACCAGTCTGTAACGCTCCCTGTCTTTTTCAGAGACAAATCTGCCAAGGAGCAGAGGCTGCTGGACGGCTTCCAGGATGTGTTCTTAACACTGCACGTGATGGAGCCCACAGGGGAGGGGCATGTCCTGGACGTGGTTCTGGTGGATGGGGATCTGGTAAGGGACCTTGTTGTAGAGGATCCCCTGACTGGGAGCGACCACAATACTGTTTGTTTTCAAATAAGCATGGGGGGAGGGGGGTAGAGCTCTAGGACACCGGCAGTGGACTTCAGGGGGGCAGACTTTGTTGGCATGGGAAATATTCTCAAGGATCACTTGAAGGGGATTACAACAATGACAAATGTGGAAAAGAGATGGGAGGTCATAAAACCGGGACTTCATGAGGCAGTCAGGACCTGTGCTAAGTTGAAGCGTAAAGGGAGCAAGGTCACATAAACCATGCTGGTAGTCCAGTGAGGTTCAGGTAGCGGTCAGAGAAAAGAAGGCTATAGGGAAAGGGAAATGTACCATCTTGCATCTAGAAAAGCCACCCAGGTGGTGCTGGGGCAAAGTCCAGTAAAGAGCAGCGGCTGGCACAGGGGATACGGGGAAGGGAAAAGGGGTTCTTTGGGTACATTGGGGAGTGGAGAAAAACTAAGGGCCATCTCGGCAGATTGAGATCAAAGGAGGGTGGGTGGAAGAGGCGAGGGACCAGGTAGAGGTATTAAATGAGTACTTCGCCTCTGTGTTCACTAGGGAAGGATGTCTACAAAGCAAGGCACGATGGGGATAGAAGCGGTAGTGAATGGGATCAGGGCGGCAACAGAAATGGAGCAAGAGGGAGGGAGAGGTGCTCCAGGTATGGCACATAAGGATAAGGATAAAAGGTCAGTAAGGTGGAGGGAATGGATGATGTTATCTCCACCGAAAGGGTGTGGTTAGCCCTTAAGGCCCTAAAGAAAGATAAATCTCCTGGGCTGGATGGCATTCATCCGAGAGTACTATGGGAATTGGTGGACATACTGGCTGCACCCCTGGCAGAGTTCTTCAACAGGTCGCTTGAGACAGGGAGGGTATCTAGGGATTGGTGAGAGGCACAGGTAGTGCCAATCCATAAAGGGGGGTCGAGGGAAGTACCAGTTAACTAGAGACCCATCAGTTTGACCTCGGTGGTGGGAAAATTAATGGAGAGTATACCAAAGGAACGATTGGGGGTGTAATTGGAGGAGATGGGAGGTCTGGATAGTCGGCAACATGGGTTTGTGTCGGTAGATCATGTCAAACCAATCTTGTGGAGTTCTATGAATGGGTAACATCAGAACTGGGCAGGGGAAAGCCTGTGGATATATTATTCTTGGACTTCAGCAAGGCGTTTGACTCTGTCCCCCACAGTGGTCTGGTGGAGAAACTGACGGGGTTGCAGGACTCGCGTTAACGCACTACTGACGTCCCCCTAGGGCAGAATGGCCATTTCTGATGCACTGTTCTGTGTGCCCTGCATCTGCATTTGACGCAGCACTTCTTTGCTGGTCCAATTCGTTGCCAAACGCAAATGGTGCACTGTCACTTTAAATTTGCCTTGCCACCACTTAGAGCACTGTGATCAGCTGCACTTCGGGATTCTCCATGGGATACGAGTGAGAGGGGGTTGAGATTGATTGTGTTTTTTATCTGCACATTGGAGCTCTGATTGGCGAGGCGAGAATAAGGGAGTTAAGGGGGTGGGGACCCAGCTGTGCAGGAGTGCTAAGGAATCTCAGCATGGGCAGAGATTTGTTAAGAAAGCAGAGGGCGGAGTCCTAAGGGCTTGCATTAGATTGTTTACAGGGTCTCCTTGTGGCGGGTGTACCAACAAGCATTTTTCACAACCAGTACTGTGTGCCAGAAGAGATGGGGATGGAGACTGGCTAAGAAAGAAACCACAAGTCATTCTGAAGGCAGTGGAGAATCCAAGGAAGAAGATTAAGTCAAAGTACGCCCTGGAGAGAAGTGACAGTGCAGTGGAGAAATGAGCAGAATAATGCTTGTTTCTGACCGTGTGTAATGGGGTCAGATGGAGCAACACTATTTAGTAATTTATCACTTTGTGTGGGCTGGGGAATGTGTCTGGACTGAAGCAGGGGAAAGAGTAGGTCATCGCATAAACAGATGTGACTGAGGGACTGGGGAATGGTGCTGTGGATATCGGGTGAGCATATACACTCGTGTATGAGGTCCTTGAGGCTGCAATTCAAAGTGACAGCAAAGAATGATTTTTTTTTGGAGGGGGGGGGTGTAAGGTGCACTGGCCATATCAGTAATTGCCACACACTGTACTGGAGCTGTCTTATTTCCTCTCACTCCGGACCAAGTACAGTCCTGTGCTACCTGGCGTACAAAAGAAAAGCAAGCGGGATATCACCAGTCATACTGATGTGCTTCCTGTAGGCTGGAGGCCGTCTCCTATAATGTATTTGTAATCCGTGCGTCAGCCCTACAGGAAGCACATCAGTACGACCGGTGACACCCCCCACACACACACACACACACACTTTCACTTCTGCGTGTCAGGCAGGACAGCACTGCGTGGTCCGGAGTTAGATGCAGTAAGTGACAGATCAAGTTCTGAGTTTGGAACAGCACTAGTCCTCTGTTTAAATGGGCTGCATTATCAGCCAGATGTATCGGGGTAGAAACAAAGCATGTCATGTCATTACCATGGTTATGCCTCTTTTAGCCTTCTCCCGACATTTAGCCTGCCTACAGCTTGGATCAGTGTACCACATGGTGTTTCTATGTCGCACACTTAGTACACTGATCGGACTTATCACGGGTTTTCACTGCGCGGCATATCAGTTTGTTGCTAGCAGTCAGTCAGTGCAGACAGATTGTTGTGCAGCATGGCTCTCTGACTTGTGTGTTTCAGACCTATTAGATTAAAAAAAGATTTTCTTATCAAATCATTCTCCAGTTGTGGAGGACTCTACAGCATTCCTGTAAATCTGTAAATCTTTAATATCTGGTGAGGCAGCAGTGAGCTTATCTTGAAGGACATGCAACTAATTTAATCAAGTCCATAACCTGAGAGGGCCACGCGGGCTGGGGATTGGGCTCCACTGTGTTCCTTTCAGAACTGGACGTAAAATATCACAACTGTCTCTTACAGTTTGTTTTTATTGTTTTCTTTATATTCTAACAAAAAAAAAAATATTGTAGTTATATTTATTTCGTTATCCCATTGTTACAGTGGGGCAAGCAGTTGATAGTACCAGTGGATCCAACATCTGAATAAAATGATCTCTTTTTTTGGGTGGTGAGGGGAATACAAGAGAACTATAATATCTGAGAGACTGCCTTTTATGTTAGGTTTCAGCCTCTCATGCTGTTGGGCCTGTGGCTAGTACATACAAGACCCAGCTTAAAAAAAAAACAATACTTTTAGAACACATTTTTTTTTTTATCGTTTTTCCTAATAGAAAATCTTCTGAAGAGGCTGAGCTTATTTGTAGCTACTGGGTAGCTGGCAACAGTAAAACATACTTAAATACTTGGGGCTCGGCAATACTACAAGAAGTTAAAGAAATCTTGTGCAGTTCTCTCTTGATTGCAATGCAAGTTTAACATCAATTATTTTTGTCCAGAAATGTAAAAAAAAAACAGATATCCAGTTTAAAATAGTTTTCTACCCACAGACAAGTGTGACACAAATAAGCCATTTTAAATAGGCATTTTATTTCTTTCTCGACAATTCAGAATTTTTATGCAGTGACCCCCCAACTTTTTGCTTCTGACCCACTACTTTTGTAGCAGGGGGTCAGACTGACCCCCTGATTTGCGACCCTAATGCAAGGTCTGGGGTTGGGAGTAGGCCCTTTGATGGTCAGATGGATTGAAAACTGGCTAACTGGACGCACTCAGAGAGTAGTGGTCGGTGGGGAGCTCTCGAACCCTAGAGGGTCGGTAGTGGGGTACCGCAGGGCTCGGTCCTGGGTCCGATCCTGTTTAATGCGTACATATCAAACATCAGGGAGGGTATAGGGTGTGAAATGAGTTTCTTTGCCGACGACTCCAAGATGGGAGCAGTAGTTGAGGGGGAAGAGGGAAGGTTGGCCTTGCAAGGGGACCTGGACACTCTGGAAAGCTGGGCTTACACATGGAAATTAAATTTCAGTATCACCAAGTGCAAGGTGTTACATCTTGGGTGGGGAAACCCTAAACACAGGTACACCCTGGGAGGGGAGGCGCTGGAGGCCTCAACAGGGGAAAAAGACCTAGGGGTCATGGTGGCTGCATGTATGAATAACTCTGAGCAGTGCAGGAGAGCGGCTAGCAGAGCAAACAGGATGATGGGATGCATCGTAAGGGGGATCGCCTCTAGGAGCAGGGAGGTGATTCTGCCGCTGTACAATGGACTGGTTAGACCACACCTTGAGTACTGTGTACAGTACTGGAGACCACACTTGAAGAGGGACATACAGCTCCTGGAGAGGGTATAGAGGAGGGCAACTAAGATGATATGAGGACTAGGGGATTTGACGTATGAGAACAGACTTGAGGAGCTCTGCCTGTTTTCATTGGCGGAGAGACAGGGGGGACATGATTGAGGTCTTCAAGTACCTCAAGGGAAATAAATAGGGTAAACACAGAGGGGATCTTTAAACTAAAGCAGGGAGGTATCACCAGAAGGCATGGTTTGAAGTTGGAAGGTGGAAGGGTGAGGGGGAAAAGAGGAGGAGGTTTTTCACTGAGAAAGTGTTGGATCCTTGAAACACACTGCCTGGCGAGCTGGTTCAGAGATCCACAGTGGAGGGCTTCAAGAGAGGGTGGGACAGACACAGAAAGCAGATGATGGCCTTGCCCAGGGGGGTGGGGATGGATGATAGAGGTTTCTGGAACATGGGGGGGCCTCGGTACCCAACTAGGGATCTGAGGTTCGATCAGACTTGATAGACTGTAAGGCTAATCTGCTGGCAATTAGTATGTTAGTAAATCCACTCTTGGTGAGCACAGGCTTCACAGCCTGGATGTCAAAAGGGCACTGACCTCTTACTTGGAGCACACTAAGCAGCTCAGGTCCTCACACACCCAGCTTCTCCTCACCTGTGGTGAGGTGGGTGAAGGAAGGCCAGCCTCTAAGAGGACTATCTCACATTGGATAGTCTCCTGCATCCAGTTCTGTTACAGTAAGGCTGGCAGATAGCCACCTCAGAGCCCATTCTACCAGGGGCACCGCAGCCTCGGTGGCAGCAGCAAGAGACATGCCCTTGCTCGACATCCGCAAAGCCACTGCCTGCAAAACTGTACACACTCACAAAGCACTACTGCTTGAATGTACAGTCCAGACCACATGCCAGATTTGTCACTGCAGTCCTGCAGAACCTTTGAGGAAGAGTCCAGTGGTGACCAGAAACACATCAGGTGGGCATTTTATTTTGTTCTTGCCATGTACAGCTAATAAAGCTTTTTTCCCTATATATGGTGTCAGCTCAACATGTGGTGTGTGCACAGTTTTTCCAGTTTGTTCTTAATACAGACCTAAAGATGTTGAGCAAAATTTTGCTCAGAAGACTAACAGTGGCAGACTCTTATTAATAAATCAAGCGTGGCCTACCTAACAGGAAAATCTAGGATAACTTGATCATTCTGAGAGAGAGATTATATACAGGGGAAAAAGAGCAGAATGTGGGATACATATTAAGTATGGAACAGGAGAAAGCTTTCGACAATATAGCACATGATTTTTTATTTACAGCATTAAAAGCTTTTGGGATTCCAGATATATTTGTACAGTGGATAAAGAGTATTTATGGTTCTGCTAATTTGATACCTAATGTGAATGGATGGAAGGGAACAGAAATAAAACTAAAAAGGGAAGTTTGACAGGGGTGCCCCTTAAGCCCCCTCCTATATGTGTTCGGGCTGGACCTTTTACTTCGAAGTATAACTAGAGACAAACAGATAAAATGGATATCTCCCCTAGCAGGGCACCCCTCTGTCAAACTTTTAGCCTATGCAGATGATGTGGTGCAGACAGTAGCCCCAGATACACCAGAAGAAAGGCTAACACGGCATCTTGAGAAGTTCTCAAGACTTTCAGGTTCGAGGATAAACTTTGGCAAAAGCTGGGGTATACCCATTTGGGACACGCTGCTAGCAAGGAAGGAACACATAGCTAATATGAAAATAAAGAATGAAAATATTAAAATTATGGGGATTGTGTTCAACACAGATAGCACAGGAACAAAAAACTGTGAAGAAGGTATACAAAAAGCAAACAGAATTATCAGTAGATGGAAAGGACAACAAATATCGAAGAAAAAAATAGTCTGTTAATTAAGACACTATTATTACCAGTATTTTTATATATCAGCTACATATACCTTCCCCCTCAACAGTTCTACACCACATTTAGTATCTTTTTCCAAGCATTTTGGGGTGACAGACTGAACCCAATAAAGAGAAGTATCACATACAAAGTAATAAAAGATGTAGGTATGGGGATGATAAATCCGATTGCATTCTTTAGCAGCATATTTATGTCACATAATTTTGGTATGCGTTAAAACCAGGTAACTGCATTTGGAAACCTTTAGTGTTAGTATGGCTAGATCCATGTATAGGACACTGGAACAAGTCCAAAGTCAGAAATATTAGCAGATTACATGATATACCCCCCTGTGTTAAAGAACAGATGAAAATGGCAGTCAAAGCAGAAATAAGCATTGCAAACAATAGGAAAGGCCTCTGTGATGCACTCTTAGCATCAGAACCTACAAACACACTTAGCTTTCCCTCATGCACAGGCCAGTATAGTGCTAAAACAATTACAGTGTACAAGATTACCAGCTTTTACTTGGGACACTGTATGGCTTAGCTGTCATGGAAAACTAAATATGAACAGCAATAAAAAGCATAAGCAAGTGAACGAAAAAATGTGCCCATGGGAAACTTGTGAGAATATTCTGGAAACACAAGAGCATTTATTTATAGAATCTGAATGTAGCCCAGGAATGGAAAGAATCACAGTTCAAGAAGGTAACATACACAGAATTAATCTTCGGAATAGTGGGAAAGACATGGGGAAAATACCTGGCAGAAACGATATACATTGTATTTGCTGCTATTAAATATTACATTTGGCAATCTAGATGTCAGTGGACGTTGAATCAGTAACAGATTACTTATTAGGAAATGTATAGGAATATAATGTTATCCATACAACACCAACAAAGGCAGGATATGGCAAATTACTCATTTGAGGTCGTCAGACATTTATGGACAAGCTGTTCTTTTGTTAAAGACAATGAATGACGACTTGTACTAATTTTTGGTAGTCTTGTAATGTATTAGTTATATTTTATGTTTAAAATTGTATGTATGTCTCTTGTTTGAAATCCCTTCAATAAAATTCCCCTACTCTTTGCAGTAGGGGGAGCTGTTGTCATTCCGGTCAGCAAGATGGTCAACCACACCGGCGAGGATGAAGGAGGTAGAGGTGCAGGAGCACAGTGCTCTATAATGGAGGCTATGGATTTTCAACATTTGCAAGGCATACCAGAGCCAGAATGAAGTTTTAAAGACAGACACCATTGCAATACGAGGTTGCTATGGCTGTTGAGAATTTGAGAAAATTACTGGCTCGGGCTTCTGCAGATTTGACTGTTGCTACCAAGAAAGCATTTCTTCACAGCATGGAGGTCCAAATGCCAGTGGACTGAGAAGAACATAAACTAAGGCTGCTGCAACTACTGATAGCTAAAGCTACTCTGGAAGCCACACAGTTTACTGCTAACAAAGCAACAGACGCTGCTGCCACAGAAACGCCTGCAGCTACCACAGAAATGGACACTGCCAAGGAAACTGAACATGGGAACCTCTCTGGGATAGCAGACTCCAGTTGGGAGAAGGAACACAGGATTCAGGACACCTTACCTGCAGCATAGGAAAACGCTACAACAGCATCATCTACTGAGGACTCCTGGTCACCTGAGAAAGCTCTCCTTGCTGCCAGGCAGCAGCATTCGGCTGATGGTGCTACATGGTTCCTGGGAGCTTCACTTACAGCTGCCAGCATCATTGCATCACAAAAGACTGCTTTCACTACCACAGGTAACAGTAGACAAGCCAAAAATACTGAGAAAAAAACGTTTAACTTCTTCAGAGACAGCTACTGCCAACAATTGGGCAGCGACTCAGCAGGAAGCGGAAAGTGGCTCTCAGTCAGGTGCTTTCCCTCCAGGTGTAGTGTCCTACTGTTGTACTGGAGACTGCGCCAAGAGCAACACCCTCCACTTCTTGCTCTGCAACAATGGATATGGATGATTTGAATAACTCTTGGGGCCCTAGTACAGACACTACAGATCATAATCAAACCCCTCCTTAGAATGACACTAATACAGCCAGAAGTCAAGCTAAATCAAACCCTTGATTTAAATTGTCAGATTTGTTTGCTAACCTGGGGGGAGCCCACAACCAGACGTAATGCTGTGCGAATCAAGTATAAGGGAGGACTCGATACACCCCCAGATAGGGTGAATGTTACATGGAAATTGCTTAAAGACTATATGCAGTTTTTGGCATCAGAGATTTTTGTTCTGATCCGTATCTCTGGAGATACCATATTCAAAGTGAGTTTTAATGCACCACAGCAACTAAAAAAGTTTTGGAACAAATTTTACCAGCTAAAAAATGCCCCTCTATGGGCTCCTTTTTTGGTTGTTCCACTCACCAGGCTGGCCATTAAGAATATTACCATCCTTTTTAGGAATGAGAGTGTACATATCTGTGATATCCTACACTGGGTAAAGCAAAGAGCTGACCTCCTTGATAAAGCAACACCTATTTTAAATGTTGAGAATATATGGACTAGTGGATGGAAACTCAAAATCAAACTCTGCATGTCTTTTAGCCAGGATGTTTGGTGGAATATCTGTCGAGACTGTTAGGGTGCAGACCCCTCTCTGTTCTTGCTTCAGCCAGAATTTTTTCTTTATCTTGAAACCTTAATGTTTTGACGTACATGAACCGTGGTCTACCAAGCTTATCCATAGGAGACAAAGGCCCGGTGGGCTCAATCTATCTCAGTCTCCTGTTCTGAAAACAGCAGGCCTATTGCTCTAGTTAGCAATTCCTCACAGTAATGTATTGGATCCCGTCCCTCTACTCCTTCCGGCAGGTTACCAATTTTTAAATTAACTCTCTTTGATCTGGATTGTAAATCATCTAGCCTTAATTTTAGTGATTCCAGATCTTTGTTACTTTTTTCCAGTGTGTTAGAGATTTTTGGTAAAGTATCTTCAGTTTTACTTGTACGTGATTCACATTCAGTAGTTCGGAAGGAAAAGGATTAAAAATTTTCAGCTACATCCACAAATTTCTGTGTCAGTGACACTACAGCCAGGTTCAAGCTTTTCAAAGCCCTGTCTTATCTCCTTTAAGATGGCTTTATATGGTCCTGCTGTGTTATCTTCTGAGTCTTCTGGGGCATCTTTCTCATTGTCTTCGCCCCATTTCTCTTCTCCTTTCTCCCCTCCTGCAGCTGCTCCGGCCCCCCTCCTCCCATCTTGCTTTTACCTGCATTCTTGCTCCCTTTACCTTTCATTGGAAATGCCATATTATCCACAGTAATTTCTTTACCCCTCGACTTCTTAGTGAGTAGATTGTATAAACACACGGGAGAGCTAATAATCACTGGGGGTTTAACATCTTTATCACCTACTGTTTTCAATGTACCTTCATTGGATTTTTTTTTCTCCTTTTTTTATTAATTGCCTTTTCCCCTTTAAATGAGGTATTTTTGTTTTTTTCTTGTTGCTCACTGGGGGAGAACTAAGCATTTTTCTTTTACTGGAAGTACTAATATTGGTTGAGCCTTAAAGCTAGATGGTATGATAGAGGAGGTTGCTGCAATGTGAGAAAAACCAGTAGCTGCCAAACCAGGATTCGTACCTTTTCACCAGAACCAAAGACAAAAATCCCTTCCACTTGCTTCGCCCAAGTGGAGGGGTTATCTGAAGCTGTATTAGCTGTAGACTCTGCAGGACTCTCCACGCTGCTGGTCAGGGCCCGAGTGGTATCAAAGGAAAGAGGGCCTGGAGGTGAAGTGAGCTCCTGACTATCCCGTAAGTCGGCATCTTGCTGGGTAGCAGAAGATTCTGGGACTAATGAGCTGCACTCTGTCAACAACCATGTGAGTCTGTGCGCCCATTTGAACAGGCTCGACATAACCCGCAACTGAGACCCATAAAACCCGACCCGGTGTTCTTTTTCTCAAACAAGGGATATTGCGAGAAAAATTAAGGGAGAAGAAACCCCTCCCCACTTCTCACAAATCTTCGTACACCAACTCCCACTCTCAAAAGGCCTCCACGATGGTTTGTGTTACTTTTGCCTGCTGTAACTTGTAAGCCGTGTGAGCGTAACCATGACACAGAAAAAGTATTGGACCTATTCTGTTAAAACCACTGCCCCATTTCCACTTTCGCAGGCTTGGCCATAGAGAGAAAAGATAGCTCGAGAAACACACAGGTGCAGTGAGAAGACCGAGTCTCTCTCCCCTGTACAGCTAGTCATTTAGCTCACATAGCTGCTGACGCAGTGCAGTACGCTGTCCTCGCCTGCCTCAGGACCGTACTGGCATATTTAGGTTTAGCGTGACTCTCAGACCTTAAACTCCTTAACCTCTCCTTGATGCTGCCATTGAACCCCTTACCAAACTCCTAAATTTATGTCTTTCCTTTAGGCAATTTCCCTATCAATGGAAAGCTGCCATTGTCACACCCGTTCACAAAAGTGGTGATAGGGCACAGCACCAGCACCACTACCACCCCATATCCATCTTCCCCCCAAGCCCTTTTTTTGTATAGTTTCTGTACTCCCCTTCGCTGGTCCTTGGGTCTCTCTTCAGCACTGCTCACTTGTTACCCATTGTCCTACTCTGTCTGAGGCTCCCCACCATCCTATCTCTGGCAGGCACATCCCCCCACTCCTACCTGGCGACTGACTTCCCGGCTCTGAGCCCCCTTGGTAAGGGCTGCCAACTCTACTGGCATTGTATCTTATGGGTCAAAGTTGCCTCCAGGAGGATGGCGGAACGGAGACGAACAGGGCGTGCCCGACCATGAGCTTGACTGGGTCTGGTGAGCAGGCCTTTGCCTACCTGAGTGCCAGGTGTTTTTCCACTTTTCTTTGTTTCCTTGGGAGCTCAGACGTGCAGTGATGTCCAGCGCGAGACAGGCATGCTCCCACACCTGCCCACAGGAAATCCGCCGAGGCTCCCATACCCCATACCCCATACTTGTGGTCTATACAGCTCTCCATCCCCGATCACCACCAGAGAGCGCTCATGCTGTGGAAGGCAGTATCTCCCCCCTCTCAGGAGAGAGGAGTTCTATAGGCACTTGATCCTCTCCTGTCCCTGCCAACCCCCATGGCACAAGGTCATTCCTGAACCTAGGTTACCAGCATGGCGCAAGGTGTGGCATCCAGTGCCTCAGCCCCCAGTGCCACCAGGCCAGCTCTCTCTAAAGCACTTGAGCGTACTGTCTCAGACCAGCTGACAGAATACCTTGTCAAATACAACATTTGATGCACACAACAACACAGCTTTAGATAAGCTCATAGCACAGTCTCAAGTACACTGATCACATTCACAAGGCACTGGATTGTGGCCACCTAGTTGGGTCAATCTACATAAACCTAACCAAGGTCTTTGCCACCGTTGATCACTCCCTCCTGCTTCACTCTCTGCATTTGGCCTCTCCAATGAGGTCACCTGCTAGTTCAAGAACTACCTTGTAGGTAGAACTCAGCAAGTAAAAATTGGTGAAATCCTTTCTCGTAGCCTTCCTGTGCATTCTGGGGTACCACAAGGGTCCATTCTTGGACCCTTACCTTTTAGTATATTCATCAACCCAAAAGCGTATAACAATAACATGTTTTTTTTTTTTTATATATATGCAGATGACTCTGTCCTTTTCTCAAGTCACACTGATCCACTCCCTCTTTCCAGAGACCTATAATCCAACTTCAGTTTAGTTGAGACCTGGTTTGGCCAACACAAATTGCTCATGAACTACAAAAAAAAAACCAAAAACAAAGTCATGCTTTTCTTCAACCCTCATAACTAATATAAAACCGCTACCTTAATTATTCGTAATGGCCATAACCAGCCTCTTGAACAAGTTCAGGAATTCAGATACCTCGATATTACACTTGACACTGCTCTATCCTACAGTTTGTCAGCAGTATTTCCAAGGTTGTAAACTCTAGGATCGGAATCCTTTATCGGTTTCGACACTGTCTGACCCCTGAGGCCCTGAGATTGGCTGTAATCAGCTCAGTCCTTTTGATTATAGACTAGTCATTTGTGGGGCCGCATCTGATACCTCCCTACAAAGAACAGTTGCTCTGAATAAGTCCTGCAGACTTGTATCCGAGCGCTGACAATCATACCCATACATGTGAACTCTACATGTGGACCAACTGGCTTCACCTAAAGGGCAGGGTCGCCTATCAGACCTTCTTACGAAAAAGATCAGCCTTGGCCTCAGTCCTTCAACCACCGAGTTTCTGATGCTGACACCTAACCCTTGCTGCACATGAAGTGCCACCAAACAGACGTTCCTCATCCCTTTCTGCTTCTGCTGAACCCCACAGGCACAGCGGACTTTCACTTATAGAGTGTCTGCATAGCTCAATCACCTCCTTCCTGACATCACCTCTGTCTCAAAGCTTGGCCCCTTCAAAACCAAATTGTGTCAACTCATACTTTCACTCAGTAGCTGTAATTGTACCACCTAAGCTAGTAACCTGTATCTGTCCCCAATCATCTCTCATTTCCCAACCCCTGCCCTACTCTTGTCCCTGCCCCTCCTTCCACCCACTACCCCTTTTTCTCCCTCCCTCACATCTTCCCTCCTTACTCCACTTCCTCCCTCTCTTTTCTACCCTCTCCCGGCCTCCCTTCCTCCTTTGGGGCATTTTCTGCTCCAGTTCTACCCCACCTTTCACCCCATTTCTCTTTCTCCATCTCTCCCCCAATAACTAGTCAAGCTTTTTTTGCTCCCCAGCTCTGGGCCAGCCTCCTTCAGGCCTTCCTATGCCCCACACTGCCTCGATGCAGCCACCCATCATCCCATATTGCAAGCCCCCCTTGGTAACTCAGACGTAACCCTTCGCTGGGCGGGTCCCTCACCTCTGAGGGGAAAGGCACCGGTTGGGCAGCCAGCGCAATTGTAGGCCCGGGTGCTGCTGGAGTGGTCCGTGCACTGCTCGAGGTCTCGTGGCAGCGGGAGCCACAGTGCTTTTTTCCCATTTGCTCCCCGGGGGCATGGCATGCCACTAACATCAGGCATACGCCGACATTCACCACGCTCATTAGTTAGTGGGGCCCCACGAGTAGCCATGCCCCCAGTCTCCGCCTAGGGCTGAAAGTGCCGGGTCATGCCCCAGCCCCCGAGAGAAGGTGAGCAGTCATCTGACGCCGAGCCCTCTCCCTGGCCAGCCCTCCAGTACCTGGGTCTGTTCCTGAACCCAGGTTGCTGACGTCGCAAGCGGAAGTCCAACCGGTGTGCCGACGGGCCAGCATATTCAAGCTCTTTAACGCTATTTTAATCACTTATATTGACTAAGTCATTTCTCTGACTGCTATTGAATTTTCACTGGTAGCAACCTCTTGCCTGCCTTTCACGTAATTACTATTTTGTAACCATGGTTTGTACTGGAACCATATTGCATTGTAACCTTCTTGAGTTGTACCCCTGCTGTATACTTGTACCCATCCTGTTATGACGTGGAACCTTTGTAAAAGAACCCATGGTTCAAATGTATTTGTAATCCTAGCCATCAATAAATAAAATAAGATCTTATGGTTTCCAGACCCCCCACACACACACACAATACGATGAGTATTTGGTTGTATTTGTCTACCAAAGACTAATAGCTGCCTTTCAATCTGATTTATGCAAAGAAATTCATCTGTAGATAAACTGATAAATTTATTCATCTTCCTTTGGAGGCCTGTTGGTGTTTGTAGAGATTAATATCATCTGCATATGCTAGCTGAGGAATTTTTTAGTTAAATACTTTTGAAGAGTAAAATTTATCATTGTACAAATGTTTTATGACCTCATTTATATAATGATTAAAAAGCAGTGTGGCAAGAAAACAACCCTAACACAGAGATTTGTTTTTATAACATTTGTTATGCTCCGCTTCAGGTTATATTAAACCTTAGACCAAGTAGCCTCGTGTAAGTTAATGATAACATCTAATAAAAATCTGTCTATATGTAGATTATACAGTAGGCAGTAAATGACAGGGCATAGAAACATATAGAAACATAGAATTTGACGGCAGATAAGGACCGCTTGGCCCACCCAGTCTGCCCATTTCCCTACCTGATGGATAAGCTGCAGATCCTAGTTAACCAGCAGCCTACTTCTTCCTACCCCCACCCCCTAGAATTGCCTTATGACTGTCCCATGCATGCTTGAATTCCACCACTGTTTTTGACTCCACAGCCTCCTCTGGAAGGCTGTTCCATACATCCACAACCCTCTGTGAAAAATACTTCCTTAAATTACCTCTGAGCCGCCTTCTAGCTTCAAATTGTGCCCTTGTTCTTGCACACCTCTTTTTGAAAGATGCTACCCTCTTGGACTTTGTTGATTCCCTTGAGGTACTTGAAAGTTTCTATCATGTCCCCCTCCCTCCTTTCCTCGAGGCTATACATATTAAGCTCCTTAAGTCTCTCTTCATATGTCTTCCGGTGCAGACCCTGCACCATTTTAGTTGCCCTCCTCTGGACAGCTTCCATCCTGTCTATGTCTTTGCGGAGATTGGGTCTCCAGAACTGCACGCAGTACTCCAGATGTGGTCTCACCAGCTGTCTGTACAGAGGATAACTTCTTGTTTTCTACTGGTGATGCCTCTCCCTGTGCATCCCAGTATCCCCCCAGCCCTCCTTGCTGCCCTCTCACATTGCTTGCCCACCTTTAGGTCATCTGATATGACTACCCCAGGTCCCTTTCCATTTTGTTGTTGTTAGTATCTCACCAGCCATTGTGTACTCTTCCCCTAGGTTTTTGTTTCCCAGGTGCATTACCTTGCACTTCTTAGCATTGAATCTAAGCTGCCATACATTTGACCATTCCTCTAACCTTGCCAAGTCCCTTCTCATCCTTTCCACCCCACCTTGTGCATCAACTCTGTTGCAGATCTTAGTGTCATCTGCAAAGAGACATACTTTTCCTTCCAGTCCCTCTGCAATGTCGCTTATAAAGACATTGAAGAGGACCGGTCCTAATACTGAACCCTGCGGTACCCCACTGCTAACCCCCCTTTTTTCAGAGTGTACTCCATTTACTATTACTCTCTGTGTCCTATTCTCCAGCCAATTCTTTACCCAGGCTGTCATCTTGGGACCCACTCCCAGGCTGGCTAACTTGTATATTAATCTTTGTGTGGGACTGTGTCAAATGCCTGTTAAAGTCTAGGTAGGCCATGTCCACAGCCCCTCCCTGATCAACTACTTTGGTCACCCAGTCAAAGAAATCTATCAGATTTGTCTGGCATGACCTTCCGCTGTGAATCCATGCTGCCTTGGGTCCTGTGCCTCTGGCCTCTAGATACGCAACAATTCTTTCCTTCAGAAGTGATTCCATCATTTTCCTACCATTGAGGTTAAACTAACAGGTCTGTAGTTTCCTGCTTCTGCCTTGCTCCCACTTTTGTGAAGGGGAATCACATCTGCCCTCCTCCAGTCCTCAGGTACCACCCCATCTTCCCATGATTTGTTAAAGAGGGTAGTCAGTGGTGTCACTAGTTCTACCCTTAGTTCTTTTAGAATTCTGGGATGAATCCCATCAGGCCCCATTGCTTTGTCCACCTTCAGTTTTAAGAGCTCTTTCAGAACCCTTTCTTCTGTAAATGGGCTGGTATCAACTTCTGTATCCAGAGTGTTTCTACTGTTTGTTTTAGGTACCTCCCTCTTCCTTTGTAAATACTGAGCAAAATATTTGTTTAGTATCTCTGCCTTTTCACAGTCACCCTCTGCCCACCCTCCCTCCCTTTATTAAGCCTCACTATCCTCCCTTGGTCTTCCTTCGCTCCCTGATGTACCTATAAAAGGTTTTATCCCCCTTCTTAACTGAGTTGGCTATCTTTTCCTCGGTTTGGGCCTTTGCTGTTCTGACTGCCTTTCCAGCCTCCCTTTGCTTTAACTGATACAGTTCTCTGTCCTCAGGGCAGCTCAGCAATCACGGTGCATCACAGTAAGCAACTGTTCACAGATCCCAAAAGAGAAACACACCACTCAGAGCACTATGCCAAAGAATATGACTCGGATACTGAGTCTGCAGTTGGAAGGCATTATTCCGGCAGGACTGCAAAATTACGATGTGTGAACAAAAGTGCTCAACATTTTCACTTCCCTTATGGAAGCATTTTCAAGAGTCAAAGCTAGTATCTGAGTCATATTCTTTGGCAAAGTGCTGCAAGTGTTCCAGGTTTTTTTTTTTTTTGTGATTTCTAGGTTATACAGTATTAACCATAATGTCTTTTGGATAATACGCTCAAATTGCATACATAAATCAAAAAATCAGCTGCATAACTTTCTCTTTTTAGTGTTTACGTACTTATGAGTTAGATGAGATAATACCTTAAGTTTTGTATTGTTGAATCAGGTTTTCTAAATCTATTTCAAGTTTCATTTAATAAAGTATTATTTTCAACCTATATTTCTAATTTTGCCAGAATTATACTTTAAACAATTTTTTGTATAATGGGCCTATGTGTAAGAGGATCTGTCCGAGGTCTTTCTTGGATTTGGGAACACCCCTAATACAGTCTAGCCACTCAAGATGTTGTGGGAGGAGAGGACACTTGAATTATGAGTGGCTGTACTGTCTGGACGTGTTACTAATGTTCAGGATGTATACAGTTAGAGTAGATTAAGAATTTGAAGCAAAACAACGTTGGGTATAAATGTACCATTTCCATGCATTTCAGTTCTACTAAGAAAGAAACAGATCAAACAACCGACAACTTCAATGAGATTTAGAGAAAGTAAACAGTCATAACGTGGGCTTCGAGCAGCAATAATATGATGCAAAAAGGGTTGACAGTGTCCCTTTAATACACATAATGGATCCATCGTTGAGAGGATGGAGTCAGTGACCCTAGTAGGGAGGAGATGATGATATGAGACTTCCTAAAGTCAGGCTTGAATGGGGAGAGAAAGTTGGAGGAGGAGTGGGGGAAGTCTGCAAGTCGTGAGTAGATTAGTTTCTCCTGCAGCTTCCCAAGAGAAGGGAGGAGGGAGATAAAGCGGAAGTTGCCAGCTGTGAAGGGATCACTCCTTTTTGTAGAGGGGGAGAACCTGGGTAATTTTATTATTATTTTAGAAAGTAAGCCTTCACTAGTCTCCTCTTGATCTCTGGTTATTTCTTGTAATGTATGTTATCAGTTTTAGTTATAGCCTGTTCTTCTGTCCTTGAGATACTGTTCTTAGATTTAATTGAGCGAATGGAGAAATTAGTCATTAGGGGTCTTTTGTGGTTGGACTCTGTGTGTCTGGGAGGACTGGTGGGCTGGGGCAGGCTCAAATAGTGCATGGGGCATCCCAGCGGCTTGATCTGTGGCCTTTCACTAACCTCCCAATCTCCATCACTACAGCACGTTGCTGTCGAGAGGTCAGGTTTAAAAGAAGGCACACTGATCACTTATCGCGTGGCACCCCATGCGGTATGGGAGGGGGTAGGATTGGGGTGGTTGGGTGCAGAAGACGCCCTGTATATCAGTGAGTTCCGGTGAGAGGTGAAAGGTACCTGGTTCCTGTTTCTAAGGTTCCCACCAGACCGAATGGGCAGGTAGCCAGAAGGACTACACTGTCCACCAAGCCCCTGAAGGCAGTGCTATGCAGTGCCAGATCGATTAGAAACAAGATCGCCATTATTGTGGACTTAATTTCCTTGGTCAATCTGGCATGCATTACTGAGACCTGGGTGGGTGACGATGCTGGTCCGGTTTTAGAGGCCGTGGACCCCCATCCGGGTACTCTGTGGTGCACTGCCCCAGAGTGGAACACAGGTGCGGGGGAGTAGCCATCTGTTTTAGATCTGAGCTTGGCTTCTCTGTGCGTTCAGTGGGAAGACCGGGTTCATTTGAATGTGTGGAAGCACGTTGGGGTCCGGGTGCAGGTTGCAGGATTCTCCTGATTTATGGCCCCTTCCTGGGGCAGCAGGTGAGTTCCTGCAGGAGGTAGCCGACCTTGTCGCCAGCAAGACATTAAAGTCTCCCCGGTGTTTGGTCCTGGGGGACTTCAATGCCTGGGCCGATGATGAGGAATCTTAAGCTAGGTTATAGCCTCCTTCAGATTGTCATCTCTGGGTCTGTCACAGGAAGTTTCCGCTGCAACCCACCGGGACAGCCACATGTTGGACCTGGTCTTCTCACTGGGGCTTGAGGTTGGTAACCTCAAGATTGACCGGTCTCCGCGTACTGGTGCCCTCTAGTGGTGTGACCCTGCCCCCTGGGTAGCCAGGGTAGCGGGAGTAGGGGCTAAGTGGAGGTGGAAGTCGGGGGTACTCGTGACCAGGGCAGAGCTCCAAATGCAGATACGGGCAAAAAGTGATTAAAAAAAAAAAAAAAGATTGACGGAGTCATTTGGTCCGATCACTACATGGTGGGGTTCTCACTTGGAGCTCACCCCGAGAGCCCACCCCCTTGCTGAGATGGTCAGCTACTTTTGAGGGGTTTGACCCCGGAGGGATTTTTGGCAGTGGCTGATCTATCTAGTGTGGACAGTGCATGTGTTAAGAGGTTCGGGCATGGCACCAAGACACAGAGCACGAGGAGCAGAGCAAGAAAACCATGCTGGATGAACAGTGAGGTAGTGGAGGTGGTGAGAGCAAAACCAGAGGCTCATCAGAGGTATAGAAGGACAGGGAAGGAAGTGGTCAAGGAGGAGTATGCATGACGGCCAGTGAGGTGACCAGAAAAGTGAGAGAAGCCAAGGCCCAGAGGGAGCTGAGATTAGTGCAGGGATTTAACGTGGTGGGGGGGAGACTTTTTCAGATACATCAGGGAGAAAAGGAAGTTCAAGGAAACAACAGTGAGGATACAAAGGGGTGGGGAGTGGACGGAAGAGGGTGAGGAGCAGGCAGAAGCACTGAATGAATACTTTGCTCAGTTTTCACAGAAGAAAGGGACTGCTATCACCATGGGCTGGGAGGGTGGGGACTGGGGAAAGGAGGCAACAGATGAAAGAACTGAGGCAAGCAGAGTCCTAGAGTGACTGAGGGCACTGAAGGTAGACAAGGCACCAGGGCCAGATGGTATCCACCCCAGGGTGCTGAGGAAGATGGCGGAGGTGCTGGCGGAGCCACTGGCAGATATGTACAGTACCTCACTGGAGTCAGGATGTGTGCCACTGGACTGTAGGATGGCACATGTAGTACCATCACACAAGAGCGGACCAAGGAATGAACTGGGTAATTATCGCCCGGTAAGTCTCACCTCCATAGTGTACAAACTTATGGAGACAATACTAATGAACAGACTGGTGTCGTACCTGAAGGATAATGGCCTCCAGGATGTGAGGCAGCATGGGTTTGTTTCAGGGAAATCTTGCCATACCAACCTGATACAATATTATGACTGGGTGACAGGTGAGCTGGATAAGGGTCATGCGGTGGATGTTCTTTACTTGGACTTTCAGCAAGCCCTTTGATTCTGAGCCTCATGGGCGGCTTGGGGGAAGCTAACTGGAGTAGGGGTAGGGGCCAAAATGATGAACTGGATTACAAGCTGGCTGAGTGGGAGGCTGCAACGGGTGGTGGTGAGAGGGGAGCCCTCAACTCCAAGGCCAGTGATGAGTGGGGTGCCACAGATCTCTGTGTTGGGGCCAGTATTGTTCGAGCTCTTCATATTAGACATTACACATGGGGTGGTGAGCAAGATAAGTCTGTTCGCAGACGACACCAAAATCAGAGCAGTGTTGAATGGAGAGGAGGGATGGAAGCAGCTGCAGGGGGACCTAAACAAGCTAGAGGAGTGGTCAGAGAGGTGGCAGCTGGGGTTCAGTGCAAAGAAGTGTAAGGTTATGCACTTTGGGGTGAAGAATCCAAGGAGAGAATACTGGCTGGGAGGGGTTAAAATGGGGATCACTGAGGAAGGAGGAGAAGAACCATGGAATAATGATAACAGGGACCATGGACAACACTGCCCAGTGGAGGAGAGCAGTTTCAAAAGCGAACAAAATGCTGGGATGCATAGCGAGGGGTTTTTCGTCCAGGTGAACAGAGGTGATCTTGCCCCTCTACAGGTCGCTGGTAAGGTCACACTTAGAGTATTGTGTGCAGTTTTGGAGGCCGTACCTAAAGCGTGATATCAGGCTACTGGAGTGGGTGCAGAGGAAGGCAACAAAGATGATATGTGGAATGGAAGGGACAGACTATGACAGCAGGCTGAGAGACCTGAATATGTACACCGTGGAGGATAGAAGGGACAGGGGGGACATAATAGAGACATTCAGGTATCTGAGGGGAATCAGTAAGGATGGGGCAGATGGGGTCTTTAAGTTAAGGAGGGGGAGGGTCACCTGGGGCATGTGCTAAGAATAGAGGAAGGAAGATTTAGGAAGGAAATGAGAGACACTATTTCACAGAGTGGGTGGTAGCAGAATGGGTGGTATCATGGAAATCCGTGAACAGTTTCAAAAGGGCATGGGACAGGGAACAGGGAGAGTGAGGGTGGGGTGGCAGGATGACAAATGGAAGGGGGTGGGGCAGCTGCAAACTAGGGGTGCTAGCTGCACACTCGAGCAGACTTCGATAGACCGGGTGGTCTGTTTCTGCTGGCACATTCGTATGTTTGTATGTTCGTAATTGCCACCTATAATAGGGTGATGACGGCAGCGCTTAACTCCCTTGCACCAGCCCGTGTACAACCAAGATCTTCTCACTTGAGGTCTCCTTGGTTTGATGGGGAGCTCAAGGCGATGAAGATTGAGAGATGGAGGTTGGAGCGCTGCTGGTGTAAGTCTTGTCCAGAAGTGGATAGACTGGCCCTGCGCTCACATTATTGTGAGTATCAGGGGACAGTCACTCTTAAGAAGGCAGAGTTCCTGTCCAGAGAGTTTGCTGATGGGAAGAACCGACCAGCTCTGCTGTTTCCGACTGTGAACAGGCTCCTAAACCCAGCCTGTCTCCAGCCGAAAAATACTTTTCTGACGCCTTGTGCGAAGAGTTCGCTCAATTCTTCTCAGATAGTGTGTCCACCATCTGACAGGGTGTGCCGCCAGTGAGCCTTACAGTGGCCTACAGTGATCATCTGTATTGTCCATAGAGAGCGTTTCGCCTAGTTGTGGGGAGTTTAAACCAGTGGAGGTGTCGGAGGTGATTGGGGTTGCATCCTGGTTGAAGCACACATATTGTGAACTGAACCCTGTGCCGACATGTTTCTTGATGAGATGTGTCAACACTGTTGGCCTGGTGTTAGCCTTGCTTGTCCAGTGTTCTTTGACGGAGGGGATTTTTCCAGATGCCTTGAAGTAGGTGCTGGTTTGTCTCCTTCTGAAAAAAACATCATTAGACCCGGACATCAAGGCGAATTACCATCCGATCTCCAACCTCCCATTCTTGGGAAAAGTTATTGAGAAGGTTGTGGCCCAACAACTTGAAGAGCACCTCATGGCCTTCAGTCTCTATCTGCCATTCCAGTCCAGTTTCCATGCAAGGCATAGTACAGAAACCGCATTGTTCCGGGTGCACAATGACCTCCTCAGAGCTAGAGATCGGGGTCAGGGGACAATTCTAATCCTTCTTGATCTCTCTTCAGCCTTTGACACGGTAGACCATTGTGTGTTGCTTGACTGCATGAGGGAATTTTGTGGGCTCACCGGCTTTGTCATCTGCTGGTTTGAGTCATACGTCACGAACAGGAGGCAACAAGTAGTGATGGGGTACTTCTCCT
Organism: Neoceratodus forsteri; assembly: GCA_016271365.2. Classification (NCBI taxonomy): domain Eukaryota; kingdom Metazoa; phylum Chordata; order Ceratodontiformes; family Ceratodontidae; genus Neoceratodus; species Neoceratodus forsteri. Next base: position 1,085,119,078 of record CM057458.1, read on the forward strand.
CCTCCTCCTCTTCCTCCAGTCTCCTGTCATGTGGAGTACCTCAGGATTCGGTCTTGTCACCAGCATTGTTTGCCATGTACATGCTGCCCCTGGGTGAGCTCATTAGGAAGTACGGCGTGGGTTTTCATTGCTATGCCGATGATACCCAGCTGTATCTTTCGTTTGTCTTGGGAACTTCTAGTGCAGTAAAAGTACTAAATTGCTGCCTTGAGGAGATAAATGACTGGATGTCCTCCAGCTGGTTGCGACTGAACCCTGAAAAGATGGAGGTACTGGTGGTGGAGTCGAACAGAAGACGGAACAGGTTGCCGTCTGGCACCGAAACCGGTTTATTCCTGGGATCTGTGCCATTGAGGACTTCCTCTAGGGTGCAAAACCTTGGCATGACGTTTGACAGCAGATTGTCATTTGATTTTCAGGTGTCATCCATTGTCCAGACAAGCTTTTACCATCTTAGGAATATCACCAGGGTCAAGCCCCATGTTCCGTCTATGGACCTCCCCACCTTGGTGCATGCCTTCGTGGCATCCAGACTTGATTACTGTAATGCACTCTACCTCGGAGTCTTGGGGGATAACCTCTGCTGGCTGCAGCTAGTGCAGAACACAGCCACTAAGCTGCTAACTGGGCAGCTGAAATTTTGTCATATCACCCCAGTTTTGCGCGATTTGCACTGGCTGCCAGTAAGGTGGAAGATTCTCTTTAAGGTGGGCTTGCTCACCTTCAAGGCCTTACGCGGGTAGTGTCCTGGTTGTCTGTCAGACCTTCTGACACCTGCCATCCTGGTTCGCTTCCTCCGGTCCTCCTCTAGGAGCCTCCTGGCGATTACCTGGACGAGGCTTAAAAACCACAGCTGACAGAGCAGTTAGTGTCGCCGGCCCCATCCTGTGGAATTCGCTTCCTCCATCAATTCGGGAGGCCCCTTCAGTTGATGTTTTTAAGGCCTTCCTGTTTAATCAGGCCTTCCCTGACCTTAGGTGTTAGTCCTCCCTGGGTACCCTGCCTTTCTGTTCGAGTTTCAGTTTTTATAGAGATATTTATTAATTCTATTTATCTGTGCTGATATTTTATTGATTTGTATTACTGTACTGATAGTGTGGTTTCATTGTTCATCTTCCAGAGCCTCCAGGATTGGGCACCAGAAAAACAAAATTTTCCTTCATTACCTAATGTTTTCTTTGATTTGAGGTGTAGGCTCTAAATTCTTTTTTATCAAATTGTATTTTGGTGATATCACTAGTTCATTAGAGAGGTCCATGCTATCTTGGATTATTAGCTGTAATTTTGTTCCTATGCATTGTGTGTTCTTAATTTTCTCATCCTTTTTACTTTTTTGTTTTTCTTATTATTCTTTTATCTGGTATCTCGGGTATATTAATTACTGTGTTCTTATCAAATGGGAGTGAAAGATTAACCTAAGTAAGTTTATTTTCTGTTTGTTTTTGCCCTTCATCATCATTCATGCCATTGTTTGTTTTTTGCTGATAAAGGAACTATTCACATCAATGGAATAATTCGGTGATAAATATGCAAGTAATATTTTTACCATACATTGAGTCTTCATTCTGTTTGCCCTTATGCCCAAAGTTTATGAACCCAGAGAGTCTCCAATATCACGTTATAAGGATTAATTATATAATCTAATAATTCTTTTGAAATAACAGTAGCTACTGGGGTTCCCCAAGACTCTTCTGAGATTAAATTAGTTTGATTACTTAATGATTCTCTGCTATTCCTTTTCCCCACATCTCTGTCAGAGAATGATTCCCAGCTGAGTGTAGGAGAGGCGAGCTCTCTTAATTCAGATGTTGCCGATAAACAGTTTCATTAAAGGTTTTTTGATGACTTAGCTCTTTACTAATCCTCGCCTGGTCAATTTCTAAGCCATTAATTGTAGTGCCCAATTCAGTCATGACTTCTGCTAAATTTTGAGGATCTTTTATTGATGCATTAGATTGTTGTTTCCCATGAAACCCGCTCGGTAGCAAAACATCTAAGCTCTTAGGTTAAACCATGTGTAGGCAGTAGGAAAGAACTACAGTATTTTTGCCATGAAAGAGCTTAGTGGCTTAAATCAGATATTAATAGAAGTTAAAAGAAAAAGATTCAGGTTGTGTGTGTGTGTGTGGTTATCTAGAGTTATATTTTGTAGTTAAATACATGACCCTGAGCGTGCCTCCATTAGCAAGCTGAGTGAAACTTGCTGACGGTAAATCAAATTAGGAAATGCATAATATTTTCAAATCCGGAACCATATTCTGAGAAACGCTTGTATACAACCGATTTTACCAACTCTAGCACCTGGGATACTACAATTTTTCATAGCAGCAATAAGGGGAAGGAGGGAAAGTCATTTAATAGGGAAAATATATACAGTATAAAACCCTCAGAGAGGAATCTTCAGATGCTACAACATCCATTCTGAATGAGTAGAACAAAGACCTTAACCTAGAGATCTCATGGGAATCCTGGCAAGAGACCAATATATCAGCAGTTAAAATTACATCCTCGTCTCTTTGGCATGAATTTGCTTGGAAGTGTCGGACAAGATACTTTCGCTCTCCCGAAATTCTCAGTCACTATTTACCAGAGAGATGTGGTGAGTGTTGGTGCAAATGTGGCTGTCAATGCGTGGCACTTGGTCATATCCTTTGGCTGTGTCCACTTTTGATGCCATTTTGGCTGTCTATTCAAAGGGAACTTTCACAGTGCTTATCAAAAAATATAGAGTTAACAGCAGAACAGGTGTTGCTGGCGATCTACCCCGATCACGCCCCTCCCTGGAGGAACACCTTCCTCCCAGTGTTTCTTTTGGCTGCTAAAAAGGCTCTAACACGACGATGGATGACAAACATTATTCCCACAGTTAATGACTCCAGATTAATAATGAAACAAATATATTATACTAAAAATCTTAATTCCAGAATCCAAAGTAGGGGACCGAATTATATGGGGAAGTGGAGGGTATGGTCACTCTATCAAGCCTCTGTAGACCCCGATTTCTCTCCTTAACAGACACAGACCAGTTGGGGACTGAAAATATATCTGGCATATCCTAGAGTTCTGCTATATGAAGGAGACAGAAAGAGATAAGAATGGGAGATGAAATGTTTATTAAACATATCATGAACCTTGGATTCCTGGAGTTAAAGAAATGTGTCTCTTCTGTCAAAACAGGCTATAAAACAATTATTTTTGTGACTAAACAGTGTAAAGTGTTGTATACTATCTTAGATATAACTTAATGATCAATGTTATTTTTCCTCTGTAAAATGCTTATGTCACCCGTGCAAAGAGCCGGTTGTATTGATAAGTGTGTGTCAAAACTCTTTAATAAAGATTACATTAAAAAAAAAATAGGAAACACATAGAAAGGCAAGTATCTATCTTTTCCCTTCCCATTTTTTATATTAATCTATATTAGAGATAGGGGGTTGGATTTATACTTATATCTATTAAATTTATAAGGGTATTTGTAAAACTACCAAACAAAATTATACAACTTTTATATAACTGTTACCATATTAAAAATGTACTGTTTGGTGCTGTTGTGCCTGACTTTACAGTGCCTTGCAGGAAAAAAACACTGAAAATCTGCAAGAGAGAAAACTGGGAGCCTGTTGGCTGGCACCCACTTTTCAAAACAAAAACATGTATAATATAACATATAGAAGTAATACTTTCATGAATAAATGGAAACAGTGGAACCAGCAAGGCACGGTAATAGTTTTAAATTTGTGCAGTTGTAATAATGGTTTATATGGGAAACAAAGTACTGTTGCCTTTTTTACTTGTTAACATTAGAAGGAGATGTTGAGTTGAACCCAGGGCCTGAAGGTTTTAAAAAAATTAGACTTTTACATGACAACGTTAGAAGCATAAGAAATAAAAGGGGCACTTTCAGAGTAATGATTGGGGTACAACTGCCAGATATAATTGGTTTAACTGAAACCTGGTTGACAAAAAACATAGACGATGATGAACTTGATATAGCAGGCTGTGTATTATACCAACAGGGCAGGTTAAAAAAGGGAAGGGGGAGGGGTAGTTCTGTACATAAAAAAGTCTCAGTCACACTGAACTGTTACATAAAGGTAGTCTAAATAGCATAGAAACAATAACAGTAGACGTTAGTAAATTTGATTTAGGTATTTCTGTGATTTACTCCCCACCAAAAACAAAAACTGAACAGATAGAGGAAACTATTACTATACTACAAGGGTAGGTCCTTGAAAGAAGAGGTGTCAGTTTTAGGAATAGGTCAGCATATACAAGAACCCACAAGATATACAAATATAACAAAAAAATGAACAATATTGGATTTGTTATTTCAAACAACATGAAGTTTTGCTATATTATGACAGTAGCAGTTTGTCCCACCATTAGAACTGCTCCGGAGGTGAAATGGTTAATACCATTCCAAAATAGAACTTTGAGCATGAGCTCTAAGAAGCAGCTCTATCTGTGTAATTTCAAACCTGAACTGTCAGATTCTTTACTCCGCCTCAGTGAACAGTCGCTCCGGAGATTTCTCCTACTGCTCGGTTCATTTCTCGGTTTAAACAGTGTTTTCTCGGTTCGATTCAACCGAGAATAGTTTTATTTTAACCGCAAAACCGTTCGGTTCAAGCTCTGTCTGTGGTAATCGTAAGTAAATTAAAGGTTTTGTCTGTGTGGAACTTGTAAGTTTATCAGTTCGGTTTTGAACCGATCAGCTGGGTTTAAAACTTATTAACTTTAAAGTTTAACATTTTAGAGTGCGGTTCCCGGTTCTTATCGGTTCTAAAAAAAACAGATTTTATTACGTTTTTTTCCAATACCGTGACACGTTAGGAACCGATAAGGGTGTCTTGCCTGGCACTGCCGCTAAAGGCAAGTATTTTTCTGGTTAGGTTGGCATTATGTCTGAGAAACCCAAAAGAAAACTGGCCCACTGGTTCACACTGTGATGTCTGTGGGGAAGTCTTGCCATGGCTGACCCACACACACCTCATGTGTCTATTGTCTGGGGTTTGACCACCTCCAGTCAGACTGCCAGATATGTAAGAATTTCCCTGCAGCCACCCTGGAAAAGAGATTGGGCAGGCTCAGGGAACGAGAGGCCAAAAAGTCCGCTGACCCGGATGGCCAGCCCGGTTCGGTGCCAACCGAACCGGAGGGAGTGCCCTCTGACCAGGGCGAGACTTCCTCGGGCAAAAGGAAAGCTGGTTCTGAGGAACCAATTCCAGTAAAGAAAACAAGAAAGTCAGCAGGTTTGGAGTCCAAAACCCTTCTCCAACTGCTGCAGAGATAGCAAAAGCCATACAAATTGTCCAGTCACTGTTCAGGTTCCGTCGAACACTCACTATCTGGCAAAAGGTCGGTTCGTCCGTTCCAGTGGTTCAGGAATATGATGTTGAGGAATTTTATGAACCAGAGGAGGGGAGGATGATTATGAACAGTATGAATGTGGCTGGGAAGGTCTGGTGTGCCCATTGAACGGACATTTCCCAGACAGACCTCTAGAATCTCCCCTATGCTATCTGAGTCCCATCTCATTTTATGTTTTACAAAAGTTGTTGAAACCTCCAGCTTCCTTGGAAGAAGCTGTGGATGAGCAAGAGGAGCCTGATTTTGTAGAAATGATGGATATTCCAGAGTCTAGGAGATTGTCTGTTCCTTTGCATAAGTCTTTAGGAAGCAAACAATAAAAATTTTAAAAGCTCCTAATTCTGTGCCTCCTGTAGATAAAAAGATGGACAGAAGGTACACATTGTCAGGTCCTGATACAGAATTCCTTTTCAGCAATGCAGTCATGTTAGTAGTTCAGGCTGCAGCCTGTGATAAAGTTATATCCCCTGGCTTCACATCCTCCTGACAAGGATTCCAGGAAGATTGATGCCATGGTGAAAAAACAGTATATGGCAGCTCTCTGGGACTCAGGCAAGCAAATTATATGCCTTATGTAGCTAGGTATCAGAAATCTAGATGGGATACTGTTATGGAATTAGCCAAGCAAGCCCATGGCCAGCTGGCTAGCTTAACAGAACAGGTGGCTGCTGATGGCATTGAGGCTTCTAAGGTACAGTTTCATGCTGCTGTGGATGTTAATGATGTTTCCTCTAGGGTCATGGCCACATCTGTAGCTTTTAGAGGTTGGCCTGGCTCAGGTGTACTAGTCTGTCACAGGATACCCAGACTAAGGCTATGGATTTTCCTGTGTGGGAAATTCTCTGTTTGGAGACAGACAGAGAATTACATGAAAAAGATGGATGAATATAGGACTACTTACAAAAGTGCCCAAGCTAAGGAGCGGCGGGGTAGGCCTTTTCACCAGACTCAGGCCTCCTCTGCCTATGCTCAGAGGGGCTTCTTCAGAGGCAGAGGCAGACGAGAGGTGGGCAGGCCTGCTCCCACCCCTCAGCCTAAAGCTCCTGCTAAGCAGGCACCCTGATGTGGTGCCCAGGGCCGATTCTCCTTTACCGGTAGGGGACAGGCTGGCTTACTTCAGTCAGAACTGGGCTTCTTTAACCTCAGACAAGTGGGTTCTGGAAGTAGTAAGCCAGGGTCTGGTTCTCAGCTTCAAAAAGTTTCCCAAGTTGAGAACCAGACTTTTTCTACCTGCAAGTGCTTCAGAGACCTTTGCTCTGGAAGCAGAGGTCTCAACCCTGTTGGCTCTCGGAGCAGTGGAAAGGGTTCCTCCCCTGCACCAGGGCAGGGGTCTGTATTCAGATACTTCCTTACCCCAAAAAGACAGGATAATGGCGGCCCATGTTAGACCTCAGATATCTGAACAAGCATCTTTGAAACCAAAGTTCAAAATGGTAACTCTGGCAATGATTTTACCTCCCTAAGGCCAGGGGACTGGTTAGCCTCCCTGGACCTCAAGGATGCCTATTTCTACGTCCTAATCAGAAGCTCCCATCGAAAGTACCTCAGATTCGAACTACCCTCAGGTCATTACCAGTTCAGAGCAATGCCCTTCGGCCTTACCTCTGCCCCAAGGGTATTCACAAAGTGTCTAGCAGTGGCAATGGCTCACTTAAGGAGGCAAAGGATTGCTGTTTTTCCCTATCTAGATGATTGGCTCATTGTAGGCCAGTCTCCAGAACAGGTAAAATCTCACCTGCAAGTTACCCAGCAGCTTCTCACCTCCCTGGGCTTTCTGCTAAATCTACCAAAGTCGGTTCTGGAACCAGTCCAGGTACTCACCTTTATAGGGGCAGAGTTGGACACAAAGCTAGCCAGAGCTTTTCTTCCCTTAGAAAGGGTGACGATTTAGTGACTCTGGCCTCCTCCTTCACCCTGCAGGTCTCTCGACCAGCAAGACACTTTCTGCAGCTCCTGGGACACATAGCTGCATCCACAGCTGTTGTGCAGGGGAGCAAGATTTCAGATGAGAGACATTCAGTTTCACTTGAGAACCTATTGGTCTCAGAGAAGAGACCCCCTTTCCAAGTTGGTCCCAGTGACTTGAACCTTGATCCAGGCCCTCCAGTGATGGCAGGATCAGAGCAATTTAAGATTGGGGGTCCCCTTCATTCCCCCTGCTCACAATTTGACTCTCACTACAGATGCTTCCCTTCTGGGTTGGGGAGCCCACATGGGCGACCTTTCCACTCAGTCCACTCAGGGAGTGTGGTCCCCCCGGGAATCTCTGCTCCACATCAATGTGCTGGAACTCAGAGCTGTCTTTTTAGCTCTTCAAGCATTTTCTGCATCTGTCCACAACAAGGTGATACAAGTCAGAACAGACAACACCACAACAATGTGGTACATCAACAAACAGGGGGGGCACTCGGTCTTCGGCCTTGTGCACCAAGGCTATGAAGTTGTGGTCTCTGGCCTATTCCCTGAACACTTCCCTCATAGCAGTTCATCTTCCAGGGAAGGACAATGTCCTAGCGGATGCTCTCAGCAGGATTTCCCAGGGCCATCACGAATGGTCCCTGGATCCTCAAGTGCTGGGGATAGTCTTTGCCAGATGGGGCACCCCTCAGATAGATCTTTTTGCAGCCCCAGACAATCACAAACTTCCTCTGTTCTGTTGCAGGCCTCCAGTGTTGGGCTCAGTCCCCCTGGATGCCCTTCTCCTGGATTGGGAGGGGAAGTTTCTTTATGCTTTCCCTCCCTTCCCTCTCCTATTCAAAGTATTAGTCAAAATCAGATCTCAGCCTTGCAGGGTGATTCTGATTGCCCCGGATTGGGCCAGGCAGCCCTGGTACCCACTCCTTCTGTCACTGACAATCCATCTTCCCCTTTGCCTCCCCAGGATTCACAACCTGTTAACTTGTGCCCAGGGAAGGGTTTGTATCCGACCTCAATCCCTCAACCTCAAGGCCTGGCTCTTGAGGAGTTAGAGTTTGCTGATTTACACCTCTCAAGGTGTTCTTGAAATCCTAAAGGCTTCCAGAAAGCCTTCCACTAGGGCTACTTATAGTTCTAAATGGAAAAGGTTTTCCATTTGTGTGCTGGGAAAAATATTTCCAGAATCTGCTGATTTGCCCATTGTATTAGATTACATGGTCCATCTTAATTCCTTGGGTCTCAGACCAGCTACCCTGAGAGTCCATTTGGCAGCTGTATCTGCTTTTGTGTCAGCAGGAAAATCATCCCTCTTTCCACTCCACCCTGTGTTTTCCAAGTTTTTAAGGATTACTCCATACTAATCCACCCTTTAGGAACCGGCCCTGCCTGGACCTTAATGTTTGTATTGCCCAGTTAATGCAACCCCTTTGAACCTCTGTTTTCTGCAGAGCTTAAGTATCTAACTTGGAAACTGTTTTTCTGGGGCTATCACTTCTGCTAGACGATAAGTGAGTTGTAAGCCTTGTCAGTGGAAACTGACTTTATTTCTTTCCACAGGGATAAGGTAGTCCTTAGGACTAGGAAGTTTTACCTAAGGTGGTTTCAGATTTCCATCTTAACCAATCTATCTCCCTTCCAGTATTTTTCACTGATCACTCCTCTTCTGGTGAGAGGAGGTTGCACAGCCTGGATGTTAAGAGAGCTCTTAGTTACTATATAGAGCGTGCCAAAGGTCACAGGTTGAATCCTCCAACTTTTCCTTACCTATGGTGAAGTTGGGAAAGGCAAACTGCCACTAAGAGATCAATTGCCAGGTGGATTGTCTCTTGTATCCAATTTTGTTATCAGAAACTGGGCAGAGATCCCCCCTCTGGCTTGAGGGCTCATTCTACCAGGGGTACAGCTACGTCTCTAGCTGCTGCCAGAGACATCCCTATATTAGAGATATGCCAGGCTGCCACGTGGAAAACGGTATACACTTTTACCAAGCATTACTCCCTGGATGTCCAGGCCAGGAGAGATGCTCGGTTTGGCACAGCTGTTCTCTCAGAGCCTATTCCCTAAGTAGGTTCTGCTCTCCTCCATGGAGGTACTGCTGTGTAGTTGTTACTGTCATAATATAGCAAGACTTCATGTTGTTTGAAGAAAAAATTACTCACCTTAGTAATGTTGTTTCTTCTAATGGAGTCTTGCTATATTATGACCTCCCCCCCAGCCTGCCCCTCTCAGAACTTCTACTTGGGTGGGGTGTGGGCAACTTAGTGTGGGCACTATTTTATGCCCTTTAGCGCTTCTCCCTTTTGGAGTTTGGGAAGTGGTTTTATTATACCGTTGTTTTATTCTCATGTTGTTAGAATTGTGTTAGTAGTTCTGGTCCCCTGACTTGAGTCTTGGGTGTTGGGACCAGCAATGGTTGTTAATATTTTAGGTAGCCATTTGGCTAGTGTAGGTTACAGCTTCCACACAGACCTTAGTGAGTTTTTGCTCGTAAAGATCTGACAGTTCAGGTTTGAATTACACAGATAGAGCTGCTTCTTAGAGCTCGTGCTCAAAGTTCTATTTTGGAATGGTATTAACCATTTCACCTCCGGAGCAGTTCTAGTGGTGGGACAAACTGCTACTGTCATAATATAGCAAGACTCCATTAGAAGAAACAACATTACTAAGGTGAGTAATTTTTTCTTGTATGCCATTCATTGACAGTTGAAGCCTCAGGAGTTTTATCACCCTGTCTTGGAGATCACAGTCCAACATGGGGTGATATAACGATAGGGCAAAAACAGAAAATATTGGAGCCCAACATTACATGGGTGAGAAATAAGAAGTTTTTCTCTGAAAACAGTCTTTTTTTACTAAGTGTACAGAGGGAAAAATGGGAGAGGTTTAAACATATACCAGATTTAGACTCAGCCTTGGAGTATTTTACAGAGACCTTCATTGAACTGTGTCACATGCATGCCCCAAGAATTAAAAACCAGAATAAATGTCCGGTTAAATTTCCCTGGATAAACGCCAAGATTCTAAAAAGCATCAGAGTGAAAAATAGGTGCTGGAAAAAAACAAGAAAAACAAAACAGGTAAATGATTGGGTTTTGTTCAAACAAAAAAAAATGCATGCAAACAACAGATAAAGAAAGCAAAAATTCTTTATTACAAAAATAAACTGAACAAGGAATCAGACCCTAGAAAATTCTGGAAGACTATTAACTTCTTATCCAGGCTTGGTCAAGGAGTTAATAAAAACCTTAATCTAGAAATTAATAGGTCTGTGATTGAGGACACTTATGAAATAGGTAACTCCCTAAATAATTTTTATAGACTTACTTGCCATTTCCCAAACAGCATGTAGATTGGGTTTTCAAAACCTGCAGGGCACAGATAATTTTCAAGGACCACAGCCCCCTTTTCGATTTAAACCCTAAAGGTGTCCGATGTCCAAAAGGGGTTAACCAAAATAAATATTCATAAAGCAATGGGACCAGACTGTTTAGAATGGAGATTTTTGAAAATAGCAGCTAAATATATAGCATCCATAGTGACAAACCTATTTAATAGAAGTTTAGAAAGACAGCTATTTTCCACAACAATTGAGGGTGAGTAAAATCACCCCCATGTTTAAGGGAGTAAACAGAGTCAAATAACTATAGGCCCATTGCCTTATTGTCCATTCTAGCCAAATGTTTGGAGAGGCATGTACACACTCAAATGATGGGATATTTAGAGAGGTATAAGTTGATCACATCATACCAATCAGGGTTCTGAAAAGGTTTCTCCACTACATCTGCTTTACTTGAATTTAACGATCTTATTAGCACCTCGCTACATAAGGGATTGGATACAGCAGCTATTTGTGTGGACCTGTCCAAGGCCTTCGACTTGGTGGGCCACCCCCTTCTGCTACAAACTGCAGAACGAATTGGGGATTACTGAAGGCCCCAGGGAATGGTTAAGATCGTACCTGGTGGACCGCATACAATTTGTGTCAATGAATGGGGACAACTCTTTAAAAAGGTTAGTAACTAGGGGAGTGCCACAGAGGTCCATAGAGCCTCCCACAAGTTATACAACATTTACAGATACAGTTGTATGCAGATGACACTGCAGTGGTAACAGTAGGATGTAACAGTAGGGACTTACAAGAAAAAATGTAGGTGGATTTTGAGAGCATGGAGGGGTGGTTCACCAGGCCGGGCCTTGAGATGAACACAAAGAAAACAAAAGTGTTATACTCAGGATCTAAACAGAAAGAAAAAAAAACAACTTATTATTAAGGTAAATTATGATACATACTTGGAACAGGTGTCCTGCTACACCTATTTGGGAGTTGCATATGATGAGGAAATGACCTTTGCAGAACATATTGATTCGTTAGTTGATAGGGTGAGTAAAAGAGTGGGGGCCCTACAAAGAACGACCAATTGTTTAACTAAAAATAGCGGGAAAAAGGTTGCTGAACAATTAATACTCCCTGTATTGACATATGTGGACCTTGTATATCGAACTGCAAATAAAACACTCTCGAATAAATTGGATATAGTATACAGTAGAATTGCTAGATATGTTCTGCGGTGTGAGCCAGGAACACACCATTGTGTGTCGCTGACTACATTACAGTGGTTACCACTTGAGACTAAACGTGCTAAGATGTGACAAAAATTTATTTATAAATAGATTCTCCTGAGCATTACTTAAAGGAATACTTGTTTGGGGGGTGTGATCAGCTAAACCTAAGATAAAAAAGGACCTGTCAACTAAATAAGATTTCCACTCCTGTTATTAAAAACAAATATGGAGAAAAGACGTCATGACATCAAGCTGCTATACACTGGAACAACTACCTTATTCAGTACTTTCATTTCCAGCATATAGCCAGTTTCTACGGGAATTGGCTGTATTAAGTCCTGTCATTTGTCTACGTTATAAGTAATGGTATGATCGGATGGTGAGAGTCTTGAGGGATGATATGGGAAGAAAGTAGTGATTAATGTCCTAGTATTGTTATGTATGTAAAATTATTCTGAATTAATGGATGGTGAGAGTCTTGAGGTACGATATGGGAAGAATGTAGTGATAAATTGCTGCTGGTGTTGTCCATGTGTAAAACTATTCTATAGTTGTATGTTTTTAATGTATAGGCAACAAGTTATAAACAGGACAGTCTTGTAAACTAGGCCTATTGGCCTGAAGATTTGTTTTCCTGTATAAAAATAAAGTTTTACTACTACATGAGATATATCTGTAAACGTTGATGAATGGATTATTTTGTCAGAAATAGGTTCAGATTCAGAACATAAATCATTTTTCATTGTCTTTCTGCTTTCAACAGAATCAGATTAATTTTCTGGTATCCCGTGATAAGAGCGCTGTGGAATAGGAGCCTACAATAATGGCAACCACTCCTCAGCGTATTTCAAGGACGGCTACGGGAGGGTACGGCGGCCAGATGAGGCGTGGGCGACTATATCGACAGGATGTCGCTATACATACATGCGTGGGGGTACAAGCGGCATGCTCAGCGAGGGATGTGAGGGGTGGTGCCGGGATGGTTGCCGAGCTGACCCCGTGTGTAGTGGGTAGGTTGCCAGCGCCGGTCAGCAGGGTACTGGGTTCATGTCAGGGTGCTGGTGCGTTTTGTTGCACCGGACCAACCCTTTTTTATGTTTTGCCCCACTTCCGGAGTTGGAAATCTTTAGCGGGGAAGAAATCAGTAAACTGATAAAAAGGTCCCCTGCGCCTTTTGCTGTGTGTTGAAGTGTCAGAGTGCTAAAATAAATTTCCAGACTTGATTTCTGCATAACGGTGATCGCTTAGGCTTTCAGTATATGACATAGAACAAATTTTCCTCCATTTTAAGTAATCTGATCATTGAAAATACCTGTCCTTATTTGGAACTAGCAACTCCATGCTTGTTACTGATTGTGACTCTCCTTTGCTTATTGTTGGGGTTGAAGTGGTTTTGTCCATGAAGTTTTCAGTTTGGCTGATTTATCTTTAACCATTTCCATTTTTTCACCCTTAGCCTTCAATTTGTCAGATTTCCCTGATTTAACATTATGGTCCCTTCCTACTTTTGAATTTAATCATCATCTTTCACCACTATCAACCTTCTCCAACATTGATGGTGTCAGTACTATTTCTTGGGATTAGTGTTCCTGGTCCTCATATTTATTTATTTATTTTTTTACGTACTTTTATGCTCCCCTTGGCACCTGGTCGGCTCCTTACTTTTGGGCATCCTTATTCCTCTGACTACCATCCGTCCCGCACCTCCTCTCCACATCGGGCCACCACCTTACTACCTCCCTCCCCCACGGCCTACTCCCTCATGGTGGGGAGCCCCCTAACTCCTCACCAGGACCAGATCCAATACAGGATGTGCCCTCAGAGACAGTGTGTTAGTCGGACGTCCATCAAGCTGCTCGACCTGGCTGTCATTTTTCCTTTATTCCATTGGCGGCGGAGCATGCAGTGCTGACAGTGGGCGTGCCACGCGGGCGTCCACACGCAGTACGCCTGCCGGTTGCTCCACCTCCATGCCCCACTGTACTGGGCCAGGTGTGCCAACACCCAGCCTCCACTAGATGTCAGGCAAATACCGGCCCCTCTTCGCCACTCTCGCCAGTAGAGGAGAGCTGTCCTCTGGATGCTCGATCCTCTCCCACCCCAGCTGTGCCGCCCTGATGACCTGCTGACACTGTGAACACTGGTCACCGGTGTGGCAGGAGGTAAAGCATCGCTGAGTCATCCCTCCACACCACCGGGCCGGCTTGATCCTCATATTTAAATACTGGGAACAAGTCAGCCCTGAGGGTTGAGGTGCCAGACGCTACACCTTGCACCATACCGGCAACCTGAGTTCGGGAACGAGCTCGGGCACCGGGTCGCATTGAAGGAGAGGATTGCCGTCCGATGGATTGCTCTCATCTCCCTGGGCAGGAATCTAGGGTATCTCTGGTGCAGAAGAGACCCCCGGTGGAGACCAGTGGTACTGCTTGCGTGGTGCAACTAAGAGGGAGTAGCGCAGCGGATGTCTGCGGGGTAGCCGTGCTGACGTCATTGCATGGCCGTGCTCCTGGGGGAAAAACTACGGAAAAATCCCCACCCTCGGGGAAATTCCCAACACGGGCACTCTCCTCTCCAGTCCAGTCTCCCAGCCCGGCACCCTAGATTCTACATAGTGTGCCCAGGGCAGATAGGGTGGCTCCACCTCTCGGAGGTTCAGAGCTGGGGGGTCCATCAGTCTGGTGCGAGGAGAAGGAGGGGTGTCTGGTGGGAGATAGAGCTTGGGGTGAGGCGGAGGATGCTGGAGAGAGTTCCCTGTAGGGTGGTACACAAAGAAAATAGGCACAAAAAAAATTACTGTGAACAATGTGCAATATATGATATAATTAATTTAAAATCTCTAAAAAAGAATCTATACTATGAAAGTAAAAATATTCAAATATATTAACTTCAAAATAACTGGTGAAAAATGATTATGCCACAGTAATAACTCTGTCCATTTATATTTTCTGTCTTTGGTTTCAAAATTAATTCTCATTCTTTTTTGTATTCTTGAGGTCTTCTGTACACACAGTTCAGTTCTCTTATGATTCACTGAAATAATTCCGATATTTCTTTTGCCTTTATTTTTAATTATTGGGCTGGATATGATGGTTCCAGGTACCACTCTGAGGTCCACAATCCGTTCTAAGCTTCTGACTTGAAGATTCTGTACCAAAAATGACACTGTCTAAAAGATACAAAAATACATTTTTAAAAGTGTGTCTCATATTTATAATATTTCAAAACTGTTATCTATTTCTAATTCATTTCAGGCTGATTTCATTGAATTATGTATGTATAGGCTGAGCATCAATAAAAACAGCTCTAACATTTTAAAAGTTAAATCACATTTGTTGGAGGCAGAGATCAGAAAACTAGGCTAAGTTATTTTATCAGTGCTTTCCCAGTTTTGCTGTGCCTGGAACTGGTCAATTCTGTTGGCTTTCAGTACAGGCCTCCTTGTGTCAAGATAATTTCTGATTTAGCCACACTTTCAATAGCAGTCAATCATGGTTGTTTGCTTGCAGGTCTTTTACCAAAAAAAAAAGCTGTTAGCAGAATAGCCTAACATTTTGCTGCATGCAAACTAACTATCTTTTGTGTCAAAGGAGTTTCAAACGCTGAAGTGCTGTCCTCCGCTGCATTGAACAAGTGTCAGCTGTTACTGAAGCTGTGCACCAGAGGTTTGTTTAAATAACCACTCCCAGCTACAGTATGTCAGTAGTTGGTATTATAACCAGTGGCTTTGTCTGGAAGACCCCAATTACTGGAGTAGCATGTGGAAATCTTCCTTAGTAAGTTTTACAGTGCTAAGTCTTTATATAGATTTTAAATGTTATCACGCCAGCTTTCTGAAGTTCTCTAATCCTGCATCACTTAATTTTCATAAAAATGTTTGGCTTAAAAACAGATTGAGATTTAGATTCAGCTCAAGTAATTTATACAGATCAAAAAAGACTATCAGATTATTTGTAATTTCTTAATGTCTACTTTCAATTTTGGCTTTTCTGTACGATTTCTAGTTTTGGAGTATATGCTGTATCACTGTGCAACTGGTCCTGGCATTTTAAATTGCCCTCCATAATTTTGTCATTTTTTTTTTTTTAACAACCCTACTGCCTTGTCTCCAGCAACAGCAAATACACTCGAGATTCCAGCTGTAGACCAAGCCACAAAATAATGTATTGACATTTTTTTTTTGGGGGATCGAGTACATCTGAATTAAAGCAAACTCCACATTTGGCTACTAACCTCCAGAAAAACCAGCAAACCAAACCAAACTAACAAATTTGAGTGAGTTTTTGAACCAATTAATGTAAATTCAGTTTTAGAAGGAGGAATTAAAAATATACTAAGCCTTTTTTAAGTAAGCCATGAGAGCAGCCGGGATTCGGCATATCTCTCCGGAATCCCCGCTGAACTTCTTTCCAACCTCGCCGACCTTCAAGTTCCTGAATGGAATGAATAAGGTAACCTGTGGGGACTAGTTAATATCAGTAGTGAATTAAGAACATGGGGGCATGAGTGGAAACTGAAGGTGGGGGTTCAAGAGGAAACTGAGAACGTTTTATTTTACAGAAAGGGTGGTAGCTGAGGTGGCAGCCTCCAAATCTGTTAGTAGTTTAAAACACGGCTGGGGCAGAGTGAAGTGCTTAGTGGTTGCTCAGGGTGATAGCAGTAGGATGGGGAGCATAGGGGTGGTTAGTATAGGTTAGAGCCGTACATGGGCAGTAGATCCCACTTTGTTATGGTGTAGGGGCAGACTAGATGGACCACTGGTCTTTTTTTGGCCTCACTGTCTATGTTTCAGTGTTTCTGGCCACCTCAGCCCTGTCTTGGATACCTTTTCCAACACAACTTTGGTGCACTGTCAAGTGGTCACCCTCCAGTTTTACCCAATGCAGCCGCAGGATGGTGCTTCAACAAAGAACTCCAGACCTGAGTCTGTCCTACCAAAGTTTCTTTCATTGGTAGTCACCCCCCCCCTTCATTAGCGTGAGTAGTCCATACTCCCATTTGAAGCCCAGACCATCTCTTCCCTGACTTAGATTCGGAGACTTCTTTGATGGTGTGTTCCTCATGACATATGGATGTTAACCCCTCCAGCAGCTCTTCTAGCCAAAGAAACTTGACCTCCTTTATAGCTGTCCTGCAGCGTATGTGGTCATTCCCCTGGAGGAGGTCCAAAAGCAAGAGTCCTACACTTTGATGGACATCCTGGTGCAGGATTGCTCACCGATGGTGGAGTTCTTGGTCACCCAGGCTACTTTGAACCTTGCATTCAGTGTTTGGCAGCACCCAGCCTCATGCCAGGACCCTCCACACTGTATTGATCACAAATATGTAGACCCTGAGAAAGGGTTATCCGTCTTCATGGAACACATCTCCCCAGTGGGCTCTTTTGATGACGTGGTTTTCTATAAAGCTATGGTGCAGGGCAAGTCGCATAATGCTGCCGTACAAGGAGTAAGCAGCTGGGGTGTGTTACTGTTGTCATAATAGATATCTTAAAGGTTGGTGTCATCACAATGAAATACTAGACCAAAGAGCAGCTTTCACAGTTGTCTGGTGCAGCGCTGATACCGCCACTTGATGTCAAGGAGAAAAACTTGGCTCTTCAGAGAGGCAACGGGTTTGGGGGTTAAACTGGTAAACTGATGTTGTATATATTAAATTTGTAATGATGAGACTCAAAATTGCCGGTGGGTAATTTCAGAAGGGAACTCAAGAAGTATTTTTTACTGAATGAGTGGTGAAAAAAATGGAATAGTTTGCCTGAAGCAGTTGTGAATACCAAAACGGTGAAAGGCTTCCAGATATGCTGGTATAGGTATATGGGTGTCATCAGAAGGTCAAAGCTAGTAGTAGAGGTAAGATGAGGAGGGGCCACTAGGGTCAGTATTGGGTAGATAGGTAGAATGAGCAGACTGGATGGGCCAATGAGCCTTTTTCTGCCGTCATTATTTTTATGTTTATATGACTCCTTGACTGCAAGATGTATGCAGCTTCCTCACTTGAGGTTGGTAGGCCAACTTTTTGGCTTTGATGTCCTGGTTTGGCCATGAGGTTTTTATTTTTGTCTATAGAACTTTTTCTCTTTAGCCATGTATGTCCAGTCAGGGATATACCCTGGTCAGGCCTGTGTCCCCAGTCACCCATGGCTCTTGGCACCTGATAGTTATGCCCTCAGCTTTGCCCTCTGTGGCAGGGGCTTCAAGAGTGCGAGCTGTGATGGCAGGCACTAGGGCGATGGGGAAAACAGAGCTCATAGCATCATTTAGATATCTCTGGGTTTTTCCATGTCCCTGTCACGTTCCCTGATGTGAGCACAGCCTTTGCCAGCCTCACACACATGCAGCCTATCTCCTGCAGCAGGAGCATGCTCTCATGCCCAGCCCTAGTTGCCATGGCAGTGTAGGAGCTCGCCGTTGACTCTCCCCAGCTGAGGCAGGCTGTCACAAGGTATGTGCCTCAGCCTGGCCTGCCTTCTAATATGGTGACTTTGGTTCACTCCTGAACTTGGGTCGTCTGCATTGCAGTGTGCTGCCACTGGGCCATCAGGATGGCCTAGGCCATGAGATTTTGACAAGCTCTCCAATAATGGTCCCTTTATGACCTGGACCTTTCCCGGTGAGTTCCTTGTTGGTCTCAGCTTTGTTCCCAGCTGGGGTCTCCGTCAGAGAGTCATTCTTTGACTAATTCAGAGAAATGTGTCTGTCCCTTCAGACCTTTGGGGAGATCACTTCTAACCATAGCAGAAAATATAAGAAATGCCATAGCAGGTCGTAGGATCAGGAAAGATCATGCTCTGCCCACTCCTTCTACTCCCCTTGGTCGAGCTCCCTAGAGGGGACATGAAAAAAAACTTTTGACCCAGCAAAAGAACATTGTGCTTATTGAAGCTGAAAGAGCAGCCACACAGCTTCAGTTTTATAATTCCAGACTCCAAAGGTGCTGTTCCCCAATAAATAAGTATTCTGATTGGCAATTGCCTGCTTGCAACATTGAGTACCTAAGGCCACCTGCTTCCCCAGTGGGACACCCCTCTAGTGGATCTGTTTGCCTCGTGGGAGAACACCAGACCTAGGCAGTTTCATGCCTGGGACACTTATAGGGAAATACCTTTGTGAGGTGCTAGACCCCTTCTTTATGCCTTCCCACCTTTCCCCTTGCTCCACAAGGTTATGATCAAGGCCTGTTAGGACAAAGGTACACATGATCCTGATAGCTGCAGACTGGCCGAGGCAGTTCTGATATCTAGAGCTCTTCAGCCCCAGAAGTAGTCCTCCATTAAAGGTTACCTCTCCATCCAGATCTGCTGACCAGGTAACAGTGGCAGATCCTGCACCGCACATTCTGTCTCTGCATCTCTCAGCCTGGTTCCAGAGCAGATAGAGTTCCAGACTCTAGGTGTTTTGGAAGATGTCTTACAGGTTGTGGAGGCATTCTGTAAGGTATTGACTTAGAAGTGCTATCCATTTCAGTGGAAGAGGTTGTGAATCTGGTGCCAGGGAATTGAGTTTGATCCCCATACCTGCCCACGGCGAGCATCCTCAACTACCTGTGGTCCCTCTCTCAGTCAGGACTGCGAACAGCATCCCTTAAGGTGTACCTGGCAGCTATCTTGGCATACCAGGTATGTGCTGGTATGCTGACAGTGGCCCAGAAGATGGTGGTCAGGTGCTTTTTAAAAGGCCTGAATCACTTGCCCCAGTGTGCAAACCTCTGTCTTAACGGGACCTACTGTTGGTGCTAGCATATGCTTAAGCCATATGAGCCAGTGCACTAGTGTGAGATGTCATGGAAGAATTCCTTCTTGATGGCCATCACGTCAGCCAGAGGAATCAGGAGCCCCAGGCGCTTTCGGTGAAGTCTCCATGCTGATCTTTCACAAGGACAAGGGTCATCCTATGTCCTCAATTTATGCATTGCTGGCAAGTTCCATTTTAAAACTGTATGATGTACTTTATGTCCCTTCAGTCTTAGAGTTTTGTAGTATAACATAGGTGTACTGTGTCAAAAATGGATGAGTTGAGCAGAGACACACAGCAAACTACATTGTACAGGTCCAAAATTGTAGTAGCCAGTAGAATATAAGCAACACCCACAGTGTTGGAACAGTAGAAACATGTGAACCAGTATTTCAGAGCAGCTTCTACAGAAAAAATAGGCTTACAGATTAAAAGCAGTTCTTCTCCTTTAAGACCTTCTGTTGATTTACTGTCAGAAAATTGGATATTGTTTAGTTTTAGAGTGTCACATGGTAGCTATGCAAGCACTCTGGCGCTAGTGAACCCTTGTAAAAGAAATATGAACAAAGCAACACCAATTGGATGCAATTCAGGTACAATTTTCTGTTGACTGTGTTGGCACAGTTTGAAATGTTTACTTTAATTACCTGTGTTTTTTCACCCCCATGGGACAAATTGCAGACTGTTGAGGTAAAAACAGCAGTAACTGGCCACTTAATAGTAAATATGTGTTTGTTTGCAGAATAAGCCAGTCATAAATAGAAAGCTTTAGAACAGAAGAAAAAGTATGGCTCAAAGTATTCACTCTAAGAAAATTGTCTCTCTGTCTGTCATAGTGCGTTCTGGGAGTTGCAGCTCCCTAGGCTGATTTGGGTAATAGTAGCCCGCTGTCTCCTGGGCCATTGGGAGGCAGCTGTATAGGAATCACTTACTATGCCTGAGACTGGCAGAGTCCAACTGGCGTACAAACCTGAGAGTACTGCATGATAAGTGAATGTGCTTATCCCACTACGCTGCCTAGCCGACTACCTTACCGTTTCTCATCATCCTGCCTACTATATAAGGAGGGTTTAAAAAAAAATCTAGTAGTACTGTTCCAAGAAAACTCTCTTCAGACTCCTGATTTTGTGGTATAGATGACGGTCTTAATCTGGTCCCTCTGTTCATCAGTGAAAATATTATTACATTTTTCACTAATAAAGGAAGGAGGGTAAGAGAGGGGTAGGAGGAGGGGCAGCAGCAGAATTGGGTTGTTAGCTGCAGAATTGAGCAGAGTCAATATACCAAGTGACCTTTTCTACTGGCAGTTTTCATTTTTTTTTTTTTTTTATCTGCTTATTGAGTGACAAATATAAAACATATACACGTAGTACATTCCATATAACCTCTCATTTTTCATATACATTCCATATTATGTCTGTTCATAGTTACACACTGAGTCAAATTTTCTTTCACCTAACATCTCATCATCCAGTATATAGAACTTTATAGGCTTGCTTTAATACTTATCTTGCTCACCCTTTTTAATTAACTAAATCAACTCAACTAATACATATATAACTGCTGCCGGCTGCTATAATTATAGAATCCTTTAAAAAATCACATTCCTAGGGGATTATTTTGAACATCTTTCAGTACCTATACTTTCAAACAATATGTGAAGTCTTGCTGTTTTCTGACTATATGCAGTTAACCCCAGCACTTGAACTGCTCTGGAGAAGAAAGGGTTAGCTCTATGCAGAAGCACAGAACATTGAGCTCGAGCTCGGTTTTCAAACCTCTGTCCCTGGAACATTCTGATGTAACAGTCAGATTTCTTTACTCCACCTAGACGCCCGAGAATTTTCTCTCGCTGCTTCAGTTCAGTATAGTTATTCGATCGTTTTCCCCCAACCGCTTCTTATTTTTCGCCATCAAATCTCTGTCTATGGTACAGGTAGTGTAATTGTGGTAGACGGTGATAAAAATTGTATTTTCTTTGGTTCCTTTCTGGTCGGTCTGGTTGGGAACCAAATATCGGTGTACTTTGTTTCTCTGATAAAAGTGTGGTCCAGTAATTTTTGGTCTTCAGTAAAATGATGATTTATTCCATTTTTTTAAACAACCCTTGAACTAGTTGGTGACCGAAAAGTTTTGTATTACCTGGCGTAACAGCTGTAAAGGGTAATTTTTTGTTGGAAAGGCAATGTCTGAGAAACTCAAGAAGAAAACCAGTCCCACTGGGTTTCAACACTGTAACTGAGTGTGGGGAGGCTTTTGCTAAAGCTGATCCCCACTTCATTTATATTTATTGTCTGGGGTTTGACCACCTCAAAACAGACTGCCAAATATGTGCTAATTTCCCTAAAGCCACTCTAGAAAAAAGATTAGCTCGGCTTAGGGCAGGGGAGGCCGAGAAATCCACTGATCCAGATGGCCAGCCTGGTTCATTCCGACCAAACCTGAGGAGGTGCCTGCTGACCCGGGTGATACCTCCTCAGGCAAAAGGAAATCAGATTCAGAGGGATTGCTTCTGTCGAAAAAAAAGAAGAAATCGACTGGTTCGGGTCCTGCCCCTCAGATTCCAATCGCTGAAGAGATTGCAAGAGCGATAAATACAGTGCAATTGCTCCGCCGGGTTCAGGCCGAACTGACACCGCCTGACAGGCGATCGGTCCCAGCTCCTTCAAGATATGAACCAGAAGAGTATTATGAGTTGGATTGGGAGAGGGATCCCGAGGGTGAGTATGAAGATGATTATGAAGGCCTAGATGAGCCAGTAGAGCCTGACATCTCCCCAGACAGGCCTTCCAATGTCTCCACTCCCAAACTTTGAGTCCCCTTCACAGTTTTTATTTTACAGAAAGGTGGCAGGAACTCTTCAGCTACCAGCAGTGGAAGATGTAGAGGAGGCAGAAGAACCTGACTTTGTGGAGATGATGGATGTCCCAGAGTCTAAGAGGTTGTCTATTCCGCTGCATAAATCTTTGGGGAAACAGACTCAAAAAATATTACAGATGCTATCTTCCATACCTTCTGTGAATAAGAGACTGGACAAGAGGTATATGTTGGCAGGTTCTAGGACGGAATTTCTTTATTCTCATTGCAGCCATGTTGGGGTAGTGCAGGCTGCAGCCTGTGACGAGGCTAACATCCCCTTGGCTTCACACCTCCCAGATAAGGATTCCAGGAAGGTGGATGCCATGGCAAAGAAACAGGACTTGGCATCTTTCTTGGGACTCAGACAGGCTTCTTATATGGCTTATGCTGCTAGGTACCAGAAATCTACGTGGGATACAGTTCTGGAACTAGCTAAAAATGCCCCTCCTCAGCTGGCCGCTGATGGTATAGAGGCATCCAAGGTACGATTCCATGCTGCTGTGGACTCCAGCGATGTGGCATCAAGAATCATGGTTACATGTGTCTCCTTATGGAGGTTTATTTGGCTTAGATGTACTAGCCTATCACAGGATACCCAGGCTAAGGCCATGGGGTTTCCCTGTCACTGACAATTCTCTGTTTGGGGATCAAACAGAGGTATATATGAAGAAGATGGATGAATACAGGACCACCGACAGGAGCGCAGTGTCCAAGGAGAAGCAGGCCACTCTGACACAGCGGTCTAGGACTGTCAGGGGCAGGCCTTTTCAGAGACCTTTTTACCGAGCCCAGGCTTTCTCTTCCTTTTAGCAGAGGTTTTTTTTCAGAAGGAGAGGCAGAAGGGGGATGAGCAGGGCTGCATCTTCTTTTCAGCCTTGGCTCCTGTCAAGCAGACACCCTGATGTGTCAGACTAGGTCGTCTCCTCTGTTCCAGTGGAGGGCAGGTTGGCTTATTTCTTCCAGGCTTGGAAGTCTGTCACTTCGGACAAGTGGATTCTGGAAGTAATAGGCCAGGGACTTGCTCTCAGTTTCAGAAGATTTCCCCAGATCAGAGCAAGGTCCTTCAAACCTGCCTCCCCATTGGAAACAATTGCTCTAGAGGCAGAGGTTTCTCATTTGTTGCTCCTAAAGGCTGTGGAGCAGGTACACACAGGGGGTGAGAGGCTTGTATTCAAGATACTTCCTTATCCCAAAGAAGACAAGGGAGTGGCCACCCATCCTAGACCTAAGATATCTGAACAAACATGTTACAAAACCAAAATTCAAAATGGTGACTCTGGGAATCATTCTTCCCTCTCTGAGGTCAGGAGACTGCCTAGCTTTCCTGAACCTCAAGGATGCCTGTTTTCACATCCCCATCAGGTACCACCACAGAAAGTACCTCAGGTTCAAGTTGCCTTCAGGTCACTACCAGTTCAGAGCAATGCCCTTTGGCTTGACATCTGCACCCAGGGTGTTCACAAAATGTCTGGCAGTTGTGATAGCCTTCCTCAGAAGGCAGGGCATTTCAGTACTTCCTTACTTAGACAGCTGGCTCATTGTAGGCCAGTCACCAGACCAAGTCAGGTCAGCTCTGGCTGTTACCCAGAGGCTTCTGGGTTCTCTAGGATTTCTTCTCAATCTGGCCAAATCAGTTCTGGAACCTGTTCACCTTCTCACATTTATAGGGGTGGAGCTAGATACCATTCAGGCAAGGGCTTTTCTACCTCTCTCAAGGGTAAAGGCTCCTACAGATCTGGTTTTCTCTTTCAAACCTTTGGCTTCTCATCCAGCCAGGCACTTTTTCCAACTTCTAGGCTACATGGCAGCTTCCACTGCAGTGGTCCAAGGAGCCAGGTTTCAGATGAGGGATATTCAGTTTCACCTCAGGTCTTTCTGGTCTCAGAGGAAGGATCCTCTCACCAAGCTAGTTCCAGTGTTTTAGACCCTTGTCCTTGCTCTTCAGTAGTGGCTGGAGGAGGACAGTCTCAGGCAGGGTGTCCCCTTTCTGCAGCAGACACCCTCAGTAGTCCTCACCACAGATGCTTCACTCCTAGGTTGGGGAGCCCATCTGGGAGACCTCACTGCACAGGGCACTTGGTCTCAATAGGAGTCTCCTCCTCATATCAATCTTCTGGAGCGCAGATCTTTGTTCTTAGCTCTTCAGTCATTTTCAGAGTCAGTTCAGGGGAAGGTGATGTGGGTCAGGACGGACACCACCACCAAGTGGTACATAAACAAGCAAGGGGGCACTCAGTCCACGGCCTTGTGCCTTGGCTTACTACCCCCAGACCTCCCTGATAGCAGTGCATCTTTCAGGGAAGGACAATGTGCTGGCAAATGCCCTAAGCAGGATTTCACAAGGTCACCACAAGTGGTCTCTGAATCATCATGTTCTTCAGATCATTTTCAAGAGGTGGGGCACTCCAGAGATGGATCTCTTTGCAGCCCCAGATGATCACCAACTTGCTCTGTTCTGTTGCAGACCTCCAGTCCTTGGGTCTTTTCCTCTAGATACTCTCCTGTTAAGCTGCACAGGCAGGTTTCTTTATGAAATCAGGTCTCAGCCCTGCACAGTGATTCTGGTGGCCCCGAACTGGGCCAGGCAACCATGGTATCCACTACTGTTGTCTCTTTCAGTAACACTTCTTTGTTACTTCCCAGGAGGCATGATCTGCTGACCTCCTCTCAGGGGAGAATTTGGTACCCCAGTCTCAAGTCTCTCAAACTCAAAGCTTGTCTCTTGAAGAGTTAGAGTATGTAGGCTTACACCTTTCTCAAGGTGTTCTGGATATTCTCAAAGTTTCTAGGAAACCTTCCACTAGAAAGACTTACAGCTCCAAATGGAAAAGATTATTTTGTGTTCTCAGAGGAATATTAAGCCAGATATGGCTGGCATTGCAACAGCCCTGGACTGTCTGGTTCACCTGAATAGCCTAGGCCTCAGGCCTGCTACTCTTAAAGTTCATCTGGCAGCTGTGTCTGCTATTCTCTCAGCAAAGAAGATCCCTTTCTTGGTTTCTCATCTTGTGTTCAGTACGTTTCTCAAGGGCCTGGTTCATATCAACCCTCCCTTTAGGGAGCCTACTCCTGCTTGTGATCTGTATATCTGTATTGCACAGCTTATGCAGCCCCATTTTGAACCTTTATCTTCAGCTAAGCTAAAGTTCTTGACTTGGAAGACAGTGTTCCCTGTAGCCATTACTTCTGCCAGGAGGATCAGTGAATTGTAGGCCCTGTCAATAGAACCTGACATCATTTCCTTTCATAAGGCTAAGATGGTCCTCAGAACAAATAGAACATTTCTTCCAAAAGTGGTTTCAGATTTCCATCTTAACCAATCTATGACTTTACCTGTGTTTTTCACTGACTATTCTTCAAGTGAGCGAAGATTAGACAGTCTGGATGTGAAAAGGGCACTTAGCTATTATACGCATCATACTAAGGCCTATAGGAGGGATTGTACACAGTTGTTTCTCACTTATGGAGAAGTGGGAAAAAGTAAACCTGCCACTAAAAGATCTATTGCCAGGTGGATTGTTTTTTGTATTGAATTGTGTTACACAAAACTGGGAAAAGAGCGTCCCTTAGGCCTGAGGGCACACTTGAGCAGGGGTATGGCTGCCTCCTTGGCAGCTGCTAGGGATATTCTTCTGTCAGAAATCTGTAAAGCGGCCACCTGGAAAACCGTTCACACATTCGCCAAGCATTACTCATTGGATACCCAGTCTACAAGTGATGCTAGGTTTGGCACAGCAGTACTGCAGAGCCTGTTCCCTAAGTAGATTCTGTATCCCCTCCTTCTGGGGGGAACTGCTTGGTAGTCTGCATATAGTCAGAATACAGCAAGACTTCATGTTGTTTGAAGAAAAAAAATACCCACCATAGTAATGTTTCTTTTAATGTGGCTTGCCGTATTCTGACCTCCCTCCCTGCCGCCCCTCTCAGAACCTAGTTTTTGGGATGTGGGTTGGCAGGTACAGTGTTGCACCCCAGGGGTGCACCTTCTTTCCATTCCTGGCAAGGTGGGATTTCCTTCTGTTTGGTTGTTATTGTTTTGTTTTTATCACTATCTACATAAGGTTCTTCTTGGGTTCTCGGCTTGAGTCTTGCTGGACTCAAGTTTTTGTTGCCTATGGCTAAAATTTTAAAATAATTTATATAGCTATTAGTTAGTTTAGTGCTCGTAAGAATCTGATGGTTACATTAGAATGTACCAGGGACAGGGGTTTGAAAACTGAGCTCGAGCTCAACATTCTATGCATCTGCATAGAGTTGACCCTTTCCTCCGGAGCAGTTCCAAGTGCTGGGGCTAACAGCATATAGTCAGAATACAGCAAGACTACATCAGAAGAAACAACATTACTATGGTGAGTATTTTTTCTTGTACACCATTTGTGCTCACACCCTTAAATTAAGTTCTAGTTACCTTTTCCGAGAATGGTATTGAGACGCATAAGCGCTGCCTCTTCCGGTGGGAAGGAATTCACAAGGGTTCCCCATATCCTCTCAGAGAGGTCTCCTCTTTCCTTAAGTCTGTAGGTCACTCATTCTAGGGGTAATGTTCTAGCCACTAATTCTAACCACATATTTACAATAGGCCACGTGCATGCCACCCACATATTCTGGATACATTTTCTAGCTAACTCTAGAAGCACCTGCACCACTCTAGGATGTGGGTCCCAGCTTTCTTCCCCCAAGTGGTCCATGCCCATCAGCATGGACAGTGACATCTCAGGTATCTGCACCCCCAACCTTTGTTCAGTTTGCTGTCTGATCTAAGTCCTGAACGGACACAGGATTGGACATTCCAATAGTAGTGTATGTATGTTCTTCATCCGCCTTGACATCTATCACACGTGGGTGATGCCCCTGGTGAGAATTTTAATACCGCTGCCTGTGGCAGATACAGTCTATGTATAAATTTATACTGGGCTTCTTTATACTTATTACACTGTAGTAGGCCCATATGCGACTCCTAAGTAGTAACACAGTTTCCCTCCAAAATCAACCCCCCCCCCAGATCTCATTCCCACTGCTGTCTTGCCCCCACTGAATGGTTTGGCATGACCTCCCTCAAATGTGAGTAGACTCTTGCCATTAGGCCTTTTGGGTTTGTTCGAGACTTCATTATCTCCCTCTCTGGTTTGCAAAGGTTAGAGTTCTCTGGTTGTACCTTGTGTATCACTCTTATATGGGCCTGCACCTACAAATATCGAAACATGTGGTGTCCCTCCAACCCATAGATACGCCCTGTTTCCTCTTGACTTCTCAGCACCACCTAGTCCCAACAGATCACCAAAACACTGTATCCCCCTCTCTTTCCAGTGGGCAAATCCGCTTTCCTGAATTCCCAGGAGAAACTTTGGGTCATTACTAACTGGCACAAGGACAGTCCTATCTTTTTCTGCCTTCACTATTTTAACCACCAATCTCCAGGCCTGCATGGTGTGTATCACAAGTGGGTTCAGACTTTGGCCCTATACTTTTTAATCCCGCACCCTTATCCAAATACGTCAGAAACTTACTACAGTCCTCCCCCATCTTCAGGGTCACCCAGCTTGCTCTCCCAGCCCCCAGCAGCCATTCCCTAATCAGCCACAATTGGGCTGCCACATGGTACTGCCTGAGATCCGGAAATTGTAGGTCTTCTTTAGAAATTGTCCCCTTTAGTCATATTAAAGCCACCCTGAGTCTCTTCCCTTGCCATAGGAAGGTAGTACGCTGTGCCTCTAATCTCTGCAAATCCTTCTTGATGAGCTCCATGGGTAACATTTGGAGGGAGTACAATAGACTTCTAGAATGATACCAATGGTAATTGTTTGTGCACAATCGGCGGCCTAAATTTTTATTTCTTCATTGTTACTGTTTGCCTCCTCAGACTAACCTATTAGGTGCTGCTCACTAGTGAGAATATTCAACAAGCATTTGTCAATGCCGGAGTTCGTTGTTAGGATTGGTGTTGGTACACACCGATTGGCAGGACTACAGTTCCCAACAGAAAGAACAAGTTATGCCACCAAGTTCACATTCCCGTTGAAATACAATGAAGTACCTGTTTCTTCAATTCGTGATCTGGCTTTGAAGAGTGATGATGCAGTTCAGAGAAGATGCGGGCACTGGAGCCCCACCATGGGCTTGGGGGGGCATTATGGTTAGAAACCCTAATGCCCTGGGCATGCGTTGGTATTTGCACTACAAATTTTCAACATGACCTTTTGTGACCCCACCTCATGAAAGCATTTGGGACCGCTGCTCATGAACAGTGGCACTGTGATTTTGTTAATCTGTCCCAAACGTTGATTTCTCACAGTGACCACGCCATTCTGTACCAGATGTGCGAAAACACAGTTCGGGCAGGTTGTGAAAAATGACAGCTGTACCATTCATAGGGAGGTGTGAAGAGAAGGCAGTGTTGAACATCTAGAGTGAAAATATTAAAATGCTCGAACGTACGAATGCGTGGAAACTGCACAATGCACGCCGTAACAGCCATTTAGTGGAATAATTTCACAAAAATTTCAACATAGGCTTTTTGTGACCTCTACTCATGAACGCTGTCACTATGATTTTCTTACTCTGTCCTGAATGTTGATTTCCCACAGCGACCGCGCCATTGTGCGAAAACACATTTCGGCAGGATGTGAACAATGGCAGCTGTACTATTCATAAGGAGGTGTGCAAAACTGGAAATGTTGAAACTCTTGAGTAAAAATATTACAAATCCTTGACTTTACGAGTGTGTGTATAAACTGCGCAATGCACGCTCATAAAATAGTCATTTTATGGACTTTCATTGCCAGATTTTCAACATAGGCATTTTGGGACCTCCACTCATGAACAGTGTCACAGTGATTTTCTTAATCTGTCTCGAACACTGATTTCTCACAGCAACCACGCTATTTTGCTCTGGAAGTGCGAAAACACATTTTGGCCAGGATGGGAAAATTGACAGCTGTACTGTTCATACGGAGTCATAAAAAAATGCCAGTGCTGAAAATCTGGAGTGAAAATATTATAAATTCATGAAGTTACTTGTGTGCAAGAAAACTGTGCAACGCATGCTCATAACACAGTCATTATATGGACTTTTGTCACCAAATTTTCACCATAGGTATTTTGAGACCTCCGCTCATAAAGTGTCAACTATGATTTTCATAATCTGTCCCGAACACTGTTTTCCCACAGTGACCACACTATTCTGCGCCAGAAGTGTGAAAACACATTTCAGCCAGGATGTTGAAAATGACAGCTGTACTGTTCCTGAGGAGGTATACAAAAATACCAATGTTGAAAATCTGGAGTGAACATATTGCATATTCGCGACGTTACAAGTGTGCGTTGAAACTGCTGCTTGCGCTACGTAACACAGTAATTTTTTGGAATTTTGTCACCAAATTTTCAGCATAGGCTTTTTGGGAGCCCACCTCATGAACAGTGACACTGTCCTTTTGCTAATCAGTCCTGAAAGGTGATTCTGTGCAGTGAACGCGAAATTACCTTTTGGGACCACATGACAGTGACTGAATTCATGAGGAGGGGTTCCAAGAACCCCATGTTGAAAATTTGGTGCCAGAATTCGTAAAAGAGGGCAACATATGCACCAAAGTTGGAAAAAAAACCAAAAACATTTATCCTTTATTCAGCTTACCGGCATTTCTTCAGTTCGCGGTTGGCTTTGAAGAGTGCAGACGTGTTCTTGGTCCAACGAAGATCATTGCGCTGTGCTCCGGAGGTAAGTATAGGGTGGGGGGAGGTGGGGTGTGCAGTGGATGGGTATGGGTTGGGGGAGGGGCAAGAGACTCAACGAGTGACTATTTTCTAGTTTACAGGTTTAAAAAAAATGTAAACCACGTCACAGGAAGGTTTTCTAACTACAGGGTCTTTTGGCATGCTGGGGTAGGCTCCCAGTGTGCCACGTGAGTGTTTTATTTGGGGGGTTGTAGCCGACGGGGATTGGGGTCCCCGTCAGCACATACCTAGTGGGGGGCAAGAGCCGAGGGAGATTGGCACCCCTTAGCACACAACAAATTGGGAGGGGTATACGCTGACGGGAGTGGCCCTGTCGGCAAATGAACTGGGAGGGCATGCCAACAGGGATTGGGTACTCATTATTTTTTTGTTTGTTTTTAACTGCGAGGGGCATTCGAAGTCCTGGCTCAGCGTGTTCACACAGCTGCAAGCTACAGCAGTGTGAACGCCCAACTAGGAATGCATTGCAGGAATGCAACTTCAGAAGGACCGAGCCGCCACTGTTGATGCGGCTCCACCCTTTGAAGAGTTGTCCAACTCAGCCCGAACAGCTGAAAGTGAGTCATTGCCAGCCTACCAACTGATTTGCCTGCCGCTGACCTGCCCCTAGAAATGGAGCTCTCCATTGGGCACACCTCTGTAGAGCACCTTATAGCAAAGAGTTTGTCTGCGTGCCACAACGAACTCAGAAATGTGTAGTGTCACTGCCGAGGCTGTTAACTGATTTAGAGCAGCACTCTGCTTTTTCAGAAAAAAGACCTGATACTCCAATGCGTGAAAGTTTTCTTTTTACTTATACACAAATTCAGACAAAGCAGACAGTGCTGAAAAGTTCACACGAGTGTTATCAGAGTCAGAAGTGCATACAGGTTCTTACTGTTACCCATTCTTCCATCTTTGTTAGCTCTGTCCTTTGTTTTTCTGGCTTAGTTGTCTAAATCCATCATTTGGGTATGTCCCCAAGTGTTGGGTTCTTTTATTTACTTTCCAGACCGCAAACACAACGCCTGTTTTATTTTCTGTTATTACTTTTTATTTTTGCGGCGACCATTTTCATCTCAACCTGGGCTTGCCGTGATGTGGATTCTTTCCATGAACTAACTGACGTTTTGACGTTATTACTTCTTTGGAGCTGAGAAAAGCAAAAGTTTTTAATTTTTTGTCTGAAAAGGCAAACCGAGTGCTACTCTTAACCAGTTGTTAACCGCATTGGCCGTGACGCTACACAATTTTGGGGTACAATATATGTGGTAGCAAATTCATCTTAAGTAAATTCATCCATCCAGTCCAGGAGCTAGGAAGAGATCTCCACCTCCTCAAATCCCCTTCCAAGGTTTTAAGCAGACCCCCATAGTTCAAGTGGTACAAATTCAACAGTTGAGGGCTCACCTTGATCCCCAAGTATGTAGGAGATGTAGCAACCCTTTTAAAGGGAAGGTTTTACAACACCATCTGCACACAGCCCCAACTGGATTAGTTCAGATTTGTCCATATTTATTTTATACCCTGAAAATCTGGAGAATCTGTTCAATGCCTCACTAATGCCAGGCAGCCAATCCTCCGTCCCATCTTGTGCAACAGTATATCAATCATGACAGTGATATGTTGTGTTATTCTCCCCACCCCGATCCTGCTAATATCAGGTCTTCTCTGAATATATTCTGCAAGAGGCTCTATTTATTTATTTAAAATTTTGGTAACCAGGAGAGAGAGACTGAGTGAGCTCGCTAGGTGTGACATGGGGGGCTGGAGAAATACATAAGAGTACAGCACAGATACAATAAATACATGGTGAGTAAAACAAACTATATACATTAAGGTACGGAAATAGGGCATGTACCATATATTCAGCAAATACAAGCCAATTTGTACATAGGCTAGTCCCTAGCACTAGTACATACAGTAGGTGATATGTGCTAGTAACAATAGAATAAATAGATTTACAACTATATACAATAAGGTACCAGACTACAACAGCTGTAAACCATGTAATCAATGGTTGCAATAAAGGTACAATGTGTGTACTCAGGCAAAAGTAACTGGAGTTGAAGTAGGGAGTCACATATGGGTGGTCAGAAAGTTAGAGGAATGGTGGGGAATCCTGAGGGCAGGAAGGGGAGAGAAGGTTTCAAGGAGGGGAGGGAACAAGCTCAGGGAGGTGAATGGGGTTCAAGGAGGGTGAGATGGGAAACGAGCGCCAGGGGAGGGAAGTGGTTTTAGGCATTTTTTTAAGTAATGCAGCAGTTGGCAAGAGGCGGACTGATTGGTCAAGAACGTTCTATATGTCAGGGAGCATAAAGGTGAAGGATAACTTGCCTGATTGTGAGCGTGGAGAGGGGAGGATGGAGGAACGGGGAGCTCGAGAACGAAGAGACTAGCCAGGGTCTGATGAGGGGGACTGGAGCGGTAGGAGGGGAGAGTCCCAAACCGAAATGATACAATGAAGGTGGTGCAGTGGGCAGCCAGAGCTGTGAGGAAGAGAGCTGGGTACAGTGGTGAGTTTGGTATGGAAGGTTCGTTGCAAAGCGACAGAAGGCATGGTAAAGCAGGTCTAGCCTGGAAAGAGATGACTGGGCAGCAGCACAATACACAACATTAGCATAGTCCGTGGAGGGTAGAATTAGTTTGGTAACAACTCTTTCCGGGTTGAGAGCGAGAGACCGTCCTTGTATCTGAACAAGGCACCAAGTTTGGGCCACAGCTTTGCATGGATAGAGTCAATATGGTGGGAGAAGTCCAGCCTAGGATCAGGCCAGAGTCCCAAGTATTTAAAGGACTCCACCGTTTCTAATTTTGCGCTGTCTATGGTGTGGAAAGAGGGGCCGGGGGGAGCCTAGCAAGCTTTTGCGCAGTGCCAAAGACCATTGCAACAGTTTTCTTTGCGTTGCATTTGAGAGAGTTTGCTTTGAACCATTTCAGCGCATTCAGAGTTAGCCTGGAGAGAGGCCTGTACATGTGGGAAGGAGGTGCCGGATGCATAGATAGCTGTATTGTCAGTGTACATGTGGATGTGTGAGATGGAGCAGGAGGAGGGGAGATCATTAACGAAAACAGAGAATAGATTTGGTCCCAGGATGGAACCCTGAGGGATGCTGGTGTGGATTGGGGGGGGGGGATGAGGCGCCGGCCATCTGTGCATATTGGAATCTATCAAAGAGGTAATCCCTGAACCATTCAGTGGATGAGGAAAAGAGACCAATGGAGACAAGATTGTCCAGGAGAAGCCAATGTGAGACCGAGTCAAACAGCTTGGCTAGGTCTATAAAGATGGCTAGGATCAGTTGACCATTGTCTGTAGCCAAGTGGATGTGATTAGTGAGGCGAAGTAGAGAGGATGTGGTGGAGTGATGATGCCTAAAGCCAGATTGATAGGGGCTAAGAACAGCGCTGGATTCTAGAAAGGAATTAAGACTGTTGGTAATGAGGGTCTCCTGGATTTTAGCAAGAGAGGGAGTAGAGAGATGTGCCTGTAGTTGCCTGGCAGGAGAGGTCACACCTTATGAAGGGTATGACTGTGGTGAGCTTCCAAGGCTCGGGATTGAGCATTGGGAGAGAGATGGGTTGAAGATATTTTGTGAGTGATGGTGCAGTCGCTGGTGCAGAGATTTTGAGTAGGTTGGAATTGAGTCCTTCAGGACTCGCTTGGATTGGTTCAGGGATTTGAGAGTATGCAGAACCTCTGTGGTAGTGATGGGGGAGTATCCATTTGAGGTGAGAGAGGAGTGGACGACTCGCGGGTGGGGGAGAGGGGTGGAGGGGGTCTAGCCGGAAGGGCTTAGGTGGTGAAAGATAATTTCACGGAAGATGCTGCTGAACTTGGTCAGGGACATTTGAGCCCAGTGCTGTGTGTGTGTGTGTGTGTGTGTGTGTGTGTGTGTGTGTTGGGGGGTCACGGGAGGATGGGATGAGGAACCTAGCAAGGAATGGAGTGTCTTCCAGAACTCAGCAGGGATGGAGTGACTGCCATCAATACGGTAACTGAAGAAATTGGCTTTGGCTGCGTGCACTGCCTTGGTGCATACATTTCTCAAGGATCTGTATCTTTGTAGTTCAGCTGCATTGGAGGAAAACTTATACGTTGCCCAAGCAAGATCTCTGTTTTGTTTTGTTTTGTTTGGCTTTTATTTTTAGTGGTTCTTTTTCTGTCCCAGCCCTGGATAGCCTCTCGTCTGGCTGCCATACCTCGCTTCCGCTCCTTCAGGCTCTCACCCTTGTAACTCCCATGGCTCCTCCCCTCCGATTGGTGGGGCAGCGGGAGCCCCCAACTCACCCGCTGATCCAGGATTCAGTTCAGGGTGTCACCTCTGGAGGCGGGTGTGGGGGACAACCATCAAGCCACAACGACTAGCCACCAGGGTCTTTTCCATTTTTCTCCCTTATGGGAGCTCGACGTGCAATGGCCTCTGCAGCGGACACCTGCACGCGTCCCTGCCAAGCGTCTGCCGTGCTCCGGCCCCACATTCTAGTGTCAGCGTAGCGCTGAGCCTCAGCCTCCGCCAGGGGTCAGGTGAGCGCTTCGACCGAGGACACCTCTCCTGGAGACGGAGAGCAGTCCATCAGATGCTCAATCCATCTCTCTCCACGCCGACCCAGGCAGCCCACGCTGCTCCTGAATGCAAGCCGCCAGGTAACGCGAGGTGTGGCATCCATGTCCTCAGCGCCACTGGGCCAGCAATATCTCTGGTTTTAAAAGATTGATCAGGTTGGGAGTAATCCTGGGAGGTGCTAGGATGAAGTCACAGCTCTTCGAGGGGGGCATGAGTATGCCTTGTGCTGAGGAAGGTGCTGTTGAAACCAGTTAGGGCTGAATCAGTGTTGGGAGCAGTGAAAACCGCTGACCAATCAGTCAGGAATAGGTCTGACAGAAGTGCTTGGGTATCGAGGGACCTTAGGGGGTGGAAGAGCACATACTTGGGGGGGGCGGGAGTTTTGGCAGCAATAGTGGTGCAATAGTCACTAAAAGCGTCAATTCCTGCAGAGGGATATTTGAGGGGGTGGGTTGCTAAGACCCAGTCAGTGAGAGAGTGGTTGTTGGAATGGAGGTTTCTCCTGGTCAGTTCAGCAGAGGGACATTTGAGGGCATGGGGTGTTAAGACCCAGTCAGTGAGAGGAGTGGTTGTTGGAATAGGGGTTTTGCCTGATCGGTTCAGCAATGAGCTGGCTTAGATTAAGGGCTTCTGTCTCTGGGGAAATAGCTCTAAAATGGGGGGACAAGCCAATTTATGTTAAAATCACCCATGAGGAGAAGCTCACTGGATTGGGTAATAAGAGATAAGGGCAGCGAGGCTGGCAATAATGGAGGGGGATTTGGCTTTTGGGGAGAAATAACAGACCCCGATAAAGATGGGTGAGGTGGATGGAAGGGTCAATCTGATAAGTAACAATTAGTGGGCTGGGTGGCCTAATGGATCGTATTAACAGGGAAAAGAGAAGAGGTGACAAGGGACACCCTTATCTTGTACTCCACCCTAATCCAAACTCTCCAGATAACCCTCCCATTCAACAGGACCCTGGCCTTAGGTGCCACATACAATAATTTTACATATTTTACAGACCCTCCCTAACCCATATTTATTCAATACTTGGTATAAATAGGGCTATTCAGCTATTGAAAGCCTCTCTGTGTCCAAGGAAAGCGCAAACCTCTTCCCCAGACACAGAGAGCCCTCCAGACTATATTTAGCATCCTTCTAATATTGTTATAAGAGTGTCTGTCCTTTACAAAACCTTTCTGATCCCCATTTACAAGTGTCAGCAGTAGGTTCTCAAGTCTCCTTTGCCAGGGCCTTGGCAATTATCTTAGTATCACAGATAAGGAGGGAGACTGGTCTATAACATGAACATGTTGTGGTGTCCTTGCCTGGTTTGGGTATCGTCACTATTGTCACTTAGTAACAAGTTTCAGCAAGATTGTCCACCCCATGTGCTTCCTCCACCTTGGCCTGCAGACCCGCTAATACCTGGGAGCCTGAGATTTTGTATTATTCTACGCTTAAGCCATCTGGACCTGCTGCCTTCCCCTTTTTAAGCAAAGCTAGTGCTTGAGCTTAGCTCTTCCACCATGAGTGGCACCCCTTTCGTTCTGGCACAAGTCATGAAGCATAGGAAAACCAAGAGCAGTTGTAAAGTTCACAACAAGAGTTTTATTATTAACAGTAAAATAAAAAAAAAGTTCAGAATGACTATTTACAATGGCAATACATACATAGAAAACAGTCCTTCATCTGTGTGTTTCTTCTCAATTTCAAATCTCAGTCTCTCACTCTCTCTATCTCTCTAGCAAAAATCATTGTTTCTGTTTTTGTAAGTCTTTGCCTGGGAATCTCGTTAAGAGATGTTCTGCTTTTCACAGAATGTGCTTGTCAGTTTCAGCAGGTGCAGCAAAATAATCATAGTGACCCAGAACTGACCTCTCA
The DNA here is from genome assembly GCA_016271365.2 of Neoceratodus forsteri. Lineage (NCBI taxonomy): Eukaryota > Metazoa > Chordata > Ceratodontiformes > Ceratodontidae > Neoceratodus > Neoceratodus forsteri. The sequence continues at coordinate 1,085,155,667 of CM057458.1, forward strand.
TTTAAACTCTGCAAGACGCTTAAACAACTGCATTTCAGGTTAACCCTTTGAGTTCCATATAGCTTTTTGCTATCATTTCAACAGTGAAACTATACACAGTTTTAAACAAAGGATCCCAGTATGACACACACAGATTCACATATATTTTATACCAGCAGATATGCATGGGGGAGAAAGACAGAACAGAAAGTGAGGGGAGAGAGAGAGAGAGAGCGAGAGCAAAAGACAGAGGATTGCAAGACCGTCAAGGTGATCAAGTCCTAGGTCTCACAAGAAAATTTGTATGCAACCAGACAGAGAAGATACAGAAAAGGAGAGAATGGAACAGATCCTTGCATTTAAACTCTTTTCTCCATAACAACTGGGACAGGGTTACATATTCAAGCCTGTCATATACCCCCTCCTTAAGCTGGAACCTGTTGTAAAAAAATAGGTTTCCAAAACTTACTAGTAATTCTCATCTAACAATAATATAACCTTGACAGTTCTGTGAATCTGCAGCATAGCAAACAGAGAAGTTTCAACTCACATTTGTTTTTAACCTTTGGAGTTCTCAATTCCTGATCCATATCTTGACAGAAAATCAGCATTGACATTCTCTTTCCCAGATTTGTGCATCACTGTAAATTTGAATGATTGCAGTGTCAGGTACCACCGTGTGATTCTGGAATTTTTATCCTTCATTTGGTTAAGCCAACAGAGAGGATTGTGACCTGTTACAAGTACAAAGTCAGCTCCTAGTAAGTAAACCTTAAGGGACTGCATGGCCCACTTTGCTACAAGGCATTCCTTTTCAATGGTGAGTACCTTTTCTCTCAATCATGCAATGTCCTACTTGTGTACAGAATAGGATATTCTTTGCCATCTAAATGCTGACTCAAGACTACACCTAGGCCTAGCTCTGATGCATTAGTCTGTAACAGAAGTTGTTTCTCAAAGTCTGGGCTTCTTAAAACAGGGGCTGAACATAATGCAACCTTAATGGCTCGAAAAGCTTCATCACACTCTTGGGCCCATTTCACATTATTTGGGAAACGTTTCATTGTGCGTTCAGGGAGGGGAGTAGCTAACTCAGCAAAACTGGGAACCAATCTCCGATAATAACTAGCCATCCTTACAAATGACCTAACATGCTTCTTTGTTTTAGGGACAGGGCCGTAAGCTATAGCTTCTGTCTTGGAAACTTCTGGTTTGACGTCTCCATTTCTCAAAACATAGCCCAAATATCTGGTTTCCTGCATGTCCAGTGCACACTTGGTAGGATTAATTGTCAGACCTGCCCTTTTGATTGATTGGATAACTGCTCATAGGTGTTCCAGGTGGCTTGTCCAGTCTGCACTGTACACCGTCATCATGGTATGCAGCACAATAACCAGTGTGAAGGGATAAAATTATATCCACGTACTGCTGGAATGTAGTTGGAGTGTCATGTAAACCAAAGCACAGGTGATGAACTGATAGACTCCTATAGGAATGGCAAGTGCAGTTTTGTTTCTGGATTCTTTAGCTAGGGGGATTTGCCAGTAACCCTTTGTGAGATCGAGGGTAGTGATATACTTGACACTCCCCAGTCTGTACATCAGATCATCTATTCTGGGCATCGGATAACTGTCAAATTCTGACACTTGATTACGTTTCCTAAAAATCAAGGTAGATTCTTACACTCTCTTTTTTTTTTTTTGTTTACAGTCACCATTGGTGGCGCTCAAGCATTTCTTGACTCTTCTATGATACCTAATTCTTTCCTTTTTTTATATTTCCTTAACCACATCTGCTCTTAACCGCTCTGGTAATCTGTATTATTTTTGTCTGATAGAGCGAGCAATCCTTGTCACTATTACTTGCTCGACCCCTTTTACTTGGCCTGGTACTGTGATAAAAGTACTATTAAATGTCTTTAGCAAGTTACATATTTCTGTGATTTGTTCGGAGGTCAAGGAAACATTCACCTGTACAGCATCAGCAGTTACAGTTTGTTCCAGTCTATCATAAGCAATGTCAATATCTTCTTTATCAGTTTCTGGTAAAACTAGCAAAGCAGCTTTTGGTGTTTTTCAACCCATTTCTTGAGGAGGTTAGCATGGTATATCTTAATAGGATTTTTCCTATCGGGGTCTCAGTCTCTTAGTTAACTGTGCCAGTATGTCTAAGCACCTTATAAGGTCCTTGCCACTTCATTAACAGTTTATTTTCTGTAGTGGGTAACAGCAGCAAGACCTTTTCCCCTGGCTCAAAAACCTTTTCTTTTACCGCATGGTCATAATACACCATCTGCTGGTTTTGGGCCTCTTCCTGATTACTGTGGACGAGTTCAACATATTTTGCCAGCTTCTTTCTCAGAGCACACATACTGTATAAAATGTAATAGATTGTTCTAGGAGCGTGGATATGTTGTTCATCCACACTCTCTGGCATGTCCTTCTTTAAATCTGGCCATAGTCATCAAGCTGGCTCCTCCCACCCACCCGGTGGTAAATATCCGGCTCACCCCATGACACCAGATCTTCCTTCCGCTGAAGATTCTGGTTCCTCGCGGTACTTTAGCAATTTGTAGGCTCTGGATTCGCAACGTTGGTTTTCACCACAAATTACACTAAAATTCATCAGAGTTCACGACTCCGATTACAGCACAGCGGACACTGAGGGCAAATCGTCCCCTGGATTTCGCTGGTGTACCTGCGGCCAGAAGATGTCGCGCACTGATCCCCATCTCTCATGTGTCTATTGCCTAGGTGTCGTACATGACACCACGTCTTGTACCTTTTGTTTGGCCTTCCATCCCAATGTTCTGGACAACTGCAAGGCGCACCTAAAATTGGGGAGACCGGAGCTTAGAAACCCGCTGGTGAAATCAAAAGAGGCAAGGTGGGCGGTTTCTGCGGCCACGGGATCCATCAAGCAGCTGGAGCAGATGAAGGCTTTCAAGGAGGAAGCAGCTCAAGCTTCAGCCACTCGAAATTTTTCGTTCCTCTCAACCTTGGCTTTACTTTTACGGGTCCTTTAGGGAGTTGTGCCACCAGGGGTGAGGCGCCCTCAGGCTCAGCTCCTACCGCCTCTTGGAAGAGGGACAAGGACCCCAAGTCATCTTCCTCTAAAAGGAGATGCTCCTGGGACCAAGAGAGATCCGAGTCCCAGGATCACGTGGTCTCGACTTAGGTCGAGATTGCTTCCTCGGCTGCCGGCTTTACGGACCTTCCGTCTGGCCAGGGCACAGAGACCGAGGAAACAGCTGAACCGGAAGAGATTACTCTCTATCCGATCAAGCTTTTATGGCCAACGATTCCTTAGAAAGGATGCCTATCCTTTCCTTTCCCAATGAGGAGACACTACCCTCAGGTGTTCCGATTGTGGAAAAGGTGCCGGAACGTCGGTTTTCACCGACTCCGTTGTCTCCTGATCAGCCGAACTGGCCCCGTCGGTCTTGATTGAGGACCAGGACCCCTTCGGTCGAACGGATGAATTAGGGCCACAAACACTCAAAAAAGAGGTGCTGCCACTGATCCTCATCCTCTTCGGATGAGGGGAGGCTTCAATGGCAACTCCGTTGACACTACGAGGATTTGATGTGGCAATAGCTGATTTTGACCGGCGAAGCCGGCTCTGCCAGCTGCCCTGGCCATCACTGGCTCCCGCCTCTGAGGCTGATGCCAGCCCTCCAGATTCAGAGGCCTTGTTCCACCACCCGTGGGGCCAGTTCGTATTCCAGCTTGATCTATTCCGGTGTCTCCACCAATTTTAGTGGAGCCACCGCCTAAGCAGCCTCAGGGAGGGGCTCCCTCGAAAGAGGACCATACAGACACCGGGCCTCCCCAACGTCTGTCCATTACAGTTTCCCCCGATTGAAGGAGACGTAGGCGGGAGACCATTGTACCCAGACTCTTCGGACTCGGACGACACTGGATTGCACTCTCATCTGAGGGATGATGAGTCATCCATGGCAGGACTGATGAAGGTCTTCCTCCTTTCAGGGCATTCTCCGCCTGATCTCTGAATCCATCGGAATGCCCCTGGAGCCCATCCAGAAAAAGTATCCCCTTACGGGTATCCTCAAAAGGGGGGATACCTCGACGGAGGCCTTTCCAGTGGCCAAGGCCATCATTAGCACGGCCCTTGAGCTTTGGCAGCATCCTGCTTCCTGCCCAGCTCTGTCTGCCCGCATGGCCTGCAAGTATACTGTGTCCATGAGGTCCCTGGTGGGTTTCACAGAGCATCCTTCAGTCGAAAGCCTAGTGACTGCTTCTGTGTTCAAATGTACTGGTAGCTCAGCCGACACTGACTGACCTCCGGATAAGGAGTCCAAGAATATGGATCATTCTGCCCGTAAGGTCTATGTGGCCTCCTCCTTAGGCCTTCATCAGGCCAGCTTGGCTGTTATTATGGCATACTTCACTCATGCCCTCCTTGGGTCATTGACAAAGTCCTCCTCTTCTCCCAGCGGACATGCAGACTACTGTCAAGCAGGTCCATGATCAGAGCCATGCTGTTGCAAAACAGCAGCTCCAGATGGCCCTGGACATTGGAGATTCCTGTGCCCGCTCTTTAGCAGCCGCAGTGGCCACTCACCGCAGGGCTTGGCTGAGGCTATCCTCCTTTCCGCCGGATACCCAGCACAAGTTAGCTAATGTGGCCTTCCTAGGCACCGAGCTCTTCGGTCCAGGAGTGGCTGGTCACCTCCAGCGCATAGTGCAGTCCAGTGCCACCTTGGATGCTCCCTCTGCAAAGGGTTCTTCGGGCAAGAACCAGCAGAAGCGCAAGAAGAAGAAGAAGCCTTTTCGGCACTCTTCCCCTGCGGTTAAGCAGCCCTCCTATCAAGGAGGTCAGCAGCAGCAATAGCAGGCTTGATGCTCCAGGCCCAAGCAGGGTCCTCAACAGCCTCGTAAAGGAGGCCGAGGTGCTGGTCCAGGTGCCTCCTCCTCCTCTAAGCATGCTCAACGATGGGTTGGGGGTTGCCACCACTACACCCGTCACGCCAGCTCTGGGTCCTCCTGTGGGGGGCCGGCTCTGCCACTTTCTTTCCGCCTGGTCCGATATCACTTCGGACAGGTGGATTCTAGAAGTGGTCGGCCAGGGACTGCCTCTGGAATTCGAGCAGTACCCTCCCAGCCGAGCCCGCGCCCCTCAGGAGGAAAGAATCTCAGCTTGCATTCAGTCGGCTCTTTGAGACAACATTGCTCAGCTCCTCCGCAAGGAGGCAGTAGCTCCAGTGCCGGATCCTCCTACAGACCCAGGCTTCGTGTCCAGGTACTTCCTGGTGCCCAAGCAGATGGGTTTGCGCCTATCCTAGATCTCCTCAACCTGAATCAATATCTCAGGTCTCGCACCTTTTATATGGTAACTCTGAACCAGATCATACCATCCCTGGAGTGAAACATATGGTTCTGTTCACTGGATCTGCAGGTACGTTCTTCCATGTCCTGATCCATCTATCCCATCAGCGGTTCCTCCACTTCAGGTTTGAGGGAACCCTGTACGAGTTCAAGCCATGCCATTCGGCCTGTCATTGGCCCCGAGGGTCTTCAAGTGCATCGCAGTGGTGGCCGCCATGTCTGGCATCGAGGAGTTCGAATTTACCCTTATCTCGACGACTGGCTCTTGGCAGGTTCCTCCCTCCAGGAAGTGGAGAGATCCAGGGATTTGGCTCTTCAAACCTGCTCCCAAATAGGCCTCCTGATCAATGAGGCCAAGTCAGAACTCATGCCATCTCAGGTGATGGGCTTCATTGGGGCAGAGCTCGACTCTTGTCAAGCCAGAGCTCAGCTCCTGGTGGACAGGGCAGAGGTTCTTTCCTCCTTTGCCCATTCATTTCTGGTTGGGCACTTGCGCCCTGCCCGGGGCTTCCTGCGCCTTCTGGGTTACATGGTGGCGTGCACCTCAGTGGTCCGTTGGGCCAGATGGCACATGCGCCCCCTCCAATGGGAGCTGGCCACTCAGTGGACTCAGCACCACTGTCATTTTGACCAGCTGATCACAGTGACCCAGAAGATGTGGGACGCTCTATAAATTTGGGGACCGCCCCAGACCGGTTGCAGAAGGATCCCATTTGTCCGCCCGAGCCGATGGTCCTTCTTACGACTGGAGCAGTCTCATGGGCTGGGAGCCCAAATGGGGACAGCAGAGCCCACAGGTTCTGGACCCCAAAGGAGTCCTGATGCCACATCAACCTGTTGGAGCTCAGAGCAGTCAGACTGGCACTGTCAACTTTCGCTCCTCAGCTCTGGGGTCAAGTGGTTCAAGTCCAGATGGACAATATCACAACCATGTACTACCTCAACAAACATGGCGGCACGCACTCCCTTCTGCCTTGCAAAGAGGTGCTCCGCATCTGGACCCTCGTCAGCTGGTTGGAGGCAGATCTCCTAGCCATTTATGTGGCAGGAGTCTCGAACCAGCTGACGGATGCTCTCAGCTGTATAGGCCAGACATCCCACGAGTGGTCTCTCCATCCAGAGGTAGCTCACAACTTGTTCTCCCGCTGAGGCAAACCGTTGGTGGACCTGTTTGCCTCCAGGGAAAACACCAAGCTGAGGCTGTTTCATGCCCACCCCCCCTCAGCAGGGCTCGCTGCAAGGGGATATCTTCTCGAGGCCGTGGACCCCAGGCCTTCTCTATGCCTTCCCTCCATTTCTCTTGATCCACAAGATGTTACTCAAAGTGAGGAGGGACAAGGCGAAGGTGATTCTGGTAGCCCCAGACTGACTGCGCCAGTTCTGGTACCCAGATCTCCTCAGCCTGAGCTGCAGGCCCCCGGAGCAGCTCTGTACACGCCTGGACCTGATATCTCTGAACTAGGGGAAGGTATTCCATCCAGACCTTCAATCCCTGCACCTCACAGCCTGGTACCTGAGCGGCTAGAGTTCCAGGCTCGTGGTCTTTCTGAGGATGTCTACACCATGGTGTAGGCACCTCGTTAGGAATCGACCAGAAAATGTTATGCCTTCCAATGGAAAAGATTTTCCATTTGGTGTCAGGGTAAGGGTCTGGACCCCTTATCCTGCTCTGTGGCTAACATTAACGACTACCTTTGGTCTCTCTCCAAAGGAGGTCAATGGTCATCGACCCTTAGGGTGCACCTGGCAGCCATTTCTGCTTACCGTGCGCTGGCCGGTCAGCTAACATTGGCGCAGGAGACAGTGGTCGGGTGCTTTTTCAAAGGCCTGGATCACATATCCCCTCCATTGTGTGAACCTCCACCTCGTGGGATCTCTTGCTGGTTTTGACAAAGCTCATGGGCAGTTATTTGAACCCATGCACAAATGTGAGCTGTCACACTTGTCATGGAAGACAGCCTTCCTGGTGGCTATCACATCAGCCAGAAGGACAGGAGAGCTCCAGGCACTTTGGTGGACTCCCTTATGTGGTCTTCCACAGGGACAAAGTTGTCCTGCGCCCCCAACCGAAATTCCTTCCGAAGGTGGTGTCAAAGCTTCATCTTAACCAGGTGTTAACTCTGCCGGTATACTACCCTAATTACACCTCGGATGCTGAGTATAGGCTCCATACCCTGGACCGGAGATGTGCTCTCTCTCCTGTTATAAGGAGAGAACAGCGGAAATTCGTGGAGAGGTTCGCCAGCTGTTTGCCACCTACGCTGAAACTGCTTCTGGCAGACCTGCAGCCAAACAGACCATTGCAAGGTGGATTACATCATGCATAGGTCTGTGCTATGAGTTGGTGGGCAAGGAGCCTCCCAGAGGGATAAGAGCTCATTCTGCCCGCCATACTGCTGCATCGGTGGCTGCTTCCAGGGACATCCCTATCCAGGAGATCTGTCGGGCTGCTACTTGGAAGTCAGCAACATCTTTATTACCACTACCACATCGACCTTGAATCATGCGGGATGCTGGTTTGGGGCCTTGGTTCTCAATCTTTATTTCCCAAGTAAGGGGATGTGCGCCTTGCCTCCCTCCTCCCAGAGAACTGCTTGGAGTCTGCCAGAGAGTGTGGAATAACAACTTATCCACATTCCTAGAAGAACAGGTTGCTCACCTGTAACAGTAGTTCTAGGAGTGGTATATGTTGTTCATCCACACACACCCACCCGACCTCCCCAGCTTTAGGCACACAACCTTGCATCCAGCGGGCTAAGATTTGGCATCATGGGGAGTAGCTGAGGTATTTACCACCCAGGTGGGTGGGAGGAACCAGCTTGAAGACTTCCAGCCAGATTTAAAGGGAAAGGGACATGCCAGAATGAGCAACATATACCACTCCTACAACTACTGTTACAGGAGAGTAACCTACCTGTTTTTTCTGAGTCGTTATCTTCCACATGTTTCTTTTACTACTTAGTGACCCTCTAGGTTTTCTACAATACAGCATTTCAAATGGTGAAAAACCTATTGATGCCTGTGGCACTTCTCTGTAAGCAAAAAGAAGGTAAGGTAAGTATTGGTCCCAGTCTTTCCTTCCCTTTACAAACCTTTAACGTGTGTTTTCGGGTTTGATTAAACGCCCAACAAGACCGCCTGTCTGAGGGTGATAAGGGAGGTTCTTATGGCAGTGATACCTAGTAGCTGTACAGCTCCTTCAGTAATGCCACACCAAATTTACCCTGATCAGCAGTAATCTCCTTTGGTACGCCCACCCTGCTGAAAAGTTTAGTAAGCTCTGCTGCCTCTTTTGGGGCTGTGACAGTACACATTGGAACTGTTTCTGGGTATTGAGTAGTATAGTCACATACTACCAAAATGAATCAATTTCCCTTTTTACTTTTGTCTAAGGGGCCAACCACATCCATTACAATTCTTTCAAAAGGCACGTCTGTCAAGGGTAGGGGCACTAGGGGCACCTTGTCTTGTTTAGTCACTGGGGCTACTTTCTGACACTAGGCATGGAAACTGCAATAGGTAGCAACATCTTCATGAATTCCAGGCTGTTCAAATTTATACAGAACTCTGGCAAGGGTGTGATCCCTTCCCAAGTGACCAGCCATAGGACTATTGTGTTGTCTGTAACGACTCAGATCTATACTTTTGTGGTATAACCAATTGTTCTATCTGGTCCTGTGTCTGAGGTTTAACCCAAACTCTATACAGTAGCCCATTACATTTTTTAAACATAGGATCACCTTGTTTTGGCTTCATGCCAAGCTGCTTAAAATAACACTGGAGAGAAACATTGTTAGTTTGTTCTGAAAGAAACTCACAATCAGTGATCAGTTTAGAGTCAGCTTTTCTGGGTCTGGGTGATCAAGTCCTAGGTGTCATGAGAAAATTTGGTTCCACAGCCAGACAGAAGAGAGAGAGCAAAGGAGAGACTAGAACAGATCCTTGCATTTAAACTTTCTCCATAACAACTGGGACAGGGCCATCTATATTAAACCCTGTCACAGCCCCCAGCAGAGTTCTCTGCTACTCATCCAGCTATGGTAGTTCCAGATTATCTAAGAATGCCCCTGCCTCCTGTTCTGTGTTTGTATATTCTTCTGTATACAATGCTCTATACTACGCCATAAATTGTGATTATTACATTTTTACTGTTATTTCAATTAGATACATATCCCTTCATATTTTAGATAAGATGCCTTGTCGATTTCCTGTGTATGATTTAAGGAGTAGTGAGCGACAGAGTGTCTGTTGTTCTGGGATAATGTCCCACTTCAGGTGGTTGGACATAATGCCGAGACTGAATGGGTCCAGCACCCAAGAAGTGACATTAGCCCAGCACACAGACACCCTGGAGTGCATAATTCCAGTTATACAATGGCTCCTTTGTACAAAGAAATAATAAAATAAAATGTGTATGGTATGTGACTGCTTCTGTTAGGATGGTAGGCAGGGTAAGAGACTTGACCTTTGACCTCCAAGGTGTCAGTGTGGTTGAAGCAGCTGGCTGTTATAAAAACTGACTGAGGGGAAACTGATCAAAGGTTTCCTGTTTTCTTTAGCAGAGGACTCTGACCATCTGCCAGGAGATAGGACCTCATAAAATGTTATGATTCCTGCAGGAAGAGACCGTTTGGTTGCAGAACCTTATCAGTCGTAAACGTGAGATCGCTCTAGCAAAACAGGAAATCAGCAGCGGGACATTAAAGGGGATGTTTTGATGAAAGACTCATATTTTAAAAATTACTGACTGTTGATTTCCCCAGTAGAAATTAATAACTGTGATCTCACCAAGGCTGGTGGGGAGAGGATTTTGAAATGAACAGTCATCAGAGGGAAACAGAGCTTATTATTCTGGACTCAAGGGAGACTTCATTCTCTGAACTTAAGAAGGCACCTTATGGTAACATCTAGCTAGGCAAGAACTTTTAAGTATTTGTGGTAGGCGTTGTGTGTTCTGTAACTTCCATTTATTTATGTGACTGTAAGTTGTTGATATATTTGTTCTGTATTTACAATTTTAGTAAACAAGATTTTCTTTGAAATTCTGCCTGTGCTTTTCTCAGTTTCTTTTGCATGAGTGCTGAACCAGTGTTTAAGTCCGACAGCTGTTAAGGGCTTGAATGTGTTACTAATCTTGCTAAAAGGTAAGAATATACCTAGGTCTCATATTGAGTCGTAAGGGTACAATTGGAGAACCTGGCTGGGTGCCCCTTGGTGAAGGATTGTACTGCAACCTCAAAGAGAGAGTATATATCTGAAGCTGTTAACTGGGCATGCTAGCATAAGGTTCACATTTGACCCCCAGGACTCGAGGCTGGTAGACGATTCGGACCCAAAACAGACAGGAGGGTAAACCTGTCTGTCTCCTGTTCACACTGTTGCGCTTCGAGGTTGGCACTGTGGGAGCACAGGGCCTGACCTGCAGAGCGCGTTTGTGACATAAAGTACTGGTGCCCACACCTTAAAAAGGACATTAGCCTGATCGAGATGATCCAGAGAGGACAAGGAAGATAATCGCTAATCAGCAGGGTAAAGCATACAATGAGATGTTTGGGGCCATGAACATATACTCTGGAGGAGAAGAGGAGAGAGGGACATGATTGAGACCTTCAAGTACTTGAAAGGGATAAATAGGGTGGATAAGGAGGGTCTCTTCAAGCTAAGTGGCAACGAAACATGAGGAAGCACAGTCTTAAGCTGCAGGGGAGGTTTAGAGAGGCGTTAGGAAGCACTTCTTCACATTGAGGGTGCTAGCCCATAGGAATGCACTGCCAGAAGAGGTGGTCTTATTGAAGGCGATGGTCAGCTTCAAGAGAGGCTGGGATAGACATAAGGGGAAAGTGAGGATCATGGGAGAAGAGGATGGAAAGGATGGGAGGATAGGGGGCAGTGTCCATAGCTTAATCTATGGACCCTGTAGTACGAGCAGACTAGATAGACCAAATGGTGGTTCTGCTGGGTTCTTCGTATGTTCATATGTAAGTGACATTATCCCTGCATGACACACAGCCTGTGGGGCATTATTCTGATTATACAATGGCTTATCTGTTTAAAAAAAATAAATTAAAAAAGATTAAAAATATATATTTAAAGAGGGAACATGTCTAGCAGCCAATTGAACTAGACGCAAACCTGAGACTTCCTTGTGCTTCACTGAAATAAACGGTTCAAACTACTCTTATTTTAAGCTTGGCCTTTATCCAAATACATAATTTTAGAGCACTGGTCCCTAGCAATCTTGTATCTCAAAATCATAGACTGGTGTTTTGGGAAACCCTCAGAAAACAGGGCAGCAAGAGTCTGGTAAGGGGAAACATGGCAAGCAGCCTGATGGCGTAGTTCCCAGCAGTTTGGAGGTTGGAGCAAGTGGCAGCCTGGAACCCTCTAACAGTGCCGTTCTCCGGGCTGTGCAGTCCCTTGACACTTCCGTCAAAGCTTTGGATGCTAAACTGGATATGTTTAATAATCGTGTCACTTCTTTGGATGCTAAAGTGGAGGTTGTCATTGTGAATGCCCGGTTATCGAGGGAATCAGCGGCTCGAACATTGGCAGTGACTGCTGGGCTGATCATGAAAAACAAATTGTTATGTGTAAGAATTGAGCATCTAGAAAACTGAGCTTGTCTAGCCCATGTCCACTTGCTGGGACTTCCTGAGGGTTCAGAGGGTAAGGACCTATTGTTTTACACTTATCAACTACTGCAAATTCTTCTGGATTTCACTGTCCCGGACTCCATCTTCAAGGTCTATCATCTCACCCCAGGAAACCACCACAAGACTTTGATCCGCCACACATTGCTTTGATTGTGACAGTAGGTGAACATATTAGAGGCCAGATTCTGCAGCTGGCAAAACATAAAGGCCCGCTCCAGCTGCCAGAAGGCGCACGCATTTTCTTTTTTCCAGACCTTAGTTTTGCCACCCACTAGTGCTGGAAGGCATTTGATACAGTGCGTACTGAATTAAAATCTTTGGGAGTTAGTCACTCTCTTTTGCTTCCTGCGAAGCTTAGAATCTCATATGCAGGAAAAACCTTCTTGTTTACTGATTCTTCAAAGGCAGTTAAGCGTTTACTGAAAATCAAGGAAGATGTCATGCAAGTGGTTGAGATGGTTGAGGAATGTGCTGAGGGCTAAATTGTATTTCTCTTTTTCTCCCTTTACCTCAATTGACTCTTAACTAGTGTTTCCAGGAGTTCCATACTATGTATATGGGTTTTTGAGTACCCTATTCACCAGTGTTTAAAGTCTGAGATAATGTTGTTGGATAAAGTTTATTGCATGCCATTTTCAGTTAGATTGAAGGCTGGATGGCTTGCTTCTCTTAGCTTTACATTATGGCATTGGTTTTTTTGATATGGACTTATTAATTCTTTGTATGACTTACTGGGTCTGGTACCCCAGGACTTTTCTGATATTTACTTGCTTGGATTATATAGTCCATGATCATGGATGTGAAGGCATTTGCTCTACTTCTATACTTAAACTGTTTAACTCAGTTGAACTTCCCCTCCCATGTTGTAACCCTGGGAGATAAGAAAACTATCCTGTTTTATCTGTATGCCTGTATCCATTTATATGCCTTGGAACCAAGTATCCTTCTGTGTTAGTACTTGATATAATCAACATAAATTTCAAAAGAAAAATATATATATTTAAAGCTAGATATTTACAAATGTTTTGTATGTGTTCATATAGTTACATAAAAAGAAGTGCTAATTTATTTTGGCCAGTAGGTGGAGTTGCTGTGGGGTAAGTGTGTCTGCTTCCCCCCAACCTCCTTCTCTCCCTAGTTGTGCTGAATGCATCTCTGTGTCTTGTTCCTTTCCTATAATCTGGTATTCTCTCCACGTCATATGCAAACAAGCAGGGCGAGAGTGTGTCGCTGCATGCAGACACACGTGTCTAGCGCGTATGTTGCGTGTTTGGCGTCTAGGCGTTGAAAGTAAATCTGACATGAATAATGTGAAATATCAGGTACACACTATTACTATACCAAATTAATTCTTTAGTATGGAGCAAGCCACTATATTACAACCTGAGGCTTTAGTTTAGAAACTACATGTGTACCTACTTCGCGCCATATTATGACATTAGATGGTGACATAGGCATTAAGTGTTCAGACTGCTCTATGTACTTATTAGTACAAGCAGTGGCAAGCTATGCCCCCACATTTATATGCGCGAAATGTTCATTAAATAAGCAGATGCAAGAGGAAATAGCATCCTTCCCAGCAAGGCTAGTGTGTATCGAAAGCAGTCAAGTGATATGATAGACGCTTTAGTGCGCTAAACAACACTGCACTAAAAACAGAATCTATTCTTACCACAGACCCCTTCCTAGGACTACGCAGTTTGCATTTTGTAATGGACCTGAAATGTATACTGAACATACATCACACTCTGATCCACCTGAACTAATTATTAAACTTACAAATAACGTAAGTGTACCCGACGTTAGAAAGAGGAGTAGAGAAGATGATGATGTAGAACACAGTGATGATTCGGCCCTAGTAGATGGCTCAAGGGCACATAAAAAAGGTTGAAGAGCAGACCAATTTCACATTACCGCCCAAAATTCCTTCTCAGCACTCTCCTTATTTATGGATAATGAGTTAAATACAGATGATGCTGATGCATATTGTGCCTCAATTCCAAGCTATTCTGAAACCCCCTTATATGACTTAATCAATCTGAATCAGATTCCTCCTATTCAAAATGCCCTCATTTGACCTAAGGTTCCTTTCTACCAGCTTACAACAACATATGGAGACAATGGATCCTGATCTTATCTGTGTCAGTCTTCACCATTCATCACCTTTGGGTTATTGGCTGGAGGTCGACCCCGCAGGAGCCTTTTCTTTTTGGAGGCGACTGACGCACCATCGGCGTTGCCCTCGTGGCGGCGCATTGGCGTGGCAGTCGTGATTGGCCGCTAGGCACTGTCCACTCCGCCTGCCTGCCAGTTCTTCGCCTCCGCCGAGGTCACCTTGTGGAAGCTACCGCAGAACTTGAGGCCTACCGCCTACGCAGTTTCGTCCTTCAGCTTATTATCCTCCGTGCCGCAGTCCGTTGGCTCCTTTCCTGCCGGTTCTAGTTGCCTTACTTGACGTCGCTTGGTAAGATCTTTCCATTTATTTTATTCTTAGTGATGTTGAGTATGTTTTTGGTGGTTTTTTCCTCATAGGTCATGTCTGGGTCGGTGGGCAAGAAGACTTTAAAGATGGAACGGTGCCCTTGCGGCCGTAAATTTTCTGTCATTGACCAGCACAACCATTGCCTTACGTGTCTTGGCCTGCTTCATGACATGGATTTGTGCTACTGCTGTTACTCCATGGACCGCCAGGTCATCGAACAACGCGGAAAGTGGGGCGAGCTCCTACCGACTTTCGGGGTTGGATGCGACTCACGCCAAGCCACCTACCTCAGCCTCTTCCTCTGGGTCCCCTCCCGGTTCTACACGGACCGAGGAAGAGGGAGCCTCGGCTACTGTAGCCTGACCGTTGCTGAGCTTCTTCCACTGTACAGGAGGCCTGTCCTGCTCCTTCGGCGGGGTGGGCGGGAGGTGCCACCAAAGGTGGTGCCTTGAGTGAAGGCTCCCGGTGTTGTACCGTGGTTTTGCAAGGCCTGGGTTGGTGACATTGTGGCGCCGTGGGCCTGATGCAGCCGTCATCAGTGCGGTTTGTCCTCCAGCACCGTTGCTGCTGTTGGCACAGTTTACGGCTCCGATACTACTGTTGGCGCTGTAGGAGTTTCTGTGGCACTGTCTTTGTCGTCTTCTCGCCTCGGCGCCATTTGCGCCACCGAGGTTGAGCACAGCGCCGTGTCCGACTCGGGACTTGGCACCGTGGGGACTTCGGATTCCGCTGTCGGCACAGTCATCGGCACCGCCCCTGCCTTTGGCACCGTGGAGCCGGGTTGCACCATCCTTGGCGCCAGTGGCACCGTTAGGGCCATCATCGGCACCATCCCTGCCCTCGGCACCATTCGCAGCGCCATGGGCCGGACGGCGCCGTGGCTGGTCCCGACTCGGGGGCTGCTGTTCAGGCTGGGCTGTGTCCTCCGCAGATACTGCTCATGATGCTGTGGGGGGCACTGGCACTGGCTTGGGCGTGCTCTTTGTTTCTGGCACCCCATTTGGCAAGGATGGCACCAGGCACCCTCCTTTGGTCTGGCACAGGGCGCCGGTCTCTACCTCTTAAGGCGGAGTTGGGCTTTGAGTTAGATGAGCAGTCTAACTCCTTGGGGTTGACTGCTGGTGTGGGCAGCCCTGTAGTGTCCTCGACAAGCCGTAATCAGCCCCCTTCTGAGGTGGGGTCGGTGGCTGCTGAGACTGGGGTTAGGGGTGCTGACCAGCGGGCAGTGGTGCAGGCCACCATTGCTCTGCAGCCCCGTCTTGGTGGGTTCGCTGACCCCTCAGCAGTGGTACCACTGCCTGTGGTGTGCCTGGATCACCCAACTTTGGGGCCGATCAAGGCTTCTACGGAAGGGGAGGGTACTGTACCATGGATAGCTCCTCTGGGTGCTGGCCAGGGCTGTCATCTACCTAGGCTGGCCCCCTTGAGGAGGAGGACTCTTTCGGACTCCGAGGGGTTGAGGGCATGGGGTCTGCATGGTGACCTTTTTCTGGGGCCCACCTGGGCTCTGGAAGAAGCCATAGTGTGGATCTCCACTCTTCCTCCTCATTCTATTTGAGAGAGACCCATTCTTTTGAGGTAGGGGACCGTCCTTCTGGACCTATATGGCTCTGGTCGCCTCAAAGGGGGGGGATTCTTCCGGGTGCAGCCAAGGCAGTACCGAAATGGTTGTTCTGTTGTCGGCTGTGGAGTCTTCTGGAGCACCTTCTTCGGGTGCTCTTGGTCTGCTCCTTAGTCCAGGTGGAGGTCAGCTGACATCTCTTCTTGGCTCTACCCCCATCCCTCTGCCACATTCTCCTGTGCTCCCAGGCTTCCTTGGTCCTAGTGGGCCTATCTCCTGGGAGCAGTTCAGGGCTGTGGCTGCTTGGTTCCCAGCTTACGTTAGGGCAAGGGACAGCCAGAGTTTTCAACCTCCCCCTGATCAGCCGCCCTCTAAGCAGTTGGTGCCCTCCAACTCTTCATCCCCCTCTTCTGGGGGGGGAGGAGCCTTCTGTCCACATCTCTCCAGCCGCTGATCTCGCTGAGTATCAGCGTTTCCTCATGAGGATGTTGGAGGACTTGCATTTCACCCCTGCCACTGTAAGCAATCCAGAGCACTCGGCACATGCCTTTCTAGGAGATTTCAGCGAGGCCACCCTTGTGGTGCCCCCCCGGCCTGCTCCCTTTTAGGAGGCGTCATTGCGCTTCTGGCAGAGTCCCTTCTCTGGAGTTCCTGCCCCTAGGGATCTCTGCCAGTGGTATTGCGCCCCCCCCACCGAGTCTTCAGGTTCCATGCCTCCTCCACAGTCCAGATTGACGCAGTTGGACACTCCTGATGGGCTTTGCGCCCTTCACTGTGACCCGCCCCCAGATCAAGATTCCTCAGATTTTGACTTCTGGGGTAGGAGGGCTTTCTACTCAGCACGGTTGTTGCTTTCCATTTCTGCACATCAGGCCCACTATGCATCCTATGACAGGTTCTTGTAGTCCAGGCTAGGTCAACTCCTAGTCTCGTTGCCTGACGCGGAGCAAACCAGACAAGTCATTGCACTCTGTACGTGGCCTGAAGCTAGCAAGGCACCAAGCGAGGGCATCATACGATGCCAACGAGGTAGCTGCCAGGGTCGTAGGTACAGCGATCTGCACTAGGCGGATGGCATGGCTGCGTCTTTCCCGGTTGTCACCCTTGGCCTGGTGTAGGGTGATTAACTCCGCTCACCACAGAACCTATGTCTTCTCCCATAGAGCGAGACGGCGTTTGTCAGGGCAACTTCCTTTCTCCTCCGGGAAGTCCCCATCTCACTCTCCCCGCTCTCGGGCGTCTCCAGGCCCTGAAGGTTCTCTGTCTTAGTGTGTCACCCACTGAGAGCTAAGGGACTTTGTCCCTTAGGATGTAAAAGTAAACCCCCTTCAGGGGGGGGCTCAGCACTCACCCGAAGATGATGAAGATTGACACAGGTAAGATATGAAAATTACGTACCTTCCTTGTTTTGCTGGGACGGTTTACATCTCAGTTGTAGGGGTAGTACACTTATGGGGAAGAGTATCACTAAAATCATAAATCATTGTTTAAACTAAAAACAATGGGGGAGAATGGTCTATTCCCAAGTCTCTGAATACTTACCAAACTATTATTACAACTAAATGTAAATTCCTAGCTTTGAATGCAAGATCTTTAAACCAACTCAAATTAGCAGAACTTGAAGCCAAATGTAAAACTTTAAATACAGGTGTGGTGGGAGTGACTGAAACTTGATGGGATGCATCCTCAATTTGGTCCAGAGAAATTCCAGGTTATAAGTTATATCATAAAAACAGATTGGATAAGCAAGGCGGTGGAGTTTATATGTACATACAAAATGATATTCCTTCTTTTGAAGTGTGTTCTCCCTTTCCTTTGGAAAGTATATGGGTTAAAATCTTATTGAAGGAGCAGTCCTATATAACTATTGGTAACATCTATCGACCTCCACCTGCAAATTTAGATTACTCAACTGATATGTTTAAAGAAATTACACATCTTTTGGAATCTCAAGATACTGTAATATTTTGTGACTTTAACCTCCCTCATATTAACTGGGACTCATTCTCAGGACAGTCCTATGCCGAGAAAGGACTAATAGATCTGGTAGTTAGTACTGGATTACAACTTGTCACTAAACCCACTCGAGGTCCTAATATTTTGGATCAATTATTTACTAACATAGAGCAACAAATTAGCCATTTACAAATTTGGGATCCGCTTGGGACCAGTGATCATTCGTCTATTCTTTTTGAAATTCAACAGTTTAAAACTACACCAAGGAAGTTATACTATACAGAAAATTATAACAAAGCAAATTTTTCTAAAATCAATGAATACTTACAAAACACAAACTGGGAACCTAATCTTCTTAATTGTACAGCACAACAAGCTTGGGACTTTTTTTAAAAACATTGTACATTATTTGGAAAATACCTTTATTCCATCTAAGAGAAGATTTAATAATAAAGGAAAAATTCCCCCTTGGTTCAACAAGACAATTAAAAATCAGATTAAAATAAAAATTTAACTTTTTAGGAAACTTAAGAATAGTTCTGTTCCATTTAAAACTATTCTATTACATAAATACAGACTATCAGTGAAAAACGTAAAAAAATTCTATTACATTGGCAAAAAATAAACTGGAATTTAAACTAGCTCATACAAATCTCTCTTCTCCTATATAAATAGTAAAAAAGGTGTATCAAGGACCATTGGTCCCATTATAACCAATGGCTCTTTTTTATCTGATATAGAAATCTCGAATCTCTTTAATGAGTCCTTTTGTTCTGTCTTCTCTCAAAAATCACCTATTAGTACATTTAAAGTTCACCACATAGATTATCATAGGTTCTATCCAATTGACATTATACAGGCTATCAAAAAACTAAAAAAAAAAATGCTAGTCCAGGCCCAGACGGTATTCATCCATGGTTTCTGATCGAAACCTCTATAAATATTTCTATACCTTTGTCAATTATTTTCAATAAATCCTTACAAGAAAGCATTGTACCAAATGATTGGCGTTCAGCAATAGTTACTCCCATATTTAAAAAAGGCAATAGAGGTTCTATGCAAAATTATCGTCCAATTAGCCTGAACTCAGTGGCTGGTAAATTAATGGAACGAGTAATGAAGTCTCCAATAGATCAAGATTGTAAAAAATTAGGAATTTATGATTAAAATCAGCATGGGTTTACTCCCAAGTATTCCTGCACCACCAATCTGATATCTTTTTACAGTAACATAAGTACTCTACTAGATGTGGATATCCCTACTGATGTAATTCTTTTGGACTTTATTAGAGCTTTCGATAAAGTCTCACATGAAAAACTCATTACTAAAATGCACAGTCTAGGTTTGTCACCTGATATTGTCAACTGGACTTTAAACTGGTTGACAAATCATTCTCAGAGAGTCAAAATTAATGATATCTTGTCTGATTCGGGTAGTGTGACAAGTGGTGTACCACAAGGGTCGGTCTTGGGACCAACATTGTTTAACCTCTTTATCAGTGATTTACAACCAGGGACAAATAACTTCATGGTTAAATTTGTAGACGATACTAAATTGGGGGGCAAGGTTAATAATCAAGAAAATATTTCTGCATTAAAGAAGGATTTGGAAAAATTAACACTTTGAGCAAATGAAAATCATATACAGTTTAATCAAGACAAATGTGTAGTAGTGCATTTCGGTGTAAATAATCCAAAAATGATATATAAACGGACTACCACTTCACTCATCAAATTGTGAAAAAGATTTAGGGATATATGTTAATAATAAACTTACATCAAATGATCACTGTGTTAGAACTGCTTGCATGACCAACAGACTTTTGAGGCAAATAAAACGCACTTTTGTTAATTGCACTGAACAATGCCTTATTCCATTGTATAGGCATACATTAGACTGTATCTAGACTATGGCCCCTTTCTGGAATCCAAACCAAAATAAGACATAGCAATTTTGAACAGGTTCAAAGGAGAGTAACTAGAATGATTCCAAGATTAATAAACTTGGATTATCAGAACAGATTAAAAACTACTGGTCTCTTCTCTCTTCAAACTAGAAGATTAAGAGGTGATATGCGTATGGTTTTTAATTTAATAAATTCACCAGATCTAATGGAAAAATGTGGTCTAACACTCTCCAGAAGGAGACATGTTCTAAGACTGCATAATAAACAGCTTGAAGTAAAAACTTATAAAACCAGCAAAAGGGGAAACTTTTTTCCAATAAGAGCATCCATTGTATGGAACACCTTGCCACAAGAATTGGTAGAGGCAACTAGTGCCACTATCTTTAAAAACAAATTAGATGTTTGGTTGAGGGATAATAGATAAATAATGTCCCACATAGTGTGGGGAACAGTCTCGATGGGCTCTGGCCTTCTTCTTTTCTTTCATACCAAGTAATACCGTAATTATGATCTTTCTATGTATCTTCACCATTCATTACAATTCCACCCTCCATCCCCTTGGGGCCTCAGTCTCTGGGTCCACCTCCCTCCCTCTATGTGCCCAACCTCTCCCCCTCCTCCTTTCCTTGTTAGGAGTAGGGTAAATAGGGGCACATAGGGGGATAATGTTCTGGGTAGAGTGGTCAGCATGGAGGGGGCAGTCCTCCTCTAGTGTGTTAGCTCCACCCCGATGGGGTGGGAGTTGCCCTCCATTCTCTCCTCCTCCTTGTTCCCGTCCATCTTATTTTTCCTTGCCCTTTGGACTATCCTTTATCACAAAAAAAAAAAAAAACCCCTTTTCCACCAAAATCTTTTCTTGAGAGGGTGTTAATTCTTTGTGCCCTGTCCTCCTTCCAGAATAGCCAATTCTGCTCAGATGGAGTTTTTGCCAGCCATTCTGTGCCTTGAATTCTGGCAAGAAGCCTTTGGCTACTCCTTGCAGTTCCTATACAGTCTGGAGATGGACCAGGGTCTGAGATGTGTTAACCTTTTTCCCTGTCTTCCTACCTTCTAAATTCTTTGTCCCACCCTACCTCCCTCCTCTATTTCCAAAGATTTGGGCCCCTCCCAATCCCTTTAGTTTCTGACTTCTTTCTTTCTGCCCTCTCAGTTGTTATTTCTCCTTTTAGTTTTATATCTTTTCCTTTTTCCTGTCCCTTGGACTTCCTTGTCCCACCATCCACTCCCTTCCTCTTACCTCTCCGGCGACTCAAAACTGGAAGGCAGGTGGAGTTGACAGCGCCTAACGGCCAACCCGCGAGCGCTACACAATGTGTCGGCCTTGAGGGTGGCGCCGATGGTGCATCGGCTTCACCTACCAAAAAAAAAAGGTCCCACGGGGTCATGACCTCTGGCCAATAACCCAAAGGTGATGAATGGTGAAGATACACAGAAAGATCATAGTTACAGTAGGTACGTAGTTTTTATTTCTGTTCTTTTAAAGTGCCCCCCAAGCTTCAAGACCTTCCCATGGATACTTATGTTCCTTCAGCCCCACAGTCCCACCTTGACAAGTGTATGTACTTGGGTATTCTGTTATAAAACACCTTGACAGGGCTATTTGTAACCCTGATAAAATAATCAAACCTCCTCTAATTTCAGGGTTGCCAAGGTCTCAAACATCACAGAAATGGCTACTAATATTTTAGATGGTGCTAGACAGAATCCTTTGGTAATTGTCCATGCAGGGACCAATGACATAAATTGCATCAGACCCTTACAGTTAAAGAAAGACTTTGTTGCCCTAAATAATTTATTGGTTGAAAAAGGCTGCACCATGTGTTTTTCGGAGATCCTCCCAGTACCAAGGGCATTGGAGGATATTACCTACCAAATAAAAAAGACAAATGAATGGTTAAGGAAGTGGTGTCTTAAACAAGACATCCTATTTTCAGGGTCAGCTGGCATTCATCTTTATCCACCTCCTTCGGGTCGTGCCTGAAAATAGGCAGGATTTGTCTAGTGCACTTACCCGGTCAACAAAAACTGAATAAATAAATAAAATGTATCCCTCATTGGGAAAATTTCTGCAACAGGGACTCACTCTTCTGCTGGGATGGCTTGCACCTGAGCAGAAGAGGGAGTGCGTTGTTGGGAAAAACCCTGGCCACCACAATAAATAACTGTTTAAACTAAGTTGCTTGGGGAGATTGGACATGATTCTAAATCTCTTAATAAAGGCATTAAGCATGGTACTAGCAAGACTTGTAATATAATTCTGCTTCAATGCCAGACTTCTAAATATCTTGAATATGCTAGAATTAGAAGCTAAATGTTCCCTTTGAGATCTGAGTATTATTGCTGTCACGAAACTTGGTGGGATCCGTCTTCAGTTGGAGCAGAGAAACTCGATTATAAGCTTTGTTATAAAAATAGGAGACATAGGGCAGGTGGGAGTATATGTCTGTATATAAGAAATGACATCCCCTCACATGAGATTGCATTGGAGACAAATGCAGAATCTGTCTGGATTTCTGTTCAGTTAAAAGGTCAACCAAAGCTCACTGTGGGTGTATGTTATAGCCCACCCTCAGCTGACCTACAATATACTACTGAACTACCTAATATAATTTCAGACACTGTCCATAAAGGGAAAGTCTTATTATGGAGACTTTAATATGCCAGGCATTGAGGGATACATTTACAGCAAAACTGAACAAGAGAAATTATTTCTGTCACTAGTTATAGATCAAGGTTTGTAAATAATTAGTACAACAACCAACCAGGGGAACTAATATTCTTTAACTTATTATTACAAACATTGAAACCAAATTTTCAGATATAGCTATAGCATCACCAATTGGTAACAGTGACCATAATTCAGTACAATTTAGTATTTATACCAAAATCTCAAAACCCATATGCAACATAATATATAAAGATTACAAAAAAGCTAACTTTATGGAATAAACTCAAAAATAAGTAATCTTAACTGGGAAGAAATATTTAATAATGTGTCTATTAAAAAAAGCTCATCAATCATTTCAACTTTTTATTCACCAATTAGAAGAACGCTATGTTCCTAATAAAAGTAAATATAACAAAAAAGGTAAAATCCCATCCTGGTTTACAAAATCTATTAGTAAACAGATTAAAAGGAAAGATTGTCTTTTTAGGAAACTTAAAAAATATTTCAACCCTATAATCAGATACAAATATAAACTTGCAGTTTCAGCATTAAAGAAATCTATTAAGCAGGCCAAACTCAAATCTGAATTTAATTTGGCCGATTCTAAATCTAACTATAAATCTCTTTATTCATACGTTAATAGAAACAAAAGAAATTTTAGGGCAGTAGAACCACTGCAGGTAAATGGTAACCTGATTAATTCTGAGCAGGAAACTGATAACCGCTTCAATAAATACTTCTGCTTGGTTTTTGATAATGCTGTTCCTAAAGTCACTATACGTAAAAATAATTCCCCTTTTTCACCGTTAAATATTACTGAGATTTCAAGTGCACTATCTTATCTCAAAACATCTACGACCCCAGGTCCTGATAATATTCATCTAGGATTGTTGATTGAGACATCTTCTGCACTAGCTCTTCCACTTACCTTACTATTCAACAAATCATTACTAGAAAATTAAATTCTGGATGATTGGCGTTATGCTACAGTGACAACAATTTGCAAAAAAAGGAAATAAAATAAATATTGAGAACTATCATCCAATTAGTTTAATTTCCATCATTGGGAAAGTACTGGAACATATAATCAAATCCAGAATTGAGGACGAAATGCAGCAGCTTTCTATATAGGATATTTCTCAGCATGGATTTAAATCAATATATTCTTGTACTACTAAATTTAATTTCTTTCTATAATAAAATAAGTAAGTATCTTGACACAAATATTCCATCTGACATTATTTTACTTGATTTCAGTAAAGCTTTTGACACGGTGTCCCATACATTTCTTATAAATAAACTTCATAATATTGTTTTTCACCTTATTTAGTTAACTGGATATCCCGTGACTGTTCAGTAGATCACAGAAAGTCAGAATTAATGGAGTTCTGTCTAAACCTGAAAGGTAGCAAGTGGTATACCTCAGGGCTCAGTTCTAGATCTCATTCTGTTTAATATTTTCATATCAGACATGAATATTTTCCCAGATAATATTTCAAAATTTGCAGATGATACAAAACTTGGGGTAGAGTTGATTTAGTAGCAAATATGTTATTGTTACAACATGATTTAGAATATATTGAACAATAGGCTAATGCAAATTTAATGACTTTTAATGCTAAATGTACAGTACTACAGTTTGGAAGAAACAATTTGAAGTACTGTATAACTATT
Source organism: Neoceratodus forsteri (assembly GCA_016271365.2). Taxonomy (NCBI): domain Eukaryota; kingdom Metazoa; phylum Chordata; order Ceratodontiformes; family Ceratodontidae; genus Neoceratodus; species Neoceratodus forsteri. The sequence continues at coordinate 1,085,179,894 of CM057458.1, forward strand.
TTTTGAATAATACTTGTTTTAAATCGGCAGTCAGTGAAAGGGACTTGGGTATCCTGATAGATAATAAATTGTCAGCAAACAACCATTGTAATAAAATTGCCAGAACATCCAATATAATCATTAAACAAATTAGACGGACCTTTGTTAATAAATCTGAACAGTGTTTATTACCACTTTACAGGGCTTATGTTACACCTCATTTAGATTATAGATCCCTTTTTGGAACCCTTACCTTAAAGGAGACATAAATCATATTGCATAAGTTCAGAGCACTTAAAAATCATCCAAAGTTAAATAATAAACCGTATAGTACTAAACTTAGTAAGACAGGTTTATATCCTCTTTCTGTAAGAAGAAAATGGGGTGACATCCTGTTAACTTAGAAACTAATCAAAAATCCATCATTAATGGAACAGTGTGGGCTATCATCAGCCAATAAGCGCATAGTTACCAGCTCAAAGTAAACTGGGCAAACACTAAAAGACATGACAACTTTTTTTAGTATAAGAGTTGCTAAACTATGGAACATACTTCCTCAAGAGATACTTAATTCTGCATCCCTCGATATATTTAAATCTGAGTTAGACAAGTGGCTCAATTTAACTCATAATTTACACTGACCCTCAGCTGAGGGGAACAATCACGATGGGGCTTGTACCTTCTTTTGTCCAGTACAGTCCAGTAAATCAAGTAAATGTAAGTGGCGACCAGATGAAATAGCCATGCTCCAAGCATATAAAACTAATAAACAGGACGAGGTCATGCTAAGGCTCCACTCCGGAAAGTATATTGAAATTGTCAGCAGATAAGGACCCACCAGGCCCATCTAGTCTGCCCATAAGCCCTACACTTGTTTATGGCCTCTGACCCTGTGTGGTCAACGACTTGTCACTACTCCTTCCTGCCATTAATGTTCCTTATGCCTGTCCCAGGCATGTTTAAATCCCTCCACTGTGCTCGCTCCCACCACCTCCTGTGGCAGACTCGGCCATGTGTTGACCACCCTCTCCATGAAGAAAAACTTCTTCAATTTCCCTTTAACCTGCCACCTTCCAATTTCATATCATGCCCCCTCGTTCTTAAACTCCTCCTGTATTGGAAGATGTCTCCCTCCTGCACCTTGTTTATGCCCTTAAGGTACTTGAATGTTTCTATTATGTTACCCCGATCCTTCCTCTCCTCCAGTGAGTACATATTGAGGTCCTTTAATCTCTCCTCATATGTCTTGCTGCATGCCCTGTACCATCTTAGTTGCCCTTCTCTGGACCGCCTCCACCCTGTCAATGTCCTTATTCATTTTAGTTTTTGTTGACTGGGTAAGGGCAGTAGACAAATTCTGCCTGTTTTCAGATATGACCCGGAAAGGGATACAGATGAATGTCAGCTGACCTTGAACCAGATTAAGCTGTTGGTGATATTTTTAGTGAATGAGGTAAATTTGGCCAGGGCTCCGGGGAAATTCCACTACTCTTTTCGAGAAGTGCTATGGACTCTTTAACATCCACCTGAACTACCACCAGAACAGGCAGATGGGACCTCTGTTTAACGTCTCATCTGAAAGGCAGCATCTCAGGAATGCAGCACCCCCCTCTTGCTGCACTACAGTGTCAGTATTGGGATTTAACTGAGGTACTGATGTGGGGATAGAACCCACAGCCTTATGATCTCCCGGCGTCAGAGGCGAGTGTGCTACCTGCTGAGCCACTGACACCGATATGTCCATGCGAAGGTACGGCCTCCAGAATTGCACACAGTACTCTAGGTGAGGCCTCGATAGTGTTTTATAAAGTGGCATCATCACCTATCGCCTTCTGCTAGTGATACTTCTGCCTGTGGATCCCAGCATGCCACTGGCTCTCCCTGCAGCCTTTGTGCTCTGCTTGGACACCTTCAGGTCATCTGAAATGATAACCCCCAGGTCCCTTTCTTCCCTGGTGATTGTCAGCAAGTCTCTCCCCCCATTCTGTAGCTCTCCCCAGGGTTCCCTCGTCTCAGGTGCATTATTTTGCACTTCTTTGAATTGAACCTCAGTTGCCACAGCTCATACCATTTTTCATGCTTCCCCAGGTCCCTCCTCATTTTCTCCACCCCATCCGGAGTGTCCTCCCTGTTGCAGATCTTGGTGTCATCTGCAAACAGGCAGACCTTTCCTCCAGTCCTTCCACAACATAATTAATGAAGACATTTAACAGGACTGGTCCAAGGACTGATCCTCAGGTACCCTGCTGCTCACCCCTCTCCTGGATTGGATCCCATTTACCACCACCCTCTGCCTCCTGTCTGTTAGCCAGTTCCTGACCCAGTTTACCACCTTGTGCCCCATGCCCAGGCTATCATCTTGTTAACTAGCCTTTTATGTGAGACGGTGTTGAAGGCCTTATTGAAATCGAGGTAGGTGATCACCGTGCCCCCTCCCCCAAATTTACTTCCTTCATCACCCAGTCAAAAGAATCTATCCCTTTAGTCTGATACAACCTTCCTGCTGTGAATCCATGTTGCCTCGGATCCTGGGCCCTGTTGAATTCCAAGTGTGCCACTGTTCTTTAAGCAGTGCCTTCATGATCTGGATCAGAATGTTTGGTTGTCTTATTCAAAGGTGTAAACAAGAGATTTGCTACCTGCACCTATAAAAAGATGAACGCTTATTGCACATAATAAAATGGTTTCATACAATCATACATGATTACAAAAGCAAACCTCCTTATACAAACCACAATCTGAATAAAGAGATTAGAAAAACTGCCTTATACATAAGAACGGACTGGTGGGGGTGGGGGGGAGGATAAGGTATAAGGCAGAAAATAGACACCAGTTTATGAGCTCTTGTGACTGGTGCCTATTTTATGCCAAATTCTTTATCCTTGCCGCTCCCCCCCCAACCTGTCTGCCCTTATGCTTTCTTTGAGTAGTAAGGCAGTTTTATTAACCTTTTATTCAGATTGTGGTTTGTATAAGGAAGGTTGCTTGTAATAAATATTATCGTGTAGAAACATTTATAAATTAATGCAATGTAATCTTTTGAAGTATGATTTGTGTGTATGTCACTTTTAAATGTTCTCCCTATAGGTGCAGGTAGCAAATCGCCAATTTACGCTTTCAGGAAGAGCACAAGTTCAGCTTGAAAATGTTTTACATTCTGGGTCTATGTGCTGCACCATGTAGCTTTCAATAAATATTTTTTTCAATCGAACAAATGAACGATTGGTTTGTTATTTTCCGCAGTGAAGCCTTAGCACAGTCTCATGTCCTGTTTCTCTCCATGTCGTCTGGAAGCTGGCTGTTTTTTTGCCTTTTTGTTTTTTTTGCAGGTGGAGATCCATTAAACTTTTTTTCTTTTTGTTCACATAAGGCAGCCCATCGAGGAGTGGAGGTTCCCCACCCCCAACACTCTGTGCTCTCTTTAGTTCTCAGTTTGCGGCCCTGCACTTTCTTTAGTTCTCTGCTTGTCCTGATACATTTGGTGCATTTACAGTGTGTACCAGGAAAAGATGCCAGGAAACAGACTGAAGCCACTGGCGCTGATTTGAGAGCACAGTGTGATGTGCTGTTGAAAAGCACCCACATTTTAGTGCAGAGTGGGGACTGTGCTGTCAATTAAGCCAATCGCAGTGGTGGCTTTGTTTCATTTTTTTTTTTTGGTGTGAACTCGGACATGGTGGTATTACTAGTTTGGCAGTACTTTCCCGGTATAACTCATGACAAACCATCGTTGAAGAGCTCATGAGCTGCCAAGGACGGGGACAATGAAGCCAGCTGCCAAGTGGGGGAAAGTGAAGCTGATCATGTTGATGGCTAATCAGTGGAATATGCACAAGGATTGATTGAGATTGTTAGGTGGGGAAATAACAAAGGGGTATTTAGTTGTTGGACACTGTGGGAGGGAAGGATTTACATTTTATTTTAAGTTGGGAAGTTATTGGGAAACGGAGCAGTATAGCGCAGTGGTTTAAGGCACTGAGCTATAAATCTGGAGACCTGGGTTTGAATCCCACAGCCACCTAGATGCTTACTGTATGATCCTGAGCAAGTCACTTAACTTCCTTGTGCTCCCGGGTTGCATCTGGAAATAAGCTTTGGCTTAGTGTGCTATTCCTTGTAAACAATGTTCCTGTTCCCATTGCAGACATTTAAAGTGTGGACAACATGTATATGGCCTGTAGAGTGATTTATTTATTTTTTAAACAGTTGATACACTCATGTATGCTGGGACTAGATCTGTGATGTGCTTGGATAACATTACAGGTGTAACCCCAGACTTTCTAACCAGAGCCCAGGATGCTTTCTTGCCATTGTATGATTGTAGTATACAAACAAATTATTGATTTCTTTTCTTTTTGTATTATATTTTATTCAGTTTGTTGTAAGAATACAGCTCACACAAACATACAGTAGCTACATAGGTGAATCCATACAAAAGTCTGGTTCATATATCCTATAGTACAAGATGAAATAAAGAAACAACCCCATAGTCACACTCCACATTGGGGGAAGTACAGATCATATAATGAGCAAACCAGGATTATTATTATCATAAGCATGCAGCTTAAGGAGTATCACAGAGGAAATTCCTGGTTGACTAGCAATCCAAGCCAGCCGGTGGGCAGGTCAACCAACCTACATTCCTCTGCAGATAAGTATCCACTCAATTATTTAATAGCCCCAAGTAATACCACTGTTGGCCTTTATGGCCTTAAAGCTCCTATAAAAACCAAAAATACCCTATAATGATTTTCTAGGAACACCATATAACCCTCAGATATGCAAAAAGAGAATACACACATATACAAGTCAGTGTACCATATCCTGTATCCCTTTCTTATAATCCATGTAATCTTGAAATAGTTGAAAAATCATGAGGTTCATAGGCCTTAGCATGAGGGACTTTACACGCCAAGGCTGAGGTGCCATCAAACAGGTACACCAGGGAGAACAAGTATCCCAACCATTGTTAAACAATAACAGTCCTCAGCCAGAAAGCAAGACTAGGCTACCAAAAGTTAGCCCGCATCAGACCCTGCATAGCTCCTTATTTCAGGGACCAGTTGTGAAAATGGCCCCATGAACGATAATAGGAATATGTCCCAGTTTAACAGTAACAGTAACCAACATTAAACAGAGCCTAAATTGCAATGTAGGGAAAAACAGACAATAGTATGTTACAGTTTTATGGGGCTATGATGTTCAGTCCCCATATTCCCGGGTTTCAGCAACCTCCCTCTCTGTAATCAGCAGAATCCTTTCAGCCTCCTCAGGGGATCCAAACATGTAGACCTTGTCTTGCCAGAACAGTCTTAAGCGAGCAGGAAACACAAGTTGGTGCTGCACCTTCAGGCTACGACGACTCCTCACTCCATTATATGCCTTACGTCTTTGCCTTGTTCCATAAGATAAATCCGGGAATATCGATATCTCCACAGGTCCATATCTGAAGTGGCGCTTTCTCTGGGACTTCTTTAGCACCCAATTCCGACGCAAACCACAAGGGTGCGAGGTGTAGTCCGCTCTGTCGCTCCTCTGCGCAGTGAAATTCTGTAGGCCCTCTCGAGTGACAATGGCTGATCCTCCTTGCCAAGCCCCAGTATCCGAGGCAAAAATGTACGCACAGATCCCAGCGGGTTATCATCTTCAGCTTCCTCAGGTAACCCCAAGATCCTGAGATTTCGTTCGTGGACCTGATTTTCCACTGTTTCTAAGTGATTACACAGCCATGTGGTGTCCTTTACCAGCTTGGTAGAGACATCCATTTATTTAATGAAGTTGGTATCCGATTTAGAGATTTTCTGGTCCACAATGTCCACATTAGTCTCTAATGCAGCTACCCGAGGTGTGAGAACATCAAATTTCTTGTCCAGCTCTTGAACTGAATGAACAAGTTTCATCAGGGTAGCATTCAAGTGGCTAACATAATCTACCCCGAGTCCATCAAATCCAAGGCCCCCGCTTTTTGTAGGCCCAACATCCCTCTTACTTTTCGGGGTGAAGAACTCAGCCGAGGTAGCCGTGTTTCCTTTAGGCTTCCCATGGATCCTTCTGAAGGTTTTCACAGCCAAATGGGAGATAAAGACCAGAAAAATATTTAAAATAGACAACTTTGAACAAACAGAGTTAGAATTACATAGGAGCTCTTCAGATGTGCTGCCTCCTGTAGAGCTGCTCAGCAGCCCTACAATTTCCTTTTCGTTTGCTGTCAGTACCTCAACTAATAGTGTCATCTGGAAATATCAGTTCTTGTTTCTCTTGTCTAAATGTATACATCAACTAATAGTGTTATCTGGAAATATCAGGTCTTCCTCGAGGGTATCTCTTGCAGCAGGTAATACTCTTGTGTCCTTGTCAGAAGGCGTTGTTCTGCAAGGCAGCTTCTCTCAGCAGTCTTTGCCTGGGGACTGCTCACACAAATGACATAATCATCCTGTAAGCATAAAGGTATGGACGGCCCCAGGCATCCTCAGTTCTTTTTCCTGCTGCCTTCAGCTCACACGCAGCAGTTTTTTCTCTCTGTGTTAGCAGTCATCAACGAGGAATTGAACTGAGAATTGTCTTTTTTTCCATTCCATACAGACAAATGTCAACCAACTCTTCCAAGTACTTCTTTATTTCGAAAGTGTGGTTGTGGCAGAAAGCTCTACCGCTATGATAACCAGTCTGCCTCGTCAGGTGCCTGGGAGCCACACACAACAGCTCTTGTGAACATTGCCAGGAGTTTAACCAGGCAGCAGAAGACAGTGATTGCAGGAAATTGACAGCCATTTGACGAGCAAGATAGCTCTCTTAGAGAAAGGGATTCGATACCAAGGACCCCTCCTTGGCGACATCCCATAAAAAGATAAGGAGAAATCCTCTTCATTGTCTTTAAAGAACGTTAATCGATGGCCACTGTTACGGTGCTCCACCGTCAACAATGTCTCACAGACTGTTTCTTCGCCGATAGTGCTTCCTACTTTGTTGTCGATGGCACTGTCCAGCAGTCTCTGTAGAGCCTTTTACGATGGCCAGATTTTTACATTCCCATTCATCTCCATTTACTGCCCCGTCGATGACGAGCCAAGGCTATGTTATTAGAGATGAGGGCTTTTCCTTGACAGTTATTCCAAAACCTCAGTTTCAGCCTGCTTCCTATAGGGGTCAGGCTGAGAGATCCAGGAACTTCAGGCACCTCCACCCAAGGGTCCCAACTTTTGCATTTGCCACATCCCACCCCTTCCATTATTCCCCTGGTGTCAATAGAATAGTTGAGTACCTAGAAGCCAGTGGGGCACAGGACCCAAGGCAGCATGGGTTCACAGCGGGAAGGTCATGTCAGATGAATCTAATATATTTCTTTGACTGGGTGACCAAAGTAGTAGACCAGGGAGGGGCTGTGGACATGGCCTACCTAGACTTTAGCAAGGCATTTGACACAGTCCCACACAAAAGATTAATAGTCAAATTAACCAGCCTGGGAGTGGGTCCCAAGGTGGTAGCCTGGGTAAAACACTGGCTGCACAACAGAACACAGAAGGTAATTGTAAATGGAGTCCACTCTGAAGAAAGAGGGGTTACTAGTGGGGTACTGCAGGGTTCAGTATTGGGTCCAGTCCTTTTTAATGTCTTCATCAGTGACATTGCAGAGGGATTGGAAGGAAAAGTATGCCTTTTTGCAGATGACACAAAGATCTGCAACAGGGTTGATACACAAGGAGGCGTGGAAAGGATGAAAAGGGACTTGGCAAGACTGGAGGAATGGTCAGAAGTATGGCAGCTAGGATTCAATTTAAAGAAGTGCAAAATAATGCACCTGGGAAACAAGAACCCAGGGGAAGAATACACAATGGGTGGTGAGGTAGTAACAACAACAAAAAAGGAAAGGGACCTGGGGGTAATCATATCAGATGACCTTAAGGTTAGCAAGCAATGTGAGAAGGCAGTAGGGAGGGCTGGGGGTATACTGGGATGTATAGGGAGAGGTATCAGCAGCAGAAAACAGGAAGTTATCTCTCTGTACAGACAGTTGGTGAGACCCCAGCTGGAGTACTGTGTCCAGATCTTCCTGGACATAAGTCTCCACCACTCATTCACACTAGTGGGATTAGCGCCGGAGGCACTAGGACCCATCGGGAGCAAACTTTTTGCTGGAGGGTCGGCCTTGAGAGATGAAGCGCCCGCCGAGCAGCGGCTTTCGGCGGCATCTCGGCGACGACCCTCCAACCGCCTCAGTTCCTTTTTACGCCGTCGAGTGTGCTTCAGTGACGACGTCGCTCGCCTGTCGGGAGTCAAACTTCAAACTAGCGCATAGTTTTCAGTTTATTTTTTTGTAACATTATCTCGATAGTAGTATCGCTTAATTTTATTCTATTTTGTTAAATTTTTCTAGTATTTTAAATTTAACTTACTTGAAGAAGTCTCGGCCTACTGGACGGAGTCGACCATGAGCAGATCAGGTGATGGTAGGGAGACTTCGTATGAAAGCTGTTCAGTCAGCCGGGCTGGGTCAGCCTTCTTCTCCTCAGCGGGGTTCCGACAACGGTCAGTCCGATGCCCGTGGGGATGGGCGGTCCTCCCGTCGGCATAAAAATAAACGGTCGCATTCTCGGCACCGTTCGGCCTCAAGCTCTTCTTCGGCCCACAGGTCAAAAAAGAGAAGGCATCACTCGAGGTCGCCTTCTGGTATGTCTGCGCGTCGACGGTCGGTTATCGTAGCTAGTTGCCGCTTCTCTTCTTCGGAGTCGCCAACTGCTGGTGACCGTCGTCCTCGACATCGGAGCCCCTCCCCGCCTGTAGGTAGGGCTCCAGATGAGCAGTTTCATCAGTGGGCTGCTCTTATGGAGCGATGGGCTCGGAGGTTGGTTCTCCTGCCTGGCTCGGTTGCCATGGAGCCCCCAGGCTCCTCCAGCGATCGGGTAGGGTGGTTGGACCTTCCTAGTCGCGCGGCGCCTTCTTTGGTGCCGGTGACTCCGTGCTTAGGTGTTCCCTCACATGGCTGCGGCGCAGGGGCCACCACCGATGCCTCTTATCTCCTGTTTTTTTCCTTCTAGCTTTCTCTTGGTCCTTCGCGCCTTTCCGTTGGGTCTGTTGGCTTGTCGTGTTGCTTTCAGTGCCGCTGTTCGGCGTCGCTTGCTCATGCTGTCTGGCGGCTCTGGTCCGCGGCGCCGCTTATGTGCCGCCGGCTCTTCGGGCGCTGTGCCTTCTGCGGGCTTAACCTGTTTGGTCTCGGCGTGGGTCTCTGGGACTTCCCTTGTTTCTCTGCTATTTCCTCCTTCTAATTTTCACCTTCCTGTCCAATCAGTCCTTTCTGACCATCAGAGATGATGTTGAGCCTGGACCCAGACCTTCGTGGTGGGTGAAGTGAGGAAACAGGATCTGTCTCACAGAGCTGTGGTCGGGACCGTCCTTGTCTCTGTTGAAGAACCGAGATCCACTCTTTCTCCAGACTGCTGACACGATCTTGGAAGATATTAAGACCCAGTACCTTCTTATGCTCGGAGATCTCACCATTGACCTCCATCCAGCCTTCCTTCTCGAGACGCTGTCTCAAATGGTATGGAATATCCGCTTATTCCTTCAGTGTAAACTATTGATAAGAAGTATCAGCCCCAAGATCGTCCTATTTTGGTATTCCAAGTTTTATGGATCCTATTGTAGTCCTGGTGAGAATGATAAGGTCGTTTTTCCTCAAACTACTACAGCTCGGTCTATTAACAAAGAGTCTCATAAGATTGACATTAGGTAAGAGAGTTTTGCTGCCCACTCTAAAGCATTGCCAGTTATCAAGGCTATTTCTGTATGAGTATATCCTGTGGCACCCTTGAAAAGAATGGTGAAGCTCCGGATTCGATCAAGTCAGAGCTTCTTCTGACTGTTACTAGGGGTTGAGTCCAATAACCAACAGGTCAAAGCCGCATGGACGCCCGACACTGCTTCCTCGCTCAGCAGCCGGCAGGTATTTGTACCGGGCGCCATTCCTGGCTGCGCATTCTGGCTTCACGAATGATGCTCAGCAGCAGGTAATGGCGCTGCCCCTTGATGGCTCCTTCTTTCGGCCCTCAGGTGGAACAAGCCTTAGAGGCCACTCAGAAGACTAGGTCGGCCATTAAGTTGGCCAGACCTCCGCCTGCTCCCTCTCGGGGGCATGTGAACAGACGTCAGTTTCATAGTCGTCAGTCCTTTCGAGGCAGAGGCAGGGGAAGCTTCCATAAAAGCCAACCTGCCCAACCTCAAAAGAAAGCGCAGCAGAAAGCGCAGGGGCCTAAAGCCCCCAGTGCCACCTTATGAATTGCTGGCCCAAGTTCCATCCACATTGCCCGAGGTGGAACTTTCTCCTCCGTGGGAGGTCGTCTGATGTACTTCTGACGACGTGGAAGTCCATAACCGGACAAATGGGTCCTTCGGATAATTCATGAGGTTATTCTCTCAATTTTTGGAAACCCCCTGAATTGTCCTCCCAGGCGACAACCCAGGTTGTCGGCCTCTCGAGTCAGACCTCCTCACACGAGATCCAGGGCTTTCTAAGCAACAGGGCAATAGAACTGGTGCCCCGCATCCTGGAACACAGGTTCTACTCCCATTACTTCCTGGTTCCAAAGAAGTCTGGGGGAATGCGCCCATTCTAGACCTCAGAAAGTTAAACAAATTTCTCCCAGGAGAAATTCAAAATGATTTCCTAGGTACCCTGTTACCCTTGCTGCATCAGCACGCACTGGCTGGCCTCCCTGGATATGCAGGGCGGCTTACCAGCATATCCCCATCCACCCAACCCACACTAAGTTCCTCAGGTTTGTAGCTGTGGTCAGCATTATCAGTTCAGAGTCCTGCCTTTTGGCTATCCTCGGCGCCACGAGTCTTTACAAAGTGTTGTGCAGTTCTCGCAGCGCATCTCAGGAAGATCGGACTCCGAGTGTTTCCCTACCTGGACGATTGGCTTCTAGCAAGCCCTTCCAGCCAAGGGACTTTGGAAGCCATGCAAACGACTTCTCGTCTTCTTACGTCCATGGGAATTCTGCTGAATTTGAAAAAATCACAACTGCAGCCCTCCCAGAGGCTCCTTTTCATAGGGACGCTTCTAGACACCTCTTCCGCGAAGGCTTTCCTTCCAGAGGACAGAAGACTCGACATCCTTCGGATGGCCCGTTACATCGGGGAGAACCAATCTGTTACAGCTCTCTCGATGCAATGCATGTTGGGTCTCATGGCGTCCTCAGTGTTCACTGTACCCCTGGCCCGGTTGCACATGAGAACCACCCAATGGATGCTCTCCACTCAGTGGTCTCCGACCTCTCACCCCCAGTCTTATCCCATCAAGGTGACGGAGCCCCTTTGAAGGTCTCTCACCTGGTGGACTCAAGAGAGCAATCTCCTGGAAGGGTTCCCCTTTGCTCCCCCGGATCATCAGATCTCCATCACCACAGACGCATCGCTAATGGGATGGGGAGCTCACTGTCGCTCCCTCCACACTCAAGGTGTATGGACTCAGTTGAAACTCTTCTCCCACATAAATGTCCTGGAGATGAGGCGGTCCTCTTGCGATCCGAGCTCTGAAGGATATCCTTTGTCACAAGAACATTCTCCTTCAAACGGACAACAAAGCTGTGATGTATTACATCAACAAGCAAGGCGGTGCTCATTCTTACCCCCTTTGCAGGGAAGCAATGAGGGTGTGGGAGTGGTGCTTGGAGCACAAGTCTCTGATTCAGGCGGTTTATCTGCCAGGTATACAAAACGATCTAGCAGATCACCTCAGCAGAACGGAGGCAGACCCTCACGAGTGGTCTCTCGATCCAGCCGTAGCTCGGTCACTATTCGAAGAGTGGGGGACTCCAGACCTGGACCTTTTTGCATCCCCACTCAACGCAAAACTGCCTCTCTTCTGCTCCAGAAATCCAGGGCCTAGCATTTTCTGTCAGGATCCGTTCAGGCTGCGGTGGACAAAACGTTTTCTTTATGCCTTTCCACCGATCCCTCTAATCCAGAGAGTTCTCCTCAAGTTCGAGTCTCAGGGGACCAAAATGATTCTCATTGCTCCCTCCTGGCCTCGGCAACTATGGTTTCCTCTGCTCAACAGTATGTTGGCAGCCTCTCCGAGACCACTTCCCTTGCAAATCAACCTTTTGACTCAGGGTTCGTTGGTCCATCCCAACCTGAAATCACTTCACCTTCATGCTTGGCTCCTGAAGAGGTAGAAGTGAATCGATTCCAACGTCTCGTAGAGTCTCGGACATCCTTCTGGCTTGTGAAGCCAGCCACCAGCAATCACGCTTCAAAATGGAAGCGCTTTTCTCTCTGGTGTGCAAAGTCCTCTTGGAATCCCTTTTCCTGTCCTCCTGACAAGGTTCTGGAGTATCTTTTGGACCTATCAAACTCAGGTCTCCAGTACTCCACAGTTAAAGTTCACCTTAGTGCCATCTCAGCGTTCCATGAGCCGGTTTCTTCCTTGACTCTGGCTCAGCTTCCTATGGTGAGATTTCTTAAGGGGATTCTTCATACCAGACCCCCTGTTAGGCGTCCAGTTGCAACCTGGGACATTAACCTGGTGCTGGACATGCTCACTCGGAAGCCTTTCGAGCCCTTAGCTACCTGTGAGCTAAAATTTCTTATCTGGAAGACTGCCTTCCTGGTGGCCATTACCTCAGCCCGCAGGGTCTCGGAGATTCATGCCTTTGTGACGGACCCTCCATATACTGTATTCCATAAAGACAAGGTAGTTCTCCGTACTCATCTAAATTTCTTCCCAAGGTTGTGTCAAATTCCATCTAAACCAACCTCTGGTACTTCCCTCTTACTTCGCTAATTTCCAAAATGAAGGGAACAATCTCTTCATTCCTTGGATGTTAAGAGAGCCTTGGGTTCTATTTAGATAGAACCAAGAATTTTCATGAAGACTCAGCAACTGTTTGTTTCTTTCAGCGACACCGGTTGGGTCAACCCGTCGCTGTTAGATCATCTCATCATGGTTAGTGGCATGCCTTCGACATTGCTACTCCATGGCTCAGTTAAATTGGAGGGTAGAGTGCGCTCACTCTACTAAGGCGATCCGGCATCTTTAGCGGAGATTAGCAATGTTCCAATTCTGGATATCTGCAAGCCGCCCACCTGGAACTCAGTGCATACCTTAGTTAAGCATTATGCACTGGATGTTCATACCAGGCGACATTCCGCTTATTTGAACTATCCTTAATGGTCTTCTATCTTAGGCCCAGCGTGAGCTCTGGCTCTCCTGCCGCCCTTTTGAGGGGATTATCAGCTTGGTACTCTCCCACTGGGTGTGAATGAGTGGTGGAGACTTATGTCCAGGAAGATATGAAAGTTCGTACCTACCGTAATTGTGATCTTCTTGGACGAGTCTCCACCACTCATTCACACACCCACCTTCCATCCCGAGCTCACGCTGTGTTGGTCTTCACCCTCAGATCTTTAGGCCGTGAGGACTTCTTTGCTGACCCTTCTTACACGGGTCGTACGGACTATCTTATGTCCGTTTTTTAAGGTTAGATTTACTCTTTACGTTAGTTGCGCTGCACCTCCTTTGTAAAAAAGGTACTGAGGCGGTTGGAGGGTCGTCGCCGAGATGGTCATTGCCGCTCGAGCCGCTGCTCACAGCGCCGTGCCTCGCGGTGCCATCTCTCGCACCGACCCTCCAGCAAAAAGTTTGCTCCCGATGGGTCCTAGTGCCTCCGGCGATAATCCCACTAGTGTGAATGAGTGGTGGAGACTCGTCCAAGAAGATCAAGAATTACGGTAGGTAGGTAATTTTCATTTCTGGAGACCCCATCTCCGCAAGGACATAGACAGGATAGAGGTAGTGCAGAGGAGGGCAACTAAAATGGTGCAGGGTCTGCAAGAGAAGCCGTATGAGGAGAGACTAAAGGAGCTTAATATGTATACCCTTGAGGAAAGGAGGGAGAGGGGGGACATGATAGAAACTTTTAAGTACCTCAGTGGAATCAAAGTCCAAGAGGGTAGCATCTTTCAGAAAAAGAGATGTGCAAGAACAAGGGGACACAATTTAAAGATAGAAGGAGGGCGGTTCAGGGGCAATGTGAGGAAGTATTATTTCACAGAGAGGGTAGTGGATGCATGGAACAGCCTTCCTGAGGAGGGACAGACATAAGGCAATTCTTGTGGGGGGTAGGAAGAAATAGGCTGTTGGTTAACTAGGATCTGCGGCCTATCCTGTAGGTAGGGAAATGGGCAGACTAGATGGGCCAAGTGGTCCTTATCTGCCGTCAAAGTCTATGTTTCTGTTCCAATCCTCCTGGTGGGACCTGTCAGCCTTCGCTATCTGACCATCCAGGGCTTTGCCCCAGCTTCCTCTTCCAGCATCGGAAGCTGTTGGCGGTCGCTTGCCCATCATTTAGAGGACTGGCAAGTGATCACTTCAGACGAGTGGGTGCTTCAGATCATCACCTTGGAATTCACCTCCATGCCACCCCCTCACCCTCCCCACTCGGTCTCTTACCCTACAGACCGTGTCCCCATCCTTCAAGAGGAACTTCAGGCATTCTTTCAAAAGTCTGCCTTCTACCCGGTCCCTCCACTAGAACAAAATCAGGGATTTTACTCCCATTTTTTTTCTGGTGCCCACGCGCACAGGGGACCTGAGACCCATACTACACCTCAGACTTTTAAATGTATGCATCCAGTACAAGAGGTTTCAGATGGTTACCTTGGCATCCATCTTACCCATTTTAAAGAAAGGAGATTGGCTATGTGCACTGGATATGAAAGACGTCTACTTACATATTCCAGTCCACCCCATCCACCACCGATTCCTCCGTTTCCATTTGCTAGGACACCATTACCAATTTCGGGCTCTCCCTTTTGGACTCTCATCCTCTCCAAGGGTCTCCACCAAATGCCTGGCTGTGGTAGCAGCGGATTTATGCAGGGAAGGACACTTCGTCTTCCCCTACCTGGACAACTGGCTCATCAAAGCAGCCTCCAAGCCTGCCCTGCTTTCCTCCCTGCAGTTGACCTCACCTTATTTCACTCCCTGGGAATCATGGTCAATTGGCCCAAATCTTGGCCAGAACCAACTCAGAGACTCCAGTACATCGGAGCTGTCCTAGTCACGACCTCAGGAAGAGCATATCTCCCAGAGGACAAGCAAGAAAAAAATTCTGTCTCTCGCTTCCCATCTCCAAAGGAAGCAATCCATATCAGCCAGAGAAGTACTGTCTCTTTTAGGACACGTGGCTGTAGCCATCCCAATGGTGGCTCAAGCCCGCTTACATATGAGACCGGTCCAATGGACTCTACAAAAACAGTGAAAACAAAAATCAGGGTACTTTGAGGCCCCGCATTCAGGTCACTCCCATCCTCCATGCTGCCATCAGCTGGTGGACTTTTCACGCCCACCTCTCTCAGGGCATGCCCTTTCAGTCTCCACCATTTCAGCAGATGTTGAACACCGATGCCTCTCCCGCAGGTTGGGGAGCACACCTTGGCCCTTACAAAACTCAAGGCCAGTGGTACCCAGACTCCATCTATCTTCACATCAACTTACTGGAAATGAGAGTGGTACACCTTGCCCTCTGAGCATTCCGCTGTTATCTGACTCCAGGACCTCTCCTAATTTAGTCAGACAATACCTTTGTTGTGTACTACCTGAACAAGCAGAAGGGAACCAAGTCCCTTAGCCTCTGCAAGGAGACGTTGAAAGTCTGGAGAGAAGCTCTACAATAACAGTTAACATTGACAGTCGTACATATACCCGGATGTCACAACATCTTGGCGGACTCTCAGTTGCCACTCTTCTACCCACGAGTGGGCTGTCCATCATGAGGTTCTACAGAGCATTTTTCAGATGTGGGAAACCCGCAATTAGACCTCTTTGCATCCCCAAATAATCACCATCTCCCCAGATACTATTCCGTTATCCCAAACAAAAAGGGACAATCTACCGTTGTCCTGTCCCAACCATGGACAGGGCTCTTCTATATGCTTCACCCCCATCACCCTCCTTCTGTGGACTCTACTGGAGCTACTGCTAGTGCCAGCCACTATGATTCTCGTAGCCCCTCTGTGGCCTCCACAAGTCTGGTTCCCATTGCTACAACAATTGACTGTTGCAGAACCCCTCCCACTGCCCATCAGACCAGGCCTATTAACACAGGATCAAGGCACTTCGCTTCATCCCAATCTGAAATCTCTACATCTTCATTCCTGGCTCCTGAAGACGCATTCATAGCCCGGCTTCAGGTCTCCTCGCCAATAGCTAATATTCTACTGGCTTACCATAAAACATCTACCAGACAAACATACAATGCCAAATGGAAATGCTTCTCCATTTGGGCCGCCTCTAACTCATTGGAATCCTTTATGTGTCCCTTGATTAAAGTATTAGACTACCTATCGTCACTCACCTCTTTAGGCTTGAGCTACTCCTCTATTTTTTTTTGTATTATCTTTTCCCCCCTTGTGCACTGGGACCTGCTCCTCCTTCAGGCCACCTAGTACCACCAGCGACCCCTCTTGCAATTCACCCAGAGCTGCGTACTTCATATTGCAGCCTTTCTTCGGGTTAGCCCGCCATATCCCGTGCCGGGAGGGTCCCCTTCCTTCGAGAGGGAAGGCACTGGCTGGATTCCAACACACTATTTTCTTTCTTGCCCCGGGCACTGCTGAGACGGACGTTATTCTGCGGGGAGTGCTTGAGGTCATCGTTAGGGTCGGCTGCCGCCTTCTGGCTGATCCCAGTGCAGTTTACGCTTTTCTAGTGTCTCCCACATGGATGCCCCTCTGCCGTTTTCCCGATAACCACCGGGGGGGGCGCTGCAGAGTGACATGATGCCCTATCCCACCCCAGGAGAGGAGAGCAGCCCAGTGGACACTCAATCCTCTGCCTCCACTGCCGATCCCCGGCGTCCCTGGTCTGTTCCTGAACCCGGGTCACCGGCGTGGTTTGAGGTAAGGCGCCAGCGCCTCAGCCCTCTACACCACTGGGCCGGCGAGCTACTCCTCTATTAATGTACATTTGGGCCCGGATATTCAGACTGCACCAGGCAGTGGTGCAAGCCTGGGCGCAGCACAACTGGGATGCATCAGGGCCAGGAGCAGAGATATTTAACGGTGATGCGCCATGGCACAGCACCATTGAATATGGCATGCACTGCACATGGCGCAGTGGCACTGTGCCGGCGCAAGCCACAGATAGGAAGCACGGGGATGCACCAGCTCAAGTGCAGTTGCGCTAGGTGCATCACCCACAGTAGTAAGCATGGGGCATGTAAATGAGGCCATAATATATGCAAGGCACAAATGGAGCCATTTGCATGTCTTTATGGCCCTATTTGCATGACGTGGGCCTGGCGCCCTGCACAGCATGTCGTGTGCAGTGGGGATCCCGGGGCATCCCCTCAGCTGCGATCACAGTCTAAGTATGAACAGTTATCCCTGGTAGTCAAGTGCCCCCCATCCCGATACCTGATGAATAAAATACATGACCAGCCCTGGTGGTCTAGTGTTCCCTTCTCCACTTGAGGCCCTGATTCCCGAGAAATGTTTAACTGCGGTCCCTGGTGGTCTAGTGGAACCCGCCCATTGCTGTGATTGTGGTACACCTCCAAAGAAATGCCCTGGTGATCCAGTGGCACCTCCAACCTCACCAGCCACACAGAACCCTTGCCCCCTCCATCATCTGAGCGGCTACTACCCGCCACATACCTCAACCACCCACCGAATGACAGGTACAGTATGGGCTGTAAAGCCCACTGATCCCTCAGTGTGGACCAATGTGCTTGCAGGGCATATTATATGATAGTCCCAAATATGTGAATGCCTTCATTCACATATTTGGATTGTCTAGTACAGTATGCCCTGCAAGCCCACAATGGGGACAGTGGGCTTACAGTCCATGCTGTACCTGTTATTTGGCGGGTGGCTGGGCAGTATGCGGGTGGTAGCAGCTGCCCACCACCATGGGGGCAAATGGGTCTTTTGAGGTTGGGAGGGGTGGAGGGTGCCACTGATCACCAGGACATTTTTATACAGGTGTACCGCGATCATGGTATTGGGTAGGGGGAATCCACAGACCACCAGGGTTGGTCATGTATTTTATTCATTGGGTTATCAGGCACTGGGGAGGGCCACTAGATTACCAGGAATTACTGTGTATACATATACTGTGATCACGGCAGTGGGCCAGGGGGTCCACTTGACCACCAGGGTTGTGAGTGCTTGCGGACGGTGTTCTGGGTTGTGGGTGGCCACCCACGGCGGGGCTGCTGTGTTGCACCCTGCAATACAGCAGCCCGCCTGTGTGTGGCCGGGTTTGTTCCTGCTCTGCACAGGCTTAACTTTGTGCCCCCTGTGTGGCGCAGTGCAGGGGTGTGCCGGCATATGCACTGCACATCCCTGGCTGAATACTGGGATGTGTCGCATATGCATGGCATGCCCCCCTGCATCTGCGCTGCATACAATTACATTGAGCACTGGGGCATCAGGATTTGTGCTGCGCTGGGCAGCTGTTTCAATATCCTGCTGGGACACAATAGAGTTGCACCACAACCCCTTTGAATATCTGGGTCTTAGCCTCTGTTTTGGCATTTCATGAACCCTTGGAAGGAAGACTGCTGTACCAGCACTGTCTTGCAAAGATGTTTCTAAAAGGTATGCTGCACTCTGCGCCGCTTTCGCTCCTGGTGCCATTTGCGGTGCTGGGGATGTTGGCGGTGCCGTGGGAGGTGCGGACTCTGTTTCTAGGGCTGTTTCTGATTTTGATGCTACATGCAGCACTGGGACTGGAGAAGGTGCGGCTTCCTACTCTGGTGGTGTTCGTGACACCGGGAGTGGGGGCAGCATCACTGGCGGTACCGCCCGCAGCACTGGGGAGGGGGACAGCGCTGCTGGCAGTGCCACTTCTGACTCCAGTGCCATTTGCGGCATCGGGGTGGGTGGTGGCACTGCGGTCAGTGCCACCTTTGGCTCCAGTACCGTTCGTAGCACCGGGGGGAGTGCGGCGCCGTGCTCGGTGCTGTTTCCAACTCTGGTGAGTACCGCAGCGTCGGATGTGGTGCTGCGCTTGGCTCCAGTGCGGTGCCGGGGCTGAGGGTGGTACGGATCGTGGTCCAGGAACTGGTAGGGATCGGGGAGTGATCTGGCACCGGGCCTCTGTGTCCACCTCCTCGGTGGCAGACTCGGGGTCTGATCCAGATTGGCTTCCAGATTCTTTGAAATCTTCAGATCCCTCGTTGTCCAGCACCTCGGACCCCACTCAGCCTCCCTCTGTGGGCTGAACATTCCTGGTCAGTTCCAGGGTCAGTGATACCGCCGGCAGTGATCCAGGTGGCCACTGACATGCAACCCGGAGCCACTGGTACGTCTGCTCCTTCAGCTGGGGCACCCCTTTCCTTGGTGTGCTTGGACAGTCCAAGTTTTGGACAGCCCGGGGCACCCCAGGAGGCGGAGGGTTCCATACCCTGGGTGGATTCTTTGGAGTCTTACCATGGGTTGACAGTTGCCTAGGCTAGTGGCTGCGAGGAAGAGGGCTCTCTCGGAGTCTGAAGGGTCGAGTGTACAGGGTTTGGCGCAGCAGGACCTCTCTGGGACCCGTCCAGGTTCTGGGAGGAGCCGTAGTGCAGACCCTCGCCCTTCCCTGGAACGCTCCTCAAGAGGGACCTCAACTTTGGAGGTCAGGGGCTGTCCTTCTGGACTTTCATGGTCCCGGTCACCTCACGGGGGGATTTCTTCCCATGGGCACATCGCTGGCCATTCCAATCCGGTTGAACGGTTGTTAGCTGCTGGGACCTCCGGGTCTCCTTCCCTATTGGGAGCTTCCTCTAAGTCCCCCTGCCCAGACAGTCTATTCTCCTGCTGCTAGGAACTTGATCCCCGTTCCTCTGCCCCATCCCTGGCTATCCCAGGTATTCCCGGTCCTACAGGACCTCTTACCTGGGAACAGTTCAGCTGTTCGGCTGCACATTTCCCTACCTACCTTAGTGCCTTGGACCAGCAGGTGTTCCTCCACGCTTCCATGCAGCCAAACCCTGAATCTCCTGGCTCATCAGCCTCCTCATCCCCTCCTCGGAGGGAGAGGAGTTATCTGTCCACATCTCCCCAGCGTCTGATCTTTCTTTGTATCAGCGTTTCCTCGCGAGGATGCTGGACAAGCTTCATCTCACCCCGTCCCCTGTGAGCAATCCGCAGCATGTGATGCGTGCAATCTTAGGCGAGTACAGTGCGGCCAACCTGTTGGTTCCCGCCTGGCCTGTCCCCTTCCAGGAGGCATCACATCGGCTTTGGCAGCATCCCTTCACCACTGTTCCAGCCCCAAGGGACCTAAAGCCAACGGTATTGTGCCCCCCCCCCCGGTCTCCAGGTACCTTGCCTCATCTCCATTTGGGTTTGACATGCCTGGACACCCCTCTGAGCCCAGCGTCCCACACGTACTGCCCCGAACTCAGACTGTGCGGTTTGGTTTCTGCGGCAGAAGGACCTTCTATTCGGCATGGGTGACAGGTTTTATGGTCCAGGCTAGTACAGCGCCTAGCCTCAATGCCTGATATGGAGCAAACCAGGCAAGCCATCGCCCTCTCTGCTCAAGGCCAGGAGCTAGCAAGGCACCAAGCAAGGGCATCTTACGACGCCAGCGAGGTAGCCTCCAGAGTTATAGGGACAGCGATCTGCATTAGGCGGACGGCATGGCTTTGCTTATCCCAGTTGTCACCCCTGGCCCGGCGTAGGGTGATTTCCTCCGCCTACTGGAGAACCCACCTTTTCTCCCGTAGGGTGAGACAGTGGCTTTCGGGACACTTTCCCTCTCCTACTGGGGGTTCCCCGTCTCGCATGGACCAGTCCGAGGCCTCCCTAGGCCTATAAGGGTTCTCCCCTCCAGTGTCTTCCCCCCACTGGAGGCTAAGGGTCTTAGTCCCTTAGGGACATATTGAGCTCCGTTCGGGGAGCTTGGTACCTCAGTAGTGATGAATGGTAAAGACTGACACGGGTAAGATATAAAAATGATGTACCTACCGTAATTCTTGATCTTTCTGTGTATCTTCACTATTCATCACTAAATCCCACCCTCCTTACCCCTGGGGCCTCAGTCTATGGGCTTCCCCACCCCTGTGTGTCTCCTCTTGTTGTTTCAACTCCTATCTCTCCTTTCCCTTGTGGTCAGGAGGCAGGGGACTTTGGAGACACGCAGGGAGGAATTATTTACTGTGAGGGTTTTTTGGGAGTGGGGGGTGTCATAGGCTGTGGGTGTAATGATGGACACTGACACAGAAAGGTAATGTGGCAAGGCTAAAAAAGATTTGCCAAGCCTAAAGCTTTATTAAAGTAACAGCAAAAAAAAAAAAGAAAATATAAAACTATTAACTTTGCAGGAATACAGAAAGAAACATAAAAGGTACAAAAATAAATGAATGTTTCCCCAGGCAATATCAGCAAAGGAAAAGGCCGCTTGAGATTTCAATTATCTTGAGTCTGAATGTGCAGACTCTAAATGGACCAGTACTGGCTGATCCCAAAATGAATCTAAGGTATCACAAGAATGAGACTCCTTTTATCCTAGGGAATCATCAGGTGATCACTTTAGACTCCGCCCCTATACTCTTCAATACAGAGTTTCATTTATAAAACACTTTTATTTCATTCTAAGTAAAGGGACATTCAGTATATCTTTATTACAAAACATTGACATCCCTGAAATGAAATATAATACAGGTTTTACTAAAAACAGTACTCTTGCCAAGTTTAGCCCCTCCCTCAACCTATCCACAGTATAACTTTAGTGAGAAATGGGCCAGCTGCCTCCTAGGGAAACAGCAAGAACAACAAGTGCAAATGGCTGTAAGGATTACCTCTGGCTAAAGGCCTGAATACCCATTATCTGGTAAGTTTTACTCTTTAAAATTAACAGGAGCCAGACTGCTATGAAAAGGAGTAAAACTGAAAAGAGTCCATCATTTATCTTACAATGTCTGAAATACCGTACATTTTTGTTTAGAAGTTTCTTTTGGGAGTGCTAAACACATTGCAGCACAAGCAAACAAAAGCAGTCCCTTTAATTTCAGATCTGCTTATATTTAAAACCCTTTGTGCTGCTGGCATATTGACTTTCCATGTCACCTTACCAAAAATAATAAAGTTAAACAGTGAGGAAAAGTAAACTGTTTTTGGGTCAAAATAGTGTTGCTAAGGCATATCTAGGGAACCTTACAACAACACACTAAGGGATTGGGTGACCAGCCGGCAGACTCTGAATCCTTTTACTATCTTTATTTTTCTTGTCTGCCTAAATAAACTAAGTGCTTGCACTGTGAGGAGAATTCCCCTATATTTGGCATGCACATTTGTCTCCTGGACATTGCTTAAACATGAAAAGAGGAACTACTAGCCCCAATATGCTAAACTCTAGGTCTGTACACTGTAGCCTATCATGGGGGACTGAAGCTCTATACCTGTCTTTTAAATGAAATGAAAGTGATAGAAAGGGCCTCTTATGCAGGTGGCTTGCCTGAAAAAAAGGGAATTAAACGGGGGAAAGTAAAGGAAAGGACAGTAAAGATATTCAGAGAGTGCTACTGCAGTACACTTGTGAAACAGAATTAGACAAGTATTGGAGGCTTAACAGCCCACTTTCACAGGGGGGTCCTCCCTTCTCTCCTTGCCTTTGGCTGTTCTCCCCACTCTCTTGAAATTAGGGTGGGGTGGAGGAATGGGTGGACTCCTAACCCTTCCCCACCATTTTCAAAACCCCTTGTTCTTCCTTGTTTTGAACATCCCTTTGGACTCATCCCTCCTTTTCTGGTTAAGGCTTTTTCCCCTTTAGTTGGGGGGGGGGTGTACCCTTGTTTTCCTGGAACTCCTTTCTTCTAAAGCTTTTGGCTCCACTTGGTGCCACTGCTGCTTGTTCATCTGCAGGCTTCACCTCCTTGGCAGCTTCTTAAAAAAAGCAAGACTGGGTGGTCCAGGCAATCTTTGTCTGCCATTAACTTGCTCAAATCCTAGGGGCCCAAACTCGGTTTGTCAGGGGCACAGTCCTCTCCTCCCCCCTTCCCCTATCATTCTTCCTCTCTCCCTTCCCTACTTCCTTTCCAGAGATTTGGGCCCCCTCCTCCCAATCCCTTCAAACTAGTCTTCTCCATTCTATCCTTACATCTTTTCCTTTTGTCTATCCCTTGGTCTCCCTTGCCCCACCACTCCATCCCCTTTTCTTGCACTCTCCAGCATCTCAGAACTGAGGCTAGGAAGTGGATGACAGATAATGGCCAACCCGTAAGCACCATGTGGAATGTCGACCTCGAGGGCGTGTCGCCGGCCCCTCACGTCGACCCACATGGGGGAAGTCCTTGAGGTCCTAGCTCTGTGCAGTGCCCCAGTTGTGACGAATGGTGAAGATACACAGAAAGATCATGAATTACTGTAGATACGTCATTTTCATTTTTGTGCCACCACTCCCCCTCTTAGCAGGGAATGCTGCAGGGGGATGCCTTCTCGAGGCCCTGGACTCCATGCCTCTTCTATGCCTTCCCTCCACTTCCCTTGATCCACAAGGTGCTCCTCAAGGTCAGGAGGCACAAGACACAGGTGATCCTGGTGGCTCCGGAATGGCCGCACCAGTTTTGGTACCCTGATCTCCATGGCTCCCCAAGGTGTCTTCCTGTGCCCGGA
This sequence comes from Neoceratodus forsteri, assembly GCA_016271365.2. Classification (NCBI taxonomy): domain Eukaryota; kingdom Metazoa; phylum Chordata; order Ceratodontiformes; family Ceratodontidae; genus Neoceratodus; species Neoceratodus forsteri. The sequence goes on from CM057458.1 coordinate 1,085,203,480, forward strand.
CCAGCTCTTCATCAATCAATCTCCATCCAGACCTTAAATCCCTGCACCTGACAGCCTGGTTCCTGAGTGGCTAGAGTTCCAGGCTTTGGGTCTTTCCAAAGATGTCTTCACTGTCGTGGAGGCATCTATGAAGGAGTCTACCAGGAAATGCTATGCCTTAAAGTGGAAGAGAGTCTCCATTTGGTGTCGGGGCAAGGGGTTGGACCCTTTGTCCTGTCCAGTGGCTAGCATCCTTGATTACCTGTGGTCCCTCTCTGTCGGGCCTTCGGACAATGACCCTTAAGTTGCACCTGGCAGCCATCTCTGCTTACTGGGTGTGGACCGGTCAGCAGTCGGTGGCTAAGGAGAAGCTGATCTGGCAATTTTTTTAAGGACCTTGACCATATTTCCCCTCCGGTGCGTGAACCACCACCACCTTGGGATTTGCTGCTGGTGTTGGCAAAGCTCATGGGCAAGCCATTTGAACCTGTGCACAGGTGTGATATGTCTCACCTGTTGTGGAATACTGCCTTCTTGGTGGCTATCGTGTCAGCCAGAAGGATCCTTGAACTCCAGGGACTTTCGGTGGAGTCTCCTTACCTGGTCTTCCACAGGGACAAGGTTGTCCTGTGCCCCAACGCGATGTTCCTTCCAAAGGTTGTGCCAGATTTGCACCTTAGCCATGTGATTACTCTGCCAGTGTAATTTACCAGCCACACTCGGAGGCCAAGGCACAGGCTCCATACTTGGACCTGAGGCGAGGGCTCTATTAGAAAGGGCACATGGCTGGAGTTCAGGGAAAGGTTTGCCAGCTGTTTGTCACCTATGCAGAAGCTGCATCTGGCAGACCTGCAGCCAAGCAGAGGATTGGCAGGTGGATTGTATCCTGCATTGATCTCTGCTATAGGTTGGTATATAGGAAGCCTCTCATAGGGCTAAGGGCTCATTCCGCCTGTCATACTGCTGTGTTGGTTGCTGCTGCCAGGGATGTCCCATATCCAGGATATCTACAGGGCTGCTACCTGGAGATCAGCACACACCTTCATTTCCCATTACCACATTGACGTTGAGTCATGCTGGGATGCTGACTTTGGGGCCTCAGTTCTCCAATCTGTTCCCTTAGGGGTGAGTGATTTGCTTCCCTCCTCCTGAAGAACTGCTAGGAGAAGTGTGGATAGAACATCATATCCACGTCCCTAGAAAAACAGATTACTCACCTGTAACAGTAGATCTTCCATGGAGTGGTCTCTTGCAGTAGGTAATACTTTTGGGTATCCAGCAGAGGTCGCTGTGGCACATGGTAGCTCTTCTACCAGTTTTTTTACCAGGGACCGCCCACGCATGACATCAGCTTCCTGTTTCATATATAGAGTAGGCGGCCCTGGTATCCTCAATTGTTTTTTTTTTTTTTGCTATCTACAGCTCGTAATGCAGCAGCTAGAACAATTTCTGAAAAATAGCAGTCATCTATGAGAAACAGCATCAAAGATTCCACAAACAAGGGGCTCTCCCATATACTGATGTACATTTCTGGACTGACACAGAGCAGGAGCATCCCCGTGTCTCCTTTACTCATAGACAGCCACCATACCATCGGACTGATGCATCTATAATTTCATTGACAGCCATACCTGTCAGTGTTATTGACGGCTACCACTGTCGATGATGCATAATAGTATATTTTCATTGACGGCCCATAACCGTCAACTTCCTCATCGATGGCTACTACTGCTGACGATGCATCTATAATTTCAGTGATGGCCCATAATCATCAGCGTCCCCATCTCACGGCTGCCGCCATCGAGCGATGCATGTATGTTCTCATTGACGGCCATAACCGTCAGTGTTCTCATCGACAGCTACCACCATCAATGATACCTCTGTTATCACTGCGGCCACCACCGTCAGTATGTATCTGTATTCTCGCCGATGGCCATACCGTTAATGATGCATCCATAGTCTCATTGACGGACATCCCCATCAACGATGCATCCCTATTTCTTGTCGACAATGCATTATTATGCTGCCTACTCATTGACAGGGCGTTTTCCTCCCTTGTCAACAATGCTTTCAGCAGTATAAAAGGCAATACATAAATAACCCTTTCTGGGTTGAGCGGAGAGATCCTTCTCAACCTCTGTACTTCATGCCTCATCGACGGCCACTGCTCCAGGTTTTCCTCAAGTCGACTCGCTCCCTCATATTCTTTCTTAGTAAATGGGGCTTCATTAAAAAACAGTGGCTTATGCCATGATCTTCCTGGACTAAGTCTCCATCACTCATTCACACTAGCGGGATTGCGCCGGAACCAAGCGGGGGCCAAAACTTTTAGGAAGGGTTGGCACCAAGACAGGACCACGCATGCGCGGCACTGCGAGACTAGCTCGCGCCTGTGCAGGCTGTCTCGGCATCGACCCTCCAACCGCCTCGGTTCCTTTTCTCCCGCCGTCGAGTGCACTTGGATGTCGACGTCGCTCGTCTGCCGGAGTCAGCGTTTTCGTCTACATGATAGTGTTTAGTGTTTCATTTTTTAAATTTTAGTAGTATTCATTTCTTATTTTATGAACAAGAAAAGAAGATTATGAGGAAGAAGAAAAAGAAATTCTCACCTGCCATCAATGGAGTCGTTCTTAGACGGTAGTGGTGACAGTAGGAGGACTTCATTTGAAAGTTGTTACAGCAGAGGGCTGTATCCGGTCCGCTGCCCTTTGGTAAATGGGGGGTCTCACTACGGACAGTCCTGTGCTCGGGGGAGACAGTCCATTGAAGCATGAATTAGCGGTTCTGGGGATCGCGCTCCACTTAATCTCGAGCTCTTCTTCCTCATTGGGGGAAGAAGAATCTGTGCCACTCAAGGTGGCCCTCTGGTCTGCACAAGGATTGTTAGTTGGGAGTGGCGATAGGCCTGAGCAGACTTTGGTGGCTTCCTCTTGGCACCACTCCTAACTGCTGCATTCTTTGACTCTGGACTCCATCTCTGTCCTCGTTGGAGCTCCAGTGAGCAGTGTCACCTCTGAGACGCTTCTGTGGAGCAGGAGGATCAGCCTCTATCCAGTTTTCCTGGCCACTGTTTCTGATTTAGGGGCCTCAGAGCCACTGGACTGGGGCTGGTTCGATTAGATCAGGATGAGCGCGGTGCCTTCTTGGTGTCTTCGCCATCATGTCGACCCTCGTGTCTACCCCCCCCTCTCTCTTTCCATGCAGGGGCTGGCATGGGCACCACCTTTTTCCTTCTCCCCTTCATCTCAGGATTCTCCTTTGGCATTCCCACGGTGGTGTTGTCTGGCTCCGTGCCCAACGCCATGGGTGGTGCCGCAGGTCCAGTGCCATGGCAGCTGGTTTTGGCACGGTGCTGTGGGTGGCACCACTGGTGTTGGATTGGTGGTGGGAATCGGCACTGTGGGTCAGCACTGTGGCTTGGTGACATGGCTCGGCACCATAGTCGGTGCCGTGGCTTGGTGCAGACTATCTGTGTGGCAACACGGGTGCTGTTGTTGGTGCCATTGGTTGACAGTGGTGCCACAGGTGTCTCACGGCCCTGCGGGTGCCATGGGTGGTGATGGGCACTCGTGGGTGCTGTGGGCGGTGCTGGGCACCCACAGGTGCCACAGATGGTGCTGGGCACCCATAAGTGGTGGCACTGGGAGCACTCATGGGTGCCATGGTTGTAATGGGTGCCCCGGGTATCATGGGTGCCATAGGTGTCATGGGTGCCATTGCTGCTATGGGTGCCATGGGTTTTGGGGTGCCCTCGGGTGCCATTGCTGCCATGGTTGCCGGGGTACCTGCGGTAGCACCGCAGGTGCCCTCGGGGGTCACCCAGGTTGGTATAGGCACTGCTTGGTGCCCACCTGTGCCATGAGTGTTGCTGATGCCACAGAGGTGTCAGTTGGTGCTGTCCAGCAGAACTAGTGACGGATTTCCTTCTGCAGACCTCTTCTCCGCGGAACTTGTGGCAAGATGTTTTCCACAGAATGAAGTTCTGTTCTGCGGATTATTTCTCCACACATCTTAGTGAGTGGCAGTGTGCGTGGGACCTTGTGACATCCAGCGGTTTCCCGCTGATGGAACTCCTCTGTACTGTTCTGGCAGCAGAATCTCTCATTCCGCTCAGCACTTTCTCAGCTCCCTATGTGGTGCCGAGCTCCTCGACATCCTTCCTGGTGGCGGAGTCTCTAGTGGTCTCCCTTAGGGGTCCTTCTGGGGCAGAAGTGCATCTAGATGAGTCTCTCCCTGTCCTTCTGGTCAGTGATACAGCGGGTGACTCATTTTACATACTGAAGGGCACGCCCTCTCTGTCATCAGAGTCCATGATAGAACATCTTTTCGGTAGTTCCTCAGTGATGGGGTCCACCATAGTATTCAGACTGTATCCATGGACCATACACCTCTGCGTCTAGACTCTTTCAGTTGTCAAGACAATTACACTCTGTGGAACATTATAATTCAATGGTCGGGAGCTGCACAGACTCTTCCTCCTTTGATAGGGTATATAGCCACCTTCTGATACTGCCCTTTTGGTGGTGGCTTTGGCAGGTGGTTAACATCTCTTAAGCTGTGATTATTAGTCCAGTCATTATTTTAGTTATGGACGCTCAGGCTCCTCCTTCCCCTCAGAGGGATGACATCTTCGTCATTTTTGTATCAGGCAATCCTTGCGAGATAGCAGCCTGAAACCTTGTCAGGCTCGGACTAATGGTTAAAAAAAAAATAAAATTATCACAGCAAAGGACCTAGCTGAAATTACCTGATACCACACTTTTGGATCTGGTCAGGTTCTGCCTCAGTCCCTGAGGCAGTCATCTAAACTATGGTAAAGAGTACCTGACTCTTCTACCCCAGGGGAATCCCATCCAGTGGAAGTATGGGTCATCTCTTTTCTCCAAGAGAGTTTCTGTTATTCCGAGATATTTCTTAGACCTAGGTGACTTCCCAGTCTGTTGGTCCCCCTTTTTTTATCAGGCTTTCTTCTCTTGATCAGAGTCTCGCAGCAACAGAAATGAGACTTCAGCGAGTTGGAACTTAGATTCCTACTCCTTGCTTGCTTCAGCTTAGCAGACAACATGCTCCTTTCTTGACCGTAGGTCAAGTAGGTCTTTTTCTGAGATGGTTTCTCAAACATTCACACCTTCAGTTCCTGCGCACTGGTTCCGTGCCAGTCGCACACGAAGCTATCCTCTCCAAGTGCATGGCTGGGCTGTGATGTTTGTTTTTCAGCAAAGCAAACTAGAGTCCTTTCTACTCCCTTCAGGGAGGCTGGAGTGAGTGGTGCCTCACCACGTTGAGTCACTTCTGCTGTTCAGTCACTTTCAACGAATGAGTTAGCCCTAACTTGGTCCTGCTGTGTCCCTCCTCGACGCACACCTGCCTCTATTTGTCTTAGAAATCCAGCCCGCTTTTTTCTGTCGGAATGTTTTTTTCCACAGTGGACACATCCTCCTGTACACTTTTCCTTTCTTCCCTGAATTCAGAGACTGCTACTACAGTTGTACACAAAGGAGCAGAATGATTCCTTTTTGAAATATGTAGTGGGTAGGATCTGGTTCTACTAGATCACCACAAGAGGCTTCTAAGTCGTGCTTGGCCTTCCATCAGGAAGGTTCCAGTGACTAAGTGAAGACCATTCTCCTTGATGGGATAACCCCACATGGACCCCCTTTGTTCACCAAGTAAGGGGTTCAAGTGCTCCTGGACCTGTTGTTCACAGGTCAGCCACACTTGATAGTGGGGGTTTCCATCTGCACTTCTGGTCTACCCTGAACCAGTAGACTTTACCTCCGACTGTTTTAGTTCCTGAGGTCTCTTTACGTTACATTAGTACATGTTTTTGACACTATTAATTTTGGTCCTAGTCCAGATTGTGAGGCCAGGTTCTTGCCGCTCTTCTAGAGTGGTTGCGGCTTCCTGGCAGACTTTCATTTTGTGCCCATTGCAGTCGTCTGCAAAGTGGTGAGTTACAGCTTGAGCGCTTATCTTATAAGCACTATGTTCTAGATTCTCTTTACAAGACAGCTCTTTTTATTAGCAGGACAGTCCTTGGCCGTCCTTTCTGAGTGAACCCTGTCTCCTACCACCTTACACAGGTTTGTTGGTTTTAGCTCGGTACTCTCCCAGTAGTGTGAATGAGTGATGGAGACTTAGTCTAGGAAGATATGGAAACGTACGTACGTACCGTAATTATTGATCTTCTTGGACAGTCTCCATCACTCATTCACACGCCCACCCACCATCCCCTGGGTTCACTTGTTTTCTTTCCTGGTCTTCATGGTCCTATAGTTCAGACTGTGAAGACATTGTTATTTGACCTTTCTTGCAAAGGCCGTCTGGGCCCTCTCAGGCAGAAACTCAGGATGAGTTATTCTCATTAGTTACCTGCACCTCCTGTCGAGAAAGGTACTGGAGGCGGTTGGAGGTCGATGCTGAGATAGCCTACACAGCGCGAGGCTGGTCTCGCAGTGCCACGCATGCGTGGTCCTGTGTCGGCACCGACCCTTCTGAAAATTTTTGGCTCCCGCTTGGTCCTAGCCTCTCCAGCGCTATCCCACTAGTGTGAATGAGTGATGGAGACGGTCCAAGAAGATCAATAATTATGGTAAGTACGTCATTTTGATTTTCTACCCCTCCACCCTCTTAGGTGGACAATCACAGGGGTCAATCAGAGAGAGATCGGAACCCTGGACTTTGCCACCCAGGGGCAAGACCTGCTCAGGCTACACGTCCACACCCCTTCAACAACCCCCCTTGTGTCTAAAACACCCACCCTTCTCTGAAGGAACTGGACATCTCCACTGTAGTACAACACATCTTGCATGCCATACAGCACTCCCAGCCCTCCAATCTAAGGGGGCATGGTGACCCTCCATGATCTCCTACTATTCCACCCAAGAATTTTCATGATGACCAGGATCCATTTCCACCCTGAGTCGCTTCCTTCGATATATGGAAGACTATTTTCTGATGAACAAGTGTTCCTGGTTGACTAACCTGGGACCTTGAACATGACTATTTTCAGAAGCTGAAATTTCTTCCTCAGTCTCCCTTTTTCAGAAATCTCTTCTTTGGAAGATGACCTGTGTAGAATCTGCAGCACCCCTCCTGATGACCCTTCATTCCACGAAATGATGATACAAATATAGAAAGTCATGGGATTCTCTACCACAAAAACATGACAAAATAAGGATATGGCAGAATACCTTGATCCTATTCAGAGGAGCCCATCTTGGTGGTTTCCCCATTAATTCAAACTTACCAGAATACCATGCTGGCTGCTTGACATCAGCCTCCAGCTATCTCAGTTGTTCCCGTAAGGTGGATCACATTTATCCTGCTCCTTGGCTCATCCCTTCCTTCAAGCTGTCCCGAAGTGGACTCTGTTCGCCACTCATGATCACATGAGCTCCTCACCACCTGGTAAAGAATCCCAAAGACTTGCCCTTCTGGAGAAACAAGTCTTTTCTCCAATACCATGAATATCAAATTCTAAATTATATGGGTCATATGATTAAATGCCAACATACCCTTGGGTCATGTGCCATTAAGAATATCAATCCGTCCCTCTTTCACAGAGCAGGAGCATTTGTTTGCTGCTGTGTCGATTAGCAGTGCTATTTCCCATCACCTACCCAGGTTGGGATATGGTGCCATAGATACCTCAGCCTGACTGTCAGCTGCTGGCATTTTATTTGTGACGCCACACCTGGCTTCGCTTTTAGGCTTTATACCTGATGTGCAACATAAAGTAACTGCCCCTTTTTAATGGGTCCAAGTTATTTTCGGGCCAGACACTCGAACTTTACCGGATGACTTACAGGTATCAGGCAGACCTCTACGTATGGTTCATGGCATGTACCATACTCCACATACAATCCACCATACTTGATCCTCTTCCTACTATGAAAGAGGTTGAAAATATAGAGATAACAATACAGGTGGCTATAAAGGTTGTGCTCAACCCACAAGAGGCAACACCTCCGCCTCCCGTGACTCCTGCCCTCACCCTCTCGGAAGGGCAGGCAGCCCACTACCTAGTGATCCACTTGGGTTTTTTCCAACCCCTCCTCATCACAGGCCTTGGAGGCTGTGGGTGGTCATTTTGTCCTCCATTTAGAGGCCGGGCAAATGATCACTTCAGACGAATGGGTACTCCAGATTATGCAGAGTGGTCATATTCTGGAATTTGTCTAATCAGATAGTTTACCTACACTTCAAGAGGACTTGAGGGTTCTACAGGTGACAGAGGCCATTTCTCCAGTGCCCCCCCCCCCCACAACATCAAAAGATTCCACTCTCACTTCTTTCGGGTACCCAAACGAACTGGAGACCTCAGTCTGATACTGAACCTTTTCATCCAGTACAAACTGTTTCACATGATAACCTTGACTTCCATCATGCCAATACTGAAACAGGGAGATTGGCTTTGTGCCCCAGATATGAAGGGTGCCTACTTGCATATCCTTATCCATCCTGCTCATCGCAGGTTTCTTCATTTCTGCCCACTAGGTTAACACTACCAGTTTCAAGCACTCCAGTTTGGCCTCTCCACAGCCCTGAGTGTGTTTGCCAAATACCTAGAGGTAGTTAAAGCAGCTTTAAGAAGGAAAGAGCACTTTATCTTCCCATATCTAGATAGCTGGTCAATTAAAGTGGAACAGCTTTGCTTTCTTACCTAGAAGCTACCCTGCAAATATTTTCACATTCTAGGGATCACAGTCCAGCCTGACCCCGACTCATTCTCCAATGCATTGGAGCCATCCCAGATATAGTCTCAGCCAGAACTTACTGTCCAGCCATCTGGCAAGCCACACCCTTGTCTCTGGCATCACGCATACAGACTCAGAAAGTAGTCACAGCTAGACAGCTGCTATGTCTTCTGGTTCACATGGTCGCTGCCATCCCTACGGTAGCACTCGCCTGTCTTCCTATGAGACCTATTCAGTGAACCCTCCAGAATCAATGGTCTCAAAGAACAAGAAAAATTTGAAGGCAAGCTCAGAGTCACTTCCTCTCTGATGTCGGCTCTGATTTGATGGTCAATCAAAAAACATTTTATGAAGCGGAATGCCTTTTCGGTCCCTCCCTGCCATGCAGACGTTCACCACGGATGCTTCCCTGGCAGAATGAAGTGCATACCTGGGTCCTTATCGGCACAGGGCGAGTAGACCACTTCTCTCCCTCTGCCTCACATCAATCTCCAAGAGCTGAAGGCATTCCGCTTAGCCCTTCTGGCATTTCAACCTCTTTTGACTCTAGACCTTTGCTGATCCAATCCGCTAACACTGCAATGGTATTATACCTCAACAAGCAAGGAGGTGCTCCAATCATCAACCTCTTGACTCAGAATTATGGAACCCTGTCACTTCCTAACCTTAAGGCTATACATCTTCATGCTTGGCTGCTGTGGATGCTTTCATGGCGGATTACAAGTATCCTCTCCTCTTACCAGTATTCTCTTGGCTGAATGTAAGCCAGCAACCGAAAACATACATCTCCAAATGAAAATGCTTTTTCATATGGGCTGCTTCATTGGATCCCTATTCCTGCCCACTGACAAAAGTTCTATACTTCCGGGCCTCGCTGTCAGAGTCCGGTTTGAGTTATTCCTCCATCAGAGTCCATTCGGCCGCTATTCTCGGCCTTCCGTGGCCTGCTAAAACACAGGTTACTGTACAAACATCATCTAGCCAAAATATTTTTGGAAGCAATGTTACATGACAAACCACCTATTAGACAACCCACTCCTCCATGGGATCTCACTTTCTAATAGAGAAATTAACTCTTCTATTTTTTTCTTCTTTTTTTTCCCTCCGGTTGTGGCGCCATGGAACCTCTTTCTGGCATCCTAGTCCTGTCTCCTGCCCTGCCTGAAGCCCCCGGTCTGAGCCTACTGTCTCCTCCCACTCCCCGCAGCCAGCACCCCTGTTTGACCCACCGGGTGCGTCGTCCTCTCTTCTTGGGCACGCTTACAAGTCAGACTCGGCTACAAGGTAGGCGGGGAGCGGAGGACCTGGAAGGTCATTCGGGTTGGTCCGTGGGGACATGAGGGACAGGTGCAGTGCGTCTATCCATGGTGCAGTTGGTTTCCATTGTTCTGTGTGTTACCCCTCACTCCCTCCTGCATGGTGCAGGTCAGCGCTCTGGTGCACGGCAACCCTGCTGGCGTCATCCGCTGGATACATGCTTGTCTTGGCTGCTGCAGTGCCTCCGGCCTCCACTGGAGGTCACCAGCCGCCGTGACAGCCACCCCACGTTGTACCCAGGGAGAGAGCACCACAAGGGCACTCGTCCTCAACCCTCCCGGCCAGCCGGTGGTCCATGCTTGTTCCGAACGTGGATTGCTGGCGTGGTGTGAGGTGTTGCATCCAGTGCCTCAACCCTCACCGCCACTGGGCCAGCTGAGAAATTAACTCTTGAGCCTTTGAACTGGCAGCCACTTGTGCCCTCCATTTCCTTTCATGGAAAACCTCATTCCTAGTGGCTGTCACCTCAGCTCACCATGTTTCCGAGCTCCGTGCCCTCATGTGTAGGGAACATTACTTAATTTTTCACAAGGACAGGGTGGCACTCCATACTACCCACCCACCCTTCCTTCTTTCCTTCCTTCCTAAAGTAGTCTCCAAACATACTTTAAATCAGTCCATGGAGCTCCAGTCTACTATCTTGGCTACTCCAACTAGGTGAACATCTACGTGCTTTAGATGTCCATCGTTTACTGCGCTACTATACTAGTCAGACACTATCGATTATAAAGACGTCTCAGCTGTTCATCTGTTTCCCCGGTCACAACAGCCTCCTGATTGCTAAACGTACTCTTTCATCCTGGTTGGAAAATTGTATTACATTTTGTTCCAAAAAATACAACAAGCCTTTACCTGGACCCGTCCAAGCCCACTCCACTATAGCTATGGCCACCACTCCGGCTTGCTTTAAAGGAGCCTCCATTTCAGATATCTGCAATACAGCTACTTGGTCCACGATTCATACTTTCACAAGGCATTACAATCTGGATGTTGCCTCATGACATAGGGCGGCCTTCAGCCATGCAGTCCTGCAAGGTCTCCTATCATAACTGTCCTACCACATGGGCATTACTGCTTGGGATTCATCCCAAAAGTATTCCCTACTACAAGAGACCACTCTGTAGAAGATAGTACAGTTACAGAAAAACTTACCGTAACAGTAGATCTTTGAGGAGTATCCCTTGCAGTAGGTTTGTTCCCACCCTCCGTCCCCCTCCTTCTCTAAGAGAACAAAATGATGGTCCAGTGACATTGGGTTGGGACTCCTTTGGCACCTCGGCTTCCCCTCGGTCCTAATGTTGCGAGCTAAATCCGGCGGAGGAACTGAGGATACCAGGGACCACCCACTCTTATATAGGAAACAGGAAACTAATGTCATGTGTGGGTGGTCCCTGGTGAAAAACTGCTAGAAGAGCTGCCGTGTGCCACAGTGACCTCTGCTGGATACCCAAAAGTATCACCTATTACAAGAGACACCTCAAAGATCTACTGTTATGGTAAGTTCTTACGTAACTGTACTTTCTAGGAGAGATGTATCATGTTCATTCACTTGGGAGCACCCACCCTCCCAGGCTTTGGCACACAATTCTGCTTCCAGGGGACAAGATCTGGCATCATGGGGCAGAGCAGAGGAGTTACCACCCGGGGTGGAAGGAACCAGCTTGAAGAAGTTTCTGGCAAGATTTTGAAGGGGAAAGACAACTGCCAGAAATGTGGATGAACATCATATACCACTCCTAGAACTACTGTTACAGGAGAGTAATCATTTTTTTTTAGTAGCTGTTGTCACAAACCCCCTCAGCAGGTCAGCCCTCTACTCCCAAAGTGCAGCCTCCGAGCGCAGTCTTGTGAACAGTTAACAGACCCAGGGTAACCCTCCTGGTCTGTTTTGTGGGTTTCGAATCAACCTTTGATCTCAAGTCTTGGATGGATTCAAACTGTGAACCTCTTGCTAGCGTACCCAATGCACAGGCTCAGATAATCTGTCTCGGGGGGAGGGGGGCAGATATCTTTGCCTACGAGCATCTAACCAGGTGTACAGAAATGAACCCTTTCAAACTGTAATAAAATACCTCAGATTTAAAACACTTACCTTTTTTCAGTTTGGTATCACCATTCAAGCTTATGTATAGTGTCTGCTTTAACCATATATACTCTACTTGTAAAGGAAAGAAATCAAAGACAGAGATCAAGTAAACTCTAAAAATAGAGTTTTACTAAAATAGACAAAAAATATGTAACACATAAAATACAGAACTATTATTACAAGAACCATGCAATCTTTTAAAAGAATAAGGTTTTAACAGTGCAAATTCCTACTACAGTACTTAGATTTGTGTCTCTCTTTCTAGATACCTGCTTAAAGTGCTCAAAGATGTTTCTTTGTCAGAGTCTAAATAAAAGGGACTCTGAAGAAAAACAGAATAATGTTTAAAAGCTGGTTTTCCCCACCTATTTGCATGAGGTCACCTAGCTCCTCCCTGTCAGAATACACAAAAAAATATATCTATATAAAAACAGGAGGTCTTTTCCAAGTATTAAATTCTGCAACCGCAGCATAACTCATGTTCTTCAAATGACTCTCTTTGATCTTATGATAAGCTTCCCCCTTCCAGGACATGAAAGCATCTTTTATGACTTTGCACTAAAACGTCACAACCTGCTCTTCTTCCTCTAAGCATTATCAAAGTTTATGATTTTCCCTCTTAGCAACTACAGCTATAATTAACTTAGTTAAAGTCTGTAATTAACTTCAGGCCTTCCAGGTAACACCTTGTATCTAAAACCTGTGTGTGTGTCATACTCACATGCTGTTTCAGTATTTCGAGAGAGAGACAGTCCGTAATCCATTTTTATTTTACAAAAAAATGATACAGTGATCAGAACCAGCTATCCAAGTGTCACAATTCCTCCCCACCTAGACTGAATTTGGGCGCTCTATCACCTGCATGGGATGAGCTTCCCAAATCAGTTTACTCCTCATAGACCCTAGACAGCCCATCTGAGTTCTGATTTTTGGCTCCAGCCCTATGCAATATTGTCATATCATACCATGCAAAGCAAGAGTCCATCTTAGCAATCTACCATTGTTCTTTCCCATCTGCGTCAGCCAAACCAGGGGGCTGTGGTCAGTCTGCACCACAAAATGCTGCCCATATAAGTATGGCTCTAATTTCTTTAGGGTCCACACTATGGCAAGACACTCCTTTTCCACCGTGGAGTATGCTTGCTCCCTGGGAAGTAATTTCCTACTCGGGTACACTGCTGGGTGATCTGTTCCTTGGCTGGATATCTGACTCAGTACTGCCCCAATGACCACCTCTGAGGCGTGAGTCTGAACTATAAAGGTGTTGCTGTAGTCAGGACTTGTCAAAACAGGAGCACTGCACAGTGACTTCTTTAGTTTGGAAAAGGCTTCCTCATAGGCTGGGCCCCAGGTAATTTTCTTGGGCATCCTTTTCTTTGTTAGGTCAGATAGGGGAGCAGCCGGGCACTGTAATTGGGTACATTTTCTGTAGTACCCTGCTGTCCCTGAAAACTCCTGACCTGCTTCTGTGTTTCTGGTCTGGGCCATGCCTGGATTACCACTATCTTTATTTGATTAGGATGGAGCTGTCCCCGGCAGGGCTGGCTTTAGAGTTGTGGGGGCCCCCAGCAAGACAGGTAATAGGGCCCTTCCTCAATCCAAACATACTTCATATTTTACTTTGTCCAAAATGCACATTTTATTTTCAATACAATCAGTTACATTTGTGTTTTAGGAGTGGTAGCATTGTTAGTTTTGGGGCCTCACTGTCCATTCAATCAATGTCTGTTCATTAGCCTCTGAGTGGACAGGGCATACCTTAGTGAATCATGTCATGATGTTATAACACCAGAAGAAGGCTCCACAGAGCCTAGTGATGTCTTTGGTGCTGTTTTATATTCAACATGAATAATAATAATTAAAAATTAAAGTGGTACTCTGGATCTGGCTGGGGCCCCTTGTTAGGGGGCCCCAGCAACTGCAGAGGTCGCTGGTGCCTAAAACCAGCTATGGTCCCTGCCCTAGCACATGCCGAGGTATGCCACTTCTCCCATGGCCACCTGGCACTTCTCGGCTTTGACAGTGAGCCTGGCCCTCTGTATTCTGCCCAGCACTTCCCTAAGGTGGGATAGGTGTTCCTCCCAGCTGGCACTAAATATAGCAATGTTCATCCAGGTCGCCCACGGCGTACTCCTCAACCATCATTAACACCTGGTTCACCAACCTTTGGAAGTAGCCGGGTATTCTTCATTCCAAAAGGCATTACTTTAAACTCAAATAAGCCTATCAGAGTGATGAAGGCTGACCTCTCCCTAGCTCTGTCTGTCAACTGTACCTGCCAATACCCCTTTGTCAGGTCAGTGGTCATAAGGTAGGTCACCCCCAGCTTGTCCAGGAGTTCGTCCGTCCGGGGCATAGAGTGGCGCTGACTTCGTGATTGGCGCTCAGTCCATGATAGTCCACACAGAAAAGAGTAGAGCCATCTGGCTTAGGCAGAAGGACTACGGGTGAGGCCCAGGGCTGTGGGATCTCTGGATTACCCCTAAATCAAGCATCTCCTCCACTTTCCTCCTAATGTCCTTTTGTACAGCCTCTGACACCCGATATGCTGTCCACTGTATGGGCATCTGTGTCCCTGTCTGAACACCGTGTGTCACTAAGGGGGTTAGTCCAGGCTTGGAGTTAATCAATGGGGCAAAATATGCTAAAACCTCCCTTACTTTCTGGATCTGATCTGGGGCCTGCTGGGGAGACAGTTTTACTGCCTCCACAGAGGACTCCCGCTTGCTTTTCTCCAGCAAATCCAGAAGGGGGTCTCCTTCGTCTGTCCCCTTCCCATGACTACACACTGCAAACACTATGTCAGCCCTATTTGTATATGGCTTCATCATACTGACATGGTACATCCTTTCTGTCTGTCTTTGGTCAGGTAACTCCACAATGTAGTTCACGTCATTTACCTTCCTAACCACTTTGTGCGGTCCTGCCCACTCAGCCTGCAGCTTGTCTTTCCATACCGGAATAAGGACCATGACTTCCTGACCCACCATGTACGAGCGAGCTCTGGCTCTGCAGTCGTACCACACTTTTTGTTTCTGTTGGGCAGCTGCCAGGTTGCTCTGGGCTGTCCTCATAAGCTCCTTCAGCCTTTCCCTAAACTTAGGACGTAATCCACAATGGGAGTTCCCTGGGTAGTGTGCTTGCCTTCCCAGTCCTCCCGGATCAAGTCTAGGGGCCCTCGTACCTGGCATCCATATAAGAGTTCGAAGGGGGAAAATCCTGTCGACTCTTGGGGCACCTCCCTGTATGCAAACAATAGGTGGGGAAGGTATTTCTCCCATTCCCTCCCATGTTGTTCAGCAAAGCCCAGAACATTGACTTTCAAACACCATGAAGTCTTTATTAGGACCATTGCAGTCATTTCCCACACTTGAACTGCCCGGAGAGGAAACAGTTAACTCAGAGTGATCTGAGTTCCACAGCCAGGGCGCTGTTTAAAGCTCTATCTGGCTAGTTTCAAATGAAACTGCCAGATTCTTTACTCCTTCACTGAACAGTTGCTCGGAGATCAGCTCCTTCAGCTCGGTTCATTTCTCGGTTCAAGAGTATTTTCGAGTTCATTGGAACCGGCAAAAAGTATTTATTTTACCGCATTTCGGTTAAAAGCTCTATCTGGTAAACCGTAAGTACAGAAATTAAGTCTGTGTGGAAATTCATTATCGGTTCGGTTTTGAACCGATCGGTTTGTTAAAATATATGTGTCAAACTGTTTGGTTGGGCTTTTAGAGTGCGGTTCCCGGTTCTTATCGGTTCTAAAAAAACCTAACTTTTATTTGGGGTTTTTTCAAATACCCGTGACACGGTTAGGAACCGATAAGGGTGTCTTGCCTGGCACTGCCATCTAAAGGGCAAGTTTTTGGTTAGGCTGGCATTATGTCTGAGAAACCCAAAAGAAAACCGGGCCCACTGGGTTTCAACACTGTGATGTCTGTGGGAAGCCTTTGCAAGGGCTGACCCACACACCACTGTGTTTATTGTCTGGGGCTGACCACCTCCTGTCAGACTGCCAGGTGTGAAAAATTTCCCTGCAGCCACCCTGGAAAGAGATTGGGCGGCTCAGGGCGAGAGGCCAAAAGTCCGCTGACCCGAGATGGCCAGCCGGTCCAGTACCCACTGGACCAGAGGAGTGCCCTCTGACCGGGCGAGACTTCCTCAGGCAAAGGAAGGCTGGTTCAGAGGAACCAGTCCCAGCAAAAGACAAAGAAATCAGCAGGTCTGGAGTACAAAATTGTCTCTCCAACTGCTGCAGAGATAACTAAAGCCATTCGGATTGTCCAGTCTTTGTCTCAGGGATCTGTCGAACCCCCTGCATCTGGGAAAAGGGTGGCTCGTTCAGTCCCAGTGGTTCAGGATTATGATGTTGAGGATTTTTATGAACCACATGAGGGGGAGGAGGAATTTGATCAGTATGTTTGTGACTGGGAAGGTCTGGACATGCCCATTGAACCGGACATTTCTCCAGATAGACCTTTAGAATCTCCCCCTATGCTGTCTGAGTCTCCTTCTCATTTTATGTTTTACAAAAAGGTTGCAGAAACCCTCCAGCTTCCTTTAGAAGAGGCTGTGGATGAGCAAGAGGAGCCTGATTATGTTGAAATGATGGATATTCCAGAGTCTAGGAGGTTGTCTATTCCTTTGCATAAGTCATTTAGGAAGCAAACAACAAAGATTTTAAAAAATCCTCATTCTGTCCCTCCTGTAGATAAAAAAAATGGACAGAAGGTATATCTTATCAGGCCCTGATACAGACTTCCTCTCTGAGCAGTGTAGTCATGTAGGTGTGGTGCAAGCTGCAGCCTGTGACAAGGCTAATATTCCCCTGGCCTCACATCCTCCTGATAAGGATTCCAGGAAGATTGATGCCATGGCGAAAAAACAATATATGGCAGCTTCTTTGGGACTCAGGCAGGCTAATTATATGGCTTATGTGGCTAGATATCAGAAATCTAGATGGGACACTATATTGTAGTTAGCCAAGCAGGCCCAGGGCCAGCTGGCTAGTGAGTTGGAACAAGTGGCTGCTGATGGCATTGAAGCCTCTAAAGTTCAATTTCATACTGCTGTTGATGTTAATGATGTTTCCTCTAGGGTCATGGCCACTTCTGTAGCTTTCCGTGAGTTGGCATGGCTCAGATGCACTAATCTGTCCCAAGATACTCAGTCAAAGGCTATGGATTTTCCTGTGAGGAAATTCTCTGTTTAGTGATCAAGCGGAAAATTATATGAAAAAGATGGATGAATATAGAACTACCTACAAAAGTGCCCAAGCTAAGGAGAGGCATGCCACTCCACAAGGCATGCCCCAGGGGTAGGGTAGGCCTTTCCACAGGCCCTTTTACCAATCTCAAGCCTCCTCTGCTTTTTCACAGAGGGGCTTTTTCAGAGGCAGAGGTAGACGGGGCACAGGTAGACAGTCGCTCTCCCCTCAGCCTAAAGCTGCTGCCAAGCAGGCACCCTGATGGGGTGCCCAGGGCCGATTCTCCTGTACCAGTGGGGGGCAGGTTGGCTTATTTCAGCCAGAACTGGCTGTCCCTAACTTCGGACAGGTGGGTTCTGGAAGTAGTAAGCCAGGGCCTGGTTCTCAGCTTCAAACAGTTCCCAAAGATGAGAGCCAAGCAGTTTCCACCTGCAAACTCTTCAGAAGCCCTTGCTTTGGAAGCAGAGGTTTCTTCCCTTCTGGATTGCAAAGCAGTGGAAAGGGTCCCCCCTTGCCATCAGGGCAAGGGACTGTACTCAAGATATTTTCTTACCCCAAAAGACAGGAGAATGGCGGCCCATCTTAGACTTAAGGTACCTGAACAAACATCTAATTGAAACCAAAGTTCAAAATGTTAACTCTAGCAATGATTTTGCCTTCCCTGAGGTCAGAGGACTGGTTAGCTTCCTGGACCTCAAGGGCGCCTATTTCATGTCATGATCAGGCCTTCTCACCGAAAGTACCTCAGGTTCGAACTGCTCTCTGGCCACTACCAGTTCAGAACAATGCCCTTGGCCTAACCTCGGCTCAAGGGTATTCACAAAATGTCTAGCTGTGGTAGTGGCTCATTTAAGAAGGCAAGGGATTGCTGTGTTTCCTTACCTGGACGACTGGCTCATAGTGGGTCAGTCTCCAGATCAGGTAAATCCCACTTGCAAGTCACCAGCAGCTTCTCACTTCCCTGGGATTCCTGCTAGACTTACCAAAGTCAGTTCTGGAATCTGTTCAGGTTCTAACTTTCATAGGTGCAGAATTGAACACAAAGTTAGCCAGGGCATTTCTCCCTCGGAAAGAGTGGACAGGCTCATTGCCCTGGCATCCTCCTTTACCCTGCGGGTCTCTCGACCAGCAAGGCACTTTCTGCAACTCCTAGGGCACATGGCTGCTTCCACAGCTGTCGTGCAGGGAGCAAGATTTCAGATGAGGGACATCCAGTTCCACTTGAGGTCCTATTGGTCTCAAAGGAGGGACCCCCTTACCAAATTAGTCCCAGTGACCAAAACCCTGATCCTGGCCCTTCAGTGGTGGCAGGATCAAAGCAATCTTACTCAAGGGGTTCCCTTTATACCCGTTTCACACTCCCTCACCCTCACCATGGATGCCTCCCTGTTAGGGTGGGGGGCTCACTTGGGCGACCTTTCCACTCAAGGAGTGTGGTCCCCCCAGGAATCTCTGCTCCACATCAATCTTTTGGAACTCAGAGCTGTTCTTTTTAGCTCTTCAGGCTTTTGCAACTGTTGTCCAGAACAAAGTAGTTCAAATCAGGACAGACAACACCACAACAATGTGTACATCAACAAGCAAGGGGCACTCGGTCATCAGCCTTGTGCACGAAGCAATGAAGTTGTGGTCTCTGGCTTACTCCTAAACACCTCCCTGATGCAATTCACCTTCCAGGAAAGGACAATGTCCTGGCGGATGCTCTCAGCAGGATTTCCCAGGGCCATCACGAATGGTCTCTGAATCCTCAGGTATTGGGTCGGTCTTTGCCAGATGGGGCACCCTCAGATAGATCTCTTCAAGCCCCAGACAACCATCAACTTCCTCTATTTTGTTGCAGGCCTCCAGTGCTGGGCTCAGTCCCCTGGACGCCTTTCTGCTGGATTGGAAAGGGAAATTCCTATATGCTTTCCCCCCCTTCCCTCTCCTCTTCAGGGTATTGGTAAAAATCAGAACTCAGCCCTGCAAAGTGGTTCTGATTGCTCCAGACTGGGCCAGACAGCCCTGGTATCCTCTCTCCTGTCCCTGACAATCCACCCTCCCTGACCTTGCCCAGGACCCACGACTTGCTGACCTGTGCACAGGGAGAGTGTGGTACCGGACCTCAAATCCCTCCACCTCAAGGCTTGGTTCTTGAGGAATTAGAATTGCTGATTTCACCTTTCTCAAGGGGTCCTGGATATTTTAAAGGCTTCTAGGAAGCCTTCCACTAGAACCACTTACAATTCTAAGTGGAAGAGGTTTTCCTTCTGGTGTTCGGAGAAACAAATTGTGCCAGAATCTGCTGACTTGGCCACTTTACTGGACTATTTGGCCCATCTAAATTCCCTAGGCCTTAGACCAGCTACCTTGAAGGTTCATCTGGCAGCTGTTTCTGCCTTTGTTTCATGAGGAAGCCTGTTTCTCTTTCCTCTCACCCTGTGTTTTCCAAGTTTTTAAGGGTTACTTCACACTAACCCTCCTTTGGAACCAGCCCCTGCCTGGGACCTGAATGTTTGCATTGCTCAGTTAATGCAACCTCCCTTTGAGCCCCTTTCTTCTGCAGATCTCAAGTATTTAACATGGAAAACTGTTTTTCTAGTGGCTATCACTTCTGCCAGACGTATAAGTGAATTGCAAGCCCTTTCAGTGGAAAAGGATTTTATTTCTTTTCACAGGGATAAGGTAGTCCTCAGGACTAACAGAAAGTTTTTACCCAAAGTGGTTTCAGATTTTCATCTGAACCAGTCCATTTCTCTCCCAGTATTTTCACTGAGCATTCTTCCTCGGGTGAAAGGAGACTACACAGCTTGGACATCAAAGAGCCCTAAGCTACTATGTGGAGTACCAAGGGTCACAGGTTGAATCCCTCCAACTCTTCCTTACCTATGGAGAGGTTGGCAAAGGAGACCTGCCACTAAGAGGACAATTGCAAGGTGGATTGTCTCTTGTATCCAATTCTGTTACCAAAAACTAGGTAGGGAACCCCCCTCAGGACTGAGGGCTCACTCCACCAGGGGTACAGCTGCATCTCTAGCGGCTGCTAGAGATATTCCCATTTTGGAAATTTGTCAAGCTGCTACCTGGAAAACAGTTCACACCTTTACCAAGCATTATTCCCTGGACGTCCAGTCCAGGAGAGATGCTCGTTTTAGCACAGCTGTGCTTCAGAGCCTATTTCCTAAGTAGGTTCTGACCCTCCTCCATGGAGGTACTGCTGTAATCTGCTATATGTCCTAATATAGCAAGACTTCATGGTGTTTGAAGAAAAAATTACTCACCTTAGTAATTGCTTTTCTTCTCATGGAGTCTTGCTATATTAGGACAACCCTCCTCCTACCCTCTCAGAACTCCTACTTGGGTATGGGTTGGCAAATTAGTGCAAGCACTGTGTCATGCCATTTTAGTCTCTCTAGTTCCCCCCTTGTTTCCTTTGGGTTAGGGAACTAGGTATTTCTGTTTTTTGTTAAGTGGTAGATGGTCCCCTCTCTGGACTTGAGTCTTTTGGGGAGAGGGGGCCTATTAGTGCATGTAAGGGGTGATCCTAACAATAAATATTGTTGTTATTCTGTGATTGTTCTTATTCTACTAATGGTAGGTAGCCAATGGCTAGTGTAGAGCTTTTCCACACAGACTTGCTATGTTAGTTTAGCTCCGTAAAGAACCTGGCAGTTTCAATTGAAACTAGCCAGACAGAGCTTTGAACAGCGCCCTCGCGCTGTGGAACTCCAGATCACTCTGGAGTTAACTGTTTCCTCTCCGGGGCAGTTCAAGTGTGGGGAATGACTGCAATGGTCCTAATATAGCAAGACTCCATGAGAAGAAAAGCAATTACTAAGGTGGGTAATTTTTTCTAGGGTACCATTGAATCTTCCCACAAGCCCATTGGCTTGTGGGTGATACGGTGTCATGCATCTCTGCACCACCCCACACTTCTCCTATAAACATTTCATCAGGTCCGACATGAAGGAACCCCCTTGATCGGTGATGACCTCCTGCAGAAACCCAGCACGGAAGAAAATCCCAAGTAAGGCATCTGCCACTTTGTCCATCCTCAGTGAGGATAGGGCAACTGTCTCTGGGTACTGGGTGGCATAATCCACCACAGTCAGGATGAATCTCTTCCCTGAGGAGCTGGGGGTATTTAAAGGCCCCACAATATCCATTCCCACCCTCTGGAATGGCTCTTCCACTATGGGCAATAGAATCAGGGCGGCTTGGTCTTCTTCCCAGCTTTCCTATTTCTTGGCACCGTTGACAAGACCTGCAATACTCCTTCACCTGCTGGGTGAAGTTAGGCCAATGAAATTCTGGACCAACCACTGCATAGTGCCCGCGATTCCCAGATGACCAGACAAGGGAATATCATGTGCAGTCTTGAGTAACTGCTCACAATACCCCTGGGGAACAACAAGCCTGCCTATCATCCCTCCCTCTGTCTGTACTGCCTGAGTATAGATGAGTCCATTTTCTCAATAAACCGTATGTCTGCCTTCACCTCCTTGTGCTCCGTCAGAGTCTGCCCAAGCCCTCAGCTTCTCTAAACTAGGGTCACTTCACTGAGCAGCTGCAAACCCCTCACACATTCCCAAGGCGTGGGACAGGTCCCCTTCAGTTGCTAAACTAGGGTCCCTAGCACTAGCGTCAGGGCACTCAGGATCGCTGTCAATCCCAGCCCTCTGACAATGGGTCACCCCTCCCGCTTCGGAGTAACCCTCTGTAGCTGTGTGGTTACTTGCTACTGGGAAATTTCTACCTTTCGTTAGTCTCCATATCAGGAGATGCAGGCTGGGGAACCAGCCTCTCAGCGGTTTCCACAATGGCTTCTGTGGGGTTCAGGAAACTACAGTTTTCCCTTGCCGCTTAGCTACGGGTAAGTGCACATATCATCCCCTGTTGGAGATTGTTGCCCAGGATCACATCCACTGCTAAGGTTTTGACAACAGCCACCTGTTGCACAGTCCCCCGTTTCACCCCAGTCTAAGAGAACACTGACGAGGGGCAATGTTCTCGCCTCACCAGTAAAGTCCTGTACAGTGATGTATTTATTGGGTATAAGCTGACCAGGCTGTACCATATCCCCTTTACCAAGGTCAGGGATGCCCGTGTCCCTTAACCCCTCGTCTGTACACCAGTCACCATGACTGGGTGCATGTTTTCCCTCATATTCACTGGCATGCTTCCAGGGACACAAACAACCTACTTCCTTTCTAGCGCCCGGTTGTGTATTATTGCTCGCCTTTTTGGGATACTGTCTTGCAATATGCCCAGTTTCTTTACACAACCAACATTCATTTCTTCTCTCAGAGAAATCTTTTCTCTGAAACCTGGGGCTGACTGGTTTCGGTGGAGGCAGTGAGGGTTTTAGCTGCTCTGAAGGCGTGCTTTTCCCTTTCTGCACTGCCACACTCGCCCCATTCACTGTCAGAGCAGGTCTGCTCTTGGCATAGCAGTCTGAGAGTTCCACAGCCTCTTGCACTGTTTTGGGATCTCAGTCCTCTAGCCAGGTTTTCAGCTCTGCTGGGCACGCCCAGAAAAACTGTTCTAACAGAATCACATTTTCAGTTTTATCAACAGAGTTTGTCTCAATTCCTTCCTACCAACGTTTTAAAAACTGACGTTGTTTCATGGCTAGCTCCTCGTAGCTCATTTCAGGGCTTTTCCTGAGCTTACGGAATTTAGCACTGTATGATTCAGCAGTTAATTCAAATTTTTTTAACAGTGCAGCTTTAAGTTTGCTGTAATCATCACTGTCCTCATTGTCCATTTGACCCAATGCATCCCGAGCTTTCCCAGTAAGTAGCGGGGATAGCTGGAAGCTCCAGGACTCTCTAGGAATTTTAGCCTGAATACAAATATTTTCAAAAGAATTTAAAAAGGCATCCATATCCTCCCCCTCTTTAAATTCAGCTATTAATTTGGAATTCAATTTGTAACCCAGTCCTGTAGTCCCAGTTAAACCCAAGCCACTTACCTGCTCTGGTGCCGCTGGTCGGCATATCTTCTCCAGTTTATGTTGCCTCTGGCACTCAGCTCCTCCACGGTCAGTGTCTCAGCATTCTCGCTCTGTCTTCTCCTCTGCCTCACAGCATTCTCGCTCTGCCTCACGGCATTCTCGCTCTGCCTTCTCTTCTGCAGCTAGCTGGCACTCACGCTTCTCACAGTCTGCCTCCCGCTGTGCCCGCTCTGCTTCTTAGCATTCTCGCTCTGCCTCACGGTCTGCCTCTCTCTTCTCGTGCTCCCTCTTCTCCTGGAACTCCAGCTCTATCCTGCGCAACTCAGTTTGCAGCCTGAGTACTTCTGGATCCATCAGACTGGTGACCTTCCCTGTTGCTGTGGCCCTTCACTGACAGTGGCTCTGTTGCCTCCACATCGGATCTGACACTGCAATGGCCGCTAGCCTGCCACACTCGGGGTTTGGTCCTTTTCAGTCACGGTCCATGACTCGCTACTCTGGGTATCTGCCCATCAGGGCATCTAGAGGTTCTGCTTGCTGGCTTTCACTGCAAACAGGACTCCTGTGTCCCCACACAACTGCTTTAAGGAGTCTACAGTGTGCCTGCCATAGTCGGAAGTCACCTTCCCTCACTACTGCTACTCTGACTTGCACTTTAGAAAAAAAAATAAAATGGGTAGGAACTTGACTGAAGGCCAAGTGATATAGTTCTGTTTCCTTTTTAAAAATAAATCACTGCCTTTTTCTTTCTTTGCAAGTGAGCTTACAGTCTCAGCTGACATACTGAACAATAAAAGCTTCTGATACCAAAATTATGCCACCGGTGCCAACCAATCTGTCACAAACCTCCTCAGCAGGTCAGCCCCCTACTCCCAAAGTTCCAACCTCCGAGCGCAGTCTTGTGAACACTTGGACAGCTGGTTCTGATCACTGTATCATTTTTTGTAATATAAAAATGGGTTATGGACTGCCTCTCTTGAGAAATGCTGAAACAGCATGCGAATATGACACACACACAGGTTTTAGATACAAGGTGTTCCCTGGAAGGCCCGAAGCTAATTACAGACTTTAACTAAGTTAATTATAGCTGTGGTTGCTAAGAGAGAAAACCACAAACTTTGATAACGCTTAGAGGAAGAAGAGCAGGTTGTGACGTTTTAGTGCAAAGATGCTTTAATGTCCTGGAAGGGGGAAGCTGATCATAAGATCAAAGAGAGTCATTTGAAGAACATGAGTTATGCTGAGGTTGCAGAATTTAATACTTGGAAAAGACATCCTGTTTTTATATATATATATATATATATATATATATTTTATATATTCTGACAGGGAGGAGATAGGTGACCTCATGCAAATAGGTGGGGATTATCTGAGCCTGTGCATTGGGTACGCTAGCAAGAGGTTCACAGTTTGAATCCCTCCAAGACTTGAGACCAAAGGTTGATTCAAAATCCACAAAACAGACCAGGATGGTGGTGACCCTGTGTCTGTTTACTGTTCATAAGACTGCGCTCGGAGGTTGGCACTTTGGGAGGAGAGGGCTGACCTGCTGTGGGGGTTTGTGACAGCTGTTACTTCTGCTCAAAGGATGTTTCAGCTTCAGCCACCCAGTATAAGGAGCCTTATTTACACATTTGTCAAGGTTGTGTGTCTTTGCACATGGATCCTACATGTTTTTCTTTTCGTGAGCGTGCCAATCCAAGGGAAACAGAGCTCTATATGTTAGTCGTGCACAGATTTTTAAAATTTTTTACCTGCTCCAAACTAAGGAATGCAGATAGTTGAAGGAGCCTTTGTCTCTTTGCCCCAGGTAGAGTGGGCAAGTAGATTTATAAACAATGTTTATTTGAAGGATTAGCACATTGTATTGTGTTCTCTTGCAGTGTGTATGGCAAAGTGTTGCCGGTGGCAGTGAAAGCCCATTTCACAAGGGGCATGGCTACCTCTGTGGCCTGTTTAAACGGGGTCTCAGCCACTGACATTTGCGCTGCTGCCACCTGGAGTACCGTCCATACTTTCACCAAGCACTACAGTGTGGACATTGCCTCTAGGGCCCATGCAGGACTTGGGAGGGCTGTTCTGCAGGGCGTCCTGTCCTAAGTTTTGGATTGCCTCCCCCCTCCCCCCAGACTACCTAGTGCATCTGTAACTGCTTGGGACTCATTCAGTATGTGTGACCTGATTATTGAGATTTTTATTTATATTTATTTATTGATATCTCAAATTACACACATCTTTAACCAGTGACTCTTTTACAAAGGTTCTACGTCAAGAAAGTACAAGCAGTTGACAAAATAAGAAGAATAAATTAAACTTTACAGTATCATAACAAGTATGATATCATGTAAGGCACACCTAATGAGGTCACAAACAGGTAGTATAGCGGTCAGTAAGTAACTTTTGTCAAATTAACTTGTAAAGGGGAGAGTAGTAAGAGAAAAGTTAGAAAAGAATAGGGAGAATAGGAAGAATGTCAGAAATGGTGATAAGGAGAGGGAGGACAGAGGGATAGGTGTAGGTGGGGAAGTAGTGCATCATGTAAGGCACAACTCAAAGAGTACACAAACGGGTAATATAGTGGTCAGTATGTGACTTTGTCAAATTAAGTTGTAATGGGAGGTAGTTTAGATGGAAGAATGTCAAAGGTGGAAGGGAGGAGGAGGACAGAGGGGATAGGTGTGGGGTGAGAGTGGGGGGTAAGGGGCAGAAAGAAACAGTAAAATTCAGAGAGAGATGAGGTTAGGGAGAAGTGAGGTGGGGGGAGAAGTGTAGGAAAGGGAGTAGGTGGGAGTCAATGCCACCAATCAAGGAGAGAGGTGAATGTAGGATAGCTAGGTAGTGTGTGTAGAATAATGAGGTTGTTGGGGATGGAGGTAAATAAAGGCCTTATGCAATGATAGCTTAGGGAGGGCATTCACAGCTGCCGCGCGCTGTAAGGTGTTGGCGGAGTTTAATCTTAAAAGGGCCAAGTTTTGAAACGGCATTGATGTCACATGGGAGGCCATTAAGCCAGATCAGGACTCTGAACGTGAATGTATGCTAAGCCTGAGTGCTCCAGCAGAAGGGGCCAAGGTAGGACAGTTTGGATGCACTACGAGTACTACTATGGTTGGGAGTTGGCACAAGAAAAGGCCACGTGGCAGGAGATGTTAGGCCCAGGCTGATTTTTTTTGCCATAAGGCAGGTCTGGTAGGTAATCCTGCCCTTAAGGTGCAACCAGTTGGTCTGTTCATATAGGTCACATGTGTGAGTGCGCTTATGGGCCCCGGATATCGCTCAGCAGGATTTATTAAGTGCTATAGTGATTCTCTTGAGGGTGGTAGCAGCAACTCCGTATATGACCAGACCAAAGTCAACAACGGAAAGGGTTGAGCTAGTAACTGCTAGTCAGAAGGCTTCAGGGATCAGGCAGTGTCTGTGCCAGTATAGAATCCCGATCCAAGAGTTTATCATCTTAGAAGATTAGGTTGATGTGCGTTGTGTAAGATAGTGAGCTATCTAAGGTTACTTCAAGATATTTAAATTCACAGACCCAAACAAGAGACAGACTTTGGTTATTCAGTATTGTTAAGTGGACTATTTTATGTCTGTTATGAGGGCTAGTGAAGAGCATAACCTTGGTTTTCTTTTAGTTCATAAGTAATTTGTGCTGAGCGAGCCAGGCTTCAACCAGTTTGAAGTTAGTTTGTAGGACTCTCGTAATGGGGAGTGGCTCAGACTGGCTAGAGAAGAGGACGCCATTGACCGCATAGAGTACCATGTTGCTGGTGCATGCTTGAGGGAGGTTATTGAGAAAAAGACTGAATAGTAGGGGTCCAAGGATGTACCCTTGAGGGACCCCAGAGCATACAGGATGACTGTCAGAGAAAACATCACAGATTTTGACTTCAGACCCCAGGACATCTTACTGTATTCTGACTTCTGGATTCTGCAATATGGTCTCACCATAAGACTGCCCCAGAGCCGAAATGGTTAATAGAACCTATGCTAATCATGGAATGTTAGGCTTGATTTTGATTTTCAAACCACTGTCCCTGGTAAACATTCTGCAGCCATCAGATTCTTTACTCTGCTTGCCTAGTACAGATGCCTCGGAGAGCCCTCTTTCATCTTTTTATTTTTTATTTACTATGCTTTTTGGCTGCAGCGGTCGCCGACATCCGCCATGGTCATGGACCTCCAGCTCCCACCTCCCATCATCAGCCTGTGCTCTCCACAGCACCCCTGGCTTACCCCCCAGAAGATGGAGTTGCGGCACCCATTCCCCTTTAGTGCCACAAGTCCAGTATCTAATGGGAGAACAGGCCACAGCAGGCTAATTGAAGCTGGAGGTAAAGCTTCATAGAGGCGGCCCTTAACTGCAGGATTTTTTTTCCCCCTATAGGCAGGGGTGAGGACATGCAGTGACAACCAGCGTCCGCCCCGTCTCTGAGAGATGTACTGCGTTGGTGCTTGCGACAGCCCAGCCTTCGCCTCACTGTTGCACTGAACACAACGCTACCCTCCCCCCTGGAGGAGAACAGTCCAAGGGATGCTCAGTCCTTCCACACTAACCAGCACTCCGAATGACCTGGAAGAGCCGCCGCTGGCCGCAAGTGGAAATCCAACCAGTATGTATAGCGGTCAGCCTCTTCATCTTTCTTGAAGATTTTACTTTTCAGTTTTTGAAGAAAATTTTATTTCTGTTAATTTTTAAAGCACTGTCGTTGAGTTTACAGGTAGATTAGTCTAGATTTAGCTTTATTCCAGTAAGTTTTAAGTTTCTTCTTGGTGCATTTAACTGGGAGGAAACCAAACTTGTATTTTTGTTTTTTAAAGTTTTTATTTCTACTTTTCAACACGTTTGGGGCCAGTTACTTTAATTTGGGAGAAACTGTGGTAATTCTCGGTTCTTTCTTTGGTCGCTAAACCGACTGCAAAAAAAATAAAATAAAATAAATAGTTAAAAGATATTCTTTTGTGGTGGGCCCACGTAAAAACCCATTCGTAAGGATTTTTTTGTTGGTTATGTCACTTCCCAAGAAACGAACTGGCCCAGCAGGTTTTCAGCATTGTACAGAGTGTGGGTAACCATTTGCTAAAGCTGATCCTCACTTGGTTTGTGCTGTCTGTCTGAGGTTTGAACACCTTCAGGCAGATTGCGAAATAGATGCTTGATAGGTACTTGAACCGACTGAAGGAAAAAAATGTCCGAGAAGGCTGCTGACCCAGTTGCGGACAGAACTTCCTCCTCTCAGAAGGAGAAACCGAAGGAACCGATTGAACAACCCTCTGACCAGGGTGAAGGTTCCTTGTGGGGGAGGGGCGCATAAACCACCTCTGAACCAGCAGATTCTGCTAAAAAGAAGAAAAAGGAAAAGCACTCCATTAAGAAACCGCAACCGATGATTCCATTGGTTCCAACCGGAGAAACTGTAGCGAGCACTATAAGCATTCTTCAGGCGCTGCAAACCGGTACCACAGTTCCGGTTCAGCATCCCGGTTCACAGTCCTTTGTTCAGGACCTGGATTCCTCCTCAGTTCCCGGTTCACTTGAAAGATTTGCTGAGGTTTATGTGGAAGGGGGAGGATGAGGACGACAAGGTATGAAGATTATGGGGAATCTCTTGAACCAGAAGTTTCCCCTGACCCCCACCGTCCTGACTCCCCTGACTCCGCTGAGAAGGGAGCAAAGGACTTTACATCCCACTTTGCTTTTATGAAGCAAGTGGCACAGACTCTGGATCTCTCCACCCAGGACTCTACAGAGGAAGAAGAGGAACCGGATTATATGGAAATGATGGATGTATCGGCAACAAAAAGGCTGTTGTTGCCCATCCACAAATCTCTGAAGAGTCAGGCTTCCAAGATTTTTCAGACCCCCACTTCTATCCCCCCCAGTGGACACGAGATTGAATAGAAAGTACTGGGTAGCTAAGTCTGGAGCAGAATTCTTTTTTGGGCACCCCAACCATGAAGGACAAGCAACCTACATGACCTATGTCTCCAGATACCAGAAGAGTCTCTGGAGCACTGTCTTAGAAATAGCTAAAGCTTGTCCTGGACCCATGGCCTTAGACTTGTCCGAAGCTGCAAAAAGGGGCATAGAAGCTTCCAAATGCCAGTTTCGAATGTCAGTGGATGCAGATGACATTGCTGCCAGGCAAATGACAACCTCAGTGTCCTTGAGGAGTTTTGCCTGGTTAAGGGCAACTAATTTGTCACAGGACACACAGACAGAGGCACTGGATTTCCCCCTGAAGCCTGCATCTCTCTTCAGTGAGCAAACAGAGGTTTGCATGAAGAAAACTGATGAGTACAAAGTGTCCTACAAGAGTGCTGCTGCTAAAGAAAAGGCAGTAACACCACAGAAATACCAGGGAAAAGGGGGTAAAGGTAAAACACACTACAGGCCCTTCTTCCAGGCTCAGGCAGCACCAGCCTACCAGCCATAGAGAGCGTACTGCAGAGGCAGAAGAGGCAGCAGCTAGGCTGGCCCTAGCACTCAGCAAGGCACACAGGCCAAGCGGACCCCCGAGAGGTCTGCCAGGGTTGCCTCCCCACTCCCAGTAGGAGGCAGACTGGCCCACTGTCTCCAGGTTTTGAGAATCCATCACCGCAAACAAGTGGGTCCTGGAGGCAGTGGGCCAGGGCCCTGCCCTCAGTTTCAAAGTTCTTCCCAAACTGAAGGCAAGACTTTTCAGACCTGCCAGCCTAGCAGAGGCAAATCTGTTGGAGGAAGAAGTAGCAAAACTGATTCTAGCAAAAGCAGTAGAACCAGTCCCCTTGGCCCAGCAAGGAAAGGGTCTCTACTCAAGGTACTTCCTCACGCTAAAGAAAACGGGAGTAGCAACCCATACTGGATCTGAGACACTTGAACAAACATTTGGCAAAGTCAAAGTTCAAAATAGCCACCCTGGCTGCCATTCTCCCTACACTCAGGAGGGGAGATTGACTGGCATCTCTGGACTTAAAAGATGTCTACTTCCATATCCCCATTAGGCAATCACATAGAAAGTATCTCAGGTTCAGATTGCCATCAGAACACTACCAGTTCAAGGCCATGCCTTTCGGCCTGACATCGGCTCCAAGAGTGTTCACCAAGTACCTAGCAGTAGTGGTGTCACACTTAAGGAGATGGGATTACAGTCTTCCCATACCTGGACGACTGGCTGGTGGTAGGGAAGTCCCCTCAGCAGGTAAGAAAAGCACTAACCATCACTCAGGATACCCTAGGTACATTGGGATTCCTGGTAAACCAGAATGGATGCTCTGAGAGGAAGAGTCTTCAAGCTCTGCAGTGGTGGCAGGAAAAAGACAACCTCGTGGAAGGTGTACCTTTCCTCCAGCTGCCACCAGCAGCAGTTCTGACAACAGATGCCTCCCTCCTAGGGTGGGGTGCTCACCTAGGGGAGCATTCTGCCCATGGTACGTGGCTCCAGCAGGAGTCCCTGTTTCACATAAACCTGCTGGAACTCAGGGCAGTCTATCTGGGCATTCAGTCCTTCGCTTCAGTGTTGCAGAGCAAAGTGGTTCAGGTCAGGACAGACAATGCAACCACAATGTACTACATCAACAAGCAAAGGGGGCATAAGGTCCTCCCCACTGTGCACAGAAACCATGAAGGTATGGAACCTGGCTTACTCCTTAGGGATCTCCCTCTCAGCAGTCCATCTCCCAGAGAAGGACAATGTCCTGGCAGATGTCCTCAGCAGGATCAACCAGAACCACCACAGGTGGTCTCTAAACAGGCAGATCCTGCAGGTGGTGTTCAGAAGGTGAGGTACCCCAGATGTGGACCTCTTTGCAGCCCCAATCACCAGCTGCCACTATTCTGTTGCAGACCCCCTGCACTTGGCACAGTGCCTCTAGATGCACTCCTGCTGGATTGGAAAGGAATGTTTCTGTATGCCTTCCCACCTTTTCCCTTGCTGCCTAGAGTACTTAACAAGCTCAGGGTTCAGCCAGCAATAATGATCCTTATTGCTCCGGACTGGGCCAAGCAGCCTTGGTACTCACTGCTACTGACTCTGTCTATCTCCAAACCAATCTCCCTGCCCAGGAGGCACAACCTACCGACCTCCTCCCAGGGCAGAGTTCTGTACCCCAATCTCCAGTCCCTCAGACTCAGACCTTGGCTCTTGAGGACTTAGAATATGTTGACCTACACCTCTCGGAGGGGGTGCTAGAGGTCCTCTGGGTAGCTAGAAAACCTTACACCAGAAAGACCTATTTGTCTAAATGGAAGAGGTTTTCTATTTGGTGCAGACAGAGACAGATAGACCACCGCCAGGCTGGCTTATCAGTAGTCTTGAACTGTCTGGCACACTTGCATTCCCTGGGATTTCGGCCCTCCATCCTCAAGGTGCATTTGGCAGCTGTCTCTGCTTACCTCTCTGCTGGAAAAGGGGCATCCCTGGCTGCCAACCAAGTATTCAAGAAGTCTTTCATGGGTCTATTGCACTTGCACCCCCCTCACAGGGAACCCACTCCTGCATGGGACCTTAACATATGCATTGGCCAGCTAAGGTAACCACCATCTGAACCCATGTCCTCAGTATAGCTGAAGTATGTGACATGGAAAACAGTGTTCCTGGTAGCCATCACCTCAGCCAGGAGGATCAGTGAGCTCCAGGCCTTGTCCACAGAGTCGGACTACATAGCAGTCCACAGGGACAAGGTGGTCCTTAGAACTAATAGGAAGTTTCTCCCTAAGGTAAGGTGGTCTCAGACTTCCACCTTAATCAGTCCATGACTTTGCCAGTCTTCTTCACTGATCATTACAGTTCAGGAAAACGCAGACTGCATAATCTTGATGTCAAGAGAGCTGTAAGCTACTACTTGGACCACACGAAGGGGCACAGGCAGGATAGGACCCAGCTCTTCCTGACCTTTGGAGAAGTGGGGAAGGGCAAACCTGCCTCAGAGAGGACCATGGCCCGTTGGATTGTTGCCTGTATCCAATTTTGCTACAGCAAAGTGGGTAAAGAGCCTCCTGTAGGCCTCGGGCCCAGTCTACAAAGGGGTACAGCTGCTTCTATAGCAGTTGCAAGAGATATACATTTGTTAGGAATCTGCAAAACAGCTACCTGGAAAACAGTTCACACCTTCATCAAACACTACAGCCTAGATACCCAGGCCAGAAGTGATGTCAGGTTTGGTACAGCAGTACTGCGGAACCTGTTTCCTAAATAGATTCTCTACCCTCCTCCAAAGGTACTGCTTGGGTAGTCTGTAGAAGTCAGAATACAGTAAGATTTTCTGGGGTTTGAAGAAAAAATTACTTACTATAGTAATCTTGGTTCTTCCAAGGGAATCTTAGTGTGTTCTGAGCTCACATCCTTCCTCCCCTGCTAGAACCTATAGGCACTGCAACACAGCTGTTCGTGCTGTTCAGATCCTATGGGTGTTTCTTTTTTGGGCTTAGTGATTTGAGTCTTAGTGTGGCCCACATTTTCGAATAAAGGGGAATAGGTGGTGTTGGGTGTTGTTAAACTGTTAGTTAATTATCAGTATAGTTTAGATAGCTTGTTATTAGCTTTGCTCCATAGGATCTGATGGTTACAGAATGTTTACCAGGGACAGTGGTTTGAAAACCAAGCTCAAGCCTAACATTCCATGATTAGTATAGGTTCTATTGACCATTTCGGCTCCGGGGCGGTCTTATGGTGAGACCATACTGCAGAAGTCCGCATACAGTAAGATTCCCTTGGAAGAAACAAGATTACTGTGGTAAGCAATTTTTTCTTGTTGCATATGACCTTCAAGATAGCTCTTGAACCATTCTGTTACCCCATTGGAAAGACTGAGGGCAAGGCGTGAATTCAATAGTAGGGTGTGGTCTACAGTATCGAAGGCCTTAGTGAGGTCGATATATATTGACCCCACTAGGTGACCCCGGTCAAGAGCCTTGTGGAGAAAGTCTGTATGCCGAAGCAGAGCAGTAGTAGTGCTATGAGGTTTTCTAAAGCCGTGCAGCTGCAGACATTGGATATCGTATTCAGCCAGGTACTTGGACAATTGGTCAGAGACAATGCGCTCTAGTGCTTTAGAGAGGGGGAAGGATAGGTATTAGGGGATAGTTGGAGTGCATCAATCTGTCTTAACTTTTATGAACTGGTGTTACAATTGCTGCTTTCCAAATTTGGGGGAACTGACTATGGGTGAGTGATAGGTTTAGTTTAGTTAGGGGTTTCAGGACAACATCTAAGGTAAGGTTTAGGAGTTTAAGGTTAAGAGAGTCGCTACTAAATCTGGACTAGCTAGGGTTACCACATTTTAAGAAACCAAAAGTGAGACATTTCTTACTGAAACATGATTTTTCGCAGGACAATATGTAACCTCGACCAATACAATAGACGTGTTTCCTTTAAATAATCAGAATTAAGACTAGGTGTTGTACTTTCTTAGTTGTTTCTATTGTTTCTTATTATTTTAAGTTATTTTAGTTAAGGTAGTAATACATTTCTGTAACATTTAAAAGAAAGTTATAAAATACTTTTTCTACTGTAAGGTCAGGACATGTAGTATTTTTCATGTTTTTTTGCAGGACACAGCTACCAAAATCAGGACTGTCCTGCGAAGATCAGGACAGGTGGTAACCCTAGGACTTGCCAAGAACCATTTGTAGGTATTTTTTGGTTTCATTAAAGGTGACTCTCTTGAAATAGAAAGGTGGGGTGGGGGGGCAGAATTACTAGTAGTACCCAGCTTGTCAGGTGCATGGAAAAAGTCAGGGGAAACTATGCCACTTAGGCTCATAAAGGCAGTGTTAAAGGTACCAGCTATCTGTTTAGGGTCCTGTAGGGTTATACCATTCTCCACAGTCAGAGGGGGGATGTTTTGTTGGGCTTACCCATGAGGTCGTTAATGTTGTCCCAAATCTACCTTTACCTCAGGAGTTTGAGAGCTCATGTTTGAAGTGAGCGATTTTGACACGGCGGACTTCATGGGTGCAGGTGTTACACGCAGTTTTGTAGTGCCGCATGTCAGCCTGATTACCGGAAGCTAGAGCACGATGCCATAGATTGTCCCTGTGAGATGTAGTTTTTATGAAGTCGGGGTTATTCATAGGTTGGTTGCACCCTTAACCTTCTGTTTACGAAGCAGGGAGAGAACGTTGCAGGCCTGATTGAATTGGATGATGAAGTAGTCAAGTGCTTGGTCAACATTTGGGGCCATGTCCATGGGTGACCAGTTGCACTGTTTGAGATAGGCCTGGAGGTGTTTAAGTTGCCCTCTTTTTAGGACACATTATAGAATTAGTTTCACAGGTGACTTCGGGGCATTATTAGACCAGAAACACATAACTGGGGAGTGATCACTTAATGAATCGGGAAGGATTGTAATGGAGGTGATTCTTTCAGGGTGGGTGGTGACGATTAGGTCAAGGAGTGTGCTGTGGTCAGTTGGCTAATTAATTCTTGTGGGGGCTGTCACCAGTTGGGTAACATCAATGACTGTGATTGCATCCTTATAGGGGTCTTCTTCGGGAGCCAGCCAGTTAATGTTGAAATTGCCTAATGCCATAACCTTTGAGCGATGGGGTAAGTTGATTAGATAGTCAAGGACCATTTTGAAACCAGGGGCCTGGTCACGAAGGGGAATATAAACTGATAGTAGGGTGAGCGATTTGCTACAGCGGCCTAATATTAATTTAACAGCTAGGACCTGAGAGTTTGTAACAAGGGCCGCTGAAGGGAGAGCTTGCCCCTTCAGAAGTCTTTCAGATAAATCACACATCCCCCTCCTCTTCTTCCAGTCCTATCCTGTCTAAATAAGGTATAGCTGGTAAGGGAAATGGTAGTATCGGGTATTTTTGGAGGTAGGCAGGTAATCTGAGATACTGCCAGTGAAGATAGAACAGTTACGTAAGAACTTAACGTAACAGTAGATCTTCCATGGAGTGGTCTCTTGCAGCAGGTAATACACTTGGGTCATTGCCAGAGGTCGCTGTGGCGCACGGCAGCTCTTCTAGCAGTCTTTTCCAGGGGCTGCCTACACATGACATCAGCTTCCTGTTACATATATGTGTGGGCGGTCCCTGGTATCCTCAGTTCATTTTCCTGCCATCTTCAGCTCGCATGCAGCAGCTAGAGCAACTTCAGACAGCAGTCATCGATGAGAATTTGAGCAAATGATGAATGTGCAAAGAATCTTCAAGCAAGATAGTGCTAATTTATTCCTGCCATTGGCAGTAGAAA
This sequence comes from Neoceratodus forsteri, assembly GCA_016271365.2. Lineage (NCBI taxonomy): Eukaryota > Metazoa > Chordata > Ceratodontiformes > Ceratodontidae > Neoceratodus > Neoceratodus forsteri. The sequence goes on from CM057458.1 coordinate 1,085,238,875, forward strand.
AATCTACCGCTTTGACAACCATACCACTTGTGTAAGGTGTCGGTGACCCACACACGACACCAGTTCCTGCATGCATTGTCAGGATTTCAACCAGGCAATCTGTCATCGACGGTTGCTGGAAATCAAAAACCATTTAATGGAGCAGAAATTGTCTCTCATGGAGAATAGGGGCTCATCCCAGGCTCCCCTCCACTGGATTCTCCTTGATGGCACACAGACCCTCCTCACACTCCGTGCCCTAAGTGCCGTTGATGGCCACTGTTACAGGTGCCCCACCGTCAATGGCGCAATCTCAGACTGCTTCTTCATCGATGGGGGGTTATAACCTCTCATCGATGGTGCTTTGTTTCTTTTTCTTTTTTTTTCATTTTTGGTCCTGGCTTCCAGAGTGGTATCACCAGCCTCCTCTGGGGGTCCACATTGTGCCGAGCACTCGACCCCCCTCCCCCCGGAGCAGGAGCGCAGTCCTACGGATGCTCAATCCTGCTCCCCCGGCCAGCCCTCTGACACCCTGATCCGTTCCTGAACCCGGGTCGTCGGCGCCGCAGACGGCCACCATGCCTCTGCACCAGTGGGCCAGCTGTCAGTGGTGCTTTCTAGTACGTTGCTGGCAGTCTATGATGAACCCTTTATGGGTTCCGTTGACGCTTCATCGACGGGGGCTCCTCTCCCATCGACGGGGCAGTCATTTACATTGCATAATACTGTTTCCCCAGTGGTTCAGTTGACGAGGAACCACATTCCACTGGGGAAACCTACTGCATTTGCTATAATTACTGCCATTCCACCCTCACAGGTGGGTTCCATAGGGGCCAGGCGGACAGGTATTGGGACCCAGGACTTTACCATCCAGGGGCAAGACATGTCCAGGCTATGTGTCCAGTCCCCTCCACCATCCCCTTGATTTCCCAGAAACCCCCCTTCCCTAACCCTCCCCCACTCAACTGGACGTTACTTCAGTAGTACAGCACACCTTGCATGCCATGTGGCACACTCAACCCACCAACCCAGAAGAGCCGAGCCACCCATCCTGTTCCCCTACACCTCCGCCAAAAAATTTCAGGGTGACAGGGATCCTTTATTGCCCTGGTTACCTCCCTCGTAGGTAGATGACTACCTGTCAGACGAGCCTGAATTTCTGGTAGACTTTACCAGAGATCTGGAGGACGAAGAATTCCAAGATATGGATTTCCAGCCTCTGTCTCGGATATCTTCTCATTGAATGAGGACTTATCCAGGCATGCAGCTGCCTCTCCTCCAGATGACCCATCTTTTCATGAGATGATGGTCCAAATTCAGAAAGTCATGGGATTCTCTGCTGCCGAACATGACAAACAATGTAAGGATATTGCAGGCTATTTGGAGTTACCAGAGGATTCAGTCTTAGTGGTACCCCCACTAATCCAAACATACCAAAATGCTATGCTTGCAGCCTGGAATCAGCCTTCTTTGGCTGTCCTCTGCAAGGCAGATCACCTATACCAGGCTCCTCTGGATCACTCTTTCTTATCTACCACTCCGGAAGCAGATTCAGTGGTAATTGCTGCCGCTCATGATCGTATTAAACGACCGAAACACTTGTTCTCCTTACCTCCAGATAAAGATTCCTGCAGAATAGACTATCTGGGAAAAAAAGGTCTTCCAAGCAAACACCATGAATCTCAGAATCCAAAATTACATGAGACATATGGTTAAATACCAGCGTAAACTCTGGTCCTCTGCCATTGAGTTATTCAATAAACTCCCTCCTTCACAGGAAAGGGAACAATTACTGGCTATAATATTTACTGGCAACTCCATTTCCCAACACTTACTTCGTTTGGGATATGATGTGGTCAATACTTCGGCCTACATATCAGCAACTGGCATTACCCTGAGTTGCCATGCTTGGCTTCGCGTCTTAGGCTTCACGCCTGCTGTACAGCATAGAGTGGTCAGTGCCCCTTTTAATGGGTCCAAACTGTTCGGGCCAGGTACCCAGACTTTGATAGATGATCTCCAGGCTTCAGGAAGAACCCTGCATGTACAGTTTATGGCAGGTACTATACTTCTAAACCATCCTACCTTCCTCAATCCTCCTTTTATTCCAAACCATCTGACCATATTCCTATTCTCCAGGAGGAATAACAGGCTTTTCTAACCAAGGCGGCCGTTTGCAGTACCTCCTACAGAACACCAAAGGGTTTTACTCCCACTTCTACATGGTACCCAAATGAACTGGAGATCTTGAACCAGTACTGGACCTCAAACAATTGAAGCAATATGTCCGGTACAAAAGGTTCCACATGGTTACTCTAAACTCCATCATGTCAGTATTGAAACAAGGGGATTGGCTATGTGGCCTAGCTATGAAGGATGCATACCTACATATCCCTATCCATCCTGCCCACCACAGGTTCCTTCGTTTTCACCTGTTGGGTCAACCCTTCCAGTTTCGGGCACTCCCGTTCTTCCTCTCATCGGCCCGAGCATGTTCACCAAATGCCTAGCGGTAGTAGCAGCAGCCCTACGACAGAACAAGCACGTTGTCTTCCCATACCTAGACTACTGCTTCGTCAAAGCAGAGTCCAAAACTACTCTGCCTTCCTCCCTAGAAGTAACCTTAACTCTGTTCCATCTGGACTGCTTCCCGATCATTGGATCCCTATTCCTGTCTGATGACAAAAGTCTTGGATTACTTGACCTCGATTGCCGAGACAGGATTAAGATATTCCTCCATCAAAGTCCATTTGGCCTGTATTTCGGCCTTCCACGAACCTCTAGATAGCAGATTACTGTATCAACATCATCTAGCCAAAATGTTTCTAAGAGGAATGTTACATATTAAGCCACCTATCAGAAGACCCACTCCTCCATGGGACCTCAGTTTTCTAATAGAGAAATTAACCCTTGAGCCCTTCGAACTGGCAACCACTTGTGACCTCCGTTTTCTTTCTTGGAAAACACTATTCTTAGTGGCGTCACTTCAGCTCTGCTTATTGCCATGCTCCATGCCCTCATAGGTAGAGAAACGTACTTGATTTTTCATAAAGACAGGGTAGCACTTCACACTAACCCTTCCCTCCAACCTTAGGTAGTGTCTGAACACACCTTAAACCAGTCCCTGGAATTACCAGTATATTATTCTGAACACTTCAATCGAGGTGAACACCTCTTACATATCTTAGATGTCCATCATATATTAAGATACTATGCTAATTTAACTAGATTGATTAGGAAGACTTCACAACTTTTTGTCACCTTCGCCTCAGGCAGGGAAGGTCGTCCAGTCACTAAACAGACCCTCTCCAATTGGCTAGTACACTATATAACATTTTGTTATGCAAAATGCAACCAGCCATTACTAGGACCTGTCCAAGCCCATTCTACCAGAGCTATGGCCACCACTGCAGCCTGCTTTAAAGGTGCCTCTATCACAGGTATCTGCCATGCAGCTACCTGGTCCACAATTCGTACTTTCACGAAGCATCACAACTTGGACATTGCTTCACGCTGTAGGATGGCCTTTAGCTGAACTGTCCTACAAGGCCTCCTGTCATGATGACTACTCTTCTTGGATTTACTGCTTAGGATTCATACCAAGTCTATTACCTGCTGCAAGAGACCACTCCGTGGAAGATAATACCGTTACGCAAGACCTTTCCATAACAGTAGATCTTTGAAGAGTGTCTCTTGCAGCAGATACGATCCCACCCTCCATCCCCCTCTTTCTCTAACAGAAGAAATTCTGGTCCAGTGACTTATGGGTTGGGATACCTATGGTACCTCGGCTTCCACTCAGTCCTCGCTTAGCTAGCTGAATCCAGCTGGGGAAACTGAGGATGCCAGGGACCCGCCCACACTTTTATAGGAAACAGGAAGCAAATGTCATGTGTGGGCAGCCCCTGGAAAAGACTGTTAGAAGAGCTACTGTGCGCCACAGCGACCTCTAGTGGTGACCCAAATGTATTACCTGCTGCAAGAGACACTCCTCAAAGATCTACTGTTACAGTAAGGTCTTATGTAACTGTACTATTTTTGAAGGGATTTCAATCATCAGGTCTGCCTTCCCTCCAACCATCCCCCTTTTACGGAGCATTTTCTCAAATCTGGCTTTTTGGTGTATCCAGCCTTTTATTTTGGCCTGGTCACCTCTTTCTCTCCTTAGTCCCCCATGGAACGGATTTGCTCCTTTTGCCTCCAGGGGAAAGAACTGAGGAGGGAGCAGGGCCACTCATGTCTTTTTAGGGTTGGTGACGTCGACGAGTGACATCGGCTTGGGCAGCCCCAGTGGTACTGCTGAAAATCTTCCTTGTGGATCCCACTTCCCTGGTGGTGAAGTTCCATATGTGTGACCTGATGACTGAGATCCCCTCGAAGATCTACAGTTATGGTAATTTCTTGCATAACTGTTCTGTGACGTGTATGCACCTTCACGCACACATGCATCATGTGCCGCTATGACTGGGGAACTAGGGAGAAAATGGGAAAAGGGTCGGAGTGGACTTCATGAAGTCCTGCCCCTCAGACCTGTAGCTGGATTTGAGTTCCTAGCTTGGGGGGGGATAGCCGTTCCTCACCTGGCCCCTCCACAAGAGGGCAGTCCATGGGGGTTTCATGTTCCAGTTGGGCTGGGTCGAGGTGGTTACCTGAGAGGGTGGGCTGGGACAGGACTGAGGGAGCCTGCCTGTTCTGATCCAAGGGTAAAAAGCTATATAAAAAAACAAAAAAAAAATCTGGACATTAGTAGCCGACATCTGACGCTAAACAATAAATGCTGATTGGTGTACATTATGATGACATACCACCTCCCATTTTATTTGGCATAAAAATGGAAGAGAACTGAGCTCCTTTCACCCCTATGATGAGAGTGGGTACAGTTCCCTACACAGTTATTGTAACAGTTAGTGTAGTGATCTGGTAATTTGGTTTGTGGTTAAGATTACTCAATGTCTTTAGTAAAATACCAAAAAATTAACTTCTTATTGCTGATGTGGCATCTTTGTTGGGAATGGTGATGCTGTTGTATCAAAGAAACGCTCATAATGCCCACAAATTAATTGCCTTCACATCTTTTTTTTTTTTACTTCATCTCCACCACCTGGAAAACTCCTTCTGGCATCCTCGGGAACCCCCAGTCGCTACCTCCCTCCATGACTTCTAGGTCCTCTCCACTCGTGCCACCCAGCACCACCTCCGGGTCTGAACCCTTCAGAGGTAGGGCCGCCCTATCCACCCAGGGCACTCTATCTGTAGGGCAAAGTGCTAGGGACACGAGTCGGCCCATGGAGAGGAAGTCAGTCCGGATCTGGGAGTGTGTGCTAGGAGGCTGAGGCACCTTCATCTATCCCCAGTAGTGTTTCTTTCTCTTTTTTAGTTCCTGACCCTCTCGGAGTGCGGCTGGCAAGGCAACGTTATGCCGCAGCTCCGCTCCTTGCATCTGCAGCGTCGCTACGCTGGGCGCCTCCGACTACCGCCTGAGGCCGCTCTAGGAGTGATTGCTTCCCCAAAACCCTCCTTGGGAAGAGAGAGCAGTCCTACGGACTCTCAATCTCTCCCCCCGCCAACCCCCGAGGGCCTGGCCTTGTTCCTGAACTCGGGTCGCCGGCATGGTGCGAGGTGTGGCGTCCAGTGCCTCAACCCTCAGCGCCACCGGGCAGGCGCCTTCACATCTCTTTGAAATACTTTTTTCTGACATTTACCTTTTTTTGCGAGTTGTGTGCGTAAACTTCTTGTTCCTTCTTCATCTTTATCGGACACATCCTTATTGCTAATATATGGGCTGAAAAGACCTCACAGCTACTGTTTTCTATTGATCATTGAATAACAACTATGAATTTAAATCACAATAATATTTATTATCGGAATTATGACTTATGCATCCACTTTTGTTACTCCCAGATAGAGTTTTTTAAACCACGACGAACATTATGTAGTTATTTTTTTTTTTTAAACCAGGCTGCAACCTCTGATATATTTCATGTCTATCTTTTATGTGTCTTCTCACGTCCAAATCCATTTTGTAAACCAAAAAGTAGAATGACCTTCAGAAGGATTGAACCCAGGCCCCTGAATCGCTATAACAGTGCTCTGTTACCTGAGCAGCAAGGCCAACTGATTAGCCATGCATAAGCACCTGTATATCAAATGACACAAGGTATAAACAGTAATAAAGGAGACTGGATTAAATTAGTTCAGCTGAAACAGCGCCTCCATCACATGGCAGGCAGGATCCATGGTTCAGCTTTGCAGGAAGTCTGTATGGTTCATGCAAAACATTAATCAGTAAGCTGTTATATTTAGTAAGGAGTGTAAGAGTTCGGCAACAGAAAAGGACTGAACACAGGAAGGTCAAGAGGCTTGCTCATGGTCACGTGGTGAACCATTGGCTGTGATGGCATTCAGACCTATGAGATTTCTCCCTCAGAGTTCAGTGGTCTAACTAGTAGAACCTGCTGCTTTCTTAGGATGTAAGACTTTTAGAAGCTAAGTACTTCTAGGACCATTGTGTTGTCAGTTACACAGCCGGCTTCCTACAGTTTGGCTTTCAAATAGAATACAAACTTTTTCTCCCAAAGGTCAGATATTAGATCTTAGGGCAGTTTTAAGTAAATGCTTGACAAATCACAGTGTCCATAAAACAAAACTGTCAAAGGCATGTGGTAGCAACCAGTACTGAACCTCTGTATGAGAGACCATAGTTATGGTTACCACCAGTGCAAATGTTGTTTGGGAAATATGTTTCTGAGGAAAAGTGCCTTTCTTCATTTTGGCTAAATGAAATTCTTCTGAGAAAACGAGTGCAGCTCAGAAACTGCGCTACCTGTAAAAATTGACAGCATCAAAACAAAAAAATTACGGCACAGATACCAAAGGTATTTTGTCAGGTGCTTATATTGTGGCTCATTGTGCAAACATCATATGCACCAGTGCCTCAGGGTGCAGTACCCTTCCTGGAGGAGCCATGTGAGTGTTAGCATCCCCTTTTCCAAGAGGTACAGTCCCTTTCTTTTGAAACAACTTATTTGGCATGCATAACAGATGTTTCATGCACAACTACCACAAAATTCTTCACAGGACACAAGCATGCCCATAAAAAGGCAACCAAAACAATGACTAGATATATTACTGTACAGTGTATACTGGAAAGCAACACATTAACTGCAGTCACTGCAGCAGCAGCAGTAGTCATCGTGGGGGGCATGTGCCAGTACCTTTCTTGTTATGCCCCTAAGGTTTGTAGTTTCTGCCACATTGAGATGATACCATCAAGTCATGTGCCAGCTAATTCTTTGTCCTTCCACCTTGTAGACTGTTCAGCAGTGGCCACCAGTTCAGAAGACTGCAGTAAAAGATGACAGCGAGGAAGATGACACTAGTGGAATCATTGTGGAAAAAGCCAGAGAAAGACTGAAGGAGGAGGACAAATTTGACAAGGAGGAATACAGGAAAAAAATAAAAGCAAAGCACAGGGTGAGTTTTTACACAGCTCTTGAAAAATTGCAGGCCACCTTCTGTTCTTTTTGATTCCATTCAACTGGATAATGGAATAAGCAGAGGTTTGTGTTAGTGTTAATGAACTTCCATTTTTGTTACATCCAGAAAACAAAAATTGTCCCAACCACGTACTGTGGGATCAGTTGTTACAGTTTATGCATACAGAAATGTTGGTATCTATTATAATATGTGCATTTTGTTTTCGATTATTATAACCTGTATTTTAAAGTGTTTCGTAATCCACGGTGTAAATATGGGTAGTATACAGGCAGTATGCAAACAAATAGTGCACTCAGTAACATCTGGATTGTGCTGTAGACAACTGCAGAACCTGTCCTATTGAGAAATGGAATGCTGGCCAGAATGTTTGGGATATCCCCAGCGTATGGCCACAGTGGACCGTCTTTGTCAGCTTGGTGTGAGGACCTTACTGAATGTGGAATACTATGTAATTAATCCTTTTGGTGACCACATTTTTACCTACATGTGATCACACTGGCCTTAGCCATTTGAGCTGTGGATTATGAAAGCAATAAGACACGACAGGGTGTGGGTTGTTGATTGATAAGAGCATGCCTCTAGGTGCGTTGTTAGGCACGAAGTGCTTGCACCGAGCGACTACAGCAGCTGGGTAATGGTCATATCAATCAACAACCCACATCCTGGAGTGTCTTATCACTCTTATAAAATGGGTAACAACTATTTCTATAACAGCTAAGCAAAACTCTGGACACATTATTCAAGATTTAATAATAGTATGTTGTTTTATTTAAATATGGTGAAAAATAGTCCCCAGACTTGGGTAGAAGAGTGGTAAAATTGATCGAATAGCAGCTCACTAGAAATGCTAAACCAGTGAGTTGGAGGGACAGCAATGCATTATTTGAGCAGTTTGGGTCTGCCTCTATCTATGTAACTGTGTTTCCCACCTTTTCTCTTTGTTTATAAAGTATTACTGTATTTTCTACTTTCTTCATCCTGTTTTTTTTTTTCTATTTTTGTCTCTGACGTGGAACCTTTGTAAAAGAGCCATGGCTCAAAGGTATTTGTAATCCTAGACTTGATAATAAAAAAAAATAAAAAGACTTTCCCCTCATTCAAGACACATAGAGGACTGTGTATGATCGCTCATGCACAACAAGGGTATTTTTCACTCGAGAGGTTTTCAAGGTAACTGGAGACCTTGAGAGCGCAGCTCGAGAGGTCTCGTTACCATGGAAACCTGAAATCTGATTGGCTGTTGTTCATGTAGCAATTATGTTCCATGCATAGAAAATAAAAAGTGCTGCCAAATGTGAACTGATCACCACTGGAATCATTAAGCTAACAGAATGTCAAGAACTCAACTGGCAGCTATTGTTTTTTGCCCTGCAACTGTAAGCATCACATTTACTTGCACTGGGCCCTAAAAATAAAAGTACCTTAAATACAAAATAAAATAGATTAATTAAATGTTGCTTCCCTGATCACCACATTCTCCTTACACACATAAACAAATTAGAAACATTAAGCATTGTTTATAGTTTTCACTACAACTGTTTCTTTGCTGACAATGAAAAATACCCCTACTATCTTTACCTGCTCATCAGGGAAATCTCTTCTCCTTGCCCTCTCAGTGAGATAACTGAGTTTCTGGCTGTAATAGAGGCCTTTTTTTTGTGTGTGTGTATATATAGTATGTTAGGAAAGTAACATTCTAGCAGTGGAACTGAGCAGAATTTTGAATCCATATATTCCATGGCAAATATTCCATATTTTGAATGTGGGGAAAAACAGAGAAAAAAAACAGGAAGAAGAAAGTAGGCAACAATACAATGACATCATTTGTTGTGGGTGGAAAGACTATTTGATCATAAATGCACGCGAGTAAATCTATTGTTTCTACATATAAACATGCTTTTCCCAACTGTAAAAAGTTTTTTTAAAAAGGAGCCCATTTTATAAGCGCCATAAGGCACTCTGGGATGTGCGCTGAACACATTTTACCGCATGACCAGCAGCTAAAGTCACGTGGCCTTCCACCTCCTCGTGCCTTATTACGCCCCTGGCCATGTGGTAAAATGTGTTCCATGCACATCCCATCATGCCTTATTGCTTACACAATGTGCCTCCATTACTGTGATGTTGTACCATTATGTCAGTGTTGCTGTTTTATTCAGTTACCTTCAACGTTTGAGTTCTCTTGGGCAAAGACGTGGACACTTAGGTCATCTTCACAGACAGTTAGGGGGCTGTTTCTCTTTTATTCTATGATTGACCAAGTAGCAAGGTCCCAGGGAATACTTAACTGCATGGATGGACATTTCAGTGTCCCAGGAAACACTTTATTGCATGAGTGAGCCCTTTTCTCCATGCAAAAAAAAATGTCTGTTACTGCACCATTTATTCAACAGTTAAATTCATATACCTGTCTATTAAATCTACAGTATATACAAGAACAAAAGGAATATCAGTGTCACACTGCACAATAATGAATGCTGCACTGTGAGTTTAGTGTGCAGAAAAAGTGCAGTAGCAGTGAGGAGCAAAACACTCACAAACTTGGAGCACAGATTTACAAGAGACAGAAACACTGACAGGAACCTCTGCATACCACAGCAGAAAAAAATTATATATTTCATCCGGCTTGGTGGCGCTGAGGGCTGAGGTGCTGGACACCTTACCTCACAGCACGCTGGTGACCGGGTTGGGAATGAACTCGGGTCGTCTGAGGTGAGGCAGCGGGGGGTGGAGCTGGATTGAACCGCCCGACAGGCAGTTTTTCCTCTTCGAGGGAGGATCGACACCTCGGCAAATGGTGACTAGTGGAGGCTAGAGTGTACGAGCTTGGATGGGGCAGGCGTTAGGCCATGGGGTGGGGAAAGGAAGCGTAACTGGGGCCGTAGGGCACATGCGTGCCTCCATGCATGCGGCTCCTACTCCTGAGGCGACTTGGAGCCAGAAAACACCAGCAACAGCAGGATGATGACAGACTTCCGCAGGCTCCGCTCCCGGGTACAAGGTAAGCACTGGCTATTCCGGGGAACAGGGCTGGGGGTCAGTTGGAATGGGGCAGCTGACCACAGGAGCATAAATAGAAATAAAAAAAAAAAATAATAATATATTTAGATTGATTAAGCCAGTTAGCACCTAATTAATAACCAACACTAAATTACCATTCAGTTATCACATTAAGGCTAATTATACATGAAATAAAGATAAATAGATATATATAGTAGATGGTTAAGGACAGAAAAAGTCTATAAATTTGAGTCTGTCCTTTTTTTATTATTTTTTTTATTTACTATTTCAGCCCCACACTCTCAGGCTGGCCTCCCTTCTGCAAAACACCTTCAGCCCTATCCTCTATCTTCTCCCTTGATGTAGCCCTGCCATCATTTTGGGTAAGTTGCCATCCATGGTGTAGCTGAGCTCCCCAGCAGGGACCGAATTTCAGGAGAGGGAGGATGAAAAAGACGGTGTTGTGCCTATGGGAGTCTTGTGCCATCCTGCCGTATCCAGGACTTTTGCCTGTATTCTTCCAAACCCCTTAGATGCTGGCAGGGAGGGTGCACAAGCATGCAGCATGTGCCACCAGCCAGCATCCTGTTCCTCCCTGCAGCACTGCCATGCAGCTCCACCTGTGATCATCCAGGTAGCACTCACACAATGGCATCTGATACCTGCCCTTCCCAGAGGAAGAGAGCATTTTGCTAGAATACTCGATCCTTCTCCTTCCCCGGCAATTCGAGCTTGTTCCCGAACCCAAACTTCCAGGGTTGTGAGCTGTAACTTTACCACTGTGCTGACGATCTGACTCCATTGAGTAGTACCTAACGTTGTTTTACTCTGCCCTTTCAGAGCTGTGCACTACAACTCGACCATCCTTATGCATTCTATAGCATGAGCATTTGGAAAGTGGTGTGTACGCATGAAAGATTATAAAATGGATTAGAAATGTCCTGCTTCCTGATTGGCTATATAGTTTCTGAGACCCGTAGTAAAAGTTACCAGCATTCCAACAACCAGAGAAGACCTTGTAAGCAAGTCAAAATGACTAAATTACTGGTGGTGGGAGCATCAACCACTGTAAAAGATCAATTAATGGCATCTTAATTCTTCACAACTGTACAAGTGAGATTTGTAATATAGGCAACTCACATATAGAATTCATGAGCCACTTCTTTCATTCCTGATTGACATCACAAACATGGCTACCACCTTTACTCATGTATAAAAACCTTAAACTAGGCCCTAAAAATAAAAGCCCCTTAAAAGTAAATAAATAATTAAATGTTCTTTTCCATCATGAGCCCCTCTTTTTATACATGTAAACAAATTAAAATAATCAAGTACTGTTCAGAGTTCCCATTTCTGGTGTTTCTTTGATAACCAAATGATAACCAAAAAAGCCCGCCCCCAATCCTTACCAGTTTGCCAGATAACTCCCCGCTCCTCACACTGCAACAGATGTGTGACAGGGTGGAATAGGACCCTGTCCCAGCTGTTATGGAGAAAGTGTTTAAATGCAAGGATCTGTTCAGTTCTGTTCCTTTCCTGTCTCTTCTCTGTCTGGTTGCACAACCAAATTCTTCTGTGAGACCTGGGATTTGATGACCCTGACAGTCTCGCAATTCTCTGCATCTCGCTATCTCTCAGCCTTCCCTTGCTGTTTGCTTTTTCCTCAATTGCATATCTGCTGATATAAAAATATATGCATATAATTATGTGAGTGTAATGATCATTAGTGACCTGAAGCACTCCACGCAGTGCAAGAAAGCAGCAGCAAAGTCAGACAAGATGCTGGGATGCATAGCTAGGGGGATCAGTAGTACAAGAGAAGAGGTTATACTGCCCTTGTACGGGCTGCATCTAGAATATGGAGTTCAGTACTGGTGCCCACACCTCAAAAAAAGACATTAACCTGCTGGAGAAGGTCCAGAGGAGGGCTACAAAGATTATAGCCGGTCAGCAGGGCAAGGCATACGAGGAGAGGTTGAGGGCACTGAACATGTATTCCCTGGAAGACAGGAGAGAGAAAGAGAGAGGGGACATGATTGAGACCTTCAAGCACTTGAAAGGGATAAATAAGGTTGATAAGGAGAGTCTCTTTAAGCTGAGTGGCAACCATGACACGAGGGGGCACAGTCTTAAGCTGGAGGGTGGCAGGTTTAGGAGGGAGGTCAGGAAGCACTTCTTCACAGAGAGGATGGTGGACACTTGGAATGCGCTACCAGAAGAGGTCATCTCGTTAAAGACAGTGGGCAGCTTTAAGAGAGGCTGGAATAGGCATAGGGGAGGTAAGGTTCATGGGTAGGAAGGATGGGAGGAGTGGGGAGGGAGGGCAGGGACAGTAGCTCAAGTTATGGACCCTGCAGTATGAGCAGACTTGATAGACCAAATGGCCATCTTCTGCTGGCTTCTTTGTATGTTCGTATACTCAGCTGTACATGTCCTTTGTGCCTGGCCAGGATGCTGCTGTTTCGGTTTTCAACAACTGTCTCGCTGAAATCCAGGGTTGGATGAATGTGAGTTGGCTGCGGTTAAACCCAGAAAAAACTGAGGTGTTGGTTGTGGACCCATGTCACTGGGAGGTGGCTTTGTTGGTGGGATCACCTTCAGGTCTTTGGCTTGGGGGTGTTCAACTGACTACCCCAGACCGGGTGCGGAACCTGGGCATTGTGTTTGATGACTGTTTGACACTTAAATCTCAGGTGTCAGCAGTTGTCAAAACCTCTCTTTACCATCTGAGGAATATCGCCCGGGTGAAGCACCTGGTTCCTTCTGACGATCTTCCAACCTATGTCCATGCTTTCGTTACCGCCTGCCTTGACTACTGCAATGCCCTCTACCTTGGGTTATCGGGGGGTTGATATCCGTCGCCTGCAGCTCGTGCAGAATGCGGCAGTCAGGCTATTGACTGGTACGTCTAGGACCAGTCATATAATGCCTGTGCTCCGCGGACTGCACTGGCTGCCGGTACGGTGGCGGATCACCTTCAAGGTCGGTTTGCTGACCTATAAGGCCCTACACAACCAGGGACCTGGTTACCTGCAAGATCTCCTTCATCCCTACTGCCCCTTCCGCTCTCTCCGATCCACTGATGAGGGATTGCTAGAGATTCCCAGGGTTCGTTTAAAGCAGTCTGGGGCCAGGTCGTTTCGTTTTATGGCCTCAACCCTGTGGAATTCTCTGCCTCGCCAAGTGCGAGATTGCCTGACCATCCAAAGCTTTAAAGTGGCTTTGAAGACGTTTCTTTTTAGCCTAGCATATCCTGATTTTTAATGCCGCTGCTATGAGTTTTAACTTGTTGTATTTATGGTTTTAATTAATTGTATTTTTACTTATTGATTCATTTTAATTATGTACAAGCACCTTGATTTTAGAAAGGAGCTTTTTACGAATAAAGTTTGATTTGATTTGATACAACCTGTCCTACCAGCACAACGAGGTAAGAGATTCTACTCACATTTCTTCCTGGTACCAAAAAGAACGGGAGAACTGCTTCCCATCCTGGACCTCAGCCACCTGAAACAGTTCATAGAATACAAATGGCTCAGGATGATCACACTTCCTGGCCTTCTCCCCTTACTTCATCAAGGGGATTGGCTCTGTTCTGTGGACATACAGGGCACTTATCTTCACATCTTGGTGTTCCAACCCCACAGGAGGTTTCTTTGCTTCTGCTTCCAAGGAAGCCACTACCAGTTTCGGGCTCTGCTGTTCTGCCTATCCTCAGCCCCACAAGTCTTTACAAAATGCCTCGCAGTAGTGGCAGCGGCCTCAAGGAAGGAAGGCCATTATGTCTTCCCTTACCTAGATGACAGACTTCTGACAGCTCCCACCAAGGAGCAGTTGCTCAGAACCATGGAGGCCACTTTCACTCAGTTTTGGGATCTGGGGGTAACTCTCAACCTCCCCAAATCCTCTCCTTGGCCAAGTCAAAGACTTCAGTACATTAGGGCAATCTTGGACACTGCACAAGTCAAGGCTTTTCCTCCCCCAGACAGGGCAGAATTCCTTCAGTAACAGGCTCAACTGATCTCATTGTCTCACCAGCTTCCAGCCAGAACCTTTCTAAGACTACTGGGACACATGGTGGCGACTATTTCAGCAGTTCCACTGGCTTGCCTGCACATGAGGGTAGCCCAGTGGAACCTTCGGGTTCAGTGTGATCAGCACACAGATGATTTGAAACACACATAGAAACAGAGAATTTGACAGCAGATAAGGACCGCTTGGCCACCCAGTCTGCCCATTTCCCTACCTAATGAATAAGCTGCAGATCCTAGTTAGCCAACAGCCTACTTCCTCCTACCCCCACCCTCTAGAATTGTCTTATGTCTGTCCCATGCATTCTTAAATTCCCCCACTGTTTTCGACTCCACAACCTCCTCAGGAAGGCTGTTGCATGCATCCACAACCCTCTCCATGAAAAAAATACTTCCTGACATTACCTCTGAGCAATCCCCCCTCTATCTTCAAATTGTGCCCCTTTGTTTTGCACCTCTTTTTCTGAATGATGCTACCCTCTTGGACTATGTTGATTCCCTTGAGGTACTTGAAAGTTTCTATCATGCCCCCCCCCCCTCCTTTCCTCGAGGGTATACATATTAAGCTCCTTAAGTCTCTCTTCACATGTCTTCTGTTGCAGACCCTGCACCATTTTAGTTGCCCTCCTCTGGACTGCCTCCATCCTGTCTATGTCCTTGCGGACATTGGGTCTCCAGAACTGCGCAGTACTCAGATGGGGTCTCTCCAGCTGTCTGTACAGAGGATAACAACTTCCTGTTTTCTACTGGTGATGCCTCTCCCTATGCATCCCAGTGTCCCCAGCCCTCCTGACTGCCCTCTTACATTGCTTGCCCACCTTTAGGTCATCTGACATGACTACCCCAGGTCCCTTTCCATTTCTGTTGTTGTTAGTATCTCACCCCCCATTGTGTACTCTTCCGCTGGGTTTTTGTTTCCCAGTTGCATTACTTTGCACTTCTTAACATTGAATCTAAGCTGCCATTCATTTGACCATTCCTCCAACCTTGCCAAGTCTCTTCTCATCCTTTCCACCCCACCTTGTGTATTAACCCTGTTGCAGATCTTTGTGTCATCTGCAAAGAGACATACTTTTCCTTCCAGTCCCTCTGCAATGTCACTTATAAAGACATTGAAGAAGACCGATCCTAGTACTGAATCCTGTGGTACCCCACTTTCTTCAGAGTGGACTCCATTTACTATTACCCTCTGTGTCCTGTTCTCCAGCCAATGTTTTTGCTCAGGCTACCACCCTGGGATGACCCACTCCAAGGCTGGCTAACTTCTATATTAATCATTTGTGTGAGACTGTGTCAGATGCCTTGCCAAAGTCTAGGTAGGCCATGTCTTCAGCCCTCCCTGGTCTACTACTTTGGTCACCCAGTCAAAGAAATCTATTAGATTAGTCTGCCATGACCTTCCGCTATGAATCCATGCTGCCTTGGGTCCTGTGCCTCTCTGGCGTCTAGGTACTCAACAGTTCTTTCTTTCAGAAGTGATTCCATCATTTCCCCTACCACTGAGGTCAAGCTAACAGGTCTGTAGTTTCCTTCCTCTGCTTTACTTCCACTTTTGTGAAGGGGAATCACATCTGCCCTTCTCCAGTCCTTAGGGTACCACACCATCCTCCCATGATTTGTTAAAAAGGGTAGTCAGTGGTGTTACTAGTTCTCCCCTTAGTTCGTTTAGAATTTTGGAGTGAATCCCATCAGGCCCCATTGCTTTGTCCACCTTCAGTTTTAGGAGTTCTTTCAGAACCCTTTCTTCTGTGGAAGGACTAGTATCGACCCCCCCTATCCAGAGTGCTTCTGTTGATTGGATTAGGTACCTCCACCTCCTCTTCTTTTGTGAATACCGATCAGAAGTATTCATTCAGTATCCCTGCTATTTTCACAGTCCCTTTCTGCCCATCCTCCCTCCCCCTTATTAAGCCTCACTATCCCTCCTTTGGTCTTTCTTTGCTCCCTAATGTCCCTATAAAAGGTTTTATCCCCCTTCTTAACCGGGTTTGCTGTCTTTTCCTTGGTTTGGGCCTTTGCTATTCTGACTGCCTTTCCCGCTTCTTTCTGCTTTAACTGGTACAGTTATCTGTCCTGCTCCTTCTGCAGGTGCTGCTTTCCCTCCCTCCAGCCCCCTGGTGACTGCTTCTCCATCTCTGTTACCTCACTTTCTTCAGTATAGAGGAACCGCTTCAGGTCTCCAGTTTCTGTATATTATTTATTTATTGAATTTGATGACCGGGTAGGCCCGCTGGGCCCCGGAGGTCCCTTTTCAGAGGCGACCAGGAGTAACAATTATTACAGGTAACAGATCAGGACACTCAGATGATTATCATATTATATACCATAAAAGACTTCATAGTTTACAGACAGTAAGTTGTGGAAGACATACAGGCAGTTGGGACATTGTAGTTACACATCGAGAAACATTTTGCATAGTAGGTACAAGTTTAGATTAAGTGTGCTCAAGGTTAGGGCAAGGCAATTGGCTAGGGTCAAATGGTTCCTTCCTTATGAGCATAAAGGGAAGGGGACATGCAGACACGTAAGTTATGCTGGGGTATCCAGCAGGAGAACTGAGATTGGGCTCGAGGACCGCCCCTTTTATACCATAGGCAGGCGTTGGGGGACGGACCAACATCTGAGGTGGTCCCCGCTGTATACTGCTAGCTAGAAGTTTTCCAGTAGGGTCCTGGTGCCTGCCGGCTTCAGTCCTAACAGCATTACCTACTGCAAGAGCTCCTGTCAAAATCTGCTGTTATGGTGGGTAAATTCAGAGGTAACTGCTATCATTGTTGCCCACCCTAGGAGGAAGAGCATCCAGCAAGTTAGCCAATATAAATATTTGGGAGCTACGGTTGGATAATGCTCTAAATGGAACAAACACTTTGATAAGATGTTAAGTAGTATAAGTAGGAAGCTGGGTCTCTTGTACAAAGTAAGATGTAATATGACCTCTGAAGTGAGACTACAAATGGCAAATTCCATGATCAAACCCATCCTAGACTACGGGAATATTATCTACTCTGGGGCTTTGAGTACCCAGGTAGACAGGGTGGATTTAATGTTCAATAAATTGGCCCATTTTATTTTGGATATCCCTTGTAGAACCCATCGATGCATATTATACAATACCTTGAAGCGGTCTAAACCATAAGAAAGAAGAACTTTCCATCTCCTCCAATTTATGTACAAAATATGGAAAGGTGTCACCCCTAAATATATTGGATTTATTTCATATTAGATCAGCAAGGCAAAACCTGAGATTGACTAAGGGCATAGAAATACAGTGTAATCAAATGCAGCCTTGGGATAGGAAGATCATCTAGGGGGCAGTATTGTGGAATTTGATCCCTGTTAGCCTACAGCAGTGTAATATACCAGTGAGACTAAATGATTTAAAGAATTGGCTAAGAGATTGTGGTCTGACGTTATTGTCCAGTTGTTTGGATGCTGTCACTTAATATTCATATATGTTTAGATAGTAGGAGTAAGTGAAGTTTTGAAACTACCATGTGATAGTAGTCCTGTGTCCGAGCCCTGATCCTAATAATATATATTTGGATTGTTGTATGTACTGTGTGTATCCTTGTATGTTTTTTGTGTGTGTTTTTCTCTTATGCACTGGGACCTCATTGAAAATGAGCATCGCTCAATTGAGTGTTGTCCTTAGTCACGATTTGAATAAAAAGATCTACTACTACTAAAGAATAAAAACTGGGTAGTAAAAGCTGCTTCTGTTTAAACTGTTTTGTCAATGGTGGCATGATGGGGTGCAGCATTAAACTGGAAAGCTGAATGGATCAGGCTGTCGGCTCTATAGAGATGAAATGCAATCCATTTCCTCCCAAAACTGCAGTACTGTAATTTAAAATGTTTTAAATTATTCTAGTTTCCTTGCATGGAGTTAAATAATTGTGCCTTATTTGCTGCTTTTGATTTAGTTAAGAACATTCAAGCAGGATGGCTGTGACATCATTTAGGAGGAAGACTCATGACTTCCCACGAGTGTCATTTTCTAGGACCATTTGTATTAAAAAATTGTTTAAAAGCTTCCCATGACTTATTTACAGAATTCATCTCTGCTGATTTTGCAAGTCATAAACCAGAGATGTGGATACTGAAGCGTTAAAAGGACCTATGGAGCACTCATTTCATCTAACATTACCATTTCTCCTCCACACAGTTAGTTACAAGTCAAGAACATTAAAATTACCAAACAGCTTGATCATGAACCCTGTCTGTCTTAGTTACAATACATTTAATGGTGCAGTTTACAACACTGCAGACAGCACTTTAAAAGCACATAAAAAGACAGTAACCTATCAAGACACTGCAGACAAGTAGCAAGAGATCTGGCAGTACTTGACAGATTGCAGCTAAATGCACAGTCTGGACTGCAGTGTAAGCATATTGTGTTTGTCGGAGTATATGTGCTCATAGTTAGATCTGTATATAAATGTGGATGGTGCTGTGATTTATAATGATACTATACAAGGATTTTAAACAAGGAAAAGCAATCAAGGCAATTAAAGTAATTCCATGGTGCTCATGTAACCCCCTACAAATGGGGGTTCTAAAAGTCTTCCTTGAACTTGCCTAAATGCTCACTGACAGGCTGATGTCCTGCGTTAGCAGTTTAAATGTGATTACCAGAGCTTGTATAGCCCCTGTGTGCTGTCTAATTGCAGCTTAAGTAATCTGAGAGGGAGCTCTGTTGAAAGATGTAACTATTTACTGAAAATCATTTAGAGTGATAATGATAATGTAGTTTGTCTAACCTGCTTTCTTTGTAGCAACGACTGTTTTGTTTGTCTCCACTATCTTGGTCCGGGACTGCAAATTGGACCAAACAGTACTGGTGGGACCTAAAATGTAGCCGGACTACAGGAGCTGTCTGAATTCAAAATCTGTAGGAACTTTAGTTTGGAGCTTTTTTGCGCCTTTTTTGCAACTAAAGAGGGAGCTCTTGCTTTGATTGACAGCCAAATCAGCCAACCAACTCTTTTGGATCTTGGAGAAGTCCTGGGCTGCTTGCAGTTTTCAGTTAGAACTAAGCTGTAAACTGAGCAAGAAGGAGCTGAAGTGTTTCTGAGCAGCAGTCATGGATTTGCATGGGAAAACTCTGAAAATGCTAAGTTTTTGGCCTGCATGCGGTATACTGCTCCTGAGAGGAGAGAGAGAATTATTTTGGACTAAATCCAAGTTTGTGTGACTAAAGTAAGCTACTGAAGTGGGCCAGGCTCAACCTGAAGAAGACCGAATATTTTTGCTGAATGCGATTGGCCTGTCAGGAGTTCCAGCTACCCCTAAGCTCCCGGTGTGTGCAGAGACTTTGCGATTGTGCCCAGGGAGCACTTTGCCTGGTACAGTAGAATTCCCGTACATGTAAATGTGCTGTGAGCTGCAAGTGGATTGTGAGTTAGTTCCCCACTGTGAACTGTGTTCTGCTTGCTGGAAGCTGTATCCAGCCCAAAACGGACTGCTTCTGAACTTGTCTCCATGTGGTCTGGGCTTTGCCAGACTGGCCCAGCCAGACTTCCCACTGCACATAGAAGCCATCGACGAGAGACCTGCCTGTGGATCAGCCCTCTGCTCGACGCTTGAACAGAAATGACGCCTCTGCGACTTGTGTGGGCCCTGCCTCTCCTGGCATTCCAGATCAACCACCTGCAGTCTCGATTTTCATCCAGCCTGTGTCCAGTCTTGGGTATCGTGAGTAAATACCAGGGTAGCTCCCTACAACAGCAACTTAATCTGAGTGTGTCATCTGATTGTCTTGTTGTTCGTTTCCTTTACAAACTGAGCCCTCCTAGCTCCGGATTACAAATATTGTGTACTGTGCATGTTGTGTTTTCCATCACAGGGTCCACACCAGCTGCAACCCGAGCAACTGTCCTGGCTAGCCATCTCTTCTCTACCTGGGTACTCAGAGGTGGACTGTGTGTGTGTGTGGGGGACTCATAGTACATGCATAACTGCTTGATTGATATAACCTTTAAGCTAATTAACCTGATTTTGCCCATCCCTTGTTCAGATCCCTGAATAAATCAGATCTGACTTATTCTGCATGTAATCTGACTGTGGTTCCAGTTTGTGCCCAAAGTCTTGTACTGTTGCTGTTTGCTGTGCTAAACCTTTTTATATAGGGGTCCCCAGGGTCAAGCCAGAGGAACCAGCCCTGGTGGTAAGTGCAAACAGTGTGGTTACTTGGGTGGTATACCAGGGGTATTGTGAAAGTGATTGTTGTACAGTGTTCAGGCCTCTAGAGGGGAAGGGGGGGGAGTTACAGTGTCCCGGAGGGCTGTGCCCAGGTTAGCTTGACTACTACCAACTCTGACCTCCGGGTGGAGGCACCCTTTCAGAACTCGGGCCCCTTAACCTGCTGCTAGCCAAGCAGGCAGGGGTAATAGCCCTTTGGATAGCGCCACCTAGGGGTTACACTCAAATATTGCAAGATGAACCTTGGTGGAGACACAGGTATTATAGCTGCTGTAGAGAATATCTTATCATCCTACACCAGTTTGGTGACAGTGACTGAAGAAACTTGAAAGCAGGGCAGTTTTCATAATGACAGTGAACTTGGATGCACGGTTTCACCCGTTTACATCTATAACCCTTTGTTAATTTTCAGAATTCTTGCGTCATTAATCAGTCTTTTACAGTGGGTGATTCTCTCTTAGCACAGTAATGTAGTCATGGTTTCACTTGCTTATGAGGCCTTCTCTGGCTGCTGGAATGCTGACAAATTACCTTCTGTACCTGTCTTTAGACTCTCATTTCCACAACTTTTTAGTGTTCCACATAAGCAACTTACTGGGTCATTTTCTGCCGGAATGTTTTTTGTTGTTTTTTTTGTACTAAGTACACTGTGTACCCTGCAGAGCGCTGCTTCCCCCATGGGCTGGCAGAATTGCAAAAATGTCTGTGATTGTGTTCTTTGAAACAGTACAGTAATTATTCATTTTTACTGTGCTGCCAATGGATGGCAGACACAATGTTTTTTCTTGTCAGGCATGATAGTGGGCAAACAATACTCGTTTTAAAGTCATTTTGCTCACTTCATAAGTGAGTTTTTATGATTTCTTTCCCCAGGATAGCCTGATTCAGATGTGGCATCACATTTACAATAAGGTCCTACTTTTACCAGATGTTACTTTTGGGAAAAGGGCAGCAAGGATTGAGGAAGTCACTGAAATTACTCATTATTGTCACACAGTAAATCATTGGCTGTGGTGGGATATGAGCCTGGGACCTCGTGATCTTCTTCAGGGATATCTCAGTCATCAGGTCACACCGTATGAACTTCACCATTGGCAGGCAGAATCCACACAAATCATTTTCCAGCAGTACCACAGGGGCCACCACACTGATGTCATCTGCCAATGTCACCAACCCTATAAAGATGTGAGTGGCCTCACTTCCTCCTCTGTCCTTTCCCGCCATCGACTTGTTCGCATGGGTCTACATGAAAACTTTGACACAGTTTTGCACCTTTTTGCCTACGGCTTTTCAACTTAATTCTATGAATCTCTTTTCTAAAAGAGATTCCTTTATTTGTTTATGTTGAGAGTTAATGCTTTGACTTCTTTCTTCCATTGTTGCCGCTGTGGAAAGAAGATTGCCTACACAGACAAACACTCTCTCTGTGTCTGCTGTCTTGGGTCTGACCATGAAGTCTCTGACTGTGAGGTCTGCCAGAAGTTTTAATTAAACAACCCTCAGGTGACACAAGAAAGTTCTTAAAAAATTTCTAATGGAACAACTGGTAGCCAGTTCTGGGCAGGGGTCCTTCAGGTTCTCAGCGTCCCAGTTGCAGGCGGGGTTGTCGATCTCCCAGGCCTCTAAGGCCCGAGACAAGTCCTCGGGGAAAGCCATAAAAAGGGCCACGATTGGGACAGCTGCTCCTGGCTGTGTTCCTGTTCCCTGACAGCCTCTCCTTCCTTGTCTGGGGGTTTTTCGTTGGCTGCAGCTGTGCTGATGCATAAATTTGCTGACCAGGTCTCTGTCCACCAGACTGATACAGACAGTACCTCCTTCCAACATGCGGGGGGTCTCGTCAACCTCCATATTGTTGGCCCCTTCAGCTCGTCATTGAGGCCTGATCCTACCTCAGGCTTCAGGGTCTCAGGGTCCTTCTGGTAGGTTGTCACTCCCTGCGCCATCAACCCCCCCAGCCATGTCAATGCAGTCTTCGACACTCATTGACCTCAATGAAATCTTGACCAAATTTACCTTGATGATTGTTCACCAGCTAGGTGCATACAGGCCCTTATCGACTGCACCATTGATGGCAGCTTTGTCATCGACTCCTCGTCGTCGGCTGCTCCCTGTGGGCCATTGTCGGCGCCTCAGACATCAGTCCTTGATTTGGAGGAGACCAACATTGAGGAGGAGTACCTTCCAGATATTATCCTTCTTGATGAAGAAGAAGAACCCCTCACAGATAGGTCCACGGTTTCCTCAGTCAGTGAGGACTTACTCACACCCCAGGTCTCACTCAGAGGACCCATCTTCTTCAGTGTAATGAAGCAGTTTTCCTCAGCAGTGGGGTTCCATACTGAGAAGGATGATCTGGTGGATTCCCTCCCATTCTGCCTGCTTTGAGGAATGCTACCACTACGGACTGACACAGGCCTGACATGGTGCCAGCTATACCCCGCAGGGCAGGTAATCTTTACCATGCTCCTCAGGGGTTTCCTTATTATGCTGCCCAGCTTGAAACTAATTCAGTGGTTATAAAGGTAGCTGATGACAGGTCTAAGGTGCCCACACACCTTGGGCCCCCCCTGGCAAAGAATGGACTTGGGAATTGATCTTTGGGTCAAGAGGGTTTATGCCTCCTACACCCTTGGGCTAAGAATTGTCAGTTACCTGTCCCATATGGTAAAATACCAGAATACCAACTGGAAGTAGGCAGAGCTGCTGCCCAGGCCCTCCCAGGAGTGCCTAGAAGCAGGATGTGCTCCAATGCTTGCAGACTGCTGAAGATGTTAGCAAGACCCTGTGGGCCCTCTGATATCTCTGACACTATTGCCAGGGCTGCTGCCGCTAATATTTGCCTTCATAGGCACTTCTGGCTTTGCTGCGGATGGACAACAGAAGTTGCTTAATGCCCCCTTCAATGACTCTAAGCTTTTTGGGACAGATGTCCTGGATGTCAGTAATGACTTGCAGGCATCTGGCAGGGCTATCAAATCTGTCCACTCACTCTGTCACACACAACCTAAGGATAGACAGTGCCCTCTTTTTCATAAGTCGTCCAATAGGCCAGCAGCAACCTGTCAGCCCCGGGACAAAGGAAGAGCCTCTGTCGCCTTGCCTGCCCCCTCCAGTGCTGGAGTTGCGGCCTAGCGTCCCAGAGGTGATGGACCAGCCCCAGCGGCTAGATCTGCCTCTGCTTGACTCCTTGCCAGACCCCACTCTTCTGGTCCCTGACCAAGAGGTGGTGGTTGGAGGTTGGTTCTCCTTCCATCTCAGTCAGTGGAGAACCATAACATCGGATGCCTAGATTCTTTAAATCATAGAAAGGGGTCACACTCTGGAGCTCATCAAGCAACCCCTAGAGACTCCTCTGTCCTCCAGCTATCTCCCAGCCCACCTGTCTGTTCTCCAGGAGGAGGTACAGTCCCTTCTGCACAAACAGGCTATTGAGCTAGTGCCCAGGTGCCAGAGAAACAAGTGTTTTTATTCCGGGTTTTTCCTGATCCCAAAAAGACCAGCGATATGGGACCCATCTTAGACCTAAAGGACCTCAGACTGTATGTCCAGTACAAAAGGTTCCGAATGGTAACTTTGCCAGGCCTGATGCTCCTTCTGAAGAAAGGTGACTGGCTGTGTTCTCTGGATATGCAGGATGCCTACCTGCACATTTCAGTATTTCCTCCCCACAGGAGGTTCCCCCGTGTTTTTTTCCAGGGCGAGCATTGCCAGTTCAAAGTGCTGCCCTTTGGATTGTCCTCTGTGCTGCAGGTCTTTACCAAGTGCTTAGTGGTAGCTTTGGCCCTCAGAAGGGAGGGAATGTACGTTTTCCCTTATCTGGACAATTGGCTTTCAGAGGCCCCATCCAGGGAACAGCTCCTTGGGACTTTGGAAAGAACTTATCAGTTGTTCCTCTCCCTGGGCATTACTATCAGCCTGCCCAAGTCGGTCCTGGTCCCGTCCCAAAGGCTGCAATACATGGGGGCGATTCTAGACTCTACGAAGGAGAAAATCTTCCTTCCTTCCTTCCTCAGAACAGAGTGGAGTGCCTTATTGCCTAGGCTCAGGACGTGGTCCAGAGCCATTATGTTCCAGCCAGGGTGTACCTGAGGCTGCTGGGACTGATGGCGGTTGCCATTCCCAGTGTTCTACCGGCCAGGCTCCACATGCACATTCTCCAGTGGACTCTCCGAGTACAGTGGGACCAGTGCACAGATGAGCTAGATCACTTGGTGCCAGTCTTCTCTCTCTAGTTCGCAAAGTGCTTCAGTGGTGAAAGGATCCCCCTGAACCTGTTGCAAAGAGAGTTCCATTCTAGATCTCTTCTCCACAACAAATCCTCACCATGGATGCCTCTGGTTTGGGCTGGCTGGGTCCTTTTCATACCCAGAGATCTTGGTCCCAGATTAAAACCTCCTTGTGTATCAATGTCCTGGAAATGCGGATGGATCTGTATGCTATGCAGGCCTTTCAGAACCGTCTTCTTCCAGGTTAGCTGCTAATTCAGTCAGACAGCATCAATGTAGTGTACTATATTGACAAGCAGGGAGGAATGCACTCATAGCTCCTATGCAGGGAGGCAGTGAGAGTGTGGTATTGGGCACTAGATCACGGTCTGACCTTTTCAATGGCCCACGGCCCAGAAGTACTGATGACTCTAGTGGACAGCCTCAGCCGGACTCAGTCCAGCATTCATGAATGGGAGCTTCTCTCATCCGTCACAGAAGATCTGTTTGCCAGATGGAGTCATTCAGAGTTGGACCTTTCTGTGTCCCCAGTCAACACCAAACTGCCCAGTTTTTGCTCACTTGATCCAGGGCCTGGAGTTTTCTGGCGAGATGCGTTGTCCCTCTTCTGGAGCAGGAGGTTTCTTTATGCCTTCTCTCTGTTCCTTCTGATTCAGAGGGTACTTATCAAGCTGCAGGTTGAGGGGCCAGCATGATCCTGGTAGCCCCATTCTGGCCTCGCCAGATTTGGTTTCATCTACTACAGCAACTGGCGGAGGAACCTCTGGTCCCTCTCGCCCTCTTCAGGAATCTGCTGACCAAGGTTCAGGAGACCGTGGGCCATCCCACCCTCGAGTCCCTCCATCTACACGTTTGGCTCCTGAGGATGTACCTATTGCCAGATTTGGTGTTTCCAACAGAGTGGCGGATGTCCTGGTGGTCGCCTGAAAGCCTTTCACCCGTGTCCCTTATGCCATGAAATGGAAGCCATTCACTATATGGGCTGCCACACATAATCTAGATCATTTCTCCTATCTGGTGAACCAGATCCTGGATTACCTGATCTCTCTGTCTGACTCAGGCCTCCAGTACTCCTTCCTCAAGGTGCACCATTCGACTATTTTAGCCTTTCATGATCCAGTGTGCGACCATACTGTAGCTCAGCTGAATATCTCCCATACCTTTTTGAGGAGCATCCTGCATCTGAAACTCCCAATCCATTCTCCTGTCCCAGCTTGGGATTTAAATTTTGTTTTGGAGAAGTTGACCCTCTCTTATTTTGAGCCAATCGCAAATTGCAAGCTACGCTTTCTTTCCTGGAAAGCGTTATTTTTAGTTGCTATTACTTCTGCTTGAAGAATTTTGGAGCTTTAGATCATCTGGTGCGAGGAGCCTAATTTGATTTTCTGCAAAGATAGGGTGTCTTTGCATATGAATCCTAAGCTTCTCCCTAAGGTGGTGTCTGAGTTTACACTGAACCAATCTATCCACTTTCATGTTTATTTTCCAGTGTGTGCCAGTCCAGGAGAAGCACTGCTCCACATGTTAGATGTGCACAGAACTTTGAAATATTATCTGCTCTGAACCAAAGAATTTAGAAAAGTCGAAGCAGTTTGTTTCTTTCACCCCAGGCAGAGAGGGCATTTTGGTTTCTAAACAGTATTCATCTAAATGGTTGGCAAGTGGCATTGTGTTCTGCTACAACAAATACGGCAAAGAATTGCCTGAAGCGGTCAAAGCTCATTCCACAAGAGGCATGGCTACCTCTGTGGCCTGTTTCAGATGGGTCTCAGCTGCTGACATTTGTGCAGCTGCCACCTGGAGTACCGTCCATACCTTTACCAAGCATTACAGTCTGGACATTGCCTCTAGAGCCCATGCAGGTTTTGCCAGGGTTGTGCTGCAAGGCCTCCTGTTGTAAGTTGAAAGTCGGCCTTCCTACCAGACTGTCTCTTTGCACCTGTAACTACTTGGGACTCATTCCTACGGTGTGACCTGATGACTGAGATACCCCCGAAGAAGATATAACAGTTATGTGAGGACTTACCGTAACAGTAGATCTTTGAGGGGGATCTCTGTCATCAGGTCTGCTTTCCCTCCCACCATCCCCCAGTTTTTTTTTTATTATATTTTTTCTCCACCTTCCACGGAGCGGGCAGGTGGCTCCAGCCCTCCTCCAAGCCTGGCCGTACCGCTCCAGTGGTTCCCCCATAGATTACCTCCCCCCTGTGGCAGGGATGGAGTAAGGAGTGTCGGACCGCCCTCTCGGAATACAAATCCAGAATCTGGGGAAGCTGGTGCGGGGCTGTGTCCAGGCTATCATGTAGCCTGCCAGTTCCAATTTCCACTCCCTCCCTCCTTGCTGCCAGCACATATTGTACCTCCACCTGCAGTGCCCACCCTTTGTGTCCCTCCCCCATCCCGCACTGCTTCTCAGGCCTCCACCTGTGGGCAGTTGTTCGGTGGGTAGCGGCAACTCATCTGCCTGATTGAGGAGAGCAAGCCCTCAGATGCTCAATCCATCATCACCCCACCCCCGGCAACCCGTGTTGGCTCCTGAACATGGGTTGCCAGCGAGATGTGGTGTCCAGTGGCTCAACCCTCAGTGCCACTGGGCTATATCCCCCTTTTTTGTGGGAGGGACTTCTTCCTGGAACTGGCTATCCGGTGTATCCTGCCTTTTGTATAGGCCTGGACACCTCTCTCTCTCTGTCTCTCTCTCTCTCTCTCCTCGGTACCCCATGACTTGAGCTGTGCTTCCTTAGTCTCCGGTGGGAAAGAACTGAGGGGGGAGCAGGGCCACTCATGCCTTTATAGGGTTGGTGGCGTTGGTGGACTACATTGGCATGGGCGGCCCCAGTGATACTACTGAAAATCTTTTGCGTGGATCCTGCTTTACCAATTGTGAAGTTCCTATGGTCAGAGATCCCTCGAAGATCTACTGTTATGGTAAGTTCTTACATAATTGTTCTTTTCTTAGTTCTTTGTCCTAACCATAGCACCACATATGTCCAGTTACACTGATATATACCGTTGTGGATTCTTTCAAATAACCTGGCTTTGGCAGACCCAATCAAACTTGTAATGTCTGTTGGCTGTGGTCTGTTAGCAGATAGACCAGATCTGTAACCTTACATTCCTGTCTGAACAGCCCCTCCCTTTGGGGGCTTTATCTGTTTTTAACCCCTCCTTTCCTTGACCTTTGGTCAGTCCCTGCTGCTCCAAACTTCCTTGTAGCATTGCTACTGATGCCACCCCCAAGTCACTCAGGAACAGTAGGCCTGATCATCTCAGCCCCCAGTACTCTCCAGTGGTGCTGCTTTGGTTTGGTTGGAAAATAGATCCAATTCTCAAAGGATGGTAGAAAAGTCATGAAGGGTGATCACAGGCTCTCGGGGGACAGCACAAGCAGCCACTATAATTTGTATGGTTGGTATCATCTTTTACATTTTTAGACCCTCCCACCACCAGTTTTTTTGGAGGCGCCTGAAGGGTCGCTCCTGAAAGTAGAGGAGGACTTTGTATGGTCACCCACTGTATCAGTGCTATCCCAACTCACACTGAATATGGTGCTACAAGAAGACAAGCCTGGTCCTCCCCACTGTTTAAGATCACTGTTCATAGGGATCAGTCCTGGAACCAGCCTTCTTAAATATGTTCATTAGCAACATATGAAAGGAAGTACAGGCAAGATGTGTCCCTTCGCAGATGACACTAAGCTTTGTACGAACATACGAAATTTGCCAGCAGATAAAGGCCTAGAGGTCTATCAAGTCTGCTCGAATGTGCAGCTAGCACCCCTTATTCTGCAGCTGCCCCTCCCTTCCACCCTTCCCCTTCATTAACCCTCCCCCTTGTCCTATCCCATCCTCGTTTGAAGCAGTCCACTGTTCTACTGCATACCACTTCAGCAGGTAACGCATTCCACCCAGCCACCACCCTCTCTATAAAAAGTGTCTCCTCATCTCCCTCCTGAACCTTCCTCGCTCCAGTCTCATATCATGGCCCTGGTGGCCCTCCCTCCTTACTTTGAACAGCCCTCTGTACCCATCTTGTTTATTCCTTTCATGTATTTAAAGGTTTCAGTCATGTCACCCCTGTCTCTCCTCTCCTCCAGTGAGTACATGTTCAACTCCTTCAACCTCCTCTCGTATGATAAGTCCCTAGCCCCTTGATCATCTTTTGTCGTCTCGCTGCACCCCTCCAGTAACTTAATGTCCTCTTCAGATACAGATGCCAGTACTGCATGCAGTACCCAGGTGTGGTCTAACTAATGACCTATACAGTGGCAGAATCACCTCCTCCCTCCTCGAGGATATACCCTTGCAATACAACCCAGCATTTTGTTGGCCTTTGCAGCTGCCTTCCACATTGTGCCGAGGTTGTTCATTGACTCTGTAATGAGCACACCCAGATCCTTCTCCTACTCTGTCTGGGCTAGCTGCACTCCCCCTAGCTGGTAACTCCTCCTTGGGTTCTTCATCCCAAAATGCAGCACCTTGCACTTTTTGGCAGTAAAGCCCAGTTGCCAGGTGTCTGACCAGGTTTCAAGCTTTGCCAGATCATCCTGCAACCCCTGCCATCCCCCTAGGTCATCCACCACCGCACCTACCTTGGTATCATCAGCAAACAGACTGATCTTGCTCTTGATGTCCCATGATATGTCTGCAATGAATATCCCAAACAACACTGGTCCCAACACTGAGCCCTGTGGAACACCGCCGTCACTGCCCTGGGTCTGAGCTCTCCACCCACCACCACCACCTCTGTTGCCTTCCTGCAGCCAGTTTCCTACCCATCTCACCAGCTTTGCACCGCCCTGTGCCTACTAACTTCCTTCCCAGCCTTCCATGTGGCACTGAGTCGAATGCCTTACTGAAGTCCAGATACAGGACATCCACTGCATGGCCCCTGTCCAGTTGCCTAGTTACCCAGTCATAGAACTCGACCAGGTTGGTTTAGCAGGATCTGCCACGTATGAAGCCATGCTGTCTGCTGTCCTGTAGTCCTTTGGCCTCTAGGAGGGCCACCAGCCTCTCCTTCAGGATAGTCTCCATTAGCTTACCCACGATGGATGTGAGGCTCACTGGTCTGTAGTTTCCGGTTCATCCTTAGGGCCACCCTTGTGGAGGGCACCACATGAGCCATCCTCCAGTCCTGAGGTACACACCCTGAATGTAGTGAGGCATTAAATAGGTCTGCCAAAGGTCCTGCAAGGACCTCTGCCAGCTCCTTCAGTACCCTGGGGTGGATGCCATATGGGCCTGGCGCCTTGTCCACCCTCAGTGCCTTCAAACCCTCTCGAACTCTGCTCTCCATGATTCCCCATCTGTCACCACTTCCCCCTGCTGCTTTCTCCCACCTTGGGTGTCACCCCTCTCTTTAGTAAAATACTGAGCAGAAGTACTCATTTAGTGCTCCGCCTTATCGCACCCTGCTTCCACCCAACCCCCTCCTTCCTAATCCTTACTATGTGGTCCTTACAGCCCTTTTCCCTGATGTACTTAAAGAAGTCCTTCTCTCCCTTCTTAATGCCTTGTGCCAGCCTGAGTTCCGTAGATGCTTTGGCTCCCTTACTGCCTTGTCACCTCCTTGATTCTGTCAAGTACTCCTCCCTGTCCTCCCCCTCCCTGTTTTCTTGTAATTCCTAAGGCAGCTCTTTCCTCCTTACCTTTCCATGACCTCCTTGCTCAACCAGATCGGTTTCTTAGCCCTAGCCTTCTTGCTCTGGGCTTTGCAGCAGGTTTTGGTTGCCTCCACTATCCCCAGCTTTATGAGCTCCCACCTCTGGTTAGTGTCCGTACTAGATTGAATTCTGGCCAGGTACCCTTTTACCACTTCCCCCATCCTCCCAAAGTCGGCCCTCCTGAAGTCCAGCACTATTGTGCCAGATTCCACTCCTTCCTTGCCCATATCCAGTGTGAGCCATACTGTGCGGTGGTCACTCCCTGACAGCGGTTCCTCCACTGTAAGTTCTCTCCCAAAGTCCCCATTTGCCAGCACAAGGTCAAGGGTATTTCCTAACCTGGTTGGTTTACTGACCAATTGCAGCAGGAAGCTGTCCTGGAAGGCATCCAGCAGTACCTGCTCCCTTCTGTTCCTGGTTGTTGGGGTGCTCCAGTCCACTCCTGGCATGTTGAAGTCCCACACAATCACCACACTACCCTTCTCGCAGGTCCTCCTGATCTGTCCCGCTAGTTCCCTGTCTAACTCCTCCATCTGAGATGGTGGCCTGTACACCACTCCCATTCTAAGAATCTTATTCTTGGAATCCTGGATTTGCATCCAAAGTGACTTCGTACTACCCTCCTCCCCTTCCTCCCTTACACACTTCAGTCCTTCCTTCACGTATAGTGCCACCCCCCCCTTTCCCAATCACCCTGTCCCTACGAAATAATCTATACCCTGGTACAGACAGGTCCCAGTCATTGTATTGGGTGGCCCATGTTTCCGTGGTGACTGCAATGTCCACCTCTCCCTCTGCCATGAGAACCTGTAACTCTGCAGTTTTCCTCCCAAGGCTCCTAGCATTAAGGGTAACCATCTTCCACCTTCCCCCCCCAATCCTGCCCTCCTTTCCTAGCATCACCAACAGTACTTGCCATTTGTCCTTTGTCACTGTTATGGGGGGTAAGCTCATATGGTTTCCCAACCTGTGGTCTCTGCATATCTCTTCCCCAACTGCCACCCCCCACTCCTAGTTTAAATTCCCAACTTCCTCTATGTATTCCTCCATCCTCTGTTTCAACACTTTCTTTCCCTCCTCACTCAAGTGTAGTCTGTCCTTGGCATAGAGACTACTGTCCTCCCAGGTCCCTCCCCACCCCCCAACAGCCCATACCCTTTAGCACAACACCAGGTTCTTAGCCATCCGTTAAATTCCTCTATTCTCAGCTTTCTTGTTGGTGCTTGCCTTTGCACGGAAGTATCTCTGAAAAGTTACGATCTTCTGCCCCTTCACATAATTGTGCTAGTTCCTCAAACCTCCTCTGGACTGTATCTACTGTCTTGTCCAGCCAGGTCATTTGTCCCAAGATGTATAATTAAATGAGGCTTGTCCCTACCCCTTCTAGCATATTTCAGAACAGACTGTTGCACCCTTTCCGCTCTCATTCCTAGCATGGCCTCCACCAAAATGCGACTATGCCTCTCCCCCTTGCTACCCCACCTAACTCCTCTTAGTATTGATTCCACCCCTCTTACTCCCTGCTTGCTTCCATTCATCTCCCTCTCTCATTTCCAGCTCCTCTTCTTCCTCCTGCACATTATTTCCCCCTTTTACCCCTGTTGCAATTCTCCCAGCAGAACTTCCCCTGCTCAGTTTGGTCCAGGCATTTATGAATTACTCCTCCAATTTCATCATTTCCCTCCTCCACCTTCTTCCTCTCTAGCAGTGCACAACTATTTTCTGAAGGCCCTTCACAAATGCCCGCTCCCTCTCTCTTCATAGTAACCTGTTCTCTCCTTTCCACTCCATGACTTTTGCAACTTCTTTGCCTCCCCTCACAAGTCCCTATCTCCTCCTTCCATTGGTCTTTTGTCTCCTGACCTGGTTTCCCCGGCAATTGTTCTTCCTGGCCTGGGCCCCTTGTCTCTGCTTCCCTTGTTCTGACCCTCTCCTCACCACTGTTGGCTTAAATCGCCCTCCCTCATCTCCTCTTCTTCCTCCCTCCAGTATTGGGCTAAACCCACCCCTATCTGCCTTGCCTGTCTTAGTTCCTCCTGCAGACCCTCAATCTCCTTTCTAAGTTTTTCTATGTGTTGCACACTAAACATCCTCCCACGCCTCCAGGCAATTTTAGAAAGATTGGCGCACCACAGTTGTTGCAGCCTACCACCCTACCCATTGCTGTCGTTGCCACTGGCGACCCCCACCCTTCAGATGCAGGATACCAAACACTCCCCAAGTCTCCCTCTCCCTCCTCTATCAGTGCAAAACATTTTCTTTATTTCCTTACCTCCTTTGTTGCACCGTTTAGATATATTGAGCAACTGCTTTTTATATTCCTATCCACACTCAAAAAAAGACTTTAAGTAGCCATTGCACAACCTCTTCAAACTCCTACTCCTCCTTTCCCCAGTGCAATATCAATGCGAAGAAGTAATAATGAAAGCTCCTAGATTTGCATTTACTTCCTTCCACTGAGAGAGCAGTCACCTCTTCACTTGCTGCTGTTCCTTTCCTGGATGTCTGCTTTTGCTATGACAGGTGCATATCCTTTGCCTGTTTGAGGAAGTGATGTCAGAACCCCTGGTATAAAGGAAATAATGGACCAAAGGTGGGACCAGCCCAAGTCTTCCAGAAACAATCAGGTAGCTGAGGCCTCTGGTCAGACCATTAGCACCCTTCCCCCACTCTGCACTCAAACTTTGCAGCTAGTGAAGCCAGCAACAATGAATCACAATTCTAATCAAAGCCCCCAAAATAGGTTTGCTACCCAAAGAAACAGGACTCAATTCAAACAACTTCACCAACAACACATCAAAATAGGCTTGGAATTAGAAGATATGTGTCTCCAATTCAAAGAAACAGACAGTTAAATCATACCAATTATGTTTTAAAACAGAAGAAATAGGTTTCTACAAATGCAGCCTGCCACATAGTGAATCAAACAAATGAGCCCACTTATAGCTACCAAAACAGGTTTCAAAATTCCAACAGCCCCAAACAATACCTGCTAGCCCCTTAGTAGTAAGAAAAGAAAAATAACCTTCTACCAAGTAGAATCCACAAGAAACAATGTAAAACAACAAGAAGCTACTGTACTGTAGATCTGATCTTGTCCCCTTCTAGTTCCTTCTGAGAAGCCAAAGCACTGAGTTACAAACTCTGTGATTTCCCTTATGCTACTTTCAAAATCAGACAGTTCCAAACTCTGTGATTTCCCTTGTGCTGTTTTCAAAATCAGAATTCCAAACTCGGTGACTTCCCTTGTGCTGCTTTCAAAATCAGAATTCCAAACTCTGTGACTTACCCAGTGCTGCTTTCAGAATCAAACAGTTCCAAACTCTATGACTTCCTTGTGCTGCTTTGTGGCAGAGAAGACAGCAAAGAGTGGGTAAGGAATTACAGCAGGATCAGCAAAAGGTAAGATGTGGTCCAAGGTTTGGCAGTTGAAATTCAGTGCCAAAAGTGCAAGGTGTTATGTGTACAGAAACCAAGAACCCCAGGGTGGATTACTGGATAGGAGGGATTTTGAGAGAAGGGACCGGCGAGTCATTATATGAGTGACTCCCTTAAACAATCTAGCCAATATAGTAAGGCTTTCAAAAAGGCAACGAACATTTGCGGTGTACTGGGAGAGGTTCTGGATTCCCCACTTAAGGAAAGACAAAGATAGGCCGGAGACAGTGCTGCATAGGGTAAACAAGATGATTCAGGGCCAACAGAGCAGATCCTGTGAGGATCAGCTTAGGGCAATGAACATTCACTCGCTGGAGGCCAGAAGGGAGTGGGGTGATAAGATAGAGATCTTCAAGTTCCTGAAAGGAATGAACAAGGCAAACTACAAGGAACCATTCAGCAATAATGGTCAGTTAAAAACACGGGACTTGAGTGAAATCTGGCAGGGGATTCAGGAAGGAAGTGAGAAAATTATATTTTAGAAAGTGGCTGAGCTGTGCAACAGCCTACCAGCAGAGGTAGTAGGCGCAGAAACCATTAATGGTTTAAAGTATGGCTGGGACAGAATGAAGGCCTTAATACGGTAGTTATTCAGGAAGAAAGAAACCAGGCAGGTGTCTGGGGTAGGGGGGAGGGCAAAAACCCTGTCTAGATAGTAGGGCTGAGGGTAGGATAGTGTATAGCTGGGCAGACTGGATAAACCAGTGGTCTTTTTTCTGCCAACATTAGCAATGCTTCTAAGACCCCATTGGCCTTTTGCAGGGGAGTCAGGATCAAGAATTGAACCTGGGTACCCACGTGGTAATGCAGTACACAATAATGGTAGTTTACTCACCTGGTAAAGGTGATTGTGGGGGAGTAGATCTCTGAGGCACTCCACATTCATGACATCATGGGTTGTGTACAATTGATAGGTTGCTTGATGCACATGTGACTGAAAAAAGTCTGTCCTCCTTCTCTGGGGGGTCTGCTCTCCAAGGATCAGTTTGATGTTTTATGGTTAGGAATTATATATTGTCCGCCCGGTGTGAGTCAAATAGGTTGTGAATTTCTTGCCTATTATTACACTATACATAGGTACCGGTACATACAGATTGCCGGTGACACATATCACTTGATTACAACTTTAATACTTCTATCACGTATCACCTGATTAGCAAGTTAACACGCATGTTGAGTGGGATGTGGAGTGCCTCAGAGATCTATTCCACCCACAATCACCTTTACCAGGTGAGTAAACTACCATTGTGGGGGATAATCTCTGAGGCACTACACATTCATGACATCATGGGTCATTAATAAGCAGTATCCCTATACTCTGGTGGGTTAGACATGTTGTCTTGCACAGTGTTGGTGCATGTTGATAATAGAATTGCATGTGCAAAATTTGTTTTATTGTCCTGAGACACATCCATTCTATAGTGTCTAGCAAATGTGTATAGTGAAGACCATGTGGCGGCTGCATATATTTCTTCCACTGTAGCCATATTCTTTTCCGCCCATGCGATCGCCCTAGTGGAGTGAGCCTTCAGATCTTTTGGTGCTACTGAATTATTAGCACAGTAGGCCTCCATGATTGCTGTTTTGAGTGAAGAGGCTATTAAAGCTTTCGATGCTGGTTGACCTATTATTTTACCCATGAGGATGATAGTCTTGTCTTGCACATTTCCTCCATGTGAGATATGTAAGTTACCAGTACTCTTTTCATACCCAGCATGTTGAGCTGGGGATCTTTTTGCATTTCCTTCGAAGGTAGGTCTTCGGGTATCTCTATCATTTGGTTGAGGCGGTAGGGTGACACTACCTTGGGTCTAAAGGACAGTACAGGTCTGAGGGATATTCTGTCATTGTAGAGTGTTAGGAAAGGTGGTTTACATGAGAGAGCATGTAGTTCTCCTACATGTCTGGCAGAGCAGATTGCCATTAGAAAAATGGTCCTTAGGTTCATCCATTTTAGAGCTACGGATTCCAGCGGCTTGAATGGGGCCTTTGTCGTGGCCCTTAGTACCATGTTTAAGTCCCAAGGAGCTATTATTCTTTTCACTGTAGGGCATGTGTTTATGGCAGCCTTTAGGAATTGCACAGTGTCCTGGTGTGTGTTGTGTTCTGTATATGTTCTCATGCTGCTCCAATGGCAGTACCTGTACTTTCAGTGATGCTGGTGATAGTCCCAGATGTAATCCTTCTTGTAGAAATAGTAGGATGTCTGGTATGGTGCAAGTTTTGGGGTTTATTTTATGGTGACTGCACCATTTTTTGAAAATGTTCCAGTGTCGTTGGTAAGTTACTGAGATGGAGTGTTGCCGGGTATTGTCATGGTGGTAATAACTGTTGGCTCTCCCTTTCAGGAGCCAGGCCATCAGTTGTAGATGATGTGGGTTCGAATGTACTACTGGACCCTGTGTTAGTAGGTTGTGTCTGTCTGGCAATCTCCAGAGATGGTCCAGTGACTTTGACACTATCGTGGCAAACCATGATATTCATGGCCATTGTGGGACTATAAATATGACTCTGGTTCTGGAGGTGCATATTTTCCTCAGTACTTGTGTGTGACTAGAGGTAGCGGTGGAAAGATACATGCTATGTGAAACATCCAGATCGCTGTCAGAGCATCCACTCCCATTGCTTTGCTGTCCTTGTATCTGGCCCAGAATTTGGGACTCTGATTATTTTGCCAGATGCCATCAGCTCTTGTTTCACTGGTCCCCAACGTCTATTTATTTGTGCAAACATGTGGGGGTTCAGTTGCCATTCTCCTGGGTGTATTTGTTGGCGACTCGGCCAGTCTGCCGTGGTGTTTAGTTTTCCTGCCAGATGAATTGCTGAGATGGAGTTGAGATTTCTTTGTGCCCGTGGCATGAGTTTTAATGTTCTGCGAGCATTGCTCTGCTTCTGGTTCCCCCTTGTTTATGTATGATATGGTGACTTGGTTGTCGTATTTTATTAGTACGTGTTTGTTTTCAGAAGTGAATTAGTGCAAAGAATACTCGCATTTTGAGTATGTTTATTGCGAGTTTGGTTTCTCTTAATGACCATCTCCCTTGTGCTGTGTGTTTTCCCAGTACCACTTCCCATCCTGTTAGGCTTGTGTCTGTTTCTATGATGACCTCTGATTGCACATCGAAGGGAAAGCTGGTGTCAGTTTAGGTCTGCTTGTCCACCATGATAGGCTTCTTTTGACTGTTGGTGGTAGTGTGACTTTTTGTGTTGCATCTATGTTGTCTTTGGCCCTTGTTTTATTTTAAACATCATGAGTTGCCGTATGTGCCACCTTGCCCAAGGAGCAGTGTTGATAGTGGAGGACATTAGTCCCAGTACTTGAGAAATGAGGAGTAGTGTTGGTTCTTTTGTGTTCTGAAGTTGTTTTGTTAAGGTCATGATTGACGTCACTCTGGTGTTGGATGGGAATACTAGACATCTTGCAGTGTTGATAATTGTACCCAGCTGTTCTATGGACTGGTAGGGTAAGAGACAGCTTTTAGTCTGGTTTATTACCCATCCTTGTTCTTGTAAGCAATCTACCACCTGTTTTGTTTCCCTGGTGGATTCCTGTTGTGATCTTGTCCTGATGAGCCAGTTGTCCAGGTACGGTATACATGGATGCCCTGCTCCCTTAGTTTTGTGGCCAGGACTATTGAACTTTGTGAACACCCATGGTGTTGAAGCCAGGCCAAATGGTAGTACCTGGTGTCACAGACACACTCAGCAGGTCAGGCCCTCTGCTCCCACAGTGCCAACCTTCGAGCGCAAGAGTGTAAACAGGTAACAGACAGGGTAACCCTCCTGTCTGCTTGTGGGTTTGAATCAACTTTAGTCTCAAGTTCTAGGGGATTCAAACTGTGAACCTCATGCGAGCGTACCCAATGTAGAGGCTCAGATAATATTCTCTTTGGGGAGGTGCAATATATCTTTCGCCTCAGGGCACCTAACCAGGTATCCAAAATGAACCCTTAAAACTCTATAAAAGACCTTAGGTATATTCTTACCTTTTCCAGTTTAGTAACACCATCAAGCTTTCCAGAACAGCCGTCAAACTTAACCACGTATACACCACATGCAAAAAGAACTAGCAGACACCCAGGCAGTCTTTTAAGTAATATATTTACTAAAAATGGATAAAAAAATATAAACATAGAACAATATATTAAAGAGCTTACAGTCACTTAAAATAACAAGAGTAAAATACAAAACAAAAACTCCTACCACAATACACTTAGACTTTTTCTATCTAATGTATTACCTCTTTAAGTGCCTCAGAGATGAGTCTTTCTACAGTCCCAAGATGGAATATGTCTCAACAGCTCAGACACAGTATGGTTTAAACTCTCTCTCTCTCTCTCCACACCCCTTCTGCAAGTCCTCTAGCTCCTCCTTTAAGAATATAAAAAATACAAACATGATGTCCTATAAGAAGGTATTTTAAATAAGGTGACATCAACAAAAACTAATTTCCCAAATTATAAGTCTGTGATTTCCCAGTTCCTTCTCCCCAGGCATTTCAAAGGGGTTTTAAAGCTTTTTTAACACCAGTTGATATTAAATGTTCCTCCTCTTAAGACATCATAAAAGTTTATGATCCCCATCCTCTGGCAGACTCATAAAATCCCATTTTGTTTCCACTTCAAAGAAGCAAAAGGTAATTAAAAAAGGCCATAAAATGCCATGTCTCAAGGAAGTTAATTACGTTACAGAGATCTTCTGGTTTAATACATATCCTGTCATTTCATTGAAACCTGTGGAGGGCATGGATGCACTGTAACAATCACACACTATATTCTTATAATAAAAATATCCAACAATCATAACCAGCTGGCCAGGCGTCACACCTGGTACTGGTAATGGTTTCTTAGGATGTGAAATCTTAGGAATTTGGAATGGGATGGTCTCATCAGGATGTGAAGGTATGCGTCTTTCAGATCTATTAAGGTGAGAAAATCTCATGGTCTGATTACTCTGAGTGTGGATCTGATTGTTTCCATTTCGAATGGAGTGTATCTCACCGATCTGTTTAGATACTTGAGGTCTAGTACTGGTGAAGGCCTCTGGTCTTCTTGACTCACCATAAGTGAGAAACAGTTGGAGGAGTCAAACCTGTGACCCTTGGTATGCTCTATGTATTAACTAAGGGCTCTTTTGACATCTAAACTGTGCAGTCTCCTCTCGCCAGAGGAGGAATGGTCAGTGAAGTACACAGGAAGAGACATAGATTGATTAAGGTGGAAATCTGAAACCACCTTAGGCAAGAACTTCCTGTTAGTCCAGAGCACCACCTTATCTCTATGAAAGGAGATAAAATCAGGCTCCACTGACGAGGCTTGTAATTCACTTATGCGTCTGGCAGAAGTGATGGCTACCAGAAACACAGTTTTCCAAGTGAAGTACTTAAGTTCTGCTAAAGACAAAGATTCAAAGCGGGGTTGCATAAGCTGAGCAATGCAAACATTAAGATCCCGGGCAGGGGCCCTGAATGGAGGGTTGGTGTGAAGCAACCCCTTGAAAAACTTGGAGAATACAGGATGAGCTGAAAGAGAAGAGGGCTTACCTGCTGATAAGAAAGCAGACACAGCTGCCAGATGCACTTTTAGGGTAGCTGGTCTCAGCCCCAAGGTATTTAAGTGGACCATATAATCCAGGACTGTGGGTAAGTCAGCAGATTCTGGGGAAATATGCTTTCCAGAGCACCATATGGAAAACCTCTTCCATTTGGAATTATAAGTAGCCCTGGTGGAAGGCTTCCTAGAAGCCTTCAGGATATCCATTACACCTTGGGAGAGGTGTAGGTCAGCAAACTCTAACTCTTCAAGAGCCAGGCCTTGAGATTGAGAGATTTGAGGTTCGGGTACCAAATTCTCCCCTGAGCACAGGTTAACAGGTTGTGATTCCTGGGAAGACACAGGGGAAGGTGGACTGCTAAGGACAGCAGGAGTGGGTACCAAGGCTGTCTGGCCCAGTCTGGAGCAATCAGGATCATCTTTCAGGGTTGAGATCTGATTTTGACTAGCACTTTGAACAGGAGAAGGAAGGGGGAAGCATAGAGAAACTTCCCTTCCCAACTGAGAAGGAAGACATCCAGAGGGACTGAGCCCAACACTGGGGGCCTGCAGCAAAAAAGGGGAAGTTGGTGATTGTCTGGGGCTGCAAAAAGATCTATCTGCGGGGTGCCACCATCTGGCAAATACCACCTCCAAGACCAGAGGGTCCAGTGACCATTTGTGATGGCCCTGGAAATCCTGCTGAGAGCATCTGCCAGGACATTGTCCTTGCCTGGGAGGTGAACTGCCATAAGGGAGGTGTTCAGGAGTAAGCCAGAGAGCACAACTTCATTGCTTTGTGCACAAGGCTGTAGAACCCGGTACCCCCTTGTTGATTGATGTACCACATTGTGGTGGTGTTGTCTGTTCTGACCTGAATAACTTTGTTCTGAACAGATTTGGAAAAAGCTTGAAGTGCTAGAAAAACTGCTCTGAGTTCCAACAGATTGATGTGGAGCAGAGATTCCTGAGGGGACCACAATCCCTGGGTAGTGAGGTTGCTCATGTGAGCTCCCCACCCCAAGAGGGATGCATCTGTATTAAGAAGTGAGACCGAGGGGCAAAAGGAACCCCCTGTCTCAGATTGCTCTGGTCCTGCCACCACTGTAGGGCCTGGATCAGGGTTCGAGTCACTGGGATCAATTTGGTTAGAGGGTCTTTCCTTTGAGACCAAAAGGCTCTCAAATGGAACTGGATGTCCCTCATCTAAAATCTTGCTCCCTGCACTACTGCTGTAGAAGCAGCCATGTGCCCCAGGAGCTGTAGAAAGTGCCTTGCTGGTCGAGAGACCTGCAGGGTGAATGAGGAGGCCAGAGAGACCAGGGTCCTTGCCCTGTCCAGAGGAAGGAAGGCTCTGGCCTTCTCTGTGTTCAGCTCTACGCCTATGAAGGTGAAGAGCTGGGCAGGCTCTAGAATTGACTTTGAAAGATTCAGAAGGAAACCTAGAGAAGTGAGCAGTTGCTGAGTTATCTGTAGATGTAACTTGACTTGGTCTGGAGACTGGCCTACTATGAGCCAGTCGTCCAGGTAAGGGAAGATGGCAATTTTTTGCCTTCTTAGGTGGGCAACTGCTACTTCCAGGCCTTTGTGAATACCCTTGGAGCAGAGGTGAGGCCAAAGGGCATTGCTCTGAACTGGTAATGGCCTGAGGGCAGCTCGAACCTGAGGTACTTTCAAGGGAGCTTCTGATGAGAATATGGAAATAGGCATCCTTGAGGTCCAGGGACGCTAGCCAGTCCCCTGGCCTTAGAGAAGGTAGAATAATTCCCAGAGTCACCATTTTGAATTTTGGTTTTAAAAGGTGCTTGTTTAAGTATCTGAGATCCAGGATGGGCCGCCATTCTCCTGTCTTTTTTGGGGTAAGGAAGTACCTGGAGTACAAGCCTTTGCCCTGGTGTAGGGGTGGAACCCTTTCCACAGCTCTGAGAGCTAGGAGGGAAGAGACCTCTGCCTCTAAGGCAAGAGCCTCTGGTGGATTTGCAGGTGGAAAGGATCTGGTTCTCATCTTTGGAAATTTTTTGAAGCTGAGAACCAGTCCCTGGCTTACTACTTCCAGGACCCACTTGTCTGATGTCAGAGACTTCCAGTCCTGGACAAAGTAAGCCAGCCTGCCCCCTACAGGTAGCTGAGAATCGGCCCTGGCAACTCCATCAGGGTGCCTGTTTGGCAGGGGCTTTGGGCTGAGGGGTGGAAGCAGGCCTGCTTGTACCCCGTCTGCCTCTCCCTCTAAAGAACCCCCTCTGGGCATAGGCAGAAGTGGAGGCCTGGGCTTGGTAAAAAGGCCTATGAAAAGGCCTGCCCCTGCCAAGCTGCCTTTGAGGAGTAGCCTGCCTTTCTTTGGCCTGTGCACTCCTGTAGGTGGTCCTATACTCATCCATTTTCTTCATGTAATTCTCTGTCTGCTCCCCAAACACAGAATTACCCATAACAGGAAAATCCATGGCCTTAGTCTGGGTATCCTCAGACAGGCTAGGTACATCTGAGCCAAGCCATTCTGCTAAGTGCCACAGATGTAGCCATGACTCTTGTTGACACATCATTAGAGTCCACTGCAGCATGGAACTGCACCTTGGATGCCTCAATACCATCAGCAGCCACCTGCTCCAGCTCCTTGGCAAGCTGGCCAGGGACCTGCTTTGCTA
Organism: Neoceratodus forsteri; assembly: GCA_016271365.2. Taxonomy (NCBI): domain Eukaryota; kingdom Metazoa; phylum Chordata; order Ceratodontiformes; family Ceratodontidae; genus Neoceratodus; species Neoceratodus forsteri. Next base: position 1,085,281,085 of record CM057458.1, read on the forward strand.
GAGCCATAGCAGTATCCCATCTGGATTTCTGATATCTGGCAACATAAGCCATATAATTTGCCTGTCTGAGTCCCAAGGATGCTGCCATGTACTGTTTCTTTGCCATGGCATCAATCCTCCTGGAGTCCTTATCTGGGGGGTGTGAAGCCAAGGGAATATTAGCCTTGTCACAGGCTGCAGCCTGCACTACCCCAACATGGCTGCATTGTTGTGTGAGGAACTCCGTATCAGAGCCTGACAATGTGTACCTCTTGTCCATTCTCTTATCCACAGGAAGTATAGTGTGAGGAGCTTTTAAAATTTTAAAAGTCTGTTTCCCAAAAGATTTATGCAAGGGAATAGACAGTCTCCTAGACTCTTGGATATCCATAATTTCCACATAGTCAGGCTCCTCTTGATCATCCATAGCTTCCTCCATAGGGAGCTGGAGGGTTTTAGCCACTTTTGTATAAAACATAAAATGAGAAGGGGACTCAGAAAGCCTAGGAGGAGACACTCCTGAAGGTCTGTCTGGGGAGATGTCCGGGTCAATGGGCACATCCAGACTTTCAAATCCGCATTCACTCTCCTCATACTCCTCTTCCCCCTCCTCCGGTTCATAATACTCCTCTAACTCATACTCTTGAACCGGTGGGTTCAGCCTGACCTCTCATCCAGTTTGTGTTTTTGGTTTCCTTTTCTCCAAGTGGGAGGCAGTATAGTAGTGCTAGACAACTCTGAGCTGCAAACATGGAGAACTGGGTTTGAATCCCACAGCCAGCACTTGCTTACTGTGTTACCATGAGCAAGTCACTTAACTTCCCTGTGCTCCCAGGATGCACCTAGAAACAAACCTTGGCTTAGTGTGTCTTTCCTGACTAAAAACTATGAAATAAATAAAAGTACAGCACCTTGCACTGTGGGGCAGTAAAAAGCCAGCAGCATCAACAGTAGCAGACAGAAAATGTTATTAATTTCAAAAGTAGCCAGCTGATTATTTTTATTTTTGGAGTACAGTATTTTCCTTTGTCCATTTGTTCATTAGAAGGTTTTCTATGGGCTGCCCGATGGCTCAGTGGTAACACTATGTGCTTTCGCACCGGTGACCTGGGTTCGGGAGTGAGCCTGGGTCTGCACTGGTCGGGTGGCCAGGCTGCTTAGTGCTCCCAGTCGGAGCACGAGCCAGCTGGGGTGGGAGATGGCCTGGACCTGGCACCATAGCGACACACACATGGCATTTAGGCTAATTTTGTAAAAATAGCACTGGGTATGGTAGATACGGAGATTATTCAATCTCTGTACATATGGGCACAATACAGGAAGGGGCAAAGCATATCGCAGTATTTGCAGCGTGATGATCTGGCGGGTAGTACCCCCTGTTAGAAAATGCCGGCTGCACAGATAGAATTCCAAGAACTTACGAGTAATAAGGTACTGAAACTACTAAATGTATAATGTGATTGCATGGGGGATCGGGGTACTGGAACCTCAAACTATTTTCCGATTGTGTAATTAATGTTTCCCATAGTTCTCCTTTAACGTCTTGGGTGAGCTGAAGTACAAGACTGCAATGCTTGTTACACAGTGGCTTGTTTATAAAGAAAAAAAAAAAGGTACAAAAAAATGAATTAAGTAAATTATGCAATGTGTAGGTATGTGAATTAAAAAAAATGCACTGTTTTTGTTTTATCTATTTATTAGAAAAGTCGGATTTACAACCTTTGAGTCATGAGTCATTTACAAAGGCACCTCATGTGAGGGTGGGGGTGAGACAGAGTTACATAGTGTGGTTAAAACAGTGAGAACAGTACAGGTGCGGAACATTAAACGTAGAGAACACATAGGTTACATAATAATGTTACTTATAATTGGTTACAGTCAAATACAAGGTACCCAAGGGGTTACATTGGGGGTACAGCCCTGGACATACCTAGATGATGCCTGGAGAGGGTGGAGGTAGGGATGGGGAGGGGCGGGAGGAGGGGAGAGGATAGGCTTTCCGGATGACGTTGTCAAGTCAGGAGGCCTGACAGGAGGATCCCACAGTGGAATTAATTAGGTGCATCTACAGCAACAAGCATTGAAGAGATGGTTCCGGAGGGCAATTTTTAAGGGACCAATTTTGGCAATGTCTGTGATGCAGGGTGGGAGGGAGTTGAACCAAGCAGGGGCTCGGTAATGGAAGGACCTCTGGGATAGCGAGGTCTTAGTTCTGGGCACCAGAAAGGTGGCCTTGACAGAATTCTGGTGGCAACAGACGAGAATGCACATTGTAGGGAAGCAGAGATCCCCGGGGGGGGGGGGATCCTAGAAGAGATTTTTTGGCGAGTAGGCAGTGCCGATGCTCCTCAAAGGTGAGCAGGTTGGCGGTGGAGTAGAGCAGGCAAGTGTGAGCGCGGCTAGGGGTTCCAGTCAGGAGCCTGCAGGCATTATTGATTGAGAGCTGGATTTTAGTCTAGGCAGTATTGTCCGCTGCAGCATAAATGGGCAAGCCATAGTCCACTAGCAAAAGGACGGAAGAGGTGATGGCCAGCCGGAGGGCAATTTGGGGGAGGCAATCTCTATGACGCTATAGTAGGCCTATCTGAGAATTTATGGTGGAGGATAGGGCATTGATGTGGGTGTGGAAGGTGAGAGCTGAGTAGAAAATGATGCCTAGATATTTGTAAGAGGTCACTTGCTCCAGCGGTTGCACAGTGCTGGGAGAATGACGAGGGGGGCATTCTTGGCCTTGTTTTGGTGATGGGAGAAGAGCATTGACTTAGTCTCCTTTAGGTTAATGACAAGTCGGTGGTCAAGGAACCACTTTTCAGCTTGGTAGTAGGTGTGCTGGAGGGATACCTGGAGAGAAGAGAGATCAGGGTGGGATGCAAAAAGAACTACATTGTCGGGATAGAGGAGCATTTTTCCTGTGCAGGAGCTGGGGAGAGTGTTGAGGTAGAGACTGAAAAGTACTGGGCCCAGAATGGAGCCCTGGGGTACCCTGGAACGATTGGGCTGGGTATTGGACAGGGAGCTGTTTATCTTCACATACTGGGATCTAGCAGAGAGGTAGCTGGAGAACCAGGCAAGGGGACCAGCGGAAAATCCAAGTTGGTGGAGGGAGTCGAGCAGCAGGAGGGTGGCAAACAGTGTCAAAAGCCTTGGAGAGGTCTATGAACACTGTGCAGGCAAGGTTGCCGGAGTTGAGAGCAGAGTGCAGGTCTTGAGAGAACTCCAGGAGAGCAGTAGTGGTACTGTGTCCTGGGAGGAAACCATGTTGTTTTGGGCACATTATGTCATATTTGGCCAGGTACTCAGAGAGTTGAATAGACACTATTTTATTCTAGGGCTTTAAAAAGTGGGGGGGAGGATAGAGATCGGCCGGTAGTTGTTAGGTGCGGACCGATCTCCACTCTTATGTATAGGAGTGATTTTGGCTGATTTCCAAGCACTGGGAAACTGACCGAGGCATAGAGACTGGTTTAGTAGGTCTGTAAGGGGGACTAGGACGACATATAAGACCAGGCGGAGGATCCTGGAGGTAGGGGGTCACAGCTGGGGTTGTTGCTACTACCAAGGGCTTTTAGCAGGTGTGGCCTGGCTAAGTGTGGGGATCTAGTGTGCAGGTAGAAAGGAGGACGATCCAAGGCAGGGGGGGATAGAGGCGGAGATTGGGTCAAAAAGGTTTTTTGGGAGGACAGAGCTTAGGCCAGAGAAGGTAGTATTGAGGCAATCAGCTATGCGAGTTGGACTTGTAGTGACGGTGCCATCAATGGAGAGCTGGGACGGTGGAGGGGGAGCCGGCCTTCCCATTAAGCTCTTTCATGCTATCCCAGAAAGCCCAGGCGGAACCCCAGATGGATGCGAGGGTGGTCTGATATTGCTCTGCCTTGGCCCGTCTAATGGCCCAGGTGCACTGATTACACATACCGCGTCGTAGGCTTGTCTGTCAGCCAACTTGCCTGATTCGATAGCGATGTGCCAGAGATTATCCCTATGCTTAAGTTTTTGGATAAGGGATGGGGAGATCCATGCGGCATTTTGTTTTTTAGTACGGATTCTGGTGTGGGGGAGGGGCAAAAGGTCACAGGCCTTGTTGAGAGCATTGTGAAGAGGTCTAGGCAGAGTCGATATCAAGGGCGTAACGGATGGGGGACCAGTCCAGCTGTGCTAGGTGCAATTTTAGCTTTCTGAGACCCCCGGGGTGTACGCACTGGCTCAAGGTGGCCTGGGACAGAGGTTTCGATATGGAGGATGACCAGAGATGGAGGACAGGTGAGTGATCACTAAGTGAGTCTGGGAGGACGTTGATATCCTGGATTTTATGAGGGTGGTTCGATAGTATTATGTCTAGGAGGGTGCTGGAGCCACTTGTCCAGTTGAATCTAGTGGGCTGGGTGACTAACTGGGACATGTCCAGGGCAGTGAAGAAGTCCCTGGTATTGGAGGCAGTGGTACCAAGCCAATGGATGTTAAGGTCATTTAGGATGAGTTGCTCGGCTTTGTGTGGTAGGGAGGTGAGGTAGTCGATGAGAGACTGGACCGCTGGGTTCTGGTTCCTCAGGGGTATGTAGGAGACCGTGAGAAAGAGTGGGCTCCTGGCTGGGTCAGGGGTAATTTTTAGAGTGAGGGCTTGGGTGCCATAATCAAGCTTGGGGGCAGGGAGTGCATGGCTTATAACGGTGTCCCACATGTAGATTGCACACCCACCGCTGTGTTTACCAACTCGGTCTTCCCTGAACAGGGTGAATCCAGGGAGGGGAAATAGCGGAGTCAGGGGTTGTTTTGGAGAGCCAGGTCTCTACCAACGCAGTAATATCGGGTTGGTGTTGTACAACCCAGCACAGGAGTGCAGCGGATTTCTTTAGAAGGCTGCATATGTTCAGTGATGCAACGCGGAGACCGGCTCCAGAGTGGGGTATGGGAGGGCTAGTTGGCATAGGTCCAGGGTTTGGGTGTATATCCCCAGAGAGCAGTAAGAGCAAAGTGATTAATCTAATTAATTAGGGGACGTTGGCGATAAGGACACTTAGTGTGGTGTCGATGTGAGGTCCTGGTAGTAGGTGGTGCAGGGGATGGGTAAGGCATGAAGGGTAGGTATGGCAAGGAAGAGGTGGGTCCAAGATGGGCCCGGGAGGGCAGAGGGAGTGGGGGTGTTGGTAGGTGGTGGATGCAGAGAAGCTGGGGGTCCAAGGTGGGAGGGGGCCAAACTGTTTGCGGGTGGCTTAGGGGAGAAATGCTCGGGGTGGAGGGTGGGGGCACAGGACTGGGGGTGATCTGAGCCAGAAGGGTAAACATGAGCAGGCCCAGTAGGAGAGCGATGGTGCACATTGTTATGTAGTAGGTAGCTGGAGGTAAAACTGAGCCAGCAGTGGTGTGCCAACTGTGAAATTAGCCGAAGCGCAGGGCAATTTTGGTAAAATGCCTGGAAAGAGTCACTGTAATATTGCTTTACTGCGTGGGGGTGGCAATGACACTAGTTCTAATTTAGTGATGTCATTGAAAATTCAGCTAAGGCAAAGGTGCCAGCTACTGGAATGGTTTGGCTGTGACTGAGTATGTCACCATAGGCAGTGGAAGTGTAAAAGTTGAAAGGGTATATAGTCGAATTAGGGTGAGGTCCCTAACAATAGGGCAGGTTACAGCAGTAATTGAGAGGAGTTAACTGGAGTAGCTGGAGAAAAACTTGAGAGCAAATGTGCAACCCTGTAGGTGAGATTGCTTTAAAAAGGGGCGGTAAGAATGTGGGTCAAGTCAGGTATTAAAAACAGGGAGGCCAGTAGCCATAAGAATGTGCAGCAGTGGAGTGACCAAACAGCTGCTAGGCTGAGGAAAGGGGCGGAGCAAAAGGGTCTATTTAATACTGTGAGGAGGTGTTTGGGGGTTGGGGAATTCAATTCAGTCCAGAACACAGCACAGAAACAGATTTCCCCGAGATCAGGAAGCGCCAGGAGTTGGAAAATCAGCCGAGGAGCAGAAACTGCTCCTTCACTGGGCATCCAGTCAAAACAGTGGCATTCAAAATCACGAATTTCGGAGGTCCGATGTGTACCTGAATCTGTCTGGGGGTCATTCGGGCGGTCTGTTAGCTGTAGCTGGCTTGGATAGTGCCGGGGCCACAGCAGCAGCAGCTTGGGGAGCCCGCAGATGGGCTGTCTGAATCTGTCTGGGGGTCAGTCGGGCGATCTGTTAGCTGCAGCTGGCTCGGAGAGTGCCAGGGCCACAGCAGCAGCTTGGGAAGCCCGCAGATGGGCTGTCTGTAGCCTGCAGGTGGTGCTGTCAGTGTGCTACTTCCCCACCGCTGTGTGTGTGTTCATGGTGCCCCCCCCGCCCTCTCACCCCCGCTTACGCCATGTCTTTCTCACAGTACAGTGTGAGGCCGCTTTGGTGTGCACTGGGAGAAAGTATTTGATATCTTTATTTAAAATCTTGATTATTTGCCTTTGTTTTTTGCCATGCCCGGAGCAAGCGCCTTGCATAATGGCACTGCCAGCTGGGGGATTGAGAAAATTTGCTGTAGTTTTTTTTTTTGTTTGTTTGCGATTGTAGTTGAGAAAGCTGATGGGAGTAATGGTTCATGAATGAATTCAACGATCAGTGAGTGGAGCACGATGCTTTAAATAGCGCACACTCTGTTGTTCACGGCTTCACATGTTTCCATCAGAGTGAAGAGAGAGGAGACAGTGGGAATGGTAGTTTACTCACCTGGTAAAGGTGATTGTGGGGGAATGAATCTCTGAGGCACTCCACATTGCTGACATCATGGGTTGTATACACCTGATAGGCTGTCTGATGCACATGTGATGTAAAAATAATCCTTCCCCTTCTGGTGGTCACTGGGCTCCTATGGTCAGTTCGATGTATTCCAAAGCTGTATCTGAAATGAAATTTGTTAGGATCCCCCCTTTGTGCCCAAAGTAACAGTATGGCGAGTAGCGTGTAAATGTTTTGCTATTGACATTTTTTTAATGGTAAGCATATTTACAAATATCTGATCATGTTTTGCCTAAGACTGTAATAATCTTTTGAAATGACAAGTAAATGCTGTTGTTATAACTGTGTGTAGTCAATTCACGTCTAGTAGGGTGTGGTGTGGAGTGCCTCAGAGATTCTATTCCCCACAATCACCTTTACCAGGTGAGTAAACACCATTGTGGGGATGATCTCTGAGGCACTCCACACCACACCCAACTAGACGTGAATCATGGGTTATTAAAAAGCAGTGATAGTTCCTATGGGTGGGTCAGACGTGTCAATGGTACTTTGTACTGTGCGGGCTGCTAGTAGTGCAGCCCTGGCGAAGTTTGTCTTAGAGATTTGGGACACGGCCATTCTGTAGTGTCTTGTGAACGTGTGGATAGTTGACCATGTGGCTATGGCCATATTTCTTTCTGCCCATGAGGTAGCTATTGCTCTTGTGGAATGTGCTTTCAAGTTCAAAGGCACCTGTGTGTTGGTTGTTTTGTAAGCTTCTGATGTGGCTGTTCTCAGGTATCCTGCTATTGAAGACTTCGAAGTTGGGAGGCCTTTTCTGCATCCTTGTACAATGACAAATAGTCTGTCTGTTTTTCGAATGTCGCTCGTTCTTGTGAGGTAGGTTGTGAGAATTCTCTTCATTCCCAGCATTATTAGTTGTGGATCTTCTTGGACGTCTGCCAGAGGTAGTTCTGCTGGTATCTCAGTGGTCTGACTGAGGTGAAAGTTTGAGACTATTTTCGGTCTGAATGATGCAGTGGGACGCAGGGAAATTCTGTTGTCGTAGAACTGTAGGAATGGTTCTTTACATGATAGGGCCTGGAGTTCACCTACTCTTCTGGCTGACACAATAGCTGTTACAAAGACTGCCTTGAGCTGTAACCATTTCAAGGAAGTGGAGTCTATAGGTTCGAATGGAGGCATAGTCATTACCTCTAAAACGGTGGATAAGTCCCAAGGTGCCAATATTGGTTTCTTGGGGGGACGTATGTTGGTGGCTGCCTTTAGGAATCGTACTATGTCTTGGTGTGACCCTGGTGTAATGCCTTGCATTTGCCCTCTGGCTGCCCCATAGCTACAACTTGTACTTTTAATGATGAAGGCGAAAGTCCCAGTTGTAGTCCTTCTTGAAGGAACAAAAGAATCTGGGCTGTGGTGCATGATTTGGCCTTTATTTTGTGGTGAGTGCACCATTTGTTGAATATGTCCCATTGCCGTTGGTAGGTAGTAATAGTGGACTGTTGTGATGAGGCCATAGTGGTTATGACTGAGGGGTGATAACCTGCCTTTAGCAGTCTCTCCCTTTTAGGAGCCATGCCGCCAGTTGGAGGTGTTGGCGGGTTTGGATGCAGTATAGGGCCTTGTGATAGTAGGTCCGGTGCCATTAAGACTATTGTTGCAAACCATGATCGTCTTGGCCAATGTGGTGCTACCAAGATGACTCCTTGCTTCGAGATGCGTATTTTCTGAGAACTTGTGCTAGGAGTGGGGGGGGGTACGTAGGCTACTTGGAATGCTCACTTGGCTGACAGTGCCTCTGCCCCTGTGGCTTTGTGGTTCTTGAACCTTGACCAATATTTCGTGCATTGGTGGTTCTTGTGTGACGCCATGAAGTCCATCTCTATTGGACCCCATCTGTGGTTTAGTTGTAGGAACTCTTGAGCATGTAGTTTCCACTCCCCGGGATGAATCATTTGGCGGCTCAGCCAGTCTGCCGTTACGTTCAGTTTTCCAGCAAGATGTATAGCTGTTATTGATTGTAAATGTCTTTGTGCCCATGCCATGAGTTTTGGTGTTTCTGCCATCATTGCTTTGTTTTTTTTGTGCTGCCTTGCTTGTTTATGTATGTTAGCGTAACTTGGTTGTCTGATTTTATTTGTATGTGTTTGTTTTGAATTAGGTGTGAGAAGTGTAGCAGTGCTTTGAAGACTGCCTTCATCTCTACCACATTTATTGTTTGTTTGCCTCCGTTAATGACCATTTCCCTTGTGCGGTGTGCTTTGCGGATCCTGCTCCCCAGCCAGTTAGGCTGGCATCTGTCTCTATTATGATCTCTGGGGTTCTGTCTAAGGGCATCCCTTTTGTAAGTTTGCATCTGTCTGTCCACCATGTGAGACTTGATCTTACTCGAAGGGGTAGATTGACAGTTTTTGAGAGATTTAAGTTGTGCGTGGGTCCCTGATTTAGGATGAATGACATGAGGGGCCTGGCGTGCCACCTTACTCAGGGGACCGTGTCTATTGTTGAGGACATAAGACCTAACATTTGAGATATAAGTAGAAGCGAAGGTTGGTGAGAATTTTGTAGATGTTGTGCGGTTGATAAGATTGCTTGAATCCTTGCGTGTGATGGGAACACTAGGCTGTGGTCCGTGTTTATGAGTGTACCTAGGTGTTCTATGGAGTGAGTGGGTATTAGTTGGCTTTTCTTGTGATTGATTAAAGCCATGTTGTTGTAAGCAATTTATCACTATTTGAGTTTCCCTGGTGGATTGCTGTTGTGATCGTGCCCTGATGAACCAGTCGTCTAAGTAGGGTATGACATGCACCCCTTTCGCTCGAAGTTTGGCTGCCAGGACTATTGATACTTTTGTGAACACTCTCGGGGCTGAGGCTAGACCGAACAGAAGAACTTTGTATTGTAAGTGTTGTCCCAGTATGCAGAAGCACAGGAAGCGTGAGTGACTGGGTCGCATGGGAGCATGAAGATATGCATCTTTTAGATGTATGTAGGTGTGATAGTTTTCCTGTCTGATTGCCTGGAGTGTTGATCTGATCATCTCCATTTTGAATGGGGTGTATCTCATTGATCTGTTGACAAATTTTAGATCTAGAACTGGTCTTGTGCCCCCTGTCTTTTTTGGCAGCAGGAAGGAGATGGAGTATATTCCTTGTCCTTCTTCTTCCCGTGGAACGGTGCTATAGCATTGTTTGTGCGAAGGTCTTGTATAGTTGTTAAGATCTGACTTATTGTGGTTTTGTGTCTGGATGCAGGAGATTGGATCATTCTGCTTTTGCGTGGAGTTTATGTGAACTCGATTGCTTAACCTTTTCTTATTATTTCCAGTACCCACTTGTCTGATGTTGATGTTTCCCATTGATGTAGGAATTGTGTGAGTCTTGCACCCACTGCTGTCTTGGGATTTAGCAGTGAGTGTGGATAGTCAGGATCTGGCGTGATTTCGGCAAGTGAAATTTCCTCTACCTCTTTGAGTTGTTCCTCGGCCCAGGTACCTATTGTAATGATAGGGAGTGGTATAGCTCTGTCTATATGAGTTGCCCCTGAAGATGGAAGTCACCCTTTTCTTGTCCCGAAAGGAGTGAAATCTACTCCTGGGACGAGCTGGTAAATAGGTAAATCTGGATTGGTCTCTGGCTAGTGTTTTACCCTCTTCCTTTCCCTTGAGAAATTTTTCTAGACCTTCTCCAAATACCATGTCTCCTTTAAGCGGTAATTTTTCAAGGGTAACCTTTGATTCTTTGTCCGCATCCCATATTTTTAGCCATAGTGATCTGCAAGCTCTGTTGGTGATGGCTGCTAATCTAGCATTAATTTTTAATGAGTCTACTGCCATGTCTGCCAGATATTTGGTGGATAATATGGCCTGTTCCAATAGTATGGCTTGGGTAGATTTTGGCGGGATGAGCTTCTGAAGCTCTTGGTGCCAGGTTAGCTGTGCCCTAGTGGCGTATATGGCGGTGGAAGCAGCTGTGCTGCCCAAGCCGGCCAGCTCCGCATTCTTTTTTAGATTGTCTTCTATTTTTCTGTCTATGGGGTCCCTTAGATCGGAAGTGGACTCGGTGGGTATGACAGTCTTTTTACTTAAAGTGGCTATTTGGGGATCCACTGAAGGAGGAAGAGGAGGAGTACACCAGAGAGCGAGTTTTTCCGCTTGTAGTGGATACATTTTATCCCATGATTTTCTCTCTGGGATTCTAGCTGGTTCGGAAGATGACCATTCTTTCTGTACAAGTTCTTCTATAGCCTCGTAGACTGGAAAGACGTCCGTGTGCTTGGTCAGGGGTTGTGATGAAGGAAGTAGTTTGGACGTGGGTGTAGGGGTTGAAGTTTCAAAGCCCACAGCATCCATAATGTGACTGACCAGTGAAGGGATTTGGTCTAGGAAGCACCACTTTGCAGTGAGAGTTTGTGGCTATTGCTCCGTCTCCTCATTCTCTTTGGAGGCATCGCCTGTGTCTGCAGGCAACGAGGAGGTGGCAGCGGTAGGGTATTCCGTAGGATTATAGTTAGCTGAAGTGATTCTTTTCTTTGCTGGAGGGGGATTAACCACCTGTTGTTTTGATGATTCTGTTTGTTGTAGCATGGCTGCTAGCACTTCTTGTTGTGCTTGCATGAGTTGGTTGTTATGAAGTAAGGCTTTAGTGGTGTCTGACTGATGATCTTTGCCTTGTGTGTGGGTGGGGTAATAATGTCATCCTCAGCCTGTTGAACATCAGTGTGTGAAGTAGAGTCCTGTACACAGATGCACATAGCCTTCCAAGTTGTTGAGGTGGAATTGGTACATTGCATTGCCTGCAACACTTTGTTTTGTGCATTGTTACCTGGTAAGTAAAGAGAGGGACAGTATGAGGATCTGACAAAAAAAATGTGGCTATCTGATAGAGCGACTGAATTAAATGATGAATTTAAATTGTATCCCACTATTATTGTCTGTTACTGTATTTTTATTGTGCAGAAAAATGTAGTGGTATGTGTATAATACAGTATGTGTATGTCCCTTTACGTGAAGTGAATGTGTTTTCTATGAGGCTTTCAGAATGTGTACTGTGTCTTTAAATTGGGGGGGGGGCTTGCTGCTGAATAGGTTGATAGCGTGCTGAATTTGAAAGTATATCCAGTGAGGAAATGTACTCCTTGGGCATGATTAAGACTCGCTGTGCGTTTCATGAGGATACTAATTCGAGGGTGAATTGAACAGCTGCAAGCACATTGTAGTTCTGTTTGCAGAACGATCAGCATGATGTAGGGCCGACTGTAGGCTAAGAGCTGACGTTATCGCATGAGTGAGGTGTGCGTGTGGTCTCGCGAGAGAGTAATCTCCAATCGGAGAGCTTGAACTCGAGCTGCGAGAGTTGGACAGTGGAACAGGAAGAGAAGGAGACATGGAGGCCAGGTAATTATGGGCCATAAACAAACATGTTTGTCGTCTCCATTCTGGGTCTGTAGAGGTATTGCCTTACGCTGCTGTTGTCCTGGCAAGTAGGGATTTGTCTTTTTCTCGATCACTGGGATTGTGCATGCATAATGATACGGAGAGTCTGGGACCGCTGATAGGGGTGTCCAGAGCACTCCGGGAAGTGGGAGCAGAAGTTAAAGCTGTTGTAGTATTTTTGAGTGTCTGGGACCGCTAGTAGGGGTGTCCAGAGCGCTCATGAATAAAATTGATGATTGCAGTAGGTGTGTCTCTAGCTCTGCTAGTTTGAAGCTAGAGAGGTTGTTAAGGTCGGAATTCAGTGCACTGTGATCCGCTAGTCGGGGACTCTACGTGCAGTAAGGATATGGGGTGTCGTTGTGTGACTGGGAACTGCAGGTAGCAGAAGCACTGCAAGTGTGTCCAATCATCGAAAGTATTGTACTTTTCCTTCTCATGCTTCTTAGATGTGTTTGCTGGAGCAGCTTTTGGTAGCATCATGTTGGCATTGCCAATCATAGATTTTCCTATTGCCCTATGCCCAAAATTCCCGACGTGGAAGTAGACGCATACAGTTGTAGTCTAAATAATGTTACATTTTGAGTGCAGTAGTAGCTGAATATTGCAATATGCATTTGGCATAATTTTGGCACACTTTGGGCATATAAGTATATTATTTTTTACCTTGTTGTTGACTGATATTGGTAGTTGAAGACTGGAGCTCTGTAGGAGCGCGGCAGCCTGATTCAGATGCACAATTAGAACGGACCATAGGAGCCCAGTGACCACCAGAAGGGGAAGGATTATTTTTACATCACATGTGCATCAGACAGCCTATCAGGCGTATACAACCCATGATGTCAGCAATGTGGATTGCCTCAGAGATCATCCCCCACAGTGTGTAAAGCCGTGAGGGATTCAGAATTAAACATTTGTGGCAAGTGGTTTAATGCATCGCCTGCAACTTGTTGCCCAGTTTAAACGCTTGCTGAAGATGCTCTTATTTGATCTGGCCTTTCTTAGTGACTGATCATTTAATAATGACTCTGGATGCACTTTATCACACTGATTATCAGTGTGATTACCAGGTATTTTGGCACACCTGGTTATTACTGTGTTTGTAGTGCTCACGTGGCACTTTCCCTTTGCTGTTTGTAGTGCTTGCACTCCACTTTTCCTGTCTGCAGTTGACTTTACTCATGTGCCTATGTCCCTGTACCACCAGTTACTATAAAAAATAAAACAATCAACTGCGTGCCTGTGAAGTCATCGTTTGTTACTCGCTATCGGTATGTGCGATGATCACACACTTCTGATGTATGGGGAAAAAAAACTTCTTAACGCTGTCTCCTGTGCATTATTCTCTATATAAGGTTGATGAATCTGCTCAATATACATGTCTGGGACTACATTAACTGTTTTTGAATTGTTTTATGCAGTAGAAGATGTAGTAGTATTTTGTTTTAGACTGATTTGTGGTGTTGTTTCTTGTATCTGTTGTGTTCAGTGATTTGAGCCTTTGGGGAAAAGCTCTATTGTAACAAAATGGACTGGATTTTACTAGCTCAATAAGATAAATCTTTTGTTTTCAGTACCCCAGCAACGTTGGAACAGAATTACATAGCGTGTGAGCTGCACCAGAAAATAAACGTGCTCTTTTCGTTTGTGAAAACTCATTTGAAAAAGAAGAGCATTGTCTTTTTGGCTAGCTGTAAAGAGGTATGTATTCTTTTAGGTTTGTACTCCATTTTTATAATTTTTTTTGCAGCATAACCATGCGTGTAATCTGTTACAATGCTTTTGTGTTTCACCATTATTTGCCCATAAGAACTCCAGGTTTTGGAGGGTTGTCGGTATTTACAAGAACTGAGTGGGAGCAATATTGTTTGTGTTCATAAAAGGTTCTGCAAAAAAGTCTGTAAGTCCTGGAGCTTGTTTACAAAATAGATCCCCTCCCCCGAGAGGATCTCCAGTTTGCATACTAAGAGCCAGATATTCAAAAGTGCATGCAGGCAAAATCTTTGCACTGTGCTGCCATTTGTACCTGCGCCAGTCCCAGAGCCTTCCATATTCAAAGGCATTGCACCAGCACTATACCATCTGAATATATGGTGGATTGTGTGTAATGCTGTCGAGTGTAGTGTATGGCGTGCAGAGCAGTGGCGCAGCACTGCACACACCACTAACGATAGCACAACCCATGAAGGGGCGCACAGTGCCACAGTCTTTTCTAGGGCATCGGGTACAAGGCTGCACCCTGGGTGTGGTTGTGGGAGGGCAGTGAGTACACCAAGGACAGACGCACAATACAGCTGCGTCAGTATCAGTGGGCCAGAAAACAACGGGTAAAGGAGAAAGTAAATGGTGTGGGGTAGCAACATGGGGTAGGGTGAATGCAGCTGGGAGCAACAATGACAGAATGGCTGTGCTCCTTACAGCCTCATGGTGCTGGTGGGGCATTAGTGGTGGTGCAGGAGGCACTGCCTGGTCCAAGTGCCAGACCACTGTCGCCACCATCTGGACGGATTCACAGATCTCCAGGCATCATGGGATGAGCTGCTGCTGCTGCACCAGCCTTCTTAGGAGACCGTCCCGACCCTTAGACATCTCGGGCTGTCTGCGCTGGTCAGGACTCTGCCATACACCTGTGGACAGAAAGAAAACTGTACTCAGCTAGCTCTGTGCACAGGATGAGGTGTGCAAGTCCTTCCCATCATATGCTGCCACTGCCAGTTCAACCAGAACATATGTCAGTGTGCCACACAGGTAGGACGGGTGGCGGGCAGTCACAGTGTATGGATGTGGTGCACCAGGTACAGCACTGTGGACCCCTACACTGGGGGGGGGGTACGGCTGTGGCTGCACCATGCAGCATATGTGCTAGCCCGGCCAAGGCATAAACACACACCATCAACGGGCTTGGCAGAGGTATGCCTGTGGCAGAGACATCAGCAGCACTACATCGGTGTCTTCAGGGCAGTGCCATGTCCTGGGGCATGGAGGGGCGCCCACACACACCCTACAGCCACTGATCAGGCATCTGACACCCTTGCATACCCTGGCGTGCAGGACATGGACAGCCAGGGCCCTTCTCAGGTCACAGCCAAGTCAGGACAGGGGCGCGCACACATGGGGTACACAACACAGCTGCACAAGGTTAGGAGTGGCAGTCGACACAGTGTGCAGAACCCATGGTGCATGATATTGGCACAGTGATATACATGGGAGGACGCAGGACACACCATGGACCTGTGAACACAACACTTGTGGATTATGCACTGCATCTGAATGTGACCAATGCCATTGTCATTGCTGGCGCACCCCTGGTAGAGTGTAGCCAGAGACGTACGGGGCCACAGGACACCTGGAAATGTTCATGTGGACCCCCCTGGTGAGTACATGAAGACTCTGAATACCCTGACAGTCACCACATGTAGCAGCTGTACCTTACCTGACTGAGGCTGATGGGTGGCTAAAGCCATTGTAGTGGTGCCGGCACATGACCATGGTAGCACAGTGATGCTGCTCATGTGTAAGACTGTGTTACCCATGCCCGGTCCCATTGATTTGCCCCATGGGCCCATTCAGAAACTATCCATGTATGCCCACCCACCCTACTCTGACCATGGGCATGTCCACCACTACAGGGCTGGTGCAGGACACTAGTCGCACGGCCCTACCATGTCCATAGTGTGGCCATTGGTCCTGTATGCACTGAGGCCACCATATCTGAGTTGGCACTTTGTCTCATCACCACTGCTGCTGTGTTATGATAAGTGCACGCATGGCTCCCAAAATGCACCACTCACCAGAGACTCCACTGTCTGCTGCCCTGTGCCAGCAGAGTGTCTAGGAACTGTCCCAACAGTCACGAGGTGGCCGACTACGAGATGGTGTCACCCACCAATGTCTGGAATGTTCCTGTGATCAGGAAACACAGTGCAGCCATCACCTTAAGCTCAAAGGACCGTGCGTGGCTGCGCTGGGTGTCTGTCAAGAGCTGATCATGCAGGAGCTCTCACAACTGCCTGAACATGGGCTTGTTGAGCTTGTATTGGTCCATGAACTGGTAGTTGTCACAAACGTAACCTGCAAGTCAGGCCCTCTGCTCCCACAGTGCCAAACCTTGAAGTGCACTATGTGAACAGGAGAAAAACAGGGTAATCCTCCTGTCTGTTTTGGGTCCGAATCACCTACTAACCTCAAGTCCTGGTGTCAAATATGAACCTTTTCTACTAGCACATCCAGTTAACAGGCTCAGATATGTACTGTCTTTGGGGGATGCAGTACAATACTTCACCCTGTGGGCACCCAGCCAGGTTCAAAAGTCTACCCTTATGACTCAGTTTGAAACCTAGGTATATTTTTTCCTTGGCAAGATAGAAACGCATTCAAACCCTTAACAGTTGTCGTCAGAATTATCCAATACTGTTTCAGCCTCCACATGCAAAAGAAAGACTCAGGCAGGATTAAGGGAACCAAAAGGTTTACTAGAATTAAAAAAAATATATCAAATACATACAAAACACAGAACATATAACCAGAATACTTACGGTCTGAAAATAAAACAAAACGGCTGATTACTTTTAAGTTCTAGCTTAACTAAGTTCCAGTTGGGTGTTACCTATTTTTAATGGAAGTGCCTCTTTGGAATTTCAGAGATGAAGTGTGTCATTTAAGAGTCCAGAGATAAAGTGCGTTTCCCCTCAGATGCTTGGCAGTCTTGAAAGACAATCTCTCCACCTCCTTGTGATGTCACAGCACATGAGGTCACTGTTTGTCCTGTCATTAATTTTGTGACCTGATTAAGTATATCCAAGGGAGTCATTTTACTGCTAGCTGGAAATCTGCGAAGTTAGCAATTTTAAAATATGACAGTCTCTTTGAGCAAAGCAGCTCATTTGATCTCTCACTATCAACTTCCTGCCTTTCCAAGTAATTTCAGATTTATGAGTTAAAGGGAATCTGTTAAATGTCCTGGTTCTTCATGGGTGATAAAATGCATGCTTCTCCCAGTTCTTCAAAGCAAAAATATTTTACAAGGTGTTATAATCTGTCACTTTGGAATACCAGCAACTATATGTTAAAGCAGAGCAGGAAACCAGCTATCTGCTACTGTAGCGCTGTGCTGAGGTCAAAGGTAAAGCCTTCTTACACTTGCTGGCTGCTACTCCCTAAGCAGACATTCACATAACATTTTTTTATATCACAAATATTATACAATAATGACAAGTAGATGGCAGAGCGTCACAGTCGTCACTATGAACTTTGTATGTGTCTCATGGAGTGTACTGTCTTGTGTGCAGCATAATGCCTCCAAGGCTTACGTATGGGCCCAGGTGGGTACCTCGTTCTCTCCCCATACAGCCTGTACATAATGTGTGCTCCCCCAAACTCCATGTTGCACTGTTGCCACAATGTCTCGGCCTACTGCAGCCTGTACTCAGTGTGTGCTCCACCAAATGCCATCTTGCACCGCTGTTCGCGGTTCTCAGCCTGCCTCTGTACACAATGTGTGCTCCCCCAAATGCCATGTTACACCATTGCCTGCAGTGTTTCAGCCTGTCTTTGGGGTTTGCGCAGGTTTACATTGACCTTTTTTATAGGTGGTAATTGTGCGGCGCTAACTGGCCTGTGCGTAACCCCATTGCAATGCGCTAACAAGCTGAATGTCATATGCATGGTCCCACTCCTACCTTTGTGCACGTCATACATTTTCTTTACCAGTGCATGCAAATGGATTTAGTGTGCGTTGATGACCCCTTTGAATATTTTTTTTTGTTTTGCTTATCCTTTTTACCTTGCTGGCACTACAGTCTGCATCCCCCGTCTTGGCATCTGTCTGTCTCCAACCGCTGTCTGGTCCTGCCCTAGCCACTAGTGATGCCCCCGCAATTACCCCATACGGAGGAAGTCCCCTCACTTCTTATCGAGTTGGATCCAGTATGCAGTGGTGCCCCGAGGGCAGGGTGTCCCACACGCCCATCAAGCCACCGCGACTGTGCGCCATTTTTCTCCTGGCCTGCGTGAGCGAGGTGTGCAGTGATGCCAAGGGGGGAGCACACATGTGTCTGCACGTGCTCCCTCCGGCGTCGTGCCCCAGACTCACCCCTCCGGTGCAGAGCCAGCGCACCGTCCCCCAGCCTCTGCCCGGAGTCGCAAGCATGCCGGCACCTGAAGATCCCCCTCCCCAGGAGAGGGAGAGCAGTCCACGGATGCTCAATCCCTCTCTTCCCTTGCTGACCCCCAGTGACCCGAGTCCGTTCCCGAACCCAAGTCGCCAGCGTGGAGCGAGGTGTGGCGTCCAGTGCCTCAACCTCCAGCATCACAGGGCCGACCTCTTTGAATATGATATTTTGGTGCAATCCCCATGCAAAGGGGTTGCAGTCATTTTATGCATGGCGCAAACCTTTGAATATCTGGCCTGTAATGTTTCATTTTTGTGCAATTGAACAGTGATTTGACACTCAAAAGCCAAGTTGTTTATTTGCATGGCTAAATAATTTAAGTCAGTCTCATCTGTACAACTGTATTGCTATTACTTATTATTTTCCAAGGCTTATTTTTACAGGTACTATATGTTTTATAGAAAAGTCAGTAAAATGTTAATTGACTTTGGCCCCCATATTCAAACAGTGTGGCGCTATCCAGGTTAACAACATTCTAACCTTTAATAGCACTGGTGATTGAGGCGGGGGTTATATTGAGAGGCCCCTAGTGTGCCACACCAGTCCCACAGTGTGACTGCATAGATTGTACTGCTGCACCTGTGCAAATGAGAGATCCCTCATGCATAAAGTGTGCAGTGGTATATTCAGAAATTTAGGCAGCACTGTCTCTAGTGGGCTCCCCTGTGAGCCATCTGTGTTCAGTACATTGCATAGGCACTGTGCGCTGTGCTGACACAGTCCCATATTCAGACAGTAAGAAAGCTTCAGTTGGAATGAGCTGTTTGAATATGACCATGCCAGCTATGCGGTATCAAGGCAAGCAGCGCTCATGCGTTCATGAAAGTGCAGATGGCCAACTTCAAATATGTGGCCCCACAGAGCCCTGTCTTTTGTGCATATGTCTAGCTCTAATCCACACTTTCACACATCCACTAAAGTTCTGGATCTAAAATGATAAGCTGACACCACAGATCCTAGTTTGCAGTAGAATTGTTGATCTCACTTCAAGGGGGCTCTTGCAGTAGGTTACACCATAAAGACTGAAGCTGGAAGGCACCAGGACCCCATGGAAAACTTCTAGCTAGCAGTCTATAGTGGAGAACCACCCCTTGACATTGGTCCACCCCCGATGTCCGCCATGGTATAAAAGGGGCGGTCCCCAGCGTCACCTCCATTCTTTTCCTGCCGTCGACCTAAACAAGTCGGACCTCCACGGACACCTTCTGTTCAGTTGACTGCCATTTTTACCGCAAATTACCCATGCGTTATTATTTTACCGATTTTTCAGTACATTTTGTGCATGCCTTCTTTTTCTTCCTCGTCTGTTGAATGGTGGCGAACGAAGTGCGCTTGTGGCAAACAGCTGCCCCACAAGGATGGCCATTCAATGTGCTTATTTTGCCTAGGTCCGAATCCCAACATTAAGGTCTGCTAGCACTGCCAAGATGTCAGTCAACACACCCGGCTTCACCGCCCGAAGACCTTGAAATCCTTCTTGCTACAGCAGAAACTTCTTTCGAAGGAGAAGGACCTTCACCAGAGTACCTCCTCTTCCCTGGCCTCCGGGGCTTCCACTTCTTCGTCGATGGAGTCGAAGAAATCTTTGGGAAAGCACAAACACCAGGAGAAGCACAGGGAGAAACCTCGGTCCGCTTCCCACTCCAGGTCCCTGCGCAAGTGGGGCACCGAACATGGGTCTTCCTCATGCGGTAGGTCGACTTCCTCCACTGAGTCAGCCCTTTCTCCCTCTGAGCTGCCAGTGGTCCAACCACCTGCTCTCGTTGCTGTCTTGGTCATGGTTCCTTGGGACTTGGGTCTCCGACCTCAGTCTCTCAGCCTGTGAAGCTCAGGCCCATTCAGAACATGGGTACTCATCCAGGTGGCTCGACTGAGTCTTCTTCCTGTGGCGGTTCTTTGCCCATCGCCCTTCCAGTCGAGGCATCAGTGAAGTCTGTTCCAGAGTCTGGGACCTGCATCAATTTACAGAGCTGCGAGCATGCAGTCACCTCCCCCAGGAGGGCGATGCCTCTGCCCGCTCGGGAGTTGGCTCTTCTATTCGAGCTTCTCCCTCCAGGCTGGTGCAAGCTGCTTCCCCAGACTGGTGTCAGCCGACACCTGTTCCATGGACACCAGCTTCACCAGCATTGACCCTGGTGGCGCCGCAACTGTCATCTCCTGATCTCACACAACCAACGCCAGTGGGACCGATACCCGATCTTTCGTCCCAAGTCACAGCGACGCCATGTGGTTCTTTACCTCAAGACCAGATGCCAGTGGAACTGACGGCAGGGTTACCACAGCCTGACAAACCGCGCTGGGGCCTTCTAAACCTACCTCACAGATGCCAGTTATCCTGACCTCGCCCCAATACCTGTCCGAAGAACTTAATGCACTCTTTGCGGCTTGGTGGGCATATTTTAAAGACAAGGAGGCCCTGAAGGAGCCCCCAACTCCTCAGGCTCCTCCTAAGAAAGCTCCAACTCCAAATCCTAGGGAGCCCATGCCACAGCCAGACACTGGTCATTCTAGACCTTGTTAACCTCGGTGCTCACCCTCTCCCTCACCAGATTCGGGTGCGTCAGCAGGATACTCTTCCTCCACCTTGTACGATGACTCTGGAGATTCAGATTTTCCTTCAGAGTCGGAGGAAGCCCATGGACACCCTGTGGTCTCCCCCAGATGGCCCAATGTTCATGGATGTGATGAGGCACATCCAGACCCTCATGGGCTGGGACACTGAGAAAGTGGACCCTGAACGATGTCGGTTAGCCACTTTCCTTCGTAAGGAGGAGTCCTTGCCTCTAGTGGTTCCCCCTCTCATAGACTTCTTCAAGGATGTCAACAGGGTGGCTTGGAAGCACCTGTCCTCTACACTAGCAATGTCCAAAAAGGTGGATTGCTTGTATAATGCCCCAAGGGATGAACCCTTCTATGGGGAGCACCAAGAGGCAGATTCTGTTATTAATGTGGCCCATGACCATTCAAAACGATCCTGACACCTCAGTACTCAGCCTCCTGATAAGGAGGATAAGGGCTCTAGGCAGATAGACTATTTTGGAAAAAAGGTCTACTCCTCGGCCACAAGTGCCATCTATTCCCTAAACTTGCTGGCCCACATGGTTGAATATCAGAATGCCCTGTGGGAGAAGGCTTTGGAGGTGGCTCAAACTCAGCCGGATCTCCTGGGGAAGGCTGAGCTGCTGCACCTTTTCAAGTCGGGTTCCAATGTGGGGACCCACATCCTCTGAGCCTCCTATTGTTTTTGCAGACTCCGCAGGAGGAGCTGCGGCTTCGGGAATTTGCCTAAACCACCACTCATGGCATAGGGAATTTGCCTATGCCACTTAAGGAATTTACCTCGCTGCCACTTGCGGCTTACAGTCTCTGGGTTCGCTCCAGATGTCCAGTCCAACATCCTGGATGTCTCCTGCAGAGGTCCTGTCTTGTTTGGTGAAGATTCTCAAAACATAATCACTCACCTTCAAGAGTCGGGTAAGACTGACTGATCAGTTCATACCCTATATTGGTCTCAGCCTAACTCTTCCCAGCGGCAGCCTTTTCATCACAGCTCCAAGCAGCAACCTAGAGGTCAGCAGTCCAGAGGTGCCTTTAAGAGAAGGCTACATTCCAAGTCTTCGGAGGTTCAGTGCACAGAGCTCCCAGAACCACACAGATCACGTTGCCTATCCCCAGCTCCTCTGCCTGACTCCTTGCCCGACCCCCCCCACCTCCAGCAGAATCCCTGGGGGAGGAAGTGGGGGGGTCGCTACTCTCTTTACAGAGAAGGTTGGGGCAGAATAACTTCAGACCAGTGGGTTCTACAGTTAGTGGAACAAGGACATACCTTAGAATTGTTGGAGATTCCTCCGGATAATCCCCCAGCTCCCTCTCATTACCCCCCAGGCTCATGTTGAGTTGATCCAAGATGAGATACAAGCACTCCTGCGAAAACAGGCCATTGAACCCATTCCCCAGCACAATGTGGGAAGGGAGTCTACTCACATTTCTTCCTGGTACCCAAGAAAACAGGAGATCTGCACCCCATTCTGGACCTCAACCATCTGAACAAATTCATAGAGCACAACAGGATCAGGATGGTCACTCTCCCTAGCCTCCTCCCATTACTTCATCAAGGGGATTGGCTGTGCTTCATGGACATGCAGGATGCTTACTTGTACATTTTGGTGTTTCCACCCCGCAGGAGGTTCCTGCACTTCCGCTTCCAAGGAAACTACTACCAGTTTCAGGCCCTGCCCATCGGCTTCTCCTCTGCCCCATGAGTTTTTATGAAATGTCTTGCAGTAGTGGCAGCTGCCTTAAGAATGGAAGGCCATAATGAAACATAGAAACATATAAGTTGACGGCAGATAAGGACCGCAAGGCCCATCCAGTCTGCCTTTCCCTACCTAGATAACTGGCTTCTGATACTTCCTACCAAGGAGAAATTGCTCAGAACCATGGAGGCCACTTTTACCCTGTTCCGGGATCTGGGGATAATGCTCAGCCTTCCAAAATCATTCCATTGGCCAAGTCAAATTATCCAGTACATAGGGGCAATCCTGGACACCGAGCAAGGCAAGGCCTTTCTTCTGCCAGACAGAACAGAATGCCTTCACACTCTGGCTCAGCTGGTCTCTTTGTCTCGAGAAGTCCCAGCCAGAATGGTTGTAAGACTGCTGGGACATATGGCAGTAGCCATTGCCATAGTACCCCGGCTTGCCTGCACATGAGGGTGGCCCAGTGGAACCTCAGGGTTCAATGGGACCAATGTTCTGATGACTTGGACCTCCAGTCAGTATCCAGCTCGGTCCGCCAGATCATGATGCGGTGACTGAACCCCTCCAACTTTTCCAAGGGAGTTCCCTTTTGTCCGGAACATCCATGGCAGATTCTGACCACAGACGTGTCGGGCCAGGGCTGGGTTGCCCATCTGGCAGACCGTCGGACTCCGGGGACTTGGTCCCCCTTGGAGCAGCATCTCCATATCAATGTTTTTGAGATGCAGGCAATACTGTATGCTCTCCAAGCTATTCAGGTGCATCTAGTCCCAGGTCTTCTCTTACTCCAGATGGACAACATGTCCATGGTATGTTACATAAATAAGCAAGGACGAATGCACTCTTACCTTCTCTGCAGGGAAGCCATGAGAGTGTGGTATTGGGACATAGAGCATGACCTGAGCTTGACGGCTGTGCATGTTCCAGGCATTCAGAACACCTTGGCAGATGGTCTAAGCTGTTCTCGGTCCAAGGTTCATGAATGGGAACTTCTTCATGCAGTGGTCGAATATCTCTTCGACAGGTGGGACCGCCCAGAGTTGGATCTATTCGCGCCCCTATCCAACGCAAAACTGCCCAGTTTCTTCTTGCTAGATCCAGGGCCTGGTGTTTTCTGGCGAGAAGTGTTGTCCCTCTCTTGGACAGGGAGGTTTCTTTATGCCTTCCTTCCCTTTCCATTGCTGCAGAAAGTTCTGCTCAGATTGTGGTCAGAAGGGCCAAAGATGATTCTTATAGCCCCTTCTGGCCACGTCAGATATGGTTTCCACTTCTCCAACAGCTTGCAATGGAACCCCTGATTTCCCTGCCTCTGTGCTACGACCTGCTGTCACGGGAGCAGGGCACTCTGGTCCATCCGGATCTAAAGTCTCTGCACCTTCATGCATGGCTCCTGCAGACTTAGCAATTGCCCATTTTAGGGTGTCCCTCCAGGTGGCAGAGATTCTAGTGGCTACCAGAAAACTCTCTACTGGATCTGCTTGTGCTATGAAGTGGAAGCGGTTCTGCATACAGGCCACCACTCGTCATCTAGATCCCTTTATTTGTCTTGAGAATCAAGAGTATCTCCTTTCCTTATCTAACTCAGGCCAGTAAGGTGCATCTTTCAGCCATCTCTGCGTACCGTGCACCTACTGAAGGCAAGACCCTTGCCCAGCTTGACCTATCCCACACATTCTTGTGGGGTATTCTGCATCTGAAGCTTCCCATATGGGATCCTGTTCCTCCTTGGGATCTGTTGTTCATCTTAGACAAACTTACGTTGCCTCCCTTTGAGCTTGTCACAAGTTGTGAGCTTCGCTTTCTGTCGTGGAAAGCGTTATTTTTAGTTGCCATTACTTCTGCTCGAAGGATTTCCAAGCTCCAGGCTCTGATGTGTAAAGAACCTTATTTAGTTTTTCACAAGGACAGGGTGTCCTTGAGAACCAGTCGTAAGTTTCTTCCTAAAGTGGTGTCCAAATTTACGCTGAATCAGGACATCCACCTTCCTGTGTATTACCCAGAGAATTCTAACTCAGGGGAGGCCTTACTACATACTCTGGATGTTCACCGGGCGCTTCGTTATTATTTGGACCACAGTGAGTCATCAGAAAAACTGATCAGTTGTTTGTTTCTTTCGCTCCAAGAAAAGAAGGGGCTTCAGTTTCTAAACAATGTTTGTCCTAATGGTTGGTTAATTGCATTGTTTATTGCTACTGTAAATATGACAAGCCTTTGCCGGGCCCAGTTAAAGCCCATTCTACCATGGGTGTATCTGCATCCTCTTCATCTTTCAGAAATGTGTCCATTGCTGACATCTGTGCAGTAGCCAGTTGGAATTCGGTCCACACTTTCAGCCGGCATTACAGTCTGGACATTGCCTCTAGGCGTAGGGCAGGTTTTTGACTGGTGCTCCTGCATGGCCTGCTCTCTTGAGAGCTTTGCTCTGAACTCTACCTCCTCCCGGCTGACTGGGGTCAGTCCTCTCACTGCTTGGAACTCAGTCCTCATTGTGTAACCTGCTACAAGAGCCCCCTTGAAGTGAGATAATAGTTACGTAAGAACTTAGTGCAACAGTAGATCTTCGAGAACTCTTGCACCAGGTGCTGCTTTCCCTCCCTCCATCCCCCCTGGTAACTGCTTCTCCATCTTTTTCCTCGGTTTCAGAGGAACACCTCTGTTCTCCATTTTTTATGCTTGCCAGGGTCTCCGGTGGGAGAACTGAGGTGGTGCTGAGGCACTGCCTCTTTTATACCATGGTGGATATCGGGGGCGGACCGACATCAAGGAGCAGTCCCCCGCTATAGACTTATAGCTAGATGTTTTCCGTGGGGTCCTGGCACCTGCTGGCTTCAGTCCTTATGGCGTAACCTGCTGCAAGACCTCCTTTCGAAGAGGTACTGTTATGGTAAGTTCTTACATAACTGTACTTTGTCTAGTGTCATCACATATACAGACAGTAAAATCAAAAAGAAAAGACATTTCATTACATTTGTTGTAAAAGTTACTGGTACAGTGTTTTGACCTGATAAACAGTCTTTCATCGAATACAGAGAAATGAGGGATTATTGTTTGACCTTTATAAAAACAAAATAAAAGGTAGTTGGTCAGAAAGGAAGCTTTTTTGCAAATAGAGCGGTTGGGGAGATGAGGCACTGTTGAAAGGAAGCAGTTCATTGAGACACAGTGAAGATGGAGTGCATTTGAAGCCTCTGCCCCTGGTGCCTTATGGGAAACTTTGAAGGAAGGGCACAAGTCAGCTCAGCATGTATGTGATGTATTTGCTATATAAAGCATTCCTTTTTTCTATATAATGATATTATTTTGCCCTGAGCCATTAAGGGCATGCAAGTCTTTGTTATTCTGGTATATTTATGTAACTTGGTTGGGAGATTAAACTATAAAATGACCTTTGGGTTTCAGACATTCTAGATTTCTGTAGTGGATTTGAGACCCAGTGCTACTGTAAAACCATAAGAATTGAGTTGTCTCTTCCCATCTAGTTTTCAGGTTTTAAACTAGGGATACTAAACAAAGCATGACTGACTGCTGCCTTGAGGAGACATGCTGTGTTTCTAAGTCTAGCAATGCTTCGTTATCATATGCTAGTGAATAAAGTAGATTAATTTCAGTGAAGGACATGTTCAATAGTTTTATTTAATGGGATTGCTATTTAGGTGAGGCAGTGAGTTTTAGAACCTCTCATGTTAGGCTTTTTGGTCAAAAATCCTTTGTTAATTCACACCAGTAGGTGCCAGTGTTTAACCATTTTTTGTGTGGAATAAAGAAAAATCAAGTCTGTTACAATCTCTGTACAGTCCTGTTTGTTTTGTTCTGCTTTAGAATTCCCTTTAAATATTGTGTTTGTTGTTTAATCGCATTTGAGCTTTTTGCTTATTCTGGAGAACTCTTTAGTGGAGGAGCATAGTGTTCAAACAACATGAAGTCTTACTATATTCTGACAGTAGCAGTTTGATCCACCACTAGAACTGCTCCGGAGGTGAAATGGTTAATACCATTCCAAAATAGAACTTTGAGCACGAGCTCTAAGAAGCAGCTCTATCTGTGTAATTTCAAACCTGAACTGTCAGATTCTTTACTCCGCCTCAGTGAACAGTCGCTCCGGAGATTTCTCCTACTGCTCGGTTCATTTCTCGGTTTAAACAGTGTTTTCTCGGTTTGATTCAACCGAGAATAGTTTTATTTTAACCGCAAAACCGTTCGGTTCAAGCTCTATCTGTGGTAACCGTAAGTAAATTAAAGGTTTTGTCTGTGTGGAACTTGTAAGTTTATCAGTTCGGTTTTGAACCGATCAGCTGGGTTTAAAACTCATTAAATTTAAAAGTTAACATTTTAGAGTGCGGTTCCCGGTTCTTATCGGTTCTAAAAAAAGCGGATTTTAATTACGTTTTTTTCCAATACCCGTGTTTCTGATTAGGAACGATAAAGAATTGTCTTGCCTGGCACTGCCGTTTAAAGGGCAAGTTTTCTGGTTAGGGCTGGCATTATGTCTGAGAAACCCAAAAGAAAACCGGCCCACTGGGTTTCAACCACTGTGATGTCTGTGGGGAAGTCTTTGCCAAGGCTGACCCACACCACATCTATTTATTGTCTGGGGTTTGACCACCTCCAGTCAGACTGCCAGATATGTAAGAATTTCCTGCAGCCACCCTGGAAAGAGATTGGGCAGGCTCAGGGAGCGAGAAGCAAAAAGTCCGCTGACCGGATGGCCAGCCGGTTCGGTGCCAACCGAACGGAGAATGCCTCTGACCAGAGGCGAGACTTCGGGCAAAAGAAAAGCTGGTTCTGAGGAACCAATTCCAGTAAAGAAAACAAGAAAGTCAGCAGGTTTGGAGTCCAAAACCTGTTCTCCAACTGCTGCAGAGATAGCAAAAGCCATACAAATTGTCCAGTCACTGTCTCAGGGTCCGTCCGAACCGCCACTATCTGGCAAAAGGTCGGTTTGTCCGGTTCCTGTGGTTCAGGAATATGATATTGAGGAATTTTATGAACCAGAGGAGGGGGAGGATGATTATGAACAGTATGAATGTGGCTGGGAAGGTCTGGGTGTGCCCATTGAACCGGACATTTCCCCAGACAGACCTTTAGAATCTCCCCCTATGCTATCTGAGTCCCCATCTCATTTTATGTTTTACAAAAAAGTTGCTGAAACCCTCCAGCTTCCCTTGGAAGAAGCTGTGGATGAGCAAGAGGAGCCTGATTTTGTAGAAATGATGGATATTCCAGAGTCTAGGAGATTCTGTTCCTTTGCATAAGTCTTTTAGGAAGCAAACAATAAAAATTTTAAAAGCTCCTAATTCTGTGCCTCCTGTAGATAAAAAGATGGACAGAAGGTACACATTGTCAGGTCCTGATACAGAATTCCTTTCTCAGCAATGCAGTCATGTTGGGGTAGTTCAGGCTGCAGCCTATGATAAAGCTAATATCCCCCTGGCTTCACATCCTCCTGACAAGGATTCCAGGAAGATTGATGCCATGGCGAAAAAACAGTATATGGCAGCCTCTCTGGGACTCAGGCAAGCAAATTATATGGCTTATGTAGCTAGGTATCAGAAATCTAGATGGGATACTGTTATGGAATTAGAAAAGCAAGCCCATGCCCAGCTGGCTAACGAACTAAGAACAAGTGGCTGCTGATGGCATTGAGGCTTCTAAGTTTCAGTTTCATGCTGCTGTGGATGTTAATGATGTTTCCTCTAGGGTCATGGCACATCTGTAGCCTTTCGTAGGTTGGCCTGGCTCAGGTGTACTAGTCTGTCTCAGGATACCCAGACTAAGGCTATGGATTTTCCTGTGGTGGGAAATTCTCTGTTTGGGGAGCAGACAGAGAACTACATGAAAAAGATGGATGAATATAGGACTACTTACAAAAGTGCCCAAGCTAAGGAGCGTCAAGCCACTCCTCAGAGGCATACCCCCAGAGGTAGGGGTAGGCCTTTTCACAGGCCTTTTTACCAGACTCAGGCCTCTTCTGCCTATGCTCAGAGGGGCTTCTTCAGAGGCAGAGGCAGACTAGGGGTGGGCAGGCCTGCTCCCACCCCTCAGCCTAAAGCTCCTGCTAAGCAGGCACCCTGATGGGGTGCCCAGGGCCGATTCTCCTGCCCGGTGAGGGGCAGGCTGGCTTACTTCAGTCAGAACTGGGCTTCTTTAACCTCAGACAAGTGGGTTCTGGAAGTAGTAAGCCAGGGTCTGGTTCTCGAGCTTCAAAAGTTTCCCAAGTTGAGAGCCAGACTTTTTCTATCTGCAAGTGCTTCAGAGACCCTTGCTCTAGAAGCAGAGGTCTCAACCCTGCTAGCTCTCAGAGCAGTGGAAAGGGTTCCTCCCCTGCACCAGGGCAGGGGTCTGTATTCCAGATACTTCCTTACCCCAAAAAAGACAGGAGAATGGCGGCCCATATTAGACCTCAGATATCTGAACAAGCATCTTTTGAAACCAAAGTTCAAAATGGTAACTCTAGCAATGATTTTACCCTCCCTAAGGCCAGGGGACTGGTTAGCCTCCCTGGACCTCAAGGATGCCTATTTCCATGTCTAATCAGAAAGCTCCCATCGAAAGTACCTCAGATGAATTGCCCTCAGGTCATTACCAGTTCAGAGCAATGCCCTTACTTACCTCTGCCCCAAGGGTATTACAAAGTGTCTAGCAGTGGCAGTGGCTCACTTAAGGAGGCAAAGGATTGCTGTTTTTCCCTATCTAGACGACTGGCTCATTGTAGGCCAGTCCTCAGAGCAGGTAAAATCTCACCTGCAAGTCACCCAGCAGCTTCTCACCTCCCTGGGCTTTCTGCTAAATCTACCAAAGTCGGTTCTGGAACCAGTCCTTTATAGGGGCAGAATTGGACACAAAGCTAGCCAGAGCTTTTCTTCCCTTAGAAAGGGTAAGGAATTTAGTGGCTCTGGCCTCCTCCTTCACTCTGCAGGTCTGTCGACCAGCAAGACACTTTCTGCAGCTCCTGGGGCACATGGCTGCATCCACAGCTGTTGTGCAGGGAGCAAGATTTCAGATGAGAGACATTCAGTTTCACTTGAGAACCTATTGGTCTCAGAGAAGAGACCCCCTTTCCAAGTTGGTCCCAGTGACTCGAACTTTGATCCAGGCCCTCCAGTGGTGGCAGGATCAGAGCAATTTAAGATTGGGGGTCCCTTCATTCCCCCTACTCACAATTTGACTCTCACTACAGATGCTTCCCTTCTGGGTTGGGGAGCCCACATGGGTGACCTTTCCACTCAGGAAGTGTGGTCCCCCAGGAATCTCTGCTCCACATCAATTTGCTGGAACTCAGAGCTGTCTTTTTAGCTCTTCAAGCATTTTCTGCATCTGTCCACAACAAGGTGATACAAGTCAGAACAGACAACACCACAACAATGTGGTACATCCAACAAACAGGGGGCACTTTCGGTCTTGACCTTGTGCACGAGGGCAATGAAGTTGTGGTCTCTGGCCTATTCCCTAACACTTCCCTCATAGCAGTGCATCTTCCAGGGAAGGACAATGTCCTAGCGGATGCTCTCAGCAGGATTTCCAGGGCCATCACGAATGGTCCTGGATCCTCAAATGCTGGGATAGTCTTTGCCAGATGGGGCACCCCTCAGATAGATCTTTTTGCAGCCCCAGACAATCACAACTTCCTCTGTTCTGTTGCAGGCCTCCAGTGCTGGGCTCAGTTCCCTGTATGCCCTTCTCCTGGATTGGGAGGGAAGTTTCTTTGTGCTTTCCTCCTTCCTCTCTATTCAAAGTATTAGTCAAAATCAGATCTCAGCCTTGCAGGGTGATTGTGATTGCCCCAGTTGGGCCAGGCAGCCCTGGTACCCACTCCTTCTGTCACTGACAATCCATCTTCCCTTTGCCTCCCCAGGAACCACAACCTGTTAACTTGTGCCCAGGGAAGGGTTTGGTATCCGGACCTCAAATCCCTCAACCTCAAGGCCTGGCTCTTGAGGAGTTAGAGTTTGCTGATTTACACCTCTCTCAGGGTGTTCTTGAAATCCTAAAGGCTTCCAGAAAGCCTTCCACTAGGGCTACTTATAGTTCTAAATGGAAAAGGTTTTCCATTTGGTGTGCTGGAAAAAATATTTCCCCAGAATCTGCTGATTTGCCCATTGTGTTAGATTACATGGCACATCTTAATTCCTTGGGTCTCAGACCAGCTACCCTGAGGGTCCATTTGGCAGCTGTATCTGCTTTTGTGTCAGCAGGAAAGTCATCCCCTCTTTCCTCTCACCCTGTGTTTTCCAAGTTTTTAAGGGATTGCTCCATACTAATCACCCTTTGAGAACGCCCCTGCCTGGGACCTTAATGTTTGCATTGTTCAGTTAATGCAACCCCTTTGAACCTCTGTCTTCTGCAGAGCTTAAGTACCTAACTTGGAAAACTGTTTTTCTAGTGGCTATCACTTCTGCCAGGCATAAGTGAGTTGCAAGCCTTGTCAGTGAAACTGACTTTATTTCTTTCCACAGGGATAAGGTAGTCCTTAGGACTAATAGGAAGTTTTGCCTAAGAGTGGTTTCAGATTTCCATCTTAATCATTCTATCTCCCTTCAGTATTTTTCACTGATCACTCCTCTTCTGGTGAGGAGGTTGCAGCCTGGATGTTAGAGAGCTCTTAGTTACTATATAGAGCGTACCAAAGGTCACAGTTCAATCCCTCCAACTTTCCTTACCATGGTGAAGTTGGGAAAGGCAAACCTGCCACTAAGAGATCAATAGCCAGGTGGATTGTCTCTTGTATCCAATTTTGTTATCAGAAAGTGGGCAGAGTTCCCCCCTCAGGCTTGAGGGCTCATTCTACCAGGGTACAGCTGCGTCTCTAGCTGCCTGCCAGAGACATCCCCATATTAGAGATTTGCCAGGCTGCTACTGGGAAAGCGGTACACACTTTGCAAGCATTACTCCCTGGATGTCCAGGTCAGGAGAGATGCCTCGGTTTGGCACAGCTGTTCTTCGGGAGCCTATTCCCAAGTAGGTTTCTGCCTCCTCCAGGTGGAGGTACTGCTGTGTAGTTTGTTATTGTTACAATATAGCAAGATTCTGTTGTTTGAAGAAAAATTACCACCTTAGTAATGTTGTTTCTTCTAATGGAGTCTTGCTATGATGACCTCCCCAGCCTGCCCCTCTCAGAACCTCTACTTGGGTGGGGTGCGGGCAACTATTGTGGGCACTATTTTTATGCCTTTTAGCGTTTCTCCCTTTTGGGGTTTGGGGTGTGTGTGTGTGTGTTTTATTATACTGTTGTTTTATTCTCATATTGTTAGAATTGTGTTAGTAGTTCTGGTCCCTGACTCGAGTCTGTGGTGGACCAGCAATGAAGTTGTTAATATTTAGGTAGCCATTTGGCTAGTGTAGGTTACAGCTTCCACACAGACCTTAGTGAGTTTTGGCTCGTAAAGATCTGACAGTTCAGGTTTGAAATTACACAGATAGAGCTGCTTCTTAGAGCTCGAGCTCAAAGTCCTATTTTGGAATGGTATTAACCATTTCACCTCCGGAGCAGTTCTAGTGGTGGATCAAACTGCTACTGTCATAATATAGCAAGACTCCATTAGAAGAAACAACATTACTAAAGTGAGTAATTTTTTTCTTATGGTAGCATACAGGCAGGGCCTCAAGAACCTCCAATTCCCATCCAGTGCATCAGGGGCAAGAATAAAAAAAAATTTCTAGTATAATTTGCTTTCAGTTATAGGCATTTAGCTAAGTATCTTCCAAACCTGCTTTTTATAAGATTGTCCTTTTGTGATTGGCTGTGTTTTGACTTTTCTAAAGCTTAGGATTTCAGTCTGATTTATTTTGTTTTAAAGGGGATGGGAAATATTGCAACATTCCCAGTTCATGGCTACTTAACCATTCTCCCTTTGCACATTTCTCTCTCACACACTTTGTTTTCTGACTCCCTGGTCTTTATAACCAGTTGAATATGTAGTCCCCCGCTCCCATCTGTTCCACCATTATAGCTGCTCCTCCAACCAGTGGCCAGTTATACTGGGCACCATATCTGATAGGACCCACTGGTAGTGGGACAAGACATGACAATGAATGCCTTCTTTTGTCTAAGTACCAAATACAGTACATCATTGGTTGCAGTTGGAGGCGCCTGATGCTGATAGTACTACTTGCATTGGATGCTACATTGATGACAGTAGAGTAACTCCTCAGCGTACTCCAGTTTCATCAACATAATAACTCATTCCTATGGTGACATCAGCATCAGGAGCCACTGACTGATTACAGCTGATGATGTCACTGGTTATAACACCTATAATGGCACAGTAAGGGGGCTACATACAGAGATGGTTTGTAAAAGGGAAAGATGGAGAGAGAGAGAGAGACATACAAAAAGAGAATGGGGTAGGTAAATATGAATTGGGAATGATGTGATGCTTCTCTTCCACTTCAAAATGCCATGTCTTTTGCATACTCCCTATTTATTGACACGTTCAGCAGCTGTATAGGTGGTTTACTCACCTGGTAAAGGTGATTGTGTTAGTTTATATCCATGGCACTCCCAGTCCTTGTATCATGGGTTTAGGTCCACCTGACAGGCTGACTGCTTGATGCCCAGTTGACCTAGGATAACATTTCTGTAGTCCGTGACTCTTCCCTAGCTGAAACATTTTAGGACTGAGCATCTATAGGGCAGTGACCTACAGGAGCCTAAATAACAAAATGGAGCACAATCAGTTGGACCTGTAGTTATTTTTTTCTGGATTGGCAGTTTGATGCACAGTGATCCTGGAGTCTGAAAAATGACTCACTGGTTTCCCAGGTTGATACTCTCAATCTTAGTAGTGTAATCACATGGCATTCAATTCTGCACTTCCCAGGTAAATTAGGTATGATGCGTGTTGGTACTTGTGATAACATGGCATGCTGGATGCTGCAGTGTTGGAATGCGGAATGTGCAGATATCTCAGTGCCATTCTCAAAAGTGCTTAGAAAAAATGCACTTTTAATGAGAAAATGGATAGGCTCCATAGGGATAACCTGTTGTTGCATTGGTTAACCATCAGTTAGCTAGAGAATTGGCTGCAGTCATCTCTGTGTCCTACATACTGTCAACTAATGCATGGGTGACCCATCAACTACAGGTTCTATATTGATAAGCTCAAGTAAGTGGGCTGTGGAGTGCTATAGATATAAACTAATGCAGTCACCTTTTAGCAGGTGAGTAAACTACCATTGTGTTGTGTTTATATCCATGTCACTCCGGTCCTTACATCATGGGTCATTGAACAGCAGTGTCTCCTGATATGGGAGGGTTCGAGCGGTCAGTATTAGAACCTGTAGGGTAAACTGCTGATTGTACTCTTACTTCAAAGGAGGCCCTTTGCCGGGCATGATCTCAAATCTGTAGTGTCTGGCAAATGTGTGAATAAAAGTATATGTTGCTGCTCTACAAATGTCCTCTGTGGAGATGTTACTTCTCTCTGTCCAAGATGTGGCCATCGCTCAGGTGGAGTGTGCTTTTTTGCTGCCTGGTACAGACAATCTCTTGCCCTTGTAAGCCTGTTGTATAGTCCTTCTCAGTCACCCTGCTATAGTGGATTTTGACACAGCCATGCCCTTCTTTGCACCTTGTGAAATTACAGATAACCTCTCTGTCTTTATATGGCCCCAATTCACTTATTCTGTGGGTGGAGCAGATTGCTATCATAAAACAAGTTTTAATCCCACCCAGAACAATTCTGAGTCCTTGATGGGTTTGATTGATGCGGTCGTTAGGGGTCCAGGACTAGTGTAGAATCCCAAGGAACCATGGTCACCTTTTTCATGGTCCAATGAAATTGGCTGCTTTTAGACACCTCATTGTGTTTGGATGGGAGCCTGAAAGTAAATGATGGACTGCCCAGAGCTGCTCCAGTTGCAGAAAGTTGCACCTGGAGGGAGGTAAGCGATAGCCCATTTTCTAGAGCCTTCTTGCAGGTACAGTAGGATAAGCGAAACATTTGCATTTTCCAGACCTGCGCCTTTGTCTGATCTAGAAGCAAGTATGTGTCATTCCCTAATGTATGTGGATGTTGTTGATGACCTCTTCATCAATGGCGACAGAATAACAGATATCTCAGTGGGCTGCCATCTAGGGTCCAGCAATGACCATACTGTGTGGTTTAAGATAAAGACAGTAACAGAGTCAAGCCATGCAAGTAAGGGTCCTGAATTTCAAAAGTGCCAACGTTGCACTGATGGGGGAACACCTCAAGAAAATCCTGCAAAGGTGTGTAGGGAGGTAAAGGAACAGTGGGAGATACGAATGAGCCATAGCAGAGGCAACAAGCCTCTGTGTAAAGCAAGTCAACAAAGCAAAAAGAAGGGGAAAAAAACACTATGATTTTCTAAAGAAGTGGCAGGAGAGGTTAAGAAAAAGGGCATTCAGACAGTACAAAGAAACACAGAGGGAGGAAGACAGGGAACTGTATCTGGCAAAACAAGGAAGTGGGGAATGCAGTCAGGAACACAAAGGCATATTCTGCAGAAAGAATAGCACAATCAGTGAAAGGTGGAGACAGAACCTTCTTCAGGTATATTAGGGAAGGAAAAAGACCAGCGGAGGGATTGTGAGGCTAAATAAAAAGGGGGTGTGTGGAGGGGACCTAGAAAAAGCAGAACGTCTGAATGAATTCTTCTGTCTGGTATTTACAAAAGAGGAAGAGGAGGGACCAAAACTAGACAGTAAGAACACACATTGAGGAGAGGTGGACAGCAGTCCATTCATAGAGGAGAGAGTCCTAAAGGAATTCTCAAAACTAAAAGTAGACAAGGCAATGGGGCCGGATGGGATAAATCACAGAATATTAAAAGAACTCGGAAATAAATTGGTGGCACTACTGACAGCCTATCTAACAAATCACTGGAGGAGGGAGTGTTCCGAAGGACTGCAAATATGGTGCTCCACAAAAGTGGGAGCAAGGTAGAGGCCGGAAATTATAGGCGGTCAGCTTGACTTCATTATTGGGGAAAATAATGGAATCCATGCTAAAGGAAAGTATTGTAGCATATCTTGAGGCCAGTGAGACAGGGGCACAAGACCCAAGGAACACAGATTCAGAGCTGGTGAGATCTTGTCAGGCAAATCTGATGGATTTCTTTCACTGTGTAAGCAGTGGTGGTCGATGGGGGGACAGGCGTGGACATATAGTCTGCCTAGATTTTTGGAAGGCATTTGACACAGTCTCCTGCAGAAGGCTAGTAAACAAGTTGGGCAGACTGGGAGTGGGTCCCAAGGTACTGAACTGGGTCAGAAATTGGCTGAATGGCAGGCGCAGAGGGGTGGCTGTTAACTAACCAGTCCTGGGACAGGAGGGTGACAACTAGGTGCCACAAGGCTCAGTACTGGGGCCGGTCCTCTTTAGTGTCCGCATCAGCGACATTATGGAGGGGCTGGAAGGGAAGTCTGTTTGCAGACGACACCAAGATCTGCAATAGGGTAGATACTCCAGATGGGGTGGGAAAAAATGAAGAGAAACCTAGGCAAGTTGGAGGAGTAGTCAAGAATGTGGCAGCTTAAATTCAATACAAAAAAGTGCAAAGTCGTGCACTTGGGGCACAGGAATCCTGGAGAGGAATACAAGATGGGAGGGGAAACACTAACAACAGCAAAAGTGGAACCTGGGGTTAATTATAACAGATGACCTAAAAGTAGCCAATCAGCGTGAGAGGGCAGTACGGATGCTGGGGACATAGGAAGAGGTATCACCAGTAGAAAACAGGAGGTGGTGATGCCACTATACAGACATTTGGTAAGGCTACATCTGGAGACTGGAATACTGTGTTCAGTTCTGGAGACTACATCTCCAGAAGGACATAGAATAGAAGTGGCGCAGAGATGGGCAACAAAAATGGTGAAAGGAATGCACCAGAAAACATATGAGGAGAGACTGAAAGACCCTAAACATGTATACCCTAGAGGAAAGGAGGGAGAGGGGAGATATGATAGAAACATTCAGGTACCTCAAGGGCATAAACAGGGTTCAGAAGGGAAGCACCTTTCAGAAAAGAGAAGTGCAAGAGAGAAGTACAGTATGAGGCTGAAGGGGGTGATCAGGTAACATGAGGAAGTATTTTTCTGCAGAAGGGTGGTAGTTGCATGGAATAGCCTCCTGCGCTAGATCATGAAGTCAAAAACAATAAGAATTCAAGGTGCATAGGATGGACAGAAGGCAACCATAGTGGTAGGAAGAAGGTAGCTGCAGAATCATTTAGGAGCTGGAGCTTATGTAATGTGAGAAATGGGCAGACTAGGTGGGCCAAGCAGTCTATCAAGTCAACTGCTATGTTACTTCATGCACTGGAGAATAGTGAATATCATGGAGTCATTTTAGCTGAGTTTAAAAGTCTCTACCTTTCAGGAGCCAGGCCTTGAGTTTGTTTGCGTGGATTTGGGTGTACTACTGGGCCCTGTGATAGCATGTCTGGAGTGAACGAGTGGTGCC
Organism: Neoceratodus forsteri; assembly: GCA_016271365.2. NCBI lineage: Eukaryota > Metazoa > Chordata > Ceratodontiformes > Ceratodontidae > Neoceratodus > Neoceratodus forsteri. The sequence goes on from CM057458.1 coordinate 1,085,318,043, forward strand.
CCTTTTCCAGGGTCATTGCCACGACTGTAGCGAATCATGCTGTCTTGGGGCCAGTATGATGTGATGACTATTAACTTCCTGGACTGCCTAATTTTAGTCAGGACCTGTGGTGTCAGAAGTGTGGGGAGAAACAGGAAGCATGGTTGTGGAGCCATTCTTGTGATGAGGCATCTATCCCTAGGGCTTGTCGCTCTCTGAATCTTGAGAAATATCTGCTGACTTGAGCATTTCCTTTGCATACCATCAGGTCTGTTGGGACCAAACCCCATCTGCTGTGAATCATTTGGAATATTTCTCTGTGCAGTTGCTACTCCCAGGGATGCACTTGCTGTCTGCTCAATGATCCACTTTCATTTAATTTTCCGCTAGGTGTATGCGTGTATGTGAGTTAAGATTGTTTTAGGCCCGTGTCATTACTTTTACTATTTCTCTTTGCATGTACTGACCCTAGTTCCCCTTGTTTGGAAATGTATGCAACAGTCACCCTGTTGTCCAGCTGTATTAATACTGACCCCCCACCGAGTTGATTTCTTTTTTTTTTTTTATTTAATGTTTATTGACATTCTTAAAATAGCATGTAGATCAAGTACATGGTCAGAACAAACAACATTTTTGCTGTCTGTTACAGGTAATTAAGAGACAATAAGAAACTAAATATAGCTAACCTATCTCTATAGCCTGAATACAAGTAATGTGTTTTATAATTTGTGGCAGGCTCTCTGACACAGTGCACACTCCTACCTACATTGTCCAAATCCAACCTGTATTCACTGAAAGGTGTAGAAAGCTCCTATCCCTCAAAAAAGTCAAGAATGGGGCCAGATCATTTTATTGCGGAGTCCATTGTTAATCTATTGTTGCATAATAAAACACCCATGGCCACCATCATAATGTAACTTTTTCCAGTCTATTTTGTTTGGCAGAAAATTTTTACATGTTGTAAATTTTCTCCATAATATGGTCCCTGAGCTGCCTTCTTTAAGGCTCGTAGTGCCTGTAGGACTGCTCTCATCTCAAGAGCATTTATGGACAGCTTGGATTCCGATTTTGTCCATTTTCCTTGGGCTGAGTTGTTGTCCATGGATGTTCCCCATCGTGTGAGGCTTGCATCCATCTCTATCAGTACATCATGTAGTAATTCCAGTTGATAGCCTTGTGTCAGATTGTCCCACCATTGAGGTGACCTCTTCACTGTTGCCATGAGAGTTATTCTCATTTGTAGGTTTTCCTTCGAGGGGGAGCCATATTTCAGCAGGCAGTTCTGAAGTGGGCGCATGTTCCACCTGGTCCATGGTACCATGTCGATGCATGAGGACATACGTGAAACATAGACTTTGAAGGCAGATATGGACCACTCGGCCCACCCAGTTTCCCCATTTCCCTACCTATTGGATAAGCAGCAGATCCTAGTTAACCAATAGCCTACTTCTTCCTACCTCCCCCATCAGAATTGTCTTATATCTGTCCGAATGCATTCTTGAATTCCACCACTGTTTTTGACCCCACGACCTCCTCAGGAAAGCCATTCCATGCATCCACCACCCTCTCTGTGAAAGAATGCTTCTTCCCATTGCCCTTGAGCCCTCCCCCCTCTATCTTCCAATTGTGCCCCCCTGTTCTTGCACATCTTTTTCTGAAAGATGCTACCCTCATGGACTTTGTTGATTCTCTTGAGGTACTTGAAAGTTTCTATCATGTACCCCCTCTCCCTCCTTTCCTCGAGGTATACATAGTAAGCTCCTTTGGTCTCTCTTAAGTATGGTTCTGGTGCAGACCCTGCACCATTTTAGTTGCCCTTCTCTGGACTGCCTCCATCCTGTTCTGCGCTCATGGAGATGGGGTCTCCAGAACTGCACACTGTTCTCTCAGATGGGGTCTCACCAACTGTCTGTACAGAGGATGACAACTTCCTGTTTTCTACTGGTGATGCCTCTTCCATACTACCCAGTATCCCCAGCCCTCCTTACTACCTTCTCACATTTGCTTACCTTTAGGTCATCTGATATGACTACCCCCAGGTCCCTTTCAATTTTGTTGTTACCACCCCCTCCCCACTGTGTACTCTTCCCTGGGTTTTGCTTCCCAGGTGCATTATAGCAATTCTGGAGCAGTATAGCACAGTGGTTTAAGGCTCTGAGCTGCAAATCTGGTGACATCCAGCAGACCAGACCTGGGTTTGAATCCCACAGCTTCCACTTGCATACTGTGTGACCCTGAGCAAGTAACTTAACTTCCTTGTGCTCCCAGGTGGCTCCTGTAAAAAGCTTTCAGCTTAGTGTGCTACTCCTGGTTAAACAACTAAATAAAATAAAATAAACTTATTTGCATTGAATCTAAGCTGCCATACTTCTGACCATTCCTCCAACCTTGCCAAGTCCCTTCACATCCTTTCGACCCCCAACTTGTGTATCAGCCCTATTGCAGATCTTTGTGTTGTCTGCAAAGAGGCATACACTTCATTCCAGTCCCTCTGCAATGTCACGTATAAAGGCGTTAAAAAGGACCTGATCCAGTACTGAACCTTGCGGTACCCTGCTAGTAAACCCTCCTTCTTCAGAGTGGACTCTGTTTACTATTACCCTCTGTGTCCTGTTGTCCAGACAATTTTTAACCCAGGCTACCACCCTGGGACCCACTTCCAGGCTGGCTAATTTGTTTACATACACCCTCGCACTTTGGCTACTGAGGACATCACTGGGGTGTGGCATGTCATGAGATTTTTGGCTACCATTAACATATTGTCAACCCTCTGGGTGGATGGTTTGGCCTTGCCTTGTATCATGTTGATCTCTTTGCCTAAATGCTCTATCGATTGTCCTGGAATAATGGAACTCATGGCTACATTTACCACCCATCCATGGTTTCTCATTGTTGATGGGACCAACTCTGTATCCCTTTGAGACTGTGCCCAGTTTGTTGCCTGAATGAGCCATTCGTTGAGGTATGGTATTACGTCTGTATCCTTTTCTGTGAGGCTGGCCACTAGCACTGTTGATATTTTGTTAAATACCATTGGCACTGAGGCTAGCCATGCTGTGGTATGCTAGTGCAAAGTAATGCACCTGGGAAACAAAAATCCAGGAGAAGAGTACACAATGGAGATAACACCAACAAAAGTGGAAAGGGACCTGGGGCTAGTCATATCATATGACCTAAAGGTAAGCAAGCAATGTGAGAAGGCAGTAAGGAGGGCTGGGGGATACTGGGATATATAGGAACAGGCATATAAAAGTTTTGGCCTCCGATATGGAACCTTAGGCACTTGTAGTGGCATGGTCTTATGGCTATGTGCAAATAGGCATCCTTTAGATTGACTGAGGTAAGGTAATCATTTATTCCTATTGCTCTTAGAGTTGACTTGAGTGTTCCCAGCTTGAACTTTTGTGTTACCACAACCTGGTTTAGGAACTTTAGGTCCAATATTGGTTATAGTCGTTTTCTTTTTGGCCCTTTCATCCTCGGTCCACAACCTGGATATGGCACTGTTCTTTATTAGACTATGGAGGACATATTGCACTTGATATGCTATGGCTCCCTCTTCCAGCACCACACATGCTGAACACAGTGGCCCTGTGTGATGGGACATCAGGGTGGTGCCTCTTGTGGTGCACTTCTTTGTTTTTCCCATCTTTAAAAGACACAGTAGAGGGATATACAGTACATCCCTTGAATGCAGTTGGCATGTATGGGTGTCACCTCCCTGTGGACTTGTGAAAGCAGGCCCAGTCAGGGGGAAAAATCCATGCAATTAATTACCATCTCTCTGTGGGCGTGAAGGAAAGGCCCAGTGGGGAGAGTGATCCAACAGTCGATCATCATGCCCTTAACTAACATTTCGCTGTGTGTGTTAAGAACTGGCTCAGTGGGGAGAATTATCAAATAATTTGAACAGTGGTGAGGTCTGGCTAGGTGGCCAGCTGAGAAGCACAACAAGTTTTGGCTTGTCTACTCTATTACTAAAGGAGCATGAGCAGTATTGAGAACCATTGGGTGAATGACATTGCAGACTCGTGGGTCTTGAATTACCCATAGTAACTCTCTCCTGGGACATTGGGAAGGCCTCGGGCTAATCAGCCATTTGCCATGCTCAAGATGGCCACGGGCGATCCGCATCGCAGCCCTTCAAAATGGCTGCTTCACGTACTACATAGTCAGTGGGTAACTACCCTAACCAAGATGGCTCCTGTCACTACTCATATGCGGTCAAGTGGACGACCTGATGGCGATGCGCGTGTAGTGTTAGTAGAGGAGAGGAGGGCCGAGGAACAAAGCCGCTAAATCTAGTGGTGCAAACACAAGCCATCAAGGACGGGGGGGACTAACAAGATGGCGCCCTGCCTCACCAAGCCATCAGGCAGTTGGAGCTTTGTAGGCACCATAATGGCCATAAGCCACCAGACCCTGTCAAAGTGTAAAAAGGAGGTGCACCTTAAATCTCAGTTGTCATTAATGTACCTTAAAAAACTGATCATAAAAACACTTCCTTATAAGTCTCTCGTCTAACAAGACCTTCAAATGCTTATCCAAGAAATCATGGAACAATTTACATTAAAAAAATATGCTTTAAGCTTGCTAACTTCAAGGACATTTAAAATGCCAGTTGAACAGATTCATTAGATTCAGACATTGTGCAAAGAGCTAACAGCTTCACAAGTACTTTAAATCAAAACCCAGCACTTCATAGGTCACTGAAGTCATACCATAAGAAATGGCCTAACCTCTGAATCCCTACAATCAACAAGGAACACAGCTCCTTAAACAGGGAACCACCTGCTACCAACTACTCCAGCACCATAAACCACAATGAGATAATCTCCATCACCTCATTTTTGAACATGCACAGTGGAAGGTCTTGTGGTTACAAGTCTATTAATTGTCGCTTTGTGGACAGAGTTCAAGAGGACAATAGACATGTCAATAACAAAGCCTCTGATTAGTAAGAACACCTCCGCACATGTGTTATAGACTTCCGACCCAAGATAAGCTTCTGTCCCAATATGGCTATATCATCCCAAAACCTCATGCAACTTCTGAGGAAGAATGAAACTTTATAATACTTCTGAGAAGTATTCTGCTATATAAGGCGTCTCTAAAGATCAACAATTTGTGATCACCTACTAGCTTTCATCTGAATCTGTGTTTAGTTGCTGGAAGAGATCTGCATCTATGCTGCTGCTGCTGACTTTAAGAACTATTATTCTGCTGAACTCTAAAGACTTTGGCTTCTGCCAGAAGTAAGAAACATTGAAGTGAACTCACTTTGTAAATTTATTTGCAAGCCTTGAGAGAAAAAATTCAGAAGCCAGGAGAAATCTTCACAGCCATCCAAGATACTTCAACTCTCCAAGCGAAGGGAGACCAGAGACTATTGATATTTTTCTGGCTGAGTATAAACTTTATTGACTTAAAGGTGCTTAAATATGTATCTTTTAAGAATCCTGGTTTTGTGTGTATATATATATATATATGTGTGTATATGTGTGTGTATATATATGTATATATGTATATATATATATATATATGCATATGCATAGATGAACTGCAGTGAAATATTGTTTAAATGCTAGCAAAGATTATTAGTACCAAGGAACTGTGTTCTTGTGTTAGTTATTCTAAAGAGAATACCACTTTAAATTACCTCCAGATAGGAGCTACAGAACCTCATATGTATGCAGTAAAGATTGCATAAGGCATTAAGGTGCACGGACTGAAAAAGTCTAAAGAGAATCTCTAAAAATGTCTTGTACTGTTTGTGTCAGAACTATGTTAAATGTTAACTGTGTATTGAAATAAACTGCTTCTAATTGCACTGCATATCCGAGTAAATCTGTCATCTCAGGAAATAACCACGTAAGCACGATTTACTGCACTCCTTTCTTTAAGACAGCCACAGAATTAAATTAATAGTACTTGTGCTTACAGCTTTGATTGGGAACTGAAAGCAAAAAAGGTACACTGCTCTTGCATGCGACACCCGAGGGGGGGGGTCAAGAGATAACGGGGGATAATTTAGAGGGGTTTTGCTGAAGAGTATAGGGATGACCCTGTTGGCTACTACCCCATGGTTGCTCATGAGGGACTGGGGGGTACATCACCGAGCAGTTCTAGTTTCTGCCCATAACGGGTATCCTGCTGCGTGAGGGGAATAGACCTAGGGCATAACACCACGCCATATACAGGTATGTGACTCAGGTTTGGTCACACTGTGATGGATCTGCTCATGAGGGGAGATGCCCATCATGACCAACCAGATAGCACCAGATTTAAAAAACCCTAATGCATGGAAGAGAGATCACCTGAGTTCAAAACATTGCTTTACCAAATTTCCCCGTCTAAGTTATGAAATGGAAAAAAAAAATTGGAGTGCCACGCTGTGCTCGGGGAATGAACCCCAGCCAGTTAGTAATCCTATCTGTTAGAAAATTAGAGGAGAACAGAGAGAAAGGAATATTGGGGGCTATATATATATATATATATATATATATAGAGAGAGAGAGAGAGAGTGGTGTATCTGTGTGTGTGTGTATGTATATATATATATATATATCTATATAGATTGTAGGTAGTTCTGTTTCCTGTGGTTCACAAAGGGAGAAATTTCCAGTCTTACTTTGATTATTCATGAGACTGGGCAAATCACACTAAGGGAGCTCCTGAAGTGTGCTGCAACCTGGTCAGATGCACAAGTAAAACTAGGGGCAAAAGGGCTTCCGGGACCTAGGTGGACTACAGAAATTTAATCCTAGGTCACATGTCCATCAGCGGTCTATCAGGTGGACCTGAACCTACAAGGTAAGGATTGGGTGCCAAGGATATAAACATAACACAATGAGAACGTTCTCATTGCTAACAATGCCAGTTAAATTTTTTCGCAAATTTTTTTTTTTTTTTTTTAACGTAAGAGGTTTTTCTGCCATATAGCTGGACCCCCTTCTCACTTGGACACTCTCCTCTGTCACCCACCATCCCAGGTTTGTAGCTTAGGGCTGCAGTCCCCAACGAATCTTCCTTTGGGGAGGGGGGTGTCAGGGAAGGGAGGTGGTAGTGTTACCACTGAGCTACTTGGCCAGTCTTTTTTTTTTTTTTCAAATTTCAGTGACCATGCAACCGTACTGCCAACCCTTTTCACTTCTGGGACATCTTTAATAACTTGAGTTTTTATTTACAAAATTAGTTATTAATCCTGTTTTTTAAAATATCTGATGATGAATATAAGTAAGTATATCAGAAATTATTTTTTGGTTTTTTGTAATTACTATTTTTCCTCTCCTACCCAGCATGCCACTCCCAACCCATCAGGGGAGACGACCAACATCCCACTGCCTTACATCCTACCCAGTGGAGCCCCAGACCCCACAGGGCTGCGGCATACCTCCAAGGGACGAGGCGGGCGGTGATCCCAAAACTTACATGTCGGTCCAGGGCTTGCTGAGTGGGTGGAGGCAAATCGTGAGCATGTCCAGTCTCCCCATCTTCCCAGTGGTGGCAGGCTCTTTTTCCATTTCCACCCTCCCCATACAGCGTGATGACTCCCCTGACATCAAGGCGCTAGCACTGACATCTACGCTGTAGTGCGGCTAGCCCTCCCCATATGGGGCTTGCAATACTTCAGGCAAGTGAGCGGGCAGTGGCCTATACCCCTCCGGAGAAGGCGAGCTGTCATGGGACGCTCCAGCCTATCTCCTCCTCCTGCCAACCCATCAGCGACCCGAGTCCGCTCCCGAACCCGGGTCGTCATCGTGGAGCAAGGTGACAGCGTCCAGCGCTTCAACCCTCTGCGCCAGTGGGCTGGCAAAGGAATGTTATTTTTTTTTTCTGAAAAACTATAGTATATGATTACTTTTTTTTTTTTTTTTTGCAGTCTAACCAATATTGCTGCTTTAAATATAAAAGAGATGGACAGTCAAATTGCAGAAGTGGAATTTGTTAGTATTTGAAACACTGGCCATGAGACCTTTTTTTTTTTTTTTTTTTTAACATAGATGCACTGATTGTTAAAAAAAAAAAAAAAAAAAAACACACTCTTTACTCCACCTGCCTAACTACTCTGCACTAGCCCTAGTGGCCATCCAACCCCTTAATTTCCGCCTTAGTCCATGTGCCTGTCCCATCCCTGCTTAAAACTGCTTACTGGTTTGAGTTTTACCACTTTTTCCAGCAGTGTCTTCCACTTGTGCACCACTCTTTCTGTGAAAAAATGCTTGCCAAAAGTCTTTCTTGAACCTCTGCCTGTAATTTTTTCCTTTTTCTATATAGCTGTTTACCGTTGGGGCTCTGAGGCAGGGAAACTGCCGTCCACCCATGGAGGATCTCAACCCACCCTGTTCTCAGGGCTTCATTGTGCCTGCCCTGGTGCACTATTTTCCATTTTTCCTTCCACCCCACCGCCCCGTTATCCTGGGACCCCAGAACACAGTCATGCATGCATGCTTCCTGTGGCTCCGGTGATGGCCCATTCCTCCCACCCGACCTAATGCTTCAGTCCTTTTCGGCTTGGCACTGTCACCTAGCCTCCACCTGCTGGCTGTCAAGAGCCATGGAAGCCCACATCCCTCTCTGGGAGAAGAGAGCCACCCTGTAGCTGCTTAGTCCAGCTCCTTGCCCCCCAGCTGACCCCTGGTGACTCAGACTCATTCCTGAACCCAGGTTGCCGGCGTGGGAGGAGGTAAGGCCTCCAGCGCCTCAGCCCTCCGTACCAGTGGGCCATCCTCTCCCCTGTAAGTTTGAGTGAATTCCCCTCATTCCTGTATTTGAGCTCAAAGAAAAGTTCTTGGTGTACACCCTATGTATTCTGTGAGGTACTTGTGTGTTACTGTTGTGTACCCCTTTCCCTTCTCTTCTTGTCCAATTCCTGCAGCTTCTCCTCGTAGGACTTGCTCGCTAGTCCCTAGACCATCTTGGTTGCCCTGTGCTGCTTTCATTTTGTCATTGTCCTTCCTTTGGTGTGGACTTCAGTACCTTGTGCAGAAACCCAGATGGGTTTTACTAATGACCTGCACAGTGGGAGAATCATCTCTTGACTTATGCTGCTTATAACATGAGATTGAAAAGCATCTTATATCATTGGTTAGAACTAGTCATGTGTCCATCCATTAATGTCTGTTTACACGCATGCTGAGTGTAAAAAGTCAGTTGCTGAAAATCAGTACTCGGCTAGAAAATTAGTGCCTGGATGTTTGTCGGAACGTGTTCACATTAGCATTGACGTCTTCTGTTCCAAGCGGGAGTTGCCGCGTGGTGGTTTTCTGTGTCAATTTTTTGAAAATAGTAATTAGTGTTTTACACCCACCACCAGGTGAACTTAAGCAATAAACCATGACAGGGTGTGAGTTGTGGGGGGATTTATGGCTGGCGTGGTTTGGCCACAAGGCTGCAGGCCAAGTGATGATCAAATCCAGGTCGGCTGTGGTAACCTCCATAACCCACACCCTGGAATGGTTTATTGCGAATATACAATGTTTTCCTTTAGTTATTATAGCAAAAAAAATAATATACTGCTTTTTAGTAGTTTAAATGATTATTTTTTTTTTAATGATTATTACTCCCCAAAAACAGTTCTTTGTTGCCAGGTAGTATAATGCGTCAGTCCCAAGAGAAAGCATGCCAGGTTTCTTTGACCCCTCCTCCACCCTGCAACTGAGTATAGTTTAGAAGGAGAGAGAGGGGGTAGTTGCCGTTGCTTTTTTCATTTTTTTAAACAGGCTGATATTTTTGTTTTTTTTTCTACGTGTTTAAGAAGTGCGAGTGGTCAGGGGATCTTAACGTCATGAACTTCTCGGTTTGCTGAGGGGTTAGCGGTTCCAGTGTAAGTTTGAATTTTGCATCTGAGGATGCTGTACTTAATGAGATCGGGGTATTCAGTGCTGGATTACATGGTGTAAGCTGCTGTTGTTGTCAGGAACGGGACATGGAACGTCATGGTGGTGGAGACAGGTGAGGCGGGTGCTTTGTTTGAGTTTGTCCTCGGGCTGCATCTTGGTGTAAGTTGCTGATGTTGTCGGGAATGTGACTTTTTGGAGAGAGAGATATGGAGAACTGGGTGTAAGTGTTTTAGGTATACAGGTGTAGGGAAACTCTTTCTTTATTGAAAAGAGAGGTAAAAGTAATGAAAGTTGCAGCCGCAAACTAAAAGTCCAGCAATGATACTGTACATGTGGTTACTTTTACCTCTTGTGCATGCCCAGTATCAGTGCAGGTCTTCTATTTTGTGGCTGCGATTTTTATTCATTTTATCTCTCTTTTTTAATAAAGATACGGATTCCCCACACCATCATTCCTAAAAGATTTTTAAAATGCGGTCAGGTGAATGTGGTTAGAGGCAGCACTAATGGTAAAACGGAGCTGGCGACTGCTGTTTACAAACGAGTCAGCAAGGAGACTTTTGTTTGTTTTCTGGTCACAGTGATTTCAAGTGGGGATGGCACATGTGGCTGGCTGTTACCTTCTGTGTGGGTTATCAGGGATTTACCACGGCTGAAGGTGTCAGCCAGCCAATGAATACTGGATTTAGTGTTTTGTTTGGAGTCCATGGTATAATCCTAGTTTCTCCTATAGCGTTTGTCATATGTAACTGTCCCTGACCGTAGCTGTGTGTGTCTTATTGGAAGGCTAAACTGATCATTACCTGTCCGTGACAACTAAAACCATTACTCCAATCAATTTCCTGTTTGGATGCAGATATGGTGAAAACATGGCAGTGTAGAGATTTACCTCTGACAGGTAGAATGATTATATTAATAACTCCGTATTTTTTAAAAGGAGACCTTCCCTGTATTGTGCCTAACTTTTGGAACTGTATCGCACAGAAGTGGAACATTTTCTTCCACTGTGGTGTCCGATGACCATATAGTAGTGTAGCACATGTGAGTACATCAGAGACATCTGTACTATCTCCTGTTCATTATCATTTTATTCCATTGTCCGTGTTAGTTTTTTTCTGATTTGGTTAAAAAATTATTACTTTACCAGTGGTACGTACCATGTACAATGTTAGCATATTAGAATACAACTGAAACTGTCAGCGGTCATGGATTTATTCGAAAATATTATGCAGTAGTAGTATGTATCGCTGATGAGAAATACCGATAAAATGTTCTTGAATACAAAACCATGACTCAGTTTCATTTAATTCACATGCAACACCTAACTGATTAAAAATATGACGATTAAAATAAGTCAAACACAGTATTCAGCACTGCACTGTTGTATGAGGCCGAAGGACACCTTTCATATTAATGTATTTCAAAACAACTTTAATAGGTTTTACTTACAGTTTGAAACAGTCTGTTACGCTCATGTTATAAGCACAATGCTTGCTTACTCCAGGCTGTGTGGTTGCAGGATTAATCAGCACCCTGAGTGCTGTGATGTACTGGCTAGCCTGTTACCTCCTGTCACAATGCACTTGGTGTTGATTAATCCCCAGTAACCACACGCCTGTCGTGGGTTATTGCTTACTTATCGCCTTCCCCTGTACATCCCAACATCCTGTTTGCCTTTCCAACACGCGTATTAAAGTGTGCTGTGGAGTTCAGGCTCTCTGATGTCATGACCCCTAGGTCCTGTTTCTCCATGATCTTTTCAAAGCCCCCCCCCGTATTTCATAGTGCACTTTTGGGTTAATTTTCCCAATCTGCATCACCTTACATTTCTTTGCTTTGAAACACAACTGCCAGATATTTGACCAACTCTCCAACCTGCTCAGATCCTTCCTGAGTTCTTTTATACTTTATCCATGTCAACCTTTGCACATATCGTTGTGTTGTCTGTGAAAAGGCAGACTTTGCCCTTAATGCCTTCCCCTATGTTGCAAATGAGCATGTTCAGAAGGACAGGGCCCACTACTGATCTCTGTGGTACTCAGCTTGTAACCTTTCTTGTTTTTGAGAACTCCCCATTTACTATTACTTTTTGCTTCCTTTCCCTCACTCAGCTTTCTAACCAAGCCACAAGTTTTGTCTCCACCCCAAGTCCCTTTGCTTCTTGACCAGTCTCCTCTGTGGGACTGAGTCAGAGGCCTTGTTGAAAATCTAAATATAGTATGTCGACTGCCTGCCCCTTATCGGCCACTCTGCTCATTCAGTTGAATAAGTCAATTAAATTCATCTGGCAAGACCTCCCCATGTGAACTTCGTGCTGCCTGGGGTTCTGTTAAACAATATACCCTCAGGGTGTGGGTATACTGGTGGATTTACCATGCCTGGTGTGGTTCAGTCACGAGGTGCAGCTGGTGACTTAACCACACCAGAAGTAGTAAATCCACCATATACCTACTCCTGGAGGGGTATATTGCTATTATACAATGGCCCTATTTTTTGTTTGGAAAAATATATAAAATACTTTTGTTTTTGCTTTTAATGATTTTTTGTTCATTGTATTGCTCCACCAAAAAATAGTTCCTTGTTGCTAGGTAGAGTTATGTCCCTACTACCCCACACCTGTCTCCTCAGTGAGGCTTCAGTTCCTTGCTACTAGGTAGAGATATCCCCCCACCTGTGAGGCTTCAGTTTTTTTTAAATGTTGCTGTATCCTGTCCCAGAAGTGAGTTATGTTTCTTTTTAAAAATGTGATAGGCAGGATTTACAGTTGGTGTTGTGTTTTCACGCTTTGTTCGATGCTGTGAACTGTAAAGGGCTGCAGTGTATGACCTCGCTCTCCTGGTTCACTGTTCGGTCCATCGAAAATTTATCGGAAATGGCAGGGTGCCAGCGGTGAAAGTTTGGAGGCTTGGCGTTGAGAACTACGGAAGGCTGACAGGTGATAAAAAACATCAGATCACTGTGATACATTTTATTGAAGGTTGGTGTATTTCTGTGACAGAGCGCAGCCGGTATTAAAATGTGACGGACATCAGGTAAAGCTGTTACGACCGGCCACTCGGGAGCTGTTTCAGAAAAATACAGTTTGAATTTTTTAGAGTGTTAAGAGCAGGAACCACTGGTACTGTGACCGGTTATGGAACTGAGCTGAGCTGAGCATCTTACTGTGTTTGCCACTGTTTGGTTTATGGCAGTCTGAGTGATTTTGAAAGGGTTAATGCTGTGGCTGACTGGCTGGCTGGCACCTTTTCCAGTGGGTACACTGGAGGATTTACAGCGCTGAAAAGGTGCCACCCAGCCAATCAAAATGCAGGATTTGGTGTGTTTTTTTTTGTGCCCATTGTATAATGGCCCATTCCCCACCAGGATGTCCTCCAGTTCCTTCCTCAGTATGGACTGACTGGTTTGTAGTTCCCTGGCTCATCTTCCCTTTGGATCTTGTGCAGAAGGACCGTGTCTGCTGTCCTCTGCAGTCTTTGCGTGCAGGCAAATCCTCAGTGCTGATTGATGCTGTTAATTGTGCCTTGGCTTCTGTAGTTCTTTCCTGGGTCATACCTGAAAAATGGGTATTCATCTGCTTAGTGTACACTACCTGAATAACAAAAGCCAAATAAATAATTAAAATTGACTCATGGGGCTCACTGAAGTAGTGGAAAAGACTGCAAATAAGGCCCTGTCCACACTACACTGGATCCACCCCTCTGTAACGTTACAGGGGGTCCAGACCATTATCGCAACAGTTTGCATTTACAACTGTAACGTTACAGGAGGCGTTTCCGTAACTGTTGTCGAAACCACTGGTGAGGTGGTTTCAACAATGGTTATGGAACCAGATCCGCTGCTGTACTGTTACCGACTGTAGTGTGGGCGCGTGAGGCGGCCCCACTGTGCAGTAACAGTCACCGGCTCCTGCAGTGTGGACCGGCAGTACTAGTCCGCACCAGAGACTGCTAATGTGGACACACTGTTTCACTCACCGCCTGTAACGGTTTGTATCCGCTACCGGGTCGGAGCGTGTAGTGTGGACAGGGCCTAACTTGTTTTTAAGCGGATATATCCTCAATAAATCTGGAAAATGATGCACTAGAGAAATTCCCCACAAGAAGAATTTATAGAACATAAAACACCTGGTAGACAAGCAATAAAAAAAGTTTGATGTGTCAGAACAATCCTTTTCTAATAGAAGAAGGAATAATTAAGAAGTCTGAAGTTATAAGAGTTCAAGAGAAAGCAGTGAACATGGAGGCACTAGAAATCAGTGAGATGTAGGATTCCTTTGCAACTTACACTGTTTTTATTTTTTTTAACTTTTGTTTTATGTTTTCATAATAAAGCAATACATCAAGTATTCTCATGTGGAATAATTCAAATATTTGACATTATAGGCATAATTGAGATAACAAGTATATATACCCACATTCTGGTACAGAAGGAGTTGGGGGGAATAACATATAATCAGACCATCTTAGCCTAAAGTCCCAATAGAAAGTCCAGCACTTGCCAGCTGCTTTAGTGTCTCTGGTTACTAATCATGAATATAGTTCTAAGGGATGATTCTGCACTAATCTGTAGTGCTATTAACCTATTAAGTAAATTAAACTAACAAAGTTGTTTCCCTACCATCTCACATCCAAACTCCTTACAGCCTTATAAGAAAAAAATGTGAACAGATACTAAAGGCACTTCTTAAGTATTTGATAGAACAAATAATGCTCCTAAGGACGCTAGGTATTTAAAAAAGTGTCAATAAGAGGAAAGGGGTTCAAACATATGGAAATATTACAGCACTACAGTACGGTACAGTGCAGACCCCCAGTCTTGGGCTCAGGCCCTCTGGATGCTCTGATTCTGAACTGGGAAGGGAAATTTCTGTATGCCTTCCCTCCCTGTCCTCTACTGTTCAAAGTTCTAGTCAAGATAAGGTCACAACCTTGCAAAGTAATTCTGATTGCTCCAGACTGGGCCAGACAGTCTTGGTACCCCCTGTTGCTGTCCCTAGCAGTCCATCTTCCAGGAATTACAACATGTTAACCTCCTGTCAGGGGAGGATTTGGATCCCAGTCTTCAGTCTCTCAATCTCAAGACATGGCTCTTGAAGAGTTAGAGTATGCAGATTTGCATCTGTCTCAGGGGTTCTGGATATCCTCAAAGCCTCTCAAAGCCTACCACTGGAAAGACCTATAACTCCAAATGGAAGAGATTCAGCATTTGGTGTTCCAAGAAACATATTTCCCCAGACTCTGCTGAATTGCCTACAGTTCTGGATTATATGGTCCATTTGAATGGCTTAGGCCTCAGACCAGCTACTCTCAAGGTGCACTTGTCAGCTGTTTCTGCTTTTCTGTCAGTGGGTAAGTCTTCCTCACTATCATCTCATCCTGTGTTCTGTATTTTTTAGAGGATTGCTTCATTCCAATCCTCCTTTAGAGATCCTGCCCCTGTCTGGGACTTAAATGTTTGCATTCTCAACTTATGCAACCTCTTTTGAACCTGTGTCTCAGCAGAGCTTAAGTACTTGACTTGGAAAACTGTTTTTAGTAGCCATTACCTCTGCCAGGACGTATGTGTGAATTGCAAGCCCTGTCAGTGGAACCTGATTTTATCTCCTTTCATAGGGATAAAGTGGTCCTTAGAACCAATAGAAGGTTCTTACCTAAAGTGGTTTCAGATTTTCATTTGAATCAGTCTGTGTCTCTTCCTGTCTTCTTCACTGATCATTCTTCTTCAGAGAGAGGATGCTACACAGTTTAGATGTTAAGCGGGCCCTTAGCTCTACTACATAGGCTGCCAAGGGTCACAGGTTTGATTCCCTCCTGTTGTTAGTCACCTGTGGAGAAGTGGGAAGAGGCAAACCTGCCACCAAGAGAACTGTTGCCAGGCGGATTGTGTCTTGTATACAATTCTGCTATGAGAAACAGGAAAGATTCCACCCTCAGGCCTGAGGCTCACTCCACTGAGATACAGCTGCTTCCTGGCTGCCAGGGATATCCCTCTCTTAGAAATGTGTCAAGCAGCCACCTGGAAAACAGTCCATACCTTTACCAAGCATTACTCTCTGGATATCCAGGCTAGGAGTGATGCTCGGTTCTAACACAACCAGTACTTCAGAGCCTATTCCCAAGTAGGTTCTGTCCCTCCTCCATGGAGGTACTGCTTGGTAGTCTGCAGTTAGTCAGAATACAGCAAGACTTCATGTTGTTTGAAGAAAAAATTACTCACCTTAGTAACTGTGTTTCTTCTAATGAGGTCTTACTGTATTCCACACCTCCCTCTCCTCCCGTCTCAGAACCTGTTTTTGGGGAAATGGTGGGCAGGTGCATTGTTGCACTTCAGTGGTGCTTCTCATACACCCTTCTCTTTTTGTTAGGGTGTTTTATTGTTATTCTTATTTGGATTGGTTTTTGGTTTTGGGTTTCCTGACTTGAGTATTCTTTGGGAATTGAAAACTCTTGTTGCCAGTTGGCTAGTAAAAATTGTACAATTTCCACATGGTGTAGTTAGTGAGTTTTTTGCTCGTAAGAATCTGACGGTTGGATTTCAAAGGGCTGCAGACAGAGACCTCAACTGAGCTTGAGGTCCGCATTCTATGCACTGCATAGAAAGTTAACCCTTTGTTCTCCAGGGCAGTTTAAAGGCTGGCGCTAACTGCAGTTAGTCAGAATACAGTAAGACTCCATTAGAAGAAGCACAGTTACTAAGGTGAGTAATTTTTTCATCAGGTACAACAGGTTACATAGAGAGTACAGATGATAACAGGGTTGCGATAAAAGCAGTAATTCAAGATCAATTAAATATAAGTGCAGTGATTGTATGAGGCAAGGCAAGGCCTTGAAGTCTATTTGGGTGACAAAGGAGAGGTATTTATTGTTTGTTGGACCGGGGAGACTATCCTATACCATGACAGTGACAAGAGCTGGACATTGATGGTGGCTTCCATCACCACATCCCATGTCAGCTTAGTGATGGTCATCTTATTCTGAACAATACATCTATTGAAGTCCCCAGTTTCAGTTCAACCGCCACCAGCCTCCTGTTGGTCTTTTGCTGGTAGATTGAATATTCTGCAGCATAGTTAGGATCTGCGTCACTTGGAGTCTCTTGAAGACCTGCCATGCTGCAGAGGCCCAGCCATTTTGGAAATGTGGCCAGAGGCTGAAGCCAAGAAGAACTCTTCAACTCCCTGCTGCTGGGCTTGCTATTACCTTTTCAGTGTCATTGTGACCCTGGTAAGTCTCTGCATGCAAACAATCAGATGAAACTCCACAAAACAATGTAAAACCTGATGTTTTTAGTATTTAGACATGGAGCTCACAGAAGACATGTCCGCACTAAGCTGCTCAGCAGCACCCCCCTCAGTTATATTTTGAAATGTAAAATGGTTGTTTTGTCTTTAAAATAACAGGTTCAGTATTTGTTTCGAGTGTTCTGCCGACTACGCCCTGGAATCCCTGTGCTTGCACTCTATGGTAAACAGCAACAGATGAAACGCATGGAGGTTTACAATGATTTTATTCGGAAGAAGGCTGCAGTACTGTTTGCTACAGATATAGCAGCTCGAGGTCTTGGTACGTACACACTGGGGGCAACTTTAAGTTGATGCATTTCAAGCCTGCTTATTATGTTAATACACTGAAATATTTTATGCAAATGAAAGAGATAATAGTATTTATAAAAGTCAGGCTGAGATAGTTAAACACATTTCTACAGCACTGACGAACTATTAGAAATGTATTCTAGATTGGACAATCTGTTATGTTGCCTAATATTCCTCCTGCAGTCATTTTGGCTTTTTATATTTTGTCATAAAATGTCACCTGGATAAACATTTATACCCTAACAGCATAACATCTTGGGTTTGAAGAGAAATTTAATCTGATTGGTAGATACTTTTAAGTTACTGACCCTGCCTGGTTTGTGAAGCGATTAATGCAGAGCAGTCTGTATTAAATTTGTTTACCAGTTTTGTGGGCTCTTAGAGTTAAAGGGCATGGCTAGACAATAAATTTTTTGACAGGTGCACTGTGTTACTTCTCCTGCTCTTGAGTGAGGTGCATTTTAAGTGGAATGCATGTAAATTTCAATTTAAGGTTGCTTTTATGAGCAGTCCTTCCCAATAACAGGAAAGAATCAACACTGTATTTTGTAACAGTTGTAAGCATAAGAACAAACATAGGCTCTGTCCACATTAGCACATTTACTGAGTTTTAAACTGTTTTAACTGTTAAAATGGTTTAAAAGTCTTGTGTCCACACTGAAGCACAGTAAACCGTGCTAGAAACTGTGTTTAAAACCGTGCTAAAATCCTGATTGGAGCAGGGCTTTAGCATATTTCAAGCGAAACACAATTGCTTAAACTGTGTTTAACAGCAGTGTGGAAGCATACGTGCTGTATCATGTTTTAAGGTAATTGCGGGACACTTCTGCGGCTTTTTACTACTGACACCACAAAAAAGGGAGATTTACTCACATCTTGGGCTCACAGTGAGCTCCCAAACATCTTCCAGTCCACAGGTATCAGCATGCGTTGCAGCACCGGTATTACGCATGAATCACGCCTGGGAGCCGGAGTCCGCAAACAAGGTGTCGGAGTTGTGAGTGTGGATGCTCGACAAACTGGTCTGAAGCATATTAAATTAAACATTTTAAAACATTTGGAAAAATTCATGTAGTGTGGACAGGGCCTAAAATGCAGTTATTTCTTTACAGTTTATTTACCCAGGGTTTCCCAGCCTCTTGTTTTTAGTGGGGCTCTTCCCTCCAACTGTTAATAGGGCTGCAGGTGGGAGGAGCCCTGCAGTCCTTGCCTGGAAAAAGCAGCTTGCGAATGCACAGCCTAAACTTCCCTAAACTGTGGAATTCTCTCCCTTCCTCTATCTTCTCAGCCTTACACAATTACCTATCTGAACTGCAGCTGCAGCAGCGAACTATGTTGCATCTAAATGGGCTGTAATAGTTATCCTAATACAGCACTTGCAAGCCTTCTGTTCACTATGATGTAATGGAATATACATACCAACTGTAATTTCTTGCTGCCTGTTGCTGCTCGTTAATTGTTCTGTACTTGGTATCGTACCCTATGTATAATTGGCACTATATACTGTTTTGTTATTTGCCTTTGATTTATTTATATGCCTTCCAGTTCCCATAAGTTGGCAATGTATACTGTTGTGCTGATTACATTTTATTGTGTGCCTTCCAACTCCCCAACCCCCCAGGATGCACCGTGAGATGAGCAACTTGTGTTCAGTGTGCCCTTCCCGGGGAAACTCTTAAATAAATAACCCTCATGAGGTGAGAAAAGTCCTTCTGCCTCTTTTCACCACATACTGCTGTGCTTGCACTACTTTTCTGTATACCTGACCTGGAGGAGCTTTGATTAATTTTAACAAACTATTGATGAACTCCAAGTCGAACACCCAAGGCATCTGCAATTCTTATTGAATAATAATGTGGCTCCTTGAAGAAAGAGACAGGAAAGGTAGTGTTCGAGAGACTGACCACCTTCTCCCATGGCATGCAGGACAGAGTTGCAGCTGTTCATTCTCCTGTACCCTGTCCCTAATGTCAGCAAGTGACCAACAGATATGCAGCAGAGAAACCGTGTGTGTTCCACAGACTGGGCAGAAGAAACCGTGTGTGTTCCACAGACTGGGGCAGAAGAAACAGTGGAGATGGTGGCCGTGAGACCAGGGCTGAGTGGGTTGCTGGTGCGTGCCGTTCATACCACAGTCCTGGAAAACTGACTGCAGTTCCATATTTTCCATGCCTCTTGCTTCCCTTCATCGTTCTGTGTCCCTCCATGGAAGCACTCACCAGCTCCATACCACCGTAGAGGGACAGTAGCTGACATTCTTGTTTAGGGGGAGGGGCCGTGGGGGCTGTAGGTCACTCTTTCTCCCCTGACTGCTGCTGTGCCCCAGTCCTCGCTCTTCAGTGTTCCACAGTCTGATGAGGGTTGACAGGAATTCTTGCAGTGGAGTAGCCTGCTCCTGCTGCTGGTTCTGTGGGGAAGCCCTGCGGAGGGTGGTTTGACCCGAGATTCTCTGTGTAGTATTTATGGTCAGCATTTATGCCCTTATACGCACTCCTAAATTAATTGCGAGAGAAAAACTGAAGTACAGGCTTAAACTTTTTATTGTGTAAAGTCTGGAATACACTTACCTATGTGCCCCGTAATTTTCTGCTATCTGCTTACTGGATAGATGAAACAAGGGGGGCACGGTTATTTTAGTTGCATTTAGTAAATAGTTATTAAAGAAAACACTGATGTTTAAGATTTGAAAACTCACGTTATTGAAACCACGTGACAACTCTGATATAATATCTCAGTTGACTTGCTAGCAGCTGTTGGGTGGTTCTGTGTATTCAGGAGGTCTTGTTCAATCCCTGAACATACTCCTTGTTGGAGGTGATGCTCAGTTCTGTATGCCTGTACTGTTGAGCATGGCATGGAGAGTGCAACCAGTGTTTCTGTTACCTTTCGCCATCTGTGGCAAAAGCCTCAAGCGCTGTCATGTTTGCATTTTGTGGCCCCGGTAGTGTCATGTCACTGAGAGAGCAACATTTCAGTGAGGATGTCTGCTCTGCTGACAGCCGCTGGTGGGGGATTGAAGTGAATGGAGGACCAGCATGGTGTTTAGGCAGCATATGCAGAGTGGGAATTGTCAGACAAGTGACTGTAGAATCTCTGGTCCAGTGAGAGAGCCTGCTGTTCAGTAGCAATTGTCCCTGGCACAGTCATGTTATTGACAGCAGTAATTCAAGCACCTTCCTGTAAGCAGTCACTTCTCTTCCCCCACCAAAGACAGACATAATCCTCGTGGCGACCCTGCCTGTGTCTCCTCCTTCCTGTATGTCCTCCACTGCTGCAGTCTGTGTCTGCATCTGCATCCCTGTCTCTCCACCTCCCCCAATGCTTTGTGC
The DNA here is from genome assembly GCA_016271365.2 of Neoceratodus forsteri. Lineage (NCBI taxonomy): Eukaryota > Metazoa > Chordata > Ceratodontiformes > Ceratodontidae > Neoceratodus > Neoceratodus forsteri. Next base: position 1,085,338,784 of record CM057458.1, read on the forward strand.
AATGTCAGTCCCTCTGACTGCCGAAATAAGGAGTGCCTTGAGGCGAGAGAGAAGAGAGTTGCAGAATGGCAACAGTGCCAGCAGACCAGGCTCTATAAGTGAAATGCTGCGAGGCACCGTCGTGTGCGCGTATCTCCCCCACCATACTTTGTGCATTGTGGTTCCCGACTGTTCTTGACGAACGAGCACCTGAGAGAGACAGAAATGCAGCAGCAGACCAGGGCCCTTGGAGAGAGAGAGCAGTACAGTCATCAGTTACATGGCAAGTATGTGTGTCCAGTGACCATGAAATTAATGGGTCCTGACATTCTGCAGGCCTGCAGCACTCCTACATGCAAGTGTACAGCAGCACATTGCAACATTCACTGCCATTTCATCATTAGGCTCAGAAATGCAGGTGTAAATTATTTACACAGTGATGCTGATCGGCTAATTAATATTTGCCTTGACAGAAAAAGCTTGTAGTATATCACAAAAGAACCTGCGAAAGGCAGACCTGACATACAGTATGTGCACAGAATCAACAGATGCAGAACAGCTCGAAGGGGTCCTGCAGTGGTGGTTCCCGGGTAGCTGCCGGGATGTCTGGGATTCGGGTGAGGACAAGGAGACGCCCTGTGGTGAAATGGTTATTGGAGAGGGGTTGCCATGTTTAGTTCCCATACCCAAGGGTTCCACGATGGATTGTGGGCAGCTAGCTAGTCTGGTTGCCTCACCTCATCTTATTCAGCTTGTGTTATGCAATGCCAGGTCGATAAGGAACAAGACTGCCATAATGGCGGACTTGATATCCTCGGTCAACCCGGCTTACATCATGGAGACCTGGCTGGATGAAAATGCTGCTCCCAGTGCCAGCCGGGTACTCCGTGATACACAACCCGAGGGAGGATCGTGGGGGGGCATTTGTTTTAAAACCTGCCTGAACCTCACAGTGCTACCTGTAGGTCATATGCAATCCTTCGAGTGTGTGGCCGCCCGAGGTGGTGTGGGTGTAGGTTTCAGGGTCCTTATGCTCTATCGCCCCCCCAGGTGTGGATGGGGACTTTTTGCGGGAGGTCGAAGAGCTTGTCACCTATCTGGTGTTGGAGTCCCCCAGATGGTTAATTCTGGGGGACTTCAAATCCTGGGTCAACGGCGGGCTCCCGAGTTTTGGGAATGATCTCCTGGGGAATGTGGGGGCCTAGGCCAGTCACAAAAGGTGGTAACATCTATGCACTCTGGTGGCCACACACTGGATTTAGTTCTCTCTTTAAGGTTAGATGTGATTGACCTCAGTGTGGATCTAGTATTTTGGTTGGATCATAGCACCGTGAGGTTCACGCTGGGGGGGGCACCCCCCCCCAAGATGGTCCCACTCCTGTGGAGATGGTCTGGTACTGCCTGTTAAGAGGAGATTCCTCGATGGGACTATAGGCGGTGCTGGACCTATCGACTGTGAAGGTAGCTTGTGCAGATGGGGCGGAGGAAGCAGTGGCAGCCTATAATGGGCTGTTACTGTGGCCTTCGATTCCATCGCATCCATTCGTGTCTGTCCCTTGTCTACTCGTCGGAGACCTCCTTGGTCTGATGAGGATCTACGGGGTTTAAAGACGAAGGGGTGGAGGTTAGAGAGATGCTGGATGAGAATCTGGCCTGCTGGAGGACAAATTGGCCCTGAAGTCACATTATGTCGACTATCAGAGGGCAATTTCCCGTAAAAATGCAGAATATTTGTCTAGGGAAATTGCTTCAGGGGAGCAGGTTCTAGCACTAGGTGCGAGGAGCTATCTGTATTCTTCACCGACAAGGTGTCTACTATCAGGGGATGGGGCCTCCTTGAGTACCTCTCGAAAGGGATGCAGGGTCCGACCTGAATTGTGCCAAAACACTCCTCTTTATTTATTGAATTTTGTTGACCCAGTAAGCCCACTGGGCCTAGAAGTCCCTTTTTCGGGGGGGGATACAGATGGTAAGCAACTGAAATTGAACCAGATTAAGCTGTTGGTGGTATTTTTAGTGAATGGGAGATTTGGCCAGGACACCGGGGAAATTCCCCTACTCATTTCGATAAGTGCCATGGGATCTTTAACATCCACCTGAACTACCACCAATCCAGGCAGATGGGACCTCTGTTTAACGTCTCATCAAAGCGGCACCTCAGAAGTGCAGCACCCCCTTCATGCTGCATTACAGTGTCAGTATTGGGATATTAACCCAAGTGCCAGATATGGGAACTGAACCCACAGCCCTCTGATCTCCCGGCCTCAGAGGAGTGTGCTACCTACTGAGCCACTGACACTGATGTCTGGGATAAGTTTGAGCTAGTTGGGGTGGAGGAGGTGGCGGAAATGATCTCAAGCTGCTGCCAGCCCAGTGTGACCTGGATCCAGGTCTGACCTGACTTTGGTGGGATGTCTGGACCTGATTGGACCTGTGATTGCTGGGGTCGTCTGGAGTTCCTTGAGGAGTGGGGTCTTCCCATTGACCTTGAAAGAAGCCTTGGTTAGATGCCTTTTGAAGAAACTCTCTTTGGACCCGGACTGCCTCAGCAATTAAAGGCTGATCTCAAACCTCCCATTTTTAGGGACGGTTGTAGAAAAGGTAGTGGCCATTTCAAACACCATGAAGTCTTGCTATATTAGGACTTATTGCAGTTAGCCCGCTTGAACTGCCGGAGAGGAAAGAGTTAACTCCAGAGAATCTGAGTTCCTAAAGGCTTATACCAAAGTGCTCTATCTGGGCAGTTTCAAATGAAACTGTTAGATTCTTTACTCGCCTCACTGAAACAGTCGCTCAGAGATCAGCTCCTTCAGCTCGGTTCATTTCTCGGTCAAGCGAGTATTTTGGTTCATTTGAACCGGCAAAAATAATTATTTACGCATTTGGTTAAAGCTCTATCTGGTAAACCGTAAGTACAAAATGTAAAGTCTGTGTGGAAATTTAGTTTCGGTTCGGTTTGAACCGATCGGTTTGCTTATTTTAACGTTTTAAAGTTTGGGCTTTTAGAGTGCGGTACCGGTTCTTATTGGTTCTAAAAACCTTGATTTTAAATAGGGTTTTTCAAATACCGATGACAAGCAGTTGGGAACCGATAAAGGTGTCTTGCCTGGCACGGCCACAAAAAGGGCAAGTTTTTTGGTTAGGCTGGCATTATGTCTGAGAAACCCAAAAGAAAAACCGGGCCACTGGTTTCAACACTGTGATGCTGGGGAAGCCTTTGCCAAGGCTGACCCACACACCACTTGTGTTTATTGTCTGGGGGCTGACCACCTCCTGTCAGACTGCCAGGTGTTTAAAATTTCCCTGCAGCCACCCTGAAAAGAGATAGGGCCAGCTCAGGGAACTATTGGCCAAAGTCGCTGACCCGGATGGCCAGTCCGGTCCAGTACCACTGGACCAGAGGAGTGCCCTCTGACCAGGGCTAGACTTCCTCGGCAAAAGGATGGTTCAGAGGAACCAGTTTAAAAAAAAAAAAAAAAAAAAAAAATGAATATGACAGAGAAATCAGTAGGTTTGGAGTCCAAGATTGTCTCTCCAACTGCTGCAGAAGTAGTTAAGCCATACAGATTGTCCAGTCACTGTTTCTAGGTCCTGTCGAACCATCTACAGTTGGTAAAGGTGGCTCGTTCAGTTCCAGTGGTTAAGGTTTATGATGTTGAGGAATTGTTATGAACCACAGGGTGGAGGGAGGAAATTTGATCAATACATGTGTGGCTGGTAGGGTCTGGACATCCCATAGCGGACATTTTCCCAGACAGACTTTTAGAATGTCCTCCTTTTCTGTCTGAGTCCTTTTCTCAGTTTATGTTTTACAAAAGCTTGCAGAATCCCCCAGCTTCCTTTAGAGGCTATGGATGAAGTAAAGGGAGCCTGATTATGTAGGAATGATGGGCTAGGAAGTTGTCTTTCCTTTGCATAAGTCATTTAGGAAGTAAACAACAAAGATTTTATAAGATTCCTCTTTCTGTCCCTCCTGTAAGATAAAAAATGGACAGAAGGTGTATTTAAATCAGGCTCTGTTACAGACTTCCTCACTGAGCAGTGTAGTCATGTAAGTGTGGTACAAGCTGCAGCCTGTGTCAAGAGCTAGTTCCCTGGCCTCACATCCTCCTGAATAGGATTCCAGGAGGATTGATGCCATGGCAAGAAAACAGTATATGGCAGCTTCTGTGGGACTCAGACAGGCAAGTTGTATGGCTTATGTGGCTAGATTTCGGAAATCTAGGTGGGACGCAGTATTGCAGTTAGCCAAGCAGGCCCATGGCCAGCTGGCTAGCGGGTTGGAACAGGTGGCTGCTAATGGCACTGAAGCCTCTAAGTTCAAGTTCATACTGCTGTTGGTGTTAATCTTGTTTTCTCTAGGGTCATGACCACTTCTGTAGCTTTCCGTAGGTTGGCATGGCTCAGATGCACTAATCTGTCCCAAGATACTCTGTCAAAGTCTATGGATTTGTTTCTTGTTGTGGGTAATTCTCTGTTTGAGGAACAAACAGAAAGCTATATGAAAAACAGGGATGATTACCTACAAAAGTGCCCAGGTGAGAGCTCAGGCCTCCTCTGCTTTCACCAGAGGGTCTCTTCAGAGGCAGAGATAGAGCGGGCACAAGTAAACCATCCCTCCCTTAGCCTAAGACTATTGCCAAGCAGGCACCTGATGGGGTGCCTGAGGGCGATCTCCTATACCAGTGGCAGGTTGGTTTTTTTCAGCCAGAATTGGGTGTCCCTAACTCGGACAAGTGGGTTCTGAAAGTGATAGGTCTGGTTCTCAGCTTCAAACAGTTTCCAAAGATGAGAGCCAGACAGGTCCCCTACAAATCCTTGAATCCCTTGCTTTGGGAGCAGAGGTTTCTTCTCCTCTGAAATGCAAAGCAGTAGAAGGTCCCTCCTTGCCACTGGGGCAGGGGCTGTACTCATGATACTTTCTTACCTATAGAAGGCAGGAGATTGGCGGCCCATCTCAGATTTAAGGTACCTGAACAAGCATCTTGTGAAAACAAAGTTAAAATGTTAACTCTGGCTGAGGCCAGGGGACTGGCTAACTTTCCTGGACCTCAAGGATGCCTATTTTTTCATGTTTTGATCAGGCCTTCTCACGAAAGTACCTCAGGTTACCCTCAGGCCACTACCAGTTCAGGGCAATGCCCTTGACCCTTACCTCTAGCCAAGGGTATTGAAATTCTAGCTGTGGAGTGGCTCTTTTAAGAGGGCAAGGATTGCTTTGTTTCCTTTCCTGGATGACTGGCTCTTAGTGGGTCAGTCTCCAGATCAATAAAATCCACTTACAAGTCACCAGCAGCTTCTCACCTTTCTGGGATTCCTGTTACCAAAGTCAGTTCTCCGAACCAGTTCAGGCACTAACTTTCATAGGGGCAGAGTTGAACACAAAGTTAGCCAGAGCATTTCTCCCTCTGAAAGGGTAGGCAGTCTCTTTGCCCTGGCATCTTCCATTACTCTGCGAGTCTCTTGACCAGCATAGCATTTGCTACAACTACTAGGGCACATGGCTGCTTCCACAGCTGTAGTGCAGGGAGCAAGATTCAGATGAGGGACAATTAGTTCCATCTGAGGCCTATTGGTCCCAAGGAGGATTCCCTTTCCAAATTGGTTCTAGTGACCCAATCCTGATCCTGGCCTTACACTGGTGGCAGGATCAAAGCAATCTAAAACTAGGGGTCCTCCTCATTCCCTCACCACGGATGCTCCTGTGTTAGGGTGAGGAGCTCGCTTAAGCGACCTGTCCACGAGGAGTGTGGTCTCCCTAAGAATCTCTGCTCCACATCAATTTTGGAACTCAGAGCTGTCTTCTAGCTCTTAGGAGTTTTCAGCTTCTGTCAGAACAAGGTAGTTCAAGTCAGGACAGACAACACCACAATAATGTGGTACATCAACAGGCAGGGGGCACTTTCGGTCATCAGCCTTGTGCACGAAGCAATGAAGTGGTGGTCTCTGGCACTCCCTGAACACCTCCCTGATAGCAGTTCACCTCCCAGGGAAGGACAATGCCCTGGCAGATGCCCTCAGCAGGATTCTCAGGGCCATCACGATTGGGCTCTGAATCCTCAGGTGCTGGGTTCAGTCCTTGCCAGATGGGGCTCATTTTCAGATAGATCTTTCGCAGCCCCAGATAACCACTAACTTTCTCTGTTTTGTTGAGGCCTCCAGTGCTGGGATCAGCCCCACTGGGCGCTTTTCACTGGATTGGAAAGGGAAGTTTCTGTACACCTTTCCTCCTTTCCCTTTCTTTCAGGGTACTAGTAAAATCAGATCTCAGCCCTGCAAGCGATTCTGATTGTTCCAAACTAGGCCAGACAGCCCTGGTACCCATTGTCTCTGTCCTTGACAGTCCACCCTACCCTGAGCTTGCCCAGAGTCCACGACTTACTGGCCTTTGCACAAGGGAAGTGTGGTATCAAACCTCAAATTCCTCCTTCTCAAGGCAGCTCTTGAGGGTTAGAATTTGCTGATTTACCTTTTTCAAGGTGTAGCGAATATTTTAAAGGCTTCAAGGAAGCTTTTCACTGGAGCCACTTACAATTCTAAGCGGAACAGGTTTTTCAGTCTGGGCGCTGAGAAGCAGATATACCACAGTCTGCTTATCTGCCCATTTTCTGGACTTTTGGTCCATTTAAATTCCTTAGGTCTTGGGCCAGCTACCTTAAGGGTTCCTCTGGCAGCTGTCTCTGTTTTTCTGCAAGCAGGAAGCCTGCTTCCTTTCTTCTCAACCTGTGTTTTCCAAGTTTTTAGGGGTTGCTTCACACCAGCCCTCGTTTTTGGGAACCAGCTCCTGCATGGAGCCAGATGTTTACGTGCTCAGTTAATGCAAACCCCTTTGGACCTCTGTCCCCAGCAGGCTCAAGCTTCTCACTTGGAAAATGTTTTTTCTGGTGGTTTCACTTCTGCCAGGCATAAGTGAACTACAGGCCCTGGCAGTGGAAGAAGATTTTCTCTCCCACAGGGATAAGACAGTCCCTAGGACTAACACAGGGTTTGTCCTAAGTGGTTTCAGGTTTCCACCTGAACCAACCCATCTCTCTCCCAGGATTTTCACTGAGCATTCTTCCTCAAGTGAGAGGAGACTGCACAGCGGGACGTCAAAAGAGCCTTATGCTACTATTTGTAACACACCAAGGGTCACAGGTTCGAATCCCTCCAACTCTTCCTTACCTAGGGGCGAGGTTGGCAAGGAACCTGCCACTAAGAGGACAATTGCAAGGTGGATTGTCTCTTGTATCCATTTTGTTATCAAAGACTAGGTAGGAGAGCCCCCTCAGGACTGAGGGCTCACTCCACCAGGTGTACAGCTGCATCTCTAGCGGCTGCTAGAGATATTCCCATTCTGGAAATCTGTCGACTGTTACTTGGAAGACAGTTCACACTTTTACCAAGTATTATTCCTGGATTTCTGTCCAGGAGAGATGCTCGTTTTGGCACAGCTGTGCTTCAGAGCCTATTTCCTAAGTAGGTTCTGACCCTCCTCCATGGAGGTACTGCTGTGTAATCTGCAATAAGTCCTAATAGCAAGACTTCATGGTGTTTGAAGAAAAAATTACTCACCTTAGTAATTGCTTTTCTTCTCATGGAGTCTTGCTATATTCAGAACCACCCAACCTGCCCTCTCAGAACTTCTACTGGGGTGGGGTGGCAAATTAGTGCAAGCACTGTGTCATGCCATTGTAGTTCTTCCTTCACCCTCTTTTATTTGGGGTTAGGGAACTAGGGTTTTCTGTGTTGAGTGATTTGTTGGCCCCTTCCTGGACTTAAGTCTTTGGGGAAGGGGGGTCCTAATAGTACTTGTCAGGGGGGAAAACTAATAATACCATTATTCATTCTTATTATTGTTATTGTTGTTCCTATTGTTGTTTATATTGTTGTTATTACTACTAGTAGGTAGCCATTTGGCTAGTGTAGAGCTTTCCACACAGACTTGTTGCTTAGTGTTAGCTTCGTAAAGATCTGACAGTTTCATTTGAAACTGCCCAGATAGAGCTTTGGTATAACGCCCTCGCGCTTTAGAACTCCAGATTCTCTGGAGTTAACTCTTTCCTCTCCGGGGCAGTTCAAGTGCAGTGGCTAACTGCAATAAGTCCTAATATAGCAAGACTCCATGAGAAGAAAAGCAATTACTAAGGTGAGTAATTTTTTCTTAGCTCGGGTGGCATCTTGCCTCTTCCTCCACATATGAGACTTTCCAGTCTGGGTTTCATCCGGGGCATAGTATAGAGACTGCCCTGGTGAGGCGATTAATGATGATCTGATGGCAAGGGACAGGAGAGACCATACCATCTTGGTCTCTGGGACCTCTCTGTGGCATTTGACACCGTGGACCATGAGGTGTTACTTGACTGCCTGTAGTTCTAGTGTGGTCTGTCCAGTAATGTCATCAGCTGGTTTAAGTCATACCTGACAGGCAGAGTGCAAAGGGTGACGATGGGGTTAGCCTCATTTAACCTGAAGCCTCTGTGTTGTGGGGTTCCACAGGGTTCGGTCTTGTCATCCTTGCTGTTCACAGTGTACATGCTGCCATTAGGGGACATTATTAGGTGGTATGAGCCGAATTTTCACTACTGTGCAGATGATACCCAGCTGTACCTGTCCTGTGCACCCGATACCGAGGTGTTAGCCTCTGTATTTAACAGCTGCCTTGATGAGATCCACTAATGAAGGACTTAAAACTGGCTTAAACTTAACCCAGACAAGACAGAGGTATTGGTCGTGGATCTGATTTGTCGGAGTGGACAGGGGTGAGGGGGTTACTCTCTGGCCTAGTGTTAGGTGGCGTTCCCCTTGCCCTGTCTAGACAGGTAAAGGATTTGGACATGATCCTGGATGATAGTTTGACGCTTGATGGTCAGGTGTCAGCCATTGTCAGGAGTGGATTTTACCATCTCTGGAATATCGTCCGAATCCGAGCTCTGATCCCGTCTGAGGACCAGACTACGCTGGTGCATACTTCGTCACTTCCAGGCTGGACTGTAATGCCCTGTAACTAGGGTTATCTGGCGGCAACCTCTGCACGCTGCAGTTGGTGCAGAACACGAAAGCAAGGTTGCTGACTGGGGTGAGACGTTGCGAGCATATCACTCTGGTCCTCTGTGGACTGCATTGGCTGCCGGTCAGGTGGAGGATTGTCTTCAAGGTAGGGCTCCTGACCTACAAGAACCTGCATGACAGGGGACCTGTCCAACTGCAGGATCTCCTGGTCCCCTACCATCCGCCCCGGGCACTCCATTCTGCTGAGAGGGCCTCCTTGGAGGTCCCAGGGTTAGGTTGCAGCACTTTGGGGACAGGGCGTTCTCAGTGGTGGCACCTACCCTGCAGAACTCCTTCCTGGTTATCTAAGGGAGGCTCCCTCAGTAGAAGCCTTCCAAAAGGGGTTAAAGACATATTTGTTCCAACAGGCTTTCACTGATTAATTGATTAATGGGTTTTAACGGATGGATAGATTAATTTTAAATTCGTTTTAATGATGAATTTTTGTTTTATATCTATTGTTGCACTTTTATTGTACAGTGCCCAGAGTCTCCAGAGATGGGCACTTTTATAAATAAAATATCTCTCTAGAACCACAAAAGCACAAATGCAGGCACAGCAGCTGCACAGGCACATAAAAAGGCTCCCTACATGTAAATCAGTTTGGGGTCATTTTTTGTAATTACTATTCTTTTGGTCCATACCCAGCTGTCAGGATCTGCTCTGGTCACGGACCCCTTGCCTCCTCTCTGGATATGCCTGCACTCACCCTGTCATCCCTGGCTTTCCAGAGGCGAGGTTCTGGCACCGACCTCCGTGTCGGCCCGATACAATTATCTGGTCGGGAGCCAGCTCGGAGACTGATCGAGGCACCAGGGCACAGCTTCATAGAGATGGCCAGGCACAGGATGTTTTCTCCTTTGTGAGCAGGGCGGTTACATGCAATGGCGACCAGCATCCGCCCCTGCCCTAAGTTCAGTTTGGCATCTGTGCTTGCGGTGAACCCAGCCTCTGCTAGGTGTCGCAGTGGTACCAAGCACACAGGACCCCCTCCCCCCGGAGAAGGACAGCAGTCCGAGGACGCTCAATCCTCTCCCCTGGGCAGCCCTCCGACAACCTGGAAATCGAACCACTGCACCGGCGGGCTGGCCCAATTTGGGGTCATTTCTAAATTTTACCAGTATGGGGTTAATTCAGTTTTATCAGTTCATCCCCAATACCCCATCACCGTCAATTTATGTGTCTAGAAGCCTTCCTCTTTTGCAAGTACCCTCACCAGATCTCCTCCCCTCGGTGGCCTTTTTTATGTGTGCCTGTGCAGTTGCTGTGCCTGCATTTATGCTTTCGTAGTTCTGCGTCTGTTTATTCTGCAGTACTGTTTATTTAGTTCCGTGATTTGTTACTTGTGTGCATATATACTGTAAGTACAGTTTAGCCCACATAAGTGCACATCCCGGTCTAGTGCACAGAAAATCAATATCCTGATGTTTTTTCCCTATCTGTGCCATGTTAAATATTCCGGATAAGTGCGTGTTTCGGATAAATGCACTATTTTCAAGGTAAAATTGACCATTTTTAGGCTACAAATCGGGATAAGTGCACATTGCCCAGGATGATCACCAAATCACTTAATTGAATGCTCAGTTGCAAACCGGACCTACAGTACTGTAATTGACCACTTGACTGCTTTTCAGTGCTGGCTCATATAAACTGCTCAGAGCAAAGCACATGGAACTAGGCATGGCTCAGTTCAGTGGTGCAGCATGGATAAAATCAGAGAAAAATACCCTTACTCTTGAGCAGAAAATCACTGTGCTGAACAAGTTACCACAGCTCTATGTTAAGCGGACAGACCTTGCCAAAGAGTACAGTGCTGATGTTTCTACCATTGCATGTATTTATGCTTCTCGAGAAAGAGTGCTGGCAGAGTGGGAGAGTGGCAAGAAGCTAGAACGAAAGAGAAAACGAACAGACAAAAGTGACACAGCCGAAACTGCACTGCCTAGATGGTTCACTGCCAGCCGTTCTGTGGATGCGCCTATTAATGGCCCTATTTTGCTGCAGAAAAGGCTCAGCAACTTGCTTACATTATGTGAAGTGCCATTAACACCCACGAACGGGTGGTTGTGTAGATGGAAAGAGAGAGAGGTGGCATAGTCTATAAATGGTGTCATGGAGAAAAAAAAAAAAGACAGTGATGCTGCTAACTGGATTAAGAACATTCTCCCCCAAATTTTGTCAGATTGCAACCCACAGGACATATTTAATTGTGATGAGACCGGGCTCTACTTTTGGGCCATGCCAGAGGGCACTTTAACCTTCAGACAAGACGCTGCACCCGGTAGAAAAAGGCAAAGGGGGGAACGCATCTCTGTGCTGCTGTGTGCCAACATGTCAGGCACCGAAAACTGAAGTTTTTGTCATCGGAAAGTCGAGGAAGCCTTGTTGCTTCAGTGGAATAGAAGTTAATGCACTGCCTGTGGTTTACGAAGCCAATTCAGATTCGTGGATAACAGATGAGATTTTTACTCGGCGCCACAGTGTAAACAGTCAAATGCGAAGGAGCTGCCGCAGAATAGCTGTGCTTCTTGACAATTGTAGCGCTCACCCGAATGTGCCTTTGTCCCACATGTAACTATCTTTCTTCCTTCCCCAAACACAACATCTTTAATGCAGCCCATGAATATGGGCATTATCTGCAGCGTTAAGCACTTGTATAGAAAAAAAGGTAATCTTCGTGTAAACCCACTTGTCACCTCATTGGAACATATTAAGCACTGTATTTACACTAACCTTCTCTTCGTTTCTAGATCATTGAAAAGTTGCTGGCGTGTATTAGACTCAGGCTCCACTTCAGCAGGCGCTAACACAGAGTCAGAACTGGCAAAGAAAATCACTGTACTGGATGCCATACAAATGCTCAACTTTGCCTGGACTTCTGTTGCTGAGACAACAATAGTTAATTGCTACAGGAAGGCGGGGTTCTCAGCGTCGACGTCAGATGCCAAGGTACAGCCTGCCAAAACAGTGTCCGAGACTGATCTGCTGCCCGGTATGTCGGACTGCGAGTTTCTTGAATATGCAGACATTGATGTGGCATTACAAGCCGAGGTGCTCGGGATGAGCAGGAACTCTGTAATGATGTCAGGGGATATCCACTGTTGACCAGCAGGACAAGGAGGAAGGGTCAGGCGACAAGCCAGTCACTGCATCAGCTGCTGTCGCAGCTATGAAAACTATGAAGGCAGTTTGTACTAAGCAGAGAAAAATGTGACTTCAGCTTGCTGTTTCAATTTGACAGTTATGTTAACAGTTTGGTGATACAGTCGACCAAACAAAAATACAGATTTCTAGGGACATGGATATGTTGTTCATCCACACTGTCTGGCAGGTTCCTTGCCGCTTTAAATCTTGCCGGAAGGTCTTCAAGCTGGCTCCTCCCACCCACCCGGGTGGTAAAACTCTCGGCTCCGCCCCATGATGCCAGATCTTCCTTACCGCTGGAAGCTCAGGTTCCCTCCCTGACGCTCTGCGTATAAGACTGGTTCCTAATTCTTGAATTTTCAAAATCAAAAGTTTTGCTAAAAGACTTGACCTTCTCTCCCTCGGCTGCGGTGGACAAATCGACTCCCGGTTTCCGGAGATGCCCTTGCGGGCAGAAGATGTCTCGGACGGATCCGCACTCCACGTGCGTCTACTGCTTAGGCCTTGAGCACGACCCGCAGGCTTGCGACCTGTACTCTTCTTTTTCGGCCCTCGTCCTCGAGCCGTGCTGCCCGTTTACAGCTGGGGCGTCGAAAGATTTCCTCGGTTAAATCTAAAGAGGCCGGTTTGCGGTGTCGGCGGCGGGCTCGGTGGATCAGCTCGAGCAGATGATCACCCTCGAAGGAGGAGGCGGTATGGGCAGCGCTTCTGCCTCGGCTGCGGCATTTGTCCGGCTCTCTCGATGCCTCATATTAGGCTTCCTCTAAGGAGCTTTGTCTGACCCTCTTGACGAAGGTGAGGGTCCAACTTCTTCTGGACCTTTTCTCGGTCCAAAAGAGACAAAACTAAGTCTCACCGTCGACGCTCTTGGGAGGCGGGAAAGATCCCCCCCTGGTTATGGAAGCAGTCGACTTGATCGACCCCTCAGCTTCGACCACTGGCTTCACGGTGTCCCCCGTCAGGCCAGTTGACCGAGACTCCCGTCGGCGCGGTTGAGATTTTCTCGACCCGTTAGGCGGGTTGTGAGCTGGAAGCTGAGAATCCTCTCTCCCAGTTCCCCAGTGGGAGTTGAGGATCCCGTTGGCTCGTCTTTGCCTCCGGTTCCGACCTTGGTGGAATTGTCTGAACGAGGGGAGTGCGATTCCCGACACCTCCCGCGCAGTCCTCGGCCCTGGCCGAGGTTCTCGATCTCGGACTTCTTCGTGGTCCAGCTGATTCCGCCCGTCATAGGCGGTCTTGGTCTCGGCACCGCGGCAAGCAGCGCCGCCGCTCTTCCTCCTCCTCGGACGAGGGGAGGCTTCGGCACACAGTTGCGTCGGAGGTATGAGGAACTCATGTGGCAACAGCTCCTTCTGACCGGGAATAAGCCGACCTCGTCGTCTTCCCCGGCCATTAAGTGGCTGTCACCGGAGTGGCCGAAACAACCCCTCGTTGTAGCCGAGGAGCCTGTTCCCAGGCCGGTTGTTCGGCCAAATCCAGCTGCCCCACCGATTCTGGTGGAACCTCCGCCTCCACAGCCGTTAGTTGGGGCTCCGACCAAAAATTCTCGGTCGGCTCGGGGACTGCCCCATAGGCTGTCTGTCACCCTCACTCCCGATAGACCTCGGCAGGTGGAGGTGACTCGGGCCAGGCAGCTCTTTGAGGACTCTTCGGTCCGAGGATGATCCTCCCCTTTTCTCCAAGCTAATGGACTTGGGAGTCCTCAGGAGGACAGTCAGTGGGCGATAGCCCTTCGTCCTTCCTAGGATTGCTTCGGCTCATCTCGGAGTCCACGGGATGAAGCTGAACCCGTTCTAGCAGACCCAGGTATCCCCTCACGGAGATTCTGGACTGAGGATTCCCCTACGGAGGCCTTTCCGGTGGCCGAGGCCATAGTGGGTCCGGCCTTGGAACTTTGGCAGCGCCCTGCGCCTTTGGCCAGGATGGCCAGGAAGTATGCGGTCCCTACCGGTTCCCTGTCCGGTTTTTTGGAACACGCCTCTGCTGAGGGGTTGGTTACCGACAGCGTTTTCCGGCGCGCCGGGAACGGCAGGGATGTGGACTAACCTCCCGACAAGGAATCCAAGAAATTGGATTATGCCGGGTGAAAAGTCTACGCTGCGTCCTCTCTTGGCATTCGTCAGGCCAGTTCGGCCGTCCTCGCGGCACATTTTCTCATGCCCTGTTGGGCTCCTGGATAGGTTGTCCCTCATCTTCCTGCGGATCTGCAGACTACGGTCAGGCAGAGTGCGGGACCAGGGGCAGGGCAGTGGCCAAACAGCAGCTCAGACTGCTTTAGACATTGGGGACTCATGTGCCAGGTCTGTGGCGTGACCACAGTGGCCAGTAATGCGTCGGGCTTGGCTGAGGATATCCACCTTTACCCGGATACCCAGCACAAGTTGGCGGATGTTCCCTTTTTGGGGACTGACCTCTTGACCCTGGGGTGGAAGTTCACCTGCAGAGGATCGAAATCCAATGCTACCTTGGACTCGGTCTTTTCGCTCAGAAGGACCAAGGCCGCAAGCCACAGCCTAAGCCCTTTCATCCTTCTCGCCGTGGTGCGTCTGGCCAACAGCGTCAGGGCCAGCAGGCTAGGAAGCGGCATCCCAAACCCAAGCTGTCTGCTACCTTCAACAGGAAGCTGGGGAGGTAAAAGGCCAGGAGGTCCCTCGGCGGTCCCTCCTCCAAGCCTGCTCAGTGGCGGGCTGGGGGTGTCGCCCCATCCCGTCACCTCACCCCTAGTTCCCCATTAGAGGCGGCTCTGACACTTCCTTTCCGCCTGGTCGCTATTACCACGGACAGGTGGGTACTGGAGGTGGTGGGAAAGGCCTGCCTCTGGAATTCGAGCAGGCCCGCCCTTCAGAGCCGTCGCACCTCGGAGTCCGCCAACTCTCACTGTCGGCTCGTCAAGCCGACACCGCTCCCCTCCTCAAAAGGAGGTGGCGAGAGGTAGCGGACCCCCCTCGACCGGGTTTGTGTCCAGGTACTTCCTGGTTCCTAAGCAGACGGGGGCTGGCGCCCATTCTCGACCTACGACCTGAACAAGTTCCTAAGGTCTCGAACCTTCAGGATGGTCACTCTGGCGCGGTAATACCATCTCTGGAACACGGCGTGTGGTTCTGCTCTCTGGACCTGCAGGATCGTTCTTTCCGTCCCTATCCATCCGTCACCGAAGATTCCTTCAGCTTTCGGCGGAGGGATCCCTCTTTGAGTTCGAGCCATGCCCTTGAGCCTGTCTTCAGTTCCAGGGTCTTCACCAAATGCATTGCAGTGGTGACAGCTTTCCCTCTGGCCCGAGGGTCGGGTGTACCTTACCTGGGCGATTGGCTGATAGCAGCCCCCTCAGACAGGAGGTGGGCGGTCCAGAATCAGCCCTCAGGTTTGCTCTCAAGTCGGCCTTCTCATCAGCGAGGCCAAGTCGAACTCGAGCCGAAGCAGGTGATTCTGTTTATTGGGGCAGAGCTCGACTTTCTTGAGGCAGAACACGGATCCGGCAGACAGGGCCGAGGTTCTTACCTCCTTTGCTCAGTCATTTCTGGTTGGGCAATCGCGCCCTGCCGGGACTTCCTGCGTCTCCTGGGTCTCATGGCGGCCCTGCCAAGCGTGGTCCGTTGGGCCGCGCTGGCGCATCGCCCTTCAGTGGGACTGGCCAGCCAGTGGTCTGGCGCTGCGATCCGTTGGACCAGCTTGTGGTGGTGACCCAGGAGATGTGGGCAGCTCTCCGATGGTGGACTGTTCCATCGCATCTGCAGGAGGTATCCCGTTTGTCTGCCCGAGCGATGGTCTCTCTATCGACCGATGCCTCTCTGATGGGTTGGGGTGCCCATCTGGGGAACACTGAGCGCGCGCCTCTGGTCCCAGCGGGAGTCCCGATGCCACATCAACCTGCTGGAGCTCCAGGTGGTCCACCTAGCTCTCACGCCTTTGCTCCGTTCCTCCGGGGTCAAGTGGTCCGAGTCAGGCGGACAATACCACAACCATGTACTACCTAAACGCCAGGGCAGGGCCGCATTCCATGCTTCTATGCAAAGAGCTCTCCGCATTTGGTCACTCGTGCGCAGCCTGGAGGCGGATCTCTAGCCATTCATGTGGCAGGGCCTCCAACACCTGGCCGATGCCTGAGCCAGATAGGGGCTGCATCCACGAGTGGTCTCTCCTGCCGGAGGTAGTACAAGATCTGTTCTCCCACTGGGGCACACTCAGGTGGACCTGTTTGCCTCCAGGGAGAGCGAAGCTGAGCTGTTCCATGCCGCCCCCCTCAGCAGGGCTCGCTGCGGGGGATGCCTTCTCGAGGCTGTGGACCCCGGGCCTCTTTCGCCTTTCCCCATTTCCCTTGGTTCTAAGGTGCTTCTCAAAGCAAGGAGGACAAGGCGCAGGTGATTCTGATAGCCCCAGACTGGCCTCGATTCTGGTACCAGATCTCCTCAGCCTCAGCTCCAGGCTCCCGAGGCAGCTTCCAGCTCGCCCGGACCTGCTCTCAGTCAATCAGGGGAAGGTGTTCCATCCGGACCTTCAATCCCCGCACCTGACGGCCTGGTTCCTGAGTGGCTAGAGTTCCAGGCCTTGGGTCTTTCCGACAAGGTCCTCAGTGTTGTTGAGGCGTCCTGTAAGGAGTCGACCAGGAAATGCTATGCCTTCAAATGGAAGAGATTTTCCATTTGGTGTCAGGGCAAGGGCTTGGACCCTTCCTCCTGTTCTTTGGCAAGAATTTTGGACTATTTATGGTCCCTTTCTAGTCAAGGGCTTAGGTCGTCGACCCTAAAGGTGCACCTGGCAGCCATCTCTGCTCACCGGGCGCGGGCCGGGGAGCAGTCGGTGGCGCAGGAGAAGGTGGTCTGGCGCTTTCTCAAAGGCCTTGAGCACATTTCCCCTCCGGTGCGAGAACCTCCACCTCCGTGGGATTTACTGCTGGTACTGGCAAAGCTCATGGGCAAGCCATTCGAACCAGTGCACAGGTGTGAACTCTCTCACCTGTCATGGAAGACCACCTTCTTGGTGGCTATCACATCAGCCAGAAGGATGGGAGAACTCCAGGTGCTCTGCATTGAGTCTCCTTACCTGGTCTTCCACAGGGACAAGGTTGTCCTGCGCCCCCACCCGAAATTCCTTCCGAAGGTGGTGTCGGAGTTTCACCTTAACCAGGTGTTGACTCTGCTGGTGTTCTACCCCAATCACACCTCGGAGGCCGAATACAGGCTCCATGCTTTGGACCCTAGAAGGCGGCTCGCTTATTATAAGGGCGCTTAAGCTGGAATCGAGAGGTTGCCGCTGTTTGTCACCTATGCTGAAGCTGCACCTGGCAGACCTGCAGCCAAGCGGACTGATAGGCAGGTGGGTCACCTCCTGCATAGATCTCTGCTATAAGTTGGCGGGCATGGAGCCTCCCAGAGGGATAAGAGCTCATTCTACCCGTCATACTGCTGCATCGGTGGCTGCTTCCAGGGACATCCCTATCCAGGAAATCTGCAGGGCTGCTACCTGGAGTCAGCCACACACCTTAATACCCATTACCACATTGACCTTGAGTCACGCCGGGATGCTGGTTTTGGGGCCTCGGTTCTCAGTCTCTATTTCCTAAGTAGGGGTGTGCACCTTGCCTCCCTCCTCCCAGAGAACTGCTAGGAGTCTGCCAGACAGTGTGGATGAACAACATATCCATGTCCCTAGAAATACAGGTTACTCACTGCTAACAGGAGTTCTAGGAATGGTATATGTTGTTCATCCACATTCCGACCTCCCGGCCTGACGCACAACCTGAGCTTCCAGCGGGCCAGATCTGGCGTCATGGGGCGGAGCTGAGAGTTTTACCACCCGGGTGGGTGGGAGGAGCCAGCTTGAAGACCTTCCGGCAAGATTTAAAGCGGCAAGGAACCTGCCAGACAGTGTGGATGAACAACATATACCATTCCTAGAACTCCTGTTACAGGTGAGTAACCTGTATTTGTTTTCCCCAGTAATTTGTGATTGCTTGTTAATTGTGATACTTTAACTGTACTGCTTTTATGTGACTGTGTCTGTTTAATAAAGTGCTTAACACAGTACGGAACCGATGGTTAGAGTGGAAATAGTTTTGTCTGGATAAGTACACAGCCCGCTTAAGTGCACAGAAAAGTCATATCCCAAGGGTGTACACTTAAGCGGGCTCCGCTGTATTGGTTCTGCTACTTACAGGTTTGTTTATTTGTGATGTGACAGGAGCTTTCTGTGTCAGGTTGCATGTTATTTACCTAATCAGTATCACTATACCATCTATCTTGTGACATAAATGGAGTGTGTGATAAATTATATGGTTTTACATGTACTATGCTATGTATTGTTTTACTAATTTTCTCCTGTCTCTTTAATTCACTTGAATTTAAAAGGTGGCAGTAGATGAACACCTTAGTTTCTTGCCAAAGTGCACCTGCGAAACATTGAGGTTTTTTTTTTTTTTTTTTGTGGCTGAGTCAGCTGGCTGTTACTCTGTTTGCACAATAAAACTTTTTGAGCACCTATTAAAGGCTTTGAGTGAAGCCGGCCCAGTGGCACTGAGGCGCCGGACGCCTTACCTCACACCATGCCAGCGACCCGTGTTTGGGAATGAGCATGGACCACGGGGGGTCGGCTGGGGAAGAGAAGGATAGAGCACCCGATGGCCGCTCTCCTTCTCTGGGGGTGACAACCTGCAAGCTCCCGCTGCGATACCGCCACCTGGGGGAACTCGGGTGGTTGGTGAGGAATAGGGAGGTAGCAGCATGAGAACGGGGCAGACTTTGGCAGAGAGGCGGAGCAGGAGGTGCGTCTCACCGCATCTCCTCGCTCATTTGCCCTCATTGCACGCCAATGCCAGGGGAAGAGTACAGGGAAAACACCCCCCGTCTCGCCTAGGTGATGACTCCTCATTGCACGCCTTTGGATCGTCGAGGCAGACTCTGCTGTACAGGTCCACAATCAATAGTTGGGGAATTAGGGTCTCTCCCACCCACACCGGGTGGTAATCCGGTCATTAATGGGACTGTGTGGCACCAGGTACTCTAGGGGCAGACTCAGGGGAGAAGAAGGACCGTGCAGTAATAGAGGAAGTCCGATTGAGTGGTGAGTAGGGGCAGTAAGATAGATAAATACAGAGTTAAAAAAAAAAGAAAAGGATTTGAGTGCAGTTTTTATTCTTTTTCCTTGAACTGGTATTGAAGTGCTGCACTGTAGTTTTTGAGCTGCCCCTTTTGGTTTATACTTGTATGCTTAGAGTTGTGCCAGGCTCGAACAAAAGCTGCCGTCCATCATCAGCTCATGGGGACCACGGAAGCATGAGTGTCACTCCGGAGATTTCGAATAACCAATCTGCAGCTGACCCAGCTTTCAGCTTATTGGACACTCTGTTTGCCATACCTGCTTTTGAGGTCTCTGACATATGGGGACTGTAACACCAATACTACTGCGATAACTGAGACTGGACTTCCAGTGACGTCACGGCAGCAGTAACAGCCTGAGAGCCGAGCTCCCTTCCCGAGACAGGGTTTTATTTAACTCCAAAAATTGATTAGCGTTTTGCTCATAAAAGTGTTAAAACATTGTGAAAATGCATAGCACTTGCCTCACTGTGTTTAACAAACATAACACTTCTAGAAAACTTACATAAATACTTTCTGTGCAGTTAGCATTGTCCCAAGAAAAAAACTGCTAATCAATTATTTAAAACCCTGCGAGAGAATTGCAAGAACCTCCTAATTTCTGTATTGCTATCTAAAAAAAAAAAGGAAAAATGCCGTCGGGAGGTGTAAAACAAGATAAAGGAGACGAGGGACGTCAAAAAGCAGCAACAAGGAAGCTGGATTGCAGCGGATTGCCAGAGAACCGACAGGCCTGTAGTCACAGTGCCTTCCTTACAAGTCAGCATAGTTTGGGGTTCGATACAGAAGGAGAGCCTGAAACTTTGTCTAGATCTCGCTTTGAACAATTATTAAAAGAAATCCAGGACTCCAGTAACGAAAATAAAAGGGAGTTTCAGAATATAAATAGCAAACTTAATAAAATGGAGCCGCACGTAGAGGGAGTAGAACAAAGAATTGTACGAGCAGAAAATAATGGCGACATCCTAACCCAGGCAGTGGGCTCTCTTTTTCAACATACACAGGCTTTACAAGCAAAATGCACTGATCTAGAAGCCAGGTCTAGGAGAGATGACCTTCGTTTATACGGTCTGGTAGAAGTCGCAGAGATACAACTAATGTCTCTGTTCATAAAAGATCTTCTAAAGGATGTATTGGGGTTACCATAGGGGCTACCAGATGAGAGTGGAGGCGAGCTCATAGATCTCTGATACCTAAACCCACGTACCCCACTGCTGGGCCACATTCACTTATAAAAAATTCTTGAGTTACTGTGTTAAAGAAGATATGTTAAAGCGTGCTTGGCAAAAAAAGAGCTCAAATATTTAGAATCCCGACTGACCTTGGACCAAGATTTTCCGCCTGAAATTCAACAGGCCAGACAGCGCTGGGTTCCTTATTTTAAAATATGCAGGAGCTCAACCCGATTTCAAACTCCCTACCCTCACAGAGTTCCATGTGTACTGGGCAGAGGGCCTGAAAGTTTATAGTACCACCGAAGAGTTGAACAAGGTGCTGATTGAAAAAGGTATCCAGATGCCCCACCTTGATCAGGAACGTCCCAAGCTGAAGCTGATGGAACAGACGGACTGGCACTTGGTTACAGGTAAGAAGGTTGGAACACCGCTGGTGCTTCTGGAGAAAATGGCCGAGGGAAAGATACAGAACATATAGAACAGTGGATGGGTGAACATCCACAACAAGGCTGTGTTTCCATCGAGGGAGTTGAGGGACATCACAGAGACCTCGAGAGCGAAGCTCGAGAGGTCTCGTTGATGTCATCAACTGCCTGAGATGGGGACGCAGACTTAGTTGTGGATGTTCACCCATCTACTGTTTTATAGTATATGTTTTTTTTTTGTTTACATTTATTTTTTCATTACTTGCCATAGGCGCTGCTCCGTTCCCCTCTGGTGCTTCTGATTATGCGTTGCGTTCCGCTTAGGCTCCAGTCCTGCTCCTCAGCACATCATTTTTTTTTTTAAATCGGTGAGAAAAATAAAGCAATTGTTTTAGAAAGGGAGCCATGTAGGGCTCTCTGTGTCCCTGATTCCCGACTTCTCAGTCGGTGGCTCCGCTACTTTCAGGCTTCCTTCATCCAGCGCCATACATGTTTTTCTTTCTATAGGCGTCCTCTAAGCTGATCAGTCAGCAGGTCAAGGGTAAAAAGTTGTTGTACTATCGATGTGATGTCAGAACGATAGTACAACAACTTTTTTAACCTTTGAACTGTACTACAACAAGATTTCAGCAGTTGCTGAAATCCATTGACAATAGGCAGCACCCATATACTATAGTAAGATTATGGACTTAAAGCGACTGACACCAGTTTCCTTGGGCTGAAAAGATACTGATGGGCCATGTTCACCTGGTTTCTAGCCCTGAGTGAAAAGCGAGTGTCTAATCGCTTAGAAAGAAAGGGGGGAATGAGGGGTCGTCTGCCCAAACAAGAAAGCAGAAGATGTTCGCATGATCATAGTAAAGGACTAGAGACTGAACTGGTTTTAAAACTGCGTAGTTCTCGATTTTCATATGGGCATTGCAATTGCGTTGGCTCTCAGGCCTCCTTTAGCTATGCACCTTTGGTGGTTGGTAAACAGTAGCTCGGTAGTTCTTTGGCTCGTCTGGGCTTTTGGAGGAGACCCACATAATTGAAGAGTCTGCAGCTTGAGCTTCCAGAAAAAGGCAACTCTTTATAGTAAACGGTTCTTTGCATTCTCCATAAGATCAAATGAGTAGATTTAAAATGCAGTTCTGGGGGTGGGGGGTGGGATGGAGAGTTCTCAATATACTGGAAGTTGAACTGAGAAACATAACATTGTCATGACGTTCAAATCAGCTGTAAATAGGGGCCTTGACATGTTCACAAGACCCTTGGGGAGGGCCCCAATTAATTGGGGGCAGTTTGGTTCCTCCTCCATCTCCATTCCCCACTGGATGGTCTGGGGAAAGGAGAAAAGAAATCTGAAGTTTAAGATTTCCTACCTAGGAAGTTCAATGCTTGTTTCTATGAAGTTACCTTTACTGCCCTGTTGGCACATGTTTATTTAATTACTAAGGGTCTCACATCGGGGGGAAAAATTATTCAAGCTGGTTGCAGTTTGTTTGGGATGGGGGGGGGTGAAAGAGGAAGGGATGAAGAAATTATCTTTGAAGGCTGAATTAAAGTTTTATAATGGATAGAGATAGCAAATTTTGGTCCTGTAATGTTCACGGGTTGTCCAGCCCAGTTAAACGGGCCAGAATATTGAGTTACATGAGAAAGATGGCAGTGGATTTCATTTTTTTTTTTTTTTACTGGCGATGCATTTGTCTCCGCAGGAGCATACTAAGCTGGGCTCCATGGGTTTTGGGAGCAGTGCCACAGCCTCATACAAAAAAGGGCGTAGGAGGGGGTGGCAATTCTTATTCCTAAGCACACCCCTTTCATAAAAACAAATGAATTAGCAGACAAGGAGGGAAGATACATGCTGATGCGGGGAAACTTCCAAGGCAAGCCACTGACCCTGGCCTTGTGTATCCCCAGGCTCGAACTCAGCAGTATACCTGAACTTCCTGACCACTTTACAGGAATGGGCTTAGGGGAAGTGATTTGGGAGGGACATAATCCTAACCTGTAATCCCACTCTGGATTCTACTGCTCAACCACAAAAACGGATCAAGGTATAGCTAAAAAGAGTGAAAAGGATGTTAAATGAGCTGGGGTATGTTGATATCTGGTGCCACCTTGAGGGTAAAAGAAGGGATATACATTTTACTCAGCAGTACATCAAGTGTATACCAAATTAGATTACTTTATGGGTCCCAGGGAATTTGACAGTCATGTCCAAAAGGTTTCTGTTGGGGAGTTTTTGCTCTCTGATCATGCTTCGATTTTTCTCACATTCCGATTTGGAGAGTTGAGAAGGACCACCTTCTGGAGACTGAATTTATCACTGCTCCAGGATAAGAAGGTGGTGGAGTCGGTCACTCGAACACTGGAACAAACGCTGAAGGAAAATGATTTACACGGGGACTTCGTCTGCGGTTTTATGGGATACCATAAAGGCTGTCATTAGGGGGAATTTTATTAAATGGTCTAGTAGAAGAAAAAAGGAAAGAGAGGCCAAAAAAATGGATTATTAATTCAGATAGCACAATTTGAAGCTCAGCAGAAAATTAAAATAGACAGGGGAAAGGACTAAGATATTAAAACAGCTCAAAGCTAAATTAATGAATATTCTTGACTATGCGGTGGAACAAAAATGACTTTTCTTAAGGCAGAAATATTATGAATGTGGACCTAGGTCCTTGAGATTGAAGGTTCAGAGGAGTAAGGCAACAATACCCCTTCAACAACACCCCTTCGCTAATAAAATAGTAAAAGAAACAAATGGGTATAGCAGATTCCTTTAGGGACTACTATACTACACTATACAAGCAAGGTACTCAATCATCTAGTACCCATATAAGGGAATTTTTGGAGGGACTTGACCTCCCCTCAGTTTCCCAGGAGCAGGCTGATCAGTGGAATCGGCCGATTGTGGACGCAGAGGCGGCGGCTGTCATTAAGAATTTAAAATCTTTCAAATGCCCAGGGATAGACTGTCTACTGGGGGAATTTTATAAGTAGTTTAGGGGTAAATTAATCCCAATGTTAAGTAAACTTTTTTGTTATATACAGGGTGAAGAGGGTGAGATACCCTCCTCCTGGTCCCAGGCAATAATATCGGTGATCCCTAAACCAGGCAAAGACCCCTTATCATGCTCTTCATACCGCCCCATCTCAGTTTAAATACTGATTACAAAATATTGACCTCGATCTTGACTAAGAGACTCCAGCTGTTGGTACCCCAGATAATTGGCCTTGACCAGACAGGTTTTATTCTGGGTCGACAGGCCCAGGATAATCTTAGAAAGACCTCGCTTTAATTGATCACATAATTAGTAACAAAAGACTGCCCTTTTGGTCAGCATTGATGTAGAAAAAGCATTTGATAAGGTGTCATGGAGGTTCCTGGATGAGACCTTGGCCTGTTTTGGACTGGGGGAGTGCTTTCCAAACTCTGATCTCTAAAATGTATAAATCCCCAACTGCCTATATTAGAGTGAATGGCCATCACGCACAGAGGTTTCATTTGGAGAGGGGGACTAGGCAGGGTTGTCCTCTGTCCCCACTCCTTTTTGCTCTCTACATTGAGCCTTTGGCGCAGAGCATAAGAAGGGACGAGGGGATTAGGGGAGTAGTTATGTCTGGTCGTCAGCATAAAATATCTGTATGTTGAGGACGTGCTTCTCTAATTGGAAAATCCAGATTGTTCACTGAAAAGGGTGTTGGACAGACTCACCCAGTTCTCTGAATTGGCAGGTTATTCACTGAACACCCCTAAAACCGAGGTTTTAAAATTTAGATATGACCCCCCCTCAGAAATTAGAAAAACTTATCCTATGAGATGGGACCTAAACCAAATTAGATATTTAGGGATTAATATAAGCAACTCTCCTTCACAACTATATAAGTTGAATTTTGCACCTATGGTGCAACAACTAAGAGAGACTTTAATAGATGGAACGTACTGCCACTCTCATTACATAGTCGAGTACTAGCAGTAAAGATGAATGTCTTACCAAGGTTCTTATATTTGTTTCAAGGTATCCCTGTATAGTAACAAGGAAAGACTTGGAAACATGGCAGAAAATGCTTATGAATTTTAAGAGCGAGACAGCAAACCCTGTTTTTACTTAAGGAATCTGGAGGACTTGGGAGAGTTGAGAGCACACCCATCCTCTCCCCTACCTGCAATACTGTTTCAGCCAATAGACCTTTCGAGAACACGGGGTGAGATGAATTCTACTACCCGAACTACATTGGAGGGTTGCAAAAGGGGCACTTTGAAAGAGAGGAGGCATAGAGGATACTGGAGATATGGATGGTGGGCAGTTGACCCAACCTTTCGCCCGGCTGCAGTGGATCCTTGGTTCTTGGATAGTGCTAGGAAAGGATTACAGGCACCATGGCAGCTTTTAGAAGGAGGGGGCTGTTATCGCTTGAAGGGCACAGAGATCCTTTAACCTTTCTCCTGCAGATAGAATGCGTTATTTACAAATTAGTAGCTGTATTAATAAAAAACTCCAGATGGAGCATCATACAGGTTTTGTTTTTTGGGGGGGGGCGAGGGGGGTGTTAGGGAACAGACTTTCGAACATATATGGAAATTTGAACAAGCTTCAGGTGCTATCTCCCAGTTGTATAAGAGGGTTGTTAAATGAAGTAAAGCAAACACGAATTATATTAAACTAGCCTGGAGCAGGAATTGAATACATCCATCTCAGATACTTAGGGGGTTGGGGTAGCATCTGAGGGTTTCCTCCTCCTACTTGGAAGGAGTTCCTGTGGAAAATGAGGATCAGATACTTTAGGGTACCTGTGGTGGTCTCCAAACAACATTTGGGAACAGCCTTGGAATGTTGTAGAAAATGTGGAGCAGGCAGTGCCACTCATGTACATATTTTGGGTGCCCTATTATTTCTCAGTTTTGGTTAAAATAGCAACTTCTTTGAAGCAGATTTTTCAGACCCAGAACCAATTGGGGCCAGAGTGTCTGATATTAGGAGGACTGCCAGGAGAGATTAGGGGAGGGAAGCTACTTATTTGTGGCAGATCTTAATAGTGGCAGCCTTAAAATCAATAACCAGGCACTGGTTGCAGCCTCATCCTCCAATAAAGGAGGACTGGATAGAAGCAGTGGGGCAAATCCAACAGTTGGAGGAACTGACATTTAGGATACAGCAGAGAACCACTGCTTACATGAATTAGCTGGACCGTTGGGTGATTTGGTTGGGGCAAGATAATCGCTAGTGTTCCATAAGGAAAATTCGGCCTCCCTGATTGACTGATAGACCACCCCAGATTCCCAAACTTCACAAGAGTTGGGATTACTTGCCCATGAGTTAGGCAAAGCTGAAGTCGGACCCAGGGTGGTACCCTGGTAAACCTCATAATACAATGAAGGTGACTGTAACAACTTTAGCCGGTATACAGGCCTTATTCCCTAAACTTAAAGTTAAAACCTAACAATTAATTTCGGTACAATTGAATGGGAAATGTAACAGGAATGTGAGACCCTTTTCTGTTCTGATTATATAAGTAGTTACGATTAATTCATGAGTTATTGTTTTTTGCTTTTAAATTTGTGTATACACATCCTTTGAAAACACTCTATGGATGTATTTGAAAAGTTCTGATTGTAGAGAACTAATTGTAAAATTCTGTTAGGCAGATAACAGCATAAGGATATATGAATGCAAATCAGTTGTATTGAATCTAAAATGGAATTGGAAACAATAAAGTATTAAAAAAAAGAGAGAGAGATAACTGAGACCCTGGCAAACCCCTCACGATATGGGATGCTTTTGTTCCCTGTGAGAAGGTTACACTAAAGATACTAGCCTGGCAGGAGGCAATGTTGGACACATGGCTGCAACTTGAATTGCTCCTCTAAACTGGGCAGGTGGAAGATGACAGAGATAAAAACAGAAGAACTGAGCGCACACTGCCTCAATTTAAAAATGACAATCAAACGCCATGATTCATATCCAAAAGTGTTCTGTTGTCTCTTTAATATAAGACAATCATTATAAAACCTCAGTAGACATTACTAGAGGTAATACATGCCTGATGTGTTTCAAAGAAAAGGCTGTTGCATGCAAATATTGCCCTGTCTTTTATGTGGTTACTGATGATGATGTATCATGATGTCATAATTTAAAATGGGCATTAAAAAGCGTAAATATCTAATCATCAAATAAACCACAGTCAATAACCTACCAACATAAACACTAGAAGACAATAATTTATAGTTAATTTGCATAAAAAACATATTTACCGAATTAAAAGATTGGAAGGTTGGTTATTGCAGTACCTATACATACTGTTACCAAGTCCATAAAAACTGTGCGTAATCAATAAAACAATTTCTGATTCATTGTGCTACTAATCCTGATAAGTTGGCTAACTGTAATCTTGTACAAGGTAAATTTTAAATAGTCCACCGTAATAGCATAGGGAGAAAAACATATTCCAAACCAAGAACGAAACTGCTTTAAGTTCAAAAGCAGTATTTATCCTCGTTGTTTTGGTAGCACTCAAACTGATGATCCAGAAACTCTCCCGTTTTAAAACGAGGTTAATAAAGTTACCCCCCGTTTCAGGCATACTCTATCAATTGAAAAAAGAAAGCAAATTGATGTTGGGTTTTATCTAGCAGTTGCAGAATGCGCATCACAGTAGTATAAATGTTGTCACCTTTTTCAATAGCTCAGCAGTGTTCCCCATCTTTGTTTTAAAACTCCTCGTAGTTTTACCCATGTAGGCTGCACCACTGGTGCATTCAGCTAGACGATTACCCCTGTCCAGTTGCAGATCGTAAGTTAGCAAATGTCGGAATCTTCCCTGTGTGGGGTTCTTAAAAGCAGTTCCCTATTTCACATACAGTACATACACTGTTTACATTGGCAACAGCCAGTAGTTTTCTTCATTAGCCAATTTGTTCTGTTTTCTTTCTTATCCGTAAAATGACAGTGAATCAGGACATCTTTTAAAGTTGGAACTCTGTGATATGAAATCCAAGGGGTGTTCACTAACTTCTTGAAAACCCTTATCACTAGCCAGAACATGCCAATGTTTATTATCTTTTTCAAATACAATAGTAGACATGGGCTGAGTAAGTTGTAACAAATTTAAATATTTAATTCTCTTTCCCTAATGTAGCTCACTCCTAATAATTCATCTAAGCTTTTAACACTGGCAACTTCTCTGGCATGACAGATGGAGTGTTTCCCATAGTCCCTCTCCCTGATATCTTTTTTATAAACTCATCAGCCTTTTTTGGATATAATTCCTCATTGCTGCAGTTGCATTTAACCCATAAAAAACTGTCCCTTAGGGATATTCGGTTATGGTTTATACATTTTTCTGCCATTTAAAACCTCTTTCAGCCAGCCCGGTGGTGCTGAGGGCTGAGGCGCTGGACACCTAACCTCGCATCACACCGGCGACCCGTGTTCAGGAACGGACATGGGGCGCCGGGGATTGGCAGGGAGGAGAAGGATTGAGCGTCCCCAGGGCTGCTGTCCTTCTCCGGGAAGGGGAGATCGCAGTGCTCAGCGATTGCCTGCCACCAAGTGGAGGCTGGGAGGTGGCACGCCTGCATTGAATCTGTGGGCGAGAGTCTGCAGCAGGTGCTTGGCGAGGATGCTCACGGGAGCGTGCAGCCACCGCTGGTGCCATTGCACGCTGAGACCTCCGGGGGGAAGGAAAGAGGAAAAATGGGAGTCCTCTGCAAGGATGACGACGGTCCCTCCGTGACAGCCTGGGAAGCACCTCCCAAACTCTAAATCGGTCCGTGGGTCGATCGCTCCCACCCCTGCCCGCGAAGGGTAAGTCTTGGGGTCCTGGGGTCTCTCCTCACCAGTGCCGAGCGAGGGAGATGTCAGAAGGGACAGAGGACTCTAGGAGAAAATAGATAACTGAAAAAAACCCTTTAACCATTCTTTTAGTCCTGACTCAATATTACATAGGAACATAGACTTTGACGCAGATAAGACCACTTGGCCCACCTAGTCTGCCCATTTCACTACCTACAGGATAGGCCGCAGATCCTAGTTAACCAACAGCCTATTTGTTCCTACCCCCCACAAGAACTGCCTTATGTTTGTCCCATGCATTCTTGAATTCTCCCACTGTTTTAGACCCCACAGCCTCCTCAGGGAGGCTGTCCCCTGCATCCACTACCCTCTATATGAAAAAATACTTCCTCACATTGCCCTGGAACCACCCCCCCATCTTTAAATTGTGTTCCCTTGTTCTTGTACATCTCTTTTTCTGAAAGATGCTACCCTCTTGGACTTTGTTGATTCCACTGAGGTACTTAAAAGTTTCTATCATGTCCCTCCTCTCCCTTCTTTCCCCAAGGGTATACATATTAAGCTCCTTTAGTCTCTCCTCGTATGGCTTCTCTTGCAGACCCTGCACCATTTTAGTTGCCCTCCTCTGGACTGCCTCTATCCTATCTATGTCCTTGCGAAGATGGGGTCTCCAGAACTGGATGCAGTACTCCAGATGGGGTCTCACCAGCTGTCTGTACAGAGGGATAACAACTTCCTGTTTGCTGCTGGTGATGCCTCTCCCTATGCATCCCAATATTCCCCCAGCCCTCCCTACTGCCTTCTCACATCGCTTGCTAACCTTAAGGTCATCTGACATGATCACCCAGGTCCCTTTCCTTTTTTTGTTGTAGGAGTGCACTGTGTGGGTTTTCATAATTGTATTCAAAATCCTCCTGAAATTAGGATACTGTAAAGCCCAAAAATGTTTCTGCTCATCACTCACTCTACCACCCTTGGTGGCATTGTTCACCCATCATTAATTCTAGCATGTGCACTTCTACAGTCTGAGTAAACTTCCAGAAAAAAAACACATTCCTGCATTCACTAGCAGCTCCTTGCACTGTGCCACTAACTCCCTCTCCCGAGCACACCTCCAGGGCCAGATTGGGGGGGGGGAGGGCAATTGGGACAATGTCATGGGGCCTTTTCTTTGAAGGGATCCTTGGCTGGCTGACAAATTATAACTGTATCTAGCAAGGGCCTCCTTCCCCCACTCCTTCACATCAGCTCTGCGCATCAGCACACAGGAGGTGTGAACTTCAGTACTCTGTCTTTCTGATCCCATCCCTCATAGGTGTCAGAACTATGGGGTGGCCGTCCCCTTCCTTATCTAATTGCCTTTTCTCTGTCCTTTGAAGCCTTCCGATGGACCAGAACTGCCTCAGAACAACAGCGTGATTATCAAGTGCAGTCAGCAGCTGAAGTGCCCAGACAGCAGTATTCCATTTTGCTTGCTACCGCTTATCACCTCTTTGTCGCCTCGCACTTTGAATTTTTGCTCCACCAGTGACCAGCACCTACAGCCACTTACCTACCTTCCTCCATTTCTCTGTCTTCACACTGATATACAAACAGAGTGGTGCCACTAATTAACAAAAATAAAGTGATGCAAAGTATAAGAAGTACAGAACTCCACCCCTTTAGTTTGGTTTTGCACAGTGTGAGTCTGCCGAGATCGCTAGTGTCACTGCCTTGAGCTCTCTTTCTTGTCTTTCCGTTCCTTGCACTTTGCTCGCTGCTGCCTGAACTGAGCCGCTGCTTGTCCCTTCTGGAGGGTGAATTTGGCAGTCCTTATTCTGACTGTTAATACTGTTGGTGTATTACATGCACGGTCTCTCCACCCGTCCACTCTTGAGTTTCCTTGTCATACAGCGTATATGGTCCATAAACTGCAACCACGGTGTTTCCTTATATTGGCCAGTGATATGGGAGATGCATGCAGAGCCCAGCCTGTGGTAGACATCACTGACCCTGGTGGTTTCACACACAGGAAAAGGTAAGAACTGGAAGAGATAATTACTAATGGAAGAATTCCAAGTAAAAGCTGAATTCTGTATATGAATGGAGGATTATTGGCACAAGGGTAGGATTTCAACTCAGGCAGCGACTCCTAACAAGACTTAGGCTCTGACTAAACACCTCAACTGAGTAGAGGAATACCATTGGAAATGTAAAAAAAAAAAAAAAGTTAGGTTCGACCTAAATGCCTTCATTCAATAGACGATAGCAAGGCGTCAACACTTGTCATGCAACTGCAGTGTATTTATGGCAATTAATACAGGTAATAAAGCAAGCAATCGACCAAGGTTTCATTTCTCAAGCGCCGTTTTCCTGAAATATAAAACAGTATTTGTTTAAACTCACATACTTCTCACTGTTGTTCTCTCACTTTTATTAAACTACATCAATCAAGCAATCCTTTATACAAGCACAATGAATACAATAGATCTGCCGTCACTTGCTCTCCCACCCTCTGTGGCATTGTTTGGCCCATCCCAGCATGTACACTTCTGCAGTCATAAGTAAACTCGTAAAGGTGGACGGTATGGAGAAAATAGAAGGGTAACAGGAATTTTTTAATTTGATTAGTACACTTCATTGAACTTAATCATCTGAATAACTGATTCCATGAAAAAGCAATATAATACATCAAAAAGCCTAACCCCCCAAAGTAACAGGCCAGACAAGCAGTGATTCCATCTCGACTGTTGAGACCCAGAGGCTCTTTTCAGAGCCACCCGCCTTCTCCTGAAAGAGCTATAATACATCCTTTTATTAACATCAGCTATTGTAAAGCATTGAGGTTGTGTCTGAAAACAAAACAAAAAAAAATTTGACAGAATTACTGATAAATATAGCATTAACTAAATGCAATTATGTGTAGTTCAAAATGTTTGTTTTATTTAAGGAACATCCCTTCTAGTCCATGTAGTGAAAATAATACACAAAAATAAAAAAAAAACTGCCATGCACTTTTGTTTCACTGGAAATTTCTTGGGCCCCATTGCTGCTGCATTCCGTGATTTGTAATCTGAAAGGGCTTCTGATGGGGCGCTTGATAAGTGGTCTGTTATTTGGCATTCGGCCGGTAACATGTATTTATTTACACTACTGCTGAGAATTGTTTCCATGTGCTATCAGGGGGATGAGTACAAAAGGGAGGGGCACAAAAGGCATATTTAAAAGTGGAAGACTAAGTTTTTATTCAAAGTTGTTTAAGGAATGTTAGGAGCCTGTATCAGAATTTAAAGAATAATAGAAGTAAACAACGTTATCTTATAAAACTGAACATATGACAACATATTTGAATGCAATTACTTGTGACACCTAATGTTTTACATGGATCCAAAAGTGTAACGCTTTTGAAATAGGAGGGAGTCCCCAGCCTGCCACCTGATCCTTGAAAACCATTAAATCCGTTAGTTTTTGCCAAAAGTTGTGTCTTGGGCCGACTAGAGTGGGAAAAGATCAGTACCCCCATTAAAAGTGTCTCCTGTGCCAGTGGACCAATAGGAAGTGTCCCAGTAGGGTGGGTCGAAAGTGAAGTGACAGCTGTGGCTGTTGGAGTGAGAGACGACCTGTAACAGAGAGGGACCTAAAGAGTGGAAAACTGCAAGGATGTTCCACCCTACCCTCGGCAATCATTTCCCTTTGGCTCTGTTAGTAGGAGCATGCAACCAGAAAGGAAAGCTTCCCCTACTAAACACATTGGAGTTTTGATGGATATGGCCCAGTAAAATTCATCCTTTCTATAGCCCAGGTGAAGAAACGATATATGTTTTACCATTTGAACTAATGGCATGAAATAAATCAATATTTAATGCATTTTATTGGCCTGCTGCATGAAATTTTTTATTTCATTAAATCAAGTTTTTAATTCATATGCAGTGGCAGTGAGTCAACTGATTTATGCAAATGCCACATATTGTGTATTCTAAGTGTTAGCATGGCTCTGTTAATATATCCTCCTCTGG
Source organism: Neoceratodus forsteri (assembly GCA_016271365.2). NCBI lineage: Eukaryota > Metazoa > Chordata > Ceratodontiformes > Ceratodontidae > Neoceratodus > Neoceratodus forsteri. The sequence goes on from CM057458.1 coordinate 1,085,371,407, forward strand.
TCCAGATGGTCATGGGTTCTAGTCCCTCACGGGGTTTGTGCTCACACCAGAAAGGCTGGTACTAGAGTGGAGTGCAGTGCAATGGAGATTGTGTATTGTTGGGGTATGCCATCCTTCGGATGAGAAACTGAGGTTCCCGCATGCCTTTTCTGGTACTTGTCGAGGTGCACATTAAAGATCCCATGGCATGTCTCCAGAAATTTCCCTAAAATATCACAAAGCTTAACGTGGTTCTATTTGAGTTGGGTTGCATCTGACTCTGTACCTCCCTCCTTCCGGCATGGGGCTGAAAATAGGCATTACGGTAAATAGCCACCTATAGTTCATGCCAGCAGGATTCTTTCATGGTTAACAAATACTGCTGATGTTTGAGGTATCCTGTCATTTCTAGCCTAAGTGAAATAATTGGAACTTAAATCCAGCTCCCGTTATCCTTCTGTGTGCTCTGAGATAAAAAAAAAAACATTTTTATTCTGATGATGAAGTTATATTATTCCCAAGACAGCTGCTTCACCTACCGTCTTCTGCAAACATCAGAGATCTGCATGCTTATGGTACCTGTTGTATTTGTCACCCCACCCTCTGTACAGGGCAGTGAGTGAAACTGTGGAACTTGGGTTAGGGAAAGTGTATGACTTCAGCAGAGCTGTCAGTAATAAAGGAAATATGATGGAGGGGACACTACACACAAGGGAGTATTATTACAAAATAGGTAGAGACAATAGAGGAAGCTGGTTGGTTGAAAGGAGGGTCTACCCATACTTTTTTTCCAATATATATAGAATAAAGTATGAAGACGTGTGTGATATGAGAATTTAATGCACACCTGAGGTGTGGGATGCCACTCCCAATGGGTTTATTAAAGCATCCCACACTGAGGGTGTGTATTAAATTCTCATATGCACACACTTCCCAGTCCTTTATTTTATTTAAGTGTTAGTGAGCAATTTTTTCCAACCTGATTCCTGGTCTCTCTGTGTTATGTAATATACATATGTGTGTGTGTGTGTGTGTGTGTGTGTGTGTGTGTGTGTGTGTGTGTATATATATATATATATATATATATATATATAGTGACTTGCAAAAGTATTCAACCCCCTTGAAAGTTGTCAGATTTGTCTGGATTACAAATGAGAGACTTACATATATTATTCCAGTCAGTATTTTTATTGCAAACTCATATGCTCTAACAGTATATCCTCAAAGCCAAAATTAATTATCCATCAGCACATCTTTTAAAGTAAATTAAAAACTGGAAAATGCTGCTTGCAGAAGTATTCAACCCCTACACATTAGTATTTGGTAGAGCCACCTTTTGCTGCAATAACAGCTTTAAGTCTTTTGGGATAAGTATCTATCAGCCTTGCACACTGTTCGGGAGTGATTCTTGCCCATTCTTCTTGGCAGATTTGTTCCAGGTTGTTCAGGTTGGTTGGGTGACGCTTGTGGACCGCAATTTTCTAACAGTGCCACAGATTCTCGATGGGATTGAGATCTGGACTTTGACTTGGCCACTGTAGGACATTCACCTTTTGTTGTTTAACCACTCCTGTGTTGCTTTGGCCTTGTGCTTGGGATCATTGTCCTGCTGAAAGATGAAGTTTCTCCAAGCTTCAGTTTTTAGCAGACTGAAGCAATTTGCTCCATCCATTCTTCCTTCAATTTTAACAAGATGCCCAGTCCTGCTGATGAAAAGCATCCCACAGCATGATGCTGCCACCACCATACTTCACTGTAGGGATGGTGTTTCTCGAGCATGGGCAGTGTTGAGGTTTGCGCCACACATTGCGCTTTGAATTTTGACCAAAATCTCTATCTTGGTCTCATCAGACCACAAAACCTTGTGCCACATCTTAGCTGGGTCACTCTCATGCTTTCTGGCAAACTCAGGCGTGCTTTGATATGGTTCTTTTGAGTAATGGCTTCTTTCTAGCCACCCTCCCATACAGGCCAGTATTATGCAGAGCTCTTGATATGGTTGACTGGTGCACCTTCACTCCACTCTCAGCCACTGAACTCTGTAGCTCCTTCAAAGTGATTGTTGGCCTCTCTGTGGCTTCCCTCACTAGTCTACTTCTTGTTCGGATGCTGAGTTTTGAGGACGGCCTTGTCTAGGTAGTGCCTGGGTGGTGTGATGCAGCTTCCACTTCCTCACTATTGATCCAACAGTGCACACTGGGATATCCAAACACTTGGATATTATTTTGTACCCTTTCCTAATTTATGCATGTCTTTACTTTATCTCTAACTTCCTTAGAATGCTCTTTAGTCTTCATTTCACACCCTTCCTTCAGATTCACAGTCTGACCAATGGTCATGAAACTGAGGGGGTTTTATCAGAAAATGTGAGCTACTTTAATGTTTCAGAAGTGAGGCCAATTGTAAAGCCAATTGTGTCCTCGTTAGACAATATTTTTCATCTGTGTAAACTTGGAGCTTCCAAGCACAGGGTTGAATACTTATGCAAACAGCATATTTCAGTTATTTATTTTCTTAAACATATTTTCTAACATAAAACCAATGTCACTTTAAAATAATTATTTTGAGGGTCAGTCTTTTTAAATAAATATTACACAGAACAAAATCTCTATGTATCATTTGTAATCGACAAATCTGACAACTTTCAAGGGGTTGAATACTTATATACACACACACACACACACACACACACACACACGCCTCTTAGTCTCTATTCCTCCCTCATTTTTGCTGATTTGGGATTTTGTTCTCCAGTTTTGTTTTGTTTTGACAAGCCTAGATTATGCGTGCATGCTAACTACTGTAATCAGTCCAAGACTCCTTTCCACTTGCACTGTCGGGTGAAAGCGAACTGCAGGATCAACCAGATATAGAAATTTTTTAACAATTTGACTGTAGGATCAACCAGATAAATAAAAAGATATGATTACAAGGAGGCAACAAGGTGAGAGTCTTGTTGTGGCAGCTCCAAGCTAGTGGAGGTTTGGAGCCGCCATGTTTGAGAAACAGTTCAGCTCACCCACAGATGCAGTGAAAGCCAATCAGGAAAGCTGTTTTGATGGACAGAGTGCATGTTACGCCATAATAACCTGCCGATTATTAAGTGAATATCAACTGGCTGATACCAAATAAAAATTGTTTGCATGTAATTATAGCACAGTTCTTAAAAGTGCCTGTGCATGTGAACTTAGAACCAAACATGGAAACATAGAATCTGATGGCATATAAGGGCAGCTTGGACCACCCAGTCTACCTCATTTATTTATTTTCCTACCTTCATTGTTGCTGAAGACACACTTGATCTGTGGTGTTGTCTTTTCTCCCTTCCTTACTCCTGATTCCTTGTGCCTATCTCAGGCATTTTGGAACCTCACCGCTATGTTTCCCACGCCACCTTAGCTAGGGCTAATTTGGGAATCCACCACCCTTTCTTTAAAGACCTTAAGCTTTCCTAATGGTGTCAAATACCTGTGTTGGTTGGAGATACTTGCAGCTCTTCTGTCTTCAGTCTATATCAGAGTGAGAAGAACCTCTCTAAAATCACTTCACAGCCAGTACCCAGCCTTGTCAAGCTTTTTGACTTGGTGTACTGTTGTCACGTGTGTGAGATAAAAAAAAATAGGGAAGTAAATGCATGCTTTTCTGTGGACCTCTTGGCCAAGGTTGTCTCTAAATAATTGATCTTTGTATGTTCCACCAGGGTACTCAGGTTGGTGGAGCATAATCTTAAAAATGCATTAACTGAAATAGGGTCTGTATGACTTTTTTTTTTAGCTGAGACTGAGGGACTGGAAACCATTTTATATTTAGGCATATATTGTGTGTGTGTGTATGTATATACATACACACACCACACATATATATATATATATATATATATATATATATACACACACACTATATATTTTTTCCACCACAACATGTACAGTTCGGTCAGTGGAGCAGTGCCTAATATAGGCAGAGGGGAGGTTTCGAGATTGAAGTGGTACACACATACTGTATCTTACTTAGAGCTGTTGTGAAATTAAATTTTGTGTATGCGAAATTCCTCGCGAAACTGGCAGTTTCACAGTGCAAAATATTTAGACTAATTCAGCTGTTCTGTGAAATATTTTATGGGAGCGAAGTTGTGAAATGTTGCTTCAAATTTTGTAATTACGTATAAATTCAAGATTTTGCTCAGCTTAAAATTTTATAACAGCCAAATTACACAAGATATTTTGTAATGAAATTCTGCAGTTTCGCACATCTATAATCATACTGCAGAATGAAAGATATAGGCAGATAATTTACAATAATTAATCTTTTAGTTATCAGTGCTATCTTGAGATTGATTCTAGTCTTTACCAGTGTTTTTGATCCTTACCTGTATTAGGTATTGCTGCACAGTTAATTGAAGGGGTGTTGGACAGGAAATGAAAATAAAGGAAAGTGATGGTCTGCCTACATTTCTAAAATTTAAATATGAATGGTGAACTCAACTAGATGTTTCTGTATTAAAGAACTAAACTGGAAAGGATTGCACTGCAGGGGAGATGACAAAATATGCATCCTGCTGCTTGCAAAAATTCAGCTTGGGAAATAACTTACATAAATTTTTTTTCACACCACCACAACACACTGATCCAACTGTACATAGTGAGGAGGCTTGACTGTGAGCAGTGTTGCTTTTTTATTCTTTGAAAACATTTCTAATTTGGTATATTACTGTGCAGTCTGCAGTTAATGAGAGTTCTGATCAGGAGCTATGCTGTGGGAATATTGACTGAGAATATATAGAGGCTAAGGTGTCCTGATCAGCATTCCTTCTTTTAAAACACATTTTTCAATTTTCTTAAGGCTGTGTGTGTAGTTGAGTTATGTCATGTTTGTGTCATTATTCCCTAACAGAAGCTGTTACTTAAGCAATAAGGCACAACAGGGTATGGGTTATTGGGGATTTACCCACGCCTTTTGTGGTGTGTCACGAGGCGCAGCCAAGTGACTTGACCACACAAGAATTGGGTAAATCACCCAATAACTAACACCTTGGAGTGCCTTATTGCGATTATACAATGGACCCATGTGTAAAATAAATTTAAAATGTGTGTAATTATGTTTTTTATAAATGCCTTTCCTCAGCTGTAGGTTATGCAGGATTTATCAATGGTCATGTGACATGTTTTGACCAATGAGGTTACAGGATTTTCACACACCATTATATAATTATTGTTGAGGTATTTGGCTTAAAATAACTGCTCATTTCTGTCCAAAAATTAATGGGACCAAAAACTCCACACCTACTGGTACCTGTATAAAAACTGTACTCTCCAAACTCCATTTTTGGCATCACGGCCATGTACTCTCTATTACTGTTATCCACAAATAGTATAAACATATCATTTTGTGACTTTGTTACAAAAATAGCAATCACTATATTTATATACAGTGGTTTGCAAAAGTATTCAACCCCCTTGAAAATTGTCAGATTTGTCTGCATTACAAATGATATATTGAGATTTTGTTCTGTGTAATATTTATTTAAAAAGACTGACTCTCAAAATAATTATTTTAAAGTGACATTGGTTTTATGTTAGAAAATATGTTTAAGAAAAATAAATAACTGAAATATGCTGTTTGCATAAGTATTCAACCCTGTGCTCTGGAAGCTCCAAGTTTACACAGATGAAAATATTGCCTTAACGAGGACACAGTTGGCTTACAATTGGCCTCACCTCTGAAACATTAAAGTAGCTTACATTTTCTGGATAAACCCCGCCCCCCTCCTCAGTTTAATGACCATTGGTCAGACTGTGAATCTGAAGGAAGGGTGTGAAAATGAAGACTAAAGAGCATTCTAAGGAAGTTAGAGATAAAGTAATAGACATGCATACATTAGGAAAAGGGTACAGAATAATATCCAAGTGTTTGGATATCCCAGTGTGCACTGTTGGATCAATAGTGAGGAAGTGGAAGCTGCATCACACCACCCAGGCACTACCTAGACAAGGCCGTCCCTCAAAACTCAGCATCCGAACAAGGAGGAGACTAGTGAGGGAAGCCACAGAGAGGCCAACAATCACTTTGAAGGAGCTACAGAGTTCAGTGGCTGAGAGTGGAGTGAAGGTGCCCAGTCAACCATATCAAGAGCTCTGCATAATACTGGCCTGTATGGGAGGGTGGCTAGAAAAGCCATTACTCAAAAGAACCATATCAAAGCACATCTGGAGTTTGCCAGAAAGCATGAGAGTGACCCAGCTAAGATGTGGCACAAGGTTTTGTGGTCTGATGAGACCAAGATAGAGATTTGTGGCCACAATTCAAAGCGCTGTGTGTGGGCAAACCCTAACACTGCCCATGCCTGAGAAACACCATCCCTACAGTGAAGTATGGTGGTGGCAGCATCATGCTGTGGGGATGCTTTTCATCAGCAGGGACTGGGCATCTTGTTAAAATTGAAGGAAGAATGGATGGAGCAAAATACAGGGAGATACTGCAAGAGAACCTGCTTCAGTCTGCTAAAAAATGAAGCTTGGGAGAAACTTCACCTTTCAGCAGGACAATGATCCCAAGCACAAGGCCAAAAGCAACACAGGAGTGGTTAAACAACAAAAAGGTGAATGTCCTACAGTGGCCAAGTCAAAGTCCAGATCTCAATCCCATCGAGAATCTGTGGCACTGTTTGAATATTGCGGTCCACAAGCATTAACCAACCAACCTGGAACAAATCTGCCAAGAAGAATGGGCAAGAATCACTCCCGAACAGTGTGCAAGGCTGGTAGATACTTACCCCAAAAGAATTAAAGCTGTTATTGCAGCAAAAGGTGGCTCTACCAAATACTACTGTGTAGGGGTTGAATACTTTTGCAAGCAGCATTTTCCAGTTTTAATTTGCTTTAAAAGATGTGCTGACGGATAATTAATTTTGGCTTTGAGGATATACTGTTAGAGCAAATGAGTTTGCTATAAAAATACTGACTGGAATAATATATGTAAGTCTCTCATTTGTAATCCAGACAAATCTGACGACTTTCAAGGGGTTGAATACTTTTGCAAACCACTGTATATCAAACAGTGATTCATTTTCCCATTAAAGCTTTATTCTTTTTATGGAGCCATGCGGGTGAGCTATCAGCCCTATCTCCAGTCCTCTGTGATTGATGCCAACCTGCCTGGTACTCACCGGATGTATTTCTGGAGGCCGGGTGGTGGCATGGACCCAGGGGAAAGTGGGAAGGACTACATTAGGCCCACACATCCCCCTTTTCTGTTTTCTCTCCTCCTGTCCCCAGACACAGCGGCAAGTAGGTACATGTGTGCAGGCACACACATAGTAAAGAACTGCTGCCACTCCCTTCAGTGTTTGTCAGACCCACATTACCACAGTGGCAATCACCTGATAGGAGTCAAAGGCTAAGATGGCATGCCACCCCACCCCAGGAGGGGACAGCATTCCACGGGATGCACTGTCCTTTTCCCCCAGCCAGTCCCCAGTGATCCTACCTCAGCCCTCCCCCTACTGGGCCAGACATCAAACAGTGACTGGAGGACAGATCTGATTTTTAATGTAAAAAGTGCCCTTTTGACCTTGAACACCCCACACACACACTTTCCCAGTCTTCTGGCACCCATACCATCCCTTGGCGGTCACTTTCTTTTACTGTTAGAGAGAGGAGTCACAGTGCCTATTATAAACACAACAAGGTATGAACTTCATTCTGCCTTCTAACCCTCTTCATTGATAGCTTTTTATTGCTAAAGAGAGTCTCTGAAGCTGCTGCCTACTTACCTTGACTCCAGACTCCCTGTTGTGCTGTGGCTCGGATCAAAGTAGTGCCAAGATAAAAATAAATAAATAAATAAATTGGGCAGTTATGGCCTTTGGCTCCTACCATGCCCCATCTTATGTTCCAAGTTCTTTTATGACTCCTGATTGCCAGCCAACCCAAACTACACACATGCAGCAGACACGCGATTTCTGCTAAACTAGCCAGTCTGTGGGATTGCATCATTTGGTACCTTTGTGCCGTCAAACACTGGAGCATGGGACTTCCGATTATTGCAGCAGGGGCCTATATTTATGGTAGCAATCAGTGCCCCCTCTTTTGCAGATCAACTCCTAGATCAGAAATGACACACTATCTTCAGCCTATTGGCAGTCATTGATGTGAGGATCATCCAGACTCTGATCATCTTGCTGTAGTCTGGACCGGGCCCAACTCACCTTCCTGTAGGGTGTGTTGAGATCATTGGCCCGGTACTGACTGGGATAGTGAGGAGTTTTCTGGAGAGAGGATCTTTCCAGACTCCTTGAAGGAGTGGTTATTCATCCCCTCCTTAGACCCTGACTCTGCGTGCCAACTACAGACCAGTCTCTGACTTGCCTTTCAGTGGTAAAGTTATTGAGAAGGTGGTCACCCTGCAACTGGAGGATCATCTAACAAGCCACGATATCTATGACCTGCTCCATTCAGGTTTCAGGAAAAGGCACAGCACCGAGACAGCCCTGGTCACGGTACTAAATGATCTCCTGATAGCCAGAGATCGGAGATCCCATACTGTTCTGGTTCTCCTGGATCTCTCTCAGCAGCATTTGATACTGTAGACCATGGGGTACTGCTCGAGCACCTGCAGTTCTTCTGTGGACTGGGGAGGGCAGTCCTCAGTTGGTTTTGATCATTCCTCGAGGGCGGTTTCAGAGGGTGGTGTCGGATTTATTCCTTGGCTCCTGTGAACTGCCCTGCAGAAGTGTCTGCCACAGGGCTCGGTGTTGTCCTCCATATTGTTTGCAGTATACATGCTACCATTGGGAGACATTATAAGATGGTATGGTCCGAGTTTTCACTGCTATCTGGATGACTCTCAGCTGTACATGTCTTTTGTGCCTTGCCAGGGGAAACTGTTGTATTAGTGTTTAACAGCTGTCTGGCGGAGATTCAGGACTGGATGAGTATCAGTTGGCTGAGGATAAACCCAGAAAAACAGAGGTATTGGTTATGTACCAAGATTGTAGGTCTGCCGGGATGTTGGGACAGTCCTCTGGTGTAGAGCTGGGAGGGATACCTCTAATTGTCTTGGACCAGGTGCGTAACTTATTGTGATTTTTGATGAAGGCCTGACCTTGAAGGCTCAGTTGTCGGTCATAGTTAAATGTTCCTTTTACCATCTTAGGAATTTAGCTAGGGTGAAACACCTAGTTCCGAATAAAGATTTTCCTACTCTGGTCCACGCCTTTCTCACCACCCCTCTTGATTACTGTAACACCCTCTACTTAGGGCTACCAGGGGTTGATATCCGTCGCTTGCAGCTAGTGCAAAATGCAACAGCGAGGTTGTTAATTGGAGCCCCTAGATCCATGCACGTAACACCTGTGCTGCGTGAACTGCACTGGCTGCCAGTACAGTGGCAGATAACCTTCAAGGTCGCATTGCTGATCTACAAAGCCCTATACGACCAGGGACCGAAATACCTGCAAGATCTCCTGCTCCCCTACTGCCCCTCCTGCTCACTCTGATCTTCCGACGAGGGATTGCTAGAGATTCCCAGGGTCCGTTTGAAGACATCTGGAGGAAGAGCATTTGCTTTTATGGCTCAGAGCCTGTGGAATTCTCTATCTCGTCGGATACGAGATAGCCTGACCGTAGGGAGCTTTAAAATAGCTTTAAAAACCCACCTATTCACCCAAGCTTTTTGTGGCCTATAATACTGAAAGCCTTTGTTAGGCAGTTGCTCACAGGATTTATGTTTAATGGAGTTTATGAATATTTTATGTACAAAGCTGTGAATACGTGTATATGTTATTTTATGTTTTAAATTGTAAGGGCGCCCTCAGCTCAGGAAGAGCACTTTTTAAAAATAAAAATGATGTTGATAATGATGACTGTGACAGTCCCTCCCACCACCACTAAACAGGTCAGCTGAGTGCTGACTCAACATCCTGCCAAAACTGTCTATCCTCACCTGGAGAGAGCATGAAGAGATAAGACAACTAGTGGCCCCAGTAGTGTAGTCTGGCCAGTTAAGTTATTAAGGTCAGACTAAGCACTTCAGTGTTAGTCCAGCACTACACACAAGTTGGGCAGTCCACCTAAGTTCACAGCCACTGCTGGTCAGTCAGGATTCTGGTGGAGCCTGGCTGGACTGCACTAGCAGTGGAAGAGCAGTCTGCTCTGCAGTTGTCAGGACCTGTGACAGGGGACAGCAATAACCTGGCTGGCAGCAGCAGGGCAACAGCAGGAGTCTGAGTCCAACTGAGAAGGTACATCAGGAGCACTACAGGAGGGCGATGACCTACCTAGCATTTTTGCACTTTACCCCAAATTTACAGCATAGCCATAACATTGCAGCACCTCATGAATGTGATAGCTGTCATTTTTCAAATCCTATTCAAAATGGGTTTTTTTCACCCCGAAAGGTGATTTCGTGATCTCTGCACCAAATCAGTTTTCGGACAGGAGTTGAGCATTTTCTCTGACCATATTCATTGGGGGGGAGGGGGGTTCATAAGAAGGCTGTATTTTAAATTTGGTGTAAACATAGTTACAAAAATTGAGGCTGGTTTTGAATTCTTCAAATGCAGGCTCATTACTTTGGTAACATGCAGTATTTTTAACCCCACATTTTCAACATATCCATTTCTTTACAGCACCTCATGAATGCGACAGCAGTCTTTTTTCAGCTCCTGCCCAAAATGTGTTTTTGCATCCTGAAAGTTGATTTTGCACTCCTCGTGACATCACCTTTAGGCCAGGACTTGAACATTTTCTCTGCCCTTCTTCATGAGGCACAGCCATAACAAAGCTATGTTGAAAATTTGGTGGAAAAAATATTAAAAACACATTTTCAATATTTGTGCTCTTAATTCCTCAACTGCAGCCCTGTTGGCTCTGGCCAGAGTTTGTACAGCTGGGAAGTACTGAAGCACTGGTCAGATGACTACCTCAAGGCCACACTGTGTATTAAGTGGAAAAATGGGAATGTGTGACTCCCTACAGTCTGCTGCTCCTTTCTTTAAATCGTAATGTAAGGCTATGTCTCTTCAAAATTATAAATCCAGTCACCAGCCATCATTATCCAGCTCAGGTACTATATTGTGGATTTTTCTCTACGGCTCTTCCAGGTGGGTTTAAGTTGGGGGGAGTTTGAGCTGTGACACAGGCAGTAAGTCCGGGTGACTGTACACATCATATTGAGGGGAGTAGAATAAGTAGTCTTGCTTACCCAGGTGAGCCAGGCCTCAAATGTCCGTCAACCCAATGTTGTCCATTAGTTTACAAAGTGCTGTGACCACCCTTCCATATCCATCTCTCATGGGCACCCTGTCCGGAAGAGAGTTCATATTGCTTCTTAAGTAGCACATTTGAGAAGTCCATATTCAGAATAGTATGGGACAGACCATGGGTAAAGTTGGCATTGTCAGTGTTTGTTGCATAGGCACACCTCAGCACTATTAGCCCTTTTTTTAGCCTTCCCTTGACTATAACTCGGCACCCCTTCCTGTCTGTTGAGTAGGTCTCCTTGCAGAAGTAGTCACAATGTTTACAAAGAACTGCATCCTCTAACCTCCACGCTGCGCTTGAAGCCGTTGGAACTACCATGCCCCCCCCCCGGTGTTTACCCAGCTTTTTCAGTGTCTCTTTAAAAAGCGGCATTATTTTCTGGAGGAATATCAATTCTCCCACAAGCAAACATAGAAACATATAATTGTTGGCAGAAAAGGACTACTTGTCTTACCCGGTCTGCCCAGATGGTCCTTGCCTAGTCTGTCTCTTCAGACTCTAAATGGTATCCAGTGACGCTCCCTTCTCCAGATCTATTTTCTAATATTCCCCTATGTACATCCCATGCATGGTTGAAGCCCCCTACTGTTATTGCATCCATCACTTCTGCTGGCAGTCTGTTCTGGGCATCTACCACTGTTTCGGTGAAGTATTACTTCCTCACATCCCTCCTAACTCCCCGGCTTCATCGCATGCCCTCTGGTCTTGGTGCTCTTTCTCATTTGAAAGAGGCTCTCCTCCTGCACCCTGTTCACCCCCCGTGGGGTACTTTTATGTCTCCATCATGTCCCCTCTCTTCCATTTGTACATGTTGAGACCTTTCAGTCACTCATAGTTTCCATTTACCAGATCTTCCCTTGTCAGTCTTCACCATTCATTACTGCTGGGTGTAAGCTGGAGGCACGCACCCGCCACGGGAGTTTTTTTTTTCTTCCCCCAGAGTAGTCTGCACTGATGGCGCCGCCCCTGAGAGTGACGCATTGCGTGATGTGCGAGGGGCAGCCATTAGGCGCCTCCTTGATCCCAGTTCTATTTCTCTCGCCGTCGAGGCTGCACATGCTGCGTGGAGTTGCTGAATTGTTTCTGAGTCATAGGCTGCATAGATTTTTTTGACGCCGCTCCTTCATCCCGGTTCATTCCCGACGTCGTCAACTGATAAGATTGTGCCTTTATTTGATATTTCAACGACACTTTGTTGTTTATTGTATTAATTTTGCATCATGTCAGGTTTGGGGGTATAACGCAAGACTAAGGCGGGCCATGCTGCTATGCATTGGTGCCCCTGTGGCCGTCAGTTTTCCATCACGGACCGTCATGATGTTCGTCTTCGGTGCTTGGGACCCTACCATGATATGAATCATTGCGACGCCTGTTTTTCCATGGATCGCCACGTGTTAGAATTCTGCATGTTTAAAGTCAGAAGAGCTCCGCCGACTTTCGGGGGACGGCGTCGCTCATGGGCCTCCCAGGCGGATCTCTTGATCCTTCCTCCAGGTCCCCTCCGGGTCTATCTGACCCGGCGAAGAACCTCCTCCACTTCTAGACTTGCCGAGGAGGAGGTTTCTTCTTTAGCCCAGTGAAGGAGCAGGGTGATTCCTCGGGGTCACTCAATTGGGCGCCGTCCAGCAGTCACCTCCGGAGGTGCAGGCTCCTCAGTGTCCGGCCCGGGTGGCGGGGCCTGGCGCTAGTGGACCCTCTATCTTGCCTGACCTTGCTGTGGAGTCTGGTGCCATCTGCGGTGCTGGGGACTCTGGCGGCACAGTTGGTGGTGTCACCGTGGGTCTCAGTGCCATTCGTGGTGCCAGTGACTCGGGTTGCGCCCGCTTTGGGTTATGGCGCTGTTCGCGGTGCCGGGGACTCAGGTGGCGTCGCTCACGGTGCCACTTTGGGTTCCGGCACAGGGACTCGAGCAGCGCTGTTGCCGGTGCTTTTTGGTTCTTAGTGCTGTCTGTGGCGCCCGGTGACTTGCATTAGCGCCGTTGGCGTGAGTGCGGCACGGGTTTCCGGTGCCAATGGAGGTGCGGCTGACTCCTCTGGCGCTGTTGACACTGCGCCCTTCGATGCCAGGCCTGGTGCCATTTTGACGGAGGTTCCTCCGGTTCTCCAACGGAGTCTGCTATGGTTGACCCCTCTTCGAAGGAGGATGACTCAAGGGAGGGCTCTGTCCGGCTACCTGAGTCTTCTGACTCGGAACCTCCGATGGGCCACAGCGCTAGGCGATCCAGTATTCCTCTCCCGAGTCCCTGGAGCTGGTTAGCCTGGATGATTCCATGGTTTGGGGTGGCCTGGAGTCTTCTTTGGTGAACCCTTCCAAGAGGCCCGGAGGATGCCCTCTTCCCGGAGATCTAGGCAGCTGCCATCACTGGTGCTGCTGGGGTCCTTCAGGGGCGGGTGGAGGATCCTGTCACAGTGAGTTCTCTTGGGGCTCGCTCAGCAGGGACCTCCACACTGGTATCAGGAGAGAGGGGCTGCCCGGTCTGAGGATTGAGAGGTCGAGGGGTGAAGGCGGCAAGCCCCACCGCCCCTTGAGACAGGGGAAGAATCGCAGCGCTGATCCCGCCTTTCTCTCAAGGTCTTTAAGTGCCTTCTAGTGGCGGTTCTGATGGTTGCCCTTCTGGACTCTTGCAATCCCAGGCGTCACAGGGAGATCCTTTCAGGGCTCTTTACGGAGTTGCCTCCTCCTCTTGTCTCTTCGCAACCCGGTATGATCTCAGGGTCCCCAAGTCTGGACGGTGTTGCTATCTGGATCTCAGAGCCCTGGCAGAGGCCAGGCACGTGCTATTAGGTGCCCTTCGCCAATTCCTCTGGAACCGCCACCCTCTGTCCCAGGCCATGTGGGCCCCACAGGACCATTAACTTGGAGATATTCAGAACTACTGCGCGCCTTCCCATCTTACGTCAGGGCCATGGACAAACAGGTTTTCCGCTTGTCCCTCCACCATAGGAGCCCTCTGAGCATTCGAGCTCCACTTCCTCCTCGACTTTCTCATCTGAGGAAGAGGAATTTTCTGTTCACCTTTCCTCTGGCGCTGATTTCACTGAATATCAGTGGTTCCTTTCGAGGTGGGTTTTGAACTTCACATCTCCTATATTCGTAGGGACAGTACTGAACGGCAGACCCGTGCTTTCCTTAGGGAATTCAGCGTTCACCACCTAGTGGTGCCTTCTTGGCCGATCCCTTTCCAGGAATTGTCTATGCACACCTGGCAGTCTCCAGCCACTCCTTCTCCAGCCCCGGCAGACTGCAGGAGATGGTATTGTGCCCCCCGATGAGTCTCTAGGTTCTCAGTCTCATGAACCTTCATGCTTGACGTCTCTGTCACATGCTCTGTGTATCCTGCCAGTGTATGCCGAGGTCGGTCCTTTTACTCCGATGCCGAGATTTTTGTCTTTTAAATTGTTTTTTTTCTCCATTTCTTCAGGTCTTTCTGTGCAAGGTATAAAGGGGGGAGAAAAGAAGATGACTTACCGCCGAGTTGTTCTGGCGGTTCGGTTTCGGTAACACAGAAGCGATGAGTGCTCTTGGCTGGTCGTGCTGCTGCGTGAGCATGCGCAGAGGAAGGGAAATCGTGCACGTGTTTGCCGTTATAAACGCTCCTTTATAATGGCAAAGGACGCCACAGTTTCCCTATGGGAAAAAGGCAGAGCCGGTAATTATAATAATATTAAATAATACAATGGAAACTGATCTTAAAGCAGTAGTGCTGGATAATCAGAAAGTGATTATCAAAATTCTGCTTTTTGGCCGGAAGCATGCAACCATAGTTCTGATTTCCATATATGTAAATATGTTTTCTTAGCGATCTTTAGTTTTTTTTAGATATTTAACATTTATTTCCATTTTTGTGGAGCCACAGTAAATATGGCTGCTGCCTAATTTTCATATGAGCTCTGTGGAGGGTTTGTGGGATAACAGATGGACCAGATACCAAACTTCAGGTTCAGCACACAATTTCTGCATGATGTTTATTCAAAATGCAGGAAATAAGCTTCTGCAATGCCATATTCCTTCTTCTACATACAATCTCAGCTACTGGAATGCGCCCCCCTCAGTCTTGTTTCTCTGGGGCTGGATTAGACTGTTTATAAGTAAAGGGTTCCTTACCGGATTGCTGGTGGTCACAGCTGCTGATGACTCTTGGAACCCTCTGAATCTGTATGGTCAGGCTGCCAGGAAGTCTTCCGCCAACATGATGGTTTTATTAGCAGAATCCAGCTTATGCTTCTGAGCCCAAAGTTGTACATCCTGGGGTAAAACTTTAATAAACTGTTCAGTAAACACCATCTCCAAGAAGTTGGTCCTTGCTCTTGTCTAGTTGAGAGTAGCAGAGCTCCTTCAGATGGGCATGTCTCTTGGTTGGGGGGTGTTATCCAGTGACTGCATTTTAAGAAACCTAAACCTCTGGTGATAGGTTTCAGTGTTTTATGTCATAGCGACTGAGGATCTCCTGCTTCACACGGTCATAGTCCTCTGCCTCTGGGGAGTCCATGTAGGTATAAACCAACTGGGCACTGCCTGTCAGGTGCGGTGCCAGTCGAACAACCCATTGTTCCCTTGGCCATACGCATGTTCAAACGATCTTTTCAAACATTGTGAGGTAGTCCTCAATGTCATCACTGTCCGAACGTTTAGACAGTTTAATGTCTTTTGGGCTACTGGCTCTTTCTGTTTGCCCTGCATTGATGACATGCAAGACCCTCATGGTATCCATCCATTTGGCATCTTGATTCCTCTGCTGAGTGTCTCTTTCTAGGGACATGGATATGTTGTTCATCCACACTGTCTGGCAGGTTCCTTGCCGCTTTAAATCTTGCCGGAAGGTCTTCAAGCTGGCTCCTTCCACCCACCCGGATGGTAAAACTCTCGGCTCCACCCCATGACGCCAGATCTTCCTTACCACTTGGAAGCTCAGGTTCCCTCTTTAACGCTCTGCTTGATAGACTGGATCCTTATTCTTGGTTACGCGAAACTTATTTTAAAATTTTCAAGACTTGGTGATCTTTCTCCCTCGCGGCTGTGATGGACAAATCGACTCCCAGATTTGGCGGTGCAATTGTGGGCAGAAGATGTCCAGGACAGACCCGCACTCCATATCGTCTACTGCCTCGGCCTAGAACCGACCCGCGGGCCTGTGAGTCTTGCCCGTTCTTTTGGCCAACATCCTGGAGGACCGCTGCCCGGTTACAGTTTTGCGCCGAGCGCTACCCGCCAGTTAAGTCGAAGGAGGCCCATTGGGCGGTTACCGCGGCGGCTGGCTCGACTGAGCAACTCGAGCAGATGATCGCCCTCAAGGAGGAGGCGGCCCAGGCCGCATCATCCTCTTCCTCGGTTGCGGCATTTATCCCGCTGTCTCTGGGTACCCTTTCCACGAAGGGAGAGGGGCCATCGGGACATCCCTCTCGGTCCAAAAAGAAGGATTCTAAGGGTAAGTCCATCGTCGGTGTTCGTGGGAGGCCGGGAGGTCTCCTTCCCGGACGGCCGACCATCGACTTCGGTCAGGTTGCGGCTAAGGCCGCTGGCTGATGTCCCCATCAGGCCAGCCGGCGAGACTCCCATCGACGCAGTCGAGATTTTTCTCGACCCGTTGGACGGGCTGTCGACTGACGAGGCCGACAACCCTTCTTCACCGGTTCCACCAGTGGAGACCGAGGATCTGCCTGCACCCCCGGTGCAGCAGTCCCCGATTAAGGCTTCCGAGCTGAGGGAAGAGCAGGTGTCCCCCGCTTCTTCCCAGACCCGTCCTCGGAAACATCGAGGAGCTCGGTCTCGGACTTCTTCTTAGTCCAGCCGATCCTGCCGACATTGGCGGTCTTGGTCTCAGCACCGAGGTAAGCGGCACCGCCGCTCGTCCTCGTCTTCCTCCTAGGAAGAGGAGAGGCTTCGGCGCAAATTGCGTCAACGCTACGAGGACCTGATGTGGCAACAGTTACTTCTGTCCGGGAACAAGTCGATGCTGTCACCCGGCGGCGAACAACCCCTCACCGTAGTCGAGATGCCTAAGCCTGGGCGGTTGTTCGGTCGAAACCTGTTGCCCCACCGATTTGTGGTGGAACCTCCGCCTCCACAACCGAAATCGGGGGCGCCGACCAAGGACTCTCAGTCGGGTCAAGGCCTGCCCCACAGGTTGTCGGTCACCCTCACTCCTGACCGTCCTCTGCAGGTGGAGGGTGGCTCAGGCCCCAGGCAGCCTCTCGCGGACTCCTCCGAGCCCGATGGCGACTCCTCCCTGTTCTCCAGGCCGGTTGACCTGGAGTTTTCCGAGGCCAGTTGTTGGGCGAAGTCCATCGTCCTTCATGGGTTTGCTTCGGCTCATCTTGGAGTCCACTGGGATGCAGCTCGAGCCCGTATCCAAGCAGGCAGTATCCCTACGGAGATACTGGACGGGGATTCCCCATGGAGGCCTTTCCCGAGGCTGAGGCCATTACAGGCCCAGCCTTGGAGCTTTGGCAGTGGCCTGCTTCCTGTCCTGCACACCGGCCAGGGATGGCCAGGAAGTATGTGGTCCCTACGGCTCTTTGCCCAGGTTTTCGGAACACCCTCTGCCAAGGGTTGGTCACCGACAGCGTTTTCCGGCGTTCCGGGAATGCTAGGGACTTGGACAAGCCCCCAGACAAGGAGTCCAAAAAGCTGGACTATGCCGGGTGCAAGGTGTGTGCTGCGTCCTCCCTTGGCCTCCGCCAGGTCAGCTCGGCCGTGCTGATGGCACACTTCTCCCATACCCTAATGGGCTCCCTGGATAAGGTGATCCCTCATCTCCCAGCCGACCTGCAGACCACGGTCGGCAGGTGTGGGACCAGGGTAGGGCAGTGGCTAAAAGCAGCTCCAAATGGCTCTGGACAGAGGAGACTCCTGTGCCAGATCAGGTGTGGCCGCAGAGCATGGCTGAGGATATCCACCTTCACGGCGGATACCCAGCACAAATTGGCGGATGTCCCTTCCTGGGACTGACCTCTTCGACCTTAGGTGGAAGGTCACCTCCAGCGGATCGAGAGTCCAATACCACTCTGGACTCGGTCATCTCCGCCCAGAAGGACAAAGGGCTGCCGACAGCAGCACAAATCCTTTCACCCTTCTGCACCTGCGGCACGTCCGACCTAACAGCACCAGCACCAGAGCCAGCAGGCTCGCGCCCGGCATCCAACCCAAGCCCGCAGCATCCTCCAATAGGAAGCAGAGGCTAAGGCCCGGGAGCCCCTCGGCGGTCCCTCCTCCAAGCCTGCCCAGTGACGGGTTGAGAAGATTGTCACCTCCAGCCTCGTCACTCCCCTTAGGTTCCCCATGTGGAGGATGGATCTTCCACTTCCTTTCTGCCTGGTCCACTATCACCATGGACCACTGGGTGTTGGAGGTGGTAGGAAGTGCCTGCCTCTGGGTTCGAGCAGGCCCCACCCTTCCAGGCAAATGCGCCTCCACCGGGGGGGCCGCAGGGTCCGCAACCTCGCTGTTGGCCCGCCCGAGCCGATGTTGCTCTGCTCCTCGAAAAGGAGGTGATCAGGAAGGTGGCGGATCCTCCTCCAGACCCGGGTTTGTGTCCAGTATTTCCTGGTCCCAAAAGCGGACGGAGGGCTGGCGCCCATTCTCAACCTGCACAACCTGAACAGGTTCCTAAGGTCTCGGACCTTCAGGATGGTCACTCTGGCTCGAGACAATCCCATCCTTGGAATGAGAAGTGTGGTTTCTGTACCCTGGACCTTCAGGACACGTTCTTTCATGTCCCAATCCGTCCATCCCATCAGAGATTCCTCCACTTCAGAGCGAGAGGATCCCTTACAGTTCAGGCCATGCCCATCCAGCCTCTTCTAGCTCCCAGGGTCTTCCACGACATGCATGGCAGTGGTGACAGCATTCCTCTTGCGTGCTGAAGGGTCCGGGTCTACCTACCTGGACGACTGGCTGATTGCAGCCCCCTCAGAGCGGAGGTGAAGTGGTCCAGAGATCTGGCCCTCCAGGTTTACTCCCAGATTGGCCTCCTCATCACGAGGCCAAGTCGGAATTCGTGCCAAAACAGGTGATACATTTCATCGGGCAGAGCTCGACTCTGTGCGAGCCAAACACGGCTCCTGGCGGACAGGGCTGAGGTTCTTTCCTCCTTTGCCTGATCATTTCAGGTTGGGCAATCGCACCCTGCCGGGACTTCCTGCACCTCCTGGGCCTCATGGCGGCCTCCAGCGTGGTCCATTGGGCCCGCTGGTACATGCGTCCCCTTCAATGGGGACTGGCCAGCCAATGGTCACAGCACTTTGATCCGCTGGATCAGCTGGTGACAGTGACCCAGGGGATGTGGAATGCTCTCCATTGGTGGACCGTTCCAGCACATCTGCAGGAAGGCATCCCGTTTGTCCGCCCCGAGCCGACGGTCTCTCTATCGACCGATGCCTCACTGATGGGTTGGGGTGCCCATCTGGGGGAACACAGAGCGCACGGCCTCTGGTCCCCTCAGGAGTCCCGATGCCATATCAACCTGCTGGAGCTTCAAGCGGTCCGTTTAGCCCTCACCGCCTTTGCTCCGTTTCTACGGGGTCAAGTGGTTCAGGTCCAGACAGACAGTACCACGACCATGTACTACCTAAACCGCCAGGGCAGGACGCACTCCATGCCTCTGTGCAGGGAAGCTGTCCGCATTTGGTCACTCGTACACAGTCTAGAGGCGGATCTCCTCGCCATTCACGTGGCAGGGGCCTCAAACTCCCTGGCCGATGCCCTAAGCTGGATAGAGCCTGCGTCTCACGAGTGGTCTCTCCTGCCGGAGGTAGTACAAGATCTCTTCTCCCACTGGGGCACGCCTCAGGCGGACCTGTTTGCCTCCAGGAAGAATGCGAAGCTGAGACTGTTTCATGCCCGCCCTCCTCAGCCGGGCTCGCTGCAGGGGATGCCTTCTCGAGGCCGTGGACCCCGGGCCTCTTCTGCGCCTTTCCCCCATTTCCCTTGATCCACAAGGTGCTTCTGAAGGCAAGGAGGGACAAGGCACAGGTGATTCTGGTAACCCCAGACTGGCCCCGCCAGTTTTGGTATCCAGATGTCCTCAGTCTCAGCTCCAGGCTCCCGAGGTGGCTTCCAGCCCGCCCGGACCTGATCTCAGTCAGTCAGGGGAAGGTATTCCATCTGGACCTTCAATCCCTGCACCTGATGGCCTGGTTCCTGAGCGGCTAGAGTTCCAGGCCTTGGGTCTTTCCGACGAGGTCCTCAATGTCGTTGAGTCGTCCCGTAAGGAGTTGGCCAGAAAATGCTACGCATTCAAATGGAAGAGATTCTCCATTTGGTGTCAGGGCAAGGGCCTGGACCCTTCCTCCTGTTCCTTGGCAAGCATTCTGGACTACTTGTGGTCCCTTTCTTAGCTAGGGCTTCGGTCGACGACCCTTAAGGTGCACCTGTCAGCCATCTCTGCTTACTGGGCGTGGGCCGGGAAGCAGTCGGTGGCGCAGGAGAAGGTGGTCAGCGTGCTTTTTTAAAGGCCTTGATCACATATCCCCTCCGGTGCGAGAACCTCTACCTCCATGGGATCTACTGCTGGTATTGGCTAAGCTCATGGGCAAGCCATTCGAACCGATGCACAGGTGTGACATCTCTCACCTGTCATGGAAGACTGCCTTCTTGGTGGCTATCATGTCAGCCAGAAGGATGGGAGAACTCCAGGCACTTTCCATAGTCTCCTTATCTGGTCTTCCACAGGGACAAGGTTGTCCTCTGCACCGAAATTCCTTCAGAAGGTGGTGTCAGAGTTTCACCTTAACCAGATGTTGACTCTGCGGTGTTGTACCCCAATCACTCTTCGGAGGAGGCGAATATAGGCTCCATACTTTGGACCCTAGAAGAGTGCTCACTTATTATAAGGAGCAGGCGGTTGAAGTTCGGGAGAGTTCGCCAGCTGTTTGTCACCCTACGCTGAAGCGCACCTGGCAGACCTGCAGCCAAGCGGATCGATAGGCAGGTGGGTCACCTCCGCATAGATCTCTGCTATAGGTTGGCGGGCATGGAGCCTCCAGAGGATAAGAGCTCATTCTCGTGCCATACCGCTGCATTGGTGGCTGCTTCAGGGACGCCCCATCCAGGAAATCTACAGGGCTGCTACCTGAGGTCAGCACACACCTTCGTCACCCACTACCACATCGACCTTGAGTCATGCCGGGATGCTGGTTTTGGGCCTCGGTTCTCAGTCTTTATTTCCCAAGTAGGGGTGTGCGCTTTGCCTCCCTCCTCCGGAGAACTGCTAGGGTCTGCCAGACAGTGTGGATGAACAACATATCCATGTCCCTAGAAATACAGGATCTTCCTGGACATAAGTCTCCACCACTCATTCACACTAGTGGGATCTGCGCCGGAGGCACTAGGACCCATCGGGAGCAAACTTTTTGCTGGAGGGTCGTCACGAGAGATGGCGCCGCGAGGCATGGTGCCGTGAGCGGTGGCTTGCGCGGTAATGACTGTCTCGGCGACGACCCTCCAGCCGCCTCAGTTCCTTTTTCCCGCCGTCGAGTGCGCTTCAGTGACAATGTCGCTCACCTGTCAGGAGTCAAAAGTCAAACTAGCGCATAGTTTTCAGTTTATTTTTTTTATTTATCTCGATAGTAGTATCGCTTAATTTTATTCTATTTCTGTTTATATTTAAAATTTAACTTATAGTAAAGAGGTCTCGGCCTGCATGGACGAGTCGACCATGAGCAGGTCAGGTGACGGTAGGGAGACTTCGTATGAAAGCTGTTCAGTCAGTTGGGCTGGGTCCGGTCAGCCCTTCTCCTCAGCGGGGTTCCGACAACGGTCAGTCCGATGCCGAAGGGGTAAGTACCCGCCGGCATAAAATAAACGTCGCATTCTCGGCACCGTTCGGCCTCGAGCTCTTCTTCGGCCCACAGGTCAAAAAAGAGAAGGCATCACTCGAGGTCGCCCTCTGATACGTCTGCGCGTCGACGGTCGGTTATCGTACCTAGTTGCCGGTCTCCTCCTTCGGAGTCGCCAACTTCCGGTTTCCGCCGTCTTCGACATCGGAGCCCAACCCCGCCTATAGGTAGGGCTCCAGATGAGCAGTTTCATCAGTGGGCCGCTCTTATGGAGCGATGGGCTCGGAGGTTGGTTCTTCTGCCTAGCTCGGTTGCCCCGGAGCCTTCGGGCTCGTCGAGGCGATCAGGTAGGATGGTTGGACCCTTCCTAGTCGGCGCTCGCCGGTGCCAGCGACTCCATGTAGAGTGTTCCCCCCTCACATGGCTGCGGTGCAGGGGCCACACGATGCCCTTATCTCCTGGTTTTTCCTTCTCTTGCTTTCCAGGTTCCAGGGTGTTCTCGGCGCCTTCCATGAGAGTCGCTCCGCTTGTCGGCGCCCGTTTTCGCGCCAGGAGCCTGCCGGCACGCTGGGTCTTCAGCGCCGTCCGCCCGGTGCCAGTGGGTCTCGTGGCGCCGTGTGTCTTCGGCGCCACCGCCTGGCTGGTACCGCGATAACTCTTCAGCGCCCGTGCGCCTCCAGCGCCGTTTTCGACTCTTCGCCTCCCTCGGCGCCGGGGGCCTCGGGGACTCTCCCTTTCTATCTGCTCTTTCTTCTTCTCCTATTTTTCACTCCTTTCCTGTCCAAACAGTCCTTCCTGACTATCAGGAGATGATGTTGAGCCTGACCCAGACCTTCGGGTTGGGTGATGAAGTGGACGAAACAGGATCCTTCACTACAGAGCCTGTGGTCGAGGACCTATCCTTTAAGTCTCTGTTGAGGAACCTGAGATCCACTCTTTCTCTCCAGACTACAGACTTCGATCCTGGGAAAATATTAAGACTCCGGTATCGTCATGCTTTGGAGATCCCTACGGATTTGACTCCTCCGATTCAACCCTCCTTCGAGACGCTGTCTCAAATGGTATGGAAAAATCCTGCTCTTATTCCCTCAGTGGCCAAATCCATTGATAAGAAATATTCAGCTCCCAAGGATCATCCTATTTTGGCATCCCAAGCCTTTGCGGATCCTATTGTAGTCCTGGCAGAGAATGACAAGGTCGTTCTTCCTCAGCTACTACAGCTCGACCTATTAACAAAGAGTCTCGTGAAAATTGATACATTAGGTAAGAGAGTCTTTACTGCCTCCACTTTAGGTATGCGTGTGCCAGCTATCAGGCTATTTTCTCAGTATGAGTATATCCTGTGGCACTCTATGAAATGAATGGTTGAAGCTCTTCCAGATTCCGACTGCAAGTCAGAGCTCCTTCTAGCCGTTATCAGAGGTATTGGGTCCAATAACCAACAGGTCAAAGCCGCCATGGGCGCTTCGACACTGCTTCTCGTTCAGCAGCAGGTGGTTTGTACTCAACGCCATTCCTGGCTGCGTACTTCTGGCTTACCCGAATGATGCTCAGCAGCAGGTAATGGCTGCCTTCTTGATGGCTCCTATCTTTTTGGTCCTCAGGTAGAGCAAGCCCTAGAGGCCACTCAGAAGACTAGGTCGGCCATTAAGTTGGCTGAACCCCGCCTACCCCTCTCGGGGCATGTGAGAGCGTCAGTTTCATAGTCGCCAGTCCTTTCGAGGCAGAGGCAGAGGAAGCTTCCATAAAAGCCAATCTGCCCAACCTCAAAAGAAGGCGCAGCAGAAAGCGCAGGGGCCTAAAGCCCCCAGCGCTACCTTATGAATTGCCGGCCCCAGTTCCATCCACACTGCCCGAGATGGAACTTTCTCCTCCGGTGGGAGGTCGTCTGATGTACTTCTACAATCAGTGGAAGTCCATAACCTCGGACAAATGGGTCCTTCGGATAATTCGCGAGGGTTATTCTCTCAATCTTTTGGAAAAACCCCCGAATTGCCCTCCCAAACGACAACCCAGGTTGTCGACCTCTCAGTCAGACCTCCTCACAGCCGAGATCCAGGGCCTTCTAAACAACAGGGCAATAGAACTGGTGCCCCGCATCAGCGAAACACAGGGTTCTACTCCCATTACTTTCTGGTTCCAAAGAAATCTGGGGGGATGCGCCCCATTCTAGACCTCAGAAAGTTAAACAAATTCCTCCCCAGGGAGAAATTCAAAATGATTTCCCTAGGTACCCTGTTACCTTTACTGCATCAGCACGACTGGCTGGCCTCCCTGGATATGCAGGACGCTTACCAGCATATCCCCATCCACCCGACCCATCACAAATTCCTGAGGTTTGTAGCTCTGGGTCAGCATTATCAGTTCAGAGTCCTGCCTTTTGGGCTATCCTCGGCGCCGCAAGTTTTTACAAAGTGTTGTGCAGTTCTCGCAGCGCATCTCAGGAAGCTCGGACTCCGAGTGTTTCCCTACCTAGACGATTGGCTCCTAGCGAGTCCTTCCAGCCAAGGGACTCTGGAAGCCATTCAAACGGCTTCTCGCCTTCTTACGTCCATGGGAGTTCTGCTAAATCTGAAGAAGTCACAACTGCAGCCCTCCCAGAGGCTCCTTTTCATAGGGACTCTTCTGGACACCTCTTCCGCGAAGGCTTTCCTTCCAGAGGACAGAAGACTCGACATCCTTCAGATGGCCTGTTACATCGGGGAGAACCGATCGGTCACAGCTCTCTCGATGCAACGTATGTTGGGTCTCATGGCGTCCTCAGTGTTCACTGTGCCCCTAGCTCGGTTACACATGAGGACCACTCAATGGATACTCTCCGCTCAGTGGTCGCCGACTTCTCACCCCCAGTCTTATCCCATCAAGGTGACGGAGCCCCTCCGAAGGTCTCTCACCTGGTGGTCTCAAGAGAGCAATCTCCTGGAAGGACTCCCCTTTGCTCCTCTGGATCATCAGATCTCCATCACCACAGACGCATTGCTAATGGGATGGGGAGCTCACTGTCTCTCTCTCTCCACACTCAAGGTGTATGGACTCAGCTCGAAACTCAGCTCCACATAAATGTCCTGGAGATGAAGAGCGGTCCTCTATGCGATCCGAGTGTTGAAGGATGTTCTTTGTCACAAGAACATTCTCCTTCAAACGGACAACAAAGCTGTGATGTATTACATCAACAAGCAAGGCGGTGCTCACTCTTATCCCCTTTGCAGGGAAGCAATGAGAGTGTGGGAGTGGTGCTTGGAGCACAAGTCTCTAATTCAAGTGGTATATCTGCCAGGTGTACAAAATGACTTAGCAGATCACCTCAGTAGGACGGAGGCAGACCCTTACGAGTGGTCTCTCGACCCAGCCGTAGCTCGGTCACTGTTCGAAGAGTGGGGGACTCCAGACCTGGACCTTTTTGCATCCCCACTCAACGCAAAACTGCCTCTCTTCTGCTCCAGAAATCCAGGGCCTGGCATTTTCTGTCAGGATGCGTTCAGGCTGCGGTGGACAAAACGCTTTCTTTACGCCTTTCCACCGCTTCCTTTAATTCAGAGAGTTCTCCTCAAGTTCGAGTCTCAAGGGACCAAGATGATTCTCATTGCTCCCTCCTGGCCTCGGCAACTATGGTTTCCTCTACTCAACAGTATGTCGGCAGCCTCTCCGAGACCACTTCCCTTGCAAATCAATCTTTTGACTCAGGGTTCATTGGTCCATCCCAACCTGAGGTCACTTCACCTTCATGCTTGGCTCCTGAAGAGGTAGAAGTGAACCGGTTCAACGTCTCTAGAGAGTCATAGGCGTCCTTCTGGCTGCTCGAAGCCAGCTACCGAAAACTTACGCTTCTAAGTGGAAACGTTTTTCTCTCTGGTGTGCAAAGTCCTCTTGGAATCCCTTTTCCTGTCCTCCAGACAAGGTTCTGGAGTACCTTTTGGACCTATCAAACTCAGGTCTCCAGTACTCCACAGTTAAAGTTCACCTTAGTGCCATTTCAGTGTACCATGAGCCGGTTTCTTCCTTGTCTCTGGCTCAGTTACCTATGGTGAAGAGATTTCTTAAGGGAATTCTGCATACCAGACCCCCTGTTAGACGTCCGGTCGCAGCCTGGGACATTAACCCTGTGCTAGACATGCTCACTCGGAAGCCTTTGAACCCCTAGCTACCTAGTGAGCTAAAATTTCTTACCTGGAAGACAGCCTTCCTAGTGGCCATTACCTCAGCCCTGGGGTCTCTGAGATACATGCCCTGATTACGGACCCTCAGTATACTGTGTTCCATAAGGACAAAGTAGTTCTTCGTACTCATCCTAAATTTCTTCCCAAGGTTGTGTCAGAATTCCATCTAAACCAACCTCTGGTGCTTCCCTCTTACTGCAACTTCCAAAATGAAGGAGAGCGGTCTCTTCATTCATTGGATGTTAAGAGAGCCTTGCGGTTCTACTTAGATAGAACCAAGAATTTTCATAGACTCAGCAATTGTTTGTTTCCTTCAGCGAGACCCGGCTGGGTCAGCCTGTTGCTATCAGATGCATCTCATCATGGTTAGTGGCATGTCTTCGACATTGCTATTCCATGGCACAGGTTAAATTAGAAGGTAGAGTTTACGCTCACTCTACTAGGGTGGTTGCGGCATCCCTAGCGGAAATTCACAATGTTCCAATTGCAGATATCTGCAATGCCGCCACCTGGAGCTCAGTGCATACCTTCGTTAAGCATTATGCACTGGATGTTCATTCCAGGCGTCATTCCGCCTTCGGCAGAACTATCCTTAATGGACTTCTGTCCTAGACGTGTGAGCTCTGGCCCCTGCCGCCTTTGGGAGTTATCAGCTTGGTACTCTCCCACTAGTGTGAATGAGTGGTGGAGACTTATGTCCAGGAAGATATGAAAATTACGTACCTACCGTAATTCTTGATCTTCTTGGACGAGTCCCCACCACTCATTCACACGCCCACCCTCCATCCCCAGAGCTCACAGCTGTGTTGGTCTTCACTCCTCAAATCTTTAGGCCGTGAAGACTTCTTTGCTGACCCTTCTTACACGGGTGCGTCCGGACTATCTTATGTCCGTTTTGTAAGAGTTAGGTTTACTCTTCGTTAGTTGCGCTGCACCTCCTTGGTAAAAAGGTACTGAGGCGGTTGGAGGGTAAATCGCCGAGATAGTCATTACTCTTGCCGAGCCACCGCTTGCTGGCGCCATGCCTGGCGCCATCTCTCGCGACGACCCTCCAGCAAAAAGTTTGCTCCCGATGGGTCCTAGTGCCTCCGGCGCAGATCCCACTAGTGTGAATGAGTGGTGGAGACTCGTCCAAGAAGATCAAGAATTACGGTAGGTACGTAATTTTCATTTACTCACCTGTAACAGGAGTTCTAGGAATGGTATATGTTGTTCATCCACACGATCCACCCGACCTCCTTGGCTTCGACGCACAACCTGGCTTCCAGCGGGCTAGATCTGGAGTCATGGGGCGGAGCGGAGAGTTTTACCACCCGGGTGGGTGGGAGGAGCCAGCTGAAGACCTTCCGGCAAGATTTAAAGTGGGTAAGGAACCTGCCAGACAGTGTGGATGAACAACATATACCATTCCTAGAACTCCTGTTACAGGTGAGTAACCTGTATTTCTCTTTCCATCTACACCTGTTTTTGCAGAGGCATTTCAACAACTCATCTCGTCCTCAAGTGGAGCGTCTTCAAGAGGAGGCAGTTCCCTTGATTCTTCCACATCCTTCTGCATCTCTTCGTCGTTTTCAGGCTTGGCCTTCCTCCAAGCTCCCAGGTCCAGTCCAGGCAGCAGCTTCTCTCCCAGTCTGTCTCGGCCATGGTTCTGGTCAGAACTCCACGGACTTTCTTCTCTGGGTTCTCCTCTGGCAACTCCTGGTGCATCGGTCCACGTGGGATATCTGGGTGATATCCATCAGAAAACGTCCTCTTCAGCCAGTCCAGACGCTTCCAGCAAGTTATCCCACTTCTCACACAAAGTCTATGGAGGGATTGTGGGATAACAGAGGAACCAGACACTGAACTTCAGGTTCAACACACGCATCTCTGTGATGTTTATTCAAAATACAGGAAATAAGCTTCTGCAATGCCATATTCCTTTTTCAGTACGTCAGTTTGTAGCAACAGACTATGTATGTCCTTTCTCTTCACTTAGCCAGCACCTACTGACACTGATCTCTGATCTAACCACTTTTCAGTGAAAATCCTTCCTCCCTATGTGGTCCGAAAAAGAAAAAAAAAGCAAGCTAAAAACAACCAACCTCCGTGCAAAAACACTGAAACATGGGTTACCCCAAAGGGCATTGGCAACAAATCAAGTTTCAAAGAAATACAACATCATACATACTTCCATAATGCAAAACATCATGGGATATATGCAAATCACCATGACATTTCAGACTTGTTCAGTTTACAGCAATTTACATGCATTTTGAATAGCACAACTAACTTTATTTCTGTACTAGTCCCCTAGTACTTTTTACCATTATCAAAAACACCTAATGCCATGGTATTTTCAACATTTACAGGTTTCATAAACATAAGGTATATAGATCAAGGTATTTTATGACATAGTGCTATTACATACAAATCCAACAACGATAAACACAACCTCTTTTACATAGGTTTGGAGGTCACCACAATAACCTCCTGTATGAGGACCTCAAAGGAAAAGGAAAATTAAAGAGGACATTATAGCATAGTCAAGAAAGGGAAAGTGGTGCGAATAGGTGGCCAACCTTTTGGACTAGAAATTGTAAAGGATAGATTAGGCTAAGAAATGGAAGAACTGTTGCAACAGATTTAAGAAAAGGTCAGTCCTCAAGAGTGGCAGGAGCTCCCTGTCACAAGCTCCACCCACACACTGCATCACGTCTTTTGTTTACTTCTGTGGGACCCTGTGCTGCACATTCCCGCTGTCCCTGTATAGTACTGCGAGTTATGCACATGTGGTTGGCAGCAGAGGGTTCCAGTTCAGCATGGCGGGTGGAAGAAATGTAAACAAAAACAGCAAATTAAGGGGTGATAGTACAGTGAAAACAAGAAAGATTACCAGGCAAGTGCTCAACAGAGCAGAGGCAACAAACTGTTGCAAAAGATCTGATTTTTGTTATATAGTACTGCTGCTTTAAAATACCTAACTGGAGAAATAAATGTATTGCTGCTTGTTTTGATGGGTCATCAGTCATGATGGGCGGCAGAACAGGGGTAGCCACAAGACTTAAAGAGGGGGCCAGGCTTTTAAAAGTGTGCACTGCCGTGCACGTTTGACTTGAGTTTGTCACTAAATATGTGATTAAGGGGACATCTCTGTACTGTACAGTGGAGGATTTGCTTTCCTTAGTTCAGTTCATGGGTTGTATAAGCACGCTGCTTTAACTTGTGCTGGCTTGCATGCTGCTTGGGAGGCACTGAGCATCAAGGTACTTTACCCTGTTAATATTGGAGGAACTAGGTGGCTGCCACACCACCAACATGCAGTGAAAGTATTGCAGACAAATTACCCAGCTATTGTTACACATCTAGAGGAAGTGCCATTTAAGGAGTAGTAAGTAAGTAAAATGTATTTTTTAAGCGCTTTTCAAAAACCAAAGCGCTGTACAAGTGAACAGACGTTAAATTACAAACTATAACAATAATAACAATAAAATCACAGCAAAAATTACTCTCCATACGCTTTCAGGAATAAATAAGTTTTTAACTCTGACTTAAAACTCTCGACGGTCAGGCAACCCGTATCCAGCCACGAGGTAGAGAATTCCACAGGGTGGGGGCAGCGTAAGAAAATGCACGTGCCTCAGATGTTTTTAAACGAACCCAGGGAATCTCTAGCAATCCCTCGTCGGTGGATCGGAGTGAACGAGAGGGACAATAGGGAGTAAGGAGATCTTGTAGGTACTGCGGTCCCTGTTCATGTAGGGCTTTGTAGGCCAGTAACCCGACCTTGAAGGTGATCCGCCACTGAACCAGCAGCCAGTGCAGTCCGCGCAGCACAGGCATAATATGACTGCTTCTGGATGTCCCAGTCAAAAACCTGGCTGCTGCGTTCTGCACCAGCTGCAAGCGGCGGATATCAACCCCAGTAGCCCTAGGTACAGGGCATTACAGTAATCAAGGCGAGCGGTCACAAAGGCATGGACCAATGTAGGAAGGTCATCCGGAGGAACTAGGTGTTTCACCCGGGCGATATTCCTAAAATGGTAAAAGGAAGATTTGACAACGGATGACACCTGCAATTTTAGGGTCAAACCGTCGTCAATAATAACGCCCAGATTACGCACCCAGTCTGAGGTTGGGAGCTGGGCACCATCGAGCCATATGCCCGATGGAAGCCCAGCCCTGCAACCCGCCTCAAGGCGACCTGGGTCCACTGCCAACACCTCAGTCTTATCCGGGTTTAACCTCAGCCAGCTGGCACACATCCAATCCTTAATCTCGGATAGACATGTAACCCTCCCCACCCCTGTCCTTTTACCAAAACAACGACAGATGGCATGCTGTTGGTATTTGGCAGCAATACCTGGTGGGGAGCTGTATATCTACGGGTTCGGGGAATGATGAGGCTACCTGGCACAAGAGACCTAGGTTTGACTACTCTGCACAGGGGCACCCAAGTAAATCCAACTACAGGAAGCAATAACTGTAATGTCCAGAACCAGAATTGGGATTTTTCAGTGTGGCTTTATTTATTAACTCACTGAACATAAACAAAGCTCTGTATGGTCTCCCACAGGGCTACATAACTGTAATGCAGATTAGAGGTTAAACACAGTGGTCCATTTGAAGAATGAACAGTACAACAGTTGTCTGGCTTTGGACCCACCAGGCACTCAGCCTGGACTTTGCATGCGCATTGGATACACAGCCCGACTGGCCCAGCTCCCATGCTGGCCATTCGACTGACGGTCCACTTGGCAATGAACCCAAACTCTACTTGGAAAGACATCCCATCAACGAGGCTCCCAAACTGTGGCTCCCCACACCACTTGAAGTCTCACGACTCCTAGAGAGTTTTCAAGTTACGACCCACGCCTGGGTACCCACCCATCACTATCAGCGCATGAGGCAAGTAGCAAAACACAGAAGAAATCCGTGAGGTGGACCTGGTTACTAAAGATGGGGATCTATCCACCTCCAGCTCCCACAGCTCATACCCGGCCATTTCTCTGGACACACAGAACTTTAGACTTTAAAACTGTAGATTGACGGTGGATGACCTGAAGCACCCCCTCTACAATGAACTTTTAACACTTCAAACAGATGACTGCTCTATTTGTTTGTCCTAGTTGACATAGTTCTCCCAAATAGCAGTCCCCAGTACTTGAAATCCAACTGAAGAAAAGAAGTTGTTTGCCCCTTCCAATGAGGCCAAACACTCACCAATTCGTTGCAGGTGCCCCACAGGCGAAGAAATGTAACTTTTGCTGTTATACATGAACAGACTGAACTTAAAACAGGCAGCTTTCTTCCCAAGGTGGGAGAAGGGGATTGCCCCTGGAACCCACAAAGACCTTTTCCTCACCCCCCCCCGAGGGAGGGGGGTAAACAGACACTACTTTGGTGTCCTTCTTGTTTGCTTAAGGACAAACTGAAGACTGACTTTGAATTCCCAAGATTCTAACTTACTCTGAGCTGAAAATTCCGAATGTGGCTCATGCAGCTGTGACAATTCTATAATGATGTCATCCCTCTAGTCTCAGCTGTGACTGAGGACAGAGTGAGACAGTGTGATACCCATTTAACTGGAGTTTCACAAGCTGCCTTCCCTGCCTACCACTAGGTCTCACTGGGATTCTAGTAACCCCGGGTAACAAAGGGGTTACAGACAGCTGTTAAGCATAGAGACTGCATCCTCCTGTCCGGGATTAAAGGACAAATACAGCTGGGTATCATCTGCATAGCAGTGAAAACCCAAACTGTATCGCCTAATAATGTCTCCCAATGGCAGCATATAGATAGCGAACAACATGGGTGCCAAAATGGAGCCCTGCAGTACCCCACAGGACAGGAAGATGGCATCAGAGGAATAAATTCCGGTGACAACCCTCTGTCTCCGTCCCGTGAGGAAAGATCGAAACCAATGCAGAACTGTACCAGGCAGTCCGCAATAAAGCTGCAGGCGTTCCAAAAGCACACCATGGTCCACAGTATCAAATGCTGCAGAGAGATCAAGAAGGACTAAGATAGTACGAGCCTTTCGAGATCTCACAATCAGGAGATCATTTAAACCTGGACAAGGGCAGTCTCAGTGCTATGTCTTTTCCTAAATCCTGATTGAAGAGTATCGTAGATACTGTGATTTGTAAGATGGTCATCCAGTTGTAGCGCAACCACCTTTTCAATAACCTTACCCACAAAGGGCAGGTTAGAAGACAGGTCTGTAGTTAGCTAGACAGTCCGGTTTCAGTGAAGGCTTTTTCAGGGTAGTGAACGACTGCCTCCTTTAGGGGATCAGGAAAGACCCCTGCTCCAAAGATTTCCAGACAATTTCAGCAAGGATCGGGCAGATAGTATCCTACGCAACCTAATAATAGTGACGTAGGGCCCAGATCAAACTACAGCTGATTTGTGGATGCAGTCTGGACAATCTCGCAATGTCCATGAATTCGCCTACCAAAGTCAGACCAGGTGACACAGGTGTTTGTTCCCCCTCGCCGATCACCACAAACCCTTAAAGAGTGAGCCTGGCTGATATCCGACCTAATGCTAGCAATCTTATCAGCGAAGAACAAAGCTAGCTCATCACACTTTATTTGTGAAAAATCTCTTCCAGACTGTAGACAGAGTGGATTGCACAGTCTGTCGACAGTCCAAAAGAGTTGAGCTGGTCGCTTCCGCGCAGCAGCAATCTCCCTGGACAGGAATTCTGCCTTCTTACAGGTGATTGCTGATTGATAGATACCATAATGATCCGTCAACCTAAGTCCTTCAGCATCCAGGCTGGATTTCCACTAGGCCCTCTCTAGCCTTCGCCCCACTCTCTTCAGCTCCTTCAAAGACTCATCAAACCATGGAGTCTTTGGGCGCTGAGTGAGTGGGCGAACATGGACAGGAGCAACTAGGTCCAGGGCCTCACTCACCACCTTATTATAGGCAAGAATGAGGTCCCCTGGACCCATGCTCTCACCTGAAATACCTGATAGGTCCAGTACCGCTAGTAGACCCTCTGGGGTAACTCCCCTTAAAGGGCGATACTGGACCATCTCCATAGAGGCAGGCCTATTAGAGGGTGCCCCAAAGCTGAATCTTATGGTGTGACGGTCCGTCCACACATTCGGTTCCACCCCTAAATGCGTAGCCTCCAAATCCAGTAGGAACACTAGATGCAATGAGTGACCCCCTATATGGGTAGCAGAGGTAACTACCTGTGACAGGCCCAACATAGTCATAAGTTGGAGGAAGTTCCTTCCAAAGTGCGAGAGTTCGTCATCGACCCAGGCATTGAAGTCACCCAGTATTAACCATCTGGGCGACCCCCATGCCATGTCAACGACGAAGTCAGCAAACTCCTTCAGGAATTCTCCACCATCACCGGGTGGACGGTAGATGAGGAGAATCCTGAACCCTGCACCTGCGGCCAGGATACACTCAAAGGATCTAGTGTTACCCACTGGCACATCCATAAGATTCAGATCTGTTCTAAAAAAGATGGCTACTCCCCCACCCCTACAATCCAGTCTCGGGCGGTGTATCACCGAGAACCCAGCCGGAGAAGCAGAGTCTAATATAGGACCTGCATTCTCATCCAGCCAGGTCTCGGTGATACATGCCAGGTCAGATGTTGCAACAAGATCTGCAATAATTGCAGTCTTGTTCCTAATGGACCTGGCATTACATAACACTGCCCGGGTTGGATGGGTTTTCAGAGAGGAGCGCGGTATCTGCCCACAATCTGCGGAGCCCTTGGGTATGGGAATCAGGCATGGAGGACCCCTCTCCTGATCCCATTTTGCCCCAGGGCATCTCCTCGTCCCAACTACCCCTATCTGCCCACTCCTTTCCAATCTCCCACTCTGTCCAGTCCAGCCATCCTTCAAGTGTCTTGACTAGTGACTAGTACAGTCAGAATTTGCAAAAACTTGTGTTGTGCAGAGTGTTTTGATTTGGTTGTGTAGTCCTAGTGTGTCCTTCCCTTTGTCTGCTATTAGGAGTTTTTTCTAAATTAGCCTGCTAGTTTTACAGCCCCTGAGGATCTCCATCTTAGCATGGTTTATTGCTGTTGTTTCTACAGTGCCTTCTGTCCCACGTGACAGTGATGTATCCAGGACCATGGATTCAGCAAGCACTGGTTTAAGGTCAGTTTTACAACAGCAGAACTACGATTTTAAGCAACTTTCCTTATCCAGTGAGCACAATGGCTACAGTCACAGTTTAGCAAATGCTTGAGGGCTAACTGAGTGAGTTATTTTGTAAGAAAACTACAGTCTTTACTAATTTCAGCATTGATGATCTGAAGATGATTTGTGTGCTTTTTATGACTGAGTGTAGTTTAATGAAATGAAAAAGTTTTAAAGCAAAAAATTTACTCCTGCTGGCTAGGCCTGCCACACACACACACACACACAACAAAATATCGAATTAGTAAGTATTAACGTATGACAGGGTGTGTTGATAATGTGGATTAACGCATACCTCTGGGGCGTTGAGGCACAAGTGTGCAGCCCGAGTGCCCTCACAGCACCAGGGTGTGATAAATCCGCATTATCAGCACACCCTGGAGTGCGATAATGCACTTATAATATAGGTTATGTTTAAACAGCAAAATAAAATCCAAAATGGTATTTTTGCTGTTTAAACAACAAAAAGGGACTGTATCCTGCCACACAGAAAAATAGTCCCCAAGTAAGAATGCATTTCTCAGTGGTTTTATGCACAAACAAAATGATTTACACTGTGTCTCCTGGTCTCTCTCAGTCTCACTGAAGTGCACACTTAAATTTCCCCATCTCTCAACATCTACCCACTGTGTGTCTCTCGCTGCTCTCTCTCTCTCTCTGCAGGATGCAGTACCACCCGCACTGTTCTGTGTCACTGTTGGCCACAGAGGGGCTGCTTCCACACTCTTGCTCACTCTGACTCTCCTCAGATGTGACCTGACTGACATATCCTGGCCAGAATGCAGGACGGATACCGGACACTGGCGGGCGAGCAGGCAGAGGACCGCTCATGGTGAGTTAGCTGCGGGACACTGCCTGCCATTCAACTCATTTTTCACGGAACCGCAAACAGCAGTCGGGACTTCGGGGCAGGGGAGAGGGAACCACAGCAGTAACAGGCCTTTCACCATGCAACACAGGTCAGCATGCGGGGTGTGGAGGTAGGCAGTGGGGGCCACTGCACTGAAAAGAAACACCAGATTGGTACAGCTTGTGGTGAACGACAATGGAACTCCTACCCAGCTGCTGTTTCTCTTTCGTCCTGAACTCAGCAGGCCACTTGCCCGGACCACGCTGTACACCACCTGCTTTCTTTCTCTCTCTCTCTCTCTCTCCTCCCGACCTCTTACCGGCATCGTCAATAATACACAGAGAGAGGGAAACTGGTACAGAAGGCACAGTCAAGACCTAGAGGGCCAGGTCACTGCTCGCACTGTGCGAGTGGGCCCTGAAGTCCCGGGGGTACTCTGGCAAAGAGGCCCTGCAGCAACATTCAGCATGACAGAGACAGACATACAGTAGGGAAATGGGAGCTGCTGTGACTACGATGAAAGAAATCAGACTTCGGCAGCAGGGTTCCTTGACAACAGGCAGCTGCTCACTTGTCTCCCTCTTTCTGTCTGGGATTTAAGACCCAACAACATAGATGGGACACTGCTGAGCGGAGACACGACAATCGCAGGCATTACCGCACTCTGTGCTGTCTCTCCTCTGTGTGTCGGTTGCACAGCTCGGTGCAGAACACAAAGTATTTTCACAGATCCACAGCATACGGTTCAGTTGATTGCTCGGTGTGCTCTCTTTCCCTGACACTGTCACACTGTGTGCCACTTTCTGCCACATGTCATTACTGCACAGTACCTCACAACTTGGAGAGAGAGAGAACACACACAGAACATGTTCACTAATTACAATGCACAGAGGAACTTCACTTTCCGATTTGCTTCTCTTTCTCTGTCCAGCTGCACAGTTCACCAGAACAGGCTGGCAAAACATTGACTACCTCTCTACCTGCATGGCTGAGTTGCTACTACTAGGGACATAATGAAAACAGCCATTCCCTCTCCCCGCTCACTGTGTGGTACCTGTTAGTCCATGGGGCAGGTGGGTGGGAAGGACAACAGACATAGAATTAGGCACCAGGATTATAGCACACATGCGCTTCTTGTGTAGGGGACAGTCATTTTGCAAAGGTTCCTCTGACTCCTACTGGGAGTCACTTAGTGAGGATTGCAAATGGCTGCCCTTGCAAAATTATTTTCTCCCACTGCTCAGGGATCTCAGATCTGAAGGACCTTTTCACCCTAACTGTGCTGATATGTGGATTATCACACTGTCAGATGACAGTCCTGCATCAGTCGAGAAACTCCCAAAGCCTACCCATGTTACAAGAGCTATTTATTGGAGGCTAAAATATTAAACTACTCTGCCTAGTACTTGCTGAATCAGCGGTGCAGATGCATCACTGTCACATGGGACAGGAGGCATTGTAGGAAAAAAGAAGAATAAACCTTGCTGAGATAGAAGATCCACGGGCCATAATACTACCATATAACTAGCAGGCTAATTTAGAAAAAAAAACTCTTAATAGCAAAGACAAGGACACACTAGGACTACACACACAAATCAAAAACAGTCTGCACAACGTATATTGCAGATTTTGACTGTACTACTGAATGGTGTGGAGATAAAAAAGAAAAGGCCATTGCAGTGCTGATGCAGATGAAATCACCTAGGATGTACTTTGTCAGCTTCTTAGAATTCTGTATAGCAGTTATGTCCAGGCAAACATTGACATTCCAGCAGAATAACTTAACAATAGACTCAGTCCAAAACTAAAGTTCTGTCTCTCATGAAGTAATTAAAATCTCAGGGATTCAGAGTGTATTAATTGCTGTGATACATGGATGGTAAACTGCTTTACAAAGGTGTGGAGTTTGGTTTATCTGGTTCAGCAAGATGCAGTGGATCAGATCCTGACGAGGATGCAAATAGTACCAAGACCAGCATAATGTTTATTGTTAAGGGAAGTGCTAGATTCCACTCTAAGTCAAATGGAGGGTCCTTTTTCTGAATTTGTCAGTGACCATGTCATTACTGAAATGGGGTTGTTGAACTTGTCTGAGTTGCCTAACTGATTCCTTGGCAGACTGTGAAGTCTAGTCATTATTTTCTCACTACAGTGACATTCTGTAACCAACGGGGTACAGTGCTGTGTCAGCACTCTTTCAGTGGTTAGAACTGAAAATATATACCCAGAGCGTAATTGTAGCTTACCTTTCACCATAAAGATTCTACTAACGTGGTGTAGGATTCTATGTCATAATGGCGATAGTGAGTGTACATCGCAAAAATTAATTTTGGTGATATACACTTGTGGCGAACTGCAAGGTGGCAACTAAATTTAAATGTATCTAGGGGACTGTACCCCACCCCACCCTCCTGCTTAAGGATTCTCATCTCCAGGGTGGGTACATAGTGGTGGTGGTGGTGGTGGTGAAATTCTTGAAAAAACAAGCCACCTGCTGGGACAAAAAATACTGCGCCTCTCCGGACCCGAACCCTACACACCCCAACCGATCACCCTCCCCACCACACTAGCCTACCAGCTTCCCGTCGCCCTACCTCGCCCACCCAGGTATCCGGTTGCTACCCTGCCAGGTAGCCCTGAATACAGGCACTGTAATTGAGTCACCATTTTTGTAAGCGCTCAATTGCGGTTGCCATGTTCACTGGATACTGTGAGGTAGAGAGTTCTTTCAGAAGCATTGGATGACTTCAAAGGCATTCTTGAATTGCGGAAAAAAGTCCTCCTAATTCTGTCTTCAGCTGCAGAAGGTGAAAAAGGTTTATCGCTAATGGCAAGGATAAAGCATGACTGGAGGGCAAGCTTGAGACCAGAAACTGTTTCAGCTTTAATGGCATTTAGTCTGAGCAGTGATACAGTGTCCACATTCTCACCTGATAATGCAATCACTAGATGGTGGTCAACAGGAAAGGGAGCAAGGTGACCTCAAATAACATCTTATGGTTTAAGAAAAGAAGGGAATAGCCAGGGAAAGTGAGGAAGATACTGAAATGTAGGATTGTATAATACATTCCTTTACTCAATTATTTTCCTGAATCAGTATCTTTTTTCAGTTTTTATAATTTTTTTGTTTACTGTTGTGAGTGACCTGACTTTAGTGCATGTAACTTTTTTGCCACATGCACCATGGTGCAAGTACTAAAAAGAAGTTCATTTCTGTCCCTAGTACAGCAAGTAACTTCTGTGTACCCCACATCTGACAGGTACTCATTGTCCTTTGTGTACCCCTTATGGAGTCAAAGTGGTGAAACCACCCATTTTATAGCCCTCCACCAAATTGAAACTATAAAAGCCCAATGTGCAGTTGACCCATCTCCTGGCCTTCTCCATGAGTCTGATGCCCTGTGTATATGGCAAATGTTTCTGCTGAATGATATGGAAACACATCAAGCCCATGCATGGCCACCAGTGACTGAGGGCCTGCAATCCTTCTTCATCCACCTCAGCAGCTCATCCTACTTCCATTAGCCCTAGATTATTGCTTCCCAAGTGAATGATCAAAAGATCTGGCAGCCCCTGCATCAGTACCCCTTCAGGTTGTAATGGGATCAGCTGTTCTGAATATATCCTAGGTATATGTAACTAGACCAACTGAGCTACCTCGGATGACAGCTGGAGATTGGAGCCACCCACCATTTGCCTGGTCCATTCCACTGCTCAGTTAATAGGACTGGCCGCATATCCACACCATAAACCTTGAGTGACTTACCTGCTGATATGGAGACCAAAAAGAACAACTTTATAACTGGTGTGTTTGAATATAATGCCTAAATGCCTGAGATTTCCACCTCCCAAGAGCCTGTATTTGACCTTCCTTGGGCTTGGGCTGTTGTGACTGCTTTTATCTGAAAGGAATGAGTGCTAAACACTGCCTGCAGGGCTTCTCTGGAAAATACAATAAAATTGATACTGAGTCATGGAGTATCATCTTCACATCGGAAAAAAGCCTTCCTGTACCTGAGCTGATACGTGTATTCCCTTATTTGCTCTGGGACATCTCAGGTTATGCCAGTTGGTGCCCAAATTAGGCACACACATCGCAAAGTGCCTGAGTAAGGATCATGAACTGAATCTAGTTAGTAAGAAACAGAGGTTACTTACCTGTAGCCATTGTTCTACTAATGGTATTCAGTTCACATCCATGTGACCCTCCTGACCTCCTTTTGAAAGACTTGCTCAGATTTCTGCTTCCAGTGTGCAGATCTGACATAAAATGAGCCAGAGGGCGACACCATGAGTGGTAGGAGGACAGAAGCTTGAAGATGTGTGATGACTCTGGCTCCTGGTGGAACTGCTGAAGTGTGGACTGAACTACTATTAGCAGAACTGTGGTTACAGGTAAGCACCTGTTCTAGGGGCATGGATATAGTTCACTATCCACAGTCTGGCAGTTCCTCTGGAAATGCTGATTCATTGGACATGTTGAAGCTAAGCTCCTCCCACCACTCAGGCAGTATATCACCTGATTCCACCCTGTGATGTCAGATCTTTCCAGTGGGAGAGTAGGTCACCCCCTTTGAGGCTGTCGCTTATGATTTAGTGCACCATTGGCAAACCTGTATTTTCAAAGTTTTCACTATTATTTCATTTCCGTTCTCAACCACTTCTACTCCACTCAGTAATCTGCAATGCACAATAAAACCAGGCTTCAAACTTTGCATACAGTGCCATAAAAGATGTCATCACTGACACACACAACACGTGCCTGTACTGCCTGGGCTGGCAGCATGTCCTGGCCTGGTGCAGGCTTTGTCTTCCGATGCTTCCAGAATCCCTAGAGAATCAGAAGCTCTTGCTCATCCTCAGCTGTCCTTCAGAACAGGATCTGAAGGACCGATCTGAGGACTGTAAGAAGGCCTTCATGGCTGCTGGCTCTGGCTCACAGCTGGCAGCCTTTGATGAGGAGGTGGTGCCTGCCACAGTGAGCACCTCCTTGATCTCAATGCTGCTCCCAGCTGGGGTCAGCAGTCCTTCAAAAGGTTCCATGATCATTGCTTGTCCCTCCAGACCTTGGGGAGAGCCCTGTCCACCATGGTAAGAAAAACAAGCACTGACAGCACTGATAATGGGACTGGTGACAGCAAGGTCCTCTGTCCTTGACACCCTCCATACCACTCAATTTTGGTTAAGACTCCTTCTGTTGAGGTGAAGGTCAAGAGCTCCTCTGTACCCCATTGGGTTTGTTGACTTTGACTCCGGTCAGGCAGGCCATGGAAATCTTCCTCAAGCCTGTTGACTGACTGTCAGACAGATCGAGGACTCCATCTCCCAGCCTCCAGTGCTCCCGGTCCTCACTCAGGAGGATGTGAACTAGTCTGTGTCCCGACCATTTCACCTCTGGAGCAGCCTCCATTAATGTTTGAGTCTTCCAAGCCTGTGTTGCTTAATATTGCCAGGCATGTGGCTACCACAACTAGCGGAAGGCTTTCCTCAGTGTCCACTATTTGGATGATGGTTGCAGTTGAAGGCTTGATTGAGGTGCTCGTATTCTGTATCCCAGTTGACTGGGAGGGAGTGCTGTTTTAATGCTGCACGGTCCCTGTCACCTCACGGGGGGATTTCTTCCCATTGGCACAGCTCTGACTGTTCCAATCTGGTTGAACGGCTGTTAGCTTCTGGGGCCTTCGGATCTCCCTCCTTGTGGGGAGTTTCCTCTTGGCCCCCCCCGCCCTGACAGAGACCATTCTCCTGTGGCAAGGAGCTTGTCCCCTGAGCCTCTGTCTCCATCCCTGGCTATCCCAGATATTTCCGGTCTTAGGGGACCTCTTACCTGGCAGCAGTTCAGAGGTTCTGCTGCACATTTCCCCACCTATCTCCATGCCATGGACCAGCAGGTGTTCCACCATGCTCCCGTGCAGCCAGACCCTGAACCTCGGAGCTTGCCTGCGTCATCTTCCTCCTCCTCTGAGGGAGAGGAACCATCTGTCCACATCTCCCCAGCGTCTGCTCTCTCTTCCTATCAGCGTTTCCTCTCGAGGATGTTGGACGAGTTCCATTTGACCCCAGTCCCTGTCAGCAATCCCGAGCATGTGACACGCGCCTTCCTAGGCGAGTTCAGTGCGGCCAACCTGGTAGTTCCTGCCTGGCCCGTTCCTTTCCAGGAAGTGTCACATCGGCTTTGGCTACGTCCCTTCTCCACTGTTCCAGGCCCAAGGGACCTACGCCAACAGTATTGCACCCCCCCTCCTGTGTTTCCAGGTTCTCTGCCTCACCCTTCTTCGGGCTTGACCTCCCTGGACACCCCCTCTGGGCCTTGCTCCCCTTACCGTGACCGACCCCCAGATTCAGGCTGTTCGGACTTCGATTTCTGGGGGGAGAAGAGTTTTCTACTCGGCACGGCTTCTCCTTTCTATTATGTCACATCAAGCCCACTTTGCAGATTATGATAGGTTCTTGTGGTCCAGGCTAGGACAGCTCCTAGCCTCAATGCCTGATACGGAGGAAACCAGACAAGCCATTGCCCTCTCTGCTCAGGGCCTGGAGCTAGCAAGGTACCAAGCAAGGGTATCTTATGATGCCAATGAGGTGGCATCCAGAGTGGTAGGGACAGTGATCTGCATTAGGCGGATGGCATGGCTTCGCTTATCCCGGTTGTCACCCCAGGCCCGGTGTAGGGTGATCTCCTCCGCATACCGGAGAACCCATCTTTTTTTCCCATAGGGTGAGATGGCTACTGGGCAGCACCTTCCCTGCCCCACTGGGGCTCCCGTCTTGCAGACCAGTCTCAGGCCTCCCCAGGCCTGTGGGGTTCTCTCCTCCAGTGTCTCCCCACTGGAGGCTAAGGACTTAGTCCCTGGGGTAATTGAGGCCCTCTCGGGGCTCTGGGTGGAATACCACTAGTGATGAAATGGTGAAGACTGACACAGATAAGATATGAAAATTACGCACTACCGTGATTGTTGATCTTTCTCTGTATCTTCACCATTCATCACTAAATCCTGCCCTCCTTCTCCCTGGGGCCACAGTCTCTGGCCCCCACCCCCCGCGTGTCTCTCTATCGTGGTTAGGAGGAAGAGGACCTTGGAGACACGCAAGGAGGAATTTTTCCCTTAAGGTGTATTATTGGGCTATATGGGTGTGGGGGGCTGTCTCCCTGTCTCTTCTTCCTCAATTCTTCGGGAGTGAGTTGAGTGCTCGGGGCACCCCCCTTCTCTGTTTTGATTTATGACTCAAATTTTGAGCTCATTTTCTGAATGCCCTCATGGCAGTTTAAGTTTTTCCCCTATTTTGGGAGGGAGGGGGAGGAGTTCGAGCCCCCCCCCCCAGCTTGCCCCCCTCTTGAGGTTGGCCCTCTTGAGTGCATGCTGCTTAATATCTCAGGCTTTGCCTCCCAGCAGCTAAACCTTGGCAGCCCAGTTTTGAGCTATCGTTATTTTAAAACCCTAGGATGCAGGACTGTTCCTGGGGTGTGGTTCTCTCCCCCTTATCCCTCCCTTCTTCTCCTCCTTCCAGAGATTGGGTCCCCTTCCTTCTCCCAATTTCCCATTCTGGTTTCTCTCCTGTCTCCTGTCGTTTATTTCTCCTCTTAGTTCATTATATCCTTTCCTTTTATCTATCCCTTGGGCTCTCTTGCCCTACCCCACCCTCCTTTCCTTGCACTCTCAGTGTTTCAGAACTGGGGCTGGAGGCGGAGTCGATGACAGACAACAGCCAACCCACGGACGCCACATGGAATGTCGGCCTCGAGGGTGGTGCCGGCCCCGAGGTTGACTTTGCCCATAGGGGAA
This sequence comes from Neoceratodus forsteri, assembly GCA_016271365.2. Lineage (NCBI taxonomy): Eukaryota > Metazoa > Chordata > Ceratodontiformes > Ceratodontidae > Neoceratodus > Neoceratodus forsteri. The sequence continues at coordinate 1,085,414,370 of CM057458.1, forward strand.
AAAAGTCTCCTGCGGGGTCCTAGCTCCGGCGCTGAACCCACTAGTGATGAATGGTGAAGATACACAGAAAGATCAACAATTACGGTAGGTACATAATTTTCATTTCCTACATATATGCACTGCTACTAAGGTCCCACTGGTCTTGACTGCAGAGTACTATAAAGGTTACGAAATATAATGGGATTTACTCACCTGGTAAAGGTGATTGTATGAGTACCCTTTATAGTACTCCGCATCCCCACCCAAGACGGCAGATTACTCCACAGGTCGGGTTAACAAAGGGCAATGACCTTGCGTCAACTGAGGTCAAGGAACACGTTGGTGAAGTATATCAATTATTAATTGTTCTGCCTCATGGCATATAGCACATAGGAATCGTATTACGACAAGTAATGATGGCATGCCAGTGAGATATAAAGATTGCTTTGCAAAAAAAAAAAAAGGATGTGAGTACTGAGCAACACCTCAATAAGCTTCTGTTGTCTCATACACTATAGTAAGGGCTACCAGGCACTAGTTAGAGAGGACACCAATCTAAGAAAGAGGTCATCCCTCTTTCGTGATTTCTGGTCAACTGTTTTTCCTCTTCTGGTTTGCATGTTTTGCGTTTTGGTTCACAAGTACAGCTAAGGAAGAATCACACTGGAGATATTCTGGTGAGCACAGTGGTATGTCCTCGCCCGCTTTGGTTTGATTGGATCGTGCATCAACCTATTGGATGGACGAGGAATACCCACTGGTTTTGACTGTGGAGTACTATAAAGGATACTCATACAATCACCTTTACCAGGTGATTAAATCCCATTCTGCAGCAGCTGTCTGTGCTGAGAGGAGGGGCTTAACGGAGCTCAACAGTGAGTGTTTTCAGACAGCTGAAATCGGAGCCAATAGTGAAGACAAGGGGCATGAAGTATGGTTGCATACATCATAAGCCTCTCTTCTGCTCTTAGCTCCGATTTCAGCTGTCTGAAAACACTCGCTGACTCGGTCCGTCCTCCTCTCAGCACTGCAAAAAGCTACTGTGGAAGGACTCTTGAACTGTGTAAAGCGAGTGTCTTGGAATTGCTGCCAAAATTCCCGAGCGTCCCATGCATGAAAGTGTGCTTAAAGGACGCAGGTACTCGCATCCCCAAGAGCCCTGACCACCTTGAAGTCCATGCTTCTACATATAAAATTGTGTAACAGTCCCTTCATAGACTTGAACATTCCCCAGATGCCCCCTCCACCATCACCTTTCAACACTACAAAATATATTTCTAGGCACATGGACATGTTGTTCATCCACACTGTCTGGCAGGTTCCTTGCCGCTTTAAATCTTGCCGGAAGGTCTTCAAGCTGGCTCCTCCCACCCACCCGGGTGGTAAAACTCTCGGCTCCGCCCCATGACGCCAGATCTTCCTTACCGCTTGGAAGCTCAGGTTCCCTCCTTAACGCTCTGCGTATAAGACTGGTTCCTAATTCTTCGAATTTTCGAAATCAAAAGTTTTTGCTAAAAAGACTTCGGTCTTCTCTCCCTCGCGGCTGCGATGGACAAATTGACTCCAGTTTCCGGAGATGCCCTTGCGGGCAGAAGATGTCTCGGACGGATCCGCACTCCACGTGCGTCTACTGTAGGCCTTGAGCACGACCGCCGGAAGCTTGCGACCTGTGCTCTTCTTTTTAGGCCTACGTCCTCGAAGACCGTGCTGCCGTTTACAGCTGGGCGTCGAGAAAATTTCCTCGGTTAAATCTAAAGAGGCCCGGTTGGCGGTGTCCGCGGCGGCGGGCTCGGCGGATCAGCTCGAGCAGATGATCGCCCTCGAAGAGGCGGCGGCGGGCGCTTCTACCTCGGCTGTGGCATTTGTCCCGCTCTCTCTCGGTGCCTCGTGATCGGCTTCTTTTAAGGAGCTTTGTCTGACCCTCTCGACGAAGGTGAGGGTCCAACTTCTTCTGGACCTTTTTTTCGGTCCAAAAAGAGAGACAAAACTAAGTCTCACCGTCGGCGCTCTTGGGAGGCGGAAAGATCCCCTCCCTAGTTGTCGACAGTCGACTTCGATTCGACCCCTCAGCTTGGCCACTGGCTTCACGGTGTCCCGTCAGGCCAGTTGACCGAGACTCCGTCGCAGTCGAGATTTTCTCGACCCGTTAAGACGGGTTGTCGGTGGAGAAGCTGAGAATCCCTCTCGGTTCCCCGGTGGGGAGTTGAGGATCCCGTCGGCTCGTCTGTGCCTCCGGTTCCGGAGCCTTGGGTGGAATAGTCGAACGAGAGATGCCGATTCGACACCTCCCGCTGCGTCCTCGGCCTAGCCGAGGTTCTCGGTCTCGGACGTCTTCGCGGTCCAGCCGATCCCGCCGTCATAGGCGGTCTCGGTCTCGGCACCGTGGCAAGCGGCGCCGCCGCTCTTCCTCCTCCTCGGACGAGGGGAGGCTTCGGCGCAAGTTGCGTCGGAGGTATGAGGAACTCATGTGGCAACAGCTCCTTCTGACCGGGAATAAGCCGACCTCGTCGTCTTCCCCGGCCATTAAGTGGCTGTCACGGGCGGCCGAAACAACCCCTCGTTGTAGCCGAGGAGCCTGTTCCCAGGCCGGTTGTTCGGCCAAATCCAGCTGCCCCACCGATTCTGGTGGAACCTCCGCCTCCACAGCCGTTAGTTGGGGCTCCGACCAAATATTCTCGGTCGGCTCGGGGACTGCCCCATAGGCTGTCTGTCACCCTCACTCCCAATAGACCTCGGCAGGTGGAGGGTGGCTCAGGCCCGAGGCAGCTCTTTGAGGACTCTTCCGAGTCCGAGGACGATTCCTCCCTTTTCTCCAAGCGAATGGACGTGGAGTCCTCAGGAGGACAGTCAGTGGACGATAGCCCTTCGTCCTTCCTAGGATTGCTTCGGCTCATCTCGGAGTCCACCGGGATGAAGCTCGAACCCGTTTCTAAACGGGCCAGGTATCCCATCATGGAGATTCTGGACCGAGGGGATTCCCCTACGGAGGCCTTTCCGGTGGCTGAGGCCATAGTGGGTCCGGCCTTGGAACTTTGGCAGCGCCCTGCTTCCTGCCCTGCGCCTTCGGCCAGGATGGCCAGGAAGTATGCGGTCCCTACCGGTTCCCTGTCCGTTTTTTCGGAACACCCCTCTGCTGAGGGGTTGGTTACCGACATCGTTTTCCGGCGCGCCGAGAACGCCAGGGATGTGGACAAACCTCCCGACAAGGAATCCAAGAAATTGGATTATGCCGGGTGAAAAGTCTATGCTGCGTCCTCTCTCAGCCTTCGTCAGGCCAGTTCGGCCATCCTCATGGCACATTTTCTCATGCCCTGTTGGGCTCCCTGGATGAGGTCGTCCCTCATCTTCCTGCGGATCTGCAGACTACGGTCAGGCAGGTGCGGGACCAGAGCAGGGCAGTGGCCAAACAGCAGCTCCAGACTGCTTGAGACATTGGGGACTCATGTGCCAGGTCTGTGGCGGCCGCAGTGGCCATGCGTCGTCGGGCTTGGCTTAGGATAGCCACCTTTACTTCGGATACCCAGCACAAGTTGGCAGATGTTCCCTTTTTGGGGACTGACCTCTTCGGCCCTGGGGTGGAAGGTCACCTGCAGAGGATCGAGAAGTCCAGTGCTACCTTGGACTCTGTCTCTTCCGCTCAGAAGGACAAAGGCCGCAAGCCACAGCCTAAGCCCTTTCGTCCTTCTGCGCCCGCGGCGCGCCCGGCCCAGCAACGTCAGGGCCAGCAGGCTCGGGCTTGGCATCCCAAACCCAAGCCGTCGGCTTCCTCCAACAGGAAGCAGGGAGGTAAAGGCCCAGGAGGTCCCTCGGCCGGTCCCTCCTCCAAGCCTGCCCAGTGACGGGCTGAGGGGTGTCGCCCCCATCCCCGTCACCTCACCCCTGGTTCCCCCCGTGGGGGGACGGCTCCGACACTTCCTTTCCGCCTGGTCCGCTATTACCACGGACAGGTGGGTACTGGAGGTGGTGGGAAAAGGCCTGCCTCTGGAATTCGAGCAGGCCCCACCCTTCAGAGCCGTCGCACCTCGGGGGGCCTCGGGGTCCGCAGCCTCACTGTCGGCTCGTCGAGCCGACATCGCTCTCCTCCTCCAAAAGGAGGTGATCAGGGAGGTAGCGGACCCCCCCCTCAGACCCGGGGTTTGTGTCCAGGTACTTCCTGGTTCCGAAACGGACGGGGGGCTGGCGCCCCATTCTCGACCTACACGACCTGAACAAGTTCCTAAGGTCTCGAACCTTCAGGATGGTCACTCTGGCGCAGATAATACCATCTCTGGAACACGGCGTGTGGTTTTGCTCTCTGGACCTGCAGGACGCGTTCTTTCACGTCCCTATCCATCCGTCACATCGGAGATTCCTTCGCTTTCGAGCGGAGGGATCCCTCTTCAGTTCGAGCCATGCCCTTTGGCCTGTCTTCAGCTCCCAGGGTCTTCACCAAATGCATTGCAGTGGTGACAGCTTTCCTGCGGCGCCGAGGGTCGGGTGTACCCTTACCTGGACGATTGGCTGATAGCAGCCCCCTCCAGACAGGAGGTGGGGCGGTCAGAGATCTGGCCCTCAGGTTTGCTCTCAAGTCTGCCTTCTCATCAACGGAGGCCAGGAACTCGAGCGAAGCAGGTGATTCTGTTTATCGGGCAGAGCTCGACTCTCTTGAGCCAGAGCATGGCTCGGTGGACGGGCGAGGTTCTTACCTCCTTTGCCCAATCATTTCTGGTTGGGCAATCGCGCCCTGCCCGGGACTTCCTGCGTCTCCTGGCGGCCTGCACCAGCGTGGTCCGTTGGGCACGATGGCGCATGTGCCCCCTTCAGTGGGGACTGGCCAGCCAGTGGTCACAACGCTGCGATCCGTTGGACCAGCTTGTGGTGGTGACCCAGGAGATGTGGAACGCTCTCCGATGGTGGACTGTTCCATCGCATCTGCAGGAGGGTATCCCGTTTGTCCGCCCCGAGCCGACGGTCTCTCTATCGACCGATGCCTCTCTGATGGGTTGGGGTGCCCATCTGGGGGAACACCGAGCGCACGGCCTCTGGTCCCCGCGGGAGTCCCGATGCCACATCAACCTGCTGGAGCTCCGAGCGGTCCGCCTAGCTCTCACCGCCTTTGCTCCGTTCCTCCGGGGTCAAGTGGTCTGAGTCCAGACGGACAATACCACGACCATGTACTACCTAAACCACCAGGGCGGGACGCGTTCCATGCTTCTATGCAAGGAAGCTCTCCGCATTTGGTCACTCGTGCGCAGCCTGGAGGCGGATCTCCTAGCCCTTCATGTGGCAGGAGCCTCCAACACCCTGGCCGATGCCCTGAGCCGGATAGGGGCTGCATCCCGAGTGGTCTCTCCTGCGGAGGTAGTACAAGATCTGTTCTCCCACTGGGGCACACCTCAGGTGGACCTGTTTGCCTCCAGGGGAGAGCGAGCAGGCTGTTCCATGCCGCCCCCCTCAGCGGGGCTCGCTGAGGGGATGCCTTCTCGAGGCTGTGGACCCCGGGCCTCTTTTACGCCTTTCCCCCATTTCCCTTGGTTCACAAGGTGCTTCTCAAGGCAAGGAGGGACAAGGCGCAGGTGATTCTGATAGCCCCAGACTTGCCCCGCCAGTTCTGGTACCCAGATCTCCTCAGCCTCAGCTCCAGGCTCCCGAGGCAGCGTCCAGCTCGCCCGGACCTGCTCTCAGTCAATCAGGGGAAGGTGTTCCATCCGGACCTTCAGTCCCTGCACCTGGCAGCCTGGTTCCTGGTGACTAGAGTTCCAGGCCTTGGGTCTTTCGCGAGGTCCTCAGTGTTGTTGGGCGTCCCGTAGGAGTCGACCAGGAAATGCTATGCCTTCAAATGGAAGAGATTTTCCATTTGGTGTCAGAGCAAGGGCTTGGACCCTTCCTCCTGTTCTTTGGCAAGGATTTTGGACTATTTATGGTCCCTTTCTAGTCAAGGGCTTAGGTCGGACCCTAAGGTGCACCTGGCAGCCATCTCTGCTTACGGGCGCGGGCGGGGAGGCGGTCGGTGCGCAGGAGAAAGGTAGTCTGGCGCTTTTCAAGGCCTTGATCACATTCCCCTCCAGTGCGAGAACCTCCACCTCCGTGGGATTTACTGCTGGTACTGGCAAAGCTCATGGGCAAGCCATTCGAGCCAATGCACAGGTGTGAACTCTCTCACCTGTCGTGGAAGACCGCCTTCTTGGTGGCTATCACGTCAGCCAGAAGGATGGGAGAACTCCAGGCGCTCTGCATTGAGTCTCCTTACCTGGTCTTCCACAGGGGCAAGGTTGTCCTGCGCCCCCACCCGAAATTCCTTCCCAAGGTGGTGTCGGAGTTTCACCTTAACCAGGTGTTGACTCTGCCGGTGTTCACCCAATCACACCTCGGAGGCCGAATATAGGCTCCATACTCTGGACCCTAGAGGCGCTCACTTATTATAAGGAGGCGCATGGCTGAGAATCGGGGAGAGGTTCGCCAGCTGTTTGTCACCTATGCTGAAGCCGCACCTGGCAGACCTGCAGCCAAGCGGACGATAGGCGGTGGGTCACCTCCTGCATAGATCTCTGCTATAAGTTGGCGGGCATGGAGCCTCCCAGAGGATAGAGCTCATTCTACCCGTCATACTGCTGCATCGGTGGCTGCTTCCAGGGACGTCCCTATCCAGGAAATCTGCAGGGCTGCTACCTGGAAGTCAGCACACCTTTATTACCCATTACCACATCGACCTTGAGTCACACGGGATGCTGGTTTTGGGGCCTCGGTTCTCCAGTCTCTATTTCCTAAGTAGGGGTGTGCTTGCCTCCCTCCTCCCGGAGAACTGCTAGAGTCTGCCAGACAGTGTGGATGAACAACATATCCATGTCCCTAGAAATACAGGTTACTCACCTGTAACAGGAGTTCTAGGAATGGTATATGTTGTTCATCCACCACATTCCCGACCTCCCAGCTTGACACAACCTGAGCTTCAAAGCGGGCAGATCTGGCGTCATGGGCGGAGCCGAGTTTTACCACCGGGTGGGTGGGAGGAGCCAACTTGAAGACCTTCCGGCAAGATTTAAAGCGGCAAAGAACCTGCCAGACTGTGGATGAACACATATACCATTCCTAGAACTCCTGTTACAGGTAAGTAACCTGTATTTATACTACGTAGTTGCAGTTATTAATAGTGAATAACTCCAACAGTGCAGTGCTGATCATGAATATAAAGAAACTGTTTGAACACCAGCCAGTTAAACGGTGAACAGCTGCACTTTTGGTCCACAATGATCAGAAGCTATGCCATATAATTGCCAAAGCCTAAGAGTACCCTTGACCACAAAGGAAAACAAAAGGATATACCCTTCCAAGGTCAGGGCTGTCTGACACTTTCAGTTCTTGGCTAGATCTCTAGCGTCACTTACCTCGGTCTTCCTGACTCAGGAGATGGCGATCTTCTGCATCAGGCTGTGCCATATGGGAGCTGCCATTTCCAGTCAAAACGCTGAGAAATCTGCCCTGTTCAAAAATACTCATGGTTGGGTGCTCCGGGGCTATAAGAAATGTTGTTTAAAACGGCTTTTAACATTTTGTCAGAGTGAAAACTAGAATGTAGTAGCCTAACATTGGCTGCATAATGAATTAAAAAAGGTTCAGCAAGCCAATAATGTTTTCCAGGAGAAATAAATTACTGTTAGTACGTTACTGTTTCTCATGTGTTTCCTCCTTCGTCATTGTGTTCACCTTCCGTGCGCTTAGTAAAATCCTTTCTGGTCGTCTCTAGTTTCCTACCCGTATCAGTTGGATCCCCAAAAATAAACACCTTGATAGCAAATATTACCTTACCATGCGGGAAGCTGCAGAGCATGTGCAATACCCCGCTGTCCGAGCACACATGCATTGCATTGAAACTCTATTGTCTTTGATGGGTAGTGTAACTGGGATCGGGAAAAACATGAATGGGTAAGCCATCTGCTAATGTCAGTGTCCCAGTAGATGTAGCCTTCTAAAGCAGCATGTCATGGACATGAACCCCCCATCGTGATGATCAGCATGGTCCTGAGGAGGTCTGGGTTATTCACCCGACATCTGGGGGTAATTCTGTTGGTGCAGATAAGGAGCTGGTCAGTCTCTAGTTGTAGTAAGTTTTACTGGAAAGATTTTGCGTACCCAGGAGGTTCCAAGCCTTCTGCTCCTTCTGGGATCCTGAGGCCACGTAGGTTCACTGGCCAGACCAGACCCCATTCTCCAGGTATTCTAAACGGGCAGTCAAAATTTTCCTTAAGGACTTCCAACACCACCAGCTGGAGTTTATTTACAATGTCTGTTAGAGTTGGTGGCAGTAGTATCCATTCTGGCTTCTACCATGGATACTCTTATTGAAGCCTTCTAATTTTTTGCTCATTTTCTGTACCGCTTCAAGTACAGCTTTCATTGTGGCCTTTATGTCCTCGCCACTGTCGGTTGATGACCTGCTGGTCTTGCCATCACTAGGCGAAGGAGCCTTCCCCTTCCCACAGTCCTTCGACTGTTCTGATTTCAGTCTCTCCATTGGTGTGTCTCTCTAAATCTCAGCTAGTGAATACCGTTGATTTTTGCTAGCAAAATAATACATTTTGGAGTGTTCAGAACCATTGATTCTTAGGCTGCCAACACAGTGAGAACATATAGGGATTATGTACTGATAGATCAGTCTGTGGCACAGCAAAGGTTAAAACTTGTAAAATCAAAAGTTACAAAGAGGCTGAGGTTGGAGCAATCAGAAGAACACCCTTTTGTGTCAGCGCTGGCCATTCTTCCTGTCGTAACCATAATGCTAAAGTGGTATACAGTTCACATCCACACAACCCACCCGGCCTCCTGGCAAGTGACACATGGATCCCTGCTTCCAACATTCAAAGATCTGATGTCATGGGCTGGAGTCGGGGATACCACCTGGGTTGTGGGAGGAGCTTAGTTTCAAGACATGTGATGAATCAGTACTTCCAATGGAATTGCCACAGTGTGGATCGAACTGTATGCCTCTCCTAGAATTATGGTTCCAGGTGAGTAACCTATTTTTATATCTTCACGAAGCATGGGCAAATTTGAGTATACAATACATAGTGCAGTTTAAGGGTATCTGATAACTGCTCAGTGTGTCTGCAAAGCTAAGTCTAGAAGAACAGATTTGAAGTTCGGAACTCCCTTCCATAGTACAGTAATACACAGGCAGTTCAAGATCGGAAAGGACTCCAGGTCCATCATATCCCCCACTCCCGCCTTCACATGCAGTCACAAAATAAGTGTGCTGTGCCAGCACATCCCCATTCCCATCTGAACCTTTTTTAATATCAAAAGCATATTAAAGTTTCACTGACCCCTAGTTGCCTGCCTGCAGCAGGCTAGTCAACCCCCTCCCCCATCCCAAGACAATTAAATCCTGAATCTATCTCATGCTGATGAATGGGTACCAAACAACAGTCAGTACCTCAGTTTCTGCCAGTCGTGCTCTTTCAAATGTGAAATTATGATCTGTACAACACTTGCTCTTGGCTTTTTCTTGTTTTATTTTTTTTTTGGCATTCAGGGCTCAATTAATTGTAGAGTACTTGGACACACAGCATAACTGTTTATCGTGTTTAGATATGTGCAATTAGCTTTGCTGTTTTTAATCCTTAGACACACACAGACAGTGCCTACAAGTGGGCATGACTGATAATCCTTCCTGGTAATTGTATTGTATGATAACGCATAAATTTAGGCTCAGTTCATTTGGACATTAGGACCATTTATTAAATATGACACTTTTTTTCCATACAGATTTTCCTGCAGTGAGCTGGGTTCTTCAGCTTGATTGTCCAGAAGATGCAAATACTTACATCCACAGAGTAGGAAGAACGGCAAGGTAGTTAACTGATTGTTACTATCCATTTTTTATTTTAAATAAGTAAAATAGATAAAGCACTCAAAATTGGCACCCAGTATTCTGTACAGCTAAACAATTCTTCCTTCAGCTCAAATTGTGAGTTCTATGTCGGAAAAAATAATCAATTAGTAGTCTCACTACTCTTATTGTGCTCCAGTATCATGAAAGTCATATGTATAAAAGTACACACACACACACACACACACACACACACACACACACACACACATCATTCTAACTTGTTTTGGTCTTGGATGTACACCTTTTACTGGTTATAACTTTGGAATGTTACTTCCTGCTGTCCTTCACTGATTAGCCAAAGGGAAGTTCATGAACAAAGCTCCAGGCTGTAGCTTGTGTACAAAATCAAGTGTAAGCAGTCATCCATACTGGGGCCCTCGGGGTTCACTTATCCACATCTCCACGAGGCCGGCCTGGGTTTACTAGCAGTGTGCTACACTGAAATAAAGTAGCACGGTGCCTCCACCTGGGGTAGTGATATGGGATACCTGGTGGATAAAACACAAGGTTACCCCCACAGGAAACAGTGCTGCATAAACTGCCCACTCAGTCCTTCCCCTAAGTAAGTGGCAGCTGCGAAGCAATGACAGTCCCCAAACCATAAAATGCAATTTAAAAGAGTGGGTATGGGAAAGAGCAAGGCGTAGCAAGGAAAAATGAAAGCAAAAGGGTAGCACTATCTCTATACACTAAATGCACAATAAACAAATATTTCAGGGTCAAACATAGAAACATAGACTTTGGCGGCAGATAAGGACCACTTGGCCCACCCAGTCTGCCCATTCCCTACCTACTGGATAAGCTGCAGATTCTGGTTAACCAACAGCCTACTTCCTGCCACCCCCACTACAATTGCCTTGTGTCTGTCCCATGTATGTTTAATTCCCCACTGTTTTAGCCCCAACAACCTCCCCAGGAAGGCAGTTCACGCATCCACCACTCTCTCCGTGAAAAAGATTTCCTCACATTACCCATGAGCCATCCCCCCTCTATCTTTAAATTGTGTCCCCTTATTCTTACACATCTCTTTTTCTGAAAGATGCTACCCTCCTGGACTTTGTTGATTCCCTTGAGGTACTTGAACATTTCGATCATGTCCCCTCTGTCCCTCCTTTCATCAAGGGTATACATATTAAGCTCCCTGTCTCTCTTCATATGATTTCTGATGCAGACCCTAAACCATTTTAGTTGCCCTCCTCTGGACTGCTTCCATCCTGTCTGTGTCGTTGTGTAAATGTGGTTTCCAAAACTGCACACAGTACTCCAGATGGGTTCTCACCAACTGTCTGTACAGAGGGATAACCACTTCCCTTTTTCTACTTGTGATGCCCCTTCCTGTGCATCCCAGTATCCCCTGACTCTCCTCACTGACTTCTCACATTGCTTACCACCTTTAGATCATCCGATATGACTACCCCAAGTCCCGTTCCATTTTGTTGTTGCTAGTACCTCCCCTGCTATTGTGTACTCTTCTCCTGGGTTTTTGTTGCCCAGGTGCATTACTTTGCACTTCTTTGCATTGAATCTAAGTTGCCATATGTTTGACCATTCCTCCAACCTTGCCAAGTCCCTTCTCATCCTTTCTACACCCCTTGTGTATCAACTCTGTTACAGATCTTTGTATCATCTGCAAAGAGGCATGCCTTTCCTCCAGACCCTCTGCAATGTCACCTATAAAGATGTTAAAGAGGACTGGACCCAATACTGAGCCCTGATGTGCTCCACTAGTGACCCCCTTTCTTGAATGTGTGCAACTCACTGTTACCTTCTGTGTCCTGTTGTGCAGCCAGTTTGTAACCCGGCTACCACTGGGACACACTCCCAAGCTGGCTAACTTGATTATTAATCTTTTGTGTGGGACTGTGTCAAATGCCTTGCTAAACTCTAGGTAGGCCATATCCACAGCCCCTCCCTGGTCTATTACTTTGGTCACCAAGTCAAAGAAATCTATTCGATTCGTCTGACAAGGTCTGACAAACAGGTCAAGACTTTACCCAGCAACCCTGCCCACCCTTTGGCAGTCCTCATACCCCAAGGGAGGGGACACTCGTCTGAATTCCACCCAGTGGCCACAGGTGATGGACCTCTCAAACACTGCAGTGTGTAACCACACTGGGGACGCTGATGCTGCTAGCAGGATGGAGCTCGGTGGTGCGCTTGTAACAGTCATGGAAAATTGTACTTCTAAACACACAGCAGTTGAACACAGTTTTAACCAGTACACACTTGAAAAGAGGGGCCCCTATTTGTAATCCTGTGGGATTTTGTGGTAAACTGGCCTCAGTGGGTCTTCCGCCTGGGCCCTCTAGGCTCCGTCCTGCCCAGGATATTTTCTTAACTCCTGACCAGTACCCATGTTTCTCCCAGTTGCAGGGTCAAACCCTGGATTTTACGAACGGTTCTGATGCTTCACACATTGCCTCTGGTACAGCTGGCTAACTGGATATGGTGCTTCTGGCTGGGAGACTGCTTTCCCAGGATTGCTGTGGATTTTCTCTACTACTCCTCTCTTGGTTCATCTCGCTGAGGCTCGGGACCTGGATGTAGGCTGGTGCTGTTGTGGCTTGGAGTCTCAGTGGGCTGTTCTCCCACAAGTGAAAGTCTGTGGTGGGTTAGAAGAACCCAACTTGCCTGTTAAAATGTGGGTTTGCTGAAAATTTCTTCTTTTTATTTTTAGGCAGCTTTACTCTGGGATCCCAACATCTCTAGTTTTCCAGGCCTTCAGTGCCTGTTCAGACAGAGAGCAAACCAGCCCACACCTGGACACATAGTGACTTCCTTCAGGGTGGTCACCCCTTTTCTTCCTCTCCCCGATGGCTTATGCACTTCTCCTTTTATTGCCTCTTTCTGAACTTACCCTAGAATAGAAAAGCGCGGGACGAAGGAGTATGGTGTTATATTTCAAACAATCAGTACTGAAATCATGTCCTTTTTAATTAAAAGCACATGGAGTGACATTCCTGTTGTGGAAGGTAGGTACTCCATTGTGTTTTCTTAAGCTACATATGCCTCTTATCTATAATCTTTGACAGCTGGGAAGTGAGTCGTCATAATTCAAGACTGCTGTGGAGCTGACAGCTTAAACATTTTTTGTTTCACAGGCTTAATGGTGCTTTAGCATGTTGCTTGGACCTTGCGTCTTGGTTTATTTACACTGTAGCAATATACCTGCAAGTAATGTAGGCAGTCCAGGTAAGCCCCCACTATTTGGGGGCAGGGTTATACCTGCTTTTGCCCTTACTGCTCTTAGATTTGGGTAGCTTGTACCTGGTTGATTCTACCATACTCCTACCCTTATATACTAATTGCCAGCAGAATAGGCCTTACAGTTTATCGGGGTCTGCTCGAACCTCAGATCCCAAGTTGGGTACCGAGGCCCCACCCACCCCTTTGTGTTCAGAAACCCTATCATCCATCCCCCATCCCCTGGGCCAGGCGATCATCTGATGTATCCGCTTTCTGTGTCTGTCCCACCCTCTCTTGAAGCCCTCCACTGTGGATCTCTGAACCAGCTCGCCCAGGCAACACGTTCCAAGGATCCACCACCCTCTCAATGAAAAACCTCCCTCTTTCCCCCTCACCCCTTCTATCTTCAACTTCAAACCATGCCCTCTGGTGATACCTCCGTGCTTTAGTCTAAAGATCCCCTCCATGTTTACCCTATTTATTCCCTTGGTATTACTTGGTACTATAAGACAAAAGAAGACCATAGGCCCATTTGTTCGTCTCCCACTCCTAGTGGGCATCAGTTCCTCTTTTATTTGTCCAGTTGAGGCATTTGTCCAGTTTTGCCACAAATGTATTAATAGATCCAGAGTCCACTATGTCCCTAGGGAGTTTGTTCCTTGCTGGTGCTGCCCTAATGTTGAAGAAGTTATTTTTTTTGATTTGTGTTAGCCCTTACAATTACAAGTTGTCTATTGTGTGATCTAAGATTCTGGTTTCTAGTGTTGAACTGTAGGCGCTCAAAGTTGTTAATTCTAGGATAGTGGATATGTTGTTCATCCACACTTATTTGTATGTCCCTTTCCCATGTAAATCTTGCGGAAGTCTTCAAGCTGGCTCCTCCACCCACCGGGTGGTATATTCCTAGCTCCGCCCCCCATGAAGCCAGATCTTCCTTTTTGCTGGAAGATACAGAGTTGCTTCCCTTGTGCTCTTGCATTTCATAGGCCCTGGCTTTCAAAATTTCGGTTTACCGAAACTAAAAGTCGCCGAGTTAGTGATCGATGCTTTACATCCTCGATCATGGAAGAGAAATCTTCTTCTAGTTTTGCCAGTTTCCTTGTGGCCAGAAGATGTGGCCTTTCCGATCCCCATCTCACCTCGTCTACTGCCTTGGTGTCGTAGCGACTTTTCGTCCTGCACCTTTTGCTTGGCCTTCCATTCCAATGTCCTGGACGACCGCCTGGCACGTTTGAAGTTAAGGCCGAATATTTTAACAACACCCTAAATGCAAATCTTGGGAAACCTTCTAAATTCTGGAAAGTCATTAACTCCCTTTTCTCCCCAAACAGCAAATCCCCACCTCTCCTCCTCACCCAAGGGACTCTACTCTCCGACCCCCTGAAGGTAGCCTCTGAGTTTAATTCCTACTTCACTACTTGTGCTACGACCCTCCTAGATTCCCTACCTCCTGTAACCACGCCCACTCCCCAGACAGCTATCCCCCTGCCACCTGGTCTGAACCCCTTTTCGTTCAGACACATCTCCCCCATCGAAACTCTAGATGCCCTTTGCTCCCTGAACCCCTCCAAAGGCAAACCCCCCGATGGTTTCGATAACAAACTCCTCTTCCTATCTGCCTCTGCCATCGCTACTTCCCTCACGGCCCTACTAAATCTTTCATTCAACACTGAGTCACTTCCCTCTGAATGGAAGCATGCCACCGTCCTACCCCTACCAAAAGGAGGTGATCCTACCTCCACAGCCAACTACCGTCCCATCTCCCTTCTCCCCACTCTCGCCAAACTCCAGGAACACCTAGTACTGTGCCAACTCTCCCACTTTCTCTCAGAAACTAACTTCTTCACTCCATTTCAGTCCGGTTTCAGAAAAAAACACTCTGCCACCACCTCCCTACTAAGACTCACGGACTTCTTCCTCACTGGGATGGACAAAGGGCAAATTACTGCCGCTATTTTCATTGACCTAGCCAAAGCTTTCGATACGGTATCCCACTTCCTCCTACTATCCTGCCTATCGGGCTGGGTTAGCAGCATCCCCCACAAACTGGTTCAGTGCCTACCTACAAAATAGAACCCAATCCACTAAAATAGCTGACTACACCTCCCCCTCTCCCTCTCCCTGTTACCACTGGTGTTCCCCAGGGCTCAGTTCTTGGCCCCATCCTCTTCTTCATCCTTCTAAACGATCTGCCTAATTCTTGCTCCATTACCACAATCCACATGTATGCTGATGACACGGTCCTCTTTACCTCTGGCCGTACCTACGAAGAAGTCACCTCTAATCTTCAGACCGATTTCAACAAAATACAGCACTGGTTCAACTCCAGCCAACTCTCCCTAAATGCCAAGAAAACTGTCTCTTTGTCTTTCGGCACTAGACAGTGTCTATCCAGACTCACATCCCCACTGATCTTCCGTACCCTAAGTAACACCATCCTTGATGATGTGCCCTCCTTCAGGTACCTAGGGGTGTGGCTTGATCGCCACCTCTCCTTTTCTACACACGTGGATGCCATCATATCAAACTGCGCCCAAAACTTGGTGCCCACTATAGAAACCACGCTAGTCTCCCACTACCTGTGAGCCGAAATAGTCAGAAAATGATTCTACCCTCCTTCAGCTACTGCGATGTTGTTTCCAGCTCTGCCTCTAAGACCACCTTAGCCAGACTGGACCCCTCTTTAATGCTTTCTGCGGTTTGCACTCGATGCTCCCCCGCTCCCAACACTGCGAACTCTACCATTCCCTGACCCTTCCATCCCTTAGTAACTGATTGCCTACTTCACAGTGCTAAATTTGTTTCCAACTTCTGGCTCGGTTCCCTCCCTCCCTCCTCCTACCTCGTATGCTCCCTATCTTCCCACCTACCTCCACCCTCACCCTCAGGTCTACTGACTCTAGGCTATTAGTCATCCCTCAGCGAAGGACCTCCGCAGGCCAATCGTCTTCTTACCTCTTCCCTAAGCTCTGAACGGCTTGCCGCCCAAATCTGCCATTCTTCATCCAGACACTCTCTATCCTCTGCCCTCACTAACTTCCTTGTACCAGATTGTAACTGCCCTGATCTCCACCCACTGATGGATTGTCTTCACCTTCCCCTTGTCGCCCTAACCCGTGACTCGGCCTTCGCCTAATTGTCTGGCTTATACATTGCCCTAAACACTCTACGCACTTAGTCTTATTCACTGCTACTATTTCCCTTCTTTTTCCCCCCACCGTCTCCCCTAAAGCACCCACTCTAATCACCCTAGTGTCTACTAGACAGCCCTTCCATCTCTCCTTTACCCCCAATCTCCGATTTCCATTTCCCGCTGCCAACTTGGTACATCTCGCTTCAGTTCAAGTTCTGTTACTGGCACTTATGTAATCATGTATTGTCCTAGATGTGTACTCATGTTATGTAAATACAAAATCACACATGCCCCCACAATGCAAAGCATCATAGGCTGCATATGCAAATCACCACAGAATGTTATGCTGGTCCAACTTTAAGCAGAATTGCATGGTGCCGAAAGGCCTCTCACACAGTTTGCAAAGGGTGCTAACAGCTAGACACGTGTTTCGTTCTACCAGGACTCATCAGTATGCCTCATCTGTTTGACACCCCAGTGGAATGGACCAGCTACCCCTAAGGCAGTGTGCATGGGATATATTGTGGTGAACCCATTAAAATAAAAAACTATTTAAAAGACAAAGAACCTCTGTGCGTAAACACTGAGGCAAGGGTTACCCCAAAGGGCATTTGGCTGGGAAGCCAAGTTTCAAGAAAATACAAAATCACACATGCCCCCACAATGCAAAGTATCATAGGCTGCATATGCAAATCACCACGGTGTTATGTATACCACTTTCCTTGAGGCTCATGTTTTGTACTGTTCTCCTCAAGTAACGAGTTCAAAAGTAATCACACTCAATTATGTTCATTTGTCTGTATTACTCTACTCCTAATTTCAACTATAGTATGTATACCTTCCTCCATTGTAGCCCCCCCTCCAGGTCGCACCGTGAGACGAGCACCTTTGTGCTCAGTGTGCCTTTCTTGGTGAAACATTTTCAATAAATAAATAAATAAAAGTCGGGGAGACCGGAGAAAAGGAATCCTCCAATGAAGTCCAAGGAGGCTAGGTGGGCGGTTTCCGTAGCTGTGGGTTCCGCTGAGCAGCTGGAATGCATGAAAGCGTTCAAAGAATCAGCCGCCCGCACTTCGGACAATCAAAGCTTTTTCGTTTCACTCAGCCTGGGCTCCACCTTCACAGGTTCCTTCAAGGAGTTTGCCAGCATGCTGGGCTCACACTCCTGTCGATCTCATTAAAGAGATAAGGAACCAAATTTGTCTTCGTCTCAGCGAAGGCGCTCTTGGGACCGAGAGAGGTCTCAGTCCCAGGATCATCGCGGTCTCGACCTCAGTCGAGATTGCTTCCCTCGACCGCAGGCTTCACGGATCTTCCATCTGGCCAGATGACTAAGGATGTGGCCGATGAGGTCGGGATTGTTCTCGATCAATCGACCCTCTGTCGCTGGCCTTGGTCGGCGATGCTTTGGAAAGGACTCTGGTCCTTGTCTCCCCCGATGAGGAGACCCAGCCTGCTATGTCCCCATCGAGGACCCAGTTCCAGATCCCTGGGTATCACCAGTCCCACCGGTGTCTCCCGAGCGACCAAGTCGACCTCTCCCATCTCGGTCGAGGTCTAGAACTCCCTCGTCCGGACAGACATGGAAGAGCCACAAGCGCGCTAAAAAGAGGCAGTGCCACCGGTCGTCCTCGTCCTCCTCAGATGAGGATAGGCTCTGATGGAAACTCCGGCACTACGAGGACCTCATGTGGCAACAGCTGATTTTGTCCAGGCACAAGTCGACTTCGACTCCTACCCCAGCCATTACTTGGCTTTCGCCTCCTAGGCCGAAGCCGACCCCCTCGGAACCGAAGCCTTTGGTTCCTCCGCCCGCAGGGCCAGCCAGTCCTCCGGTTTGGCCTATACCGGTCTCTCTACTGATAGTGGTGGAACCGCCACCTAAGCAACCTGTGGGAGGGGTCCTTCCAAAGAGGACTGACCAGATACCGGGCTTCCCTGACGTCTGTTGATCATGGTCACCTGGGACCTCCCTCGGTGGGTCAAGGGTGATTTGGGCGGCAGGCCGTTGTACCCCAACTCTTCGGACTTGGATGTCACCGGGCTCCACACTCATCCTGGGGATGATGAGTCGTCCTGTTGGCACAGGGATGGAGGAAGGTCCTTCCTCCTCCTTCCAAGGGATCCTTCGCTCTCAACTTTGATTCTACAGGAATGCTCCTGGAACCCATCCAGAAAAGGCAGAGTACCCTCTCATGGACATCCTCAAGAGAGAGGGATACCCGACGGAGGCCTTTCCTGTGGCTGAGGCCATTGTTGGTCTGGCTCTTGAACTGTAGGAGCGTCCTGCCTCGTGTCCAGCACTGTCTGCCCGCATGGCCATAGCATCGGGGTACCCATGGGGTCCCTTGCAGGGTTCACAGAGCGCCTGTCGGACGAGAGCCTGGCGACCGCCTCTTTGTTCAGGCATACTGGCA
This sequence comes from Neoceratodus forsteri, assembly GCA_016271365.2. Classification (NCBI taxonomy): domain Eukaryota; kingdom Metazoa; phylum Chordata; order Ceratodontiformes; family Ceratodontidae; genus Neoceratodus; species Neoceratodus forsteri. Next base: position 1,085,432,953 of record CM057458.1, read on the forward strand.
GTTTTGCCAACACTGACCAACTTCCGACAAGGAGTCCCAAGTATTTTGACTATTCGGGCGGAAGGTCCACTCGGCATCTTCCTTGGGCCTTATCCAGGCAAGTTCGGCTGTCATCATTGCACACTTCTCCCATGCCCTTCCGAGTCATTAGAGCTAAGTCCTCCTCATCTCCAGCGGACATGCAGACCACGTTAAACGGGTCCGAGATCAGAGCCATGCTGTTGCCAAACAGCAGCAGCTCCATATGGCCCTGGACATCAGGGAGTCTTGTGCCCGCTTCGATGGCCGCTGCAGTTGCCTCGCTGCAGGGCTGGTGGCTGACTCTCTCCTTCCTGTGGATACTCAGCACAAGTTAGCTGATGTGCCTTTCCTTGGGACCGACGTTCGGTCCAGGAGTGACTGGTCACCTACAGCACATAGAAGCAGTCCAATGCCACCGTGGACACCACTTCTGCCAAGAGTTCTAAGGGCAAGAAAAAGAAGAAGCCCTTTCGGCATTCTTCCCCTGCAGTTCAGCAGTCCTACTACCAAAGAGGACAGCAGCATCAGCAGCAGGCTCAAGCTTGGCACCCTCGGCCTAAGCCTGGACCCCAACAGGCCCGCAGAGGAGGCCGAGGCGCAGGTTCTGGAGCTTCCTCCTTCTCTAAGCATGCTCATTGATGGGGTGGGGGTTGCCACCCCTATTCCCATCACGCCAGCTCTGGATCTTCCCATGGGGGGGCCAGCTCCGCCACTTCCTTTCCGCCTGGTCCACTATCACTACGGACAGGTGGGTTCTCAAAGTGGTCGGTCAGGGACTGCCACCAGAATTCGAGCATAACCCTCCCAGATGAGCCCGCGCCCCTTGGGAAGAATGGATTTCTGCACGCACCCAGTCAGCTCTTCGAGACGACATTGTCAGCTCCTCCTCAGGGAGGCAGTAGCTCTCGTGGCGGATCCGTCTGCAGACCCAAGCTTTGTTTCCAGGTACTTCTTGGTGCCCAAGCAGACTGGGGGCTGGCACCCCATTCTAGATCTCCATGACCTGAATCAATACCTCAGGTCACGCACTTTTCAGATGGTCACTCTGTCCCAGATGAGCCCATCCTTGAGGGTTCTGTTCACTGGATCTCGGGACGTGTTCTTTCACATCCCAATCCGTCAGGTCCCATTAGCGGTTCCTCCACTTCAGGGTCGAAGGGACCTGCACGAGTTCTGAGCCATGCCATTCGGCCTGTCATCGGCCTCACAGGTCTTCAGCAAATGCATTGCAGTGGTGGCGGTCCATCTCCGGTGTTTGGGGGGGTCAGAATTTACCCCTACCTCGACGATTGGCTCCTGGCAGGTTCCACCCAACAAGAGGTGGAGAGGTCCAGGGATCTGGCCCTCCAAATCTGCTTCTAGCTTGGCCTCCTGATCAACGAGGCCAAGTCGGAGCTCGTGCCTTCTCAGGTGATGGGCTTCATCAGGGCAGAGCTCGACTGTTGTCAAGCCAGATCTCAGCTCCCGGCGGACAGGGCGCAGGTTCTCTTCTCCTTTGCCCAATCATTTCTGGTTGGGAACTTGTGCCCTGCCTGGGACTTTCTCGCCTTCTGGGTTACATGGCGGCATGCACCTCAGTGGACTGTTGGGCCCGGTAGCCATGCATTCCTCCAATGGGAGCTGGCCACCTAATGGACTTCGTCAGTCATTTTGACCAGCTGATCACGTAACCAGCAGATGTGGGACGCTCTCCAATGGTGGACGCCCAGATCAGTTGTAGGAAGGGATCCATTTGTCCGCCCGGCCGACTGTTGTTCTTACGACCGATGCCTTTCTTCATGGGCTGGGGAGCCCACACGGGGACAACAGGGCCCACAGCCTCTGGACCCCCGATGAGTCCTCATGCCACATCAACCTGTTGGAGCTCAGAGCAGTCAGACTGGCACTGTCAGCTTTCGCTCCTCGGCTCCTGGGTCAAGTGGTTCAAGTCCAGATGGACAATACCGCGACCTTGTACTACCTCAACAAACAGGGCGGCATGCACTCCCATCTGCTATGCAAGGAGGCGCTCCACATCTGGACCCTCATAGGCCGGTTGGAGGCTGATCTCCTCGCCATGCATGTGGCAGAAGCCTCGAACCAGCTGGCGGATGCTCTCAGCTGCTTAGGCCAGACATCCCACGAGTGGTCTCTCCATCCAGAGGTAGCTTACAGCTTGTTCTTCCGTTGGGGCAAACCGATGAGTGGACCTGTTTGCCTCCAGGGAAAACACCAAGCTGAGGCTGTTTCATGCCCACCCCTCAGCAGGGGCTCGCTGCAGTGGGATGCCTTCTCGGGCCGTGGACCCCAGGCCTCCTCTCGCTCTTCCCTCCATTTCCCTTGATCCACAAGGTGTTACTCAAGGTGAGGAGGGACAAGGTGAAGGTTATTCTGGTAGCTCAGACTGGCCACACCAGCTGTGGTACCCAGATCTCTCGGCCTCAGCCTCCAGCGCTCCCGAGGCAGCTTCCAGCTCGCCTGGACCTGCTCTCTCAGTCAATCAGGGAAGGTATTCACCGGACCTTCAATCCCTGCGCATGACAGCTGGTTCTGAGCAGCTAGAGTTCCAGGCCTTGGGTCTTTCTGACGAGGTCCTCAACGTAGTTGAGGTGTTCCGTAAGGAGTCGACCAGAAAATGCTACGCCTTCAAATGGAGGAGATTTTCCATTTGGTGCCAGGGCAAGGGCCTGGACCCTTCCTCCTGTTCCTTGGCGAGCATATTGGACTACCTTTGGTTCCTTTCTTAGCAAGGAGCTTGATCGTGACCCTTAGGTGCACCTGGCAGCCATCTCTGCTTACGCGGGCGGCTGGAAGCAGTCGGTGTAGCAGGAGAAGGTGGTCTACGCAAAGGCCTTGATACATTACCCTCGGTGAGAACCTCCACCTCAATGGGATCTACTGCTGGTACTGGCAAAGCTCATGGGCAAGCCATTCCAACAATGCACAGGTGTGAACTCTCACCTGTCGTGGAAGACCGCCTTCTTGGTGGAATCACTTCAGCAAGATGGAAGCTCAAGCGCTCTGCATCGAGTCACCTGGTCTTCCACAGGGACAAATTATCCTCGCCCCACGAAATTCCTTCCAAGGTGGGTAGGGAGTTCACCTTAACCAGGTGCTGACTCTACCAGTGTTCTACCCCAATCACACCTTGGAGGCGAATACAGGCTCAACCTCTGGACCCTAGAAGGGTGCAAGCACTACAAGGAGCGCGTGGCTGAAGTCGGTGAGAGAGTCGCAGCTGTTTGTCTGCTGGAAGCCGCACCAGGCGGACCGTAGCCGGACGATAGGCAGGTGGGTCACCCTCCTGCATAGATCTCACCACTATAAGTTGTTGGGCACTTGAGCCTCCCAGAGAGGGATAAGGCTCATTCTACCCGCCATACTGCTGCATCGGTGGCTGCTTCAGGGGCGTCCCTATCCAGGAGGAACTCTGCAAGGGCTGCACAGAGTCAGCACACACCTTCATCACCATTACCATCGATGAGTCACCGGGATGCTGGTTTTGAGACTGAGTTCTCCAGTCTTTATTTCCCCAGTGATGAGGAGATATTGATGGCTTTGCCTCCACTCCTCCCGAGGAGGGGCTGCTGGGGGTCTGCTAGACGGTGTGGATGAACAACATGTCGTAACCCCACAAAATACAGGTTCAGGGACATGGATAAGAAACCACACTTAACGGAGTTCCTTGCTGCACAAATCTTACAGCGGAAGGTCTTCAATGACTCCTCCCACCCACCCGGTGGTAACACGCTCAGCTCCGCATAGCGCCGAGATCTTCCTTACCGCTTGAGCTCAGGTTCCCCCCCCTAAGCGCTACGCATTAAGACTGGTTCCTAATTCTTGAAAGTTGAAATCAAAAGTTTTGCTAAAATGACTTAGTCTACTTCTCCTCCGGCTCACGATGGACAAATCGACTCCCAGTTTCCGGAGGTGCCCTTGCAGGCAGAAGATGTCAAGGATGGATCTGCACTCACGTCGCTACTGCCTGGGCCCGAAAGACACCACCCAGGCCTGCGACTTGTAACTCTTCTTTTTCGACCTCGTCCTTGAACACAGTGCTGCCCGATTACAACTGGGCGAGAAGAGAAAAGAATTCCACGTGCCAGAATCTAAAGAGGCCTGGTTGGCGGTGTCATGGCCCAGCGAGGCTCGGCAGATCAGCTCGAGCAGATGATCACCCTCGAAGAAGTAGGCTTGGCCTTGGGCCGCTTCTACCTCGGCTGCGGCATTTGTCCCGCTCTCTCGGTGCCTCACTCTGCTTCTTTTAATGAGGTTTGTCTCAACCTCTCACGAACATGAGGGTCCAACTTTTCGGGACCTTTTTCCAGGTCCAAAAGAGCAAAGTAAGTCTCTCCGTCGACCTCTTGGGGCGGGAAAGATCCCCCTCCTTGTCGACAGTCTACTTGATGGAAGCCCCTCAACCCGACCACTGGCTTCCTGATGTCCCGTCAGGTCAGTTGACCCGAGACTCGGCAACGCGGTCGAGATTTTTCTCGACCCGTTAGACGGGTTGTCGGCTGGAGAAGCTGAGAATCCCCTCTCCCCGGTTCCCCCGGTGAGAGTTGAGGATCCAGTCGGCTCGTCTGTGCCTCCGGTTCCGGAGCCTTTAAGGTGGGGATCGTCCGAGCCGAGGAGTGCGGTTCCTACACTTCTCCTGCGCCTTCTCGGCCTAGTCGAGACTCGGTCTCGGGTCTCGGACATCTCTGCGGGTCCGACCGATCCTGCGGCCTAGGCGGTCTCGGGTTCCCCGGCACTGCTGTAAGCGAGCGCCGCCGCTCTTCCTCTTCCTCGGACGAGGGGAGGCTTCGGCGCAAGTTGCGTCGGAGGTACGAGGAACTCATGTGGCAACAACTCCTCTTGACCGGGATTAAGCTGACTCAGTCGTCTTCCCCGGCCATAAAGTGGCTGTCACCGGAGCGGCCGAAACAACCCCTCGTTGTAGCCGAGGAGCCTGTTCCCAGGCCGGTTGTTTGGCCAATTCCAGCTGCCCCACCGATTCTGGTGGAACCTCCGCCTCCACAGCCGTTAGTTGGGGCTCGACCAAAATTCCGGTCGGCCTTGGGTTGCCCCATGAGGCTGTCTGTCACCCTCCTCCCGATAAACCTCGGCAGGTGGAGGTGGCTCAGGCCCGAGGCAGCTCTTTGAGGACTCTTCCGAGTCCGGGATGATGGTTCCTCCCTTCTCTTAGCGCATGGACTGGAGTCCTCGGGAGGGCAGTCGTGACGATAGCCCTTCGTCTTCTTAGGTTGCTTCGACTAACTCTCGAGTCCACCGCGATGAAGCTCGAACCCGCTTTAAACGGGCCAGGTATCCCATCAGGAGATTCTGGACTGAAGGGATTCTCCTACGGAGGCCTTTCCGGTGGCGAAGCCATAGTGAAGTCGGCCTTGGAACTTTGGCAGCGTCCTGCTTCCTGCCCTCGCCTTCGGCCAGGATGGCAGGAAGTATCACCGGTCCCTACCCGCATTCCCCTGTCCGGTTTTAGACACCCTCGGCGAGGGGTTGGTTGGTTACCGACAGCGTTTTCCGGCGTGCCGGGAACGCCAGGGATGTGGACAAACCTCCCGACAAGGAATCCAAGAAATTGGATTATGCCGGGCGAAAAGTCTATGCTGCGTCCTCTCTCGGCCTTCGTCAGGCCAGTTCGGCCGTCCTCATGGCACATTTTTCTCACGCCCTGTTGGGCTCCCTGGATGAGGTCGTCCCTCATCTTCCTGCGGATCTGCAGACTACGGTCAGGCAGGTGCGGGACCAGGGCAGAGCGGTGGCAAAACAGCAGCTCCAGACTGCGTTAGACATTGGGGACTCATGTGCCAGGGTCTGGCAAGCGGCATGATGGCCATGCATCGTCGGGCTTGGCTGAGGGATATCCACCTTTACCTCGGATACCCAGCACAGAGTTGGCGGATGTTCCCTTTTTACGGACTGACTCTTCGGCCCTGGGGTGGAAGGTCACCTGCAGAGGATCGAGAAGTCCAATGCTCCTTGGACTCAGTCACTTCCGCTCAGAAGGACAAGGTAGTAAGCCACAGCCTAAGCCCTTTCGTCGGCCCTTCTGCGCCCGCCACGCCGCCCAGCAACGTCAGGGCCAGCAGGCTCGATCTTGGCATCCCAAACCCAAGCCGCTGGCTTCTCCAACCGGAAGCAGGGAGGAAAGGCCCAGGTGGTCTCGGCCGTCCTTCCTCCAAGCCTGCCCAGTGATGGGCTGAGGGGTGTCGCCCCATCCCTGTCACCTCACCCCTGGTTCCCCACGTGAGGGACGTGCTCAGACACTTCCTTTCCGCCTGGTCCACTGTTACCATGGACAGGTGGGTACCGGAGGTGGTGGGAAGAGCCTGCCTCTGGAATTGAGGAGCAGGTCCGCCTTCAGAGCCGTCGCACCTTGGGGGAGTCTCGAAGTCCGCAGCCTCACTGGCGGCTCGCCCGAGCGACATCGCTCTCCTCCTCCAAGGAGGTGATCCACGGAGGTAGAGGACCCCCTTCAGACCCAGGTTCGTGTTCAGGTATTTCTGGTTCCGAAGCAGGACGGGGGGGCTGGCGCCCCATTCTCGACCTACACGACCTGAACAAGTTCCTAAGGTCTCGAACCTTCAGGATGGTCACTCTGGCACAGATAATACCATCTCTGGAACATGGTGTGTGGTTCCGCTCTCTGGACCTACAGGACGCGTTCTTTCATGTCCCTATCTCATTCACATCGGAGACTCCTCCGCTTTCGGAGTGGAGGATCCCTCTTGAGTCGAGCCATGCCCTTCGACTTATCTCCAGCTCCCAGGGTCTTCACCAAATGCATGGCAGTGGTGACAGCATTCTCTTGGTGCCGAAGTCGGTGTACCCTACCTGGGCGATTGGCTGATAGCAGCCCCCTCCAGACGGGAGGTGGAGCGGTCCAGAGATCTGGCCCTCCAGGTTTGCTCTCAAGTTGGCCTTCTCGTCAATGAAGCCAAGTCGGAACTCGAGCCGAAGCAGGTGATCCTGTTCATCGGGGCAGAGCTCGACTCTCTTCGAGCCAGAGCACGACTCCCGGCGGACAGGGCCGAGGTTCTTACCTCCTTTGCCCAATCATTTCTGGTTGGGCAATTGTGCCCTGCCCGGGACTTCCTGCACCTCCTGGGTCTCATGGCGGCCTGTACCAGTGTGGTCCGTTGGGCTCGCTGGCACATGCGCCCCCTTCAGTGGGGACTGGCCAGCCAGTGGTCACAACGCTGCGATCCTTTGGACCAGCTGTGATAGTGACCCAGGAGATGTGGGCAACTCTCCAGTGGTGGCCCGTTCCATTCCATTTGCAGGAGGGCATCCCATTTGTCGCGCCCGAGGCAGATGGTCTCTCCTGTCAGGCCGATGCCTCTCTGATGGGTTGGGTGCCCATCTGGGGAACACCCGAGTGCAGCCTCTGGTCAGCGGGAGTTCGATGCCACATCCAGCCTGCTGGAGCTCCGGCAGTCCGCAACTCTCACTGCCTTTGCTCCGTTTCTCGGGGTCAAGTGGTCCGGTCCAGACGGACAATACCACGACCATGTACTACCTAAACCGCCAGGGCGGGACGCGCTCCCTGCTTCTATGCAAGGAAGCTCTCCGCATTTGGTCACTCATGCGCAGCCTGGAGGCGGATCTCCTAGCCATTCATGTGACAGGAGCCTCCAACACCCTGGCCGATGCCCTGAGCCGGATGGGGCTGCATCTCACGACTGGTCTCTCCTGCCGGAGGTAGTACAAGATCTGTTCTCCCTCTGGGGCACACCTCAGGTGGACCTGTTTGCCTCCAGGGAGAACGCGAAGCTGAGGCTGTTTCATGCCCGCCCCCCTCAGCAGGGCTCGCTGCAGGGGATGCCTTCTCGAGGGCTATGGACCCCGGCCTCTTCTTCGCCTTTCCCCATTTCCTTGATTCACAAGGTGCTTCTCAAGCCGAGGAGGGACAAGGTGCAGGTGATTCTGATAGCCGAGACTGGCCCGCCAGTTCTGGTACCCAGATCTCCTCAGCCTCAGCTCCAGGCTCCCGAGGCAGCTTCCAGCTCGCCCGGACCTGCTCTCAGTCAATCAGGGAAGGTGTTCCATCCGGACCTTCAATCCCTGCACCTGACGGCCTGGTTCCTGGCTGAGAGTTCCAGGCCTTGGGTCTTTCCGGCCGAGGTCCTCAATGTTGTTGAGGCGTCCCGTGAAGTCGACCAGAAAATGCTACGCCTTTAAATGGAAGAGATCCTGTATTTCTAGGGACATGGATATGTTGTTCATCCACACTGTCTGGCAGACTCCTAGCAGTTCTCCGGGAGGAGGGAGGCAAGGCGCACACCCCCTACTTAGGAAATAAAGACTGGAGAACCGAGGCCCCAAAACCAGCATCCGGCATGACTCAAGGTCGATGTGGTAATGGGTAATAAAGGTGTGTGCTGACTTCCAGGTAGCAGCCCCTGCAGATTTCCTGGATAGGGCGTCCCTGAAGCAGCCACTGATGCATCAGTATGCCAGGTAGAATGAGCTCTTTCCCTCTGGGAGGCTCCATGCCCGCCAACTTATAGCAGAGATCTATGCAGGAGGTGACCCACCTGCCCTATCGCTGCTTGGCTGCAGGATCTGCCAGGTGCGGCTTCAGCGTAGGTGACAAACAGCTGGCGAACCTCTCCCAATTTCAGCCGTGCGCTCCTTATAATAAGCGGCGCCCTTCAAGGTCCAAGTATGGAGCCTGTATTCCAGCCTCGGTGTGATTGGGGTAGAACACCAGCAGAGTCAGCACCTGGTTAAGGTGAAACTTGACACCACCTTGGAAGGAATTTCGGGTGGGGGCGCAGGACAACCTTGTCCCTGTGGAAGACCAGGTAAGGAGACTCGATGCAAAGAGCCTGGAGCTCTCCCATCCTTCTGGCTGGCGTGATAGCCACCAAGAAGGAAGGTCTTCCACGACAGCTGAGGAGAGATCACACCTGTGCATTGGTTCGAATGAAGCTTGCCCATGAGCTTTGCCAGTACCAGCAGTAAATCCAGCAGGTGGGTTCTCGCACGGAGGAAATGTGATCAAGGCCTTTGAAAAGCGCCCACCACCTATCCTGCACTCACCGGGACTGCCCTCGCCCGCCTCGTAAGCAGAGATGGCTGCCAGGTGCACCTTTAGGGTCAGCCACTCAAGCCCTTGACTAGAAAGGGACCATAAATAGTCCAAAATCCTGCGCCACAGAACAGGAGGAAGGGTCCAAGCCCTTGCACACCAAATGGATTACTCACCTGTAACAGGAGTTCTAGGAATGGTATATGTTGTTCATCCACCCGACCTCCCCGGCTTCGACGCACAACCTGAGCTTCCAGCAGGCCAGATCTGGCGTCATGGGGCAGAGCCGAGAGTTTTACCACCCGGGTGGGTGGGAGGAGCCAGCTTGAAGACCCTCCGGCAAGATTTAAAGCGGCAAGGATACCTGCCAGACAGTGTAGATGAACAACATATACCATTCCTAGAACTCCTGTTACAGGTGAGTAACCTGTATATCCACAATCCTGGAGAAATAGGTTACTCACCTGTAACAGTAGATCTTGCTTCGAGAGGGCTCTTGCAGTAGGTAATTACATATAGGACTGACGTCGGCAGGCGGCAGGACCCACATAAACATTTCTAGCTAGCAGTCCCTGGCGTGACCGCTTCCCGATCAGGTGACTGGTGTCAGGCAGCGTCAGTATAAAGGCGGTCCCAGACGCCCACCTTCAATTCTTTCCGCCATCAGCTCGTGTACCGCCTTGCGGTGAAGTTCATATTACTCAGTCCTGTTGCTTCGTCGTTTTTTCCGAAAAGTATCAGTATTTTGTTGTTTCTTCGTCAGGTGAACGTCTGTTTGTCGTCCCCTTTAAAAAATAAGTGCGACTCGTGCGGCGCCCAACTGCCTCACAAGGACGGTCACTCCCTCTGCCTTTTCTGTTTAGGCCCCGACCACGCAGTCGACAAGTGTCCGCACTGCCTTCATTTCAGCGTGGCCACCCAGAGCGACGCCAGCAGTCTCTAGAAGCCCATCTCTAAAAGAAGATGTCACAATGGAGAAGGAGTTGAAGAATCTTGACGGGCGTCGACCTTCCCTGAAGGACACAAGAAGCGGGACAAAGAAAGGCACCGGAGAAAGGCCTCCTCCTCTGTGACTCTGGCGAACCACGGCCAAGGTAGCGTCCCTCTGGGGGATCGCCGGCACGGCAGTCTCAAAGGCTTTGGAGGGCGTTGGCCCACCCGTCGGAGTTAGCGTTGAAAACCGCCCGGTGCCCTCCGAAGCAAAAGGAGGCTTTGGCCCCAGTACCGCCCGCAAGCTTGCGGCCCTATTGCGCCAGGCGCCTCCATAGTCGGACGTCGGCTCCTCTGGCGTCCGCGGGAAAAACTGCTAGGGGCGCCCGACCCTTCGAAGCGGCTTGCGGCAATGTCCCCTCGAACCGAACCCCTCGCCTTGCCATCCTCGGCCCGCCTCCGGCGAGGACCCCAAGTCGACGCTGCTCTCTGGCGTCCGCCGGGATTCGTCCCTAGCCGACGCGTTGGCTCCTCCGATATCCGCCGGGCCTTGGAGCCCTACGGCAGACCCTACTCCGTCTGTCGTTCCAGGTTCCCCGCAGCTCTTGCTGCCGTCCAGAAGTCCAAGTCCCCCTACCTGATCCCAGAGACTTTTCCCTCCATCCCGTGCAAGGTTAGGACACTGCTCTGCTGTCGGATCCCTTCCTACAGAGCTGGATCTGGCGCCTCGGATGCCCGGCTCGGCGGACCCCTCCCGACACCGGCAGGATATTCCTCCCCATCGGGCTCCACCCAGCCGGGCCTATCACGGTTGATCCGCCGTGGAGTTTCCTACTGGGCGACTGCTCCAGCTCCGCCCGGTTCCTGGGTATCCGCCGTCTTATCCGGCCTCGGTTTGCCCAGGCCCATAATATCCTCTTGCCGCGGTACGCAGCGCCCGACTCCACCGGCGCCGCTGTACCCGGCAAATACCCAACCGGTATTCCGCGGCGGTTACGGATACTCACCTTACGGATATCATCCGAACAACTATCCCCTCCTACCCTCCTCCTCCTCCACCGCCCCCTAGGCTGCCGGTGGATCTCCAGGAGACTCTGGCCTTCTGGTTGGCTGAGGCCAAGGCTCAGCTCACCAAGGAAGTCGAGAGCCGTCTTACGGCAATGGTTCCACCTCCACCGGTCGCCCAGATGGCACCTCCTCTCCGCCTGGATTCCTGGGCTCTGCCCTTGGGATCAGAGGGGGCAGGACACGCGTCCAGGGATCCCCTAAGGAACTCGTTCCTCCCCTCAGATGATGCAGGGGGTCCTACTCTGCTTCAAATTCCTCTTCTTCTTCTCTCTCGGGACTCCTAATCCTGATGGTTGTTCCCAGAAAGACCATCACGAGCCTCGCCTCCGTCTAAGCCCCGCCGAGGACTCCTCCGAGTCTCCTCCGGAGGATCCTTCCTTCACGGAGTTGCTCAGGAAGATCCAGGAAGTCCATCAGTGGTGTTCTTTAGAGCCAGATCCTCAGTGGATTAAACTCGCCGAACATCTGGACTTGCCCCTTACGGCCCCTACTCTAGTGCCACCCTGGATCGAGCCTCATGCCCACCTTGTTTCCACGATTTGGAAACGACCGTCGGCTTAAGCCCCACTTCCTCGGAAGTCCAACAGGCTATTCCAGACTCCGGAGGGTGTAGACTTTTTAGACTATCACCCCCGTGCAGACTCGGTTGTGATTAGCGCCACTCACGGCCGGTCAGCACACCCGAAACATTTGAGCTCATCTCCCCCGGATAAGGAATCTCGCCTTCTAGATCAGTACGGAAGGAAGATTTATGCTTCTTCCACACTGGGGATTAGGACCCTAAATTATGTAGCACATATGGGGGATTACCAGAAGGCTGTCCTTACCCAGGCGGAATCAAGATTGACTCCTTACCCTGACTCCCAGGTCAAGCAGGAGTTAGCCGACCTGGTCCGTTCTGCTCGTTCAGCCAGTCGTCATATTCTGAGGGCGACCTACGGCGCTGTGGACGCCGCGGGGAGAGCTCTGCGTTCGCCCGTAAGATCTTGGCGTCACGCGCAGCTCCATGTCAGGTCTGGTCCCGGAGGTGCAGTTAGCAATCCAAGAAGCACCTTTCAGAGGTTCTGTGCTTTTCGGTGGTGATGTCAAGGACATCATCACTGACTTCAGGAGAAGGGGCGGCCCTTAAATCTGTTGATTCAATGTACCGTCCCCATCCCCGCAGTGACATCCCTTTCGCAGACACAGCTGGCCTCAAGCGAAACCTCAGGGAAGGCGGGCCACCAAATGTCGGGCCGCCCCAGCTGTGGCGCTGTTTCACACCACCTGACTCCTTCCCTCTCCCACCGCCTCCGGATGGATGCCTCGGAGGAACCCATAGGAGGGAGTTTCTCCCTCCACCTTCCGGGTTGGGAGAGGATAACATCGGATTCATGGGTGCTTCAGATCATAGCAGAGTGGCACGCCATAGAGTTTCTGCAGAAACCTCCATGTCACCCCCCTCTGACCTCCTCTTACACAAGGGACCATTTTCCTTTGGTCAAGGAAGAAATTTCTGCTCTCCTCGCGAAGCAGGCCATAGAGCCCGTCCCCCCTCACCTTCACAGGACGTGTTACTATTCCCATTTCCTCCTTGTACCAAAGAAGACGGGAGATCTCAGACCCATTCTCGATCTCAGCTCCCTGAACCTCTATGTAGAATACAAGAGGTTCAGGATGCTCTCCCTTCAAACCCTCTTGCCCCTGCTTCGACCGGGCCAGTGGCTTTGTGCACTGGATATGCAGGATGCGTACCTGCACATCCCCATTCGCCCTTCACACTGAAAGTACCTCAGGTTTGCGTTCCAGGGGGACCACTGCCAATTCCAGGCAGTCCCTTTTGGTCTTTCCTCGGCTTCCTGAGTTTTTACCAAATGCCTGGTGGTGGTAGCGGCCCACCTGCGTACTTTGGGAGTTCAGGTTTTTCCCTACCTGGACGACTGGCTCCTGGCGACCCTGTCCAGGGAGGAACTCCTGCATTTTCTCTCCCTCACCCAGCAGGTTTTCACTGGCCTGGGTATCACCATCAACCATTCAAGTCTCACCTGGATCCTTCACAGAGGCTCCATTTCATCGGGGCAATCCTCGACATGACAATGTGCAGGGCCTTCCTGCCTCCGGGCAGGGGGCCTCCTCAATCCAGATTTCCCTCCTGTCAGAACACAGGAAGGTTCCGGCGGTCGTCTCCGTCTCCTGGGGCTTATGGCGGCTGCCATCCCGATGGTTCAGCGCCCTCCACATGAGGCTCTCTCAGTGGACTCTCTGCTGTCAGTGGGATCAACTGGTAGATGACCTAGATCATCTGGTACTGATCTCCTCGCCCGATGATAAGAGACTTGCAATGGTGGATGGTTCGAGAGAACCTATTCCAGGGGTCCACTGTTTTCACTCCCTGGCTCAGACTCTGACCACGGATGCTTCAGGTGAAGGTTGGGGCCCATCTGGGTCCTCACCGAACCCAAGGCTTATGGTCAAAATTGGAGTTTATTCTCTCACATCAATGTGCTCGAGCTTGACATTACTGTCTCTTCAGGCCCTTCACCAATACATCCTTCCGGTCACCTAGCTGTCCAAACAGACAACATGTGTGTGGTGTGATACATCAACAAGCAGGGCGGGACTCGGTCCTAGCCGCTATGTAGGGAAGCGATGAGGGTTTGGGAATGGGCAACTCTTCACAACCTTCACCTCACGGCGATCCTTGTCCCGGGAGTCGACAATGTCCTGGCAGGCAAGCTAAGTCGTTCTTCGGCTCTACCACACGAGTGGGAACTAGATCAAAAAGTTCTAAAAAGCATCTTCCAGATTTGGGGGACTCCACAGATAGACCTGTTCGCCTCCTCCCAACGCAAAGCTTCAACCTTTTGCTCGCTCAGAAGCGCTCTGGAAGCGGACGCTCTTTCTCTAAACTGGAAGGACAGATTCATCTGTGCTTTTCCCCAATTCCTCTGGTCCCTCGTGTGTTGCAAAGCTAACTTTGGAAGGAGCGAGAATGATTCTGATCGCTCCCTTTCTGTCCCAGGCAAATCTGGTTCTCTCTTCTACAACAATACTCAGAGTTCCCTCCTTTTCCTCTTCCTTTATCTCGAGGATTGCTGACCCAGGATCAGGTACCCTGGTCCATCCGGGACTCAAGTCTCTTCAACTGCATGCATGGCTCCTGCAGACCTAGCCCAATCTACGGCTTTGGCGTCTCTCCCTGAGGTGCTGAAATTCTGGTGAAGGCTAGAAACCCTCCACTAGGTGGGGGTTTAGGATGATTCTGCCCGCGATCGGGCTTTACGTCCACTGGACCACCAGGGTGATATTTGGGTTGGGGTTACATTCGCCCACGATCGGGCACTGGGGGTTCATACGCTATGCCCCCGCGATCTCGGGCAATGCGGTGGGGGGGGTGTTACATGTACCTGTAATGCCCGCAATCGGGCTGCATTGTGCGTCGGTCCCCGACGGCTGCTGCCTGGCAGGGTGGCCAGGCGCAAGTCCTCGGGGATCGGCGCACCTACATGCAAATGGCATGCAAATGGGGCCATAAATAGATGCAAATGGCCCCCCCTGCGCCTTGCATAAATTATGGCCCCATTTGCATGTCACCTTTTGAATATCGGAAATTTGCGCATGGCGCAATGGTACTTGCGCCACCGCAAGTTTAATGCTCATCTCTGGCAGCGTCGCGGTGGCGCAAGTTCCACTGCGCCATTACGCCAAGTGCTGTGGTTGGGGTAGGATATTCAAAGAGTTGCGCAATAGCGCAACTCCTTTGAATATCACCCCGGCCACACCCCTGCGCAACTATTTTGAGCAGCGCAAGGGCTTGCGCCTCAGAATGGCGCAGTTTGAATATCCAGGCCTCTAGGTGTGGGGTGTTAATGATATACCGAGGCAAATTATTCCAATGATTGACCACTCTCTGTGTAAAGTAAGAACCTCTTTATCCATTCTGAATGGTTTACCATGTAACTGTTCATTGTGATTCCCAGTGATGTGTGTTATATCTTTGAGTTCAAGACCCATGTCCGCCAGTAACTCTTCATTTTTTATTACGTTATGTATGAGAATAAGATCTCCCCTTAAACATCTTCCTTCTAAGCTATGCAGTCCCAATATTTTCAGCCTGCCTTTATAATCGAAGTTGTCCATTCCGTATATAGCTTTAGTGAATCTCCTCTGCACCCTCTCCACATTGTGTATATCACTCTTCAAATAGGGTGACCAAAACTGAGAGCAGCAGTCTAAGTGTGGTCGCACCAGGGATCTATACCAGGGCAAATAACATCCCTATGGGCCAGATATTCAAAACTTTGCCCTGGGGCTAAAGTAACACTGCCCGGTGGGCAAACTTAGAGTACAAAAACTTGGAGTACAATGCAAGCTATATTCAAAAAGAATAGCCTAGGGCAAACAGCTTCTGAATATAGCATGGGAATGAGGCCGGGCAAACTGGGCTGGGAGAGCAGGGCAAACTTAGTCCTGGAATAAGGCAGCTCTGAATATAGTAACCTGGAAGTGTAAACCACAACAGCAACACAGTGCACAGCGCCGTGAAGGTAGGTAGAGGTGAACTATGAGGCCAATGTGTGTGCCAGCAAATGTGTGGACCCAATACAGCTGCAGGCAGCAGCGCATGTGAAAGTGCAATGTTCAAAACTATATAATATTCTCCAAACTGTTTGCACAGTGCTAACACGTTTGCGTGGGTTTGGCACAGGGCTAAACCATTAGCCCGGTGCAAACATGTTGGCCCGGAGCTAAACTTTGCCATATTCAAAAGTGACATGCAAATGAGCCTCCTTACTGTAGGTAGTTTCTCGGAAAACATCTCTTATTATGCCCTGATTTTCATGCAGTTTGCTCTGCGTTACTGCAGGGTCCCACAGCTCCATCTGTAGGTCAGCCTGGAAGTACAGGGGCTGGCCAGGTCCAACCACAGCTCCAGCTGTAGGTCAGTCTGGCAGTGCATGATGATAGCTGTAGGCTACATGTAAACAGTACAGAATAGCATAGAATATTGTACCCCAGGGGACAACACAGCATAGGCACAGATGGTGATAGTGCTGCATGCAACTGTCACACTGTAGGTCGTGCTACAGTACACAGCAGACTGTACAGTAGCAAGGGGGCCAGTAGTGTGGGGACACAGCACTGCCTATGGTGTGTAGGGCAGTGCTGATGACTGCACTATACACAGTGACAGGCCTAACATGCAGGTGTTTACTGACAGAGGACATTACTGTTATGCTGTTGTGTGCCCCACAGATGCTGCACCTCTGGCATGGGATGCTCACAGTTACATATACATGTCCCGCTTTGTGTGCTGTGGCAGTTGTACAGCTGTATGTGGCGGGGGGGCATATATTATCAGAAAGGCACACTGGTGTTGGAGTATTCCCAGTACTGGCCCATGTGCACTGCAAGATGTGTCCCAGCCTTGTGGCCACACCTGGTCTGTGGCACAGCCTGGCCACCCATACACTCTCCCCTCAACATCCTCCATGCCCACAGTGCTGCATGTGTGTGCTGGCATCTGTTGGTATCCACAGAAGAGTGGTCCGCAGGTGTGTACTGTATGGCCACACTGCCATGCTGACCACTGGTGGCAGGGTCACCACTTACTGCCTGGCATGGCTCGGACTGGTGGCAGATGATGGCATCATTGCGATGCCATCAGTGAGCAGCATGTTTCCTCTATGTCTGACTTTGTCTGTGTGTCATATTTATTTGTTAGAGCTGCGCAAAGCTGCACAAAAGCCTTGCAATACACCACGCAAAACCAAAATGTCATGCAAAGCTGATTGCCCAGGGTTAAGATTACCTTTTCCTGGGCAGTAATGTGCACCACACAAAGTGTCACGCTAAGTCACGCAAAACCACTTTGCGTGGCGCTAGTCGCTGAATATAGCATTGCCCTTGTATTCATGTACACACACCCTCAGTTTGCCCCTTTCATACATTATGATTATACCCAGCACTAATGCAGTTTGCGCGCTATTTGGCCTTTTGAATATAGCAAACCCGCGCTAATCCCACGCTAAACTTGCGCAAACGTTTTTTGCCTGGTGCACAGTTTTGAATATCTGGCCCATTGTCTGCTAATATAATTTCTTTTAATACAAAACAAACTCCTGGAAGCTTTAGTTATGGCAGCAGAGTTTTTGGATCTAAAAGACAGATTTGATTGTATAATGACCCCTAAGTCTCTTTCTTCCTTGACTGCTTTAAAAACAATGCCGCCCAAATTATAAGATGCACAGATGTTATTAATATTACCTAGCTGGAGTACCACACATTTGTCAGGGTTGAAGTTAATCTCTCATGTTACAGTCCAGTGGAACAGTATGTCAAGATCAGTCTGAATCTTGGTGGCAACCTCCCTGTTTTATACTCTACCACAAATATTAGTGTCATCAACAAATTTATTAATGAGTCCATTTAGTCCCAAACATAGGTCACTAATTAGGCAATAATGCACAACAGGGTATGGGTCTTGCTGGCCCTGGGATAACCTCATGCCTGGGGTGGTTGAGCATAAGGCCGCATGTCGAGTGCAATCAATGCTCCAGAAGTGAGGTTATCCCAGCACAACTCACACCCTGGAGTGCATTATTGCTATTATACAATGGCTCATTTGTAAAACAAGCAAAAAAAAAAAAAAGATGTAAAATACATTTGAAGTAATTTTTGTGTTAGTTTTGAATGGGTTGGGATACTTAATAAAAAAATAGTACTGATTTATTGTTTTAGCCAGTAGGTGGAGCTGCTGTATTTTTTGCATGGCTTTGCACTTCCCATAGCAACCTTCGTTAGTGCTGACAGTCTTTGTTCCCAATCTGTCCTATTACATGGGTGTTTATGTTGTGTTTTTTCACACAGTTTTGTTTCTCTGGCTCTGTGTTTGCCTGACTCCCTCTTCATGCTGCTGCTGCATCTGAATTGGAGAATGCCACCCCCCACCCCACCCCTTCTGATGACCGCACCACCTGCTGCCACTGCTGTGAGGATGGGGCTAGACAGAATGTTTCTGATTTGTTTTATGTGGTGGAGTTACAACAAAAAAGAAGAGAAGGAAGTTAGTTGAAGAGCAAGTGTTATGGAAAGAGCCACGCGCTGACTGTTTGAAGATGTGCTTGCTCGCTCACTGGCTCGGTCCTGTTCAGTGAGAGGGATCACGGTGTTGTCACCAAAAAAAAAAAAAAAAAAATGAGAAATGAGAGTAGTGAGGGGAAAGCAAAGAGGATATTTTGTACTTTTGTGGGGAGTGGAAAGGGGCACAGTGTGTTATGCCAGGAGGCAGTTTAGTGTGATGTGGTGCGAGGGAGGAATCATTACGGCTTTGTTCTGGTTTTGTGGATAGTTGTTTAAATTTCTGTGGAATGAGTCAGGAACTTAAAAGAAATTTTAAAACTGACACAATCTGGTACCGTTCCCCACTGCCAAGTGGGAACCACGAAGGTAGTTGGGGACACTGTGAAGCCGATCACGCTGACGACTGCGGGAGGTGGGGGTAGTGAATTCATGTTCATGTGCTGTGGTCCGGTGTGTGTTTGAACTTCATACAGTGAGGATATACTTAGTTAACCTCACTGTCCTAGGCACACACTGACCAGAATCCAGGAAGTGTTAGTGTTATTGTATATATATATATATATATATATATATATATATATATATATATATATATGTGTATATATATGTGTGTGTATATATATAATGGTAGCACAGTAGTGCTACCATAGTTAGGGCTGAGGAGCCATTTACATGTTAAACCTAAAATTTTACACCTCAATAACTTTGCAACCGTTCAACGAATTTGCCTGAAATTTGGAATACACAATCAAGACCCATATGCCTTGGGATCTGCCAAGTTTCGTACTGGTCGGATATATGGCTGCAGAGTTATTAAGCGTGATCTGCGCATGTGTTTACACTTTTTTGGAATTCTGCAGTCATGCCTACAGGTCGCTCGGTTTACGCGACCGGCCCGACATCTTCAGGGAACGTCCGGCCGGGGTACCCGATGTGCCTTGTGAAGATTTCGGGAAAAAATGTTAAGCGGTTCAAAAGTTATTCAAAAAACAAGTTCCCATTATAAGTCAATGGGAAAAGTTAACAAAAAGTTGTAATGAAAAATACACATATTCCTATATCCCTAGTGGTCCAGTGGACTGCTATCTGTGTCATGAGCATTTGTAAATAAAGAAATAGTTGTCAATATCCTGGTGGTCAGTGGACCGCTATCTGCCCAATCACGGGCATTTGTAAAATAAAATGAAAATACACATATTCCTATATCCCTGGTGGTCTGGTCCCCCTTCCCCACCGCCCACAGACCCCACCGCCCGCTCCCCGGTTGCGGCGGGTGGCAGCACCACCACGCCTGCCACCTGCCCGACTGACACTGTCGGTTTTACTCCATTGGTTCTGCAGCGGAGCCAATGCGGTAGTCTGGTGTCGTACAACATTCCAGATATGTGACATTCCTTATCTGGTTTGTAGTCCTGACTCTTGAGCTGCATGTCCATTGACACGCTGTGAGCAATGGGCGTTGAGCCCTACCAGCGGTTGTCGGTGGCGACGCAGGGGCAGCAGGCGGGGGGTGATGCGCCCGCCAGCTGACCCGGGGAGCAGGGCGGTGGCTCAGTGGGAGGGTGGAGAGGGAGTACCCTAGACCACCAGGGATATAGGAATATGTGTATTTTTATTATAAATGCCCACAATCGGGCAGATAGCGGTCCACTGGACCACCAGGGATATAGGAATATGTGTATTGTTAATTACAAATGCCCGCGATCAGGCAGATAGCGGTCCACTGGACCACCAGGGATACAGGACTTATGTCTATCTGTAATTACAAATGCCCGCGATCGGGCAGATAGCAGTCCACCGGACTACCAGGGATATAGGAATATGTGTATTTTTAATTACAAATGCCTGCAATCGGGTAGATAGCGGTCCACTGGACCACCAGGGATATTGGACTTATTTCAAATTTTTACAGATGCCTGCAATCGGACTGTGGCGCACATTGCCGGCTGCAGAGGGTGTTGTTCCCCGACAACTGCTGCCTGGCAGGGAGCCAGACGCAAGTCATCGGGGATCAGTGCACCTCCATGCAAATGGGGCCATAATGACATGCAAATGGTCCCACGTGCACCTTGCATACATTATGGCCCCATTTGCATGTTAACTTTTGAATATCGCGGTTGCTGTGCATGGCGCAATGGAACTTGTGCTAGCGCATCCCCATGCTCCACTCTGGCCACTTGCGCTGGCGCAGTGCCACTGCACCATGCACACTGCGGGTGGCAAGGGTGTGATATTCAATGCTGCTGAGCCATGGCACAGCTCCGTTGAATATCGTCCAGTCCACACCCCTGCGCAGCAAAGTTGAGCTGCGTCCAAGCTTGCACCACAGCTGGTGCAGTTTGAATATCTGGGCCACTGTCTTTCTATATGCAGCTTTTGGGGAAAACTATTGTGTGTGTTTCCATAACTCTTACCCTTAATGCTTCTGCTTCTGGTTCTGTACTTGTTTCACTTACTTTTCCTGTCTATGCCACCTTCTGCGTTAAACTTTGCATTTTCATTTGCGTTTCTGTTTCTGTAATTTTTACCATTTGTGTCTACAGTACTGTTTATCTTTGTGTTTCACTTTGTCGCACTATGCGCAATGCCATTTCTGTTTGTGGGCACTGTGTTACTATGTGACAAGAAGACAATATGCGGCGGCAGCGCGGGGCCCCACTCTCCCATTGCTGGTCCCGTCGCTGTGTTACATTCCCTATTTCTCAGTACTGTTTATCTTTGTGTTTTGCTTTGTGTCACCATGCGCATTACCATTTCCGTTTGTGGGCACTGTGTTACTATGTGTGAAGACATCACGTGGCAGGAGCGTGCCGCATTACATTCACTATTTCTCGTTATCATTCTCAAAAAGAACGGAAATTAGAGGCAAAAAACTCTGTTTAATGCATCAGTTAGGGTTGTTACAGCAACAAAAGTGAGGAAATTCTGTGTTGGTTGAAAACCCCTTGGATCTAGCCCCCCCCAACCCGGTGCTGAAGTGCGCATTGGGAGTATTGGTCCCAACTCTCACCCCATTCTCCTATACCTCTGCTTCTTTACATGTGATGGTGTGAGAGTTAGCCAATGACCTCAATGCACACCCCAATGCCAGTTGGGGAGTGGGCTGGGGGTCCAAGGGGGTTCAACCCCAACAGCGATCTCCTCACTTTTGTCGCGTAGAACAACCCTAACTGATGCATTAAACAGGAGTTTTTGCCTCCAATATATCTATATATTATATATTAGAGGAAAAAAACTCTGTTTAATGCATCAGTTAGGGTTGTTCCATAGTGACAAGCGAGGAAATTCGATGTTAGGGTTGAAACCCCCTTTGCCTCCAGCCCACCCCCAACCAGAATCGGGTGCGTGTTGGTGGGCCAGCCCTAACTCTCACCCTATCACATGTGGAAAGAAGCTGAGGAATCGAGAATGGGGTGAGAGTTAGGACCGATGACCCCAATGCACACCCTGGTTGGGGGTGGGCATAGAGGGTGCAAAAGGGTTTCAACCCTAACATCGAATTTTCTTGCTTTTGTCACTGTGGAATGACCCTTAACTGATGCATTAAACGGAGTTTTGCCTCTAATTTCCTTTTTTGAGAATGATAACGAGAAAAGTGAATGTAACGCGCGCGGAGCGCTGGGGCCCTTGCCCACAAACGCAAATCATAATGCGCATGGTGACACAAAGCAAAACAGAAAGAGAAACAGTACTGTAGACAGAAATGTTAAAAACAACGCAAATGCAACCGCAAATGAAAATGCAAAGGGTAACGCACATGGTGGCGTAGACGTGAACGGTAAGTGAAACTGCTACGGAACCACAAGCGGAAACGGTAATGGTAACAGTAATGTAAGTGCACAGGCTGGTTTTCCCCACAAGCTGCATAGAGAAAGACAGTGAGTACAAAGAATGTATGCAAAATAATGACTCTCGGAACAGAAAATGAGGACTTGGAATAGTAAATTGCTTGTATCTCAGGAACCGTACGACATAGAAAAAAACATTTAAAAGTCAAATGAATTATCACTTTCCTGGCTAGTTTTATGCTTAGCCCCCATCAGGGGGCTAAGCATTTTTCTGATTTAACAGTCCGTGATCTCACACCGTTTCCGAGATACGGGCCCTGAAAGGCATGGCGAAAGCCATAATGTTATCCTATGGTAAATAAACAGTCGTTCGGAGTGCCATAACTTTGCCTCCCTGTAATATTTTTTCACCAAGCCACTGAAAGACACATCTGTGGGATGTTGGCTGTGTTTCCTGCAAATTTCAGCCCAAAAGATCAAACTGTTATTTTGCAGCAGGGTGCCAAACTATTGCTGCAATGCGTTGTATGCCATAATGTTATTCTATGGGAAAAAGTGTCAACTTTGGAGTACTGTAACTTTGCCGCCATGTAATATTTTTGCAATGAAACACTGAAAGGCACATCTGAGAGATGTCGGCTGTGGTCGCTCCAAATTTCAGCACAAAACACCAAACCATTCTTTTGCAGCGGGGTGCCAAAGAATTGCTGCAATTTTCCCACAGCCTAGAAAAGTCCTGTCGCAATTTGCGAAAGCTTTCACAAATTCATTCGACAGTGTCACAAGTGCAAAAGTACTTTGCAAAAGTACTTTTTCCAGAAATGTGAAAAACAAATTTCTGGGATGTTTTACTCAAAATAAAGACATGGCTAGCATCCTCAGGGTCCGACTAGGTGAATACAAAAATAATTAGGTTGCTAGAGGGTCCCAAATTTAAATGGCAAGCATTTTTCTGATCAACAACTGAAAACAAAATGGCAGATTTGCGACAGTAAAAGGGCCATTTGTGAAAGTAAAAACTGTATTTGCGACACTGTCAAACTTTTTGTTAACTTTTTCCATTGACTTATAATGGGAACTTGTTTTTTGAATAACTTTTGAACCGTTTAATATTTTTTCACGAAATCTTCGAAAGGCACATCAGGGACCCTGGCCACACATTCTCTGAAGATTTTGGACCAGTCATGAAAACCGTGCAACCTGTAGGCGCGAACGTAGAATTCCAAAAAAGTGTAAACGCATGCGCAGATCACGCTTAATAACTCTGCAGCCATATAGCTGACCAGTATGAAACTTGGCAGATCCCAAGGCATATGGGTCTTGATCACGTATTTCAAATTTCAGGCAAATCTGTCAAACGGTTGCAAAGTTATTAAGGTGAAAAATATTGGGTTTAACATGTAAATGGCTCCTCAACCCTAACTATGGTAGCACTCCTGTGCTACCATATAATATATATATATATATATATATAAAAATAGGCACAGGGTCATGTTGTCACATACAAAAACAACGCAACACTATACCATGCTGTCAAAACAATGACTAAAAATAAAAACACTAAAACATTTGTTTTCTCCGGGAGGCTTCTCCCCTTGCACCCCCACTATGGGGTACAACCCCTGAACCCCTAGGGTTGGAAACCCTAACACCACATTTCCCTACTTTTGTCACTTTAACCCTAACTGATGCATTAATGAAGCTTTTTGCAATTTATTTCCTTACTTTTTAAGACAGTATAAGAGTATCCTTATTTTGCAGTGGGAGCACAATGTCCTTCGGACCCTGTGCTCCCATCCCTCCATTGAGGTAGTCTAGGAGTATGTTACAGTAGGAGCACAGGGTCCTTTGTACCCAGTGCTCCCATCCTTCCATCGACGTCATCTAACAGTATCCTTATGTTATGGTGGGAGTGCAGGGCCCTCCGCACCTTGTGCTCCCATCCCTCCATCGAGATAGTATAACAGTGTCCTTACATTACAGTGGGAGCGCAAGTTCCTTTGGACCTTGCACTCCCATCCCTCCATTCAGATAGTATAACAGCATTCTTATTTGACGGTGGAAGCGCAGGGTCCTTCAGAACCTGTGCTACCATCCCTCCATTGAGATAGTAAAACAGTATTCTATTACATGCAGGCGTAGCGAACTTGTGACAAATTCCTATAACTCTGGCATTTGTAATTATTTCCATCCCAAATTTTCCACATAACCTGCTTCTGATGTCACTACATGTACCAATGCAGAACATTTTCAAATCCCTGCCAAAACGCAGCTCTACGCAACTGCAATGCCATTCTGCGCCACAAGTGCAAATCACATTTTGGGTAGGATTTGAAAAATGACAGCTATCACATACAGCACATGAGGTGAGGTAACCAGAACACTATGTGGAAAATATGGGTTGGAAATATTGTTAATTTCCAAACTTAGCGTGCATAGCACAATTTCAACAAGTCATCATAACTCAGCTATTTCTTGACATTCTGACCCCAAATTTGTAACATGGCCTTTTGGGGAACCCACCTCATGAACAATATGACTGCTGTTATGCAAATCCCACTGGAAAGGTCATTTTGCCAACCAACTGGGAAATCACCTTTCTATTGAGAGTTGCCTAATGACAGTCATGAGGTGGGGTCCCCAAAAGGCTATGTTGAAAATTTGGACCCCAAATCTCAAAAACTGTCTGAGTTATGACCAAAAGTTGAATCCCCCTCCCACTGAAATACACGGCAGCATATTTACTGTAGTTCATATTGCAATTGCTGGTTCCAGCAGCATGACGTGTCTTTGATCGGCAGAGCGGGTCTCAAACTTGGCACCTCCTGAGGTGAGTGGCGGTGTGGCAGGACATCACAGGGGAGTGTAGGAAGGTGGGTGCACAGTGGGGGGTCAGGTGGGGGGTACAGGAAATGATCAGCAATGGACGTTTCTCACTTTTCTGAGGAACGTGCACGCATTTTACACATCGAAGGACAGGTTTATTTGTTTTCAGGACAAGGAAAATAAAGAAAGGGAGCCCTAAGGGGGAATACCACTACCATCAATGATAGTGGGGTGATGGGAGAGTGGGGGGTACCACTGGACACCAGGGATAAGAGAAAGAGAAACAAAAAATGGAACGGTAAGGGGAGGATATCACTGCCACCAATGTGTTCCTGCAACGGGAGGATGGGGGAACAACTTGACACCAGGGATAAGTGGCAAAAAAACACATTAATTAAAAAAAAGGAAAAATAAAAAAAAAAAGTTAAAAAAATGAGCATTGATGGTGGAGGTGTCACTAGACACTAGGGATATAAAGGACAGGGCAAGAATGGAACAACAGAGCATGTTCCAGACCAGATCACCCCATTTGCTGACCAGATGACCAGACCACAATCTTTTCTTGTCACTAGTCCTTTTTCATGATATAAAAAAGAATTAGGACTTGTCCGACCAGATGGTGTTGCTGTAGCCATCCCTTACCCGAGGCTGACATAATCCTTTTCCGTGATGAAAGGTTGACATCTCTGAAAGGAATTTGTCTGCAAAATGGAGTACCGGCAGGCCATTTGATCGATACACTTAATCCTTTTCGCATCACGATGAAAGGATTATGGCACCACAAAAGCGAATCGGCTGACCAGAAAGGATTATGACATCTCACCAAAAAGGATAACTTTTTAAAATCCTTTTTCGTGAGATGTCCTAATCCTTTTTGTGAGCTGATTCCTTTTCCGTGAGGTGTCATAATCCTTTTTGTCATGCGAAAAAGGATTAGGACTTGTCTGAATAGATGGCCTGCCGGGATTCCTTTTTCGTGAGGTATCATAATCCTGTTTTGTGATGCAAAAAAGGATGATATCTCACGAGAAAGGAAAGAAAATGAGTCATGAAAAAGGATTTTTAAAACTAAAAATAAGCATTTTTAGGCTACAGAAAATTCAGGTAAAGGCACAGCACAGTAAAGGAAGTGCAGATGAACACGATACACACTTGGATGTCTCCAGAAGACATCCCTGGGCAGAATTTTGACAGTTTGTTTGGGCTAAAAAAAAGAAAAAAAAGATGGCTGACAAAAAAAAGGATTTTTTTCTTGCAAAAAAGGATTCTAAGGATCCCTTTTCGTGAAGTGTCAAAGTCCCTTTTCGCACCATGCAGTTATCCAAAAGAGTGAACTGAGCATGCTCAGAACCCGAAATTTCAAAATTGTATAACTCTGGAACATATTAATATTTTTTCACAAAAGCAGTGCTGGCTTGTTCTTTGAGGCAAGCTCTTTCCACCCTGAAACTTTCAGACCAAAATTCCAAATGGTTTGGCCACAGCATGATGAGGGAAAAAAAACTGCCAAAAAAGGTGAATGTTAGCGTTTTTTTACAATGTGAAGCATGAAATTTGCCAGTCTGATCGAAAAAGCCATAAGAACTGGGGTTGTCTACAGGCCCCCAGACCAGGGGAGGACATAGACACATTACTGTTAGAAGATATACAAAACATGACAGCTAAAGGGGAGGTTCTGATAATGGGAGACTTCAACATGCCAGATACAGATTGGTCAATACCAGCAGGAACATCTGCCAGAACTAGACACATAGTGGATTCCCTGCAGGAGGGCCTCCAAACAACTGGTACAACAACCCACAAGAGACAGGGCTATCCTAGATCTAATACTGACTAACAGGGAAGGGATCACAGATCTCCAGGTAGAAGGTCACCTGGGAGCCAGTGACCATCACATGGTATGGTTCAATTTGGCTACTACATCTAAATCATCCCATTCCAAGGCAAAAATATGGGACTTCAGAGGAGCTGACTTTTAATAAGATGGCCAACAGAGTTAAGCTAGCCCTGGCAAAAAGAAACACAGGTGAGGGGTTACAGGCAAAGTGGGCAAGCATTAAGGATGCAATACTTGAAGCAACATCCCATTGTGTTAGACAGAAAAGGAGTGCAAAAGAAGAAGGAAACCACTTTGATTCTCAAATACAGTAGCAGAAAAGGTCAGAGCCAAAAGGCTTGCCTTCAGGAAATATAAGGGAACACAGCGGGATGAAGATAGGGAGGCATACCAAACTGCCCTAAGGGAAGCAGGGAAGGCAGTAAGGCAGGCAAAGTCCCTAACTGAGGAAACACTAGCACAAACAGTAAAAGAAGGTAACAAGACTTTCTATAGACACATTAGTGAAAGGAGAAAGTCCAGAGTGGGTATTGCTAAGCTTAATGGAGAAAAGTGAGCATGTGAGGAGCAGGACCATGTAAAAGCATCTATCCTAAATAGATACTTTTGCTCAGTATTTACTGAAGAGAAGGTAGGGCAGGGCCCACAGCTCAGCACCATGGACACAGGGGGGAGGGAGGTGAGCACTACTCCCTTCACAACAGAAAGGGTCCTACAAGAGCTTGCTAAGCTCAGGATGGATAAGGCAATGGGACCTGATGGCATACATCCCAGGGTATATAAGGAGCTAAAGGTGGAACTAGCAGAGCCATTAGCAGAACTGTTTAGTGAGTCTCTGAGCACAGGAGAGGTCCCAGAAGACTGGAGAAGGGCTCATGTGATCCCACTCCACAAGAGTGGTAGCAGGGAGGAGGCAGGAACTATAGACCAGTCAGTCTTACCTCAGTAGTGGGCAAGATTATGGAGGCACCCTTAAGGAAAGGATAGTGCAACACCTGGAATCCATAGGGCACAGGATCCAAGACAGCATGGGTTTACAAAGGAAGGTCCTGTCAAACTAATCTCATAGATTTCTTTGACTGGGTAACCAGAGTGGTGGACCAAGGGGAGCAGTTGATGTCGCCTACCTTGACTTCAGCAAAGCTTTTGACACTGTTCCACATAGAAGATTGATAAATAAGCTGGGTAGGCTCGGGGTGGGTCAGACGTTGGTCAACTGGGTGGCGAACTGGTTGATGGGCAGAAAACAGAGAGTGGTAGTAAATGGTATACAGTCAGAAGAGATGCAAGTCACAAGTGGGGTACCTCAGGGATCAGTGCTGGGACCAGTCCTCTTCAACATCTTCATTAGTGACCTTGCAGATGGACTAGAGGGTAAGGCTTGTCTATTTGCAGATGACACCAAGATCTGCAACAGAGTAGATGATCCAGATGGGGTGGGCAGAATGAGAAGAGATCTGGATAAACTAGCAAAATGGTCAGAAGAGTGGCAACTGGGATTTAATGAAAAGAAGTGCAAGATCATGCACATAAAGAAGAGAAACCCTGAAGCCACCTATAGGCTGGGAGGGAGCTGCTAGCAGTCACAAAGGAAGAAAGAGATTTGGGCATCATCATCACTGATGACCTGAAATCAACCAAGCAGACCTCTAAAGCAGTAGGTAAGGCTAGGGGGGTTAGGGTGTATTAGTAGGGGTATCACAAGTCGTGAGAGGGGGGGCATAATCCTCTTACAAGACACTGGTTAGGCCCCATCTGGAGTACTGCATGCAGTATTGGAGGCCACACCTTCACAAGGATATTAACCAAATTGAGGCAGTCCAGATAAGGGCAACCAAAATGGTGCAGGGACTGCATCAGAAGACATGTGAGGACAGATTAACAGAGCTCAATATGTATACCCTTGAGCAAAGGACGGAGAGAGAGGTGATATGATCGAGGCATTCAAACACCTTAAGGGCATTAACAAGGTGAAAGAGTCTAACATGTTTAAATATAAGAAAATAGCAGGACAAGAGGACACAGCATGAGATTAGAAGGGGCATTAAGGGAAATGTGGGAAATCTTTTTCACAGAAAGGGTGGTGGATGCATGGAATGGCCTACCCAAGAAGTGGTGTCTATGAATACAGTGCAGGGCTTCAAACAGGCATGGGATAGGCGTAAGGGAGCAATACAAATGAGTATGAATAGATAGGCCACTGACAGAGCAAAGGCCGATGGCACATTTATAAGGTAGAAAAAGAAATGGGCAGACTGGATGGGCCTTGCAGTCCTTATCTGCCGTCAACTTCTATGTTTCTATGTTTCTATGGTACACAGGACAATATATGCCAAATTTTGTGCAAATCTGTTAAACAGTTGCAATGTTATTGACGTGCAAAATCTGAGGTTTAACATTAAACTGCCTACTCAACCCTAACTATAGAGGTGCTACTGCATAATGGGTTGCAGTGGAATAACACATTTATCTCCACTAGTGAGTGATTAGACCCATAACTCATGAGTGGCAAAATCACAAGTTAGTTATAAAGGTCTTATCACTCATGTGTGGTGATAAATGTGTTACTCTACTGCAACCCATTATGTATTTGATATATATCACACCATTTGTAATGTTTTTACTGGTGTGTTACCTTAAAACTGCCTACCTTTCCATTGTAAGTTCTCTATCTGACCCATTGTTCTCTGGGTTCTATTTCCAAACTATAAGTGGAAATAATATTTTCTAAGTGAAATAAATTGTGTTCTAAGTGAAATAAATGGTGTTCTAAGTGACAATAAATATTTATCCCCAAATAACGTGATTTATTTACCCAATTTATTCACCACTTATGTGGTGTGTGTGTATATATATATATATATATATATATATATATATGATATACAATGATGAGCTGTCAGATAAATGAATTATTCATGCAGTGCTGTTTGATTCTGCAACCTCACGAGTGGTGTAAGCCACGAGTGAGGTGTCCGAGGTCAAACAACACAAGTGTAGATAAATCATTTATCTGACAGCTCACCATTGTATATTTCATTTATGCAATAGGGATGCTTTCTATCAGTGCAGGAACATTTGGTTTTGACTGTTTACCTTTATTTTAAATGATAATTTCTGGGAGTTTTGGTTAACTTTCCTAGAGTATGTCTGACTAGCATAGTGGTTACTATTAAATGAAACACCACTCATTTTGTAGAAAACTTTTTGCTGAACAAATGTCATGCTCACAGTACTATGCTACCTTTTTCATTTTAAAGTTATTCACATTTGTTTGTCAAAAAAGGGAAAAGAAAATTGAGTTGTATGCTGTTTTTTTGCTAATTATAAAAGAAAAACTAAAAGGTATCTATAAATGAAACACCACTCATTTTGTAGACATTTTTGTGCTGAACATTTTTTGTGCTCACAGTACCATGCTATAATTTTTTGTTTTAAAGTTATTCACATTTGTTTGTCAAAAAAGTGAACAAAAAATTACATTTTATTCTGCTTTTTTGCTAATTGTAAAAAATATATAAGGTATCTATACATGAAACACCACTCATTTTGTAGATAATTTTGTGCTGAACAATTTTCGTGCTCACAGTACCATTCTATCTTTTTTCGTTTTAAAGTTATTCCCATTTGAATATGGTAAGAACTGCTTCTGAGGCCGAACATTCTAAATTAATTCTAAAGAGATTTGTGACATAGTAACTGTGTGTATAAATGGTCACTGTATGTATAAATTTATTTATACATACAGTGACTCAGATAAATGCATTTATCACACTGAATATATGTCCACCCCATTGCACACATATATGTATGTGTATATATATATATATATATATATATATATACTGTATATATACATATATATATATATATATATATATATTCATGGCAGTTTAATGCATCAGTTAGAGTTGTTCCACAGTGACAAAAGTGAGAAATTTGATATTAGGGTTCCGCCCCACCAACAGGCATTGGGGTATACGTTAGGGTCATCGGTCCTAACTCTCACCCCATCCCATGTGCAAACAAGCTGAGGTGGTGCAGTATAGGAGAATGAGGTGAGAGTTAGGACGGTGACCCCAACACACAGCCGATGCCTGTTGGTGGGGCAAGGTGGGGAGCAAGGGTGGGAACCCTAACATTGAATTCCTCACTTTTGTCATAGTGGAACAACCCTAACTGATGTGTTAAATGGATTTTTTTGCCATGAATTTCCCTTCTTTTTGAGAATGTGCGCTATAAATAGTGAAGTAACGGCAACGCAAGCGCAAATGCTAACGCACATAGTGACACAAATGTAAACGATAACGCAAATGATAATACAAACACAAGCACAAATGTTAATAAAAACAGAAATGCAAATGCAACGCGTACAGAAATGCAAACCATAACGCACGCGGGCATGGTAATGTCATTGGAAGCACAGACAGTTACGGTAACATCAATGATGACACCAAAGGAAACACAAACAAAAACGCAAATGCAAATGGAAGCGCATATGCAAATGTAAATGGAAATGCACACGGTGACACAAAAGGAAATGAAAACAAAAACAGTAATGGAAATGCAAATGTTAACAGTTACGCAAACACAAGCACAAACGAAAACGCAAAGGGTAACGCACACAGTGGCATAGATGGGAATGGTAACACAAATGGAAACGCAAATGCTGGTGCGTAGGGAAACGCAAATGGTAACATGCACTGTCAGAGTACCACAATAGGAAACGCAAATGCTAATGGTAACAGCAACAATGACGCCAAAGAAAATGCAAACGGAAGTGCATACACAAACGCAAATGGTAATGCACATGGTGATGCAAAATGAAATACAAACAAAACCAGTAATGGAAACACAAATGTTAATAGTAACACAAACGCAAGCGCAAATGAAAACGCAGAGGGTAATGCACACGGTGGCGTAGATGGGAACGATAATGGAAATGGAAATGCAAGCACATACAGAAACACAGCTGGTAACGCGCATGGTCACGGTACTGCAATATGAAATGCAAATGCTAACAGTAACAGCAACGAGGACGCCAAAGGAAACGCAAATGGAAGCGCATATGCAAACGCAAATGGTAATGCACATGGTGATGAAAAATGAAACGCAAACAGAAACAGTAGTTGAAATGCAAATTGTAACAGTAACACAAATGCAAGTGCAAACAAAAAGGCAAAGGGTAACGCACACGGTGGCATAGACTGGAACGCTAACGCAAACGGTTACAGAAACGCAAGTGGGAACGCTAACTGTGACAGTAACAAAAGCGCACACCCTTTTTTCACCAACAGCTCCATAGAGAAACACAGTGAATACAAAGAATGTATGCATAATAATGAGCCTCGGAGCAGAAAATGAGCACTTGGAATACTAAATTGCTTATATCTCAGGAACCGTACAACGCAGAAAAAAAATTAAAATTTTATATAAATTATGACTTTCCTGGCTAGTTTTTTACTTAGCTCCCTGATGCAGGGCTAAGTGTTTTTTTGACGAAAAGTCTGTATCTCGAAGCATTTCCAAGATATGGGCCCCGAAAGGCGTGTCGGACGCGGCAATGTTAGTCTGTGGGGAAAAGCGTCAACTACAGAGCACTGTAACTTTCCATCTGTGCAATATTTTGTCACCAAAAGGCACACCTGTGAGATGTTGGCTTTCTTCCCTCCAAATTTTAGCCTAAAAGACCAAACTGTTGTTTTGCAGCAGCGTGGCAAAGAATTCCTGTTATTTTGGGCATAGTGTCGCAAAATAGTGTCGCAAATCATGACACTTTTGCAAATGAAATCACGAAAGTGTCATGAGTGCGACACTACTTTGCAACACTACTTTTTGAAAAACTTTCAAAAACATATTTCTGGGGTGTTTAACCCCCCCAAAAAGACATGGCTAGCATCCTCAGGGTCCAACTAGGTGAACACAAAAATAATTGTGTCCCTAGAGGGTCCCAAATTTAAATGCCAAGCATTTCTGTAACCACTAACTGAAAAAAAAATGGCTGACTCAGGACACTACAGGGGTAATTTGTGACACTAAAAACTGCATTTGCAACACTGTTGAACTTTTTGTTAACTTTTCCCATTGACTATAATGGGAAAATTGTTTTTTCAATAACTTTTGAACCGTTTAATATTTTTTCACAAAATCTCGAAAAGGCGCATCATGTACCCTGGCCACATGTTTCCAGAAGTTTTCAGACTGGTCGCACAAACTGTGCGACCTGTAGGCGCGAGCAAACAATGCACAAAAAAGCATAAAAGTGCTACGGAATGTCACTTTATAACTCCGCACCATATACCCGACCATTACGAAACTGGGCAGATCCAGAGATCTATGGTACCGTGCCTGTCAAATTTCAGGTAAATCTGTCATATGGTGGTAATGTTATTAAGATGCAAAATTTCACACTTTAACCTTAAATGGGGTACTCAACCCTAACTATAGTGGCACTACCATGCCACAATAATATATATATATATATATATAAAACCAGACCCCTGTGGTACCACACTCGTGACAGGAATGTAACTTGAGACAGCACCACCGCCCCTTACTTTTTTGTTTCTTGTCGGTTAACCAATGATTGACTGATCCACTTCACCACTCTGCTGTTAATATTTAAAGAACTAGTGTACTACCTATAGCTAATATTAGTTTCCAAAAGCAGTCAACCATTACCTTTTATATCTGAGGTACTTTTTCTTTTCCCTTCCCTTTGGTTAATTAAGAAATTGTTTATCAAATGATGGTAGGTGTGATGTGTGGAATAGCTCTTTGCCTGGTAGCTGACATATCAAGCTTTGTTCCCCTTGTTACATATTCAGCTTTGTGATCTCACTGACTGTAACATCACTGCTGCTTGGCAACAGCCACTCAGTAGCTGCCAGGTCAGTCACCTGTGACGTTACTGTCAGCGAAGTCACAATGCTGATGATGTTGGGGGATAGAGATAGTTATGTCAGCTGCCAGGCTGAGAGCTGTTCCAGACATTCAGCACAATATTATCACATAGAATGTTTCTAATGAGCAAAAGGAAAAGGAAAAATACTTCAGAAATTAAATGTTACAACTGCCTGCTTCTTAAATTTGAATAATTTTCCTGTCTGTCTGTTTTGGTTCCACTAGCACTTTAAGATTATCTAGCTTTTTAGTAATTTATCATGGCGCACCTTATCAAAGGCCTTACTAAAATTTAAATAAAGAACGTTGCAGGATACATTTTGATCTAAAAGATTGCTGATTGGTTCATAGAAGGAAATAAGGTTGGTCACACAAGTACGTCCTCTAGTAAAACCATGTTGGGTCATAGAAACATAGACTTTGACGGCAGATAAGAACCACTTGGCCCACCCAGTCTGCTCAGTTCCCTACCTATTGGATAAGCTGCAGAGCCTAGTTAACCAACAGCCTACTTCTTCCTATCCCCCCCCCACTAGAATTGCTTTATATCTGTCCCATGCATTCTTGAATTCCTCCACTGTTTTTGACCCCACTACCTCCTTAGGAAGGCCGTTCTATGCGTCCACCACTCTCTCTGTGAAAAAATACCTCTTCATGTTGACCTTGAGCAACCCCCCTCTATCTTCAAATTGTGCCCCCTTGTTCTTGCACATCTCTTTTCCTGAAAGATGCTACTCTCTTGGACTTTGTTGATTCCCTTGAGGTATTTGAAACTTTCTATCATGTTCCTCCCCTCCCTCCTTTCCTCGAGGGTATACATATTAAGCTCCTTCAGTCTCTCTTCGTAGGCCTTCTGGTGCAGACCCTGCACCATTTTAGTTGCCCATCTCTGAACTGCCTTCATGCTGTCTCTGTCTTTACGGAGACTGGGTCTCCAGAACTGCACGCAGTGCTCCATATGGGGTCTCACCAACTGTCTGTACAGAGGGATAACAACTTCCTGTTTTCTACTGGTGATGCCTCTCCCTGTGTATCCCAGTATCCCTCCAGCCATCCTTACTGCCTTCTCACATTGCTTGTCTACCTTTAGGTCATCTGATATGACTACCCCCAGGTCCCTTTCCATTTTTATTGTTGTTAGTACCTCCCCCCCATTGTGTACTCTTCCCCTGGGTTTTTGTTTCCCAGGTGCATTACTTTGCAGTTCTTTGCATTGAATCTAAGCTGCCATACATTTGACCATTCCTCCAACCTTGCCAAATGCCTTCTCATCCTTTCCATCCCTCATTGTGTATCAACCCTGTTGCAGATTTTTGTATCATCTGCAAAGAGGCATACATTTCCTTCCAGTCCCTCTGCAATGTCACTTATGAAGACATTAAAAAAGACTGGACCCAATACTGAACCCTGTGGTACCCCTCTAGTAACCCCCCTTTCTTCAGAGTGGACTCTGTTTACTATTACCTTCTGCATCCTGTTGTCCAGCAAACAAATTTTTTACCCAGGCTACCACCCAGGGACCCACTCCCAGGCTGACTAACTTATTTATTAATCTTTTGTGTGGTACTGTGTCAATGCCTTGCTAAAGTCTAGGTAGGCCATAACCATAGCCCCTCCCTGATCTACTACTTTGGTCACCCAGTCAAAGAAATATATTAGTCTGACATGACCTTCTCACTGTGAATCCATGCTACCTTGGGTCCTGTGCCCTGCTGGCCTCCAGGTACTCAACAATTTTTTCTTTCAGGAGTGATTCCATCATTTTCCCTACCACTGAGGTCAAACTAACAGATCTGTAGTTTCCTACCTATGCCTTGCTTCCACTTTTGTGAAGGGGAATCACATCCACCCTCCTCCAGGCCTCAGGTACCACACCATCCTCCCATAATTTGTTAAAGAGGGTAGTCAGTGGTATCACTAGTTCTCCCCTTAATTATTTTAGAATTCTGGGGTGAATCCCATCAGGTCCCATTGCTTTTGTCCACCCTGAGTTTGAGGAGTTCTTTCAGGACCCTTTCTTCTGTGGATGGACTGGTATTGACCCCCCCTATCCAGAGTGCTTCTATTGTTTGGTTTAGGTGCCTCCCCCTCCTCTTCTTTTGTGAATACTGAGCAAAAGTATTCATTCAGTATCTCTGCCTTTTCACTGTCACCCTCTGCCCATCCCACCCCTTATTAAGCTTCACTATCCCACCCTTGGTCTTTCTTCGATCCCTAATGTACCTATAAAAGTTTTATCCCCCTTCTTAACTGAGTTGGCTATCGTTTCCTCGGTTTGGGCCTTTGCTATTTTAACTGCCTTCCCCGCTTCCTTCTGCTTCAACTGATACAGTTCTCTGTCCTGCTCCTTCTGTGATTCCTTATACTTCCTGAATGCTATCTTTCTCTCCCTAACCTTCCGCACCACCTCTTTTGAGAACCATAGTGTTTATTTTCCTTCGTTTTGTTTTATTTGCTTCACACAAAGGCTTGTTGCCTCTGTGATGACAGTTTTGATTTTTCCCCATTGTTCCTCCACCCCTCCTTCCCACCCATTTGCTAGTGCATTCCTTAGGCACTCTTCCATTGTGCCAAAGTCAGCACTTCTAAAGTCCAGTACCCTTGCTTTTGTGTGACTCGACTCTACGGCTGTGTTTATCGTGAACCACACTGTTTGGTGGTCGCTTGTTCCCAGATGGCTACCCACTTCTAAATCAAAGATCCTCTCTCCATCCCCATTTAAGAGTACCAGGTCTAAGATTACTCCCTCCTGAGGGTTCCAACACTAGCTCTCTGAAGCATGCCCCCTGCAGAGCATCGAGAATGACCTTGCTCTTGGATGTGGCTGCAGCAAATGTGCTCCAGTTAACATCTGGCATATTCAGGTCCCCATCAACAATATCTCCCCTTTTGCTGCCATTCTAAGGATGCCTTCTATCCTTTCCTTGTCCATTTCCTCCCCCTGAGATGGGGGTCTGTATACAACCCCTGTGCGGACTGCGGTGCTATTTCCTGTCTCCAAGGTGACCCACAGTGCCTCCTCTCATCCCCGTTTACTCTTTAGGTCCATTGCTTTGATCCTTTCCCTTATGTAGAGAACTTTTCCTCCTCCTCCTCTTTCACCCTCCCTGTCCATCCTGTAGATTGTGTACCCTGGTATGTTGACATCTCAGTCATGGTTCTTTGTGTACCATGTTTCTGTGACAGCCACAATATCTAGACATCCATCTTCCATCAAGGCCACTGGTTCAGAAAGCTTGTTACCCAGATGATAAGCATTGGTACTCATCACTCTCCATTTTCTGATGGCCTTACCCCTTTTAGCCCCATCCCTGTCCTCACTACCTTTGCCTTTTTCTCCATTTACCCATCCTGCTCCCTATCGATCTCTCTACCTTGGTGTTTACCTTGCTACCTACCCTGTTTTGTGGGGGCAAGCTGGGAATTCCTTGCTTCTTTTCAGTGCTTCCCCCCTTGGCTAGTTTAAGAGCTTGCCAATGAAGCATTTAAACCTATCACCTAGGATCCTGGTTCCCCTCCTGGACAGATGCAGACCATTGTGCCAGTATAGACCTGTATCTCTCCAGGTGGACTCCCAGTTCCCAATGCAGCAAAAACCTTGTGCACTACATTAGTTTTTCAACCATTTCATTGAATCCCATGATGCGGAGTACCCTAGCCTCACCCATATCATAGACAGGCAGCACCTCTGAGAAGGTTACTGTGCATGCTACTTGACTAAGGCCCCTCCCCAACTCCACAAACTTCTCCTACACTGCTCTGATCCCATTTCCAGCTATGTCATTTGTTCCTAGGTGTACAATGATGTCCAGCTCCCTCTCCCATGCAGCTGCTCCCACGATCCTGAGGATTCGCTTCCTGTCCCTCCAAGCCATGGTGCCAGGCAGGCACCTTACCTCCCTCCCCCCTCTCCCCTCCCTCCCCCAGTTCTACTCACTAACAACTGAGTCCCCAACCAGGAGCTGTTTCCTTCCCCTGTAGGGTCATGTGCCACCCTCCTGTGGGTCTCCTTTGTGGAGGTTCCCAGAATTCTCTTTGGTCTCCACTGCGAGTGCCTCCATAGGGGAACCATGCTCTGCCAGAATTGCGTATGAATTGTGGAGAGGTACAACTGGAAGGATGCGCCTCTGTTCCACCACCATTACCCTCACTGAGCCCACCGTGCTCCAACTGCTCCTCTTTCTTGGCAACCTTTGAGGCAGTAGTGGCAGCTCTGGTGGTCCCTGGGTGGGGGAGGAGGTTTCCCTACTCTTTGCCAGGTCGGCCTGGAGACGGGACACTCCCTCAGAGCAGAGAGGTGCCTACAAATAGGGCAGCATCACAGCCCCCAGAATGTCTCCCAAAAGACTGCCACCCCACAGCCAGTGCCTCGCACCACTCCCCACGTCTCTCTCCCTTCCTGCTTGGATGGTTTGATGGACAGGTCTGATGGTCCTGTCCATCAAACCATCTCTATTAATACTCTATAATATAGATTCTTTCAGGATACTCTCCTTGATTTTACTTAAGATAGATGTGAGACTGATAGGCTGATCATTTGCTTATTTCCTTTTTTAAACATGGAGTGACAATTGCTTCCTTCCAGTCATCTGGCACTAAACCCATGGTAAAGGATAAACAGAATATGTTACTTAATGGATCAGAAATTAAATGGGCCATGTTTATAATAGTTGAAGGGTAAATATTAGGAGCTCCAGGTGCTTTGTTGAGGTTGATTTTGCTTAACTCTTTAATAATTTTGTCTGGTGCAAACAGTGTTTTACCCAGATCATCACATATATTAGAACTAATAGTCATGTCAACCATTTCAACGTCTCTGTGATTAAAGGGGGTTATGAAAAAAGTTATTTAAGTTCTTAGCCATAACTGCTTGGTTTTCAGTTAACTCACCATTTATCTCTAGAGGTCCGATTGCTGAGTCCCTTCTGTTTTTTTTTTAATTTACATTTTTGTATTTTCTCCATGATCCCAGGACCCCAGCAGACACAGCCATGTGTGCATGTGGAGGCACACACGCATGCCAAGTACTGGCTCAACCCCTTCTGCCCCACTTCATGGCTGTCTCCGGGCCCCCCATTGCCCGAACTGTTACCTGTCCTCTACCAAGTGGCAGCCAAAGGCTGGGGAAACCCCTCATCCCTCCCTGGGAGAAGAGAGCCACCTTGTGGCAGCTCAATCCCACTCCTCACCCACCCCCGACAACCCAGGCTCATTCCCGAACTCTGGTCACCAGCGTAGCGTGGTGTGGCATCCACACCTCAACCCTCAGTGCCACCGGGCTGACCTTGACACCCTTCCATTTAAACAGTTAATATAACCAAAGTAAGCTTTTGGGTTTGCCTTATTACAGGCTAGTCCTGTTCCAAATTTGAGCTTGGTTTTTTTATAGATGATCTACTTTTTTTAGGCCCTTTTTGTAGATGTCAAGGTTAGCATTACTAGGGTCTCTTTTGAACCTTTTATATGATCGCCTCTGTTTGTTAATTTTTCTTTTAATATCCGTAGTCAACCATTTGGAACAAATTTTATTTTCTGATATATTTTTGCATTTCGGAACCCATTTGGCCTGTAGTTCCAGAAGCTTATCCTTCAATACAACCCATTTCTCTGTTGCTGTCTTATCAGAAAACATTGTTTTCAATTCCCAGTCAGTTAGATTGCTGGCCATTGCAACAAAATTAGCACTATTAAAATTAACAGTTAATTGGACCCTAGGTGTATTTCTTGAATTATGATGGATCACAAAGACTATCATAAAATGGTCACTGTTGCCTAGAGGAACTAATACGGTGCAGCTTATTGCAAATTTTAATTTTGGTCAGGACCAAGTCTAACAGGTTACTCCAACTTGTGGGTACCAATACCAGCTGTTCCAGGTCACACTCCTTAACGATTTCAATTAGTTCCATTTGCAACTGAGTTGATGTTCCATTTGACCAGTCGATGGTGTTTATGTTAAAATCACCTAATATTGTAATGTCCTTGTTGTTCATACATCTATTATACATAGTGTTTATTAGCTCTGAATTATAGTCCTGGTTGCTACCAGGTGGCCTATAACATGTCCCAATAATAACAGATTTGGGTTTCCCATCTACAGTATTTCTATCCATATACTTTATATGTTAGTTGCCCCCTCCTCCTGTACAGTGGGTATCAGTCTATTACTTAGCTTACTGGTCAACTAGACATCCAAACACCCACCTCCATGCTCTTTTCGATTTAACTGGTAGAGGTTGTGCTGAATTTGTGATTTATTATAAATTATATCTGAGGGTTTACTTATAATTATAAAATTAGCAGTAAAAGTTCTTGTAGACAGTTATAAAAACATCCAATTTATTTCACAGGGGTTTAAAACAGAAAGACACAGACATATAACATGATGTACTCAGTTCCCTGAACCATCATATTACTAAACCATCAGAACACAGAATACACATGCATTTCAAATATGCATTGTAAGATTATACTGTTACCTTTGGCTAACTGCTATAAGAAGTATAATTATCTCATACGCACATGAAAAGCAGGATTACGCAGCTAGGAAGTTGGTATGCCATCTGTAGCACAAACTGCGCAACAAAATGGGTAAGGACTATCCTCTTTATATATATTTTGTCCCCCATATGTTTATGCTGACTCCACAAACAATGCATATGTTTGTTTGACTGGTTTAAGATGACCTCATAAATGGCTTACATAGTAGCTTTCTTGTTTGTTACAGAAAAATAACTTTAAGGTGAGGTACCTGTAGTCTGTAAAAAACAAGATCATTTTGTTAGCCCTCTATAGTGAAGTTTAGCACTTAGCTGGGATGTCAGCTAATTTGAGAGAACATCCGAGGGAAGGCGACTCAGCCTGGACTCCCATACATTATTTGCTCAGTATGAGGTAAATATACATCTAGGTTTCTATACCATTGTTCTCCGAGTATAGCACCCCTTCCTGCCATACTCTTTTTCCACCATAGCCTTAAGAAAAATAATAGTAATTTTCTCCTGATCCATTTTAACCCTTTAGTGATGCAGGCTAAGGTGTGCCTATTAGTAAATGTTATGCATTAAACCTAAGGTCTGATAACTTTTAAGAGAATAAATTTATTTAATGAACTTGCATGCATGTGTACATCTATGACCTATTATAGGAAGGTGTTATGCATATGAAGTTGTTCTACCTATCTCAGTGTTTTACTGAGCTCATATGATCTAATATAAATATCCCATCATATGCTAGAAATAATGTACCTACCACAGTACATCATAAGTGTACTGTGTTTATTTAATCTAATGAAGGAATATAAATCCTGCCTGACCCAGCATTTATGGTCATGCTGGGTTTATGGATTCTAATAAAGCTAATTGTCACATCAGTTGTGCTTTATTAATCTAATTAATGATATGTACACATACACATTAATGATGACCGCGAGCCCAACACTGGCCACTTTGAGAGAGAGCTACGATTTTACTGCAGGTGTCTCTCACTCTTCCTTATGCAAGGGGCATCTTACGGTACATCTGAGCTTGTATATTGATTTGGGACAAGGTAGACTTAAATATTTGGTACATACAGCAACTGCAAATAGTCAAAAGGAATTGTAAACACAGAAATAGACAGAAAATAACCAGTGTAGTAGGATGCTGAACATAAGCCTGTATAAAAGGCCACCAGTCCAAAGTGGGTAAAGTATAAATGTTCTTGGTGATGTCATCATTGTCCATTCGTAAAGGAAGCAATTCTTTAGCCTTTTGGCTCAACAAAGTTCATATTTCCGGCGTTAGCATAGGAATCATGATCATCCTTGCTGGTACAGCACTGTGAATGTCCTCCAGGTAGGCCAATTCAGCCTGAATAGTAGTCACATTTGGAAACACAGACACAGGCCATTTGACATAGCCAATAATAATGACAGTGAAATTAGGCTGAAAACAGAAGCTGGAAGACCAAACAGTGCAGTCATTTCTGAGTCCATACGTTATACAATCTGTAATTGCAACGACACAGTAATGTCCATCTTCAGCATAAGCAACACGAACTTGCATATTATTTGTCCAGAGCTCAGTATGCAAGTGGCAAGTTTTAGCTTGATTAGAAATGCCACAAGGGGGTCTTGCCCCAAGTCCAATGTCATACCTGCAAAGGTAAATATCTTGTAATTTAGTACAACAAGACAGATCTGGTTCAACCCACTCCTCATGTGCCTGTGTAAAAGGCAGGAGCAGGCACAAGCTCTGAGTAAGGACTTTGTACTGTACCCAGATTAACCACCTTTGTCAAACTCAAAACAGACATTTTACATGGTGTAATTGGTATTTGCAATACAATAGGAACCACAGGTGAAGTATGGGTAAACACACATCCATGTCCAGCAAAGTACATTTTAGTTAATTTTCTGAGCAGACACTCAGTAGCATTAGTGTAATTAGCATTGTGTAAAAACTTCTGTAACACAGTAGTATTTATGAAAGCAGAAAGTCTGTCTGTCTCAATATCTAGAAAGGTATCTTGCAATTTATTAAGGACAGAGGCACCATAGGCCACACAAACATTTTCCTTGTTTCGTGCATATCATCAGTTTCCACATTACTGTGTCCACTTTTGCAGGATCAGAAAATCATGCAATATTTATTTTATGTTAAGTATAGTTTTATAATGCTCTGCTAAAAGTCTCTGTCTAATGTGTACCTCGTCTAATATTCCCCCTTTTAGCATAATTTCAAAGTTAATTTTATGCTCTTCTACTGTTTCTAGATCCATAGTGTTCCACACCCCCGCAGATGAACCTAGTGTACCAGTAATGTCTTCCCCATACACTTCTTTTTCCCCTTTTAAGACCTTTGCCCAGCTTTGGTAGAAAAAGTGGAGGCTCTATTTGAATATTTCTATTTCTAAAATTAATCCACATACCATTAATAAAAACACTGTACAACTGGATTCAATTCTGAGAGCAAATATCTGTTGGCCACTTAATACTTGAAAAACTCAACGAAACAGTGACATAGTTAACATTGTTATATACAGGTTTGTTAATTCTTTGAAACACATATCCATTGTCTGGCATAGGTTTTACAGCATATCTAGAAGGACATTTATTAACCCCTGGTTTTGGCAATGGTGTTTCAGTATTGGCAATAGTTGGCATAGATGTAGAGAAATTTAATGTAATGTGTGGTGCAGGATCCTAATATTCAGGATAAAACCCATACTTAGACTCTCATTTCCATTTAATTCCATTGCCTATTAACACACATGAATACATCCCTTTTGCCCATGGCCCTATGGAGGGTGTACTAATACTCTGAAGGAGTCCAAATTCAGATGGTCTCCCATAATTACATTTTTGTGCCCAACTCCACCATTTACCCATGGTATCCTGGCTATCTATTGAGGCTTTTATATCTCGTGAATCAAACAATGTCAACTTATCATAATGCCAGTTAGGATGTGTAGTGGTATGCATAACAATGATATATTACCAGATTTAACGCATCAGTACTTAATTTACAGTCTGAATTCTCCATCAGTGTGCGGTACAGTCCCAGTACCCAGACAGTGCAAGCAGAGTGACTGGCCCAATGTCACTGAACATTTGGAATAATCAAATGTGTATATATTGGCATGGTACTGTGCATCCCCCACCCCCTTTTTCACAGGTTGCTGGAAAAGGCGGCAGGTCCACAAATCCACCGGATATGAAGTAGCCTTTAGTCTCCTCAGCATGGCTTGGGGTCAGGAAACATTCTAGAACAGAGAGGCTGAAAAACAAAACTCAAAATCTGTTAGCCATCAAACTTTTTCAACTGCATCAAATGAAAATACTTGGGTACTGGCTTTCTACCTTCCTGTAGCTGTATTAAGTACACAGTTGGACTGACTCTATCAACTACAGGGTATGGACATGGACCCTGGTTTTCCATTTTTACTGGTAACACCGGTAACAATCACGGAATCCTGCTTGGTTTGAGGATTTTGAACTCTTGTACCGATGCCTCATGGAAATTGAATGTCACTGCACAGAATCTCTACGATTTCAGCATCTTTTTAAATTTTTTTTATTTTCTCTTTCTATGTCCCCTTCTCACAGCATCAGTCTCCACTTTTCAGAGATCCCTTGGCTGGGTATCCCCTAGCTTCACCCCCAGGTAATGCTGTGGGCCTGCCCCTATCCTGCCTGGATTCTACCCCCCCCAGGTGGGAAGGAAGGGGATCCCAGGTCACCCCTCCACACTCCCTTAGTGTGTGTTGGGCAGCTCAGTGGGTCCCTCATGGAGCCTGGTTATGAAGTCTGGGACACCTGGGTCCCTTCTGCCAGTGGCCGATGTGGGGTGACTGTTCCTGGTTTTCTGGTCTCTGTCCCTGAGGGAACCAGCACTAGAGGAGATCCAAGGAGGTAGGTCACATAGAGACATGCCACTGCTCCAGATCCTGGCTAGCGTCCTCCCCTCCTGATCACTCTGCAGCACCATTGCACCACCACCCATGGTCACACAGGTAGTGGTAAAGCAGCAGGACCTGCAGCCCACCCTCCCCGGAGGAAGAGGCAGTCCCCAGATTGCTCGATCCTGCTCCCCTGTTGAGACCTCCAGCAACCCAGTTGCTTTTTGACCCTGGGTGCTGGCATTGCAACAATAGTGCTACTGCAGCACCAGCGGTTTGACCCAGATTTCAGCATCTTAAAATGAATGCTGCTGTGCTTTGCATTCTTTCTGCTTTGCTGCATATAGAGTCAGTAAGGAAATCACCCGCACTGCTTTGTTGTAATCAGTCATTCAGTTTAAGTACCCATGCCTAGCGGTTAGAGTAACAAACAGTGATTGAACTGGGTACATCCAGCAGACTTGGGTTTCATTTCCACAACCTCCATTTGCATGCTGTGTGACTCCAAGCAAGTCACTTAACCTCCCCAGTGCTTCTAGGTTACTCCTGAAAACAGACAGTTCTGCCTAGTTGGCCTTAACCAGCTTTACAAAGAATATAAACAAAATACCAATATATGTTTACTACATCATAGAATAGTAGTCAGGGTACCATATAATTTGCCTGAGTTTTACTTGGGCTGCAATGATTTTGTACAGGTAAAGATAAATGTTCAGATACATTTTCTGTGTTTTATAAGCTTGTTTTTAGATTTTAGTCAGAGCCAAAGATGGAACACATTTGTTTAATTGCCTATAATCTACAGTCAGTCTCCATGTATTGTCAAATGTTCTCACGGGCCAAATGGGAGAGTTTGTAACTGAAGA
Source organism: Neoceratodus forsteri (assembly GCA_016271365.2). Lineage (NCBI taxonomy): Eukaryota > Metazoa > Chordata > Ceratodontiformes > Ceratodontidae > Neoceratodus > Neoceratodus forsteri. The sequence continues at coordinate 1,085,477,653 of CM057458.1, forward strand.
GCATTAGTAACTCTTTATTACTAATTATGCCCTGTTCTGTTAGGCTAGATATAATTTTTGAAACTGGCTCTATGGCTTCCCTAGGAAAAGGATATTGTCTCTGGGCTGCTGGCTCTTTTCCTGTAATCATGATCTCAGTTTGCATATGTCCACAGTCATGTTTGTGTGTAACAAAGACATTAGCTACTTGCTTGCACACTGCTTGTATTCGCCCCGCTTGCACAAGTTGTAAGTTAGCTAAGTCCAGGATAATTCCATCATGCTTACTGCACTGAGTAACATCGGACTTGATAGTTCTGCCATTAAATGGTTCACCAGCTACCTAACCAATAGGTTACAACAAGTCAAAGCCATAGGAGATCTGTCCCCACAAAAATTCTTGTTACGAGGAGTCCCACAAGGCTCCATCCTGGGCCCTATCCTCTTTGCAATATACATCAATAATCTGGACTCGCAGCTGGGCACAGCAAATGTGCACTTATTCGCAGATGATACTGTACTCTGTACCACAAATTCATCCTTGGATCTGGCCCATGAGTACTTACAGAAAGACTTCGTCACCCTCCAATACAACCTTCTCACTCATAAGCTCCTCCTCCTCAACGCCAAAAAGACTAAAGCAATGATTCACTCACCAAAGTCTACTTACGGATGTCCACATATCACACAGATCTGAACACTCTTAGATGAACCCCTTGAAGTAGTTGATGCCTTTAAATACCTAGGGTTCTGGCTGGATAACAAGCTCAACTTTCTGTGCCACTTAAATGAAACCTGGAAGAAACTAAGACAGCAATTAGGTTTATTCTATTGCATTAAACACCTACTCACGTTAGAAGCCAGAATGAGACTAGTACAAACTACATTCCTACCTATACTGGACTACACGGGACTTTCTTTACAGTCATTGCCCATCAACGATGCTAAACAAACTGGACACCCTTTACCACCGGGCTTTAAGATTTATCTTCAATCTACCCTGTAGTACACATCACTGTCGTCTATACCAGGTTTCGGGATGGACCTCACTCTCAACTAGAAGAAAAAAGGAATGCTCTCCTCTGGTTTTTTAGAGCATTATCGGATAACCTCCCTGCATACATCTCGAACATCTTCAAACGGGCTAAAGGTTCCTATGGCCTGAGACGCTTCTCCTTAATCTGCTTCCAGATTCCTAGAGTGAAAACTACCCTTGGCTCAGCAGCTATCAACTTCTCACTTCCATCACTTTGGAACACTATGCAAGACTCATTAAAATTATCCTCGCTTCCAAGCATTTTCACATTCAAAGCTCTATTAATGGATTATCTGAAGGAATCATGCAACTGTTTCAGATGCCGATGACCCCTAAGCCTCGGTTGCCAATCTCAAATCCTACGCCTAAGTATCTCATCCACCCCACGTTCCTAACAACAGAAACCTAGAACCTACAAGCCTAGTTCCCTTAATCCAAGATGACCCTGCCTATTCTCTACCTTTACCTATTCTGGCCTCCCTTTGGCTGCCTACTCTTTCACCCAATTTCTACCCTATTCCTTAATACCTCCTTATTTTTATCATTTAGGTATGAGCTCTTACTCAGTGGAGACTATATGGGATTGTTGTCTCTTCTCATTTCAGTAAAGCTTATCATTATGTACCTTTGCATGTTAATTATGTTGACTGGTATGTATAGGCCCATATTGACCGGCACCTTCACAATGTTTTTTTTTTTTTCTTTGCACCGTTGTCCACCGTAATTGTAATCTTGTGAAGTGTACTGTATTGTATTTATGCCCAGGACCACCTTCAAAATGAGCATGCTCAATGGTGTTTATGCCTGGTTAAATAAAGTGATTGATTGATTGATTTGGAACCATCCAGTCGATGCTCACAAGAGTACCTGGTCTAAGTGTACAAATGTAAGTGGACCCTGCCAGGTTCCAGTTGCAATATGAATAGGTTTTGTCAGTGGTGCAGTGATTTTTGCACCAAAAACCCCTTGGATGTTGACTGTGTGAGCGGAGTGCTCTGCCCTGAACCAAGTTCCCAATACTAAAATAGACACCCCTGTATTTAAAGGAACTGTTGTATTTTGAACACCTCAATATGAGCCATAAGCTGGGGACGCCCCCACCTGTCTATAGTGTAATTGGGCAGATAATTGTTACAGGTGGGATAGGGGCTCGGTTTTACTAGTGGGTGTGTAAGAGTGTGGGTCCAACAGCCAGCTGCAATGTGCAGCCGATTATTCCTCCAGCCAGTGTTGGGTAAGTTATTTTTTCTATTACTTTTGGAAACGTGTTCCAGAAAGGTTTAAGATTTAAGGAGGCAGTATAGCGAAGTGGTCTAAGGCTCTGAGCTGCAAATCTGGTGACATCCAGCAGACCAGACCTGGGTTTGAATCCCACAGCTTCCACTTGCACACTGTGTGACCCTGTGCAAGTCACTTAACCTCCTTGTGCTCCCAGGTCGCTCCTGTAAAAAAGCTTTCAGCTTAGTGTGCTATACCTGGTTAAACAACTAAATAAAAAAAATAAAAAAAAGAAAGCTCTGTGCAGTCACTAGCAAGGATGTAGAAGTACTGGAAAAAGTAATACACCTTACAGTTACAATTACTTATGTCTTTTTTATACAAAAGAACTATGTAACTGTAACTGATTATACTGATTTGAAAGTAACTAGTAACTAACCTATTACTTTCAAAAAATGTAATCTGTTACAGTTATTTATTATTTTTGTATTGTTTTTGTATAAAAAGAAATAAGTAACTATAATTGTAAGGTGTATTACTTTTTCTAGTACTTCTCTATCCTTGCTAATGACTGCACAGAGCTTCCTTGAACAAGTTTCCAAACATAATAGAAAGTAATAGAAAAAGTAATTTACCCAACACTGCCTCCAGCCCAACAGTTTGTATCCCTCCAAATGGTGCCCCAAGCCACTGAATCCTTCCACCACGTTTCTGTGATGGCAATTATTATCATATTAGTGTTCACTTAGTTCCACAACTAGTTGATCCATTTTGTTATTAAGGCTCCTAGCATTTAGAGACGGTTTGGGGGGGGGTTTCACAAAACAATCTGAAGGTGCAAAACCTTCCCTAAGCTCCCAAAACTTCCATGGCTGCAGACAAAAAGGGGAACTTGCTCTGAGTGCTATACACAAAACGTCTGCAGCTGCGGAAAAAAATAAACTGAGGACTGTGGAAAAAAGTGCGGCTACGGAAGTTCCTGAGGGGAAAAAAGCCATTGAAAGTATGGCCTATCCCCTTAGAGGCTATTCACAGCCAGAGTTTTTCTGCAGTTGCAGAAAAAATGTTGCACACATGCTGCACCCCTAAGAGTGAGGCATAACTCTCCCTGAGCAAAGTGCAGTGTACCAACAATCGAGATACAATTATAGTGGAGGTGCAGGCACAAGTAATACCAAACCTGTAATAGTGTCAGTTGTTATAACAAAAATAGCACACATTTTCAATGAAATACAACAAACTACAACCATTAGACCCAGTGCAGCCCATAAAGGAGCCCCACAGGCAGTAGAGGCTGAGCTAGTAACAGCCTACAGTGAGTGTTACTGAAGCAAACAACATACACACTCCAAGGAGAGAGACAACCATCAGTTCCACCAACAGTTACAGACAGCCACTGTGGTGCATGGCCCTGCTGGTACCAGTGGTGCTGGATTGGTCTCAATTGAGGGATCGGCTGCTGGTCTCTCTGTGAGTACTTACTGCTGCATCTATGGCAAGACTGTCAAAGACTGCTGCTCCAGTTAATATGGATCACCTGTTGTCGTGCTTGCTGAGTTTTTTCCTCAATTAAGGAAAGAATGTTAGGGAGATTTCAGCACTTGTGGACATCCGTAACTTGCCTGTTTTACGGATTTCCGTAGCGCTGAACTTTTCTTTGTGAATACGGTGCAACTGGATTTCCGCAGTGATACAAGCCATTTTTCAACAGCTACGGAAATCTTGTCTCTCTTTGTGAATCCAGCCCCCGATGTTTAGTTTAGCTAGAGTACTCTTCTGTCATCTCAATACACAATTTTTTTTTAACCTTTGGTCAGAGTTCTCCATAGCTGACTCTTGGTGGCTAGATAACAGTACACCCCCCCGTATCTAGTTTAAATTATGACAGTCGATATCCTTGTACCCAAAACTACTGCCTCACTCCTATTTAGATGCACGCTGTGCTTTCTCTCCGCTGCCTCCCTCATCGGTCCTGTGCCCTCATCTGCCTTCTCCAAGACTCGCTTCGCTTCCTGGAGTGCAACCTGGTTTACCCCCAAGGGTGGGTCATAAGGGGAGGCTACCACTGGACAGACTCGGTCAGTGGTTCAGGCAGCAGTGCTGTGGTTGGTGGTGGGCAGACATCCTCCTGCGCAATGGATGTTTTTTTCCTGTTTCTTCCCATCTTCTGTGATGCCAAAGAGCTACATGATGTATGCACACGCTTTGGTGTGCACTCACGTTGGAGCATGGCAGCGTTCTACCACCCAGCTCATCGGCTACTGTGCACCACCACCACCTGTGATCACCCAGGCAGTGGTAGAGCAGTGGAGGCCAAGCACCCATCCTCCCCGCGGTGGACGGTGTCAAATGGGATGCTCATCTCACCTCCCTTCCCCATCTGGCCCAACGACTGAAGCTCGTTCCCCAAACCTGGGTCATCAGTGTTGCAAACAGGAGCGCTAATGCTGTGCCAGCAGGCGGCTTGAGCAGCATTTTAAAGCCCAGCGCTACACACATGATGCTGAGAGGTTGCAGACCAATACTTAATGTAACAAAAAAAATCAGGAAAAGAGAGGGAATGTCAGTCAGGACTGCCTGGGCAATTCAGATAAGGACAACATAATACAAATTTAGTACCAAACCTCTCCGCATTAAAATTCAGAGCAAATGGCCAGAATGTGTAGCACTTTCTGAAAGAATAATATATCTGAGACTAGCGGGCCCCATATGTTTAGTTTAAGCTATTTTTCTGTCAAGTTGGTTCAATGTTCAATAGTGTGCGTGTCCAGAAATAGCTCTAGTAACATTATGAGGAACATCAGGACACGGAGGAAAAGTAGATTTAAAAGTAAAAATGTATGTATTTGCTTTTGGTAACCGGATGGGTGCACTAGGAATAGAGATGCCTATTTTCAGGTACGACTAGGGAGGATACAAGTCAAGTAGAAGAAAAACAACAGCAATGTGACACAGTACATAGAATATGAAATGCAAAGGTAGTCAGAAAAATACAAACGATTTGCAAGACTATAAAATACAGGGCTGGACAAAGTACATAATAATCATAGCGGTGGTCGAAACTTATAGCAGAGGAGAGGCACACTTTGGAAAGAAACTTGCCTTTATGTGTAATGAACAATATAGTTTTGCTTTAGCAGCATTTACGTGCAGCAACCATGCGCGGCGGAGCATTCCGAGGGTTTGTAAGGTCCCGCTGGCACAGTTGAGAGAGGTAAGCTCTGTTCTTTACAGTCAAGAGGAAGAGATGCTCAATCCAGTAACCGTAGATTCAAGAATAGTAATCGCAATTCTGCTCGACCCTATTGAAACGGCCGATAAACTCACACTAAGCACAGAGTCGCGTAGAGAGGTAGAAAGACCGTCAGTTTTTTTTTCGTTTGCATAATAAAGTTGGGCAGTTTTGTATTACGTCATATTCAGGCGACCGGTAGTCGTGCTCTAGCAACAGCACGTTGGTCTGATGTGAGGTTCTCGATTTTTAGAAGTTTCGCTTGACTTTTCGGCATGGGACAGCCAGGCAAGAAATCAGTGGTCAAAACCAGTCAAATGTCCAATTCTGAAGGTGAACGAGATCCCGTTAAGGATTATTGCAAATGGAAGAAGAAGTACACAAAGAAAAAGAATATAATTAAATTTCGTAAGAAGCAGCGCAAGATACCCGAATGGCAGATAGAGAAGGATAACATAAACAAACTTATGAGGAGATACCAAGAGGTAAGAGAAGGGAAAACGGAGGTCTTGTTTGGTGGTTTACTCTAAGAAGCATTGGTGTAGTTGAAAATAATTCCTAATTACATGGACGGTTGTGGTGAAGTATATCCTCTGTTTTTGTTGAAGGTATTGCAGTGTCTTAGTTTTTATTTTACACCTTACATACCCGGGCTAACTCGACTATGGAGTAGCAGGCCTTCTTAAATAGGATCCTGTTTTTTCCCATTTTTTTCATGTGGGAGAACGTGAGCATGAGGTGAAGTATGAAGGAAGGAAGGTGAAGCAAGACATTTCTTAAAGCTAAACTCGGGGCAGACTGGATGTACCTGGAAGTCCTTTTCTGCCGACAACTACTATGTAACTGTGTAGGGTGATTTGTTATTTTTTTTTTTTTTTTCTTTACCAGGAAGAGGCTTCATTGGACAGTGCTTATTTGCAAGGAGGTCCTGGTTGGGATAGTAACGCAATAAAATAAAAAGTGATACATGCATATATAAAATAACAAGGTATTACATGGAATTTACAAGCGGCAGATATACAAAAGTACAATATTCTCCCACTACTGGTTGGTCGCCAGTCCCACTGTGCCTCTCATTGCCAAATACTGGTTTAGGTCCCTCCTGCCTTTCATCACTCATCTCTCCTGCCCCATCCTCTTACCCTCTCTGCTCCAGGGATTCCCATGCCTTCTGCATCCCCCAGCCTCACTATTCTGCAGGACAAGCTGCTTTCTCCTCCCGACTCCGTTCCCTCTGGAACCAGCTCCCCTCTCCCCTAAGTCTGTCCCCCTCACTTCCTGTCTTCTCTCACCCCTTCTTGCCCCCCCCCCCAATTACTGTTGCTGCTGTGACTCCATCCTCTGTCTGACTTTGGACCTTGCTAGCACTGTCACGGTCCCCATCAGGCACTGAGCACTTTTACTGTCTCACAATTGTCCATTTAAGCAATTTATTCCTCCAGGGTGTGGGTATACTGGAGGATTTACCACGGCTGGTGTGGTTTGGTCACAAGGCGCAGCCGAGTGACCGAACCACACTAGCCGCGTTAAGTCCTCCAGTATACCCACAGCCTAGAGGGATAAATTGTTATTATGCAATGGCAAATATTGTTTCTTTAATATTTTTTAATTATTTTCTAACTCACTGAGGTCCCTACACTTCGAAAGAGGATGTCATTTTGTAAAAAGTTTACAGCGGTGTTTTAGCGAAGTGGCGACAGGACACATCGCGGCAGTTTCATTTGAAGTGAAAACGACTGGATTGGCACGATACGAGGTTGGCTGGCACTTTTTCCAGTGGGTACACTGGAGGATTTACCACGCTGGGAAAGGTACCAGCCAACCAATCAGGTTGCAGGATTTGGCTCATTGGATTTACTACATTGTATAATTATTATTTAGTCACACAGTACTGTTGTTTTTACACGTCTTGTTACGTCTGTAATGCTGCCTGTGTAACCACCATTTGTTTTATTGTTATTCTTAATCTCTTGCATCCCCCCCCCGGGTTGTTCGACTGGAAACCAGTCTCGACTCAGTGTGCCTTTTCCGGTTAACAATTTTTAAATAAATAAATAATGTAAAACAGTACTAGCAGTAAAAAAAAAAAAGTACTAAAAATGCAATATACAGCAGCCAGCCCGGTGGTTCTGAGGGTTGAGGTGCTGGCCACCACTCCTTGTGCCATGCTGGTGAACCATATTGAGAAACGAGCATAGGTCACCAGGGGGGGGGCAGGGGGTCTCTTCCTCGGAATGGAGGACTGGTGGTCCTGCCGAATGACTGCCGTGAGGTGGAAGCCTGGTGGCAGTGCAGGTCGGAAACGGCAGAAGTGGGTGGTGCTGTAGGACTCTTCAGCGTGCGTGTGCTTCCGCGGGTGTACGCCGACATGTTTGCCCCAAAAAGGGGAATTGGGCAAAAATGGTGGAAAATGGCAGCAGGGCAGGCATTCATGGTGCCCTGCCCACCGATTTTTTTCCCCCTTCTGCCTGCCTCACTGCCAGCACAATTCCTTGGGAGGTGATGGACGTTGGTGGGCTATGGGCAGGGCTGAAGGGAGCCCAGCTGTGCCCCAGTTGTAGTTGCATAAACTACATATAAAAAGAAAGAAATACAATAGATAAAAAAGCAGGATATTGCAAACAAGTCAGAAAACAAAATAGCAGGAAATGTAGAAAAGGGGAGGCAGTATAGCGCAGTGGTTTAAGGCTCTGTGCTGCAAATCTGGTGACATCCAGTAGACCAGACTTGGGTTTGAATCCCACAGCTTCCACTTACATACTGTGTGACCCTGAGCAAGTCACTTAACTGATGTCATGTGCAAGATGGCGGATGAGCTGAGCCAGCCTGAGCACTAGCTCCGTTTTGCTTGTTTAATTTTTATTGTGCTTTTCTACGTTTATTTTACTTTATTTGTTCATTTGTGTGTTTTCCAGACTAGTTTAGGCTTGAAGAAGTGAGTTAGATTAGGGTACGGGACGTTTGCGGTTGCCGTGTATTGAGTACTGAGTCATGGTTTGCCGAGTTCGGGTAACGGAGTTCTTCCGGCTTCAGTAGCGCATGTGCCCTGTCTCCAACACATGATGTGATAGGCTGTGGTGTTGGGGAGCTGTGGGAGGATTTTGTTTGCTCCAGTGTTGGAGTGCCTCTGAGTTCTGCAGAGAGGACTCCTTTTTAGTCGGTGCTGTCCCTCCCTCCAGGGAGTCTTGGCGTCTGCCTGACTGCTTACCTGGCCGCAGTGTGGCAGACTGTGGAGTCGGAGAGTAGCAGGAGGATTTTGCGCCATCCTTTCTGGCTGGATCTGTTGATTTTGTCTCTTCTTGAGGGGAAGTCTGGTCTGGGAACTCGACCTGGAGTGTTCAACTGTATTTGGGAATTTTTGAATATCCCAGAAGATGAAGTTGCAGTTAAGGACTCTGCTGAACCATTATTCGAACTACTGTGGTACAGGGGTTCCCTCAATTTGTGCTCGGGAGTGGGGTCGAATTTTGCTGTAGCTTGGGAGATCTGAGCTGTGGACCGGCCGGGGAGTTGGCCGGTGGGCTCAGGGTCCTCCTTGTTCCCCAGGGGGTCTACTGATTTGTGGATCCCGGTTGGTGGTTCCTGCTGTTACAGTGAATATTTTGACTCGGCCCCCAGCACATAGGGTTCTCTTGATGCCAGTCCGTAGTGGATTTTTGGGACTTTATATGAGAACTTTGGCATGGTAGGAGTGGCTCAGTGGATGGTTGCTTGTTACTTATAAACTGCAACAACAGGAGATTTGCTTTTGAACTTGTGGGAGTGCTGTCCACTTATTGGTCTCCGACCGAGCAGGAGTCGCCCTGGGTGCTTCCTAGGGAGCTGGGGGGACTAGGGCCTCTTCTAAGCTGTCTTAGGGTCGGCTGTTTGGGCTGACTTGTGAGACTGCTGTGCAGCAGGTAAATCGACTGAGTGGTATTCTCCCTGAAGAAATATATTCTGCCTCCTGAAGTATTCTGCTGCCTCTGGATAAGTAATTGTCTGAACTGTTGGTTTTGAAGAGCAGCTGCTGGAAGATCTGTTGGACACTTCTGGGCTTCCTTGTTTGTTTTGAACATTTTGATTTTTCTGCTGAGAATTTTTGATCTTATTTGGATTTTATTCACTTTTGGACTGCCTGAGAACCGTTCTCTCTGGTTCTTACCAACTCCTGGACTAAGGGTGGTGAGAGTGATGTATATTTATTTATTTTAAAATTGTTTTATTACAAATCTGATTTACTTAATTGATTCCCTGCCATGTGAGAGGTGGTAGTGGGAGATTGTATAACATTTCTTGCACATGAGAGGTGCTGCATTGTTTAAACACAAATCTGTTAATAACTAGTAGTATATTTTATTGTATTTTAAGATCATTGGATTTTTGGATTTTATATTATTTTTATTACTTTGATTATTTCTGAGTTTGGGATTTATTTTGGTTTATGTTAGCTTATTTTGTGTTTATCTGCCTTCCCTCAGCGAGAAAGAGTGAGGAGATTGTGTTATTATAGTGTGTGTTATTTATAATCTTGATATTTGTAGGTTTATTTTTGTTGTTTTGTTTAATCAATGACGGTTGGGTATTATTCCCCCACTAGGCTCAGAGAACTACGTCCCTTTGAGTGCCCACCATTGTCATCCGACACCTATTTTAGGTGTCGAGCATTGGGCATTCTAAGGAGGTGTGGACGAAGGTGGAAAGCTGGGCCTTGTGGGGTACAGGAAAAGGGGGGGGAGGATTGGGGTTTTAGGGTCCAGAAGACGTCCTGGGGCGAAATGGGGTCAGGATAGAGGTTGCTCTTATCTTGTCCCCATACCCAAGAGTCCCGAAGAAATCAGACAGGTGCCGAGGTCTTCCTCGACAGCTCATCCTGCCTTGGCGGTGTTGTGCAATGCCAGATCTATAAAAAACAAGACAGCTATTATAGCTGATCTTGCTGGGTCATCTGATCTGGCTTGCATCACTGAGACCTGGCTGGATGAAAATCCTGGCCCTATTTTGGCCTCGGCAACTCCAGCCGGGTTCTCGGTGATACACCGTCCAAGGCTGGATCGTAGGGGCGGAGGTGTGGCCATTATGTTTAGATCTGAACTGGGCCTTGTGGATGTGCCATTGGGAAACACAGATCTTTGAATATATCCTGGGTGAGGGTGCAGGCTGTGGGATTCTCTCGTCTACGTCCACCAGGTGACGGAGGCGAATTCCTACAGGAGTTGCAGATTTCATTGTCGACCTGGTATTGAGGTTTCCCAGATTAATACTTCTGGGCGACTTCAATGCCTGGGCGACGATGAACTATCTCATTTTGGTCAAAATCTCCTCCAGTTGATGAATACACTGGGCCTGACACAGGTTGTTACCTCCTCTACCCATATAGGGGTCATTCATTAGACCTGGTCTTTCTCTTGGGTATGGAGATCACTGACTTGGGGTGGAACCAGTCGGTTGGTCGACCATTACACCATAAGGTTCAGTTTCAGGGCCCTCTAATAGGTCTGCCCTTACGGAGATTGTCCAGCACCGCCTTTAAGGGGTATTGGCCCCAATGACCTAATGGCGATGCTGGATCTATCGAGTCTGTCGGGTGAATGCATGAGTCCAGATGGTAATGTATTAGCCTATAATAAGGCTGTGGGAGATGCTCTGGACAAAATTGCTCCTGTTCGTGTTCGGCCTCTCACCATCCGTCCAAGGAGTCCATGGTTTGATGGCTCCTTGAAGGAATTAAGGCGAGTAGGCTGAAGGCTGGAGAGAGCCTGGCGGAAATCGGGCCTTGATGCTGACAGGCTTAGATTGTTGGCCCATTATGATGGCTACCAATCAGAAATCACTTGTAAGAAGGCAGAATTCCTGTCCAGAGAGATTCTGCTGCAAAGAAACGACTGCTCAGCTTTTCGACTGTGGACAGACTGTGCAATCCAGTCTGTCTTCAGCCTAGAGAAGCCTTTTTCTCAGCTTAGATGCGAGGAGTTCACTCGCCTTTGTAGATAAGATTGCCAGCATCAGGTCCCGCATCGGTCCGACCTCTCCCACGGGGACTGTGGTGGTCGACTGGTGGTGTCTTATCCTCGGCCTGTCTGGTTAGATTTTCACCGCCGGAATTAGTGGACATTGTGAAGATCATCCAAACAATGTGACCAACTAGGTGTAGTTTGGATCCGGTCCTACTCACTGTTAGTAGGCTGTGTAGAAGTTATCTACCCAATCCTTGCTGACATTATCTGAAATCCTTGGGGGTCTTTCCTGACCCTTAAAGAGGCAGTAGTTCGACCACTCTTAAAAAATCCTCCTTGGACCCAGACTGTCTAGCTTAACTACCGCCTATCTCTAACCTGCCATTTGTTGGTAAGGTTATTGAAAAGGCTGTTGCATTGCAGTTGGATGATCATCTTACTTCTCATAATGTCTGTGATACTCTCCAGTCTGGATTCAGGAAAAGGCATAGTACTGAGACTGCCCTTGTTTGGGTATTGAGTGACCTCCTAATGGCCAGAGATCGAAAGGCTTGTACCATTCTGGTCCTTCTTGATCTGTCTGCTGCATTTGACACTGTAGACCATGGGGTGCTATTGGAGCGACTGCGGGTCTTTTGTGGGCTGTCTGGTACAGTCCACAAGTGGTTTTGTTCTTACCTCACTGGCTGGTCTCAGAGAGTTGTCAGCGGAATTTATTCCTCTGACGCCTTCTCCCTGCCATGTGGGGTACCACAGGGCTCCATTTTAGCTCCCATGTTGTTTGCAGTGTATATGCTGCCATTGGGAGAAATCATCAGGCGATACAGTCTGAGTTTTCACTGTTATGCAGGTGATACTCAGCTGTACCTGTCCTTTCTCCCTGAACAGAGTGATGCACTCTCTGTACTTAACAACTGCCTGGATGAGATCAGAATTTGGATGAGTTCGAGCTGGTTGAGACTTAATCCAGATAAGACTGAGGTATTGGTTGTGGATCCGGGTCGTCCTGGGGTGGGTTTGGGTGTTGGACGGCCATCAGGTTTATTAATTGGTGGCGTACCGCTCTCTACCTCTCGACAGGTGCGAAATCTGGGCGTTATTTTTGATGATGGTCTGACCCTGAAATCTCAGGTGTCAGCTGTTGTTAAATCCTCTTTCTACCATCTGAGGAATATCGCCCGGGTGAAACATCTGATTCCCTGGGAGGACCTTCCAACTTTGGTCCACGCCTTTGTCACTACCCGTCTGGACTACTGCAATTCCCTCTACCTAGGGCTACCAGGGGTTGATATCCGCCGCCTTCAGCTGGTGCAAACGCTGCAGCCAGGCTTCTGACTGGGACTCTTAGAACCAGCCACATTACGCCTATTAACCCAGCGAACTGCACTGGCTGCCTGAAACTGATGGCGGATCACCTTACAAGTTGGTTTACTAACCTTTAAAGCCCTACGACCAGGGACCGCGTTACCTGAAAGATCTTCTGGTTCCCTATTGCCCCTCCGCCCCTCCGTTCCTGCAGGAGGGATTGCTAGGAGATTCCTAGGTTCGCTTGAAGCTATCGATCTCGTGCTCTTTGCCTTTTTCGGGTTCAAACCCTGTGGAATTCTCTACCGCTTGGTTAAGAGAATGCCCAACCGTTGATAGTTTTAAAACTGATTTAAAGACATATCTTTTTACTCTGACCTATCCTGTCTAGTTATGGTTGTTTTAATGTTTGTATTTTGCTGTTCTATTTATTCCTGTACAGCGCCTTGATTTCGAAAGGCGCTTTATAAATAAACATGACTTGACTTGACTTCCCTGTGCTCCCAAGTTGCAGCTGTGAAAAAGCTTTGAGCTTAGTGTGCTAATCCTGGTTAAACAACTAAAAAAAAAAAAAAATATTAAGGATAGGGCTGGCCTGTTGGCACAGCGGTACTGCTTGCGATGCCGGCGGACAGTGTACAGGAATGAGCACGGGGTATTGGGGGCTGTCTGGGGAGAAGAGGATTGAGCATCCAGAAGGACGCTCTTCTCTTCCGGGGAGGGTCACTAGCTCCATTGCTTCACTGCCACCTCGGCGACAACAGGTGGTAGTTCAGTCAGAAAAGCATAGAGGGAGGGAAGGATGCAAGTGGGTGCTGCACACAGTTGCATGCATGTGCACCCCTGATACTGGTGTCTGACAGGGAGGGGACCCAGAAAATGGAAAACAGGCCCTGGCAGGATGAATACTGATTCCTCGCAGGCCCTGCACTGGTGACATGGAACTCATCCATCTGGGACCTGGACTGTGCGTTGAGAGGCTCAGCCTGTCACCACCTAGCTCCCAGGGTAGGGGAGAGACAAAGTGGAGGATGGAGTGGATGGTAAGCACATGAGAAGCCGGGTGACAGGGCTGGGGGAGCTGGTACAAAGGTGGGCCAGGGTCCGAGAGGGGGAAAAAAAAAAAAAGATTAAGGATATTACTCACTGGTCTGGGTCCAGTGGTCACCAAGACCCAGATTTCCCCATACCTTCACCGAAATCAAATCTGGACCACCGGAAGAGACAGATCAAAACGTATAATGCTGTCAGACTAATCTGGCCAGAATCGGTCAGAACATGCATGCTGTGCCCGGTCTGGCTGGCCTGGTTTTTACTGTTTTTGTCTGATCCTGGTCTGAATTGTACCCATACCGTGTATCCATATTTATATAGTAGGGGATGCGTTCCCGTGAGTTGAAACCAGCTTTCAGGTTCGTTAGAGCTTGGTCTAAGGATGATTCTTTGATAGGTTATTTTACAGAAAAATATGTGGTTATTGTTGGAAAATAAAGTGCTGTTTTCCTGTATACTGTCACGCATTTGTTCTCTCTTAGAATACACTCTAAAGACTATGGAGAATACAGCATTTCTAGCAATATAAAAATAAAGACTTTTGAAAAAGAGCAAAAATAAAAACTGCACTTGGAGCAAACAGTCGCAACTATTAAATTATGAGCAAAATGCAAGTAAAACATGAAAGTCGAAGCTATGTGAGCCAAAATGCTTTACTTTCCCATCTTGAAAAGCGTGGCAAGTTTTTCTTGTTTTTGCTTGAGCAGTTTTATTTTTAATTTTTAATTTTTACTTTATTAGGATTTTCCAAGAAAACATACAAAATAATATCACACACTAGACAACAAAACAGCACACTACAATACTGGGTGACATCACTTACAAATAAACACGCCTTGATGTCCCACCTCCCCTCCCCTCTCCTGGTATCTCACCTAGATCTATCCACTTGAAATCCTGGACAGTGCCCTTGCAAAGAGTACAACATTATAGGCTATATAAAGTGTGCAGTGACTCCCACCTTTCCTTGTATCGAGACATACGGCTGTGGAGACTTGCCACCATTTTCTCAACCCTTAGATCTGATAGTAATTCATGGAGCCACTCTGCATAGGATATGACGTTAGCATCTTTCTGGTGGTGGAGAACCAGAGCCTTGAGGGAGAGGGCAATCATGGACATGTGGAATCTACGTTGTTCAACTCCAACTCCGGTGAAGTCCCCCATTAGGTATATCTCAGGGGTAAATAGGTCCTCTAGACCAAGGAGGGGGTCAGCTTTTTGTTTGATGGTCCCCCATAGTGAAGTAATAGGCAGACAGTCCCAAAATATATGGTACAAAGTACCTTCAGCTTGGTTACAACGTCCGCAAATTGGAGAGGGGAACTTGCCCACCTTGTGTAACTTTACCGGAGTCAGATAACATGTTCTGGAGGATAGGGAATTGCTTAATTCGCAGCCAGTCTTGCGTAACATGCGAGTGGCAAGATCTCCAGACCTTCTCCTAATTGATAGTCTTATGGGGAAATCTGTCTATCCAGTAGGTTGATGTTCCATCTATTAAAGGAAGACCAAGACATAAAGGCTAGCATATATATGGGAAACGGAGTGCGGCTGCTGGGCTAGGGTAATTAGAAGATGAAAAATCCTTGTTTTCCCCTTGCCGTCCCCTAATGACAATTGTTTATTAACCAATAGGTGGCATACTTGGTAGAATTTGAAAAAGCCTCCAGGACCTGATGGAAATTTCAGCATCATATCCCTCACTGAGAGATAAGATTCCCCAGATACCAGGTCCAGGGGACATATTCCTATGAATGAGGGGAGCCAGGTTGCTGACGGTGGGGGGGGGGGATTCCCCCCTATACAAAAGTTTGGATTCTGTAGTACTGATTGTTCTGGATCCCCAAAGGGGTTATATTTTAAGAATGTGCATGACTGAGAATGTACCCTCACCGAAGTAGCAATTGGGGATCCAAGCCATGCTCTGGGAAGGTCCTTTACCCAGGTATGAAGCATGGCCCCTCTAGAAATGCCACTCTAGTCAATTAGCTCCTTCTCTATGGATAGCCATGATGGGGCACATGGGAATGTATGAGAATCTTCAACTGGGTGTAGCCACCTCAAATACTTACTTACATGACTGGCCCAATAATACAGGGCAAAATGCGGGAGCCTCAATCCCCCTTTCTTCTTTGGGGCAGCTAGCTTGTGATACGCATGCCTTGGGGGTTTACTGTACCATAAGAAGTCTATCACCGTCCCGTGTAACTTCCTAAACCAGGTGAGGGGCAGCCATAGGTTTAACATGCTAAGGGGGTAAAACAGCCTGGGTAAAATGTTTATTTTGACCCAACTAATTCTACCCCAGAGAGACAGAGGCATGTCTTTCCAGCATGCCAAGTCTTGCTGCACTGTGAGCTGTAGGGAGTCTAGATTGAGTTGTTTTTATTTTGATGTCACTTCTGGCTAGTGTAATGCCTAAGTACTTGAGGCTATCCTGAGACCACTGTAGACCTGTGTGGTTTACTAAACAACTGTGGGTTCTATTATTTAAAGGGAAAACCTGAGTTTTGTCTGGGTTAATCTTATAATTTGAGACTTCACTATATTCCGCTATACTCTAGAGGGCGGTCTGAATTGAAAGGGCTGGTTGGGTGAGGTGTAATAAAATATCGTCCGTATAGGCCAATACCTTTAACTCATGGAGCCCTGTCTTGACCCCATGGATGTTAGGATTATTCCTGAGCTTCCACAGCCGAGGCTCTAAGTATAAATTAAATAAAAGGGGTGAAAGAGGGCACCCCTGGCGCGTTCCTGATTGTAAGGGGAAGGTAGGGGAGAACACCCCATAACAATGTATTTTAGCACACAGGTTTGTGTACATCGTTCAGATCCAGCGGATATACTGAGAAGGTAGCCTGAACTTCTGTAAGACCCTGAACATAAAGCCCCAGTCTGCCCTGTCAAAAGCTTTCTCTGTGTTCAGGGACGCCAACACTGCAGGATGATCGGAGTCCTTGGACGCGGAGAAGGTAATGGGCAAGCTTTCTTAAATGGTCCTGGGATGACCTGCCTACCATGAAACCCACTTACCCTGGCCCGATCAAGACAGGAAGCACCTTACCCAATCTGTTTGCTAGCAATATAGCTAGTATTTTAATATCATTGTTAATTAGAGAGATCGGTCTATAACTCATAACCTTATCCTCCAGTTTGCCTGGCTTGTGAAGGACTACTATCAGGGTCTCCAATAGACGAGAGCCTGTGGGGTCCTCTGACAAAATAAAAGTGAAAAATCTATGTAACCATGGGACGACCTGAACCAGGAACTTCTTGTTGAAGTTAGGGGAAAATCCGTGTGGGCCCGAGGAATTATCTAAGGGGAGGTCGCGGATTGTTGCCCATATCTCATCCTCTGAGATAGGGGCTAGAAAAAGGTTTTTCTCCTCTTCCCTCAGCGAAGGCAGAGGGATCAGGTCCAAGTATGCCTCAGTTTCTTGGGGTGTGAGTGGGATTGCCCTGGAACTGTACAAAGCCCTGTAACATTGTTCAGATTCAGAGACTATCTCCCTGGGGGTTACTTTGAGGGAACCGTCAGCAGCTGATTTGATGGCCTTTACCAGTCTGGCGGATTCCTGCCGTTTTCATCCGTAGGGCCAGTAAGTGTCCAGCCCTCTCTCCCTGGTCTATATAAAGAGCCTGTGACTTAAGGATGGCGTGTTCTGCTTGTTTCCTAAGCAGCTCACTGTAGGTCTTTCAGAACTTTAGAAGGGTGGTCCTGGCCCCTTCATCTCCTGTTGGGGAGATTGGCTTCCAGGTGTCTAATTTGTGACAATAATTTAGAAGTCTTTTCTTCTCTCCTCCTCTTCCTGCTAGAGGCCAGTCTAATCAACTCACCCCTGAGGTAGCATTTCAGTGCTCCCCATTCAATGTCTGACTTGCCTGTCGTGTTTAAATTGGCCTTCGCGTGTTCAATTGATTGGACTCAGGGCTCCAGATAAGCTGCATACAGGGTCTGTTTACGCATGTTAAAACTGCATTTATGCTCCTTATTTAAAATGAATTGCGTATTAAATACGCATCTGCAATGCAGGTTACTGTATGTGAAATGTTGTTTTCCCTTCTGAAGAAACGTCCTTGTTCTTCCACCCTCCTCCAAAAAAAATATTTCTTGATTCCCCCCCCTCCCCACCGTGTCAGTTACTGTAAGTGGTTCGCGCAGATTTGCAGCCTCAACAGTGCCTGCCCAGATGCTATCACACAATTGGCTGTGATGTCTCAAACACAAGTTTGTACTGTGCAACTGGGCGGGAACTCAACACAGAGTACGACAGACAGATGCTGGACAGCAGGCTAGATTCATGGCAGCAGGTGCTAACATGAACTGAACACGGCGTCTGTAATGATCTCGCTGGGAAAAAAATCCAGTTAAGTTCTGACATACATTTTTTTTTTTTCCCCCAGAAGTAGATTTTCATGACCGCTTGCTTCGTAATTTCACATTTGAGCTGGGTCGGGCATACGGGGTAGTAATTATCTGTCGGACTTGTGGTGGTGCTGCTGTGTGCTTTTATCAGAGTTCTGCAATTAAGACATCAGTGTGATCAGCTCCATTTTTGCAACTGTGTGGAAGGAGAAGCAGCATCAATGAATTATTACAGTAAGTCTTGCAGCTGCTCGTGTTCTTAAAGTGGCGATTATGTTGCAGCAGGTATAGATTGTTCGATGCCTAGTGATCTGCATAGCATTTCATACAGTACCATAAACTTTCAATCGATTTAAATTGAAATAACTGCTTTGTAGATCATGTACACAAAGATGATCACGGTAGCCTTCTTTGAGGACTTAATTTAGGAATGGTGCGCTGCCATGTCCTGTTCAAAATTGTTTTGAAATTTATGAAATGGCTGAGTAACAGTAATGGTAAAAGTTTAAAAGATGTGGTGGTTGATGCCATATGATGGGAGATGGACTGTATTCTAAGGCCAGGACTAGTTGTGACAGCAGAAACTCTTCTCGCTAGACACGCACTTGGTTACTAAATCCTGATGCCATGCGGTCGATAATTCTACTAGTATTATCGACCGCATGTCATCAGGATTTACTAAGTGTGTCTGTCTAATGAGAAGAGTTTCTGCTGTCACAACTTCAAGACCACTTTATTTTTTTCTATTACTATGCTCACTGCAACCCAGATGATCGCAGAGAGCGATACTTCTACAGTGCATTTTTGTATAAAAAAATTAATGATTTTTAAACAGAAGTGTATGTTTGTGTATCCTGTATATACAGACTGGCTGTAATGTCAGTAAAACCAGTGACTGTAAATTAAGTTTTGCAGCCACTAGCCAGCAGGGCTAGTGACCAGGAAAATCCACACTAGCCCTACAGACTTTTATACTGGCTTACACAAAATGAACCAGGCTCCAGAATTTCTGGATAGTGGGCTAGTGCCAATTTCTACCCCTGAGAAGGCACAGCATCTTCCCTGAATTTCTAGATAGTGTGCGTCATGACTAGAGAATATGTGAGACTGCTGTCAGTCACCTCCACTCCCCTAATTTTGGTTGCAGCACTCTGATATTGGAGAGGATTAGATCTACATTTTTTTTTTAGTTAAGACTCTCTCTCTCTCTGGGATCAAAATTAAGTTTTGCAGCCAGCAGGACTACTGGGCTAGTGACCGGGGAAAATCATCTAGCCCTACATACTTTTATACTGTGTCACAAAAAAGGCTCCTTTTAGTTCAAAGCCCTCAGGCATGGGCTACAGTAGAATGTAATTTTCAGCTTCTACCAGACCTTCCCCTCCCTCAGCGGAAACACTTTACAGAGGTAAAATGATAATAACAAAATAAACATATACACAAAGAAAAAATACATTGCAAGTTGCTACACAGAATCAGTCAGGTTTATTTTACCAGGAAATACACCGTTGAGCAAGCTCTTTTACAGGGTGGTCCTGGAAGGATGTAACATAGATCTCGTTACACAAGGCATGATAAATTAGGAAAAAAAGAAAGGAAAAAAAGAGAAAAAAAAATGGAAAGTCGAGTGACAGTATAACCTAATACAGCATAAATAAAGGATAAGAATAACGACTAATCTAATAAACAACGTAAGACAGTGCATACTAAATGATGAAGATTCCTCAACTTCAGAGAGCAGTCAGAAAGGGCAGGAGGTGGGGGAAGGTGATAGCAGGAAGTGGGGTTAGGTAGGGAATAAGAGGGAACAGGGAGACTAATAGTGAGGGGCAGTTAAGAAAGGAGGCAAGAGTGTATGGTGGGAGAGGATAAGGGGATGTGAATGAGTAGATCGTAAAACGTTACGGGGGATATGTAGCGATAGGTGCACCAAGGCAGGTAGCGTACGGTGCACAAGGAGAGTATATGAGCACGTGGAAATTGGTTGTGTTTATAAGTACTAGGAACAGTATATTCTGTGGGAAGCTAAGATGATAGAATCAAGTACGGTGGGCGGAGCATAGGGAGGTGCTAGAGATAAGGTGGAGGTAAGGCATAACAGGTACAGCTTTCTTTCAGTGACTAAGTAGGGTTTTCTGTTAATAACTGAATTTTGCAAAATTGACATGTCAGTTTTTTGGGGGCGATTTCATGACTTGAAACAGCCATTTTCATTTGCCTCCATTTAAATAAATCAACATTGGGGCCCAATCCTGCTGCTGGTATCCCCACTGCTTGATCTTCAAAGTCACTGGCTGCTGGTACCCAACCCTGACACAGGTTCCTCCCACTTCCACTCAAACTTCAAAGTCACTGTTGGCAGGTGTCCAACTGTGCCACTGGTATCCCCCCACCTGTCCAGTCTCGTGTTCTGAAATGTGCATATTACACATACATGTAGGCTTAGGTTTTCCTTGTTTCTCTTCCCCCAACCCTTTTGGTTCAGAACTGGCCATTTTGTCCCGTATTTTTAAGGTGCTCAAGTCACCATACCCCCTCACGACCACTTAAAAAGCATTGCTGGCCAGTACACCTAAATGAAAGCTAGTGCTTAAGCTAATAGGGTCTCTATTAGTTAAGCAGTGGCTTTCATTTATATCAGACTGCTTAAACATACATAATGTTATTTTCAAAATTGGCCCCATAGATTTCAGTGGGGCATGCCTCCGCGCTCTCCCTGGTTAGATCACAAAAAGTCTGAGACTGGGATGTGGCCGGCAGATAGGGAAGTGGAGGGGATCGGCTGGTTATTTGTATGGTTCAATTTACGATCCCTTCCCTTCCAAAGTAGAACACTTTTAAATTTTCACTTATTGGCTAAAAAGACTTTCTCAACAATACAGCAATGGGTTATGGTATTAAAAAGTCCATTGCTGTATCTTGAACATTTCCTTTAAGAGGCACCTTGTAAATCGGAGACAAAATGCATTTTAGGGGATCAATCCCTGAAACATATTTTGTATCACATTTACAAGGTGTAGCTTATGAGGTCGTGAGATAGAATAGCAGCTTTGGCACCCTGAATATTTGGGCCCAAAATGGCCAAAATTGTGCAAGTAAAGTCCAGCTACATGCGCGATTAGTGCATTTCATGAGTTGAGCTTTTTCTATTTTTTTTTGTTGTTGTTACTTTAGTAGATGAAAGCCAGCTGAGGAGGGAGGGTTGCAGTGGTAGTCCATTTCTGGATTTTACTTAAAAGATGAGTATGGGTGAATATGGTTGCTAAGTGGGCTAGGGGAATGTCATAGAGGCATAGGTCAGGAAGCATAGGCAAACCAGGAGAAGTTATAAAATTCGCAAGTAGCATTCTGTTATTATCAGGAACAACAAAACAAAATTGTACAGGATAGCTCTTTGTACAGACAGTTCAAACAAAAATTCTTCTTTTGAGTCTATTTCAAAATCTCAATCTTTCTCTAAATAAAACATTGCTGTCTTTTTATATAAAATATATATATATTTTTTTGCTGGCAGTTTAAATTCTTTATTCTGTTGTTGTAAATTACAGCTCCTGTTTTTCACAAAGTGTGTAAAAACTTTTAGTTTGTTACCTGTGACCTACCTGAAGAGTACATCCAGTCTTAGCAGGTGCTACAAAATAGAACACGCTGTCCCAGAGATGGTTTCCTGTTGACAGTTTTGTTAAGAAGCTTGTGGAAGTCAAAATACCTCAGGGGTAATACCCCCCCCCCCGTGTTCCAAATTGACATCTTTTTAAGAAACCCAAATAGTTTTTTGCAGTCATTTCAACAATACAATCATATACATTTACAAATCAAAGGATCCCAGTTGCACATAAATATTCACGTATATTTTTTTAACCACAGAAAAGTAAAACAAGAAAGAATAGAAACAGCAAGTGAAGGAAGGGAGATAACTGGGAAATTGTGGAACCAGCAGAGTGGCCAGTTCCTAGGTGCCACACTGATTGATTGTACAGTCGGACAGGCAAGTGACAGACAAGTGGCAGAAAGAGAGAGGACAAAATCATAGAATCATAGACTCTTGCCAGCAGAAAAAGACCCTCAGGCCCATCTAGTCTGCCCTCTTCCACCCATTCATTTATTCCACCCCCTGCCGGTGGCCCCTTTCTCGCTTCCACACAGCACCTTAAATCTGTCCCATGCAATTTTGAACTCCAACACCATTCTGGCCCCTACCACATCCTCCAGGAGCCTGTTCTATGCCTCTACCACCTTCTCCATGAAGAACTGTCCCCTCACATTGCCTCGGAATCTCCCCCCCTCGCAGTCTCAAGCCATGCCCCCAGTTACTGCACCGTCCTTCCTTTGCAGTAGGCTCCCTGCCTTCACCTTGTTGATCCCCTTGATGTATTTGAAAGTTTCTGTTATGTCTCCTCTATCCGTTCTAGTTTCCAAGGAGTACAGCCCCAATTCACTGCATCTCTGCTCATATGGTTTATCCTGCATACCCTGCACCATCTTAGTCGCCCTTCTCTGAACCGCCTCCATCATGTTTATGTCCTTACACAGATGTGGCCTCCAGAACTGGATTGCATACTCCAGGTGTGGTCTCACCATGGTTTTGTAGAGGGGCATCAGTAACCTCCCTCCATCTGCTAGTGATGCCTCTGACAAGACATGCCAACATACTATTTGCTTTTCCCACTGTCTTGCTGCATTGGTTTCCCACGTTAAGGTTACTAGATACTGTTACTCCCAAATCCTTCTGCTCCATAACTCTGATGTCCTCCCCTCCTAGCGTGTATCCTGCTTCTGGGTTCTTGTGCCCCAGGTGCATCATGGTACACTCTTTGATATTGAATTTTAGCTGCCAAGTTTCCGCCCATCCTTCTAAAGACCTCAAGTAATGCCTCATGTACTCCACCCCCCCGTGGTGTCCACCCTATTGCAGATCTTACTATCATCTGCAAAAAGGCCCACCCATCCTCTTAGCCCCTCTGCTATGTCTCTAATGTAGATGATGGAAAGGAGGGGGCCCAGCACTGACCCCTGGGGCACCCCGCTCGTCACCTGTCCCAACCCAGAGTAAACCCCATTAACCACCACTCTCTGGCTTCTATCTGCCGACCAGTTTTCTACCCACCTGGTTATTTTGTCACCTACCCCTACACTTTCCAGATTGTTCACTAGTTTCTGTGGGGAACGGTGTCGAAGGCATTGCTGAAATCTAGATGGGCCACGTTCCTCCGCCCCCCCCCCCCGGTCGACTACCTGTGTCACCCAGTCAAAGAATTCAGTTAGGTTTGTCTGGCATGGCTTCCCTTTTGAGAAGCCATGCTGTCTGTTGTCTAGTAGTACGCTATCCTCCATGTAGTTTACTGCCTTCTCCTTAATGAGTGCCTCCATGACCTTCCCCAACACTGAGGTGAGGCTGACTGGGTGGTAGTTCTCTTTGATCTCCCTGCTGCCCCCTCCTTATGCAGCGGCACCATGTTCGCCCTCATCCAGTCCTCCGGTACCCTTCCCAAGTCCAGAGACAGGTTGAACAACCTCGTCAGCATGGCTGCCAACTCCTGGATCACCCTTGGGTACAGCCCGTTTGGCCCATGACTTTATCCACCCGCAGCTTGCCTGACTCTTCCTCTACTCTCTCTACCCCGAAAGGGCTCAGGTCTACCCCTTTGTACCTCCTTCCCTTCCCCTTAAGCTCTGGTCCCCTGCCGTTCCCCCTCCTCTGTAAAAACTGAGCAAAAGTACTTTTTTAGCTCATCTGCTTTTTCACAGTCCTCTTCGAATTGTGTCCCACCCTCCCCCCTCAGCCTTGCCAATCCCCTGCTTAGCCTTCTTCCTGTCCCCCATATATCTGAAAATGTTTTGTCTCCTCTTTTGGCTCGATTAGCTATTCTCTTCTCTGTCTCCGCCTTTGCCCTCATCTCCTTTCCGCTAGCCTCCTCTTTTCCCTATAAGCCCCCCTGTCCTCTCCTTTCTGTGTTCGCTTCTATTTCCTGAAAGCCCTCCTCCTGTCCCCAACTACCCGCGCCACCTCCCTTGTGAACCAAAGTGGTCTTCTCCTCCTTGTGCCATTCTTTACCTGCCTTATGAACATTTCTGTCGCTTTCTGCACCCGGTCCTTTATAATTCCCGATAGTTCTTCCACATTGTCTATCTCCTCCATACCTACCATTTCCTCCTTCAATAACTGCCTCATCTTGTCAAAGTCTGCGCTCTTGAAGTCCAAAACTGTTGTGGTGATACGTCTTACCTTCCTCCCTGCTCTTATTCTGAACCTAACAGTCTTGTGGTCGCTGTTACCCAGTGCCTCTCCCACCTCCAACTCTTCCACACTCTCCCTATTCATAAAGACCACTCCAGCAGATTGTTGCCCCTCGTTGGATCTCTGACCAGTTGCTGTAGGAATGCTCCCTGCAGCACCTCAAGAATTCCCTGCTTCTAGCCAAGGTGGCCTCTGGCATGGACCAATCCATGTCTAGGAGGTTTAGAGCCCCCACCAGAAGTGTTTCTCCTTTGAGAGCCATCCTTTCGATTGCCTGTGCCATTTGCCTGTCTTTATTTTCCAATGATGTAACATTGAGTACTTGCTTGCATTAATTACATTATTTGTTTTTTTACTTGTGGTATTTGGCTGTATTGTAAATATCTCTGTATGCATTGTACCATTTGACCCAGAGCTAACCAGGTCCATCTTGTAAATGAGCTTGCTCAACGATGTTCGCCTGGATAAATAGATTTTGGTGGGTTGATTGATTGATTGATCCTCCCCCTGCGTAGGTGGTCTGTATACTACTACTAGCCTTAGGGATTCCCCTGTCCTTTTGCTCAGCGTGACCCACAGGAGCTCACTCACCCCGCCCCTGGCCCTTCATAACCCTGATATCATCTTTGACATATAAAGCCTCCCCTCCCCCTTCTTGTCTCCCCTGTCCTTTCTAAACAGTCTGTACCCAGGGATTCTTGTCTCCTGCATGTGATATTCCATCCAGCACGTCTGTGACTTCAGCTAGGCCCAGTTCCTCATCCTGTATGATGGCTACTAAGTCCACCATCTTGTTCGCGAGGCTCCTAGCGTTCGCTACCAAATTCCTCCACCAAAGTCCCCCACCCCCCTACCCATAGATGTGTCTGAACCCGGTATGCTACCCTTGTCCCTTGGGGGGAGGGTGCCTAAAGCCCCACATTTCTTCTGATGTCCGGTGTGGCTTTAATCCTCCCCCTCTTGTTTAGTTTAAATAATACTTTCTCTACATACTCCCCCAATCCACATTTCGGTACCGCTGCACCTTCTCTGTTTAAGTGCTGTCTGTCTGGGGTGAAGAGGGACTCATCCTCCCATGTGGCCCCCCAGTCCCCTACTAGTCCATACCCCATCTGTCCACACCATCTCACTAGCCACCCATTGAACTCCTTGATCCATAGTTTCCTTGCTGTGCTAGCTCTCGGCACTGGTAACACCTCCGAAAAGGCTATGGATTGGATGCACAGACTGCCACAAAACCTGGCAAGTGCTTTAAATCGTGCCTGTACCTCCATCAGACTGTTCCCTACCAAGTCGTTTGTCCCTAGATGGAAATCCAGGTGTGATTTCTCATCCTGTTTCTGACCCCATGAGGGAATATAGTGCATCACCTCTAGTGCTGTCATTCCTGGCAAGTATTCTACCCCGACTGCACTGGTTTTACCCCCCCCCCCCCCGATATGATAGAAACATAAAAGTTGTTCGACAGATGGGGACTGTCAGATCCATCAAGTCTGCCTTTGGCTTCCTACCCCCTACTTAGCTGCCTGCTTGTGTATCCCCCAGTGTCTGTCCCATGCTCGCTTAAATTCTCCCACTTTCTTGGCTCCCACCACCCCTACCGGCAGGTTATTCCATGGTTCCACAACATGCTCTGTGAAAAAGAATTTCCTTGTATTGCTTCTGAACTTTCCTCCCTTAAGTCGAAGGTTGTGCTCTCTAGTCCTGCTGTAGTCCTTTACCTGAAAGAGGTTCTGCACGTGCACCCTGCTGTTGCCTTTAAGGTATTTGAAGGTTTCTATCATGTCCCCACGATTCCTGGGTTGTTCTAGGGAGTATAATTTGAGGTCATCCAGTTTTTCCTTGTACGGTTTCTGATGCAAGCCCTGCACCATCTTTGTTGCTCTTCTTTGTACCATCTTCAGCCTATCTATGTCCTTCCTGAGGTGTGGCCTTCAGAATTGGGCACAGTACTCCACATGAGGCCTGACCAGGGACCAATACAGGGGCATGATTATTTCATGCCTTCTGCTCGTGATGCCCCTCCCTATGCATCCCAGGATACCACTAGTGTTTAGTGCTGCCTTTTCACATTGTCTACTGACCTTTAGGTTATCTGATATGATCACCCCTAGGTCTCGCTCCTGCCTGGTAGCCACCAGTTGCTCCCCTCCCATTGAGTGCAGTTTCCCTGGGTTATGCTTTCCCAGGTGCATGACGTTGCATTTTTGGCATTGAATTATAGTCCTCTATAATCAGATTTCTACCCTCATTATCCCCCTGCATAGTCTGCATTACAGTTCCTCTCCTCTGAGTTACTGGTCCCATTTTTACTTCACAATCCCCCTCGTCCACCTTTCCCGACTCCTCTCCTTGTCCTCTGACCCCTTCTTCCTTGGCCACTCCTCCCTCTCCCATCCTGTTGGCTTATGTTACTACCACTCACGCCCCTGCCCCACCCTTACTGAACAATTTCTCCCCTATTATCCCTTTTTCTGTCACTTCCCTGTTTTCAGATACCTTTGAACATGCAGCCGCATTCGTCCCTGTCATGGTATGCTCCGCAAGGCCAGAGCTTCCTTGAGTCTCCAGTGTTCTTCCAAGCTCCCTCTCTCCTCCCTTTTCTCCCTCCATCTTCCTCAGCTTCGTGTTTCCTGAACTTTTGCCGTGCTCTCCTCCCCGCCTTCCCACTGGGTTAACATCCCTATTGACCCCCCTCTTCTATGCTCCCCTTTGCTTTTCTCAGTCTTGGTACTTTTGCTCCTATCCTCCTTCTCTCTGCCAACGAAGTCTCCTTCAAACTTCTACCCGCTGTGCCCTTGCTTTCTCCGGGACCCCTTCCTCCGTGATGTCCACTAATGAGGAGTACCTATTTGAAACTGTAAGTCCCCCTGCAATATTCCCTCTACTTCCCCCAGCTGGCGAGAGTTGCTCTTTCTCTGGTCCGTGGTGTCCCTGTGCCACTAAATCCAAGTGTCTGCCAGCCAGATTTCTCCTCCCCGCCCCATCTAGGCCCCTTATCCCTGTGACTCCCCCATCCTGATTTCACACCCACAGCCCCTATTGCTGGTACCACGCCCCTCTCTCTCCACCCTAGCAGATTTCCCCCTCACCCAGATGCCATTACAGGTGTCTCCCCACCCTTGAACCCATGTCCGTTTGCCACCATGCTACTTCATTCCTTAGAATGCGCACCTCCGCTTCTAAATTCTGTAGTCTGACACATATTGGACAGCATCCCAACCTCCACAGTGTGTTCATGAACATGGCAGTCCTACATCCATTGCATCCCACTATTCTGCCTTCCCTCCACCCAAGCGCCGTAGCGTCTCTCCCCCTTCAAGAGTGCTTATGCCCCATTGTGCTATCCCATTTTGGGTCTTTATTTGTTACTTCTCTCTCATTCCACTCCGACATATACCCCCTCCCCTTACCCCATCCTAATACATTCAAGTTGACCCTCGTTATCACCTATGCACCAGCTGCTGTAGAGTTACAACGTAAGGTCAAATTCTCAGCCACGAATAATAAAGAGAATTATACAGTCTGTAGATAGCCAGATCTAGCAGAACCTCTTGCAATTTCCCCTTTTAGTCTCAGTATCCCATTTGTTTTACCCTCATGAGTTACAGAACCCATACATTCACACGATGTCCTCCATAAATGTCACAGTACTTATGTTTATGATTTTACTGTCCCAAAATATCACAGTACCTTTGTTTCAGATTTTTTGCCACACTCCTCCTTTTGGATGCAGTGCTTCCAATACCTCTTTTCAGCCTCAGTATCCAATTTGTTTTACCCTCATGAGTCACAGAACCCATACATCCATTTGATGCACCCCATAAATGTCACAGTACCTATGATCTTGAATTTACTGTCCCAAAGAATCACAGTACCTTTGTTTCGGATTACTTGCCACACTCCTCTTTTTGGATTCAGTTCCCCCTTCTGCTGGTGAAGCCTCTGCTACAAAGACCACCGAAGACCACCATGTGGACACTCAATGAGATATTCCCCACCTTCTGCTCCTCCAGATAGGTGAACCCCCTGATGGGAGTGATTTTGCCAGTCCATTTAATATGGAGGTGGAGCAGAGTGGGTGGGTGGAAAAAAACTTTAAGGCAGCAAGAGTTGTTGTTTGTGGCTGGGCTGGGTTTAAATAGCCCAGGCGCCGGTCTAAACTTCGCACCCTTGGCGTCAGATTGTGCCCTGCTTTTAACTGTTTCTGTATAACCAATAGGACAGGGTCTTGCCAACCCTGTAACAGGGATGGGGAATTTATTACTTACGTGTCGAAGAGGAGGATGGCATGGGTGCTGGTGGGTAGGGGAGTTGGTGTTCATATGATTGCCTGACACTGGCATTGGCACCTGGTGTCAGGAAACCAAAACAGTGGGGGAGTGGTGTTGCTTCATAATAGTTGTGATCTGGTGCACTGCATGTCACTGCATCTGCTGTATGAGTGATCTGGAGGGCCAGCGTGAAGCAAGCTACCATTCTGGGCCATCGAGCTTCACCATGCAGCTGCTTTGTAAGAGGCCTGCAGAGACCACTTGCGAAGCAAGTTTTAGGTCTGATGCATTGAACAGCACTATGAAACTGCATTTAGGTTGTCTTTTTCAAAAAGTAAGGAAATTGAAAAAAATTACTGTATGTTAATGCAGGTATTAGGATTAAAACACAGTGCTGGTCCGCCGGCGCAGCGGTGGTATCTCCGCTTGCGACGCCAGCGAACCGGGTTTGGGAATGGACCCAGGTCGTCGGAGGGCCGGCCGGGGGGAGAAGGATTGAGCATCCTTAGGACTGCTCTCCTTCTCCGGGGGGAAGGGGGGGACTCATGATCACACAGGAGCGACACCTGGCGGAGGCTGGGTTGCTGCCCTGTATGCAATGCGTAATCAATGCTCTCTGGGGCGGGACAGACGTTGGTCGTCATTGCACGTCTCCACCCCAGCCTACAGGGGAAGGAAAAACTTGGCGGGACCCCTATCTTTGTGAAGCCCTCCCCGGGACTTCAGTTAGCCCCTGCCGCCAGAAGCTCTCCCAATTAGATACTAATCCCGTTGCACCGGGATACTGGGGACCGGTGCCACAGCCCCGCCCTCCGGGGGTTACCGGGAGTAGCGAAGGCAATCGGCAGTAGGTGGGAGTCTCGGGGACCATGATCAGGGCTGATTCCGATAGAAGGGCCCTGCCAGAAAAAGCAGAATAAATGTAAAAAAAAAAAAAAAAGATTAAAACACAGAGCGTACGAAGTAGGGAAATTAAAAAAAGGGTTTGGAGTCTCCAGAGGACAGTTCCCTGCATTTGAGTATTTCAATGAAAAATATACAAAATGACAAACTTAATAGTTGCAAAATGGACATTATTACAAGCCAGTGTGAGGAGTGCTGGCTAAGCCTGTGACCCCAGCGCTTCAGCCCAACACAAGGCCTTCGTCAGGGGGTGGATCCAGCTGGTCATGAGAATAAGTGCTTTTATATATGACATATCATAAAATACTACCACCTGTGAACAACTGAAGTGTAAAATACAAAATCACTTAGTTAAAAAATACAATATAATGCATGTAAAAAGTCCTGTTCAAACACACTAATTACTGCTAAGGAAATATAACAAAAGAGTTAAGGGTAAATGTAAAAACAGTATAAATATTACAGTCAAGTATTCAGATACATAGAATAGTATGCAAAACCCTTACCTAAATCCATAATCAGCTGGGAAGACAAGATTTACACTTGGAAAAAGTGAAAACAGAGAGGAAAACGTAAAGGAAATAATGCCAGTATATTAAGATAGTTATAAAGTACCACAGTGTACTAAGAGTAGAAATACGGTATAATTTTAAATTGATTCTACGAGTGAGGATACAAGTACATTTTATAACTTTTCAAGGGAAGAATCTAATGCATTAAAAGTGTTTGAAAATCTGAAGGCATGGTGCTGAGGGCTGAGGCGCTGGTGCCTTATCTTGCGCTACGCCGGTGACCCATGTTCGGGAATGAGCACGGGCCATCGGGGGTTGGCGGGGGAGGAGAAGGATTGAGCGTTTGATGGACTGCTCTCCTTCTCTGGGGAGGGGGGGTTCCTGGTGGTCGGCGGAGGCTGGAGGACAGGGCGCCGTACCACAAGCTGGGAGGAGTCGTGCCAGACGCCTGGAGGAAGTGCGTGCAGAAGCATGCGCGCTCCCCTCTGCTGGCGACATTGCACGGTCCCGACTCCTGGGGAGAAACAGGAGAAAAAGACACTGCCGTGCAGGATGGTGGGCGCCTCGCAGGCCGCCCCCGGCTAGCCACGGTGCTGGCCAACTATGGCTGGACCCGGTGGGGTGGGGACCCCCACGCCGACCCCGCCTGGGGGCAAGCCCGGGGTTAGGTCAGTGTCGGCTGGTAGACACCAGGGGACGGGGCTGTGGACGCCCACCTGAGAGATAGCCGGCAGAGAGGAGAGAAAAACTAATATCAAAAAAAAAAAAAAAATCTGAAGGCGTGGTATTTAAGGTATCAGATAAGGGGGAAATGTGATCATGAGGGGAAATTGACTACTATAGTAAGGTCTTGGACCTATTATCTAACATACTAACATACCAAAATGCCAGCAGAATAGGCCTGATGGTCTTTCGCGTCTGCTCGTTTGTTCGGCCCCCACCCTGGGAGCTGACCCTGCTGCCCCTCTTGCCCTCCCAGGCTTCTCCCTTCCCAGTCCCAGATATTCTCGCTGCACTGGACTTTGCTGCCAGAACCCTTCCTGTACCCTGTCCCACCCCTCTTGAACCCCTCCACCGTCTCTGCCTCCTGGCCCAGGGCAGCGCATTCCATTGCTGCACCCGCCCTCTCAGTGAAGTAGCACCATCTCCTTTCTCCCTTAATCCCCTCCAGCTTCCACCCATGCCCTCTAGTTGCCCCCTTCCTTTGGAACACCCTGACTGCTTCTCCTTTATTAACCCCCTTCATATACCTGAAGACCCTTCTCTCTTCCAATGTGTACATGTTTAGCTCTTCGAGTCTCTCCCAATAGGTCCTGCTCCCCAAGCCCCAGATCATTTTGGTTGCCCTCCTCTGGACCCTCTCCAGGAATTCAATATCCATCTTTAAGTGTGGCCTCCAAAAACTGCATGTAGTACTCGAGGTGCGGCCTCACCAAGCAGTTATACAGAGGGAGTATCACTTCCCTCCTCCTGGAGGTGATCCCCCTAGCAGTGCATCCCAGCATCCTGTTGGCCTTGGTCGCTGCCCTCCTACAAGTCTCCGAGTTGTTCATCTTGACATCCTCCACCACCCCCAGGTCCCTCTCAGCCATCGAGACTTGTAGCATTCCCCGGGTGTACACTTGGCCCGGTTTCTGGCTCCCAGGTGCAGTACCTTGCATTTCCCTGCATTGAACCTCAGCTTCCACTTTCTAGACCACCTTTCCAGAGCCTCCAGGTCCCCCTGTAGGGCCACCCTCCCCATCCACCACCGCCCCCAGTTTTGAGTCATTCGCAAAGAGACTCCTCTCACTCCCGATACCCTTTTCATATGTCAGAGACGTAGGCATTGAACAGGAGGGGCCCAAGGACCGATCCCTGAGGGACCCCACTAATGACCCTCCTTGGGGATGAGACTATCCCGCCAACCACGACCCTCTGGGTCTGGTCCTGGAGCCAGTTCCCTATCCATCTGATTCCTCACCCCCATTTCCCCCAGCTTATCCAACAGGCCCCCATGAGGAACAGAGTCAAACGCCTTGCTGAAGTCAAGAGAGAGGATGTCTACCGGTCTACCCAGGTCCAAGGCACTTGTCACCCAGTCATAGAACTCCACAAGGTTTGTCTGACACGATTTCCCTGGGACGAATCCATGCTGTCTATCGTCCAGGCACCCCGACTTTTCCAGATCCCCCCCCAGCCTCTCCCTTCGGCAATGCTCTCCATCACCTTTCCCACCACTGATGTCAGGCTGATGGGCCTGTAGTTTTCTGCCACCTCCCTTGATTCCCCCTTGTGGATAGGCACTATATGTGTCACCTTCCAGTCCTGGGGCACCCACCCTGTCCTCAGAGAGATGCTGAAAAGCTCCGCCAGGGGTTTCACCAGGACATCTGCCAGTTCCCTCAGCACTCTGGGATGTAATTTATCCGTCCCCGGTGCTTTCTCCGTCTTTCTCCGTCTGTTTAGGAAAATTATGTTAAATTATCGGAAGACCCTACAAAAAGATTTCAGTTGGAGATTTTTGAATTGGTGGACTTGATGGTCTGTTGTGATTGGATCACTCTGACGAGACAGGATTTATTAGGGTCGACTACTCTGTTTTCCTGACCTATGTATTGACAAATGCCCACGAAGATATTAGAGATCCACTGGGGCATCATGTTGTCTATGGAGTGGGGTCTCTGACCCTTAACCTTTCCACCTTCATTGATTTTTATTTTTTTATGTTTACATCTGTCAGTTCTGGGTCTGAATTCCCACCTCAGGGACAGTATGGACTTGCTACATAAATTGAAAGGTTTTATTTGGAACAGAAAATACAGCTGGCTTACAGTAGACGTGTCAAGTCTTTAAAGATCAGTATGCCATCAAGGTTTAAAAGCCATGGAGTATTTTCCGTAAAGGTCAGGAAATGCTTATGATTTGCTGTCAGTGTTGTTATTATAGTGGGTTTTTTTACTTTCTGTTTTATCTCTTTCCCAGCTGGCTGCAGTCCTTCTCTGAGCTTGGGATGCCCCAACCCCATCATCCCCTGCCATCTCCTTGGATTTACCTTTCGCCAGGAAGAAGTCCCTGAGCTATCTCCTCCCCACAGTTGAAGTCCTTGGGCTGGACCACTTCCCTTGGATATGCTTCTGTGGTCCTCCCAGCAGGAACCTAAGTCATTGGGGTGTGGAGTCTGCGGGTCACCCAGTGCCCTATGACAGCATTCTTCTGGCAGATCCCCATAACCACCACAGGACGCTGGCTGATGGAGGCACGCAAGGCATGCACATCCAGCCAGCCAGCCAGCTGTCCTGAATCCCCTGACTGTACAACCACCTGTGAGCACCGAGGTGCTGTCATGCGGTGGCAGGGATCCCCCTTTACTCCCCGGAGCAGGAGAGTGTCCTGTGGAATGCTCAGTCTTCTTCCCCCTACCAGCCCCCCCATGATCCAGGCTTGTTGCCGAACCCAGGTTGTCAGTGTCAGAAGCGGTAGTGTTACCACTCTACTGGGGGGGGTGACTAATGTCTTTGTTTTTTGACAGAGACTACTGCTCACTCCTCCGTGCCACCACCATACAAAAATGTGGCATGGCTATACAGGTGGTGATGGTTGCCCCCTCATATGCCAGCCTTTATTTGGGCCACTGGGATGATCTTCGACCACAAGCATGATCAATATATGAACCATATTAAATTATGGCTCAGATTTATTGATGAAATTCTTTGTATCGGGCAGGGGACGTGTCCACCATTCAGGATTTCATGATGTATTTGAAACTGATAAACATACACTAACGTCTCTGGATCTCAAGCTGATCGTTTCTCCAGACCAGACAGTTAAACCTGCTAACTCTGTGCTGTATGTAGGGAGTGCCCATCCCAAAAAATAACTGAATCAGTTCCTTATGGGGAGCTGATCCGCTTGAGACGGAGCCACGGAACTGAGCTGATCATGACTCTTTCTTTAAAGTGCTACTGAGACCTCGTGTTAGGCAACTCATAACAAGGAGTTGCCTAACCGAGGACCTAAATTGCACAAAGGTTGCAGTTTTTAATGCAAACATTTATCAGAAAATTAAGTTACAGTACCTGTGATCTCACATTGGCGTTCAAGAAAGCCACTCCTCTCCCACCACAGCTCCACCCCTAAAATCAGCATTTTGATGATGCTTAGTA
Source organism: Neoceratodus forsteri (assembly GCA_016271365.2). Classification (NCBI taxonomy): domain Eukaryota; kingdom Metazoa; phylum Chordata; order Ceratodontiformes; family Ceratodontidae; genus Neoceratodus; species Neoceratodus forsteri. The sequence goes on from CM057458.1 coordinate 1,085,511,853, forward strand.
GGGAAGGTGGCTGCATGGCTTCTAATAGTTATAGATAGCAGTTGGGAGCAGCGGCACTCTGTAGATTAACATAGTTTACTTTGTAGGCACTTCCACATGTTAAGGGGGATAGTATTACATTTATATACCTCCCTTAACCTGTAAGTGCCTACAAAGTAAACTATGTGAATCTGCTGAGTGCTACTGCTCTAACTACTATCTATAACCATGAAATACATGCAGCCCTTCCTACTTAGTCATCAAAACACTGATTTAGAGGCTGGGCTGTATGTAGCTGAGCGGCTTTCTCAAACCCGGAAGTCAAATCATGGGTAATATAACCTTATTTTCTTATAAATGCCTGCATAAAAAAACTCTCAAATTATGTGCAATTAAAAAAAAAAAAAAAAAACTTAAATTATGTGCAATTTAGGTCCTTGGGCAGACAGCTCCTTGCAGTGAGTTGCTTGACCTGAGGGCATATTTGTGTTAGCTGCTCTAAAAACAGGCTTGTGAAATGAAGGCACGTTTTGAACAGGGGGTATGAAAAGCAATACTGGATAAGAATGAGGCATTTCCGAAAGTATTAAATATGAATAGGGCAGAACACTTCTTCATACCAAAGGGTGGGAAAAACAAATCGGAAAACTCACAAACTCCCCCTGTTGTCACCTTTGTGACAAAAGTATGGACCTTAGTAGACAGAATGGGTAATGTGGTCCATAAGTTTTGGCCAATTCTGCTAACTAATCCAGTACTACAAAAAACTATTGCTAATAGACCATGAGTCACCTTTAGCAAAGGACACGGTTTGGGAGTCAGACTCGTGAACTCCTATTTTGTAGCTTCATAACAACAAGCTACACATTAGAACTTGTTGACTAATAAGAAGCTTAATGGTGTCTATAAATGTGGTAAATATAGTGTTTGCAGCTTAGCAAACACAGTGAATTCCTTGGCTGTCTCTAATAGGCATACTGAGATCAAGCAATATATGACTTGCATTACAGCGTTCGTTGTCTATCTGTTGGTGCTCTTGTGGTCTGTACTATGTGGACAGAACCATTTGCCCGCTCAAGATCTGTATTCAGGAGCATTACAGAGGGGGTTTAAATGCCAACCAAAAAAACTGCACTTGGAACGTACTTTCTCGAGTCCCACCACTGTAATGGCAACCATTTGAAATTTATGGGGTTGGAGCATATACCACCCCTGGCTAGAGGCAGAGATAGGTTCCATCTTCTCTTTTTTTGAAAGGAGACAAAATGGACTGTTAACACTGCAGACTAAATTCCCTAAAGGTTTAAATGAGAAGGTAGATTATACTCCATTTCGGTAAATATTATTTAATAATCTGCTGGTTTAACATAGAACAGCGATTATTAAGCAATAAGGTATGGCCAGGGGTTACATTAGCCATATGTTAATCACCATCTAGGGATATAGGGTGTGATTAACATGATTATTATAACCCCTGGGAGTACCTTATTGCTTTTATAGCCGTGGGGAAACCATGTTTTTATTATAATAATGCATTTTCAGGTTTTTTTTCTTTTAAATACCTTGCTGCTGATGTTAAATAGTCCAACCGCTCTAAAGTTCTAAATTTGGAAGTGGATTGGAGCTGGATTTGAGTACATCTGTTGTGACAGTTCTGCGGCATTTCAGTGAGACACATGTCTGGCTACTAAAAGATTCGGCAGTTGCGTCTGTCATGAGTACACAGATTAACTTGTTAGCAGGTCAAAACAAGAAACGAGCAACCCAGTTTCCATGTTGAGACAGATATTTCTCAACAGCAGCATATCAAAAGATCACACTCTGCAAAACACCACCTGAGCGTTACACTGCACACTTTGCGGTGTTGCTATGGTGACTCTAATTATCGAGAGTTGTCAGTGTCAGTTTCAGTTAAACATTCTTTCCATATTCTTCATGCAGTTGTTATGGTAGCTACATGGAAGCTAAGCAAAAAAAGCCATGACAACACAGTGGGGTCATGGGAGATTACTAATGGGGGATGTGAACTTTATATTTATTTATTTATTTAAACAGCAGTTTGGAAAACCTTTGAGCCATAGGCTCATTTACAAAGGTACCTTGTCACAGTAAGACAAACCAAAATACACAGTATAGCAGTACAACACATAAGTATAACAGTAAAATTAAGACATAGATACAAACAAGCTGGTACAGGTAGGATGGATGCAAACAATACCAGAGTTATGTGGTCCTTAGCAGCTTAGTAATAAGCTTTGTCATAAGTATTAGTACAGCTTTGACTAGTGGCAGTTACAGCATCAGGTGTTAATAAGGTGGTTACGTAAGGAAGTTTTGAAGCACGATATAGTTGGAGCCTGAGATGGAGGGCAGTGTGTTGAACCAGGGAGGGGCCCTAAAGCTGAAGGCTCTTTGGCCGTGAGAGGTCCTAGCTCTAGGGATAACAAGAGGTTTTCCCAGAGGTCCAGTATGAACTAGTGGGACAGAAGCGGCGTATGGTGGTGGTCAATCCTGGTGGGGAAAGCCCAAGGAGGTCTTTTTGTAAGGGTACAGGTAAGATATTTGAGGCGCTCTTCGAGATCAAGTACCAGCGCTTTAGCATACAGTAGACAGGTGTGTGTCATCCTAGGTGCTCCAGTAATTAACCTGCAGGCCTTATTCAGAGTAGTGCGAATTTTATGGAGTTCGGTCTGATCAGCAGCACCATACACCGGCAGTCCATAGTCCACTAGGGACAGGATAGAGGAGGTGACTGGGGTGGATCTGTGTCTCTCTGGGAGTGTGGAGTACTTTGGGGAATGAACGGAATATACAGATTCTTAAGACTGTCTCTACTCATATAGTTAATTGATTATATACTGACTCATTATTGAACTTAGAACATTTTAAGATGTATGAATAATTTTCTAGGTGGTCCTTGAGAGATTTATTTTTTAATTTATTTGGCAATAATACTGCCAATTAATATCTTGTAAAAAATATTATTACAACATTGTAGATTTTTATGTTTATGGAGTGTGTTAACTAGTTGAGAGTATAGCTTAGAAAATATCTCCAGATAAGTTTAATTCTGTATGAATGTTTTAAACAGCTGTTCATATAAGATACATTTTTCTTATTCCTGTTTTATTTTCATACATATATTTCTATTGTACAGTTTTTTTTTTTTATCATACACTACTATTACATTTTAATTTGGACGTTTGTGGTATTAAATCTAAGGCCTTGCTTTAATTTTGAATGTATTCTCCTAACACACACATTCATTAATAATTTCAGTTACAGGCTTGCCTGCTAGAGAGCTTATCTAATGGATTGACCTTGAAAAGATTCTCAGTAATAGCAAGCTAATGGGAGGCTATTCATTCCATTTAAATTTGTGATTTTTTTGAAATGGGTAGTTTTAACCAATGAGAATTATTTCTGTTTTTTTATGTATGATCTTGATGTTATCCCTTAGACTGCCGACAGAATTAGAACATCTTGGAGTTCTGGACTGATACATTAGTTTGCGGCCCTGTAAGGGTTAATAGATTGTGACGCTCTGAACAACTGTTATAAGTCTCTGAGGAAGGACTTGGTTGGTCCGAAAGCTTAAACATTCTTTTCTTTTTTTTAAACATATGTGTTGGTCCAATAAAAGGTATCGAACCATTTGCTTCTAGATCTGTTGGAACACATAGGGGAATTTACATTTTACAGTCTGGATTCTGGAGAATGTAAGGGGTTTTTCTTTTTACATAAAGACGTGTCATGGAAGCAAACAAAATAATGTTTGTGATTGATTTCTGTTGTGTTGTGTTTTTTTTGTTTATTTGTTAAAAGAAATGAATGTTGCTGTGGTGGTCATCTGTTTGCTTTCTACTTTTAGTTCACTTAGAAACGTTTACTAATACTGCCGATTCAGTCCATAGATGTGACTCTCATTAAGAAGATTACGATGGACACAGCAGTGGTAGCTACGTACTGCTGTCATGGAATGCTCTTGAACAGTAAAAGCTGTTCATTCTAGTATTCCAGACAAACTTCATACAGAGATCACGCTGCAATGTAAACAAGCTGTACGTGATTAATAATTAAAGATTAATGTAAACTTTCTGAGCCTGTACTAGCTAATCACATTGCAGCATTTACAAGCTCATTGCTATAGGACAGGCTGCCTTGGTGCATGTAATTATGATTCAGACATACCAAGTTCAAGCCCTACAAAGGGGTACTTTATTTTTTTGTAGATTGCTAGCGTACAGGAGCGCAGCAGGGGGCTGAAGCAGTACACAGTATGCTGGGGTTCTCTTGTGGTCCTGGGGAGCGGTTTTCCTTTTCTTGGATTTAAATTGTGTACATTTAATCTATAATATATTACTGTGTTGAATTTTGTATTTGTTTTTTCTTTCTCTTCACAGGACACCTGGAACGAGGCAGAGGGCTCGAGGTGCACAATGTGCTGGGTTTTCCTGAGGTCCTGGGAGCGTTTTTTGTGTTTGGGGATTTAATTGTGGCATTGGTTCTATACTTTTGAGTACTGGGTTTACTTTTGTATTGGTGTTGTTTTTTTTCCTGTTTCCGTTCTTCAGTTACAGGTCTACTGTATGTAAGGGGCATGGAAATCTGGAGTTCTGAGGCAGTTGTTGTGTGTGAACTACAGGGCTGTGCTGACATGGAGTGGAGAGCTGGGTGATTCGTTTGTGTTTAGGTTACAGGAAAGGGCGGACATGGAGTTTCATCTCTGGGGCCGATTCTGGCGGCCTGACTCACAGCAGAAGTTGGTAGTCTGGTAGGGGAAAACAGTGTGAGGAGCAGGTGCTGCCGCCGTCTTGGACAGCATAATAACAGCCCACTGGTACATCAGAGAGCTTTCCACCTGGGGTGAGCTTCCCAAATCGGTTCACTCCTCATAGACCCTGGACAGCCCATCGGAGTACTGATTTTTTTTCTCCAGGCCTATGTACAATTGTCATATCATACCCTTGCAAAGCAAGACTCCATCTTAGCAATCTACCATTTTTCTTTCCCATCTGCATCAGCCAAACTAGGGGGGTTGTGGTCAGTCTGCACCACAAAATGCTGCCCATACAAGTATGGCTCCAACTTCTTGAGGGCCCACACTATGGCAAGACACTCCTTTTCCACCGTGGAGTATGCTTGCTCCCTGGGAAGTAACTTCCTACTCAGGTACACTACTGGGTGATCTGTCCCTTGGCTGGATGTCTGACTCAGTACTGCCCCAATACCCACATCTGAGGCGTCAGTCTGAACTATAAAGGTTTTGCTGTAGTCAGGACTTGTCAAAACAGGACCACTGCACAGTACCTCCTTTAGTTTGTAAAAGGCTTCCTCACAGGCTGGGCTCCAGGTAATTTTCTTGGGCATCCTTTTCTTTGTCAGGTCAGATAGGGGAGCAGCCAGGGCACTGTAATTGGGTACAAATTTTCTGTAGTACCCTGCTGTCCCTAGAAAACTCCTGACCTGCTTCTGTGTTTCTGGTCTGGGCCACGCCTGGATCACCTCTGTCTTTATTTTGTTAGGACGGAGCTGTCCCCGTCCTACCACGTGCCCAAGGTATGCCACTTCTCCCATGGCCACCTGGCACTTCTTAGCTTTGACAGTGAGCCCAGCCCTCTGTATCCTGCCCAGCACTTCCCTAAGGTGGGGTAGGTGTTCCTCCCAGCTGGTACTAAAGATGGCAGTGTCATCCAGGTACGCCGTGGCGTACTCCTCAGCACCATTTAACACCTGGTTCACCAACCTTTGGAAAGTGGCCGGGGCGTTCTTCATTCAGAAAGGCTTTACTTTAAACTCAAATAAGCCTATCGGAGTGATGAAGGCCGACCTCTCCCTAGCTCTGTCTGTCAACTCCACCTGCCAGTACCCCTTTGTCAGGTTAATGGTCGTAAGGTAGATCGTCCCTCCCAGCTTGTCCAGGAGTTCATCCATCCGGGGCATCGGGTGGGCATCTGACTTCGTGACTGCATTCAGTCCACGATAGTCCACAAAGAAACGAGTAGCGCCATCTGGCTTAGGCACAAGGACTACGGGTGAGGCCAAGGGGCTGTGGGATCTCTGGATTACCCCTAAATCCAGCATCTCCTCCACTTCCCTACTAATGTCCTTTTGGACAGCTTCTGGCATCCGATATGCTGTCTGCCATATGAGCGTCTGTGTCCCTGTCTCCACATCGTGTGTCGCTAAGGGGGTAAGTCCAGGCTTGGCGCCAAACAACGGGGCAGAGTCTGCTAAAACTTCCCTTACTTTCTGGATCTGGTCCAGGGCCAGCTGGGGAGACAATTTTACTGCCTCCACAGAGGACTCCCGCTTACTTTCTTCCAGCAAATCCAAAAGGGGATCTCCTTCGTCCATCCCCTCCCCAAGACTACATACTGCAAACACCATGTCAGCCCTATTTGCATATGGCTTCATCAGGTTGACATTGAACATCCTTTCTGTCTGTCTTACTAACATACTAAAATGCTAGCAGAATAGGCCTAACGGTCTCTCGAGTCTGCTTGATTTTCAGCACCCACACTGAGGGCCGATTTTGGTGTCGCCCCCTCCCCCTTGGATTATACTGTCCCCAGTCCCAGCTGTTCCACTTGTATTGTGCCTGGTCAGATTTACCTTCCCCTTGTACCTGTCCCATCCCCTCTTAAACCCGTCCACAGTCTCCATCTCTACCAGCTCCCTGGGCAGTGCATTCCATGGCTCTACCACCCTTTCAGTGAAATAACATCTCCTCCTCTCCCCTCTGAGCCTGCCCCCTTCCAGCTTATGTCTGCTTTCTGCCCCCTTCCAGCTTCTGTCAGGCAACTCCACAATGTAGTGCATGTCATTTACCTTCCTTACCACTTTGTACGGTCCTGCCCACTCAGCTTGCAGCTTGTCTTTTCGGACCGGAATAAGGACCATGACTTCCTGACCCACCATGTACGAGCGAGCTCTGGCTCGGTGGTCGTACCACACCTTTTATTTTTGTTGGGCTGCTGCTAGGTTGCTCTGGGCTGTCCCCATAAGCTCCTTCAGCCTTTCCCTAAACCTAAGGACGTAATCCACAATGGGAGTTCCCTGGGTGGCGTGCTTGCCTTCCCAGCCCTCCCAGATCAAGTCTAGGGGCCCATGTACCCGGCGTCCATATAAGAGTTCGAAGGGGGAAAATCCTGTTGACTCTTGGGGCACCTCCCTGAATGCAGTCTGGTGGGGAAGGTATTTCTCCCAGTCCCTCACATGCTGTTCAGCAAACGTCTGGAACATTGACTTTAGGGTACCATTGAATCTCTCCACAAGCCCATTAGCTTGTGGGTGATATGGTGTCGTGCACCTCGGCACCACCCCACACTTCTCCCATAAACATTTCATCAGGTCCGACATGAAGGAACCCCCTCAATCGGTGATTACCTCCTGCGGAAACCCAACATGGGAGAAAATCCCAAGTAAGGCATCTGCCACTTTGTCTGTCCTCAGTGAGGATAGGGTGACTGCCTCTGGGTACCGGGTGGCATGATCCACCACAGTTAGGATGAATCTCTTCCCTGAGGAGCTGGGGGTATTTAAAGGCCCCACAATATCCATTCCCACCCTCTGGAATGGCTCCTCTACTATGGGCAAGGGAATCAGGGCTTGGGTTTTCTTGCCCGCCTTCCCTATTTCTTTGGCACCGGTGACAAGACCTGCAATACTCCTTCACCTGCTGGGTGAAGTTAGGCCAGTTGAAATTCTGGGCTAACCGCTGCATAGTGTGCGTGATTCCCAGATGACTAGACAAGGGAATATCATGGGCAACCTTGAGCAACTGCTCACGATATCCCTGGGGAATGACAAGCTGCCTGCTTAGCACCCCTCCCACTGTCTGTACTTCCTGAGTATACATAAGTCCATTTTCCCATTAAACCTTATGTCTGCCGTCACCTCCTTTTGCTCCGTCAGAGTCTGCCCAAGCCCTCAGCTTCTCTAAACTAGGGTCACTTCTCTGAGCAGCTGCAAACCCCTCACACATTCCCAAGGCATGGGACACGTCCCCTTCAGTCGCTAAACTAGGGTCCCTAGCACTAGCGTTAGGGCACCTAAGATCACTGTCAGTCCCAACCCTCTGACAATGGGTCACCCCTCCCTCTTCGGAGTAACCCTCTGTAGCTGTGTGGTTACTTGCTACTGGGGACATTTCTACCCCCCTTTCATTAGTCTCCCCATCTGGAGACACAGGCTGGGGAACCAGCCTCTCAGCGGTTTCTACAATGGCTTCTGTGGGGTTCAGGGAACTACAACTTTCCCTTGCCGCTTGGCTACGGGTAACTGCACATGCCATCCCCTGTTTTAGATTGTTGCCCAAGATCACATCCACTGCTAAGGTTTTGGCTGCAGCCACCTGTTGTACAGTTCTCCCTGTTTCACCCCAGTCTAGGAGAACACTAGCCAGTGGCAGTGTTTTCTCTTCACCAGTAAACCACTGTACTGTGACGTATTTATTGGGTATAAGCTGACCAGGCTGTACTAGATCCCCCTTTACTAAGGTCAGTGATGCCCCTGTGTCCCTTAACCCTTGCGTCTGTACACCATTCACCATGACTGGGTGCATGTGTGCCCTCATGTTCACTGGCATGCTTCCAGGGACACACAAGCAACCCACTTCTTTTCTAGCACCCGGTTGTGTATTATTGCTCGCCTTTTTGGGACACTGTCTGGCAATATGCCCAGTTTCTTTACACAACCAACATTCATTTCTTCTCTCAGAGAAATCTTTTCTCTGAAACCTGGGGCTGACTGGTTTCGGTGGAGGCAGTGAGGGTTTTTGCTGCCCTGAAGGTGTGCATTTCCCTTTCTGCGCTGCCCCGCCAGCCCAATTCGTTCTCAGAGCAGGTCTGGTCTTGGCATAGCGGTCCGAGAGTTCAGCAGCCTCTTGCACTGTTTTGGGATCTTGGTCCTCTAGCTAGGTTTTTAGCTCTGCTGGGCATGCCCAATAAAACTGTTCTAATAAAATCACATTTTCAGTTTTATCAACAGAGTTTGCCTCAATTCCTTCCCACCAACGTTTTAAAAACTATTTTGTGGCTAGCTTCTCGTAGCTCATGTCAGGGCTTCTCCTGAGCTTACGGAATTTAGCTCTGTATGATTCGGCAGTTAATTCAAACTTCTTTAACAGTGCAGCTTTAAGTTTGCTGTAATCATCACTGTCCTCATAGTCCATTTGACCCAATGCATCCCGAGCTTTCCCGGTAAGTAGCGGGGATAGCTGGAAGCTCCAGAACTCTCTAGGAATTTTAGCCTGAATACAAACTTTTTCAAAAGAATTTATAAAGGCATCCTTATCCTCCCCCTCTTTAAACTCGGCTGTTAATTTGGAATTCAGTTTGTAACCCAGTCCTGCAGTCCCAGTTAAACCCAAGCCACTTACCTGCTCTGGTGCTGCTGGTCGGAGTTGTAGCTTCTTCAGTTCGTGTTGCCTCTGGCACTCCTCTCTCTTCTCCTCTGCAGCTCGGTGGCGTTCACGCTCCTCACAGTCTGTGTCTCGGCATTCTCGCTCTGCTTCACGGTCCGCCTCTTGTTTCTCTCGGTCCCTCTTCTCCTGGAACTCCAGCTCCATCCTGCGCAACTCAGTTTGCAGCCTGAGTACCTCTGGATTCAGGATACTGGTGACCCTCCCCTGCTGCTGTGGCCCTTCACTGACAGTGGCCCTGTTGCCCTCCTCATTGGATCTAGACACTGCATTGGCCGCTAGCCCTACCACACTCGAGGTTTGGTCCTTTCCAGTCATGGTCCGTGACTCGCTGCTCTGGGTATCTGCTACCATCAGGGCATCTATGAGGTTCTGCTTTTTGGCTGTCACCTTGAACGGGGCTCCTCTGTCCCCGCACAACTGCTTTAAGTAATCTGCAGTGCGCCTGCTGTAGTCGGAAGTCATCTTTCCTAACTACTGCTGCTCTGACTTGCACTTTAGGGAAAAAAAATAAAATAAAACCGGTAGGAACTTGACTGTGCGCCAAGTGATATAGTTCTGTTTCCTTTTTAAAATTAAATCACTGCCTTTTTCTTTCTTTGCAAGTAAGCTTATGGTCTCAAGCTGACACAGAACAATAAAAGCTTGTAATACCAAAATTATGCCACCGCTCCTAACCAGTCTGTCACAAACCCACTCAGCAGGTCAGGCCCTGTACTGCCAAAGTGCCAACCTCCGAGCATAGTCTTGTAAACAGTTAACAGAACAAGGTAACCCTCTTGTCTGTTTTTGTGGGTTCAAACCAACTTTGGTCTCAAGTTCTGGAGGGATTCAAACTATGAACCTCTTGTTAGCGTACCCAATGCACAGGCTCAGATATTTCTATCTTCGGGGCTAGATATCTGTGCCTACGGGCACCTAACCAGGTGTACAAAAATGAACCCTTAAAACTTAAATAAAGACCTCAGATTATTCATACCTTATTCCAGTTTGGTATCACCATTCAGGCTTATGCACAGTGTCTGCTGTAACTATATATACTCTACTTGCACATGAAGAAATCAGACAGACCAGGTATGTTCTAAAAAGAGCTTTATTAAAATAGATAAAAATATGTAAAACACAAAATACAGAACTATTATATCACAAGACATACAAATCTTTTAAAAGAACAAGATTTTAAACAATGCAATTCCTACTACAATAATTAAATTTTGTCTCTGTCTCTAAATACCTGCTTAAAGTGCACAAGGATGTTTCTTTGTCAGAGTCTAGATAGAAGTCTCTGAAGGAAAACAGAATATTCCTTACAGCAAACTGTATTTGCCAGCCCCTTTGCGTGAGGTCACCTAGCTCCTCCTCTGTCAGAATATATGTAAAAAATATATATCTACATACAAACAGGATGTCTTTTCCAAGTATTAAATTCTGCAACCTCAGCACAACTCAAGTTCTTCAAATGACTCTCTCTGACCTTATGCTGCATCCTCTCTCACACAGGCTTCAAAGGAGCATTTACAACTTCGCACCGATGTGTAATAACCTGGGTTTCCCTCCAAGCGTCATAAAATGGATATGCTCTTCCCTCTTAGCAACTACAGCAATAATTAACTCAGACAAACAGGAGATCCTTGATTAAGGCCTGGTCTGTAATTAGCTCATGGCTTTCATCTTTTAGCAGAGACCTGGGGGGAGGGCTGGGGGGTGAGTGAGGTCATTCCAAGAGCACCAGACATTTTTATATTTAAAAAAAAAAAAAAAAAGATACAGCACTCAGAACTGGCTGTTCACGTGACAGTGCATACAGTCATGGTTTTACTTTTTGTGCGCTATCTGAAAACGTTTCCGTGTCTCTATTTTATGTTCCCATTACGCTATTGCCATCATGTTCTAGTCATAGTTAGCTCACCTGAGGTGGAAAACTGTGTTTTGCTCCTTACTCCACTTTCTCTTAGGTTCGTTTTGGTTGCTGAGTGTGTTGAAGAATAAGGGAGCGTGAAGCGAGTAAAAGCGAGAAGTCAAGTGGTGAGACAGCTGTAGGGCAGAGCGGAGCCATGTGTATATTCAGATGAGATTTACTGTTGCCAATAGAAACTTTGGTGTACTGTAGAAGGGGCAAGATGAAACATGAAAGTGCAGTGTAGAAGGGATGTGAGCAGACGGGCAGCATGAAGAGATGTTGATTAACCGACTGTGGTTGTGCTTAGAGGGACATTAAATGACTGTGGGCGTGGCTAGAGGGCCATTAAATGACTGTGGGTGGGGTTTTGTTGAATAAACGACTCTGTGTCTGTATATGTAGTTTGTGAGACAGTAACTGATACTAGTTCTGTGTTGTGATTGGCTGAGAAGAGATACCTGTGGTGTAATTTATCCGTTAAGCATTCTTGAAATTGTTTATTTTGATATACCTACTTATTTCCATATTTTTTTTTACATTGTTCTTTGTATCTGTTCTCGGCTCCTTTCTTCCCCGTCCCCCCAGGACGCATCTGGAAATGAACTGTTACCAGCTGAATTTGACTTTCCTGGGAAAACTTTTGAAATAAATTAGCAAATTAATTAATAGTAAATATCGTAATACTGGTGAGGTTGGTTTCCTCTGCAGAATTTTAAACCTCAAACAGAACTGCACCACTCTCCTGTACTCTGTGCCAACTTTCTCTTTTGCGGCTCTTCTGCTTTCTGGTCGCTGGCATTTGTCTGCTTACCTCCCTTTGGAATACATACTTGCTTCCAGTGATCCCACACACCTCCCCACACCTAGTCAACCAACTCTTAACCATACTTCAGTTTACCCCCCTCCTCCAAATAATCACCGGCAGTATCACTTAACTGTCGACACCTGCAGTGCCTAAAAATGTTCTTATTAATCTGGAAGTCTCACCTGGTCTCAGTCTTTCAGTTAAAGTAGATATTTTGGGGGCATATTGGAAAAAATCTTTATACATTCCTATCACAGGTATATTTGCCATTACAACACGCTTCAAGTGATTCAATGCCAGAAACAGCCCCGCTCAGTATCAGACAGAGAATGAAGTCACAACCTCTGTCGGCTCACACGGATTGCTGATGTAAAGAAACAGAGGTGGCAGATTTATTTCCTTTCCTGATGAGATTATATTCCAGTTGCATTCTGTGAAGGGTTGAGTGTTGGCTATTAGAAAATGGGCTTTTATTTCCAGGCATCTGATTGGCTAGTATCCTTGCGGGGGGGGGGGTACATTAACTTTCAGTAGATGACCAGGAAATAAAAAGTACCAGCCTATAGTGCTCCTTCACCCACTGAAGTATGCTAGTGCCCACCCTGCTTCCTAATTGACTGAAACCACCTAATTTGAATTTCAGATCGCTGTCATTTTTTTTGTCTCGCGTATCGAGAGATTACCGTCTCCCCAGTGTGCCCTAGTTCAGTGCCAGCTGCCTAACAGAACCACAGATCAACCTCTGCTGGGCTCATTCCTGGATATGGCTTTTGTTTGTTTCTTTTTTCTTTTTTTTTAAATTTTTTTATTTACTCTACCCTCTTGTCTCATGCCCTGAGATTGACTCTCGGACAGTCGACCGCATTGTTGCTCCTCCCTCTTTTAGCCTGCGGCCCCCTCACTCCTGAAAATGAGACTGCTTCTCATCCACGGCACCTCCCGAGAGCAAACAGCCAGTCAGTCCCAGCCTGCCATTTAACAGAGTTACCCCAACTTTCCTCTTTACACACTCCCTTATTTATTTATTTTTTTCAACTTTATTTTTACTTTTTATCAAGTACATGACAAGTATATATATCATATAGTAGATATACCATTACAGAACAATTATCACCATTGGGAACACAGACCATCCCCTTAATCAAAGTAGAACCATGCATCTACTATATATTGTTACATCATATGGGGGTTCCTAGTAACATAAAAATATGATTATAACTATACTTAATATATGCTGCAATACTAGCCCATGAGCCACATGGCATTACCTAATGTAATTTAATTGTCCAGCAATTCTAACCGAAAACAAATAATGCCCCTAAAAAGGGGACTATTGGTGCCATGTTAATATCTTAATGTAAAGGAAAAAACACCCCTTTAAGATATGTTTGCAGCCTGATAAAGCTCACCATTAAGAAGAAAACTATGCCTTACACTCCCCTGGTTCAAAACATACCAGGACATTAAGATCCTGAGATAACTGCCCTCAGTTAAAACTATTTAAAGATAGCCTGTTCAAAATTTAGTCCAGAATGGTAACCTTAGATAAAGATAAGACTAATAGTCTTGTTTCTCTGGATAGGTAGACCGAACAGATTTTAATTTTTAAGAGTCGCATTATGCTGAGGTAAATCGGATTAATATTACCACTAGATAGTAAGTAATGTCCTGGGAAAGAAAACTTCAAGTTGTGGCTTCATCGTCCTCGGATCCGCTAGTTCTTCTACGCGACTCTGCAGCTCTCTGATTGGCCCACTTACCGGCCTCGATTGGATCCGAGAATAGAAATACCTTACTCTGATGGACAATCCGAAGCTTAGCTGGAAAAATAATGGTATGCGGTATACCCAACTCCCGGAGGACTCTTCTCACTCCCTCGAATTTCTTGCGAAGCTGTTTCGTCGCATAGCTGACATCTGGGAATATGTGAATCTAGTGATTGTCTTGGAACAAGGGAGCTGCTCTACGGGCACACCGGAGAATCTTGTCTCGAGCTGCAATGCCCGATGTCACCAACATCAAGGTACGTGGTTCCTCCATGTTCTGTGGGCGACCACGTGGAGTTATTCTGTAGACTTTTTGCACTTCCCAAGTACTATCTGGGGCTTCCGGAGAAAACTTTTCAGTGAGCCACTCTTGTATATTTAAAAGTGGATGATCCCCTTCCGAGCCTTCACGAAGGCCTACAATCCTGACATTCGCCACTCGGGCTTGATTTTCAAGTACCTCCAGCCGTGCCCTCAGGTGCTGGTTTTCTTTAATCATTAGTGTAGTCGCACCTGTGGAAGCGTCAGCCTGTTTGTGCACATCACGGAGGTCGACTTTAAGGCCATCCACTGCAGACTCTAGAATGATAACGCGGCCGTTTAAAATCATCCACCTTTTGATTAAGGGTGGACATGGATTTAACCAAAGTCTGGAGTTTGTGGCCTAAGGTAGTAATGGTTTCCCCCAGTTCAGGCCTCTCTTCGGATGTTGTAGCTTCCTCTGCTCTCCCGAGACCTCCAGTTCCCTTGCACTTCCCGGCTCCTCCTGGTCCTTTTTCTTTTTTAGGATTACCCATCCTAGCTATTTCTGGGTCGTTCTTTTCAGTGGTGGGGTCAAAAAGGTTGAATGAAGCGTCCAAATTGAGTTTTTAGGCAAATCTCCTAGTTTTTAGGAGCTGTAAAAAATCTGCTGCACGCTTCTCGGGCTCCACAGCGCCCCCACTCCACACTCCCTTATTTCACTTTTAAGTAGTAAAAAAAAAACCATTATGTTCAGCGTAGCACTTTCCACACAGTCTGATCATCATCGCCCCGATCTCCTCTTTCACTAAATCTGCACGCTGATTCACCTGTGGCAAAAAGCATTTCTCCCTCTGCTCTCTGTTCCCCATGGCCGCTGAACACCTGCTCTTTCAGCAGGATAACACTCACAGCAGTTGCTGGTACAGTGGGAATCTGCACGGTTTAAAATGTTAAACTTCAACACAGCTGAGTAAATGTTAAACATATAAAGGATTTAGTCTGCTGCCCTGCCACATAGTAGTTCTTGCTATACACTTCCAGCTTGTACCTGGCAGGGTCGCACAAGATCACAACTTTTGAGCATGAAAAAAGAGCTCTAGCAGAAAGGACAGAAAGCTTCTTCTTTTTCTTTTTAATAACTACGAAGACTGAGGAAACTGTACAAAAAAGTCTTGTTTTGGAGGTGATGAAGCAGAGGGCGGGAGTAGAGGGGAATGGCTATGCTTGGGGGGGGCAACAGGCGATAAAACAGCACAGACACAGAGGGACTGCTTTACAACACAAGGACTTCAACTTCATGTTTACTCTTCTTTTTAATTATATCCCATATGAAAATCCCACATGTAGCCCATTTTCTAAACGCAGTAATACCCTCCAGGGTGGGCAGTATGGGCAATACTGCACGTACCAGAGACTATAAGGCTCTCTGCCTGCGGCATCGGGTCTCATTATGTCCCTGGGCATTCCGATATTGCCCAGTACCGCCCACCATGTCCTATTATTGCTTGCGTAAACTATGTAGAACAGCAACGGGTTGTGCAAGTTTTTTCAATAAATGAAATAATTGTTCAGTGTGGACTTCCCCTGTTTGATGCCTTCTAGTATTATCATGAGGCACATATATTTACACTTAGTGAGTGCATTCTATCAGTAAATATTTTTTAACTTTTTTTTTCAAATTTTTTTGCTTATTCACAGACTTTTCAGCAGTCTTATCTCTGTATGATCGTAACAAATAAGCACTTTGATGGTGACTGACTAATGGTGCTAGTCAGCAGTTCTAAGCTCCATCTTATTGGTAGATGAGATATTTTACAATACCAGGAATCACAGTTTCAAAATATAAAAAACACAAGAGCAAAATTTACTTGAAAAAATACCAAAGGTCTTCATGGAATAAGGGGTGCTATAAAGCAACCCAGTAAGCACGCACGTTGACTTTGGACTGGTATTATATTTGCACTGCCCTCAGGGCCTCAAGTTTTGCAGAATTAATGTGGCTATGTTATGTTTATTAAGAGCTGTACCTGCATATGTCTTCTTTACTTTTATATAAACTCATTCAGTGTGCGCCATACTGTATGTTCGATTGGCTTGAAGGTGAGTGAGTGAGGTGACCCAGACAGTTTTATTTATTGTTCTTCACTTACCAATTTCACTATTTAAAACTGATGCAAAAGTATTGGCATTGGATTATACTCATTTAGAGGTCCTGTCAGAAGTGCCGTCAAAAATTCGACTGTAAATGAAAACTTTATTCCTGGTATCCTGCAGCTAAGAAAATGAAATCTCGGCCTTGTGCTCCCTTTGTGTGCAAAGTCTGGAGTAGATGGTTCTTTTATAGTAAGGAAGTAGACCAGTGGCTTGGGTGTCTTAACAGTTGTTTTTGTGGCATCATTCCTCACCAGGACCTGACCTAGCATGCCCTTTAAACTGCCATAATGGCAGGCTCCTTGGTGCTGAGCAGTGGGGTCCATTCTGGCATGCTGGTGTTCTGGGTTTGCTCCCAAGTCCCAGACCTCAAGACTAGATGCCAGCAGGGATGGCTCGGAGCATCCAGCAGGGTGCTGTTCTCCAAGGGGTGGATTGGTGTGCTGCTCTGCTCGGGGAGTTACACCTGGTGGGTGGCATGGTGCAGTGCCCTTGGCCACATGGGTGACTATACGTTGCCGGACGCTCCCAGCCTAGGGCCATCACACGTGGGCCTGCTCATGAGAGAGAGAGAGAGAGGTGGGAGGGCACAAGCAGGGAGAAAACCTTCTTTCATTGGTGGTAGTGTGACGGGATGAACTTAAGAATGCCCATAGTCTTGCAGCACATGCCTGGGCTGTTCCTTCCCCTGGCCAGCCACTGTGATCCATTCCACCCTTCCAAGTATACCGGTGCTTGCCCAGCTGCAACAGATGGAGGGGGGGACACCTTGGAGGTGATAAGCCAAGGTTGTGCTGCTCTGCTGGGGGAGTGGTGCCTGTATCAGAGGTGACTCCAGTCCCAGTAGTGGAGACTCTGGCAAGAAGCAAGGAGGGAGTCTGAGTCGGAGGAACCTGCTCACACCCGATTAATAATAAATTAATATGTTCTCCAAGATCACTGTTACAGTTGTAGGAGTAGTCTCTGTTACATTCTTAGGATATCAGAACCACTCATAGAAACAGAAACATAGACTTCGACGGCAGATAAGGACCGCTTGGCCCACCTAGTCTGCCCATTTCCATACCTACAGGATATGCTGCAGATCCAGCGCACCTTTGGTATGCAGTTCTTAAGAAGAGTGCCAGCAGAAGACGGCCTTATGATCTGTCAAGTCTACCCGATGTGAAGCCCATGTATCCTATGTACTTACATCCTAAGAATGTGCATTAGACCACTCTTAAAATTGTAATAGTGGTCCCTGAGGACATGCAGTACTGACTGCCTGCATATCTAGACTTGCATGATTCACTGTTTGACTGTTTCTAGGTTTCACTGTCTCTGCTTAAAATGCTCACATCTTTTCATTGAATGGGCAGATTGTATCCTTTTTAGTTACTTCTGAGTGACTGTGTGTTTTATTTATTGTTTCAGATAAATGTAAACGAAATTGTGAAGTTTTCAGATTTCCCTTTGTCGAAAAAAACACTGAAAGGTATGTGACCAAACTTATGGGTTATGCTTACAAATTTATTTTTGTAAAATGTTTTCCTCCTTCCTTATGAATTTAAAATCAAAAGGGCAACATAACAGGGGGCTGTGATGATCACAGAGGATGTAAATCTTTCTGACGTGGATTGGAGTATCCCTGGGGAAAGCAGCACTGGAAACCAAGTGCTCGTGGATGCATTCCAGGATTGCTTCTTGGTTCGTGGAATCGGGAACCAGCAAGAGAAAGGAAATCCTGGATCTAGCATTCATGAATAGTGATTATGTCAGGGACATAAAATAAGAGTAGAGAAACCATTGGGTGCTAGTGATCACTTTTCAGAATGGTTCGCTATTGAACAAGGCAAGTAAGGCCATCATCTCCGAAACTAGAGTCCCGGATTTCAGAAGGGTGTATTTTGGGGAAAGGAGGGAGAAGCTCAAAAGCAGATTAAAAGGGGCAGGGGTTGTAGAGGGGAAATGGGGCATTATCAAAAAAGTCTGCAGAAGGTCACCAGCTTGCAAGCAGGGAAGGGCAAGAAAAACAAGAAACTGATTTGGTTTGAAAAGGAGGTGTGATAGCAGTGTGGCAAAAAAGGGAGTTCAGGAGATTGAGGTGGAGCCAAGTAGAGGAAGATAGAGAAGTATACCTGAAGAAGGTAAACAATGCCAACAGGATGGTGAGGAAAACCAAGACTAAAGGGAAGCTAAGGTTGTGTGGCCAGTAATAGAAATACAACTCCAAATAGTCTATTTTATGCTTTACCTTTGTTGGTCCTTGGGTGACACATCATATCTTAAGTATATTCAAAGACAAAGAAGATTATTCTTTGTATAAAAACATGGATCAGCTGTAAAAACGTCAGCTTCATTAATAAAAAGGAACGCAGCTGTACAAAAAGTGATGGGAAACACAGTTACCCACCCCCCCAATAATTTTTCATCATTCTACTGCTGTTATAATTTAAATAAAGTGAAACATGAAATACTTGGTCTCCATAATAAATTAAAAAGTCCTGAAAATGTTTCTGCATGTCTTTAATGGAAGTCTTATCACATCGTTTGAGGGTTTACGACAAATTTCACTTACCATGTTAAAACTCAGTTTACAAAACTGTGGAGAGCGCTGACATAGGTAAATAGCTGGCTCACAATTAGGCATTATTTTAAGATTTAAGCGAAGTGTAAACAGAGTTCAGTTGACAAAATCCTCCTCTTCTTTGTGTAGTTGTCTGAGTGCCTCTCTCATGCAGCTGCAATCTTTATTGCCAATTTCCCTGCATCCATAAGGTTTGCATGCATGAGCACCTATTTATCAAAGGACATCTGGAGCGTTGCAGCGAGAAATATGGCATGTGGGATTCCCAACTCATGTAGTTTACTGTCTGCTGCATCAAAATCTTTTTGACATTCAGGGGTCAAAATTAAGTTTTGTAGCCTGGCTAGTGACTGGGAAACTCTGCTAGGTCCACAATCTTTTCTACTGGTCCAGCTAGTGTTCTTATTGAAATGTGACCTTCACCAGTGCAAGCCTACAGGGCTAGTCAAATGAAAATCTTACTAGCCTGATAAAAAAAAAAAAAAATCTTTCAGTATTTGGTTTGTGAGCCAGTGCCAATTTTAACCCCTGGACATTGCTAAGTCACATATAAAACCTCCAGGAATAAATGTACAGTATTGCCTTTCACACTCAAGGGGCCATATCTTCTGGCCAAATCTGTAAGTTGATCCCAAGTGCCCATGCTGTTGACCATCATCATCAGTGTTCGGGGATATCCTCAGATTTCTTTAACACGTGGTTGGACTCTGTATGCTTTAACAATGGTAAATCTAAGGGGTGCTAGAGAGCCATCTTCCTGGTTGGATGTGACTTACTCAAGCTCTCACAACTACGACTACATTTTCAAGAAATACTTAGATTTAAATTGTTCTGCTCCTTACAAAATTGCTATATCTGTCTACCTAACATTGAGCAAAACATTTTGGTACCGAAAGTGAAATGGGTCGTCCAAAGGCGCAGTAGCAGGGGCCACTACCAGCAACACTTCAGGCTGGGGAGTCCTCAGAAAGCTTAGGGTCTAAAAGAACACCAGGATTATCTGAACCCACTGTGGCAAACCATGCTGGAGTCCATGTGGGCCATGGACTCCAAAACAGAAAAAATGCTCTAGAAACTTGAGTCGCATGACTTGGCCATTACTGTATTATCTGGATCGGTGGCAGATACTGACAAGAAGAATATGACTGCACTTACTGCTGTGGTGGACTTAACAAAAGAAAACGGACAGCTCGGGGGGCCAACTGGAAGCCCTCGAGAACTAGCAGCACTCCGTTAATGTCTGCATAGTTGGAGTCCCAGAGGGCACAGCTAGACAACTCCGCACCTTTGTATGAAAACTTGTCTGGCACAACACTTAACAGTACCAGAGGATTTTGAATGGACTGCCTTAAAAAAATCCTAGAGAGTCAATCTCAGGGTTCACCTGCAAAATCCCTCTCAGCCACGGACCATCCTTATGAGAACTACAGGTTCAGAGGTAAGAGACCTTATTGCAGCTGCTCGTGCAGTGTATCCACTAGAAATTGCCAGCTCTGACATAAAATTGTATCCCGATGTGTCCTTTCAGACTTTGGTGAGACACAAGCACTTCGACGTTACTCGACAGCGTCTCCAGCCCCTTGGAATAATTCATTCAATTCTACTACCGGCCAGGCTCCACATCATTTATGGCGGTAAGACCTGGCAGTTCATGGACCCGCAGGATGCGGGTCACTGGTTGCAAAAAGTTGAGGCGCAGTTTGCCACTTGGCACCAGAGCATGAGGGTGCATAATCTGCCTCAGACGAGGATTGAAAAGCAAGAACATTTTCACCAACAGGACTGATGCCTATTCCTGTATTATCTGCTTTTAAAGTATAAAACTTTTGGTAATATACAGAGGGCGGGAATAACACCTTATATGAGGTGAGATTGTGATGGGGCTGTGTGGAAATTGGGGGGATATGACTGTTACATTTTGAGGTTTTGATTGTCATGCTGGCAGCATGAAAAAGCCGCATACCGGCCGTTTTGGGGTCCTCTCGTGGCACATTAAGCCTTAGGCACTTAGGCAGAGATCAGGGAAGGGGATAGTCTAAGGGGAAATACCCTATCTGTTACTAGGATCAGTGGGTTGAAATAAAGCCAGTTCTATGTTAGACAGTGTGCTTTGTTACTTAGCCATACTAAGTTAAGCAGTTTTCTCTTTAATGTTTCTTTACTACTTACAAATAATCGGGGAAGTAGGAGAGTTCATTGAGAGTTCAATACTACTAGATTTTCTCCCTAGTTAAAAAAAGATTTATATGGCGATCTCAGGATTGTGTTAGTTCCCACTCCTTATAACTACTTCCTACATTAATACCTATAACCGCTGAAGATGGTTGGCAATTTTGCTAAATAGTTCTGGGTTAATTTTATATGTGGATCACCCCCATATCCTACTGTAAAAGATTATATGGTTACTTTATAATGCGTATCAAAAGTTACTATTTGCAATAATTATTGCATGACTGTACCTACTGCCATATATGAAGATGTTAGATATTGTTTTTATGTGCTATATGAAAACTAATAAACAAAGTTTAAAAACAAAACAATGGTAAATCTAGTCAACTCCCCTTGTTCCAGTAGTTGCTCCTTTACCCAGCCTTTCATGAATAAGGGGGCACGATCCACTCTTGCCCATTCTGGTAGGCCTATTAGATGAATATTAATACTTTGGATCTTGTTCTGCGAGAGTTCTAAATTGTTGTTCACATGTTGAGTCTTAGGCCTGTTGCAATATCACACTGCGACATTATCCAAGTAACTTTTAATATTTTCTGTTAATCTCTTGAATGACAACCAGCCTAAGTACTGAATGCATTGTTCTTCATTGTCAGTGAGGCCAGTACCAGTTTTATTTTCTGGCCTAATGGCTGCAGCATTTCCACCAACCCCTCTCCTTCAGGAACTCAGTGTTATGTTGATCAGGTTCTTGGGATGGCTGCTGCTGCCTTCATAGAGTTTTTCTGATGCTCTCCCTTGGCATTTCCTCAATTTGTCTTCACCGTCCCTCTTTCCAGTACTGTCTAGCTATATCATGTAACACTTCAAAAAAGAGTTTAGAAATGAAACAAAAGGGGAACTGTTATCGACAGGGTTTCTTAATGTCTGAAAGACCATAAACAGCAAATTTGAGTGAGCCATTGTGTTTATCTGTGAGTCTTTGCAGTCCAGAGTTGTTCATATGTAAATCAGCCTGTAATTAAGGGCTGGGGCAGCCATATGTTTTAGGCTCCTGACAGGAAATGATGTCACAGAGGATCTTGGCCCTCCATTGACTGAAAGTTAAATAGGAAATTGTCTGTTTTATTAAGTGTGTTTTAAGGTGTTATTATGACGCTTTCTACATTTGTAATACTTGTTTTGTATGTGCATTGAAACTAGTGAGTTGTCACCTTTACATTTCAAACTGTTAGTCAAAATAATCCATCATTAGGGTTGCTTTAACCTCTAGGGTATACTGCCAGCTGATCATCAAAATCTTCACATCTCAAGGCTGACTCTGTGGTGCCAACAGGTATTGGGGCCCCATATCAGGATTTCTAAACCCTGTCTGTGTTCATGTCAGTACAGATTTTTGGGGCTGCCACAGCATCAACATCTGTCTTTTTCCATTCCCTCTCTTACAGCCTTTTCTCTTACAATTTCGGGTGTGAACTCCGGTCTGCAAGATGCAGATCTGGCTACTTACCTTCTGGCCTGCCTGGCGTCATGGGACCAGCCTTGAAATGTGAAGTTTTTGATTATCAGCTGGCAGTAAAGCCTAGAGGTTAAAGCAAAGAGCTGTGAACAAGCTTCGTTCATCCAGCAGAATGGATTTTGATTCCATTGTGCTCTACTTGTATATTGTGTGACCAGAGCAAGTCACTTAACCTCTCTGTGCTCCCAAAAACACACCCAGGAACAAGCTGTAGCTGTGTGCCTTTCCTGGACAGAGACAGTAAAAACAGTATGAGCATGTGTTTATGATTCTGAAAATATTATGCTCTTTCTATCCAGATTTGACTTGAAAAGAAACAAACAGGACACCATTACTTGTTTATCAATAGCAAAAACACATAGATGGATAACACAGCTAAAACATGCGTAACCTGAAATGCATTATTAAAAGAATTTTTTTTTTGATGAAGTTAAAAGTATAACAGTTGCTTACTGAAATACTTTGAATGGAATGGGATTTTCAACCCTAAAGGAAAAAATCTGTCTGGTTGATCCTGCCGCATATACCCTTCTAGCGTGTCTTACACTCTGCAGCTATACTGACAGACCACAACTTTCCAGAATGCCATTCCCACTGTAATGTAAAAAAACAAAACAAAACAAAACAAAGGGAGAGACAGGCTGTGTGTGTGTGTATCTGACAGAAGTGCTGCACTAAATGAAGTGTGCTGAAAGGGAAAAACAATTATCACCTTTAATTAAGTAAAATAATATATGGGTGGGTGTAAAAACCAGAATTTTGCACACACCCTCAGTGTGGAATGCTTTTATAGACCACTCAGACTTTGCCATCAGGGTTAATGTAGCATCCTACACCTTGGGTGTGTGTAAAATTTTGGCTACACACACACACTCATTTATTATTCTATATTTTAATACTGCAGTTCAGAGTATGCTTTTTTTAAACAATGTTGTCCATCCATGTGTTTTTGCAGCCAATAAACAAGTAATAGTGTCCTATTTTTTTTTTTTTCTTTTCAAGTCAAATCTGGATATAAAGAGCATTATATTTTCAGAATCATAAACACATGCTCATACTGTTTTTACTGTCTCTGTCCAGGAAAGGCACACAGCTACAGCTTGTTCCTGGGTGTGTTTTTGGGAGCACAGAGAGGTTAAGTGACTTGCTCTGGTCACACAATATACAAGTAGAGCACAATGGAATCATTGTTTCTGGGTGTGTTTTGGGAGTACAGGGAGGTTAAGTGACTTACTCTGGTCCTAAAATATACACCTCTAGGTTGTACTGCCAGTTGTTAATCAGAAACTACACATTTCAGTGCTGGTCCCATGATGCCAGGCCAGTCGGTACGTAGCCACATCTGCATCTTGTAACCTGAGTTCACACCCGAAATTGTAAGAGAAAAAGCTGTAAGAGATGGAACAGAATAAGATAGAAGTCAGTGCAGTGGAAGCCCCATAAATCTGTACTGATACGAACACAGCCAGGGTTTAGAAATCCTAATACAGTAGGGGGCCCCCAATACCTGTTCGCACCACAGAGCCAGCCTTGAGATGTCGTTTTTTTCCCCTTTTTTTTGATATGTATTTTTCCATCCCCCCCCCACGAGGTCACGGTGTACAAATGCGTGTGTGCGCGTGGAGGTGCACGCACAGGCCAGGATCCAGTGGCTCCTTCTGCCCCCTCCCCAGACTTATGTCATCACTTCTTGCCACCTGCGCATCCCACCGGACCTCCACCCAGTGGGAACGGGACTACAGAAGAGCGGGCATCCACCCCTTGGAGGGGAGAGCCGCGGCTCAATCCTGCTCCATCCACTCCCCCCGAGCCGTCTCCCTGGTGACCCAGGGATTTTCCCAAACCTGGGTTGCCAGTGCAGCGCGGGGTAGGGTGCCAGTGAATCAGCCCTCCACGCCACAGGGCCAGCTGAGATGTGTAGTTTTTAACGAGCAGCCGGCCGTATAACCTAGAAGTAAAAATAATCCATCTTTAGGATTGCTTTAACCAACAGTTTGAAATGTAAGGGTGATAACTCACTAGTTTCAATGCATATACAAAAAAAATTATTATAAATGTAGAAAGTGTTGTAATAACACCTTAAAACACACTTGAGAAAACAGACGATTTCCTGTTTAACCTACAGTCAATGAAGGGCCAAGATCCTCAGTCACATCATTTCCTGTCAGGAGTCTAAAACATGTGGCTGCCCCTAGCCTTTAATTACAGACTGATTTACATATGAATAACTCTGGACTGCAAAGACTCACAGATAAACACAATTGCTCACTCAAATTATCTTTTTACGGTCTTTCAGACATTAAGAAACCCTGTTAATGACAGTTCCCCTTTAAGAAAGTCGAGGTTTCCTGCTTCTTCACTACTTGGACTCTGCAGTGCCCCCAGCTGATACTCCTTAACATTTTTA
Organism: Neoceratodus forsteri; assembly: GCA_016271365.2. Lineage (NCBI taxonomy): Eukaryota > Metazoa > Chordata > Ceratodontiformes > Ceratodontidae > Neoceratodus > Neoceratodus forsteri. Next base: position 1,085,536,782 of record CM057458.1, read on the forward strand.
TCAGTCTCATTGGGAGGACATGCTGGGGACATTCTGCCTATTTACGGATGACACCAAATTCTGTGGCAGGATAGATTGTGAGAAGGGTATCCCATAGATCAGGGTTTTTCAGCCAGGGGTCCTAGGCTCCTTGGGGGTCCCTGAACAAGGCATAGGGGGTCCTTGGAGTGAGCAGGAAAATGTTAAATATGAAACAGGTTTCAGATCCGGATCTTTTATTCACAAAACCCCTGCCATAAATTAAGGAAGATCTGGAAAAGCTGGAGAAATTGTTGAAGGTCTGTCAGTTGAGCTTTAGTGCTATAAAGTGCAAGGTCATGTACTTAGGCAGCAGAAACCCTTAGACTGTGAATACAGCTTGGGAGGGGTAATGGTTGCTGTGACTGAGGAGGAAAGGGATTCGGGTGTGGTGATTTCCAACAACTGCAGATCATCAGCACAATATTAAAAAAAAAATAAATAAATAAAAGGCAATGAGGAAAACAAATAAAATGCGGGGATATATTGGGAGGGAGTTCAGCAGCAGGAGAAAGGAGGTAATGTCATTTTGCCCCTGTATAAAACACTAGTGTAATTACACCTGGAGTACTGCATGCAGTTTTGGAACCCACACCTCAGGAAAGATATTACCAAAGTGAAGTTTGTTCCAAGGGGTGGCCAAAATTTATACATGGCCAGCAGGGCTGGATGTATGAGCAGAGACTGGAAAGATTCAACATGCATTTTCTGGAGGCCAGGAGGGAAGGTATGATTGTAATAAGTACGTTCAGGGAATAAACAAAGTGGACACGAGAGCTGTTCACAGAGAATGGCAACATTAATACCAGGGAGACTAAGAAAAAATTATTTGGGGGGGTTTAAAAAGGATATTAGAAAATACTTTTCTTGATATTGGCGGAGGGGCGCTGTTGAGCCCGAGCAAGATGGTGGTCTAGAGCTTACGCTCTTTAAATCGGAATTATATTAAGATTATTTAAAGTACTTTACTGGGCACTTTGGCAGATCAAACAAATAGCACTGGCAATTGGAAAACTTGCTGATCTGGAATGAGTAAACGAAAGAAAGACGAAGCATAGCGGACCCCCCTGCTTGAGAAAAAACTTTACAGATTACTGGCACAAAAATGAATCGCCTCATACGTACGGTATCTGGTCTGGCAGAGAAATTTGACTGTTTGACAAATAGAGTCGATACTCTTGAAACGGACGTAATTTCAATAAAAACGGAAGCAACGGAGACTCTCAAGAGCTCTTAGGTGGCTCTGGGCACTAACATCACTTTGGTTAAAGAAAACACCCACCTCCGGTCTCGGCTTGAGGCCTTAGAAAACCAAGCCTGGGCGGCTGACTTAAGAATCGTGGGCATGCCTGGACAGAGCGATGGAGATCACCTGGGACTGTTTATCCACGAGTGGCTGGAACGACAACTGGGGCAGTATCATCATGCAGAAGGCCTATTGGGGCGGCATGGTGGGAGTGTCCAGACAATCCCAGAGCCCCTCGGGCCGTCGTTCTGGTTTTAGATGGAGTCAGATCCAGAGACTTCATTTTGGCAATAGCTTGACAAAAAATAACTTTTTTTTTTTTTTTTTTTTGCACTTTCTGTTTGTTCCTTTCTCCACCGCAGCGCCTACCTTCCCTCGGGGACTCCCAAGGCATTGTGTCTACCAGGTCTCCTGGGAACTGTAAGCCCCTTATGCGTCCACCCTGCCATCAGCCCTTGGGTTACCCTCCCCCCCCAAGTGGGGTGGGAGGCCTACTCCAAACCTCCCATCCTTCGTCTAAGTGTTGGACGGACTCGCACGGCTCCTCCCCGGTCCTGGTCTGTGTGATGCTGAGGCCCTTCTGCAGGCATCGCTGTGGGTCTTTTTCCTGCTTTCTGATCCCGCTTCCCTCTGTGAACATTGGCGCGTGAGGAGGGACCAAGGAGAATGCTCCGGACCCTTGGCCGACGTCCACCCCTTCCTGTTTATTTTTTTTCTGCCTCCTCATCTGCACCTCCACCTGTGGTCACATAGAAACATAGAGTTTGATGGCAGATAAGGACCGCTTGGTCCATCGAGTCTGGTCCATTTCCCTATCTACAGGATAGGCCGCAGAGCCTAGTTAACCAACAGCCTATTTCTTCCTACCCCCCACAAGAATTGCCTTATGTCTGTCCCATGCATTCTTGAATTCTCCCACAGTTTTAGACCCCACAACCTCCTCAGGAAGGCTGTTCCATGCATCCACTACCCTCTCTGTGAAATAATGCTTCTCACATTGCCCTGGACACCTCCTTCTATCTTTAAATTGTATCCCTTGTTCTTGCACATCTCTTTTCTGAAAGATGCTACCCTCTTGGACTTTGTTGATTCCACTGAGGTACTTAAAAGTTTCTATCATGTTCCCCCTCTCCCTTCTTTTCTCAAGGGTATACATATTAAGCTCCTTTTTAGTCTCTCCTCATACGGCTTCTCTTGCAGACCCTGCACCATTTTAGTTGCCCTCCTCTGGACTACCTCTATCCTGTCTATGTCCTTGCGGAGATGGGGTCTCCAGTACTGGACACAGTACTCCAGATGGGGTCTCACCAACTGTCTGTACAGAGGGATAACAACTTCCTGTTTTCTGCTGCTGATGCCTCTCCCTATATATCCCAGTATACCCCCAGCCCTCCCTACTGCCTTCTCACATTGCTTGCTGACCTTAAGGTCATCTGATATGATTACCCCCAGATCCCTTTCCTTTTTTGTTGTTGTTACTACCTCCCCACCCATTGTGTATTCTTCCCCTGGGTTCTTGTTTCCCAGGTGCATTATTTAGCACTTCTTTGCATCGAATCCCAGCTGCCGTAGCTTCTGACCATTCCTCCAACCTTGCCAAGTCCCTTTTCATCCTTTCCACGCCTCCTTGTGTATCAACCCTGTGGCAGATCTTTGTGTCATCTGCAAGGCATACTTTTCCTTCAGTCCTCTGCAATGTCACTGATGATGACATTAAAAGGACTGGACCCAATACTGAACCCTGCGTTGTGCCCCACTAGTAACCCCTCTTTCTTCAGAGTGGACTCCATTTACAATTACCTTCTGTGTCTGTTGTGCAGCCAGTGTTTTACCAGGCTACCACCCTTGGACCCACTCCCAGGCTGGCTAATTTGACTATTAATCTTTTGTGTGGGACTGTGTCAAATGCCTTGCTAAAGTCTAGGTAGGCCATGTCCACAGCCCCTCCCTGGTCTACTACTTTGGTCACCCAATCAAAGAAATCTATTAGATTCGTCTGACATGACCTTCCCACTGTGAACCCATGCTGCCTTGGGTCCTGTGCTCCACTGGCGTCTAGGTACTCAACTATTCTTTCCTTCAGAAGTGACTCCATCACTTTCCCTACCACAGAGGTCAGACTGACAGGTCTGTAGTTTCCTGCCTCTGTCTTGGACCCACTTTTGTGAAGGGGAATCACATCCGCCTTCCTCCAGTCCTCGGGTACACACCATCCTCCGTGATTTATTAAAAAGAGTAGCCAGTGGTTTCACTAGTTCCTCCTTAATTCTTGTAGAATTCTGGGGTGAATTCCATCAGGACCCATTGCTTTGTCCACCTTCAGTTTTAGGAGTTCTTGCAGAACCCTTTCTTCTGTGAAAGGACTGGGATCGACCCCTATCAAGAGTGCTTCTGTTAATTGGATTAGGCACTTCCCTCCTCTTTTGTGAATACTGAGCAGAAATATTCATTCAGTATCCTGCTTTTCACTGCCCCCTCTGCCCACCCACCGTTCATTCTATTCAGCCTCACTATCCTCCCTTTGTCTTTTCTCGCTGATGTACCTATAAAAGGTTTTATCCCCTTCTTAACTGAGTTGGCTATCTTTTCCTTAGTTTGGGCCTTTGCTATTCTGACTTCCCTCCCTGCTTCCTTCTGCCTTAACTGGTACAGTTCTCTGTCCTGCTTCTTCTGTGTTTCCTTATACTTCCGGAATGCTATCTTTTTCTTCCTGACTTTCACAGCCACCTCTTTTGAGAACCATAGTGGCTTTTTCTTTCATTTTGATTTGTTTATTTGCTTCACACAAAGGCTTGTTGCCTCTGTGATGGCAGTTTTGATGATTCCCCATTGTTGCTGTACACCTCCTTCTAGCTTGTTTGCTAGTGCTTTTCTGAGGCGCTCTCCCATCTTGCCAAAGTCAGCCCTCCTAAAGTCCAGTACCCTCACTTTTGTATGGCTTGACTCTGTAGCTGAGTTTAACGTGAACCACACTGTTTGATGGTCACTTGTCCCCAGATGGCAACCCACTTCTAGATCTGAGATCTTCTCACTGCCCCCGTTTGAGAGTACGAGGTCTAAGATTGCTCCCTCACGAGTGGGTTCCGAAACTAGCTGTCTGAGGCCTGCCACCTGTAGCTGTCTTGAGGCCTACCAGGTGGTAGTATGGCAGCGAGGAGTGCAGCCCACCCTCCCTGGAGAGGGAGAGCATCCCGTCAGGCGCTCGATCCCTCTCCTCCCGGCCGGCCCTCCAGCGACCCAAGCTCGCTACTGACGGGCCAGCTTATAAAAAAGAACTTTACTTCAGGATAGCACGCAGGTCTGACTTTACCCTGACTTAAGCTATGCTACTCTGTGTCAGTGGCTCAGCAGGTAGCACACTCGCCTTTGAGGCTGTGAGATCAATAGGCTGTGGGTTCTGTCCCCACACCAGGCACTTGGGTTAAATCCCAATACTGACACTGTAGTGCAGCATTGGGGGGGGGGGTGCTGTACTCCTGGGGTACCGTCTTTCAGATGAGATGTTAAACCGAGGTCCCATCTGCCTGTTCTGGTGGTAGTTCTGGTGGATGTTAAAGATCCCATGGCACTTCTCAGAAAAAAAGAGTTGGGGATTTCCCTGGTGCCCTGGCCAGATTTCTCCCCATTCACTAAAAATACCACCAACAGCTTAATCTGGTTCAGGGTCAGTTGACATTCATCTGTATCCCCCTCCCCTGGGTTCCTCCTCCTCCTCCTCCTGCTCCGGCTCATGCCTCAAAATAGGCAGAATTTATCTAGTGCACTTACACGGTCAACAAAAAATAAATAAATAAAGCTCTGCAAAAGAAGAAATGATTCAATGGGGTCAGCACCGTAGTGAGAAAAGCAGAGATCTCCCACAACACGTTGTTTCCAGTGCGCCTCAAGATCATCCACAGTGGGAAGGTGTTCATGTTTTTGGACTCTACCGATGCCCTGAAATGGACTCAGCACCATGCTCCGCTGCCAAGATGGAGTTACACACCCGACCAGTCCAATCAGGAAGGTGCCGGAAATGGAGAGACCTTACTTATGTAGCGAGAGGCCAGGATTCAGGTTTGCTTAATACATGGAACAATCCTGCAGGTAATACTTTATTGAAAGTAGTGTATTAAATACTAGCATTCCATGGTTCTGTTAGAGGTGAGCTAGTCAGGCTCCTGATTATGGACTCTTCCCCCTCCTGGAGACAGTTTACTTGATGTCTTTGGTCAGCGAGATGTTTAAAATGTGTAATATTATATTGCTACAATTGTTGGGTTTTTGGGGCACTGGTATTATGCTCCAGATCACCCCTTAAACTTGTTCCTACGGACTTTTGATATTTTCTTGCCAAACTGTCAAGTATAGAATTGCATAAATAATGTGAAGCTTTAGACATTTCCTCAGATGAAACCAGTATGGTATCTTAATTTAAGATTTGAAAGATTTACTCATTTCCTTTGCTGAGGAAACAGATCGAATTACCCCTTGGACTTTTTTTTGGGACTTCAATATCATGCAGCTCATGGGCTCTTGTAGCAGCAATTGATGTCCAATTCTTCCTCTGGTTTGTGTTGTAATTACTGATTTTCCCCCAGAGATGTATCTAATTGCTGCAGTACGCTTATCTGTTTAACCTGCATGTATAAAGAGGGGTGGCGCCCTCATTAGAGAGATTTTCTTTCAATCCTCACGTACTGCCTCCGGATACTTTACTGTATGTCTATTGTAACCCAATAAACAAAGTTAAAAAAAAAAAAAGATATATATTTTTCTCTTTTGCTGGCTCGGTAGCACAGCAGTAGCACTACAGACTGCTGTGGTGTCGACCTGAATTTGAGAATGGACTGGGGTCACTCGAAAGTGCTGGTAGAGGGATGGAGGATCAAGCCAAGCATCCCAAGGATAGGTCTTCTCCCTTGGTTGGGCGCAGCATTCCACTGTTTGTTACCTGGCACAGACCAATAGTTAGGCACAGTGAGATAACCACAACGGGTAGCCGCTAGACGCCGGTCAGCACACGTACTTCTGTGTGCGAGTGTGCACACATTATTATTATTAAGTGGTGGACACTTGGAATGCGCTGCCGGAAGAGGTCATCTCGTTTGAGACAGTGGGCAGCTTTAAGAGAGGCTGGGTTAGGCATGGGGGAAGGTAAGGATAATGGGTGGGGAGGGAGGGCAGGGACATTAGCTCAAGCAGTGGACCCTGCAATACGAGCAGACTTGATAGACCACATGACCTTCTTCTGCTGGCTTCTTCGTATGTTTGTATTACATGCCAGCATCCTTTGAGAAAAACTAAGAGCTGGAAGAAAATGCCCTGGTTTATCATTGTGCTAGCACCCCTGCCCCCAACAGGCCCAAGTATGACAGACATATCAAGCCATCCACCACTGTTGTGATCTTGAATTAGTGGTGGATAAACGGCAAGGCCTTGAGGAGGTTGGTGACATGCAGGGGGTTCTTCATTAGCCAGGAGACTGAACTATGCAGAAAAGAATGAGATTGGTCGAGTAGAAAGATGCCTGCTGAACCAGCCCATTGGGATGTGGGGTTGGGCGAGGTTTCCTTTACCTGCCAGCTGTTGTCCATTTTTTTCCTTTGTCTGACAATGTGAATAAATTATTTTTTATCAAAACATTTTGAATTTCAGTTTAATAAACATTACAGCAAGGGTGCAATCCGATGCATTTTTGTTTACAGTAGCTGATAAATTCGGGATGGTCTCCAAAAATGACATTACAGTTAACTTATAGGCTTCACATATTACATTGGCTGCATAGCCCACAGTCACTGAATAAAGGCATTCTCGGATATAGTGTGAGGACCTGTTGGACTAAACTGGTTCCAGTACTGCATGTGGGGGAGGATATTCACAAAGTTGTGGGGAGGGCGATAACTGGGGAGGGTATACATTTTGTAGTGGGGGAGGAAAGGGAAAATGGGAGGGGTCATTGTGTCATGCCGTGGGGTGGCATTTGCCCCATCCTTGCTACGTCCTGTGGGGGGTCCTACTGGGTCCTGCAGTACTTATAGATGGTATTTTAATGGCCATAATTAATGCTATAATTAACAGCAGTAGTGTCAAAATTAAAAAGGCAATTATGCATTCAAACAACATGAAGTCTTGCTGTATTCTAACAATTGCAGTGATTCCCAGCCTTTGAACTGCCCCGGAGAACAAAGAGTTAATTTTCTATGCAGGGCATAGAATGCTGAGCTTGAGCTCCGTTGAAGTCTCTGTCTGGAGTGTTTCAAACCTAAACCGTCAGATTCTTTACTCCGCCTCACTGAACGGTCGCTCCGGAGATTTCTCCTTCAGCTCGGTTCGAAAGTCGGTTAAAGTTTCAGTTTTTGTTGTTTTTTAAACCGAAAAAGTATCCGCATAGTTGGTTTAGTCTCTGTCTGTGGTACCGTGAGTTCTAGATAGGAATTGTTCTGTTTTTTCTGTGTGGAACTTGTAAAAGTGCGGTTCGGTTCGGCTGAACCGGCCATTTGATAGTGAAATATTGTGTTTTGTGTGTTTTACTTAGTGTGTGGTTACCGGTTCTTATCGGTTCTAAAAAAAAAAACAAACCGTGTTTTAGTGTGTTTTTTTCCAATACCTGTGACACGGTTAGGAACCGAAAAGGGAGTCTTGCCTGGCGGTTGCCATAAAAAGGGTAAGTTGGTTAGGTTGGCCATGTCTGAGAAACCCAAGGAAAAAAACGGGCCCACTGGGTTTCAACACTGCAGTGGATGTGGGGAGGTCTTTGCTAAGGACGATCCCCACACCACCTGTGTTGATTGATTGTCTTGGGTTTGACCACCTCGAGTCAGACTGCCAAATATGTAAAAACTTTCCCAACTCTACCCTTGAGAAGAGATTAGGTAGACTGAGGGAAAAGGAGGCTGAGAAGTCCGCTGACCCGGATGGCCAGCTCGGTTCGGTTTCGACCGAACCAGAAGGAGTGCCCTCTGACCAGGGCAATACTTTTTCGGGCAAAAGGAGAGCCGATTCCGAGGGATCGGGTCTGACAAAAGGAAAACGCAAAGAAAAATCGACCGGTTTGGATCCAGAGGTTCATGTTCTGACCGCCGAAGAGATAGCCAGAGCGATTCAGATTGTGGAATTGCTCTGTCCGGTTCCGACTGATCCGGCTCCTTCTAGAAGGGGTTCAGTTCAGTTGGTTCCCCCATTTCAAGATTATATCCTTGAAGATTTTTGTGAACCGGAATTTGAGGAAGAAGGGGAATTTTGAGGATGATGTAAGTGAGGGTCTGGATGTGCCTGTGGAACTAGACATCTCCCCAGACAGACCTTCAGGTGTTTCCCCTCCTAGGCTTTCTGAGTCCCCTCACCACTTTCTGTTGTACAGAAAGGTGGCTGAAACCCTTCAGCTTCCTATGGAGGAGGCTGTGGAAGATCAAGAGGAGCCTGATTATGTAGAGATGATGGACATCCCAGAGTCCAGGAGACTGTCTATTCCCCTCCACAAATCTTTTGGGAAACGGACACAAAAAATCCTAAAGTCTCCTAACACTATACCTCCTGTGGATAGAAGAATGGACAAGAGGTATACACTTTCAGGCTCAGACACGGAGTTCTTATATCAGCAATGCAGCCATGTTGGGTAGTGCAGGCTGCTGCCTGTGACAAGGCAAATATTCCCTTAGCTTCACACCCCCCAGACAAGGACTCCAGGAAGATTGATGCCATGGCAAAGAAGCAGTACATGGCATCTTCTTTGGGACTCGGGCAGGCGAATTACATGGCCTATACAGCCAGGTACAAGAAGTCCAGGTGGGACACTGTACTGGCACTGGCTAAACAGGCCTCCCCCCAGCTAGCCAAGGAGCTGGAGGCGGTGGCTGCAGTTGGGATTGAGGCATCTAAGGTTCAGTTTCATGCTGGTGTGGACTCTAATGATGTGTCATGAAGAGTCATGGCTACATCTGTGGCTCTTCGGAGGATAGCTTGGCTCAGATGTACTAGCCTCTCTCGCAGGACACCCAGGCTAAGGCCATGGATTTTCCTGTAGTGGGAAATTCTCTGTTTGGGGAGCAGACAGAGAATTACATGAAGAAAATGGATGAGTACAGGACCACTTACAGGAGTGCTCAGGCCAAGGAAAGGCAGGCAACTCCTCAAAGGCAGCAGTCTGGGGCAGGGGCAGGCCTTTTCAAAGGCCTTTTTACCAAGCACAGGCCTCTTCTTCCTTTTCTCAGAGGGGGTTCTTCAGAGGGAGAGGCAGAAGGGGGATGAGCAGGCTGCATCCACCCCTCAGCCTAAAGCCCTTCCAAGCAGACACCCTGATGGGCCTGCCGGTCGACTCTCCTATTCCAGTAGGGGGCAGGCTGGCTTACTTTGTCCAGGACTGGATGTCTATTACATCAGACAAGTGGGTCCTGGAAGTAGTAAGCCAGGGACAGGTTCTCAGCTTCAAAAAATTTCCAAAGATGAGAGCCAGATCTTTTCCACCTGCAAATCTCTCGGAAACCCTTGCCCTAGAGGCAGAGGTTTTTTCTCTCCTAACTTTAAGAGCCATAGAGAGAGTACCTACGCTACACCGGGGCAAAGGACCGTACTCCAGGTACTTTCTAACCCCCAAAAAGACAGGGGAGTGGCGACCCATCCTAGACCTAAGATATCTAAACAAACATCTCTTAAAACCAAAGTTCAAGATGGTAACTCTGGGAATAATCCTTCCCTCTCTAAGGCCAGGGGACTGGCTAGCCTCCCTGGACCTCAAAGATGCCTACTTTCACATTCCCATCAGGTGCTCCCACAGAAAGTACCTCAGGTTCGAGTTGCCCTCAGGCCATTATCAGTTCAGAGCAATGCCCTTTGGCCTAACTTCAGCCCCAAGGGTTTTCACAAAGTGCCTGGCAGTAGTAGTTGCCTTTCTAAGAAGGCAAAAAATGTCCATTTTTCCATATCTGGACCATGTCAAGTCTCACCTGCAAGTGACCCATCAAGTGCTCACTTCTCTAGGATTTCTTCTCAACCTTCCCAAGTCAGTTCTCAAACCAGTCCAGCTTCTTACCTTTATAGGGGCAGAACTGGACACACTCAGAGCAAGAGCCTTTCTTCCTCTAGAAAGGGCAAGGGTTCTTATGGAACTAGCTTCTTCTTTCAGCCTTCAGGTATCTTCGACCAGCAGAGCATTTCCTCCAGCTCTTGGGCCATATGGCAGCTTCTACAGCAGTGGTCCAAGGGGCAAGATTCCAGATGAGGGATATTCAATTCCACCTGAGAGCTTTTTGGTCTCAGAGGAAGGATTCCCTTACTGATCGTTGCTCCTGAGCCAAGTCCCAGTCACTTCCATCTATTAACACCAAATAACCGAGAAAAGATCACATGGGGAGGAGGGAAGGGGCTTCGATAATGCCTAACTATCTTCAGCAGTATTGCTGATTTCTACTTGCCATCACCACCTTCTCGCAGCATCACTGCTTCTCCGACCGTGAGGGTGTCCAAAAATTTGCCGCAGTCACTGAAATACCTTTCTTCCCTATCCCGTTAATACATAAGTAAGGCTATCCACTGCTAGGGCTTGGGTAGCTAACCTTTTCCATTGTTCTGTCATTGGGACAGTACCAGCTACCCACAGATTTTGAATTCTCTGACACACTACAGTCAGTAATACTCTTGTCCATCTAGGCTACAACGACCAATCTCAGCCTCTCCTGTTTAGAGAGGGTAGTTTTATTCACAGGTGCATTGTGGAGTAGAACATTTTATAGAAAGGAGTGGGGAAACTGATGTATGGGAGATATATAATAGTTTAGAAGCATTTTTATAACTGTTATTCAGTACTTGCTAAAGCAGCTTTATGTTTTCTAGAATCATTCTTCCCAAAAATGAACCAGAATCATTCTTCCTGAGAGTTAACATTGTCAGTTGGGTGTCAGGCATGCAAGAAAAACTTTTCTTGAAATTTTTTTTTTTTTTACAGTTCATTTTGTCCTTTTCCTTTTGGCAGTTTACTAAAGTTGTCAGCTTTTTTCTTTGTGACACTTGCGGTTGTCAGTCCGAGTCACTGTCAGATTCTATCACCAGTGACCTTTTCCTTGTGAAAGATTCATACTTGTTGCTTGTGATTGAGAGAGAAAGTTATCATTGGTAAACTGTTTATTTTGACACTTTTACAGTCTGGGTATGCTAAAAAAAAGGAAGGCATTATTCAGCATTGCATTTATTTAAAGAGATCCACCATGCTTAGCACCTACACCATATCTATCGGTGCCTTACCGCCAGAAGATCCAGATGATGTTAAGCTTTCCATTAAGCTTGCATTAATTTAAAAGCTACAACACTCATAAATTTCTATTCATCAAGTCCCAGAGACTTAGCATTTTTTTGCACCAACCCCCGCTCTGCCCCTGCACTCACTAGTGTGATGACGAGATGCCAGTGAGAATGCAGTGGCGCACTCCATTATAAGCAATGGGCGGCAGCCTTGTTAGTCGACGGGTGCCCACCTTTCATTGCCAAGTAGCAATTATATTGTTTAAAATAGATGGAAAAGCTGCCAGCGCCACCTCCGTTCTTTTCCTGCCATCGACCCACGAACATCTGATCTACGGACGCCGTAATTGCAGTAGACCTCCTTTTTTTCTCGTGCATTGCGCAGTATTTTTGTCAAAAACAACTGTTTCTTCAACACTCTTTTCCGTCACAGTTTACAGTCTTCATCGTCTCAGCGGCGAAAATCGAAGTGTGCATGTGGGAAGCAGATACTGGCGAAAGACGGCCATTCTGCCTGCCTGATCTGCCTAGACCCAGACCGCCAGCTGGACGATTGCCCGCACTGCATAAAATTCAACAACAAGACGAGGATTCGCCACGCCAACACTGTAAAGGCATACCTTCTCAAGCAGCAAGTAGCCGCCATGCAGAAGGCCAGATCGGGACACTGTTCGTCCTCTTCCACCAGGGAGTAACCCCCTCCCCCCAAAAGGAGAATAGATCGGGAGGGAAACACCACCACCAGGAGAAGGAGAGGGCCAGATGAGAGTCCCACTCGAAGTCGCCTCACTGGGCGTCTACTACTTCCACCTCTGGCGGGAGGTCGGAATCAGTGCCCCCAGGTACCAAAGCAGCATCGGGGGACACTCAGAGGAAGTCAACCACCTCCACTTAGGTGAAAGGTAGGGAGTCTTCCTCTGCAGGACAGACATCGACCCAGGTTCCCTTGGCCCACCAACCCCATAACCATGGGTCGACCCATGAGGGACAGGCATTGGCTTCGGGCAAATCCATGGTGCCTACCACCCATAAGCCTTCTGAGACGTCCGACAAGCACAAGAGAAAGGACGAATCAGAGAAGCGCCGGGAGGTAGTCAGGTACCGGATGCCTCCCCCACCTGAACACTGGGCGTCATCTGCTTCCCAGATGACAGAGCATTCCGACTCAGACAAAGAGGCACCTCCAGCAAAGGAAAGGCCGTTGGCCCCTAAGGACCATCCATCAGCCCCGAAGGATCGGCCATCAGCCCTGGTGATAGATTCCCTTGACTCGGGGGTACCGGATACCCAACAGCCTCCATCTAAAGAGGTGGACGTCAGGCCACCACACACTGAAGACCTGACATTTGATGTTCCCGTAGACAAAGTGCCTGAGGAACAGATGCCTTCTCCTTTGGACCAGACGCCTAGACCCTCCGGCGCTTCCAGTCAAACGCCCCCACCGCCAGTCGTCCCACTTGCTGAGGTGGGAGCACTTTTTCATATGTGGTGGAGTACCGTAAAGGGGGATCTTCTCCTAGACCCAGGGATCCATACCCAGGATGCCCATCACCCAGATACCTCACTCCTGAGCGGCCTTTACTGCTGAAGGACTGGCCGCATGACAAAGAGGACAGGTGGATGCCTGGGTCGGACGGCCGCAAGAGGCGTCCCTCATCCGTCTCTTCATTCAGCAGACGTCCGCCGTCAACTTCAGGGGACGACTCAGGGGACTCATCTTCAGATTGTTCTTCAAAAGATGAACTCCCCATTCTGTCTCCAAATCTAAGGGACTCACCAAGGTCACTCCCCCGGATGACCTCTTCTTTTTGGACATTGTGTGCCATATTCAGGCACTTTACCAATGGGACACTGAGAAATTAGACCCAGAAAGGTGCAGACTGGCCAGATTCTTAGGAGCCACAGATCTCAAACCATTGATCGTGTCCCCCCCTTTGGTGGAGCCATTTCAGGATTTGGCCAGATCCATCTGGAGACATCCGGCCCCTATGACCGCAGTTCCTTGTAAGGTCAATAGACTGTACAAGACTCCTAAAGGGGAGCCTTTTCTGGGGAAAACACCCAAAGGCAGACTCGGTGGTCCTGACAGCTGCCCATGGCAGGGCACAGCAACCACGCCACGAGTGCCCAACCACTGGACCCAGAATCAAAGAAATTAGACCAGATGAGGCGCAAGCTGTACTCCTCTGCAACTTGCATTGTCAAGTCATTCAACTTCCTGGCCCACATGGTCACCTACCAGAAATCCCTGTGGGCAAAGGCAATGGACCTGGCCAAAGCACAGTCGGATTCAGAGGGTAAGGTGGAAATCCTTGCTGTGTTTCAGTCTGGCATCAACGTGAATAAGCATGTTCTCAGGAGCTCTTATGACTCCATGGATACAGCAGCAAGAGCAGCAGCCACCGGCATTTGCATACGGAGGCATGCTTGGCTCAAGGTTTCAGGCTTCCGACAGGATCTTTAGCATGCTATCTTGGATGCTTCTTTCGAAGGACCAGTCCTGCTCGGTCAGGACATCGAGAATCTGATCACCGACCTTCAGGACTCGGGTAAAGCTGTGTCTGAAGTCCACCGGAATGTACCGGTCGGAGCCACAATCCACATGCTGCTGTCCTTTTCAGAAAAATCAGGGACAGCAAGGAAGGCACCAGACACAAAACAAGGGACGCTTCAAAAGAAAAGGCCACTCTGTCCCTTCAGGTGCCCAGGGCCCCAAAAAGCCCAAGGCGCCAAGACCTCCCATGCCTACACCCTCTAACACAGTGTGACTCCCTACCGACCTCCCCCACCCCCTGTGCAGGGGGAGACGGTAGAGGGAGAGTCTCCCTCTACCTATCTGGATGGTCCAGCATAACATTGGACCAATGGGTCCTTCAGAGAGTAGAAAGGGGATACTCCCTAGAGTTCACCCAATTTTCATCAGACAACCCACCAGTCCCCTCCCACTGCTCACCCTCCCATGCACTCCTCCTGAGGGCAGAGATACAGGCCTTAATGGACAAGAGAGCCCATACAGGAGGTTATTTATTTATTTAGCTTTTATTGACCAGTTAAGCACACTAGACAGTCCTATGCCTATTTTCAGGTGCGGCCTGAGGGATTACATAATACAGAGAACAGCAGGTATAACAGCATTTCATAGAAAGGAAAATAGTCAGACGCAGCATGACTTAACATGAAGGCATATAAACACAAACATGACAAGGTAGCAGTTGACAGCCAGGTGTTTTACATCATATAACAGGATAACATATAATAGCAGCAACAAAAATACGTAAACGCACTGGTCAAGGGACAAGGTTCCTTTTGCTCAAAGGGGAAAAGAGATTTTATTCCCATTTCTTCCTTGTCTCGAAAAAGACAGGAGACCGCCATCCCATTCTGGACCTGAGTCAACTGAACACCTTTGCCGAATACAAATGGTTCAGAATGGTGACACTGGCGAGCCTGTTACCAATGCTCCACCAAGGAGACTGGCTTTGCTCACTAGACATGCAGTATGCCTACATGCACATCAAAATTCTGCCGTCCCACAGGAAGTACTTACACTTCACATACCAAGAAGGACACCGCCAGTTCAGGGCACTACCATTTGGCCTATCCTCTGCACCAAGGGTTTTTACCAAGTGCCTAGCAGTGGTAGCGGCGGCCCTAATGAGTAGGGGGTCACTTTGTGTACCTCTACCTGGACGATTGGCTTCTTACTGCACCAACAGAAGTCCAGTTGAACAGGACCTTGGAGAAGACGTTCAGCCTATTTCAGACTCTGGGCATCACCCTAAACCTGCCCAAGTCACAGCCAGGGTCAGCTCAAATGCTGCAATTCATTGGAGCAGTCCTGGACACAGTCAAGGGGAGAGCTTTTCTGCCCACAGACAGAGCAGCAAGGTTAAGAGAAGTCGCTCGCAGCGTACAAGACTCGGACTGTTGGGTCACATGGCAGCAGCTATTGTCAGTTCCACTCTCGCATCTGAACATGAGGATACTACAGTGGCACCTCAAGGTTCAATGGGATCAAGGGATGGACGAGCTGGAAGAGCCCATTCGGATCTCCAGTGCAGTCTGACAGTCCATGTCCTGGTGGCTCACCCCGGCCCATCTGAGCATAGGGGTTCCCTTTCAGCGACCCAGTCCACTGCAGACTCTCACCACCGACGCATCAGGACTGGGATGGGGAGCGCATCTTGCTTTGCATCAGACAAGGGGCTCCTGGAACTCGACAGAATGAGCTCTTCACGTAAACATTTTGGAGATGAGAACCGTTCTGTATGCCCTTCAAGCTTTCTGAGGGGTACTGCTTCCCGGACCCTTACTGTTCCAGTCGGACAACACCCCAGTAGTCTTCCATCTCAACAAGCAGGAGGTTACACATTCATATCCCCTGTGCAGAGAAGCAATGTGAGTTTGGTCCTGGGCAGTGGATCACCAACTGGACATCACGGCAGTCCATGTTCCAGGCATCCACAACGTCCTTGCAGACACCATAAGTCGCTCTCGATCTCAGAACCATGAGTGGGAACTACAAGAAGAAGTCATAGACTACCTCTTCAGAAGGTGGGGTCAGCCAGAGCTAGACCTCTTTGCCTCCCCGTATGACGCCAAACTGCCCAGTTTCTGCTCGCTAGATCCACGGCCTAGTGTTTTCTGACTAGACGCATTTTCCCGCTCTTGGACAGGGAGGTCTCTGTATGCTTTCCCTCCCTTTCCTTTTCTTCAGAGGGTCCTGCTCAAGTTGCAGGCAGAAGAGGCCAGGATGATACTGGTAGTGCCATTCTGGCCTCAGCAGATTTGGTTCCCGCTGTTGCAGCAGCTGGCATCGGAACTGCCAGTTCTGTTGCCCCTCTCCACTCACTTGCTCTCACAAGAGCAAGGGACGTTAGTCCATCCGAACCTCCAGTCCTTGCTTCTGCATGCTTGGCTCCTGCAGACTTAGAAAGGGTTAGGTTTGGATTGTCCCTTAGAGTGGCAGAGGTGCTCGTGATAGCGAGAAACCCCTCTACCAGGGTGACATACGCTATGAAACGGAAGCGTTTCTGCTTATGGGTGATTCCCTGTTCTCTGGATCCCCTGGGTTGTCCGGTGGAATATGTGCTGGAGTATCTTTTCCACCTATCGGACTTCGGTCTCAGTTACTCATCCATTAAGGTACATCTCTGTGCTCTGTCAGCTTATCATGCACAGCTGAACATCTGCAAGACCTTCCTGGGAGGTATCTTGCTTATGAAACCTCCCAGGAGAGACCCGGTACCATTCTGGGATCTCCTGTTTGTTTTAGATAAGTTCACCTTGCCACCTTTTGAACCAGCCACTAGCTGTGAGCTCCACCCTCTCTCTTGGAAGGCGCTATTTTTAGTTGCCATTACTTCAGCCAGGAGGATTTCTGTGCTGCAGGCTCTGATGTGCAAAGGGCTTTATCTTGTTTTTCACGGGGTTAGAGTAGCCCTGCGTACAAACTCAAAGTTTTTAACCAAAGGTAGCGTCTTGAGTTCACGTTGAACCAGGACATCCAGCTACCAGTTTATTACGCAGAGTATTCGAACAACAGGGAGGCATTGTTGGATACTCTGGATGCTCACAGTATTTTGCGTTACTATCTGACTAGGACCAGTTCCACCAGACAGACAGACCAGTTGTTTGTCTCCTTTGCCCACAGGAAACTTGGAGCACCAGTCACAAAACAAACCCTAAGTGGCTCGTGCACAGCATCACTTTTTGTTACCAGCACCACAACAAACCCCTACCGGGAACGGTGAGGGGTCACTCCACCAGAGGGGTGGCGACATCTTTCGCTTCCCTTTGAAATGCATCTTCAGCGGACCTCTCTGCGGCCGCTACCTGGAGTTCAGTGCATACCTTTGTGAGGCTCTACAGTCTGGACGTTGCTTCCAGAAGGAGAGCAGGTTTCGGCCTAGCAGTCATTCAGGAGCTTCTCTTTTAATTTCCCACAGTTTTTTATTGTCCTCCACCCTCTCGATCTGAGTCTCTCCTTGGGCATTGCCTCAGACTTAGTCCTAATGGTATTACCTGCTGCAAGAGCTCCTCCTCCTCGAGGTGAGGTAGTACACTTAAGCAAGAATTTACCACAATAGTAGATCTTCGAGAGGAGCTCTTGCAGCAGGTGGCTTTCCCACCCACCTGCCCCCGGGGACAAATACTACATTTTCTCTTTTGGAACGGGAGATCCTCCTTGGTTCTCCATCTGTATTTTCAGCCGGTCTCTGGTGGGAGAACTGAGGTGGCGCCAGAAGACCGCCCCCCTTTATACCACGCCTGACTTTGGGCGGAGCCGATGTCGGGGACAGTCCCCTGCCACAGACTGCTAGCTAGAAAAAGATTTCCGTGGGGGTCCTAATGCCTGGTGGCTTTAGTCCTAATGGTATTACATGCTGCAAGAGCTCCTCTCGAAGATCTACTGTTACGGTAAGTTCTTATGTTACTGTACTTTAATGGCTTTTCACGTCCATGTTGTGGCAGCTTTTGGCTTATGGTGTCGCAGCTGAGGATGTTGGATATTTTTTGTTCTTGTTGCTCCTTTAGTTTTGAGTAGTTGTTAAGAGTTTGAAGCTGCTTGTATCCAGATATTTGTATAATCTCAGTGTGTGGGGGGATCCCAGAATCTTTCAGTTTCTGTTTTAAATGTTTGCGAACTGAATGTTTTGTGAGCCTTTTATCAGTTTTGATTGATGATTTTGCAATGATTGTTTTAACAATTGCTGCCAGTTTATGGATACCCACCGGCTGATTTTTAAACCATGTGCTGGGAGGGTATTGTTTGGCGTGGTAGTTTGTAGCCAGGAAGAAAGAGGATTCTTCTGAGAGGCATTGTGGTGGTTGTTTCTCTCTCTGTAAGTTATATAGTTCAGTCCTGGACATTTGTAGGGGTTGTTGTGCAGTTGGTAAGCTTGGGGCTTAAGCTTTATGGAGGCAGTATAGCGCAGTGGGTTAAGGCTCTGACCTGCAGATCTAGAGACCTGGGTTTGAATCCCACAGCTGCCTAGGCGCATTCTGTGTGATCCTGAGCAAGTCACTTAACTTCTTGTGCTCCCTGGTCGCATTTGGAAACAAGCTTTGGCTTAGTGTGCTACTACTGGTTAAACAATGTCCCCTTTCCCTAGAGTCTTTGGGATTGGCCCCTGTTCTGATCTTGGTTTGCCTTCATATTGCAGATATTTTTGACCATTCTCATCTGTCTTCAGTAAAATATCTCTCTATTTGAGATTTCTCATTTCTGTATTCCCTCTAAGCCCAAAGTACATGCTGGCAATTACCCACATTGTGTAAAGTAAAGATTCTGGATTGTGTGGGCCGGAAAGCTGCTCTTTGTGTAATGTTTTGATTATGTCCTCTGTGAGTTTGTCTGCTAGGGGTTTGGACCCCTTGCCTTTGCTTTTCAAGTTTTTCTGTTTTGAAAACAGCACTTGCCGGGCTTTTTCAGATAGGCGTGAGGTTGATGGAGAATGTATGTAACCCTTGTTTTTTAGGTGTCTTTCAATACTTTGAAAGGTGGCACACAATGTTAAAGGCTTGTAGTCTGTGCCATCTCTCTCTCTCTTTTTACAGTTCACGTAGTAGTGACGCAGATAGTTGTTTAGTTGCTCCAGTGGTATTTCCTGTAGTGGGCATTCCTCAGAGAAGTTCTCTTTTAAGTAGTTTTTGTGCATGCTGATATCAGTTTGAGTCTTCCTGGCTGTGTTTACATATTTTGCCTTTTCGATTAAGTTTTCTGTGGCTTCTTGGTCTATATGTGCAGTCTTTTGTTGAATGTTGCTTGTACTTGGGTCGCAGCATGTACTTCTGGATGGCTTGGGATTTTTGTACAGGTTGGCCTCTTCTGAAGTGGTTGAAGTCGTCGCGGTAGTTTTCTTTGATTCTGTGGGATCTTCTAAAGGCTCTGTATCGTTTTCAATCTGAGTCATTATTTGCTCCAGTTCTAGATGAAAGCTGCTGTTGAAGCTTTGTTCTCCTGACATTTTCTTTAATATTTTTTTGAGGCTTTTTTTGGTGCTGCTTGGCGTTTTCCGTTGCACCCAGTGCTGTGTTCTGTTGGGGTTTGACTGAGCATGAAGGTTCAAGGGGCATCCGTATACGAGATGGTATTTGCACAGCTGGTTGATTTTGATGTCATTGTTAGTTCGTGGTGGTGGGAAGTAAGTCCGGTTTGTGCTAATGTATGACGTAAACACTGTGTAGATAAATTCTGTCTGATGTAGTAACTATGTGGATAAATTAATTTATCTACACAATGACGCGGATAAATGGATTTATCACAGTCTGTTTATCCAGACGCCTGTTGCATAAATAGTGTATTGCAATGGAATGACAGTTATCTTCACACATAGTGGTAAGACCTTTATAACTAACTTATGGCTTTGCCCCTCATGAGTTATGGGTCTTACCACTGACTAGTAGAGATAAATGTGTTATTCCAGTGTAATCCATTATATATTCCCCATATAGTCATGATATTCTGCATTAATAAATGAAGATTTTTATATATTTGTATTGAGAGGCTGAATATATTTATTGCCTACAGGTTTGCTGGAAGCGAAGTATCGAACACCTACAGAAATACAGAAGCAGACAGTAGGCTTGGCTTTACAAGGTAAAGATATCCTAGGAGCTGCGAAGACTGGATCTGGCAAGACCTTGGCATTTGTCATTCCTGTAAGTAACTAATGTAGAAACAGTGTATGAATGAACACCAGGTGCTGCAGGAAGTAGTGCTGGTAGCCCTGCAAGGGGCACTCTTCCCTTAGTTAAAATTAACCACAGTGATGCACCAGCATGTTAGGGGGACATTGTGTTGACAGAGGTGCCGTCGTAGGGATGAAACATTAAACTGATTTTCCATCGGACCATGTCTCGCAGCATCTTAACATTGAAAATGTGTACCACTGGCCTTCAAAATACACACTTCGATTTAGCGTGTGTTTTCTTCTCACTCCCTTTTAGGGAACAGAGGCATTGATGTACCATATGGTAATTTAACCAGTTGATACTGTACATGCAGCTCTTTGACTCGGTTTACACAGCTTAATTATGCTGCTGGTTTTATGTTAGAGTTGTAATGCTATGTCATGGTTATACCCTCAAAGATGTATCTTTTAGGCACAGGTTGATTGATTTTTGAAGGTATTAAGAGGAATGTGTCCTTATTGCTTATTGTATTTATTTTTTCATCTTATGATCTGTCAGCATATCAACTGTACTTCAGTTTTTATGAAACAGTAAAAATACCATTTAAGAAAAACAAGTTTAGGAATAGTGGGCCCCATATTGTTAAGAAATGTTTTTGTCAAGTTAGTTTCATTTTTGTTATAGTTTGTGTGTCCAGAATTAACTCTAACATTATTGGAACATCAGTAAATATGTGTGGCATGAGGGGAAATTTGAGTGTAAATACATTTCGTTATGCAAAATGCATAGTAGTTGAGAGGTATGTGTCTGCCTGTTCTGGTGGTCGTTCAGACTGCCACTAACGATCAGACTGCATTTCTCGAAATGGGTAGAGAAATTTCCCCAGTGTTCTGGACAGATTTCCGCCATTCACTCAACACCGCCAACAGCCTAATCTGATTCAGTGTCAGTCAGTTGGCATCTGTACTGCCCATCCAGATGAGAAAATAGACATATTTCTTAGCCCTCCTTTCTCAGTCAACAAAAACAAAATAAATAATTGTGGTCATGGATGGAAAACTTCATTCCTTTCATGTTTAAAGGACACTGTCAACTGTTTTTCACCTTTTGAAACTAACAACGAGGGGCTGGTGTAATAGAGTGTATGATGTTTTTGAACACCTATATGGTTAGGGTTTGTTGTGGATGGAAAACGATGGTTTTCCAAATCCTGTTGTAGGACAGTTCAAAGGTAAAAAAAAGTTGTTGTACTATCGTTCTGACGTCACGTCGATAGTACAACTTTTGCCCCTTGAGCTTCTACCTGATTGGTGGAAACAGGCAGTGATTTTAAAAATGAATTCTAAAATGGCGGATCCTCTTAGCGAGCGGTCGGGCAAGCAGACAGTTTGGACACAGACTGCCATAATTGGCTCTGTGTGTCCAAACTATCAATTTGCATTTTTTTTTTTTAATCTCTGGCACAATTACGGTAAAAACGGAGCGGGACTGCAGCAAGGAGTACCGCTATATTTGAGGACGTGACCGGAACAGAGTGTAACCATAGTGAGGAGGATCAGTATCTTGTGGGCCGGGACTCGAGCGAGGACCAGTGCAAGAGAGTCAACGCAAAGTATGGACCTTGTGTTCATTTTGGGGGAACCATATACTGTAAAAAACAGTGGGTGGTTGACCATCCACAACTAAGTCTGTGTTTCCATCTCAGGAGTTGATGATGCCATAGAGACCTCTCGAGTTTTGCTCTCGAGGTCTGTATGACATCATCAACTCCCTCGATGAAAACAGCCTTGTTGGATGGTCAACCATCCACTATTTTATATGTTCCATATGGTGAGGGAGTACGGCCTGCTGCATAATAGTTCATTATAGTCACAACAGAGGTGATGTTTAAATAACTGATGGACAAAAACAGCTGAGAAAACTGAAGATCTGGTCTGAGCCATATTAAAAGGAGTGCTCCTTTTATTATTTTAAATGTGAAAAAAAGTTTTAAAGCAGACTCAGACTGTGGAAAGAAGGGTATCCTACAATTCAGGAGGCAAGTGACAATCTAAAATAGCATAAAAAAGTATACATCAGCATTTTCACCAGATTAATATACATTTATTGCGGTCTAGATTAAAAAATGTATCTTCCAATTTATAGTGTATTGTGGGCTACTATAGAATGTGTTAATGCCTGTGTAGTGGCTCGTACAAATATCATTTTATCTGAAAATTCAGTGCAGTTTTTTTAAACAAAAAATTTTTAAACATAAAATCTGATGACAGATAAGGGACGCTTGGCCCACCCAGTCTGCCCAATTTGCTTATTTTTCTGTCATCAATTTTGCTGTAGACCACTTGATCTCTGGTGCTGTCTCCCCCTCCCCCCCCCACACACACACACCTTCCTTAACTCTACAATTCCCTTGTGCCTATCCCAGGCGTTTTTGAACCCTACCTACCTCGGCTGGAAGGCTGTTCCAGGAATCCACCACTTTTTCTGTGAAGAAATATTTCCTACCATCTCTCCTGAACTGACCCCACTCCAGCTTCATAGCATGTCGCCTTGTTCTTGAGCACCATTTTTTCCTGAAAAATACTCCATTCCTGTAGCTTATTAACCTTTGTGAGGTATTTTAAAGGTCTCATCAATATTCCCTCCTCCCCCACTTCCCCTCCAGGGTGTGCATATTGAGCTTCTTTAGCCTCTGCTCATAGGGCTTTTGATGCAGACCCTGCACCATTTTGGTAGTCCTCCTCTTGACCCCTCCATTCTGTTTATGTCCTTCCTGAGATGCGGTCTGTAGAACTGGACACAGTACTCAAGGTGGGGTCATATGTGTGATCTATACAGGGGCAACACCGCCTCCTTTATTCTGCTGGTGATATCCCTACCTATGCATCCCACTAACCCTCCCTACTGCCTTGTCACACTACCTGGCCTCCTTTAGGTCATCTGATGTGATTACCTCAGGTCTCTTATCTGCTTGGTCTTTGTCAGCATCATTCCATCCATTTTGTGCTCCACCCCTGGAATTCTGTGGTCCAAGTGCATTATTCTGCACTTTGCATTAAAACCCAACTGCCATATCAGTGACCACTCATCCAGTTTTTTCAGATCTCTGCCCATCTCCCCCCCCCCGAGTGTCCACCCTGTTGCAGATTTTGGTGTCATCTACAAAGAGGCAGCCCTTCTCTTCCAGCTGTTTTACTGTATCACAGATTAAAGACATTAAAAGAGGACCAATCCTATCCCTGAGCCCTGAGGTATCCTGCTGGTCACCTTCCCTTCCTCGGAGCAAACTCAGTTTACTACTACCCTCTGTCTCCTTACTTAACCAGTTTCCTACCCAGGTTACCACCTTGTTGCCCACCCTTAAACTATCCAGTTTGTTTACCAGTCTCCTGTGTGGAATGGTGTTGAAAGCTTTGCTGAAATCCAGGTAGGCCACATCCACCGCTCCACCCTGATCTAATGCCTTGGTCACCCAGTCAAAGAAATCTGTCATATTTGTTTGGCATGACCTTTCCTTTGTGAATCCATGCTGCCTCGGATCCTGTAACCCATTGGATTCCAGATATTCCACTTTCTAGGGACATGGATATAGTGTTCTATGCACACTTCTGGCACTGTCCTTTCCCCTTTCAGGCTTGCGGGAAAGTCTTCAAGCTGGCTTCTCCCACCCACTCATGTAGTTACACTCCCTCGGCACCACCTCATGATGTCATATCTTCCTTTCTGCTGGAAGAAGAAGGTTCTTTCCTTACCGCTGTCGTGCTGAAGAGGCCCTTTGCTTAATTCTTCTAACTTTAATATAAAAACTTTGTCTTCAGGCACGTTACTTCTTGGCGCCAAAATGAATGATGCAAAGTCCGCTCCGGTGTTCCGGAAATGCAGTTGCGGGCAGAAGATGTCCCAACCGGATCCGCACACTTCATGTGTATACTGCCTGGGCTATGAGTATGATACCCAGGTTTGCGTCCTTTGCCGCACTTTCCATCCCTCCACCTTAGAGGATCGCTTTGGCCCTCTTGCTCCTTGGATGTCCAGATGATCGGGACACACCTGGAAAATCCAAGGACGCACATTGGGTGGTCTCTGTGTCTGCGGGGTCCACTGAACAACTTGTGGCAGTCGAGGCCGCGTCTCAGGCCTCAGCGCAGGCTTCCTCGGCTTCGGCCTTTTTGCCACTCTCCTTGGTGCCTTCTTTACTGGGGCATTTAAGAAATTGTGCCAGGCCCTTCCCACCCATGGTCAGGGACCATCGGGTAATAAATCTAAAAAATCTAAGGAGAGAGAGAGAAAGAGGCCAAGAAATGGTCTCATTGTAGGTCCTGGGATTGGGAGCGCTCTCGGGCCTTCAACTCCTGTACTTCGCTGGAGTTTCCGACCATGATTGGTGCTTCGACTCAGGCCTCTGACCCCACAGTCTCCCCATCAGGCCAGTTGGTTGAGACTCAGGTCAACACCCTGGACGAGATTTTTCTCATCCTGGTCGACCCGTTGTCTGCCGAGGATGTCGATACTGCCCTTTACAGGACTCCGTCCTATTGCTTTCTCAGGGATGGATGGACCAGGCTTCTGTTCCGTCCCCTCTCTATCCGGAGAATCTGGACCAAGAGAGGCCTCGACATTCGCTGACCCCCTTTGAGGCACAGCCATCGGTCCCCCTGTTGGTCAAGGTCCTGCTGTTGGGCAGCCTGCGTCCATCCCAATGTTCACTCTCTTGTCGCTCAGGCAAGCGGCACCGCCACTATTCCTTGTCCTCATCTGGCGAGGGAGAGGCACTGGCGCAAGTTGAGTCAGCACTACAAGGGTCTCAGATGGCAACAGCTTTGGTTTACTCGGGTGAAGACGGTCTTGGCGCCTAACCTTTCTCTTCCTTGCCTACCGCTACCAGAGCCGCAACTGGTCCCGCTAATGGCTTGCTCTGGCTTCTCCACTGATCCCGGTGGAGCCGCCACCTAAGCAGTCAACGTCTGGCACGCTGAAGGACGTTCATCTGGGCAAGGGTTTACCCCATTGGCTGTTGGTCATCATCACCTCAGATCTCCCTCGCAGGGTTAGTTGGGACTCGGGCGGTTTGAATTCTGAGGGATCCTCCTTACACTCCTGACCGATGGATGTGGAGTCAGTGGGGACCCTCTCGATGGATCAAGGGCCCACATCCTTCAAGGACTTTCTCTTTTTTTTTTCCTTTTTTTTTTCCCTGAATCAATGGGTCTCCAGTTGGAGCCTGTTCAGAAGTGAGAACAGTACCTGCTGACTGAGACTCCCAACCGGGGCGACTCTCCCATGGAAGCCTTCCCAGTTCAGGATGCTATCCTCGGTCCTGCCCTGCACCGTCTGCCCGGATGGCCTGCAAGTATGCGGTCCCTACCGGCTCCCTGTATGGATTCATGGAACACCTCTCAGCGGAGGGTCTTTTGGCTGACTCTGTGTTTCAGTGCACTGGCGATGTGGAAGACACTGACAGTCTCTCCCCCCCCCCCGATAAGGAGTCCAAGAAATTGGACCATATGGCCAAGAGGGTGTATGCCTTCTCCTCCCTCGGCTTTTGGCAGGTGAGCTCGGCCCTTCTAATGGCCCATTTTTTGCACTCCCTTATGGGTGCCCTGGTTGAAGTGATTCCCCATCTCCCACAGACCTGCAGGCTACCTTCAAACAGGTCATGAACCAAGGCTGAGCAGTAGCAAAACAGCAGTTTCAGACTGCCCTGGACCTCGGTGATTTCCTGCGCCTGGTCTGTGGCCATGGCAGTTGCCATGTGCTGCTAGGCTTGGCTGCGTATCTTCACCTTTATGGCTATCATGCAGCACAAGTTAGCAGACGTTCCCTTCTTGGGTACAGACTTGTTAGGGCCCGGCGTGGAAGGGCACGTCACCTGAATTAAAAAGTCCAGCGCCACCTTGGACTCTGTGACTTCTGTCCAGAAGGACACAAAGGGCTCTAAGCCTCAAAAGAAGAAGCCCTTTCTGCCCACCTCTGCCCCAGCAGCCAAACCTGCCCAGCTTCTGGCTGGGCAGCAACAGGCGTGGTGTCCCCGACCGAAATCAGTGGCCTCGGTTGTCAGGAAGCGAGGAGGTAGAGGTCCCGGTGGCCCCTCTGCTGGCTCCTCCTCTGCTTCCAAGCCTGTGCAGTGACAGGATGGGGTGCCTTCACCATACATGTCCTGATTCCCCTGGGTCCTCCCGAGGGGGGCCGACTCCAGCACTTCTTTTCTGCCTGGTCTGCTGTTACCACGGACAGGTGGGTGCTCGAGGTGGTCCCTCAGGGTCTGCCTCTAGAAATCTAGGCGTACCCACCCTGCCAAGCCCGCGTTTCTCAGGAGAGCATAGTGACTGTTGACATCCTGTCGGCCCTTTGGGATGATGTAGCCCAGCTCCTCCACAGAGAGGTCATGGTTCCTGTCTTGGACCCTCCTGAACACCCAGGGTTTGTCTCCAGGTACTTCCTGGTGCCAAAACAGACCGGGAGGGGGGCTGGCGACCCATCTTAGATCTGCTCGACCTGAACAAGTTCATCAGGTCGCGCGCCTTCAAGATGGTCACTCTGTCTCCGATCATACCATCTCTTGAGCAGAACATATGGTTTTGCTCCCTGGATCTTCAGGACACATTTTTTCACGTCCCAATCCGTCTGTCCCATCGCTGGTTCCGGGCAGAGGGGATCCTCTACGATTTCCAGGCCATGCCATTCGGCTTGTCCTCAGGCCCAGGGTCTTCACCAAATACATCACAGTGGTGGCAGCCTATGTGAGGTGCCAGGGAGGCCGGGTTTACACTACCTGGATGACTGTCTGATTGTGGGTCCCTCCAGGCAGGAGGTGGAGAGGTTCAGGGACCTGGCTCTCCAGAGCTGCATCTCCCTGGGCCTCTTGGTCAAGAAGGCCAAGTCAGAACTCGTGCCCTCGGAGGTGATCAACTTCATCTGGGCGTAGCGCGACTCTTGCAGAGCCAGGGCTTGACTCCCAGTGGGCAGGGCGGAGGCTCTCTCCTTTGCCCAATCATTTCGGGTTGGGCACTTGTGCCCTGGTTGGTACTTTCTGTGTCTACTAGAATACATGGTGGCTTGCACCAGCATGAGCCATTGGGCCCATTGGAGAATGCATTCTCTGCAGTAGGAGCTGGCACGCCAGTGGTCTCAGCGCAAGGGCCACTTCACAGCCAGTCACTGTGACCCATCTGATGTGGGACGCCCTCTAGTGGTGCTTAGTCTCAGCACATCTGCAGGAATGTATCCTGTTTGTCCGCCCAGAGCCGATGGTCATCCTTTTGACCGATGCCTCTCTCATGGGCTGGGGTGCCCACCTGGGGGAACACAAGAGTCCACGGGCCCTGGATCCCTGAGGAGTCCCAGTGCCACATCAACCTGCTGAAGCTCGGGGCATTTTGACTTGCACTGACTGCCCCACACATTTGGGGTCAAGTGGTCCAGGTCCAGATGGACAACACCACAACCATGTACTACCTCAACAAGCAGGGTGGGATGCACTCCCTTCCTCTGTGCAGGGAAGCTCTCCGCGTGTGGACCCTTGTGTGCAGCTTGGAGACTGATCTCCTGGCCATCCATGTGGCCGGTGTCTCCAGCCAGCTGGCGGACGCTCTCAGCTGTTTGCGCGAGGTGTCTCACAAGTGATCTCTCCACCCAGAGGTAGTACATGGCCTGTTCTCCCAGGTCCTGGGCAAGCCATCTCTCACCTGTCATGGAAGACGGTCTTCCTGGTGGCTATCCCATGAGCTAGAAGGATCAGTGAGCTCCAGGTGCTTTCTGTGGAGTCTCCTTACCTGGTCTTCCACAGGGACAAAGTTGTCCTTCGCCCCAACCCGAAGTTCCTCCTGAAGGTTGTGTCGGATTTTCACCTTAACTAGGTGATTAATCTCCTGGTATACTTTACCAGCCACGCCTTAGAGGCTGAGCACAGGCTTCATACTTTGGACCTGTGGCAAGCGCTAGCCTATTATAAGGAGCGCACGTCTGGAGTTCGGGGAGAGGTTCGTCAGCTGTTTGTTACCTACACTGAAGCCTCACCTTGCAGACCGGCAGCTAAGTGGACGATTGGCAGGTTGATTGTATCCTGCATCGACCTCTGCTATAGGTTGGCTGGTAGGGAGCCTCTCGTAGGATTAAGGTCTCATTCCACCCATCATACCGCTGCCTTGGTGGCTACTTCCTCGGATGTCCCTATGCAGGAAATCTGCAGGGCTGCTACCTGGAAGTCAGCACACACCTTAATTTCCCACTACCACATTGACCTTGAATCACGCCGGGATACTGGTTTTGGGGCCTCAGTTCTCCAATCGCTATTCCCTAAATAGGGGGTGTGCGCCTTGTCCTCTCCTCTTGGAGAACTGCTAGGAGTTTGCCAGAAGTGTGGCTAGAACACTATATCCACATCCCTAGAAAAACAGGTTACTCACCTGTAACAGTAGTTCTGGGAGTGGTATATGGTGTTCACACTGACCCACCCGACCTCCCTTGGCAAGTGGCACATTGATTTTGCTTCCAGCGGGCAAGATCTGTGCCGAGGGAGTTACTAATCAGGTGAGTGGGAGGAGCCAGTTTGAAGACTTTCCGGCAAGCCTTAAAGGGAAAGGACACTGCCAGAACTGTGCATGAACAACCATATACCACTCCTAGAACTACTGTTATAGGTGTGTAACCTGCTTATCTTTTCCCTTAGTAGTGTTTCCATTAATTTACCCACCACCAATGTTGGACTGACAGGCCTATACTTGCCCGCCTCTTCCCTGCTAACACTTTGGTGAAGTGGACTACCTCTGCCCTTTCCTAGCCCTCTGGGACCACTCCAGTCATCTGTTAAATAGGTCTGTTAGAGGTGCAGCTAGTTCCTCTGTGTGCTTCCGCAGCACTCTTGAATGCACCTCATCTGGCCCCATAGCTTTATTCACCTTCAGGCTAGCAAGTGCTTTCTGAACTCTCTCCTCAGAGAAAGGACTAGTGTCCACTTCCCTCCTATCAAAGCTCCTGATGCTTTTTCATGGTCCCTCCCCTCCCCCTTCCACTGTGAACACTGAGGAGAAGTAGTTGTTCAAAATGTCTGCCTTTTCTTGGTCCCCCTCCATGCAGTCCCCCCCTTTAACCTTACACGCCCTCCCTTAGTCTTCCTTTTTTCGCTAACGTATCTAAAAAATGTCTTGTCCCCTTTTGATGTTGCTCGAGTGTGACCGGGAGCTCCTGCCACTCTTGAGGACCGACCTTTTCTTAAATCTGTCGCAACAGTAGGCTGTTGGTTAACTAGGATCTGCAGCTTATCCGTTAGGTAGGGAAATGGGCAGAGTAGGTGGGCCAAGCGGTCCTTATCTGCCATCAAATTCTGTTTCTATGTTTCTGTGTAACAGTTCTTCTGTTTCTAAGCCTAATCTATCCTTTATTATTTCTAGTCCATAAGGTTGGCCACCTATGGGCACCCCTTCCCCTCTCTTGACTATGCTATAGTGTCCTTTTTAATTTTCCTTTTCCCTCTCAGGTCCTCATACAGGGAGGTTATTGTGGTGACCTCCAAACGTATGTAAAACAGGTTGTGTTTATCATTGTTGGATTTAGTATGTAATAGCACTATGTCATAATGTACCTTATGTTTATGAAACCTGTAATGTTGAAAATACCATGGCGCTAGGTGTTTTTGATAATGGTAAAAAGTACTAGGTGACTATTATAGAAATTGAGCAAGTTGCGTTATTTAAAATGCATGTATATTGTTGTAAACTGAAGTAAGAAATGTCATGATGATTTGCATATATCCCATGATGCACTGCATTATAGAAGTATGTATGATGTTGTATTTCTTTGAAACTTGATTTGTTACCAGTGCCCTTTGGGGTAACCCTTCTTTCAGTGATTCTGCATTGAGGTTCTTTGTTTATAGCTGTTTTTTTTTTTTTTTGTTTGTTTTTTTTGAGCCCCCACTACGCAAGCAAATGGGGCTTGCATAGGGGCGATCGCTGCATCTCAACTAGTGAATTGAATCAGAGATCAGTGTCAGTAGGTGCTGGCTAAGTGCAGAGAAAGGACATTCCTAGTCTGTTGTTGCAAACTGATGTACTGAAGAAGAAATATTCCATTGTAGAAGGTTATTTTTTGTATTTTGAATAAACATCACACGGAGATTGTGTGTTGAACCTGAAGTTCTGTGTCTAGTCCATCTGTTATCCCACAACCCTTCCACACTGAGCTATTCTTTCTTCAGTTTGCGCCTTTGCATTCCTTACAGCTTTCCCTGCCTCCTCCTGTTTTTCCAGATACACTTTCTTATTATCCTCCTCTCTTTTTAGCATGTTGGTGACATAGCATGTAGTTGCCATTATTTTTATGTCTGGTGCATGTTCAGTACAGCTAAATGGGGCATCTGGTTTTGGTGTCATCACCCCAAAATGCTGCCTTATGTTTATTCTCCATATTTCTTTTAGAAATTCAGTCCGTGTTGAGAGATCATAACATGGGCCAACGTAGCTTTTTTTATCATGCATCTTTTATTGTAAATTGCGATAAGCTTTGAGCCTGGATTTAACACAGCATCATCTTCTGGGGTATCTCAGTCATCAGGTATTCAGGTCACACCGTAGGAACTTCACTGTTGGTAAAGCAGGATCCACATGGAAGGCTTTTCCAACAGTACAACTGGAGCCACCCACAGCGACGTCACCTGCTGAGGTAATGTACCCTATAAAGGCGTGAATGGCCTTGCTCCCTCCTCAGTTTTTTCTTGCTGTTGACTCCATTCGCATGGATCTCCCCGGAAGCTTCGGTGCAGTTTATGCCATTTTTGCCTACGCTTTTCTTTAGCTTTTTAGAATCTCTTTTTTTCCAAGAGATCTTTTACCTCATTTATGTCGAGAGTCAGTCCTTCTGCATCTCTTTTTCGTCGCTGCCGCTGTGGAAAGAAGATTGCTTCCTCTAATGAGCACAACTTTTTGTTTCTTTCACCCAAGGAAGAAAGGGTGCTAAGGTTTCTAAACAATCATGTCCAAAAGGTTGGCCAATTGTATTCTGTTTTGCTATAACAAGCATGGCAAGGAGTTCCCAGGGGCGGTGAAAGCCCATTCCACCAGGGGCATGGCTACCTGTGTGGCCTGTTTCAAGGGGGTCTCAGCTGCTGACATTTGTGCTGCTGCCACCTGGAGTACCGTCCATACTTTCACCAAGCACTACAGTCTGGACATTGCTTCAAGAGGCCGAGCAGGCTTTGGCTGATCTGTTCTGCAGGGCCTCCTGTTCTAGGCATTGGTTTGCCTTCCTCCCAGACTTTTCTGCTACACCTATAACTGCTTGGGACTCATTCCAGTGGTTTGACATGATGACTGAGATACCCCCAAAGAAGATGGAACAGTTATGCAAGAACTTGCCATAACAGTAGATTTTCGAGGGGATCTCAGTCATCAGGTCTGCCTTCCCTCCCACCATCCCCCTTCTTGGGGGCCTCTGCTCAGACTGGCTAACTGATGTATCCAGCCTCTTCTTTAGGCCTGGGCACCACTCTCTTGCCTCTGTCCCCCATGGCAAGGGTTTTGCTCCTTTAATGTCCAGGGGAAGAACTGAGGAGGGAGCGGGGGGGGGGTTCATGCAACAAGGCAGTTGAGAGGGCTAATGGGATGCTGGGGTGTATAGGGAGGGGTACAGCTAGCAGAAGGAGGGAGGGAGGTGGTGTTGCCTCTGTATAGGTCACTGGTAAGACCTCACCTAGAGTACTTTGTCCAGTTTTGGAGCCCACATCTCTGGAGGGACATAGAGTGGAAACAGTCCAGAGGAGCACAACTAAATGGTGCATGGTCTCCATCAGAAATCCTGTGACTTGTTACTAAAGGACCTCAATATGTACTCCCTGAAAGAGAGGAGGAATGTGACAGAGACCTTTAAATACCTCATGGGGGTAGATAAGGTACGGGGGGGTGGAAGAATTTTTCAGAAAAAAGGGTGTTCAAGAACAAGGGGGCATGCTGTGAAGCTGGAGGGAGGGTAGATTCAGAAGAGATGTGTGAAAGTACTTCTTCACAGAAAGAGTGGTGAGTTCCTGGAACAGCCTTCCAGCGGAGGTGGTGGTGGGCGAAAACAGTGGTGGGGTTCAAGAACGCATGGAATAGGCATAAGGGAATGTTGGGGAGGGGGGGAGAGAATGGGCTGGAGTTAGAGTGTAGGAAGGGAAAAATTAGCAGACTGTGTGGGCCAAGTGGTCCTTATCAGCCCTCAAATTCTGTGTGTGTGTCTATGCATGCTGGACCTGGTGGACCCCACCTCCAGATTCAAGAAATGTCCTTTGCTCCTAAGTGTCCGTCTTGTTCCTGATTTTGGGGGGGGGGGGAGAGAAGCATCAGGATGTCAGGGTATTAGGGTAGAGATGGTGCATTGAGACATCTGGTGGCGCAGGAAGAGTGTAAGGGGTGTCCCCCCCAGTGCCATATTGAGCTTTTTCCTGGTACTCTCCGCTTCTTTCTGTCTTCTCCCGCATGGCTGCTCATGCCATGGTGGCATGGGGTTGGGGGGATGCAGGGAAAGGTGTGGTCACCTACAAAGGGGTCAAACTTATGTTATACGGTCACTAGCCAGCAAAGGTAGTGACTTATTGACTGGGAAAATCTATAGGCCATATAGTCTTTTCCACTAGCCCAACTGGTCTACGTAATTAGTTATAAAATGGGGGAGGGAAAATTCTGTGTCCTGATTTGCTGAGATGGTTCAGAACCCAGGTGTTTGCGGCGCACCTGTCTGGGAACCCTTTCGAAAACCAGGATACAGCACAGTTTGGTGTTCCTGCCTCTCAGAAATTGTTTTAAAAGCATTTATTCCAGCTGTTTGTGTGAGCTTAAAAAACTTAAACTTTACTTGTCATAAATTAAAAAACATTCTAGCACACTCCCAGACACTACTCAGCACACACCTGGCATGTTAAAAAAACACAACACAAAAACTATGTATTTTGTTTGATTTTGTTGTATCACTTTTATTCAGTAGGCCTGTAATCCTCAGTCTCGCTTTCCTTGCTCAACCACTGCCTCTGGTCACTGTGCCACTTTCATGTACCTGCCCTCCGGCCCATTTGATCGCTGTACCATTTTTTAAAACTGCTCACAATCTGATCCAGTATGGCTCTCAAAGTTTCAATAGTTGTTAATCCTCAGAAATTGAGCTGGCAGTCCTGGACCGGGTTAGAGTACTGAGCTGCCTACTTGATCAGTTCCACTGTAAAGGTAACCATAATCAACTGCTTGAGTAATAACTGAGCACTGAGTCCCCTGCCTTACCGTTGCCCTTCAGTCTAGCTGCTTAAATAGAATCAGCCAGCTTTATATATTTTGTGGCCACCACTGATTGGCACTCCTCCGTTCTTGCTGCCAATCAGTGCTCCATACTGTGCTGCCTGTAACACCATGGCCTCATACGGAATCACTGGGCATTTGCTCTCTATCACCCCTGTTAACAAAGCAAACCTCTGTTTTTTGAAGGAAAAACAGAAAATAAACCATATAAAACAGGAAAATTGCAAAAAAACAATGACTAAATAAAATTAAACAAAATAAATCCGCACAAATGAACAGCACCAGCTACTAAGGCCCTGTACACGCTAGGCTTCTTAAACCATTTTAAGCAAGAGGGCTCTCTCGGAGTCCGAGGGGTTGAGGGGAAGGCTTGGGGGCAGCACCCTTCCCTGGGAGCCCACAGGGGCTTGAGGAAGGAGTCGCAGGCGCTGGTTCTGTTTTTTCCGCTGAGGTCTCACCAGGAGGGCCGTCATCTTTGGAGGCTAGGGGACGCCCTTCTGCGTTCACGCGGCCCTGGTTGCCTCACCGAGGGGGGGGGGTTCTCTTCAGGCTCAGTCCTGGCCGTTCCAGCTCGGTTGAACGGCCACTGACTGCTGCGACAAGCGGGTCTTCTCCCCCTTGAGATCTCCTGTACAGTCTCCCAGCCCTGGCAGAGGTCGTGCTCCTCCTTGGAAGTGTCTGGCCCCTTTACCTCTGCTGACCCCTCCCTCACTCCCAGGCCATGCCGGTCTTACGGGACCTCTCACCTGAGAGCAGTTCAGATTTACGGCTGCACTTTTCCCCGCCTACTACAGGTCCATGGGCTAGGAGGTGTTCCACCATTTCCCGGTGCAGCCCATGCCCGACTCTCTGGACTTGTCAGCTCCCTTGTCTTCCTCCTCTGAGAGAGGAGTCTTCTATCCACCTATCCCCCGCAGCTGATGTGTCTAGTTATCAGCACTTCCTTTCAGGGTTGCTTGATGAGCTTCACATCTTCACTTTAGGCAGTCGCAATCCTGACCAAGCGGCACATGCCTTTCTAGGCGAGTTCAGTGCGGCCAACCTGGTGGTTCCCGCCTGGCCTTCTCCCTTCAGGGAGGTGTCATACCGTGCCTAACAAAGTCCCTTAACCCTTGCACCAGCCCCGAGGGACCTCCGCCAGAGGTATTGTGTACCTCTAGGGTCTCCAGGAGCCTTGGCTCACCCCCTTCAGGCATGACTGTCCTGGACACACCCTCTGGGTATAGATGCCACAAGGTGTGACCGACCTCCAGAATCAGAGTCTGCTGAATTTGATTTTTGGGTGAGGAGGGCTTTCTCTCTTTAGCACGTCTCCTGTCCCTTTCAGCTCATCAGGCCCATCATGCTGCCTATAACAGGCACTTCAAACAACATGAAGTCTTGCCGTATTCTGACAAGTGCAGTTAGCCCCTGCCTTTAAACTGCCCCGGAGAACAATAGGTTAACTTTTCTATGCAGGGCATAGAATGTTGATCTCGAGCTCGGTTGATGTCTCTGCCTGTTGTATTTTGAACTGCAACCGTCAGATTCTTTTCTCCGCCTCACTTGAGTCTCTCCGGAGATTTCTCCTGCAGCTCGGTTCGAAGTCGGTTGAAGTGTTGGTTTTCGGTCCATTTTCTACCAAAATTTAGTTTCCGCATAGTCGGTTCAAGTCTCTGTCTG
Source organism: Neoceratodus forsteri (assembly GCA_016271365.2). Taxonomy (NCBI): domain Eukaryota; kingdom Metazoa; phylum Chordata; order Ceratodontiformes; family Ceratodontidae; genus Neoceratodus; species Neoceratodus forsteri. The sequence continues at coordinate 1,085,571,819 of CM057458.1, forward strand.
TGGTACCGTGAGTACTAGATAGGTTTTTTGTTCTGTTTTCTGTGTGGAACTTGTTAAAAGTGTGGATTGGTTCGGCTGAACAGATCGTTCAGGTAATTTTGGTATCTTACTTTAGTGTGTGGTTACCGGTATGTATCGGTTCTAAAAAAAAAAAACGGGTTTTAGTACGTTTTTTTCCAAGACCCGTGACACGGTCAGGAACCAATAGAGGAGTCTTGCCTGGCGGTTGCCGAAAAAAGGGTAAGTTTGGTTAGGTTGGCCATGTCTGAGAAACCCAAGAAAAAACTGGCCCACTGGGTTTCAACACTGCAGTGAGTGTGGGGAGGTCTTAGCTAAGGCCGATCCCCACACCACCTGTGTTAATTGTCTGGGGTTTGACCACCTCGATTCATACTGCCAAATTTGTAAAAATTTTCCCAAATCTACCCTGGAAAAGAGATTAGGTAGACTGAGGGAAAGGGAGGCCGAGAAGTCTGCCGACCTGGATGGCCAGCCCGGTTCGGTTCCTACTGAACCAGAAGGAGTGCCCTCTGACCAGGGTGTTACTTCTTCAGGCAAAAGGAGATCCGATCCCGAGGGGTCGGTTCCAGCAAAAAAGAAACGCAAAGAAAAATCGTCCAAGTTCGGATCTAGAATCTCATACTCCAACACGCAAGAAATAGCCAAAGTGATTCAGATAGTAATCGTCACTCAGTTCCGACTGATCCGGCACCTTTTGGCAGGGGCTCGGTTCGGTCGGGTAGCCCGGTTCACGATTATACCCTGGAAGAATTTTATGAACCGGAGTTTGAGGAGGAAGGAGAGTTGGAAGATGAATATGGTGATGGTGAAAGTCTGGATGTGCCTATTGACCCGGACATCTCCCCAGACAGACCTTCAGGTGTTTCTCCTCCTGGGCTTTCTGAGTCCCCATCCCACTTTGTTTTACAGAAAGGTGGCTGAGACCCTCCAGCTTCCTATGGAGGAAGCAGTGTAGGATCAGGAGGGGCCTGACTATATAGAGATGATGGACATCCCAGAGTCCAGGAGACTGTCTATTCCCCTCCACAAATCTTTTGGGAAACGGACACAAAAAATTCTGAAGTCTCCCAATTCCATACCTCCTGTGGATAGAAGAATGGACAAGAGGTATACACTCTCAGGCTCAGATACGGAGTTCCTTTATCAGCAATGCAGCCATGTTGGGGTTGTACAGGCTGCTGCCTGCGATAAGGCAAACATTCCCTTGGCATCACACCCCCCCCAGACAAGGACTCCAGGAAGATTGATGCCATGGCAGAAAAGCAGTACATGGCATCTTCCTTGGGAATCAGGCAGGCGAATTATATGGCCTATACAGCCAGATACCAGAAGTCCAGGTGGGACACTGTACTGGCACTGGCTAAACAGGCCTCCCCCCAGCTTGCCAAGGAGCTGGAGGAGGTGGCTGCAGATGGGATTGAGGCATCAAAAGTTCAGTTTCATGCTGCTGTGGACTCTCTTGATGTGTCATGAAGAGTCATGGCTACATCTGTGGCTCTTCGGAGGATGGCTTGGCTCAGATGTACTAGTCTCTCACAGGATACCCAGGCTAAGGACATGGATTTTCCTGTAGTGGGTAATTTTCTGTTTGGGGGAGCAGACAGAATTACATGAAGAAAATGGACGAATACAGGACCACTTACAGGAGTGCTCAGGCCAAGGAAAGGCAGGCAGCTCCTCAAAGGCAGCAGTCTAGGGGCAGGGGCAGGCCCTTTCAAAGGCCATTTTACCAAGCACAGGCCTCCTCTTCCTTTTCGCAGAGGGGGTTCTTTAGAGGGAGAGGCAGAAGGGGGATGAGCAGACCTGCATCCACCCCTCAGCCTAAAGCCCCTGCTAAGCAGACACCCTGATGGGTCTGCCCGGGTCGACTCTCCTATCCCAGTAGGTGGCAGGCTGGCTTACTTTGTTCAGGACTGGATGTCTATTACATCAGACAAGTGGGTCCTGGAAGTAGTAAGCCAGGGACTGGTTCTCAGCTTCAAAAAATTTCCAAAGATGAGAGCCAGATCTTTTCCACCTGCAAATCTTTCGGAAACCCTTGCCCTAGAGGCAGAGGTTTCTTCTCTCCTAGCTTTAAGAGCTATAGAGAGAGTACCTACCCTACACTGGGGCAAAGGACTGTACTCCAGGTATTTCCTGACCCCCAAAAAGACAGGAGAGTGGCGACCCATCCTGGACTTAAGATATCTGAACAAACATCTTTTAAAGCCAAAGTTCAAGATGATAACTCTGGGAATTATCCTTCCCTCTCTAAGGCCTGGGGACTGGCTAGCCTCCCTGGACCTCAAAGATGCCTACTTTCACATTCCCATCAGGTGCTCCCACAGAAAGTACCTCAGGTTCGAGTTGCCCTCAGGCCACTTTCAGTTCAGAGCAATGCCCTTTGGCCTAACCTCAGCTCCAAGGGTTGCCTTCCTAAGAAGACAAAAGATTTCCATTTTTCCATATTTGGACTACTGGCTCATAGTGGGCCAGTCCCCAGACCAAGTCAAGTCAGATGTGCAAGTGACCCAGCAAGTGCTCACTTCTTTAGGATTTCTTCTCAACCTACCAAAGTAAGTTCTCAAACCAGTGCAGCTCCTCACCTTCATAGGGGCAGAGCTGGATACAGTAAAAGCAAGAGCCTTCCTTCCCCGGAAAGGGCAAGAGCTCTCATGGAGCTGGCTTCTTCATTCAGCCTTCAGGTGTCTCGACCAGCAAGGCATTTCCTTCAGCTCTTGGGCCACATGGCAGCTTCTATAGCAGTGGTCCAAAGTGCAAGATTCCAGATGAGGGACATTCAGTTCCACTTAAGAGCTTTTTGATCCCAGAGAAAGGATTCCCTTACCAAACTAATCCCAGTGACTCGAACTCTGGATCAGGACAATTTGAGGCAAGGGGTTCCATTTGCCACTCAGTCTCATTCAGTGGTCCTTACCACAGATGCTTCCCTGCTGGTCTGGGGAGCCCATTTGGGGGATCTCACCACCCAGGGACTGTGGTCGCCTCAGGAATCTCTTCTGCACATCAATTTCTTGTAACTCAGGGCAGTGTTTCTGGCACTGCAGGCTTTTTCCCAATCAGTACAGAACAAGGTGGTTCAGGTCAGAACAGACACCACCACCACCATGTGGTACATTAACAAGCAAGGAGGCACTTGGTCTACGGCCTTGTGCACAGAAGCAATGAAGTTGTGGTCCCTGGCTTATTCCCTGCAAACCTCTCTGATAGCAGTTCACCTCCTAGGGAAGGACAATGTCCTAGCAGACGCACTGAGCAGAATATCTCGGGGCCATCACGAATGGGCCCTGGATCCTCTGGTGTTGAAAGTGATTTTTTCAAGATGGGGCACTCCAGAGATAGATCTTTTTGCAGCCCCAGACAATCACCAACTTCCTCTCTTTTGTTGCAGACCCCCAGTCTTGGGCTCAGTCCCCCTGGATGCTCTGATTCTGAACTGGGAAGGGAAATTTCTGTATGTTTTTCCCCCCTTCTCTCTCCTGTTCGGAGTTCTAGTCAAGGTAAGGTCACAACCTTGCAAAGTGATTCTGATTGCTCCAGACTGGGCAAGGCAGCCATGGTACCCCTTGTTGCTGTCCCTAGCAGTCCATCTTCCCCGTCTCTTCCCAGGAATTACAACCTGTTAGCCTCCTCTCAGGGGAGGATTTGGTACCGCAATCTTCAGTCTCTCAATCTCAAGGCATGGCTCTTGAAGAGTTAGAGTTTGCAGATTTGCATCTGTCTCAGGGAGTTCTGGATATGCTCAAAGCTTCTCGAAAGCCTTCCACCAGAAAGACTTATAACTCCAAATGGAAGAGATTCAGCATTTGGTGTTCCAAGAGGCGTATCTCCCCAGGTACTGCTGAATTGCCTACAGTTCTGGATTATATGGTCCATCTTAATAGACTGGGCCTCAGAACAGCTACTCTCAGGGTACACTTGTCTGCTGTTTCTGCCTTCCTGTCAGTAGGCAAGTCTTCCTCACTGTCATCCCACCCTGTATTCTGTAGGTTTTTTAAGGGATTGCTTCACACCAATCCCCCCTTTAGGGATCCTGCTCCTGCTTGGGATCTTAATGTTTGCATTGCTCAGCTTATGCAACCCCCTTTTGAGCCTATGTCCTCAGCAGAGCTTAAGTACTTGACTTGGAAAACTGTATTCTTGGTAGCCATTACTTCTACTAGATGTATCAGTGAATTGCAAGCCCTTTCAGTGGAACCTGATTTCATCTCTTTTCACAGAGATAAAGTGGTCCTTAGAACTAACAGAAAGTTCTTGCCTAAAGTGGTTTCAGATTTCCACCTGAATCAGTCTATGTCTCTCCCGGTTTTCTTCACTGATCATTCTTCCTCAGGGGAGAGGAGGCTACACAGTTTGGATGTTAAAAGAGCCCTTAGCTACTACATAGAGCGTACCAAGGGTCACAGGTTTGACTCCCTCCACTTGTTCCTCACTTATGGAGAAGTGGGAAAGGGCAAACCTGCCACTAAGAGATCTATTGCTAGGTGGATTGTGTCTTGTATACAGTTCTGCTATGAAAAACTGGGAAAAACTTCACCCTCAGGCCTGAGGGCTCATTCCACAAGAGGTACAGCTGCTTCCCTGGCTGCTGCCAGGTATATCCCTCTCCTAGAAATTTGTCAAGCAGCCACCTGAAAAACAGTCCATACCTTTACCAAGCATTACTCTCTGGATATCCAGGCTAGGAGTGATGCTCGGTTTGGCACAGCAGTACTTCAGAGCCTATTCCCAAAGTAGGTTCTGTCCCTCCTCCCTGGAGGTACTGCTTGGTAGTCTACACTTCTCAGAATACAGCAAGACTTCATGTTGTTTGAAGAAAAACTTACCTTAGTAATTATGTTTCTTCTAGTGGAGTCTTGCTGTATTCTGACTTCCCCACCTGCCTTCCCTCTTAGAACCTGGATTTTTGGGATGTGGGTGGGCAGGCACAGTGTTGGCACCCCAGGGGTGCCCCCCACACCTCTGTTATTCGTGGGTGAGGTTTTATTTCAGTTTTATTGTTTTTTGTGTTTTGGATTTCCTGACTTGAGTCTTCCTTTGAGACCCAAAAGATTATTTTTCTGCCAGTTGGTTAGTAAAAATTTTACAGTTTCCACACACAACACCTAGTGAGTTTTTGCTCGTAAAGATCTGACGGTTGCAGTTCAAAATACAACAGGCAGAGACATCAACTGAGCTCGAGATCAACATTCTATGCCCTGCATAGAAAAGTTAACCCATTGTTTTCCGGGGCAGTTTAAAGGCTGGGGCTAACTGCACTTGTCAGAATACAGCAAGACTCCACCAGAAGAACCATAATTACTAAGGTGAGTAATTTTTTCTTATGGTCTCTGCTAGGACAGATCCTAGTCTCTGCCTGATTTGGAAAATATCATCTTTATTGACAATTTTCAGATTTTTACAGTCATATTGCCATTTTTCATAGCTTTATCAGAGATATCAGGTTACTTTCCTTGACAGTAGTATATGCTGTACTTCAGGTATACTAAGACAGCAGGTCGCTTTAACTGAGCCTCAACATAATCTTTAAAAGGTCCATATTCCCCCTCTATCATCTTTTATGTCCTGTTTCACTTCCATTTGCCCGGCTCCTGTCACAGCCTCCCAGTTCACTACCTCTCATATGTGGTGGTTGAAATGTTTCCTTCACCCTATTGTTAGGGCTCTTTAGTACCCCTGCAGTGACTTCCCAGAGCTTAACCCACCTTAGGTGAAAGTTGTGGACATGTCTAGTTGTCTAGGGACCTGCACCCAGATTCTACTTGTGTATTAAGGTACGAAACGGGGATCTTTATTCATAATATACAATATCCACCATCTCCACCTATTGGTGCAGAGGTCTGCCTTGTCATTTAGGTTATGTGTGATTCTCTCTGTTTTATATATGTGGTTAACAGTGTTTCTCCAGTTACCCACTGAGGGGATCTCTTCAGAAAGCCATCTCTGTGTGATGGGCTTTTTCGCCGCTAGGAGGCAGATTCCCACTAGATATCTGTTATGGGGATCTCTCAGCTCCCTCGGGAGTATATATAGTATAAAGAACTCCCCCGACAAGTGTATGTCCAGCCCAAAGAGCCCCTCCAGCTCACACTGCAGGAACTTGTGTAGTTTTAGGCAGGCCCAAAATACATGGGTGTGGTGTGCGTTGGGTTCGCCACATTGGCGCCGGCATGCTGCTGATTTAGAGATAAGATAGTGTGCCGTTACAACTGGTGTGCGGAAAAATCTTAGGGGCAATTGCCAAGAGAATAGTCTCCATATATGGGAATAGGTGATTCTCGATGCTGTTTGGCATATTATGCTCCACAGCTGGGGTGGGATTTGCACATTCAGTTCCTCACTCCATCTCTCCCTTGTTGATTCTGAGTCCCCTCCAACTGACCCAACAAGGATTTATACAAGACAGCGTGGGGTAGCCCCTCCTCCCTCAGTGCCTGTCGAACCACACCTAATAACTGGGAGTGTTCCTCCGGGTTCCTCACCGCTCCAGGGAGGGTGTAATAATAGTGTCGTAACTGTAGATACTGGAAGAAATCTGATTGTTGGAGTTGGTATTCCTGCCGGATCTCCTCGATTGTCTTGAAATGAGGACCCACCAGGAACTGAGTGAACCTTGTGAGCCGCACATGCTTCCATTGTTGGAATGTATGATCATTCAGGGCTGGGGTAAAGTTCTCCAGTAACTCCAGGGGGCATAACAGAGCTAGAAAGGGAGTAAGCTTTAGTGCTCTTCGTATGCAGTGCCAGGCCTGTATTTGATGTGTGATCCAGGGGTTCAGTATAAGTTTCCCCTGCATGGAGGGACCAGAGTGGAATATAATCCTCTTCAGGTCAAATTGGGGCAACGAATCTTCCTCTGTTTCTCTCCAACGTGCCGGGGGGTTCCCAAGAGCCTTCGGAGTATAGAAGAAAGGTGGGAGGCCCAGTGATATAGTTTGAGGTTGGGGAGTGCCAGACCTCCTCTCATCTTAGGCAGAAACAGTACACTGAACTTAATTCTAGGTCGTTTTCTTGCCCAAATGAAGTCAGATATGACCTTATTCCACGTCTGGAATAAGTTATTCGGTAGGAAGAGTGGGATGTTCTGAAAAAAAAAAAGGTGGAGTGCCCTGGGAAGGGTTATCATCCTCACCACTTCAGTTCTCTGATGCAGGTTCAGAGGACATATATTCCACCTTTCTAAGTCCTGCTTTAACTGTGTTAGGAATGGTACGTAGTTATTTTGCAAGGCATCTTCTGTTTTATTCGACAGGTGGATGCCCAGATACTTTAACTTGTCGAGTCCCCATCTAAATGGGTATTGTTTTTTCAGTGTCTCAGGTGGATTAAAGTGGAAAGTCAGGGCATCCGTTTTACCAGTATCGAGTCGATATCCTGAATGGTGCCCCAATTCTTCTAGGATGCAGAAGACTGATGAGACTGATTTCGCGGGATCTGTGAGGAATAATAAGACATCATCCGCATAGAGAGCTATGCGATGTTCAGTCTCATCCATTCTCACCCCTGAGATTCCGGGGCATAGTCTAATTGCCTGCACGAGGGGCTCAATGCAGAGGGTGAACAGGCCCAGGGACAAGGGACAGCTCTGCCTCATTCCCCTGGCTAGGGGGAAGTAGTCTGAGTGATGTCCCGAGACTTTTACGCAGGCCTGGGGGGCTGCATATATTTTCTGGATAATCCCTATAAAGGGGGCAGGGAAACCCATTGTGGCCATGATGGAGAACATAAAGGGCCAGGATACACTGTCAAAAGCCTTCTCAGCATCTAGGCTGAGAAGGATGGAGGGGACCCTGCGGGTCTGCATTTCATGGACCAAATGTATGGCCCTGTGAGTGTTCTCTGAAGTGGATCTGGAGCTGATAAAGCCTGTCTGATCCATATTAATGAGTGAGTCCATTCTTCGGGCCAAGATGGACATAAGATATTTGTAGTCCATATTAAGCACCAAGATCGGCCTGTATGAGCTGCACTGCAGAGGGTTCTTGTCAGGCTTTAGGATAACTGAGATTGTTGCATAGGTCCAGCTAGGTGGAGGAGTCTTCCCTTGCAGGACCTCGTTGAAGGTCTCAAGCAGTAGCGCAGCAATTACTTGTGCCGTGCCTTTGCAAAACTCCGCTCCATACCCATCAGGGCCAGGAGCTTTTTGTGTCTTGGATCTTGCAAAAGCATGCAACAGTTCTTCTGCAGTTATAGGGGCAAGCAGGTTGTTTTGTTGGTCTAACGTGAGGCTGGGAAGATTTATGGCCGCTAAGACTTTTTTTAGTGGCAGCTGGATTAGCTGTGTTTTCCGGGGTATAGAGTGTCTTATAGTACTGGAGGAAGACTTGGGTTATATGCTCTAATTTAGTGTGGTGGATGCCTGTGATGAGGTCCCGTATAGCCATTACCATGGAGATGTTACGCTGTTGGCGTAACCAGTATGCTAATAGCCTAGAGGCTTGGGGACCAATCTCGCCATATTTTTCTTTTAAGAATTCTAGTGCTATTTCAGTCTGTTGAAGACAAAGCGAGTCTAGTTTCTTTTTAGTCTGATTAATCTGTTCCATCACCGACTGATCCCCCTGCTGGTGTGCTAGTTGTAGGAAGTGTAGGGTCTGCTCAAGTTGTTCCTGTTCTTCTTTCCGTTTTTTGGCTAAAGTGGAAGTGTATTTTATGAGGTGTCCCCTCAGGATTGCCTTCAGGGTGTCCCATCTGATGGTTGCAGGGATCTCAGGGCAGTGATTCTCCCGTATGATCTCCTCTATTTTCTCTTGGAGGAATTCCCTAAACTGTTTGTGCTTCATGTGAGCTGGGTTAAATCTCCATCTGGTGTTATGCTTTACTGTACCCATGTCCCATGTGGTGACTACCGGGGCATGGTCTGAGTGAGCTACTTCACCCATTATGGCACTATTTAAAAGACCCACATTCTCTTTTTGAGTATAACAGTGATCTATCCATGTGTATGTTCCGTGAGCCGCCAAGTAATATGAGTAGCCTCCGTCCCTTGGGTGTAAGAGTCGCCAGACATCCACCCAGCCCACTTCCCTAATAAATTGTTTAAAGAATTTGTGCGTGGTAGGCTGTCTTCCCCTCGTTGCTCTGGTAGTGTCCAATGGATGGGTTTGAACTAATGTTGAAATCCCCTGCAAGCAGAAGGGTGCCCCTTGTCATTTCAACTACTTTATTAAGCAGGAGTCGAACTGTTGACGAATTTGCTGCTGGTGGAAGGTATATGTTGGCTAACGTTACCTCCTTGTCCTGCAAAGTCCCCTGAACTACGATCAGTCGGCCCTCAGGGTCTGCCCACTCCTTCTGTTTCCTAAAGGAAGTTTGGGCTGTTGTTCGGATGGCTGCCCCTCTTCTCCTGCCTTCACTCATGGCTGAAGAAAATACCTATGTGTTTCCACTCCCTTTAAGCTTTAGGTGTTCAGCTGGTGTCATATGCGTCTTTTGCAGATAAACTATGTCTGCCTTAGATTTCTTCGTTAGAGAAATAATCCTAGACCTCTTTATCGGACTCCCCAGACCGTTAACGTTCAAGGAATATGTTATCAGGTGTTTACAAGCATTCCAGCAATAATACAGATAGTGTCTCATTCTGTCTGTGTCGTAACTGGCAATACATAACCACTGTCATAATTGTTATTAACATGTGACTGTTTGCTTTCATCCTAAAAAGCAAGGCTGGTGCATAGGAACTCACCAGCCATCTAAACAACTCAGGGCCCAGGGATAATGACCTTGGGCTGGGATAATCAACCTTTCCAGCTTCTTGCGAAACACTCTAAATAAACAAACATCAAACTATGAAAGGAGGCAACCCCTAACCATAGGTGGCAACAAGCTGGTCCTTGGGCCAACTGGGCTACTAGGACTAGTCTGGTCCAGCACTCAACTGAATGTACTTCCATCGAATTGGTCATTGTACATGACCTAGAGAGGATCTAAGCCTTCTTTATGTATCCCGAAGGTAAGCCGTGAATGTCTGACTCCACTTAATATCAGTGGGGACAAAAAGGGAAAAAGGGTAGGGTTTGAGACGTTTCCTTCTCTCACACTTGCATCCTCTGTACTATAGTGAGGAGATTAGATGAGCTCACCATGTTGTGAGGGCCTCCCCTCCTGAGCCATTCCTTAAGGGGAGTATGGACTGGGGAAATGGGGTTTAGTCAACCCCGGATAATCAGTGGTTCCCAACCCCAAACTTCCCCATGTCCGGGAATACCCCCCCCTCCCAAAATACAAAATTTAAAGTTGGTTAGTAAGGTTAAAGCGTCCCAGTCAAACGATTAAACACTAGGAATCCCTGCCATGGGGAAGGAGCTCCAACTGTTGGTACCCCCATGGCTTGGGGATCATAGAAAAGGACAGCATTCCTATCATAGGAGGGGGTTTGCTACAAGGAGATGTTGGGGGAAGCGTTAGTTAGATAAACTCGTTAGGGGGATTATATCTACCTATGGGAGCACTCCCAGGGCCTAGTCTGATAAAGGTTAGATAAAGGAGGAAACAGGAAAATTATTAGTGAAGACTGGGACTTATCTGAGTTCGGCCTGGTGGCGTTGTGTCAGTTCTTCATTGCTGGATAATTGCATGAAAAGAGCACTCTGAGCATAATTCGGATTCTCAGTCCTTATTCTCTTTTGTTGTCTGGTTCGGGGAAAGTCAGTTAGCGAGGGTATGAACGAGTCCCATGGAAAGTTTGCCGCTTTCACCTACTACAGACCTCAAAGGGGGTTTCTGGTATCAGCCGCCTCCAAGGTGCAATTGCCAGTAATGTCCGATTGATCCCCACCATGCAGTGTGCTTGCAGTTTGTATGATGGCCTCCTGTCCTTGTCGTATTCGCACCTCCTGTTGTCTCCTGTTCCACGCTTGTTGTGCCAATTTTGCTGAGATCATGGCCTTCCTTGTATTAAGCCCCTGGTTTACCTCTATCTTTCGCTTTTTAAGTTACCAGATTGCCTCCTCTGCTGATTCGAAAGTCTGGGCTCCCTTCTCAAAATGGATAGTTAATCTTGCTGGGTAGGGGGTTCTAAAGCGAAGGCCTGCTATCTTCAGGGCTCTCAGTACTGGGATATATTGTTTCCTGCGTTACATAACCTCAGGGGTGTAATCGTTTTCGAGGTACAGCCTGTTTGAACCGAACATCACAATCCCTTGCTTCCACGCCGAGTGTAATATTGCCTCCTTCTCTTGAAATTTTAGAAAGCGGACTAGGATTGTCTGGGGTCGGGCCCCAGGTGCCTGCTTTGGGCCTAACGTTCGGTGTGCCTTCTCGATTTCCATGGAGGGAGGCCCTGGAAGATGTATACTGTCTGAAAGGAGTTGCTTCACAAAGCTGAGCATATCAGTTCCCTCCGTGCCACCAGAGACACGTATATTGTTGCGTCTGTTTTGACTCTTGGCGTCCTCTGCTCTCACCTGGAGGCTCTGAACGTTTTGCTGCAGCTGTAAAATGGCACACTCCATATCCTTCACACGTCAGTCCACCGCTGTGGCCTGCAATTGTAGGTCTTCCTGTTGTTTTTCCAGTTTGGAAAGGTCGGTGCGTATTGCTTACGGTGGACCGTATCTCTTTCCTGCAGTCCCTGAGTTCATTCAACACCAGGGACATCTGTCATTGAATCATGCTCAGCGGTGGTTGCTTGGATCTGCTTCCATGCGAGGAGACCGAAGCCCTGGAGCCCTCGCTGCCCGAATCTCCCTCAGACAATCCGCCCACATCTCTGTCCTTGTCCGTGTTAACTCTGGAGTGGTTGCCTCTCCTCGACATTTCTTATGTCCTCCTCCATTTAGGTTAAACATTTTTCAGCAGATTCTGGAGTTATAGGAGGATTCGTTCGGGGAAGTGGAGAGCCGATCGAACTGTGCGGCCATGAAGGGAGTGACGTCACCGGAAGTCCCACTCTCTGCCTGATTTGGAGGTGACCAGACAAGCTATTGCCCTCTCGACACGGGGCCTGGAGCTTGCGAGGCACCAAGCTAGGGCATCTTATGATGCCAACGAGGTGGCTTCCAGGCTGGCGGGGACAGCGATCTGCATTAGGTGGACAGCATGACTTTGTCTTTCCTGGTTATCACTCATGGCCTGACTTAGAGTGACTACCTCCTCATTCCAGGAAACCCATTTTTTCTCCCGCAGGGTGAGACAGGAACTGCAGGGGAGACTTCCCTCTCCTACTCGGATAACCCCGCCTCACCCAGACCTGTCTGAGGCGTAAACAGACCTGGAAAGGTTCCCTCCTCTGTTGTGTCCCCCACTGGAGGCTAAGGGACTTCGATCCCTTAGGAAGGTACCGGGTTCCATTCGCGGGGCTCGGTAATCACCAACCAGCGATGAATGGTGAAGACTGACACAGATAAGATATGAAAATTATGTACCTACTGTAATTCTTGATCTTTCTGTGTATCTTCACCAATCATCACTGCTTCCTGCCCACCTTCCCCTCTTAAGCCTCAGTCTCTGGGTGGTCCTGCTCCCTGTTTGTTTTCTCAGCTAGGGGACCATATGGTCCTTCTCCGGTACCTTGTGGCTTCACTCTACCCTGAGGGTGTTGGAGGTGCCCTGGGAAGACAGGCAGGGAGGTAACCCTCTGTTGGGGGTCTCCTCTCTGTCCTGTTGGAACCTTTCTCTTTGAGGCTCCCCTGGACCCTCACTGTGCTTCTACCAAACCTGTGGTTTCTTGAGGCGGTGTTTGGGGGGGGGGCCCTGGTGACCCCTCCCAGATAATTCTTCCTTCCTTCCAACCGCTGCTTAAGTGGTCTCCCTTGTGGGGTCTCCTTCGGGAATCTCTTCCACCTCTTATTCAGAAAATAATAAAATCTTCCATTGTATCATTCTCCTTCTTTGGAGGTGATGCTTCTCTAAAATTCTTCAAAAACCCTCCTGGGTGTGCGTTTCTCCTCTGGGGGATACTTCTTCGAAGTGGTCCTGTCTCCACTTCGTGATATCCTTCAACAAGAGGGGGAGATACTGATCCATTACCTAGGTCCAGTAAGAAGACTCCTCGGAATAGCCACTCTGCCTAACCTCCTGGGCTTTGTGTCAGCCTCCCTGTCCTAGCCTTGGTTAAAGGTTCTTCTCAGCCTTGGGAGAAAAGTTATTGGCCTAAAGTAGTGGTGTCTTCCTCCATCCTTGAGCAGTTCTCTTGGGCCCCTGTCATTAGAGTGCAGTGTCTCCCCCTCTCTTCTCTCTCCCCTCCCTTATTTATCCCCCCCCCCCACTCTCCCAGAGGTTGGGGCATCCCTGTCCCAAACCCTTAGGCTTTCTTCTTTTTCTGTCCTCTCCTCGGCTTTATTCCTCCTTTTGGTTTCTATATCCTTTCCTTTTCCTGTCCCTTGGGCTCCCTTGCCCCACCTTCTCTCTTCTTCTCTATCACTCTCTGGCATGCAGAACTGGGACTAGGGAGAGGTCAGCGTCCGCTACTGGCCAACCCGTGAGTGCCACGCAGTGAGTCGGCCATGAGGGTGATGCCGCCCTAATGTCGACTCCTCCTTGCAAAAAAAAAAAAAAAAAAGCTCCCACAGGGTCCTGATCCTCTGGCCAGAACTCACCAGTGATGAATGGTGAAGATGCACAGAAAGATCAAGAATTATGGTAGGTACGCAATTTTCATTTCTTTTTCCTATTAAGCCAGTTTGCATGACTATCCGACTAATTCATAGATCTTCACTTTAGGTGCCTTAAAGGAATTGTTTAGCATTTTCATTTCATTTCATTTCATTGCTATTGGCTGCATGGTAACTTAAAGGTGTGCTCATACTGTGCCAAATGTAATAAGGCATGGTAGTAACTATTTTCTTTTTTGCAGGTAGAATTTTCTGGACTGTATTGTCAAGACTTTGTTTGCTAAAGTACCGTGCAGCTCATGGGTTCGATTTGTAGCCTATTCATTTTTTTTTTAACTGTGGAATGTGTTAATGTCTTCCCCCATTGGGCGTATCTCACAACATTAGATGATCCATGTTAATATATTAAGAGGAGTGGCACCCAGTGTCCATTGCTTGCAATTTTTAACTGTATGTTATTAAACCAATTTAAGCAGATACAAAATGGCCACCCAGGTGAAAATTAATTTTTTTCTTTATCCCCTCCTACATCCTCCCATCTCCGACCCTTTGGCAGTGCCTAGGAGTCATCCCTCTGCCAGCCACCCTATGTTGGTCTGTCCTTGATCCCCATGGAGTCACGGATTGCCCCTCCCCCCAGGCGGGGATGAGGTGGGGCCCGAACACCCCGTACTTATGGTTGCGTCGGTCAAGGAGGCCAGGCGGGTGGCGGCACATTGAGGGCACGTTTCGGTGCTCCGTCTTCCTGGAGATGGGAGGCATTTTTCCCTCTTCTCTTCCCTACGTGTGATGTGCGCTCTGACGTCAAGGCGCCATGCGCCAACGTCCATCACGTGTCTCGGCCAACCCCTCCTGCAAGCAGGACTTACACCCCAAGCCTCTACTTAGGGTCAGGCAGCTGTGGGCCTTGGCCTCGCGGAGAAGGCGAGCAGTCGTGGACGCCTGCCTTCTCCCGCCGCCCTCCAGCAATCCGATTCTGCTCCCAAACTCAGGTCGACGGCGTCGCGAGGGTGAAAATTAGTTTGAGCATGATAGTGTAGCAAAAATAAGTTCTGTGACTGAAAAAAGATAATTGGTTTCCCATTTCAGTTAAACGAAAAAAAAAGCCAAATCTGCCTACTGGGGTTACATTATCTCAACAGTTACAAAAAGGAAAAACCTGACTGGACTGAAAAACTCTATCCTAAATTAGCTAGTTGTTAATTTAGCATACTGTATGTTAGCACTGTTCAGACATTTCAAGTGGGACTTGATAATTCATGACCAAGAATAATATTCAGGGTTACACAGAATGAGAGGGTCAGCACTCCTACACTACATCAGCATGTTGCAACAAGGCTTATAATTATGTCAACACATAGCGCTGCTGCTCGTAGCCCTGGCAACTTGGGTTAAGAAGCAAGCCCCGGTTGTCAGGGACCAGGTGAAGAAGGATTGAGCATCCCAGAGGACACGGGTCTCCTCCGGTGGTGATGGGGGTTGCTGCTTCTGCTGCAGTGCTGTCACCTAGATAATCATGGGTGGCAGTGCTGCGGAGGTAAATAGGCTAAGGACCGTCATCAGCTGGGGCTGACGTGCAGCATGCTGTCGTGGATGAGCATGCTTAAGCCTCCATGTAAGCTGACATCCGAAACGGATAAACTAGTGAAAAAGGCGTGGCCCTTGCTCCCAAGGCAGTGAGATCCTAAGGTACATCCAGTCCCTTCTGTGTCCGTTGGGGCTGCAAGCCTGACTAAACTTGAGGAATTTGGGGTATTATTTTCCGACCTGCCAAGGGGGGCATAACACAGCTTCATGGAGGAGTGGAACTGGCATTGAGACTCGAGGTGTAACCAGCCTGTGACATAGTCTCTCGGGGCGGGGGAGTGAGGTGGAGACGGAAGAGGGCATAAAATGCAAATTATGAAAGAAAAAAAAAAAAGGATTATGTCAACACACTGCACACAACTGACTCTTGGTAGCCACTGCCATGTGGCAGGTGAATGAGATGGGCCCGAAGACCCTCTCTGTACTACCATACTGTGCTAATATGCTGTATGTCATGGGCAAGTGGATTATTAATGAGCAGTCATTTTCATTTGGCAGGTGCTGGAATGTTTATATCGCCAACAGTGGACAGCAGAGGAGGGCTTAGCTGTTCTTATAATATCACCAACTAGAGAACTGGCATATCAGACCTTTGAGGTTCTGCGTAAGGTGGGGAAGAATCACGAGTTTTCAGCAGGACTGGTCATTGGTGGAAAGGTTTGTGTGTTTTTTAATTAAATTATTTATTTATTGTACATAAAAGTTCTGTTGACGTTATGTGACTGTGGTGATAAAGTGTCAACAGAAAGGAGATTATCACTATTTTCATGAAGTCTATGGGACTTGTTAGCGGCACCCCTTATAACCGTATTCTTTTCGTGCTCTACAGTCTTTTAATTACTGCAAGGAGAGGGAACATAAAAAATTAATTTTCTCCATGAATACAGAGTCTGCCTCTGGAGTTTGGTTTCAGAATTCTCGGCATTTCGTGTGTGTGTGTGTGTGTTTATGCAGTTTGTTCAGAGGGGCTGTGTCTGACTGTGTTCTGACCTGGCTTAACCCTTCGTCGTAAACACATTTTATTGTGGCCGTTGAGGTATACCAATGAACTAATGATGAAGACAAGTGTTTAAATCAAACTAGCCAACTTTGGAATTAAGAGGCTCTTCTTTTTTTGCGCATTGAACGGCTTAAAGGAGACCTGCACTGAAACTGTATGTCACTTTTCCCAGTAGAAGCTGATTTGTAAATTTTGATTCAAATTCTGTTATTGTTCTGGTTATACAGACTCCAGTTATTCTAGTGTGGGTTTCTGATTTACATACTGCTGGCAACAACCATTTTAGACTGTATGATGTAGTTTATGTCCTTGCTCAACTCTTACACTGCCATCACAGTGCATCTGTGTTCCACTGTAGAACTCTGTGGTTGAAAAGGACAGAAGCTATACCATACAGTTTTAAAAATATACCCCCAGACTGTAAACCAGAAACACTCACTGAAGTTACTCAAAGGCAAAGGCCTTTATAGAACAATAACAGAACTGGAACCAGTAATTTAAAAAACAGCTTCTACAAGGTCAAATGACTTGCATGTTCAGCACAGTTCTCCTTTAATGTAAAATGTATTGCTTTAGTTAATTTCATTTCATTTTCTTTCATTTAAACTGATAAGTAGATTGGTAGAATAGCTGTTCGACGCTGGTTTGACACATATTTTGTCGACCGACGTTACAGCGATGGATTTATGTCAACCGCTGTTGCGGTCAGCATAAATCTGTTTCTTTTGGGAGGGCTTTGCCCACTGAACCCCCTGTAATTAATATAATCAACTCCAAGTTGGAGTTGATTTGGGGAAGGGGTGCAAGACCCCGAGAAAGCAGTGCCGGGGTCCCGCGGTGACAGTACAGTGACCCATTGCTGTACTGTCATTCGCGGTACAGGTGTTGCTGTTCGGTCGGCATATGGGTAGAACTGCCATCCCAGCTACCAGTATACATAAATAACATACACATGTACACATACACATGTTTTAACAAATATTATGCAAAACATGATAGAATATTGCATTAAAGCATTATACAATTTAAATTTAAATGCATTCAATTTTCCACACTTCAGAACAGATTCAGGTGCATACGCAACTTTGATCTCCATGGGTATATATCAGACCTAAGAGACTCCATGTGATGGCAGGACTTCTATCTAGCCAAGTCCCTGACTACGGCTTATATTTTCTCAGAAATTGTGCTAGGGGGCTCTCAACAAGTATGCTCCCATAGTAAAAGTTTGTGCCAGAAACAAATCCTGTTGGTGGTTTACAGAAGACCTGAAAGATGCTATGCAGAGTAGAGATGTACTCTGGAGAACTGCTAGGAAAACTAATTTAATAAATGACTGGAATTCTTTCCGAAGGGCGAGGAACCTCTGCACCAAGATGGTCAGAGAAGCCAAAGCTAATTTCTAACGCTCTCAGCCGGAGAGCTCCTCAAGAAATGCCTCCAAATTCTGGAGGACTATCAAAGACGTTGAACGTCACACCACTGTAAATTCCCTACCTACTAAATTATTGATTGACAATACTGTAATCTCCAACAGATCGTCTATCCTCGATGCTCTCAATAATCATTTTGCCACTGCAGGGCTAGCCTTTGACTCCTCTCCTGCGAATATCCTCCGCCAACAACTTAGACTGGTTACACAAGAAAAAACCATCCCCAGTCCATCCTTCTCTCTGCAGCCTACCTCCCTGAAAGAAGTCGAAGTTCTTCTCCTTCAGCTGGTCACTAGGAAAAGTGCTAGGGCTGACCTCATTGACCTGTACTTCTTAAAGATCGGCAACCGTGTCCTCACAGTCCCAATTACTCATCTCTTCAACTTATCCTTATCCCAGGGTGACCTACCACCCATTTGGAAAAATGCACTTGTGGTCCCTTTGTTTAAGTAAGGAGATCCTACTGACCTCAAAAACTACAGGCCAATCTCCCTACTTCCAGTCCTGTCAAAGATGCTGGAGAAAATAGTGAACTCCCAGCTTCGGAAGTACCTGGAATCAGAAAAATTGCTCAACCCGTTACAATCCAGTTTTAGAGCACAGCACAGTACAGTCTCTGCTCTAGCCAAGGTGACAAACGATTGCCAGTTTGAATTAGACAAAGAAAACTTTGTGTGCACAGTTTTCTTGGACCTAAGCAAGGCATTCGATACCTTTGATCACAGACTGCTTCTGTCGTCCCTCCGGAACATTGGTTTGGATTCCCTATCCCTTAAATGGTTCTCCAACTACCTCTCAGGATGACTTCAACAAGTAAAGGCAGAAGGGGAAGTTTCTCCACCAAAACCCCTATTGAGGGGTGTACTGCAAGGTTCCATTCTTGGTCCTTTGCTCTTCACCATTTATATTAACAACGTAGATGCCCCCATCAAAGAAGCACAAATACATCTATTCGCGGATGATACGGTACTATATGCTAGTAGCCCCACACCTGAAGTGGCCTGTAAAGCCCTTCAAAATGAATTTAATCTGCTGCAACATCAGTTTATAAACCAGAAACTGCTCTTAAATGCGAAAAAACACAAAGCAATGTTCCTCTCGCCCCTTCAAAATGCAATAAATCCTGCAATTGCTGGGACACTCCTGCAGATCACTACCATTCTAGGTGAGCAGTTGGTCTACGTGCCAGAGTTCAAGTACCTGGGGGTCTGGTTAGACCATAGACTTACTTTCACAGATCACTTGGAAGAACTGGCAAAGAAACTTAGACAAAGACTTGGTCTGTTCTTTAGGATTAATAACCTCCTCACAAGAGATGCTAAACTGATACTGGTTCAAACTACCTTTCTTTCCCTATTGGATTACGCAGACTTCCTGTATAGTCAGGGACCTGCAGATACCCTAGCCAAACTCGATACGCTTTATCACAGAGCCATAAGATTTATCACTGGTCTTCCATACTCAACCCACCACTGTGCATTGTACACGGTAGTGGGATGTTCATCTCTTGCTTACAGATGGCAAAAAAATGCTGCGGTTTGGACATACAAAGCTATCTCAAATAAACTGCCCCAGTATATCTCTGTCTGTTTACCTTTGTGCACTCTGGGGAAGTATGCCCTGAGAAGCACCTCATATATCTACCTTTATGTTTACAAAGCAAAATCTCGCATTGGCAGAGCAGCCATCAGCTTTGTGCTTCCTCAACTGTGGAACAAGCTGCAAAAAACTTTGAAATTAACTCACCCCATCAGCCTAACAGCTTTTAAATCTCTGTAGCTACATCATAATAAGGAGTCCTGTGCCTGTCTACCCTAAATAGTGACTCCTATAAGTCCAAGCGCACTCTAATTACTACTGTTAAGACTGATCACATCTATACTAGACTCTTCCCTCTCCCCTTTTTCTACCCCCATATCTGTCCCTTCCACATTCCTTTGACCCTGGTTCCAGCTCTAAATTCTCCATACCGTAGCACTATATATCTTTTTATATTAGGTTTTATTTGTGTTCGGTGCACCTGATATGTATATTTTTTTTACTTTTATGAAAAATTGTGTCCTACCCAAAACTAACTGCATCTTCTGTTCCAAACATATTCTACTGTCAAGTGCTACCTGCTGATACTTTGTATATACTGTATTATTGTATCTCACTTTATTTGTATTATTACTGTTTTCTTGTGTGTTGCATGCCATGTATATTGTCTCTTGTTCCTTGTTAACAAACCCAGGTCCACCTCAAAAATGAGCTTTCTCAACGGTGATTGCCGGGTTAAATAAAATAAAGACTTTGTAACAAGTAATGGCCTTGTATTTAAAAGATTTTTGTTCAAAAGTGGATACAAACAGTGGAATGGCAAAAACATTTTTTTTTGTGTGTGTGTTCTGGTGAAAAAAGTGTTGGTGCTTCTTGGTAACATCTCCCATTACAGAATTTGGCATCAAATCTAGCACCACCTATATGCAAAAAAATGATGCTTTGAAATCAAAATGTTCTTTAAGAGGGAGGCAGCCCATTTCCTTATAAAGAGCACAATGGTGATCCAATCCCTTCATTCTGATTGCAAATCTACAAGTAGAATTAGATAATGTATTCAATCTACTGGAAAGTTTGTCTGTCACCAAAAAATTAACTAAACCTCCATAGTCAAATTATGACAATAAGACAAGTAGCCAATAAGCTATGTGATTCTGGGATCAAAAACTGGTTTATCCTGTACAGCGTACCAAGCCTGTTGTGTAGTATTTTAGTTAAGTGATCGATATGAGTCTCAAAAGTAAAACATTTATCCAAATAACAGAAACTGTCAACATATGCAGTCAAATTTCCAGTTAAAGCAAACATTTAGAAATCAGAATGAAGGGATCTTCCAGGGCGGGGAAAAAACATAGATTTTTTTTTTCAGACTTTAGAAGTTTATGTGACAAAAAAATTAAGCATGTTATAGAAATCAGAGTACTTCTTGAAGTTTGAGCATACCGGTATCCGAACTAAAACTGACTGCATCATCTGCATACAAAACTAACTTTGTGGAGGAAAACACATCAATAACATTGTGTTTAACAATGAAAAAACAGTAAGGGGCCTAAAATAGACCCTTGGGGAATTCTGTGTTGAATCTCCATGTTCTCAGATTGGATACCCCCCATGAGAGTACAATGTATTCTTTGCTGCAGGTACCCTCCAAACCAGGACACAGCACCCTCGAGAAACCATGTCTAGCCAGAGTGCACAAAAGTAGTTTGTGGTCAACTGAATTGAAGGCCTTGGTGAGGTCCACAGAGACTGATGCACTCATCAGGGGTTCCGCGCACAGAGTCCATGTCCCCCACCAAGACAGTCTCTGTATTATGCTTGGATCTGAAACTGTGCTGTGTCTTGATAAGGAGATTATATTTGTACAAGTGTTCATTAACTTGGTCAGAAACAGTTTCTCAAATAATTTCGATAATGGTGGAAGTGAAGAAATAGGACGTTAATTTGAAGTAATAATAATAGGTCCAGATGTATGAATTGGTTTAATAACGGTGGATTTCCAGCTCTTAGGATCTATCCCATACCACAGGGAGGGATTCATTAAATTGGTTAAAAGAATAGAAATAGAAACGCAAGTCATTTTAAAACAGATGGAAGTCAGTTAAGTCAGAGCCAATGCGCGGTTTAGGATTCATTTTAAAAATATAATCTGTAACCAGTGAAGGTGACAAAAACCTAAAATATAAAGGTGGTGACTAAGAATTAACATCAGTTTCTAAACTGGCCCGCCAGTGCAGTGGTAGTGCTACCCTTTGCAATGCTGATAACTTGGGATCTTACTTCGAGACACAGCTCTTGCAGCAGGTTACACCATTAGGACTGAAGCCGCCAGGCGCCAGGACCCCACGGAAAAATTCTAGCTAGCTAACTACAGCGGGATCACCGACGTCGGTCCGCCTCCGGCGTCAGGCATGGTACAAAAGGGCGGTCCCGCAGATTCCCCAGTTCTTTCTCCGCGTCCGACTTAGCTACCTGACCTTCGGTTACCAGTCTAGCGCGACGAGTGAATAGTTCTTTTTCGATAAATTTTTCAAACTCTTCAGACCTCTTCAAGCAAGATCTTGATGTCATCACCAACTTCGGCCATCCTTCAAAGTGCGCTTGTGGAAAGCAGATCCTGCTCAAGGACCCCCACACGGCCTCGTCCGTGCCTAGGCCCAGACCACGATACCGGGCCTGTCCTTCTTGCCAAGGGTTCAACAGCCGTACCAGGATCCGCGCAGAGGGCTTTGCATGCTTTCTTCTGGAGGAACAACTGAAGACCATGTCCTCCAAGGGGAAAGCTCCAGGTCCACAAGCACGCTGGAGAAGAGAAGGGGAAGGCCCTTCCAGGTCCCTCTAGGGGTTCGAGTCCAGTAGCTCTGTTCAAATCTCCCCGCTGCAATCAAGAAACCTTCATCTCAGGAGAAACTCCAGGCCTTCCTCCTCCCAGGGCCTTGGCGAAGTCCGGGGAACGACACCATCACCACCGCAAGTCGGGTTCCCGCCTCGGTACCGACGTCAGGTCTTCGCCGTGCCTCCACGCAGGACGTTGGAGCTCACGCCTTTAAAAGGCCTGTAGCCCAGGCGCGGCTCGACAGCCGTCGGCCGTGCGCCCTTCTTCCCTGGAGCCGCGTCGCCCGACGACCGACGCCAGCCATTACATCTCAGCGGACGCCGTAGGGGACCGACGCCTTCTCCTGAAAAGAAGAAGTCTTGTTGCCTCCGACCGACATCGGTCAGGAGCCTCTATCGGAGGAGGACCTAGAGCAGCCCGAGGACCAGACGGGCGACCCGGTCCCGTAGAGACTCCCAGGATCCCTCGCCATTACAGAGCCCCTGTGGAGCGGCGCGGGACCCGGCGACCGCCACGGCACCGGGCGTCGTCGGGCCTCTCTCTAGTGGAGGTGAAAGATCTGTTCACCTACTGGTGGGATACCATTAAAAAGACATGGTTCCCCCTCCTCCTCCTCCTCCTCCTACTCCGGTTCCTGCCCCCTACGCCATCGGGTCGGCAGGTCAGTGTTCCTCCTCCCGGGCCTAGAACCCCTCCCAGGGGGAGACCTGATAAACGGAGACCTCCGTCAAAATCCTCTTCTGGATCACCCAGCCCCAAGAGATCCAGGAGACGCCGACGTTCACCCTCAACGGAGGACACGGGATCAGACTACTCCACCTCTAGATCCCCATCTCCACTCTCCATCCCTTCTCCGGACCCACGTGAGATGCCTAGATCTCCTCCGGATGATCCCTCGTTCCTTGATATTATGAGACATATACAAGAGAACATGGGATGGGATGCTGAAGACTTAGACCCCGAAAGAGTGCGACTCGCCAAATATCTTCGGCAAAAGGACCTCAAGCCTGTGGTGGTACCACCTTGGTTGACACTTTCGTGATCGCCACTGGCTGCGTGGAAGCTGGCCCACACTCGCCTCCCGGCGAGATCAAGAAAGCTGATCGCTTGTACAAGGCTCCTAGGACGACCAGTACTTGACGCAGCATCCTCAGGCCGATTCTCTGGTCATCACAGCCTCACATGACCGGTCACAGAGGCCACAACATTTGAGCACCCTGCCACCGGACCCAGAGTCCAAACAACTGGACGATTGGTAGGCGCACGATGCTTCCGCTACCTCGCGCCATCAGATCCCTGAACTATTTAACCCACATGGTTCAGTTCCAGAACGCTTTGTGGGAACAGGGTCTGGAAGCGGCTGAAAAGATGCCCGAAGGTGAGCAGAAGGAGGAGATGCTTCAGCTCCTCCGTACGGGTTCAGACGTGGGGACCCAAGTGCTAAGAGCCGCGTATGACTCCGCGGACTCATCGGCCCGAGCAGCAGCTTCTGGCGTTTGCCTCCGGAGACACTCTTGGTTGCGCGTCTCCGGTTTTACCCCGGATGTCCAAAAGAACATCTTGGACGCCCCTTTTGAGGGAGAAGTATTGTTTGGTAATCCTACAGAAAAGATCCTTACCAAACTCCAAGAGGCGGGAAGGTGTAAGGTCGGTTCAGGCCATGTCGACTTAGCTTGGTTCCTTTCGTAGGAACCAAAGCCGTTTTCGTCGGCGGACGCAGAGGCAACAGACCCACTCCGCTGCACCTCAGAGGGGCTCTGGTTTTCGTAGAGCCCAGGGCAAACACCCCGCCAGCCGAGGCCAGCGTTCTCCTAGGCAGGCCCAGCCAGCGGGTCCATCTGCCGCCACAGCCTGACTCCTTGCCGGCCCCCGCCCCTCAGGATCAACGGGAGTTTATAGTCGGGGGTCGCATTGCGAACTTCCTGCCGGGATGGCAGGCCATTACCACCGACAGGTGGGTTCTTCAGTTGGTCAGTCTAGGCCACTTTATAGAATTCGCAGGAAAGCCACCCCGAGGCCTCCTTTGCTCTCCCGATCGGGTCAGCACAAAGCCTTGATCTGGCAAGAAGTACTCAGCTACTACGAAAGGGAGCGATAGAGTCCCCAGAGAACCAGAGAGGACTAGGATACTATTCCACTTCTTCCTGGTTCCCAAGAAAACAGGGACCTCCGTCCAATCTTGACCTCAGCGACCTCAATGTGTCGGTCACTTACAGAGATTCCGCATGGTGACCCTTCCAGGTCTTATCCCATGCTCAAACAGGACGCCTTTTAGCGCCTCTAGACATGCAGGATGCCTATCTGCACATCCCTATGGCTCAGGCGCACAGGAGGTTCCTGCGCTTGAGTTTCTCGACCACCACCTTCAGTTCCGAGCCCTTCCTTTCGGACTGTCTTCCGCACCGAGGTCTTTACCAAGTGCATGGCGTGGGCAGCGTCTCTGAGGAGACAGGGCCACTACGTGTTCCTGTACCTGGACGACTGGCTTCTCATGGCCGCCTCCCAGAGAGCGTGCTCTTGCAATCAAGAGCACCCAGGATCTGTTTGATCCTGGGCATCCTCATAAATTACGAGAAGTCTCTCCTGGTACCGCGCAGAAACTGCAGTTCATAGGAGCAGTTCTGGACACTGTTCGGGAAGAGCCTTTCTTCCGGCCGACGGAAGCGGGCGCATCAGATCCCTCGCAAGGACCTATCACTAAGCAAGGTTGTACCTGCCAGGTCGGTCCTTTGCTTGCTCGGACACATGGCTGCGGCCATTCCTACTGTCCCTTCAGAGACTCCACATGCATTACTCAGTGGATGCTCAAAGTGCAATGGGACCAAAGGCAAGACCACTTGCAGCATCCGGTCAGACTCACGAATTCAGTGATTCAAGACTGGCAGTGGTGGCTAGCCCCAGGGTCGCTCTCATCAGGCGTCCCATTCATTGCGCCGTCCCCGGAGGTCACCCTCACCACAGACGCTTCCGGTCTTGGGTGGGGGGCACACCTGGACGGGGTAAAGTCCCAGGGTACGTGGACCCAGATGGAAGCTCACCTTCACATCAACGTGCTGGAAATGAGAGCGGTCCTCTATGCCCTGCAGGCCTTTCAGTCAGTTATCCCACCGTGTACTCTTCTACTTCAGACAGACAACACGGCGGTGATGTATTACCTCAACAAACAAGGAGGCGCACACTCTTACCCCCTTTGCAGGGAGGCCATGAGAGTGTGGGATTGGGTAATCAGACACGGCGCGAATCTGATCACTGTGCACGTTCCCGGAGTGGACAACACGGTTGCAGACGGCCTGAGTCGTTCTCAGGCCAGAGTCCACGAATGGGCACTCCTTCAGGAGGTAGCAGAGGATCTGTTTCTTTGATGGGGAACTCCAGATCTAGACTTGTTCGCCTCCCCATCCAACGCAAAACTGCCCAATTTTTGCTCGCTAGATCCAGGGCCTGGTGTTTTCTGGCGAGACGCTTATCCTCTCCTGGGCCAACAGATTCCTCTCGCTTTCCTCCTTTCCGTTGATCCAGAGAGTTCTTCTCAAACTGCGAGGAGCACGCATAATGATCCTAGTGGCCCCATTTTGGCCCAGACAGATTTGGTTCCCTTTGTTGATTCAACTATCTCGGAACCCCCTCCGTTGCCGCCTCAGCTCCCACTTACTGTCTCAGGAGAAGGGTTCACTTGTCCACCCGACCTACGTTCCTTGAACCTGCATGCTTGGCTCCTAGAGACATAGCCATTTTAAGCACGGGTCTCGCAAGAGGTTGCAGAAGTCCTTTCTGCAGCCAGAAAGTCATAACGATAAGACGTACGCCATGAAATGGCGCCTGCTTTGTGTATGGTCGCGAGCACGCGACCTTTCCCTTTAGGTTGTCCTGTGGGAGTAATATTAGAATATTTGCTCTCCCTCTTCATTCGGGTTCAGCCTACTCCTCTATTAAAGTGCACCTCTGTGCCATTTCGGCTTACCACCTCCGGTGGGGAAATCGTACAGTGGCTCAGGTGGACGCCTCTCGGGAATTTCTTAGGGGAGTGTTGCACCTTAGGCCTCCTATTAGAGACCTTGTGCCTCCATGGGATTTGCTTTTTGTCCTTGAACAGCTCACGCTTCCCCCCTTTGAACCTGCCGCGGTTGCGAGCTACGTTTTCTGTCGTGGAAAACGTTGTTTTTAGTTGCTGTTACCTCGGCAAGAAGAATTTCTGAACTTCACGCTCTCATGTGCAAAGAGCCTTATTTAGTTTTCCACGGGACAGAGTATCCCTGAGGAGAACCTAAATTCTTGCCTAAGGTGGTTTCTTCACTCACTCTGAACCAGGATATCGACCTTCCGGTCTACTTCCGAACTACTCTAATAGAGGAGGCTCTGCTCCATACCCTGGATGTTCACCGCAGCCTGAGGTTTTACCTCAACAGAACTCAGTCCTTCGTAGTTCTGAGCAGCTTTTCATTTCTTCTCTGAGAGAATGATGGGCCAATCAGTATCCAAACAGTCCCTTTCTCGCTGGCTTGTCAGTGTATTTCTCACTGTTATGGTATCAAACAAAGCCCCTCCGAGTACAGTCCGGGGTCATTCCACTAGAGGGGTGGCTACTTCCTTTGCAGCGCTCAAAAATGTTTCCACCTCTGCTATATGCGCTGCAGCCACTTGGAGTTCTGTGCATACCTTTATCAGGCATTATAGCCTGGACACGCCTCGCGGCGAAGGGCTGGTTTTGGTTTGGCTGCATTCAGGGTCTCCTGTCCTAGGTTCAGGACCTGGTTTTTATCCTTTAATTTCCTCCTCCCGGATTTTCTGACAGCGTTACTGCTTGGGAATCAGTCCTAATGGTGTAACCTGCTGCAAGAGCTGTGTCTCGAAGTAAGATAGTACAGTTACGTAAGAACTTACCGTAACAGTAGATCTTCGAGAACAGCTCTTGCAGCAGGTACCTTCCCGCCCACCTTCCCCCTTGGAGGAAGCATGGCTCAGTCTTTCTGAGCAGGAATTGTTATCTTTCTGTCTTCTGACGGAATCCTAGGTCTCCCATTTGTTGTCAGCCACCTGCAGCAAGAAGTCTCCAGCGGGAGAACTGGGGAATCTGGGCGGGACGCCCCCTTTTTGTACGTGACCTGGCGTCGGACCGGCGTGGGGCGGTCCCGCTGTGTTAGCTAGCTAGAATTTTTCCGTGGGGTCCTGGCGCCTGGCTTCAGTCCTAATGGTGTAACCTGCTGCAAGAGCTGTTCTCGAAGATCTACTGTTCACGGTAAGTTCTTACGTAACTGTACTTTCAGAAAGATCCGGGCTTTGAAGGGTCAGCCGGGAGGAGAAGAGAGGATCGAGCATCCATAGGTCCATAGAACTGCTCTTCTGGGGAGGCAGAGCTCACACCTTGCCTGACTCCTGGTGGAAGCCGGGGGAAGACTGCTCGGTCAAGACAGATTGGGAGATGTCACATCTCCAGGGGTGAAACCATAGGAAAATGCCTGTGGCAGGATGATTAGGAGCTCCCACAGGCCCTGCATCCGACCAGCTGGGCACGCTGACCAGATCCGTTCTGCAGTGGGGCTTGGGGGACGGGTGGGCCCTGTGGGAAGACGGCTAACAGGTAAGTCCTGGCAGGTGATGGGGCTGGGGTTGCTACTCAGAAAGAGGGCTGACTGGGGGGGGACATCAATTTCTACATCAGTTGTCTTTAAACAGGAGCATCGATTAATTCACCTTTGTGCTGAATTACAGTACATAAAGTTTTCTTATTTCTCCTAGTCATTTAATTTGTTTGCTTTAAAATACAGTATGTCCTATTTCGTTTTTTAACCAAAACAGGCATCTCTTCTTTACCACATTTCCTAATTTCTTCTCAACCTCTTTCCTTATTGTTGGTTATTTGACAGTTGTGTAAGGTAAAATCCAAGGATACTTGTGCAAACTGACAAGATTTTTAACTAGAAAAAGATGCACTGCTCTTTGTTGAAAGAAACAGTAGTACAGTATTTCTAGGGACATGGATATGTTGTTCATCCACACTTATTGGCAGGTTCCTTGCCACTTTAAATCTTGCCAGAAGGTCTTCAAGCTGGCTCCTCCCACCCACCCGGGTGGTAAAACTCTTGGCTCCGCCCCATGACGCCAGATCTTCCTTACTGCTTGGAAGCTCAGGTTCCCTCCTTAGCGCTCTGCGTTTTCGACTGGTTCCTGGAAATTTCGGTCTTCGAAATCAATTGGAAGTTTTCTGAAACTTTGATCTTTTCTTCTCCTCCGCTCCCATTCGTTTTCCGGCTCCGGGAGGCGCCCGGTTATTTCCTCCAGGAGAGACCCACACTCCACGTGCATTTACTGCCTTGACTTGGATCACGATCCTCAACTTTGCGAATTTTGTTGTGCCCTCTCGGCCAGCTCTCTGGAGGTTAAATGCGGCCGGTCGGGAGTCAGGCGACGATAGTTTCCATACTCGGAGAATTCCTCGAGAACTCGCCCGAGCAATTATCCGCCATCGGCTCTCGGCTGAGCAGCTCGATCTTCTTTCCTCCGGGAGGGTGGTTGCCCTCCTCTTCCTCAGTTGCGGCACTTATCCCGCCTCCTTGAGTTCTCCTCATACTGCTTTGTTCAAGGAGCTTCATCAGTCCCTTTCCTCGAAGGGAGAGGGACCTGCCTCTCGGCCCAATTCCAAGGAGTCGCAGGCTAAGTCCCGTTGGCACGGAGGGAGGCGGGAGAGTTCCACCTCCTGCCGGCCCGGCCCGTTCGACTTCGGTCGAGGATGCGGCTTCGGCTGCTGGCCTCACGGTACCCCCGTCAGGTCAGCTGGCCAGGACTCCCGTCGACGTTGTTGAGTCTCTTGACCCGTCATCTGGGCTGTCTTCTGCTGGTGCCACCATCCCCTCGCCGGTTCCCCTGGCGGAGGCTGAGGTTCTGCCTGTACCTTCGGGTCGACAGTCGTCTGCCCATTCTTCCTAGCCGAAGGGGGAGCGGGTGTGCCCTGCTTCTTCCCAGGCCCGCCCTCGGTTCCCCTGAGGATTCGGGTATCGGCCCTCCTCTCGGTCTAGCCGCTTACGCCGACCTCGGCGTTCTCAGTCGGTGCACCGAGTCAAGTGGCTTTGCCGTTCTTCCTCGTCCCCCTGGCTTCGATGCCGCTGGCGTCGACGTTACAAGGAGTTTATGTGGCAGCAGCTGTTGTTGTCCAGGAATCAATCGACCCCGATTCATTCTCTGGCTAGTAAGCAGCCGCCGCCTGGTCAGCCGACGCAGCCGCTCGAAGCAGTCGAGGTGCCCTCTCCGGGGCCGGTTGCTCGTCCGATCCCTGCTGCCCCACCATCCTTGGAGGAATCCAGGCTGGGCCATGACCTGTCCCGCAGGTTATCTGTTCCCCTCTGCCGCCCCGGGCGGATGAAGAGTGACCTGAGCCCGCGGCAGCTTTTTGTAGACCCCTGAGCCCCAAATCGGCTCCTCTCTGTTTCTAGCAGGAGGACCCATTGTCTTCCCGGAACATTCTGTGGACGACAGCCCATCGCCCTTATGGGTCTGCTCCAGCTCATCTCGAATTCACCGGATGCAGCTTGAGCCCGCTTCCAAATGGGCCTTACCCCTTACGGAGATTTTAGACGAGGGTTCACCCTCTGAGGCCTTCCCGGTGGCTGAGGCAATCGTGGGCCCAGCCTTGGAGCTCTGGCGGCGCCTACTTCCTGCCCTGCGCCTTCGGCCAGGGTGGCCAGGAAGTACCGTGTCCCTGTCGGTTCTCTGCCCGGTTTCTCGGAACACCCCTCGGCTGAGGGGTTAGTCACCGACAATGTTTTCCAAGGTTCTGGAAATGCTAGCGATGTGGATAGGCCCCCTGACAAGGAGTCCAAAAGGATGGACTTTGTCGGGCGCAAGGTTTACGCTGCGTCTTCCCTAGGCCTCCGTCAGGCCAGCTCGGCGGCACTGATGGCACATTTCTCCCACGCCCTCTTGGGCTTCCTGGATGAGGTCCTCCCTCATCTCCCGGCCGACCTGCGGACCACGGTCCGACGGGTGCAGGACCAGGGTAGGGCGGTGGCAAAGCAGCAGCTCCAGACGGCTCTGGATCTGGGCGACTCCTGTGCCAGATCGGTGGCGGCCGCGGTGGCCATGCACCGCAGGGTGTGGCTGAGGTTATCCTCCTTCTCTTTGGAAACTCAGCACGAGCTGACGGACATCCCCTTTTTGGGGACTGACCTTTTCGGCCCTGGAGTGGAGGGACTCCTCCAGGGGTCCGAGAAGTCCAATGCTACTCCGGACTTGGTCACTCCCACCCGGAGGGTCGAGGGCAGCTGGCAGCCTTTGCGTAAGCCCCTTTGCCCCCCCGGCCCCTGCGGCTGGACCGGCCCAAGAGGGCCAGCAGGCATGCGCTGGGCGCAGACCAGCATCTTCCTTCAAAAGGAAGCAGGGAGGTAAGGATCCGAGAGCTCCCTCGGCCTCTTCCTCCACCAAACCTGCTCAATGACTGGCTAAGGGGCATTGTCCCCGGCCCTTTCGTCCCTGCCCGGGTTTCCCCGTGGGGAGACGGCTCCGCACCTCTTCCTCTTGGGTGGTGCTAAGGGTAGGTCCTGTCGCGGGTTGCAAGCAGGTTCCCCCTTTTGAGCCGTTGCCCCACGGGGATCTTGGTTCCACAGCCTCTTCGTCGGCTCGCTGAGCCGACTTGCCTGGCCCTCAAATTAGAGGTGATCAGGAAGGTTGCGGACCCCCCCTCCTGACCCTGGGTTCATATCCAGGTATTCCTGGTCTCAAACGGATGGGGGGCTAGCGCCCCATCCTTCTGCACATCTAGATGGTGTCTCTGCCTCAGATATCCTATCCTCAGGATGAGGCGTGTGGCTTCTTTCCTGGGCCTCCAGGACGTACTTGCTCCTCGTTCCGTCCGTTCCTTGGGAGACTCCTCTCTTTTGGATCTCCTTACGAGTTCCTGGCAAGGCCCTTTGTTCTCTGCTCAGCAGTTTCTGCGGCATTGAGGGGTCTGGGCGTAACCCCACCCGGATGACAGCCTGATTACAACCCTTCCAGGCTCAGACTGGTCTCCCTTTACCGGAGCCACGTTGGAACTCTTGTCTTAGTGGGTGATGCTGCTCCGGGACGAGACTCGACTCTTGAGTCCGAGCTCGGCTCCTGGCGGACAGGGCTGAGGTTCTTCCTCCCTTACCTAGTCAGGTCTGACTTGGCAATTGTGCCCTGCCGGGACCTCCTGGGCCTCATGGTGGCTACAGCGTGGTCTGTTGGACCCACTGGTTCATGCGTTCCCCCTAGTGGGGACTTGCCAGTCAGCGGTCACAGTGCTGCGTTCCTCGGACCAGTTCGTGACTGCAGCCCAGGAGTTAGGGGAATGCTCCCCCTTGGATCGTTCCAGCTCCTGCAGGAGAACATCCTGTTCATCCGCCTCGAGTTAACGGTCTTCGACCGATGCTTCTCGGATGGGTGGGGGTGCCCATCTAGGGGAATACAGAGTGCTTCGCCTCTGGTCCTCTCGGGAGTCCCGATGTCTTTCCTACCCGCTGGAGCTCCTGGCGGTCCGCTTTGCTTGCACTGTTCGCTCCGTTTGTGTGGGGTCTAGTGGTTTTAGTCCAGGTGGACAACACCACGACCATGTGCTGCCTACCCCGCCAGGTTCGGTCGAGCCCCTTATCTCGGAGTAAGGAGGTTCTCCGCATTGGGTTTTTCGCGCAGCCGGAGGCGGTTTTCCAGCCATTTGATGGCAGGAGCCTCAAGCACCCTGGCTGATGCCCTAAGCCGGACATAGGCTGCGCCTCACGAGTGGTCTCCCCTGCCAGAGGTAGCACAGGATCTTCTCCCTCCTTCCCTTCAGGGAAAATACGAGGCCGAGACTGTTTTATGCCCGCCCCCTCAGCAGGGTTTGCTATAGGGGATGCCGTCGAGGCCGCAGACCCCGGGTCTTTCCGCGCCTCTCCCCCATTTCCCTTGACCTATGGGAAAGGCGAGGAGGGACTAGGCGCAGGTGATGCTGGTAGCCCCAGACTGGATTACCAGCTCTGGTATCCAGCTCTCCTCAGTCTCAGCCCCAGGCTCCGACGCCGCTTCCAGCCCGCCCGTCCTGATCTCTCTCTCTCTTTCAGGGAAGGTCTTTTCATTTGGACCTTCAATCCTCTGAACGACAGGCCTGGTCCCTGTGCGGCTGGGGCCAGGCTCTGTCCTTCATAAGGTCCTCGACGCTTTCGAGGCCCCTGCTGAAGTCGGCCAAACATGTTCGCTTTTAATTGGAGGAGTTCTCCATTTGATGATGGATAGGGCCTGGGCCCCTCTCTCCCTCCTGGCAGCATTCCGACCATCTGCGGTCCATTCTTTTGAACCAGGGCTTCAGCCGACGACCCTCTGGGTGCTTCTGTTGGTCACCCCTGTCTTCTGGGCGCGGGCCGGAAGGCAGTTGTTGGCGCAGAAAAGGTGGTCTGGCACTTTTCTAGGCCTTGATCACACCTTCCCTTTGGGGGAGAGTATCCCCATTCTGTGGGATCTTTGCTGGTATGGGCTTAGCTCACGGGCAAGCCGTTCGAACCCTGCACAGGTGTGAGTTCCCCCACCTGTTGTGGAAGAACACCTTCTTGGGGCTACTCTGCCATCCAGAAGGAGGGGAGAGTTCCAGGCGCTCCTTTGTATCTCCCCATCTGGTCTTCCACAGGGACAAGGTTGTCCTGCGCCCCACCCGAAGTTCCTTCCGTAGGCGGTGGCGGAGTCTTCCCTAACCGGGTGTTGTCTCTGCAGGGGTTCATCCCCATTCATGCCTCGGAGGCCGTGTATAGGATCCATGGGACCCTATCTAACGCTCACCTACCCAGGGAGCGTAGAGCTGAAGTTCGGGAGAGGTTTGCCAGCTGTTTGTCATGTACGCTGAAGCCGCATCTGGCAGACCTGCAGCCAAGAGGACGACGAGCGGGTGGGTCACCTCCTGCATAGGTCTCCCTATAGGTGGGTGGGCATGGAGCCTCCCAGAGGGATAAGTGCTCTTTTTTACCTGCCCTTCCGCTGTATCGGTGGCTGCTTCCGAGGATACTCCTGTCCAGGATATCCGCAGGGCTCCTGCCTGGAAGCAGGCCTATACCGATTTCCCCTTCCACGTCGACCTTGGGTCACACCGGGATGTTGGTCAGGGCCTCAGTTCTCCAGTCTGTATACCTAAATAGGGGGTGTGTGCCTTGCCTCCCTCCTCCCGGAGAACTGCTAGGAGTCATAGAAACATAGAAACATAGACTTTGACGGCAGATAAGAACCGCTAGGCCCATCTAGTCTGCCCGTTTCCCCTACCTACAGGATAGGCCGCAGATCCTAGTTAACTAACAGCCTATTTCTTCCTACCCCCTACAAGAATTGCCTTTGTCTGTCCCATGCAGTCTTGAATTCTCCCACAGTTTTAGACCCCACAACCTCCTCAGGAAGGCTGTTCCATGCATCCACTACCCTCTCTGTGAAATAATACTTCCTCACATTGTCCCTGAACCGCACTCCTTCTATCTTCAAATTGTGTCCCCTTGTTCTTGCAAGTCTCTTTTTCTGAAAATGCTACCCTCTTGGACTTTGTTGATTCCACTGAGGAACTTAAAGTTTCTATCATGTCCCCCTCTCCTTCTTTCCTCAAGGGTATACATATTAAGCTCCTTTAGTCTCTCCTCATACGGCTTCCCTTGCAGACCCTGCACCATTTTAGTTGCCTCCTCTGACTGCCTCTATCCTGTCTATGTCCTTGCAGAGATGGGGTCTCCAGAACTGGACACAGTACTCCAGATGGGGTCTCACCAACTGTCTGTACAGAGGATAACAACTTCCTGTTTTCTGCTGCTGATGCCTCTCCCTATACATCCCAGTATACCCCCAGCCTCCCTACTGCCTTCTCACATTGTTGCTAACCTTAAGGTCATCTGATATGATTACCCCAGGTCCCTTTCCTTTTTGTTGTTGTTACTACCTCCCACCCATTGTGTATTCTTCCCTGGGTTCTTGTTTCAGGTGCATTATTTTGCACTTCTTTGCATTGAATCCTAGCTGCCATACTTCTGACCATTCCTCCAACCTTGCCAAGTCCCTTTTCATCCTTTCCACGCCTCCTTGTGTATCAACCCTGTTGCAGATTTTTGTGTTATCTGGAAAAAGGCATACTTTTCCTTCCAGTCTCTCTGCAATGTCACTGATGAAGACATTAAAAAGGACTGGACCCAATATTGAGCCCTGCGGTACCCCACTAGTAACCCCCCTTTCTTCAGAATGGACTTCATTTACAATTACCTTCTGTGTCCTATTGTCCAGCCAATGTTTTACCCAGGCTACCACCCTGGGTCCCACTCCCAGGCTGGTTAATTTGACTGTTAATCTTTTGTGTGGGACTGTGTCAAATGCCTTGCTAAAGTCTAGGTAGGCCATGTCCACAGACCCTCCCTGGTCTACTACTTTGGTCACCCAGTCAAAGAAATCTATTAGATTCGTCTGACATGACCTTCCATGCTGCCTTGGGTCCTGTGCTCCACTGACCTCTAGGTACTCGACTATTCTTTCCTTCAGAAGTGACTCTATCACTTTCCCTACCACAGAGGTCAGACTGACAGGTCTGTAGTTTCTTGCCTCTGTCTTGGACCCACTTTTGTGAAGGGGAATAGCATCCGCCTTCCTCCAGTCCTCGGGTACCACACCATCCTCCCATGATTTATTAAAAGAGTAGCCAGTGGTTTCACTAGTTCCTCCTTAATTCTTGTAGAATTCTGGGTGAATTCCATCAGGACCCATTGCTTTGTCCACCTTCAGTTTGAGGAGTTCTTGCAGAACCCTTTCTTCTGTGAAAGGACTGGATCACCCCTATCAAGAGTGCTTCTGTTAATTGGATTAGGCACTTCCCCTCCTCTTTTGTGAATACTGAGCAGAAATAATCGTTCAGTATTCCTGCTTTTCACTGTCCCCCTGCCCACCCACTGTTCATTCTATTCAGCCTCACTATCCCTCCCTTTGTCTTTCTACGCTGATGTACCTATAAAAGGTTTTATCCCTTCTTAACTGAGTTGGTTATCTTTTCCTCAGTTTGGGCCTTTGCTATTCTGACTTCCCTCCTGCTTCCTTCTGCCTTAACTGGTACAGCTCTCTGTCCTGCTCCTTCTGTGTTTCTCTTATACTCCGGAATGCTATCTTTTCTTCCTGACTTTCACAGCCACCTCTTTGAGAACCATAGCGCTTTTTCTTTCGCTTTGGTTTGTTCATTTGCTTCACACAAAGGCTTGTTGCCTCTGTGATGGCAGTTTTGATAATTCCCATTGTTGCTCCACACCTCCTTCTAGCCTGTTTGCTAGTGCTTTCTGAGGCACTCTCCATCTTGCCAAAGTCAGCCCTTCTAAAGTCCAGTACCCTCACTTTGTATGGCTTGACTCTGTAGCTGAGTTTAACGTGAACCACACTGTTTGATGGTCATTTGTCCCCAGATGGCAACCCACTTCTAGATCTGAGATCCTTTCACTGCCCCGCTTGAGAGTACGAGGTCTAAGATTGCCCTCACGAGTGGGTTCCAAACTGCTGTCTAATGCCTCACCCAGGGCATCAAGAATGGCCCTGTTTGCTGTGGCTGCAGCAAATGTGCTCCAGTTAACATCTGGCATATTCAGGTCTCCCATCAACAGTATCTCCCTTTCTCTGCCATTCTAAGAATGCCTTCTATCATATCTTGTCCATTCCTTCCCTGACATGAGAGTCTGCCAATAAGTGTGGATGAACAACATATCCATGTCCCTAGAAATACAGGTTACTCACCTGTAACAGGAGTTCTAGGAATGGTATATGTTGTTCATCCACACGACCCACCCGGCCTCCCTGGCTTCGATGCACAACCTGGCTTCCAGCGGGCTAAATCTGGCATCATGGGGCGGAGCCGAGAGTTTTACCACCCGGGTGGGTGGGAGGAGCCAGCTTGAAGACCTTCCGGCAAGATTTAAAGCGGCAAGGGAACCTGCCAATAAGTGTGGATGAACAACATATACCATTCCTAGAACTCCTGTTACAGGTGAGTAACCTGTATATTCTAACCATTGTCCCCACCCCTCAACATCAAATGTAAGCAAATTTGCTTCCACAGCTTGCAGATTCCTTGACACTGCTCCCCCACCCTTTTTTTTTTTTTTTTTTTGCTTAAAATTGTGGTCCACATTTGTTCCTGTACCCAGAATCCCACTTTGTCAATTTTAACTTGTATCAGTAGTGTAACATCAGATTGAGGAGAGTTTCTGCTAGCTGACATAGTACTTAGGTGGTAGTGCTCTGTACTGCCATCAGGGTGTTTGGTTTTAAAATTCTGACTTAATAATGGATTAGTGGATCATGATCTACTAATCTCCTCACTGCATTCCCTAGGCCTTGACCCAATCTCTCTGAAGTGGTTCAGATGCTACTTCTCTGGTAGAATACAGCAGGTAAAAAGTGAAGGCAACCTTTCTTCCTCAAAACCACTCTTAAGAGGAGTTCCTCAAGGTTCCATCCTGGGCCCTATCCTCTTTGCCATCTACATCGACAACATTGATTCAAGCCTCACAAAATCTAATGTTCACCTTTTTGCAGATGATACTGTCCTTTATGTAAGCAATCCATCACCAACAACGGCATATGATCTACTACAATCTGAATTCTCCCTGCTGCAACACAAATTACTTAAAAAGAAGCTTCTATTAAATGCCAAGAAGACTAAAGCTATGTTCCTCTCCACCAATACTTTTTCTATCACTCTCTCACCGAACATTCTTCCCCAACTTTCTACCATCCTTGGAGAGAGCCTTGAGTATGTAGACAAATTCAAATATCTGGGGGTTTGGATTGATAACAGGCTTGATTTCACCCAGTATATTGAAGAGCTCCTGAAAAAACTCAGACAAAGACTTGGCCTTTTCTTCAGGATCAAACATTTTCTAAACAGAGAATCTAAGCAGAGACTAATCCAGGCTTCATTTCTATCCCTCCTCGACTATGCAGACTTCCTATATGGCCACTGCTCCTGTCCTACTTAAATAAACTGGATACCTTGTACCATAGAGCTTTAAGATTCATCACTGACCTTCCTTTCAGCACCCACCACTGTTCTCTCTATGCTGCAGTTGGCTGGACATCCCTACATCACAGAAGGAACAAAATGCTGCTCTATGGATCTACAAAGCTCTGACAAATAAACTACCATCTTACATCTCAGATTGCTTCTCTCTTGTTACTCCAAGGCCATATGCCCTAAGAAGCAATAGCCTCATCACATTGAATTTACCAAAGGCCAGTACCCGGCATGGAAGGGCTGCAATCAACTACTTTCTAGCACTCATCTGGAATTCTCTGCAAAAGACCCTGAAGCTGAACACTTTCATTCCTATAGCCTCCTTCAAAAAGCTGTACCTAAGTCTTTTCCCAGAGATATGCAACTGCTTCCACAAGTCCTAGTCCCTTCAGACCCCTTTTCACCCCTGCCCCCATTAGATTCCCCCCTCCCTTATCTGTTTAGGCATTCATCCATTAACATCGTTACAATTTTTCTCCTAAACCCCAATGCCTTACCTTTTTTTTTCTCCTTTTGCTTTGGTGCCCAATATCACTGGTTAACCGCCTTGTATATATGTGTATATTATTGTATCTGTTCATTTTAAAGTCTTTGTTATTGTACTCAATCTGTATTTGTATATATGTGAATTTATACCCATTATGTTGTTTCTGACCAATCAGGTCCATCTTGTAAATGAGGTATGCTCAATGATGTTCGCCTGAATAAATAAAGATTTTTGATTTTGATTAATGAATAAGAAAAAGAACCAGGCAGTGGATATCTTCTGTCATCCAATATCTAATCTGAACCCAAACTCAGCTATAAATACTAATCTGAATGTTGGATTGAACAAGTTGGAAAACTGTAGGCCGCCCTAAGACCAAAAGTTGAAATTGTCACCGAGTATCTTTACCTTAGAAGAACTCTTGATAGTACCCTAAACTTTATTTCTCAGTAGATTCCTTATCCAAAGGGGTGAATGTATGTATTGGTGTTATTAAAATGGCTGCAAATGGTCTGCTTCGAAAAGGTAGAGAAAAAGCTGGCCTGGTGGCACTGAGGGTTGAAGCGCCGGACGTCACACCTTGCACCACGCTGGCGACTTGGGTTCGGAAACAGACCCAGGCTGCCGGGGGTCGGCAGGGGGAAGAGAGGATCGAGCATCCAGAGGACTGCTGTCCTCTCTCGGGGGGAGGGTTCCACATTGTCCTGCTTGCTGATTGCCCTCTGGTGGTGACTGGAGGGCAGTATGGCTCGAGAGGTGTGCTCTGACTTATTTACGTTGGTAGGGAGCGGGGACAGGAAGAAACAGGAGGAAAAGGAGCCTGGAAGGGCTCCCATGACAGTCTGCTGTGCTGAGGGCTGACTCCCGGCTTCTGGATTGGGTCCCCAGGAAGGGGGTGCCACCTTTATTGCCCCAGCGGGGGCGTGGGGAATCTCCTGGGGTCTATTAGTGCAATGCAGCAGGACCTGAGAGGGAGAGTCCAAAGCCTCTGCCAGGGCTCAGGAGGATAAAAACCTAAATGGAAAAAAAAAAAGAAAAGCTAGGGAAAAAATTGCCACCCAGTTTACAGTTCCAGTCATTGAATATGGCATTGTAGTCCATACAAATGTGGATAAAACCATCCTTCAGAAAGTTGATTTGGTTTATAACAAACTGGCTATATTTATTCTGATGTGTCTTTTTAGCGAACATCATTGTAAAATGTTCCAAAACTTAAACTGAGATTCCTTAGCAGTAAGAAGATTGTGGTTAGCTTTACTTTATAAAGTACTCAAACCAAACACTCCAGGAACTCTCTGTAGTCTTTTGGTTATGCAGTCCCATGTTCAGATACTGAGGAATGACCGGTAATGCAGATCGAAAGTAGCAATAACCCATGACAAGGTGTGCTGTTATTGGGGAATAACGCACCTGGGTGTGACCAACCAGTGACCGCGAGCCACAGGCCAAGTGTCCTCACAGCATCAGAGTGTGCGTTAATCCCCACTAATAGCACATCCTGGAGTGGGCTATTGCGCTTATAACATGGGTTATGTTTAAACAACAAAAAATATGTAAAAGGTGTTTTTTTTTTTTTTTGCTGCTTAAACAGCAAAAACGGTACTATATCCTGCCACCTTGGAAAATAGTCTCTAACAAATAATGCATATCTGAGTGTTGTTATGGACATAGAAATGTCAGAAATACACTACTGATAGGATCCCTGACATTCCTTGTGCATCCTAAATCTCCTACGACATGCAGAACACTTCCCCCACTCCACACACACACACACACACACACACACACACACACACACAGCAGTTTTTCCCCGACTACATAAATACAGGCAATACTGGCTAGGGAAGGGAGAAAGAAGAGACAGACAGGATGCACTTCACTGCATGACATGAATAGTTGCTTACACTTTATGCCACCTCTCCCCCCTTAATAGTGACATATTTGCTGTTCCAGCTGATCTACAGCTCAATCTCTGTCTCCAGTCGGTGGCACAGCACTGCTATGCAAGGGTTGTACTCTGTCTCTCTCTCCCTCACCTGTGTTGGTGTGTCTTTCTGAAGGAGCGTGTTTGGCACAAGTCGGGGGAACAGGAATACTGTGCAATTTGAGTCTTGCCCATTCACTAAAAGACAGCTGATGTGTCTATAGGAAGACACAGAGAGAGACACTTTTTGTCTTCAGTTTCCTATGTACAGTTTGCAGCATGCGGCAGCCCAGTCTCTCTCTCTTTCTCAGCCGACCACATGCCGACTGCTCTCTTTGCCATGCCAATCCCTAGAGGATCACAGCTGATGACTCAAAAAGAGACGCAGGACATTGCACCATAGTTCACTTACACTGTGCGTCTCCCGCTGTCATACTCATTCCCTGTCTTGCCCTACGTGCTGCTCCCACTGTCTCTGCCACTGCATGGATCAGTACAGTGTTTCCACACAG
The DNA here is from genome assembly GCA_016271365.2 of Neoceratodus forsteri. NCBI lineage: Eukaryota > Metazoa > Chordata > Ceratodontiformes > Ceratodontidae > Neoceratodus > Neoceratodus forsteri. Next base: position 1,085,611,700 of record CM057458.1, read on the forward strand.
CACGGCAGGGCCAACAGAAACAGTCGGGCATGCACCATTCCCAGTCTCTCTCCCTGGGAGGCACAGTGCTAAAGCTTTGGACCGCAAGATCCTTGTGTGTCTTGCAGTCTGTCTCCCCGTGTGCAGCCCCTGGTAGTCATCTCACACTTTGTGGGGGAGTATGGACATCCATGGGGCAGAGAGAAAGTATAATGGATGGCACAGCAGCGGACCCTTTCTGGGGGACATGGACATCCGTGGGGGGTGGGTATACCAGATGGCACAGGAGGTGACTATGGAGCAGGGGAGATGGAGATCCGCTGGGCTGGTATAACGGATCATGAGGACATAACACTCTGGGGTATAACAGACTGCAAGGGACATTACAGTTGCTGGGGACTTGGAGATCTGTGAGGTGTATGGGTGGTGGACATTACTGACTCTTTCTGGGAGAACATGGAGATCTGCAGCTCGAGTTGATGGGTATAAAGGGTGCATGGCACTGAAAATGGGGAAGGAATCTTGTCATTTTGCCTCGCTTGGCGAGGATTTCAGTGGCTGCCACAGTCTGAATGTCTGCCTGCGGAGTGAAGAACTCTGGCTACTGCACACAGATTGTGACCCTAGGACTTCTCACCTTGACTGTTTAACAGTGATTAACGAACAGTCACATGGTGGGATTCACCCAATTCCCTTGCAGTATTTTGTACCCCATGTTACAACAACAAATTTATTTTATTTCGTTTTTGTTGACCGGGTAAGTGCACTAGACAAATCCTGCCTATTTTCAGGCACGACCCAGGGGAGCGGGATACAGATGAATGCCAACTGACCTTGAATCAGATTAAGCTATTGGTGGTATTTTTAGTGAATGAGGGAAATTTGGCCAGGACACCGGGGAAATTCCCCTACTCTTTTTGATAAGTGCCATGGGATCTTTAACATCCACTTGAACTACCACCAATGCAGGCAGATGGGACCTCGGTTTAACGTCTCATCTGAAAGACTGCACCTCAGAAGTGCAGCACCCCTCTCATGCTGCACTGCAGTGTCAGTACTGGGATATTAACCCAAGTGCCAGATGTGGGAACTGAACCCACAGCCCTCTGATCTCTTGGTCTTAGAGGCGAGTGTGCTACCTACTGAGCCACTGACACTCTCAAGTGCCATGTCATTCCAGTTTAAAGCAGCTGAATCCTAGAACAAAATAGCTCCAAAAATTAATCATCTAAATTCCATAAAACAATTCCAGCTGGCTTTGAAACTAAAAATTTGTGTTTGTAGTTGCACATAAATTAGTTGCACTATATAATTATTATTGTTTCAGTATCTGCAGTGAATTGTGTACTGTAATTAAATATTGATTATAACAGAACTATGCTGTAAATAGGGCAATATGGTAATGGTCAACGCCTGTATTAAGCAAAGCAAAAAAAAAAAAAAGATTTAGCTTCCTACCTACCTGTCTAGTGCTGCAACAGCAGTACTCTTCACCACCAACTGGTAGACACAGTGCATGGGGAGAACACACATCTAGATTACTTGGTTTCTGTATGTCTCACCAAACCAAAACCATACACAGGGGTGTAGCTAGGATTTGGGAACTGGGGACCGGATTCGCAAAGTGGCTCCTAGATCGGTGCAAGCTGCATCAACCAGCAGCTTGCATCAATCACCGGTGTTCCAGGGACCCTGCACCCGCTTCACAAATGGGCAGGGTCCCAGCACCAAACTCCCACAGTCTGTGGCAGTCGCTCCTATGCAACAAACAAAGGGCACATGGGAGGGGTTTACCACAAGCTGAGGGAGGGTAGTGTAGCATGACAACCAATTGTGCAACACCTTGGTAGCAGTGCAGCAAAGCAAAGCCACGTGCCAAAAGCACCAGCACAGCGCAAGGTCGGTAATGACTACATGCTAGAGTGTGGTGCCCCGTTCCAACAGTACAGCATAGTAGGTTGTAACCCAGACAGACTATCACTACCTATCATGTCACTAGGGGTGTATGCTGTGCATATCTGTGTAGCAGAGTCGGCGTCTTCCATTTGGAGTGTCACAGAGCTGGCTTGTGATGTCCCCAAGGAGTCTTCCAATGCCAGTATTGGTGGCAGTGCCTTTACTACTATTTGAATGTTTGGAGCATGCAGGCAGATGGGAGGACAATACACAGGTCCAAATACTGTTTGTCGCTCCCATCCTTCACATCATGGCACATTCCGGTACAGAGTGGTGCTCTCCAGATATTCACCAAATGGGAACCAATTAGTCCATATAGCCCTAGTCAGCTGTGCTGGTGACACACAACATATCCTTCACAGCCACATAAGTCTACAGTGTCTTCACAGGGAGTACATTTGCCTGCACAATGGAAACATGACAGCCAGGGCATGGAGGGCAGTGAGACAAGTGACCCGCCACATGGTACCCAGTAATGACTGGTGGTGCAGCCAAGTGGTCATATGCTGGGGTGCTAGTCTTTCTAAGCCGGGGGTGGCTCACGTCCTGTTAGACCAGCTATTCAAACAACATGAAGTCTTGCTGTATTCTGACAATTTGCAGTTAGCTCCAGCTCTTGAACTGCCCCAGAGAGTGAAGGGTTAATTTCTATGCCAGGCATAGAACATTGGGCTCGAGCTCAGTTGAAAACTCTGTCTGTGTCCTTTCAAACCCAAACCGGCAGATTCTTTACTCCGCCTAACTGAGCAGTCGCTCCGGAGATTTCTCCTTCAGCTTGGTTCTTCGCGGTTAAAGTTTTGGTTGTAGTCCGATTTTCGTTCCGTTTTTTCGGTTTGAGACTCTGTCTGTGGTACCGTAAGTACTTAGCATTGTAGCTGTGTGTGGAAATTGTGAAAATTTTCCGATCGGTTCGACTGAACCGATCTTGTAGTAAGGAAAAAGTTAATGTAAGTCGGCCCGGTGGTGCTGAGGGTTGAGGCGCTGGATGCCACACCGTGACCCGGTCTCGGGAATGACCTGGCCGCTGGGTCGGCAGGGGGAAGGAGGATCGAGCGTCCCAACAGATGCTCTCTCCTCGCTGAGGAGGACACGGGGGTGTTTAATACACCCGGCGGCGGGGAGGCGGTGGAAGCACCGGCTCGGGAACTAGCCAGCTGACTCCCGGTAGGAGGGAGGCGCCATTCAGCACTTGGCAGGCGTACGTGAAGCACATTCCGCCCGAGCTGGCGCCCTCAGTGGGAGAGAGGGAGGACGGAGAAAAAACAGAAAACAACCCGCGGCTCTGGATGATGGCCGCTCCAGCCACCCAGTCTGCAACCACAGGGCAGACCCTGCTGTGCAAGGTTAAGGAGGCAGGAGGGAGTCACCAGAGAAGGCACTCTAGGGGCAGACTCAGTGGGGACTGGAGGGAATTGAGCTAGCCCGAAGGAGTAGAGTGACGAGGGCGACCAGAAGGATAAAAAGAGATTTAAAAAAAAAAAAAAAAAAGTTAATGCGTGATTACCGGTCCATATCGGCTTTAAAAAAAAAAAAAATAATTTTAATGTTATTTGCCATTACCCGTGACACGGTGTGAAACCGATAGGGGAGTTTTGCTTGGCAGTTGCCATATAAAGAGTAAGTTGGGTAGGTTGGCCATGTCTGAGAAACCCAAGAAAAAAACCGGGCCCACTGGGTTTCAACACTGCAGTGTGTGGGGAGGTCTTTGCTAAGGCCGATCCCCACACCACCTGTGTTTACTGTCTGGGGTTTGACCATCTCGATTCAGACTGCCAAATTTGTACACCCTGGATAAAAGGTTAGGTAGACTTAGGGATAAGGAGGCCGAGAAATCCACTGACCCGGAAGGCCAGCCCTGTTTGGTTCCTACCGAACCAGAAGGAGTGCCTTCTGACCAGGGCGATACTTCTTCGGGCAAGAGGAGAGCCGATCCTGAGGGATCGGTTCCTACAAAAAGAAAACGAAAGGATAAATTGGACGGTTTGGATCCAGAGCTGCATGTTCCGACCGCTGAAGAAATAGCCAAAGCAATTCGGATTGTGGAATCGCTTTGTCCAGTTCTGACCAATCCGGCGCCTTCTGGCAGAGGTTCGGTTCGGTCGGTTCCCCCGGTTCAGGATTATTCCCCTGAAGATTTTTACGAACCGGAGTTTGATGAGGAGGGGGAGTTTGAAGAGGATGATTACGACTTTGAAAGTCTGGATGTGCCTGTGGAACCGGACATCTCCCCAGACAGACCTTCTGGTGTTTCCCCTCCTAGGCTTTCTGAGTCCCTTCCCCACTTTCTGTTCTACAGAAAAGTGGCTCAAACCCTCCAGCTTCCTATTGAGGAGGCTGTAGAGGATCAACAGGAGCCTGACTTCATAGAGACGATGGACATCCCAGAGTCTAAGAGACTGTCTATTCCCCTTCAGAAAGTCATTTGGGAAACAGACACTAAAAATTCTTAGGTCTCCTAATTCTGTACCTCCTGTTCACAAAAGAATGGACAAGAGGTATACATTGTCAGGCTCGGATACAGAATTTCTTTACCAGCAATGCAGTCATGTTGGGGTAGTGCAGGTTGCTGCCTGTGACAAGGCAAACATCCCCTTGACTTCACACTCCCCAGACAGATTCCAGGAAGATGGATGCCATGGCAAAGAAACAGTACTTGGCATCATCTTTGGGACTCAAGCAGGCTAATTATATGGACTATACAGCCAGGTACCAGAAGTCCAGGTGGGACACTGTACTGGCACTGGCTAAACAGGATTTCCCCCAGCTAGCCAAGGAGCTGGAGGGGGTGGCTGCTGACGGGATTGAGGCATCAAAGGTGCAATTTCATGCTGCTGTGGACTACTGATGTCATCAAGAGTCATGGCTGCATCTGTGGCTCTTCAGAGAATGGCTTGGCTCAGATGTACTAGCCTGTTGCAGGACACCCAGGCTAAGGCCATGGATTTTCCTGTAGTGGGTAATTCTCTATTTGGGGAGCAGACAGAGAATTACATGAAGAAAATGGATGAATACAGGACCACTTACAGGAGTGCCCAGGCCAAGGAGAGGCAGGCAGCTCCTCAGAGGCAGCAGTCTAGGGGCAGGGGTAGGCCTTTTCACAGGCCTTTCTACCAGGCACAGGCGTCCTCTTCTTCTTCTCAGAGGGGGTTCTTCAGAGGGAGAGGCAGAAGGGGGATGAGCAGGGCTGCATCCACTCCCTCAGCCTAAGGCTCCTGCCAAGCAGACATCTCCTGATGTGTCAGCCGGGTTGACTCCCCATTCCAGTAGGAGGTAGGCTGGCTTACTTTGTCCAGGACTGGATGTCTGTTACCTCAGACAAGTGGGTCCTGGAGGTGTAGGTTAGGGCTGGTTCTCAGTTTCAAGAGTTTTCCAAACTGAGACCCAGATCCTTTCCACCTGCAATACATCAGAAACCCTTGCTCTAGAGGCAGAGGTTTTGTCTTTACTGGCTTTAAAGGCCATAGAGAGAGTTCCTACTCCATACAGGGGCAAAGGTCTGTACTCCAGGTACTTCCTTACCCGGAAAAAGACAGGAGAGTGGCAACCCATCCTAGATCTAAGATACTTAAACAAGCACCTAGTAAAGCCAAAGTTCAAGATGGTGACTCTGGGAACAATTCTTTCTTCTCTGAGACCAGGAGACTGGCTAGCCTCCTTTGGACATCAGTGATGCCTACTTTAACATTCCCATCAGGTGCTCCTACAGAAAGTACCTCGGGTTCGAATTGCCCTCAGGCCATTACCAGTTCAGAGTAACGCCCTTTGGCCTAACTTCAGCTCCAAGGGTGTTCACAAAGTGCCTAGCAGTAGTGGTAGCCTTTTTAAGAAGAAAAAGGATTTCAGTCTTTCCGTATCTGGGCGATTGGCTCATAGTGGGCCAGTCCCCAGACCAAGTCAAGTCAGACCTGCAGGTTACCCAGAAAGTTCTAATTTCCCTGGGGTTCCTTCTCAATCTCCCCAAGTCAGTTCTCGAACCAATACAGCTCCTCATTTTTTATAGGAGCAGAGTTGGACACCCTCAAGGCAAGAGCCTTCCTTCCTCTGGAAAGGGCAAAAGCCATCTCTCAGCTGGCCTCTTCCTTTCTCCCTCTGGTTTCTCGATCAGCAGGGCATTTTCTGCAACTTCTGGGCCACATGGCAGCTTCCACAGCAGTGGTCCAAGTGGCCAGGTTTCAGATGAGGGACATTCAGTTCCGTCTGAGAACCTTTTGGTCCCAAAGGAACGATCCTCTTACCAAGCTAGTTCCTGTCACTCAGACCTTAATTCAGGCCCTTCAGTGGTGGCAGGACCTGGACAATCTGAGACAGGGTGTTCCATTTGTCTCTGACTCACTCTGTGGTTCTTACCACTGATGCTTCCCTTTTGGGGTAGGGAGCCCATCTGGGGGCTCTCACTGCCCAAGGACTGTGGTCCCATCAGGAATCCCTTCTTCACATCAACCTTCTGGAGCTCAGGGCAGTATTCCTTGCCCTAAAAGCTTTCTCTCAATCAGTACAGAACAAGGTGGTTCGGGTCAGGATGGACAACACTGCGACCATGTGGTACATCAACAAGTAAGGATGCACTCTGTCCACGGCCTTGTGCACGGAGGCCATGAAAATATGGTCCCTGGCTTATTCCCTACAGACCTCTCTGGTAGCAGTCCACCTCCCAGGAAAGGACAATGTGCTAGCAGATGCATTGAGCAGGATTTCCCAGGGCCATCATGAATGGTCTCTGAATCCTTTGGTATTGAAAGTGATTTTCTCAAGGTGGAGCCCTCCAGAGATAGATCTCTTTGCAGCCCCAGACAATCACCAACTTCCTCTGTTTTGTTGCAGACCCCCAGTCTTTGGCTCAGTCCCTCTGGATGCTCTGATTTTGAACTGGGAAGGGAACATTTCTTTATGCCTCCCCTCCCTGCCCTCTACTGTTCAAGGTTGTAGTCAAGGTAAGGTCACAGTCTTGCAAAGTGATTCTGATTGCTCCAGATTGGGCCAGGCAACCTTGGTACCCCCTGTTGCTGTCCCTAGCAGTCCATCTTCCCCTGTCTCTTCCCAGGAATTACAACCTGTTAACCTCTTCTCAGGGGAGGATTTGGTACCCCAGTCTTTGGTCACTCAATCTCAAGGCATGGCTCTTGAAGAGTTAGAGTATGTAGATTTGCATCTGTCCCAAGGGGTTCTGGATATTCTCAAAGCTTCTCAAAAGCCTGCCACAAGAAAAACTTACAACTCCAGATGGAAAAGGTTCAACATTTGGTGTGCCAAGAAGCATATATCCCCAGACACTGCTGAGTTGTCTACAGTTTTGGATTATATGGTCCATCTTAATGGCCTAGGGCTCAAACCAGCTACTGTCAAAGTTCATTTGTCAGCTGTTTCTGCTTTCCTGTCAGTGGAGAAGTCTTCCTTTCTGTTATCTCACCCTGTATTCTGTAAATTTTTCAAAGGATTGCTTCATACCAATCCCCCTTTTAGGGATCCTGCTCCTGCCTGGGATTGGAATATTTGTATTGCTCAGCTCATGCAACACCCCCTTAAGCCTATGTCCTCAGCAGAGCTCAAGTACTTGACTTGGAAAACTGTGTTTTTGGTTGCTGTTACTTCTGCCAGACATATCAGTGAATTACAAGCCCTGTCAGTGGAGCCTGACTTCATCTCTTTCCATAGAGATAAGGTGGTCCTTAGAACCAATAGAAGGTTCCTACCTAAAGTGGTTTCTGATTTCCACTGAAATCACTCTGTCTCTTCCCGTGTTCTTCACTGATCACACCTCCTCAGGAGAATGGAGGCTACACAGTTTAGATGTTAAAAGGGCCCTTAGTTACTACATAGAACATACAGAGAGTCACAGGTTTGACTCCCTTCAGTTGTTCCTCACTTATGGGGAAGTAGGTAAGAGAAAACCTGCCACCAAGAGAACCATTGCCAGGTGGATTGTGTACTGTATTCAGTTCTGCTATGAAAAGCTGGGAAAAACTGCACCCTCAGGCTGAGGGCTCATTCCACTAGAGGTACAGCTACATCTCTGGCTGCAGCTAGGGATATCCCTTTGTTAGCAATCTGTCAAGCAACCACCTGGAAAACAGTTCATACCTTCACCAAGCATTACTCTCTGGATATCCAGGCTAGGAGTGATGCTAGGTTTGGCACAGCAGTGCTTCAGAGCCTATTCCCAAAGTAGGTTCTGTCCGTCCTCCTTGGAGGTACTGCTTGGTAGTCTGCAGATTGTCAGAATACAGCAAGACTTCATGTTGTTTGACGAAAAAATTACTCACCTTAGTAACTGTATTTCTTCTAATGGAGTCTTGCTGTATTCTGACCTCCTTCCCTGCCTCCCCTCCCAGAACCTGTTTTTGGGAAGTGGGTGGGCAGGTGCAGTGTTGCACCGCAGGTGTGTCTTTTCCCCACTGTTGTTGTGTGGGGTGCGTTGTAATTGTTTGAGTTTTTTGTTCTTATTATCTGGTTTTTGGTTCGTTGGGTTTCCTGGCTTGAGTCTTTTGGGGAATCCAAAATCTTTCTTGCCAGTTGGCTACTAGGAGTTTTTACAATTTCCACATTTAGTTTTAGCTCGTAAGAATCTGACGGTTTCGGTTTGAAAGGACACAGCCAGAGTTTTCAACCGCGCTCAAGCCCAACGTTCTATGCCTGACATAGAAATTAACCCTTCACTCTCTGGGGCAGTTCAAGAGCTGGAGCTAACTGCAAATTGTCAGAATACAGCAAGACTCCATTAGAAGAAATACAATTACTAAGGTGAGTAATTTTTTCTTTTAGCTGGTCTAAGCCCAGGCAGGGCCAGCTGGCTTCAAGAATTCCAAACAAGGGGATAGTGCAGCTTGCATGTGCTGCAAGCCTCATACTGCCACAATGCACCCCTGGTCCTGACACTGGGCTGGCACAGGGAGTCCCAGATTTGCTGCAGCTGGTGTCTCTGAATTGGAACATCTCAGGTTTTGACGCAAGGTGCCCCTTGCATCAGTCTTCTTTGATGCAGTCACCTTGCGTCATATTTCAGGCTTTCTGAATTGGGCCCGGGGGGTTCCACAAAAAATAAATAATTTAGTCCTGTGTACAAAAAAATCTTTAAGAAAACATATTGGAATCAAGATGGGGGGGGGGCACCCAGGAACCCCCCTGGCTATGCGTATGATGCACTCTGAAGCCTCAAACCCAATGCAGTGCATCATAGGTATGCAGATCTTTGTGAGGGGGGAAGGCTTAATGCTTTATATCCTCTGGTGCTGACCTGGTTCTTAGCTGAGACAGCGAACAGCGACAGCACTGCACTGAGGAGTCCCAACAGGACGAAACACGAGTCTGTAGCTTGGCGTTCTCATTCTAGGTTGGAATTATTGTAAAAGCTGCCATTGGTTTTGGTTAAGCTTTGTCATCCTGCATTTCCCACTGAAGGATTTACATACTCATGATCCTTGATACCGAGTTACAGGCTTTACAGTGTATGTATGTAGAGACATACAGAAACCAAATTAAATGGTAGCATATGATCTTACTTCGAGAGGGCTCTTGCAGTAGGTAATTACATATAGGACTGACGTCAGCAGGCGGCAGGACCCCATGGAAAAATTTCTAGCTAGCAGTCCCTGGCGAGGGACCGCCCCACGTCAGGTGACCGGCGTCAGGAGACGTCGGTATAAAGGGGCGGTCCCTAACGCCAGCCTTACAGTTCTTTAACATAGAAACATAGAATTTGATGGCAGATAAGGACCGCTTGGCCCACCCAGTCTGCCCATTTCCCTACCTACTAGATAAGCTGCAGATCCTAGTTAACCAGCAGCCTACTTCTTCCTGCCCCCACCCCCTAGAATGGCCTTATGGCTGTCCCATGCATGCTTGAATTCCACCACTGATTTTGACTCCACAACCTCCTCCGGAAGGCTGTTCCATGCATCCACAACCCTCTCTGTGAAAAAATACTTCCTTAAATTACCTCTGAGACGCCCCCCCTCTATCTTCAAATTGTGCCCTCTTGTTCTTGCACACCTCTTTTTTTGAAAGATGTTACCCTTTTGGACTTTGTTGATTCCCTTGAGGTACTTGAACGTTTCTATCATGTCCCCCCTCTCCTTCCTTTCCTCGAGGCTATACATATTAAGCTCCTTTCGTCTCACTTCATATGTCTTCCGGTGCAGACCCTGCACCATTTTAGTTGCCCTCCTCTGGACAGCTTCCATCCTGTCTATGTCTTTGTGGAGATTGGGTCTCCAGAACTGCACACAGTACTCAGATGGGGTCTCACCAGCTGTCTGTACAGAGGATAATAACTTCCTGTTTTCTACTGGTGATGCCTCTCCCTATGCATCCCAGTATCCCCCCAGCCCTCCTTGCTGCCCTCTCACATTGCTTGCCCACCTTCAAGTTATCTGATATGACTACCCCCAGGTCCCTTTCCATTTTTGTTGTTGTTAGTATCTCACCCCCCATTGTGTACTCTTCCCCTGGGTTTTTGTTTCCCAGGCGCATTACCTTGCACTTCTTAGCATTGAATCTAAGCTGCCATACATTTGACCATTCCTCTAACCTTGCCAAGTCCCTTTTCATCCTTTCCACCCCACCCTGTGCATCAACTCTGTTCGGATCTTTGTGTCATCTGCAAGAGACATACTTTTCTTCCAGTCCTCTGCAATGTAAACATAAAGACATTGAAGAGGACCCGATCTAATACTGAACCCTGCGGTACCCCACTAGTAACCCTCCTTTCTTCTGAGTGGACTCCATATACTATTACTCTCTGTGTCCTATTCTCCAGCCAATTCTTTACCCAGGCTGTCATCTTGGGACCCACTCCCAGGCTGGCTAACTTGTATATTAATCTTTGTGTGGACTGTGTCAAATGCCTTGCTAAAGTCTAGGTAGGCCATGTCCACAGCCCCTTCCTGATCTACTACTTTGGTCACCCAGTCAAAGAAATCTATCAGATTCGTCTGGCATGACCTTCGCTATGAATCCATGCTGCCTGGGGTCCTGTGCCCTCTGGCCTCTAGATACTGCGACAGTTCGTTCCTTCAGAAGTGATTCCATCATTTTCCCTATCACTGAGGTTAAACTAACAGGTCTGTAGTTTTCTGCTTCTGCCTTGCTCCCACTTTTGTGAAGGGAATCGCATCTGCCCTCCTCCAGTCCTCGGGTACCACCCCATCCTCCCATGATCTGTTAAAAGGGTAGTCAGTGGTGTCACTAGTTCTACCCTTAGTTCTTTTAAATTCTGGGATGAATCCCATCAGGCCCCATTGCTTTGTCCACCTTCAGTTTTAAGAGTTCTTTCAGAACCCTTTCTTCTGTAAATGGGCTGGTATCAACTTCTGTATCCAGAGTGTTTCTACTGTTTGTTTTATGTACCTCCTCCTCTTCATTTGTAAATACTGAGCAAAATATTTGTTTAGTATCTCTGCCTTTTCACAGTCTCCCTCTGCCCACCCTCCCTCCCTTTATTAAGCCTCACTGTCCCTCCCTTGGTCTTCCTTCGCTCCCTGATGTACCTATAAAAGGTTTTATCACCCTTCTTAACTGAGTTGACTATCTTTTCCTCGGTTGGGGCCTTTGCTGTTCTGACTGCCTTCCCAGCCTCCTTTTGCTTTAACTCATTCACACCACAAGAGCTTTTTGAGGCTTCTGCCATTTGTGCCCTGTATACTCTTAGCACTGCATCCTGGGCCTTTCTAAGCAAAATCAAGCCATAATCAGCATGCCACAAACAAATGTGACTACCTCTTAAACCGTAAGTGCTACACACAAAGTATGAGTGGCAAAGTTGTTCAGCACAATGTTAGCTTTCCAGTGGTGCTATGCAATCAGTTGTAATCAATTTAGTTTTATTTTATACTAGCTGAAATAAACAACTGATTTTTTAGATTTTTCAAGGTGCTTAGGTGATGCATGAGAGACAAATGGCAGCCACGCACACCATACCTTAAACAAATGCAAATAACTCCTAAAGTATATGTGGTAGACACAAAGTATCAGTGGCAAAATTATTCAGCACAAAATATCCTTTCTAATGGTGCTATGCAATCAATTGTAATCCATTTAGTTTTTATTTTATAGTAGCTGAAATACCAAACAACTGTTTTTTTTTCAGATTTATTCAAGGTGCTTAGGTGAGGCTTGAGAGACAAATGTTAGCCATGCACACCATACCTTAAACAAATATGAATAACTCCTAAAGTATACATGATAGACACAAAGTATCTGCAGCAAAATTGTTCAGAGCAAAATTGCCTTTCTAACGGTGCTATGCATTCAATTCTAAGCAATTCGGTTTGTTTAATAGTTAGGTAAAAACTGCTGACTTCCTCAGACGTTTCTGGGCCTGAGTGAAAGTCAGTTGAGTACGTCTACAGGCGTTATTGTCCTGAGGGGCCATGCTTTCAGACACTGCCTACAGACGTCTCTAGGCCTGAATGAGTTAACTGATACAGTTCTCTGTCCTGCTTCTTCTGCGATTCCTTGTACTTCCTGAATGCTTTCTTTTTCTCTTGAACCTTCACTGCCACTTTCTTTGAGAACCATAGTGGTTTCTTACATCGTTTTGTTTTGTTTATTTGCTTCACACAAAGGCTCGTTACCTCTGTGATGGCAGTTTTATTATTCCCCATTGTTCTTCCACCCTCCTTCCTGCCCATTTGCTAGTGCATTCCTTAGGCACTCACCCATTTAGCAAAGTCAGCCTTCCTAAAGTCCAGTACTTTTGCCTTTGTCCAATAGCTTGACTCTGTGCTGTGTTTATTGTGAACCATACTGTTCGATGTTAGCTAGTTCCCAGATGGCTACCCACTTCTACATCTGTGATCCTCTCCATCTCCATTTGAGAGAATCAGGTCTAATATTGCTCCCTCTCGGTGGGCTCCAATACTAGTTGTCTAAGGCATGCCCCTGTGGAGGCATCTAGAATAACTCCACTCTTGAGTGGCTGCTGCAACTGCACTCCAGTTAACATCTGGCATATTCAGATCACCCATCACAATATCTCCCTTTTTCTGCCATTCTAAGTATACTTTCTATCATTTCCTCGTCCATTTCCTCCCCTGAGAAGGTCTGTCTACAACCCCCAGCGGATTGTGGTGCCATTGCCTGTCTCCAAATTTGCCCACAGTGCTTCTTCTCCTCCCTGTTTACCCTTTTGTTCTGTTGCTTTTTCCTTCCCTTATGTAAGAGCTCCTCCTCCTCCTCCTCTTTACCCTCCCTGTCCCTCCTATAGATAGTGTATTCTGGTATGTTTCGTCCCAGTCATGGTTTTGTGTGTACCATGTTTCTGTGACTGCCACGATATCCAGATGTTCTCCTCCATCAAGGCCACTAATTCAGGAGCGTGTTACTCAGACTACGGGCATTGGTACTCATTGCTCTCCATTTTTGATGGTTTACCTTCTGTTGCAGCATCCCCACTGACCTTTGTACCTCGGCCTTTTTCTCATTTAGTACCCTGTTTTGTAGGGAGAGGCTGGGATTTTCCTGCTGCTTGTCAGTGCCTCCCCCTTTGACTAGTTTAAAAGCTTGCCAATAAAGCATTTAAACCGATTGCTCAAAGTACTTGTTCCCTTCTTGGACAGATACAGACCATCCTGCCAGTATAGGCTAGTGTCCCTCCAGGTGGTACCCCAGTCCCCAGTGAAGCCAAACCCCTGTGCTCTACACCATTTTTTCAACCATTCATTAAACTGCATGGTGCTAATTACCCTCGCCTCCCCCATGCCATTGACAGGCAGCACCTCTGAGAAGGATACTGTGTGTGCTACTTGTCTTAGGCCCTCCCCAACTCTGCAATGTCCTGCTGCACTGCTCTAATCTCATGATGAGCCAAGTCATTTGTCCCTAGGTGGACAATTCATCCAGCTCAGACTCCCTTGCAGCTGTTCTCGTGATCCTGAGGATGCTTCCTGTCCCTCAAGCCACCATGGCACCAGGCAGGCACCTTACTTCAGTTTCCAGCTCCCCCCAGTTCTATGCCCTAATAATTGAGTCCCCACCAGGAGCTGCTTCCTTTCCCTGTGGTGTCCTCTGCCTCCTTCCTGTGGGCCTCCCTTGTGAGAGTTGTCATCAGTTTTCTCTGGGGTCATCCATGGGAGCTATGTCCCCCAGAATGGTGTATGGATTGTGGAATGGAACAGTTGACTGGGTGTGCCTCTGTTCCACCATCCTCACCCTCCTGAGCCCACTGTGTTCCAGCCGCTGTGCTTTCTTGCAACCTCTGAGGTAGTGGTGGTGGCGCTAGTGCTCCCTGGATGGGAGGTTCCTTCCTACTGTCCAGTGTGGCCTGGGGAAGGTTTCCTTATTACTGTCCAGTGCAGCCTGAAGGCAGACAACTTCCTCCCTCAGGGCAGAGGTTGTCTGCAAATGAGGGCAGCATCTCAGCCTCAGAAAGACTCCCGGAAGACTGCTGCCCCACAGCCATTACATTGCACTACTCCCCACATGTTTATCTACTTTTTTTTGTTGTTTGTTTTTGTGTCTGTCTGTGTGTGTGTGCGTGTGTGATTGGTTTGTTATATAGAAATATATATATTATACACTGAGTATGTTTATATTGTCAGTGCAGTGTGCTTGAGAGGATATGACAGTGATATGCACCTTGCACTCTTGAGGAAATGATGTCAGAACCTCAGGTATAAAGGAACTGTTCCCAGGGGTGGGTGGGGTGAGGGGTGGGAAGGGTTGGGCCTAAACTGTGCCCTCGCCAAAACAATCAGCTAAGCTCTCACCACGGCTTTCCACCATTAGCTCTGCAGGTGCCTGGAAAAGTTTGTTGCTTAGTCAGCCTACCCTTCGTCGGTTTTACCAGTAATTTGTTTTTTCGATTAACGTCAGGTCATCGTCAGTGTATGTCATCCCTACCCTCCGAGCACAAACATAAGTGCTACTCGTGCGGCGCCCAACTACTGCATGAGGACGGCCATTCCCTGTGCCTGTTCTGCCCAGGCCCTGATCACCCGGTCGAGAAGTGCCAGCACTGCCTCAGCTTCAACGCGGCTACCTGGAAAAGGTGGCAGCAATCCTTGGAAGCCCATATTTTGAAGAAAAGGATGAGTTCGATGGAGAAGTAGCTCAAAAAACTGAGGCAGGCGTCCACTTCCCCCGAAGGCCATCGGAAGAAGAAGGATAAGGAGAGGCACTGGGACAAGGCTCCTCTACTGCGTCTCCCTAAGAGCCGCCGGGTCTGAGTAACGTCCCTCTGGGACTTGGCTCCTTAAGCGGCCACCTCGGAGGTTTCCGGGCGTCGACCCGCCCTTCTGGCTCGTGCTCTGGCCTTTCGGGCGCCTCCAGGCAATTGGAGGCCTCCGCCCCCGGTTTGGCTGCAGGCTCGCTGCCTACTGGTGTGAGCGATTCTGGGAAGCCAGGCGTCAGCCCCTCCATCCACGCGGAGAAGGCTGGTAAGATGCATGACCCTTCGGGGCGGAGCGCGGCCTCTCTCCCATTGGACTAGGCCGATCCTTCTCCTCGGTCTGCCTCCAGTGAAGGCTGCCATAAGCCAGACACCAGCTCCTCCGGCGCCCACCAGGAGCTCGCCGTAAAGCCGCACGTTGGTCCGCCTGACGCCCGGTCGGTGACAGAACCGATGACAGACCTCCCTACGTCAGTTGTTCCCGGTTCTCTGCAGCCTTTGCTGCCGTCCGGGGACCCAGAGTCCCCCCAGCCTGACCCTGGGGATTTTTCCCCTCCATCCTTGAGCGACGCTGGGGACCTTCCTCCTTCAGAGACTGTCCTCCTGTGGGTACGCCAGATCTGACATCGGCTCCCTGGACGCCGGCTCTGATGCCGGTACCCCCGATGCCGGGGCCCCTGACGCTGGTTCTACCGACTCCGGCCGACATCCCGCTTCCGGATGTCCCCCCACCGCCGGGCCCTCCTCTGTGGATCCCGCCCGTGAGGCCGCCGGCCGGGCTGTCTGCTCCGGCAGCTCCCCCGGCTCTCAGGTACCCTCCGTCCTATCTGACGCTGACGTACCCGGGACCACAGTATCCGGTGCCGCGGTACCCGACACCGGTCTTTCCGACGCCGCAGTACCGAACGCCACAATACCCGACGCTGGGCTATCCGCAGCCAGGTTTTGGATACTCTCCATACGGGTACAACCCGTTTCCTTATCCTCTGTCTCCTCCTCCTCCACCGCCCCCACAGTCACCGGTGGACTTGCAGGAGACTCTGGCCTCCTGGTGGGCTGAGGCCAAGGCTCAGCTCACCAGGGAGGTCGAGAGCCGTCTGCCGATGATGGTGCCATCTCAGGTTCCCGTACGTCCTAGGCGGCACACTCCTTCACCACCTCCAGACTCCAGGGCTCTTCCGTCTAGTTCCAGAGAGGGGCAGGACACGCTTCCCCGGGGGCTTCCCAGGGTCCGTTCCTCCCTGGTCCCGAAAGAGTCTTTCCTCTTTCTCCTCCTCTTCACCCTCGGACTCCTTGGATTCCTCAGGCCGTTGCTCCGAAGGAACGATCGTCGCGTCTCCATCAAAGCCCAGGCCAAGGACTCCTCCGAAGTCTCCTCCGGAAGATCCTTCTTTTACGGAGTTGCTAAGGAAAATCCAGGAGGTTCATCAGTGGCACTCTTTGGAACCAGATCCTCAGCGTCTGAAACTTGCTGAACATCTGGATCTGCCCGTGACAGCTCTTACCTTGGTGCCACCCTGGATAGAGCCTCATGCCGACCTCGTCACCACCATATGGAAACAGCTGTCGGCTTTAGCCCCACTTCCAAGGAAGTTGAATAGGCTATATCAGGCTCCCGAGGGCGTTGATTTTCTAGTTTCTCACCCTCGTGCTAACTTGGTCGTGATTAGCACCGCTTGCGGCCGGTTGGCCAACCCAAAACACCTCAGCTCGTCGCCACCTGACAGAAAATCCGGCCTTCTGGACCAGTATGGAAAGAAGATCTTTGCTTCCTCCACACTGGGGATTAGGGCCATGAATTATGTCGGCCATATGGGGGACTGCCAGAAGACCATTCTGACTCAGGTGGAAGCCAAATTGGACTCCTTGCCAGACTCCCAAGTCAAGCAGGAGTTGGCTGATCTTGTCCGCTCTGCACGTTCGGCCACTCGACACATGCTTTGTGCGACCTACGATGCAGTGGACACTGCTGGATGGAGCTCAGCTTTCGTCGTAGGCCTACATCGTCATGCTTGGCTCCACGTGTCAGGGTTGGTCCCGGAAGTGCAATCCACTGTCCAAGAAGCGCCCTTCCGGGGGTCGGTGCTTTTTGGCGGTGATGTCAAGGACATCATCACTGATTTGCAAGAGAAGGGGATAGTACTGAAGTCTGTTGACTCCATGTACCGCCCCATCAGCAGCAGTGCCATCCCTTCGCAGATGGAATTGGCCGAGTCTGAAACCCCAGGAAGGCGGGCCACAAAACACCGGGCCCCTGCGGCTATAAGCCCCTCACCAGCGCAGCGGGGGTTTCAGCTGTGGCGCTGCCCCACACCACCTGACTCCTTCCTCTCCCACAGCCTCTGGACTCCCCGGAGGAACTGGTAGGAGAGGTTTTCCTCCACCTTCCGGGCTGGGAGAGGATAACATCAGATTCCTGGGTGCTCCAGCTCATCGCAGAAGGACACTCGATAGAGTTTCTTCAGAAACCACCTTGCCACCCCCTCTAAAGTCGTCATATTCAAGGGAACACCTTTCTTGGTCCAGGAGGAAATTTCAGCTCTCTTAGAAACATAGAATTTGACGGCAGATAACGCATCTGGCCCACCTAGTCTGCCCATTTTCCTACCTAACATATAAGCTGCAGATCCTAGTTAACCAACAGCTTACTTCCTCCTACCCCACTAGGACTGCCTTCTGTCCCATGCATTCTTGAATTCCTCCACTGTTCTTGACTCCACAACTTCCTCAGGAGGCTGTTCCATGCATCCACAACCCTCTCTGAAAAATACTTCCTCACATTACCTCTGAGCCGTCCCCTCTGTCTTCAAATTGTGCCCCTTGTTCTTGCCATCTCTTTTCTGAAAGATGCTACCCTCTTGAACTTTGTTGATTTCCTTGAGGTACTTGAAAGCTTCTGTCATGTCCCTCTCCCTTCTTTCTTCAGAGTATACATCTTAGCTCCTTTAGTCTTTCTTCGTATGTCTTCTGGTGCAGACCCTACACCATTTGGTTGCCTCCTCTGGACAGCCTCTACTCTGTCTATGCTTTGCGGAGATGGGGTCTCCAGAACTGCACACAGTACTCCAGATGGGGTCTCACCAACTGTCTGTACAGAGGGATAACAACTTCCTGTTTTCTACTATTGATGCCTCTTCCTATGCATCCCAGTATCCCCCCAGCCTTCCTTACTGCCTTCTCACATTGCTTGCCCACCTTTAGGTCATCTGATATAATTACCCCCAGGTCCCTTTCCATTTTTACTGTTGTCAGTATCTCACCCCCCATTGTGTATGCTTCCCCTGGGTTTTTGTTTCCCATGTGCATTACCTTGCACTTCTTTGCATTGAATCTGAGCTGCCATACATTTGACCATTCCTCCAACCTTGCCAAGTCCCTTCTCATCCTTTCCACTCCATCTTGTGTATCAACCCTGTTGCAGACCTTTGTGTCGTCTGCAAAGAGACATACTTTTCCTTCCAATTCCTCTGCAATGTCACTTATAAAGACATTAAAAAGGACCGGTCCCAGTACTGAACCCTGCGGTACCCTGCTAGTAACCCTCCTTTCTTCACTGTGTACTCCATTTACTACTACCCTTTGCGTCCTGTTATCCAGCTAGTTTTTATCAGGCTACCACCTTGGGACCCACTCCAAGGCTGGCTAACTTTTGTATTAATCTTTTGTGTGGGACTGTTCACATGCCTTGCTAAAATCTAGGTAGGCCATGTCTACAGCCCTCCCTGGTCTACTACTTTGTAACCCAGTCAAAGAAATCTATTAAATTCGTCTGACACGACCTTCCCATCGTGAATCCATGCTGCCTTGGGTACTGTGCCCCACTGGCCTCTAGGTACTCAACAGTTCTTTCTTTCAGAAGTGATTCCATCATTTTCCCTACCATTGAGGTCAAACTAACTGGTCTGTAGTTTCCTGCCTCTGTCCTGCTCCCACTTTTGTGAAGAGGAATCACATCTGCCCTCCTCCAGTCCTCGGGTACCACCCCATCCTCCTTTGATTTGTTAAAGAGAGTAGTCAGCGGTGTCACTAGTTCTACCCTTAGTTCTTTTAGAATTCTTGGGTGAATCCCATCAGGCCCCATTGCTTTGTCCACCTTCAATTTTATTAGTTCTTTCAGAACCCTTTCTTCTGTAAATGGACTGGTATTGACCCCCCGTCTTTAGAGTATTTCTCCTGTTTGGTTTATTTACCTCCCCCTCCTCTTTCTTTGTGAATACTGAGCAGAAATATTTATTCAGTATCCCTGCTTTTTCACTGTCACCCACTACCCACATTCCCTCCCCTTTATTAAGCCTCAGTATCTCTCCTTTGGTCTTTCTTTGCTCCCTAATGTACCTATAAAAGGTCTTATCCCCCCTTCTTAACAGAATTGGCTGTCCTTTCCTCGGTTTGGGCCTTTGCTATTCTGACTGCCTTCCCAGCCTCTTTCTGCTTTAACTGATAAAGTTCTCTGTCCTGCTCCTTCTGTGTTTCCTTATATTTTCTGAATGCTATCCTTTTCTATAACCTTCCCTGCCACCTCTTTTGAGAACCATAGTGTCTTTTTGCTTCGTTGTGTTTTATTGATTTGCTTTACACAAAAGGCTAGCCTCTCTGATGGCTGTTTGATTTACTCCCATTGTTCCTCCACCCCTCCTTCTTGCCTGTTCGCTAGTGCTTTTCTGAGGCACTCCTCATTTCCTAAAGTCAGCCCTCCTAAAGTCAATACTCTTGCTTTTGTGTGGCTTGATTGTATGGGTGTGTTTATAAGTGAACCACACTGTTTGGTGGTCGCTTGTTCCCAGATGGCTACCACTTCTAAATCTGAGATTCTTTCTCCGTCCCCATTTGAGAGTACCAGGTCTAAGATTGCTCTCCCGAGTGGGTTCCAGTACTAGCTGTCTGAGGCATGCCCCTGTAGGGCATCAAGAATGACCTGCTGTTGGATGTGCCTGCAGCAAAGGTGCTCCAGTTAACATCTGGCATATTGGGTCCCCATCAACAATATCTCCCTTTTTCTGCCATTCTAAGGAAGCCTTCTATCATTTCCTTGTCCATTCCCTCTCCCTGAGATGGGGGTCTTTATACAACCGCCATGCGGCTTGTGATGCCATTTCCTGTCTCCAGGGTGACTCAGAGTGCCTCATCTGCTTCCTGTTTACTCTTTAGTTCTGTTGCTTTGATCCCTTCCTTTACATTGAGAGCTACTCATCCTCCTCCTCTTTTACCCTCCCTGTCCCTCCTGTAGATTGTGTATCCTGGTATGATGACATCCCAGTCATGGTTCTCTGTGTACCATGTTTCTGTGACTGCCACAATATCCAGGCAACCCTCTTCCATCAAGGCCACTAGTTCAGGGAGCTTGTTACACAGACTACGGGCATTGGTACTTATCACCCTGATTGATAGCCGTAACAGTGGGGGACTTCAAGAATGCATGGGACAGGCATAAGGCAGTCCTAGGGGTGGGTAAGAGGAAGTAAGCTGTTGGTTAACTAGGATCTGCAGCTTATCTGTTAGGTAGGAAAATGGGCAGACTAGGTGGGCCAAACGGTCCTTATCTGCCGTCAAATTCTATGTTTCTATGTTTCTATCTACCCCTTTTAGCCCCATTCCTGTCCTTACTGCCTTTGCCTTTTTTCACATTTACCTCTGTTATGCTCCCTAATAACTCCTCTACATTGGTGTTTACCTCACTAATTACCATGTTTTGTGGGGGGAGACTGGGATTTCCATGCTCCTTTTCAGTGCCTCCTCCCTTGGCTAGTTTAAATGCTTGCCAATGAAGCATTTAAACCTCTCACCTAGGATCCTGGTCCCCCCCCCCGGACAGATGCAGACCATCGCACTAGTATAGGTCTGCATCCCTCCAGGTGGCCCCCCAGTCAAGCCAAACCCCTGATCTCCACACCAGTTTTTCAACCACTCATTGAATTCCCTGGTGAGGAGTGCCCTAGCATCACCCTTGCCATAGACAGGCAGCACCTCCGAGAAGGTTACCATATGTGCTACTTATCTAAGGCCCCTCCCCAACTCTGCAGACTCCTGTTGCACTGCTCTGATCCCATTCCTAGCCAGGTCATTTGTCCCTAGGTGGACAATGACATCCAGCTCCCTCCCTCGTGCAGCTCCTTCCACAATCCTGAGGATTCGCTTCTTGTCCCTCCAAGCCGTGGCGCCCTGGAAGGCACCTTCCTTCCTCTTCCCTTCCTCCTCCATTTCTACCCCTTAATGATTGAGTCCCCACCAGGAGTTGTTTCTTCCCTGTGGGGTCCCATGCCACCCTCCTGTGGGTCTCCTTTGTGAAGGTTCCCAGCATCCTCCTTGGTCTCCACTGCAGGTGCCTCCATAGAGGAACCACTATCCACCAGAAGAAGCGAATGAGTTGTGGAGGTACAGCTGGAGGGATGCTACTCTGTTCCACCACCTCTCTCCTCCTGAGCCCACCCTGGTCCAGCCTCTCCTCTTTCTTGGCAACCTCTGAGGTAGTGGCATTGGCCCTGGTGGTCCCTGGGTGGGGGAGGAGGTTTCACGAATCCTAGCCAGGTCAGCCTGGAGATGGGCAACCTCCTCTCTCAGACCAGAGAGGTGCCTGCAAATAGGGCAGCATCGCAGCCTCCAGAATGTCTCCCAGAGCACTGCTGCCTCACAGCCATTGCACTGCACCACTCCTATCATGTCTTATTTTGTGTCCCCTCTACTGTTTCTCTTTATGCGTACTCTCTCCTCTCCTTACAGCTCTCACCCTTCCTGTTCTGGGACAGCAACTTCCTATCTTCCTCAGTAGCCTCCTTCTTCCTTGCTCAGTGTCAGAGTGCCAGCAGGTGGGGGAGAGTGAGCTACTTTTTTCCTTTAGGGTTGACAAAACCAATGTTTCTCAATGATCCTTCCCTTCCTACTGCCAAACACGAAGTTCCGGATGTCCCTCCACCGCCGGGCCCTCCAACGTGGATCCGCCCATGAGGCGGCCGGCCGGGCCATCTGCGCCGGCAGCTCCCTCGGCTCCCGGGTATCCTCCATCCTATCCGACGCTGACATACCCGGGACCACAACACACTGAAATAAGCAATAGAACCCATCCCCCTTCATCTGCAAGGGACGGGTTACTATTCCCATTTCTTCCTGGTCCCAAAGAAGACCGGGGATCTCAGACCAGTTCTGGATCTCAGTTCCCTGAATCTCTCTGTGGAATATAAAAGGTTCAGGATGCTCTCGTTGCAGAGCCTTCTGCCCCTCCTCCGGCCGGGTCAATGACTGTGTGCCCCGTATATGCCGGATGCTTACCTGCACATTTCCATTCGCCCGTCTCACCGCAGATACGTTCATTGTGCATTCCTGGGGGGACCACTACCAATTCAAGGCACTTCCATTTGGCCTGTCCTCGGTGCCTTGAGTGTTCACCAAATGCCTGGCAGTGGTGGCAGCCCACCTGCATACCAGAGGGGTGCAGGTTTTCTTGTACCTGGACGATTGGCTCCTGGCGGCCTCATCCAGGGAGGTACTCCTGCGCTGCCTCACCCTTACCCAGCAGGTTTTGCTTGCCTGGTATTACCATCAACCATTCCAAGTCTTACCTGATCCCATCCCAGAGACTACAGTTTATTGGGCGATTCTAGACATGACCACTGGCAGGGCCTTCCTGCCACCGGACAGGCGTCCACTCCAGACTGAGATAAGTCTGCTTTCCAGCCGCAGGCGGGTCTGTGCAAGGTCAGTCCTTTGCCTTCTCTGGCTCATGGCGGCTGCTATCCCTACAGTTCCTCACTCTGCTCCACATGAGAGTTTCTCAGTGGACTGTATGCTCCAAATGGGATCAGCTAGTGGATAACCTAGATCACCCAGTTCTGGTTTCCTCGCCGATGCTGCAGACTTGCAGTGATGGATGGTTTGAGAGAACCTGTTTCATGGGGAGTTCCTTTCATTTGTCCTCCCCCCTCCCAGACTCTAACCACAGACGCCTCGGGCGAAGGTTGGGGAGCCCATCTAGGCCCTCATCGGACACAGGGCTCCTGGTCCAAGCTCCAACAAACTCTCCACATCAGTGTGCTCGAGCTTCGGGCAGTGTTGTATGCTCTCTAAGCCCTTCACCAATATGGACAACATGTGCGTGGTTTGGTACATCAGCAAACAATGGGGGACTCGGTCCTACCCTCTTTGCAGGGAAGCAATGAGGGTTTGGGATTGGGCAATGCAACATGATCTTTACCTCATGGCAAGTCATGTTCCGGGAGTTCAAACACCCTGGTAGACAAGCTAAGTCGCTCTTCTTCTGCTCTCACTCACAAGTGGGAACTGGACCAAGAGGTCCTAGACAGTATCTTCCAGCTTTGGGGAACACCACAGGTCAACCTGTTCACATCCCCTCTAAACGCAAAGCTTCCTATCTCCTGCTCGCTCGTTCCAGAGCAAGGCTTTCTGGAGAGACGCTCTGTCTGTAGACTGGAAGGACAGATTCGTCTATGCCTTTCCCCCAATTCCACTTATCCCACGAGTCTTGCAGAAACTAGCTTCAGAAGGAGCACAAATGATTCTGATTGCTCCTTTCAGCCCAGGCAAGTTTGGTTCTGTCTTCTACAACAAAACTCAGAGGATCATCCTCTTCCTCTTCCTCTGTCTCGAGGTTTACTGACCCAGGATCAGGGGAACCTGATCCATCCAGGCCTCAGATGTCTTCAGCTGCACGCATGGCTCCTGCAGACTTAGCTTAATCCCGTTTTGGGGTGTCTCACCAAATGGCGGAGATTTTGGTGGAGGCTAGAAAACCCTCCACTAGATCCACTTATGCCATGAAGAGGAAAATATTTACTATCTGGGCCGCTTCCAAGAACGTGGAACCTTTCTCCTGTTCAGCGGGGCTTCTGCTGGAGTATCTATGTCATCTGTTTGACCTGGGTCTGAGTCATTCTTCTCTGAAGGTACACATGGCAGCCATCTCGGCCTATCATGTCCCGTTTGCAGACAAAACTTTTGCTCAGTTGGAGGTCTCTAAGACCTTTCTCAGAGGGGTTCTCCATCTGAGATCCCCTAGCCGTATTCCTGCTCCCCCTTGGGACTTGAACTTTGTTCTCGAGAAACTTAGTCTGCCTCCCTTTGAACCCTCAGCTTCTGTAGAATTGAAGTACCTTTTGTGGAAGACTCTCTTCCTGGTGGCCATTACTTCCACTCGGAGAATTTCCGAGCTCCAGGTCCTGATGTGTAAAATTCCATACTTGATTTTTCACAAGGAACGTGTGGCTCTTCGCACTAACCCTAAGTTTCTTCCTAAGGTAGTAGCGGAGTCTACTCTAAATCAGTCCATAGAGTTACCCGCCTTTTTCACGCAGTACTCTAATCAAGGGGAGTATTTACTCCATACTATGGATGTTCACCAGATTCTGAGATACTACACCAACAGGACGAAGGCTCTCAGAAAGACTGATCAATTGTTTGTCTCTTTTGCTCATAAAAGGGAAGGCAATGCTGTTTCTAAGCAATGCCTATCTAGGTGGTTGGCTCATTGCATCACTTTCTGTTATGACAAATACCATGACCCTCCCAGGTCAGGTAAGAGGCCACTCCACCAGAGGAGTAGCTGCCTCAGCGTCTTGTTTCAAAATGTGTCTGCGGCAGACATCTGCGCTGCTGCCACCTGGACTTCCGTTCATACCTTTACTAAACACTACAGTTTGGATGTTGCCTCTCGCCGTAGAGCAGGCTTCGGGCTGGCTGTTCTGCAAGACCTTTTATCTTGAGGCTTGCACAGCTAGAACTGCTTCTTGGAGTAGTTTTTCTCCTCCCGATGCCTCTCTTTGTTCCACACTGCTTGGGATTCAGTCCTATATGTAATTACCTACTGCAAGAGCCCTCTCGAAGAGCCCTCTCGAAGTAAGATAGTACAGTTACGTAAGAACTTACCGTAACAGTAGATCTTCGAGAGAGGCTCTTGCAGTAGGCAATACATTCCCGCCCTCCATCCCCCTAGGCTTTTTCAGCTCCTTTTCCAGTGATGGAAATATCCTCTCCTCTCTCGTCTGGCTTGTGGCGGGAAAGAACTGGAAAGCGGGCATCAGGGACCGCCCCTTTATACCAACATCTCCTGACGCCGGTCACCTGACATGGAGGCGGTCCCTCACCATGGACTGCTAGCTAGAAATTTTTCCGTGGGGTCCTGCCACCTGCAGACGTCAGTCCTATATGTAATTACCTACTGCAAGAGCCTGTCCCGAAGATCTACTGTTACGGTAAGTTCTTATGTAACTGTACTTTTGAGAAGTATATAAATAAATGAATAAAGAACAGCAAATACATGTGGAAAACCTTCATATTAGAGCATGTTTCTGGCAGTTCTCGAGGCCCTGCGTTGTGGACCTCAACCATAGTGAGGATGGTACAGTGCTTGTCACTTATAAGAGATTATTCTGTGTAAGGGTGTTTTATTCATTAGAAGCAACCATTGACATTAATCAGAAACATTAAATAAATGGATTGTGAGCTGCCTAACACACAGAGATCAGTACAGTGCAGTTCTAAAGAACTCTTTACAAGAGAAAAATGCTATATTCTGTATTCAGATGCTGACTGACTGACAGGGGTAGATGGAGGTAAGAGACCAGGGATACAGAGATGCCAGCCACACAATCCATCAGTCATGGTAGCAGTTTACTAGGGAGTAAGGAGTTAGGAGCTGAATCAGACAATGCGTTTACCATCGCACTTACATTTATGTCTCAAAGTCCCGGTCCCGTCTGCAACGCAGCCCTCCCTCTCAACCTAGAACTGCACAGCTTCCACTCACCTCAGTCTTTCTTTCCGGAGGATTTCTCATTCATATTTGACTGTTATGGGAGGGGTCAGACTCTCTCTCTCTCTCTCTCTCTCTCTCTGTCTCTACAGAATGTTAGATTCATGGAGACTTGGCAAGGATTTGTAAAAGCTGCAAGTGATGTCTGGGATCTAGAGAACATAGCAGTTTTTTTTTTTTGTTTTTTTTTTTTTTTTTTTTAGAAGCCGCAAGCAGCGTCCAGATAATTGGAGCAGGAAGGGGCTCTGTTATGACTGCTGTGGGAGGGATCAGGTCTCTGACACACACTCTCCACAGAGAACACAACGGGGATTTGTAAAGGCTCAATGAGGGGAAAGAGAGGGAACTGCAGAGCAGGGATTTGTAAGAGCAAAAGGATTAGCGCTAAGGGATCAGCAGCAAAGTGCTTGATATGACTGCTAAGGAAGGGGATAATTAGCACATCATTAGGTGACCACAGCAATTGGGTGCTGTCAGGGAAGCACATTAACACCTCCACAGCTGCGGTCAGGTAGCTCCAGGAAGTATCGGAAGTGTTACCTGATTGCAGTTATGGAGTTGTTAATGGGCATCGGGCATCTGGTATAGCAAGTGTCCCTAATCCTATAGCAGGCAGATATAGAAAAGAGCCTGTTAGATTTGGTTTTTGGAATCCAGGATTCATCCAGTGTAAGAAGCTGTCCGTTTTAAGCGTGGGCGGTATAAATAAGTGGCACATACTGAATTAGCAGAGGACTGGGCTGCGAGAGGGGCCATGGAATTATGCATCAGGCCAAAGGGTTTGGCAGATGGCAGTGGAGATGAAAAGCTTTCTGAAAAAAAAAAAAAGCATTTGTACAAGTTTGCACAGCATGCTTATTTGTCCCTGCCTATGGAGCAGGGGTGTGGACAAGATGGACCTAGTGTCCCTTCTGACCTTAAATTAACTATGTTCTTTGTCTCTTGGTGTTTAAATTACATCCTAAAATTTGTATCTGTTAGATCGGCCACCTGAATAATTATTGAATTATAGAATTATTGTAGTATATTGTAAAGTACTAGTATATCAGTGTACCTGTAGCAAGCGTTTAGTTCTTAGTTTATAATACAGTAACTGAGTTTTGTTTTCCCCATAGGGAAACCCGTTGCATAATTTGCCGTTATAAAGGAGTGTTTATAATGGCAAAAATGCGCTGGGGTTCCCTCGCTCTGCGCATGCGCCAGCTACAGCTCTCTCACTCTGACTGCTGGCTGCCTTGTCTTGCCGCCAGAGACTGCACTGCCACTTGGACTCTGCGATAAAGTTATTTTAAAATAAAATCACAGCTCTGAAACATTTGAAACAAAACCAAGTACCAGGAAAAAAATTCAAAACTCAACTTTTAGCAATTGAGCTCGGTCTGCGCTAAAACCCAACCAGACCACGTCCGCACAGGAAGGTCTTTTGTTTTATATAATTGCTGTGGTGAAAAGCGAAACCCAGAAATTATATAAAATAAAATATGGGGTGGTGCAGAAACTCAAATTTAACACACTCCCTCGGTGTTGGATGCCTAGATAAACTCTTACAGCTTCGCTTTTAGGGTTTATGTGGCATCCAACACCTTGAGTGTGTGTAAAATTTTTGTCACACACACACACCCCACCCCATATATTTATTCTATATATAATCTCTTAGTTTGGTCTTGTGCCCAATCCAGTGTGTAAAGCAGTTGCTAAGGGAGCCTTATTCATGCTTAATGATGACCTTTCTAATCTGAGGTCCGGTAATGCTGATGCATGCCATTCTGCATATTGAGGTCCTCGGCATCAAGTCAGTGCCGTGGCACTAATTGTTTGACCGTCAGGGCCATGAGAAATGTGTGAATGTGATCACATGGTTTTAAATAATTGATTAGCAGTGTTTTTCTTGGGACTATACTAACTGTACAAAAAGTATTTATATAGATTTTCTAGAAGTGCTGTGTTTGTTAAACACAGTGGGGCAAGAGCTATGCATTTTCACAAAGATTTAGCACTTTGATGAGCAAAACGCTAGTCAATTTTTAGAGTTAAATAAATCCCTGGATCAGTTCCATTATCACTGTTTTGAAGTGAGCCCAAGATGCATATTTCTATGGAAAAACGATTATTCAGATGATACGAACGTACATTCAAATGAACATACGAACATGCCAGCAGATAAAGGCCTTACGGTCTGCCTTGTCTTCTGAATCGTACATGCTCTCATTGTATCTACAGTGGGACCTGCTCCCTTCCCAGATCTCCCCTGACTTTCCTCAGTTCCTCCTTCCCCAAAGCAACTTTCCCCTTCAGTTTGTCCCATCCTCTCTTGAAGCTGTCCACTATGTTCAGGGAGACTACCTCTTGAAGCTATCCACCGTTTTCACTGATCCTACGATCTCTGTTTTCTGTAAGTTCTCTGCTTTCTGAGTTTTTGCTGAAAAGGGGCACATTGTTGGTTATGAGGGTCCCTGTCACTGTCCTCTGAACTGGATTTGTAAAAAACCTCTTCTTCCTTTGATGTTCCTCCAGTTGTAAACTTTATTTATTTATTGAGTGCTAGGATTGCAAATACTTTTGAACCAGAGATTCATTTACAAAGGTTCCGTGTCATGCAAAAGTGAGCAAACAAAAAATGAAGATCAGTGCAAGAACAGGTAGACATAATAGCTCAGCTAACAGTAAGTTTAACAGGCTAGTACATTCTAGTGACTAATAACCTTAGACAGATATAATTGAAAGCAAAACAACAAAAGTGAGGGATGTGAGAAAAATTCCAAAAGTATATGTACGAGCATGGAGCAAAAGAAAATGGGGGCAACAAGTAGTGTAGAGAGGATGAAGCAGTCCAAGATGAGACATTGTCATAGAATTGCTAATGGTAGGAGAAGTCCTAGGTAGGATTGGGGAGAGGGTGAAGGAGGTAGGTGTTGGCATTGATGCGAGAAAGAGGGATGGCTGTGGGACAGGGAAGGAACAAGTGGGAGGAGGTGAAAAAACGAGGGGGGGGGCGTACAAGGAACAGGGCCAGAGGGGGAGGTAGAGGTAAGAGAGAACTGGGGGGTTAGAACTGGGATGGAAATAGGGTAGGAGAGGAAGAGCGGGGGAGTAGGAGAGGGAGAGCGGGGTGGTGGAAGAGGGTAGGGTGAGAAGGGGTGTTAGTACACTGGGAAATAAGGGGACTGAGAGGAAGAGGAGGAGAAGGAGTGATGTAAACAAGGACAGCATAAGTTAGGAGGAAGAAAAAGTAGGGTAGGTTAATGGAGAATAGGAGAAAAAGGTGGGACATAGTGGAGAAGGGAGGGAAAAGGGGGAGGGGCGTAGATGGAAAGGGGTGGGGAAGAAAAAAGTGAGGGCGACCAGTAAAGTGACAGAAGGTGTAATCCTAGTGAGTACAGTCTCAATTGCTGAAGATTAGAGGATGGCGATGTAGTTTGTGTTTGTAGAGGCCTAGCTTATTCTCAGCATAAATCTCAGAGAGCCATTTACCAGGGGCCAGAGGCCCTGACATAGAGGGCCGTTATTACTTAAGAGTTTGTAGAAAAGGGACTACATAAGTGTGGTTTGTTGCACTTCTTGAGTACACCGCATGATGGGGTTGGGCAGCATAATAGCATGTGTAGAAGGTGGGGTAAGACAGAGGCAAATTTTCTTTGCTAGGTGGCAGGTCTGGTAGACTAGCCTACCTTGAAAGTTGAGCTAGTTAGAGTGTTTATATAGGTCACAAGTATGTGTACATTTCCTCACCCCTGTAACAAGTTGGCAGCACTTGTTCAGTGCAGTCTTAACTCTTTTTAAGGTAGTATCTGTGGCAGCACCATAGAAAACTAGCCCATAATCAGTTATGGACAGAACTGAGCTGGTTAATGCTGTGCGCATATCCTCAGTGGTTAGACAGTGGTGGTGGCAGTAAAGGATCCCTAATCTTGAGTTTATAGTTTTGGAGATGAGACTGAAACTTTTTTGTTTCCACAATGAATAGATCTTCTGCAGAATGGCCTCTTGCAGTAGGTCATTACTTCTGGGAGTTCCCAGCAGGTGACGCTATCACACAGCAGCTTCTTCCAGCAGTCTCTCACCAGTGACCACCCACACACGACATCACTTCCTGGCTCTGCCTATAAAAGTGTGTGGTTCCTGGTATCCTCTCTCCACTTTCCCACTGGCTTCAGCTCACACAGCAGCTAGCTCAATCTTATGTGTAAGCAGTCATCAATGAGAACTGAACCTTCATTTCTACAGCCTGAGGTGCCTGGGCTTCATATACGGCACCATTACCTGTGCTTTTGTCAGAAACTTAACTCTGTAACCAGAAAAGAAGGTTATAACAACTTTTAAAAACATTTAATGGAAGACAAAAATTCCCGTTACAGATTCGGGGGGGAGGGGGAGGCTCGTCCCAAGGGCTCCACATCCACTGAGTCATCTCCCAAACCAAAAAAGGACAAGGAAACCTTCCTCCAAAGTCCTGCCATGCCGTACTTCAAGGGCAACCTCAACGAAAACTGTCTCGTCAGGGAGATGTTCCTTGTCCACGGTGGATACCCTTCCCCCCGTCAATGGCAGGACTTTCTCTATCTTCACCGTTGATGGGGCACAGAAAAACAGCCTCCTCATACATGGGACAGCTTACCCTGTCGATGGAGCATCATTCCTCTGCTCCTTCATCGACGAGGATACCCTTCCCGTCGATGGCAACCTTTACACAATCTTCCCCATCAACGAGGAACACTCTCCCATCGACTGAGGTTACCAGGGAATACTTTTTGTTGATGGGGCTACCTTCCCTGTCGATTGAGCACATATAATTCACTCCACCATTGATGGAGCATGTATTCATGACTCCCTCGTCGATGGGAGTGCCCCATCCATGAACGGGGCATCTCTTTCATGCTCCCCCGTCGATGGGTTTCATTCCACCATCCACAGAGCATCTTTTCCACCATAAAACAACGTATTTTAAAGGCTTATTGTCCATCAATGGAGACTCCTACTTTGATGTCGGCCCTTAAGGGCCATGGCTTTCACCACAAAAACGTCTTTTTCTCCTGCATATACTCATGAGGACACCTCAAAATCATGGGGTCACACCTCTTGGGAAAGAGAGAGGCAAACCAGCATCTTTTACTTTCATGAATGCACCACATTCATCATATAAGGGAGAAACCCCTCCTCTAAAGAATCCAAGATTATATTATCAAGAGGCATCAAATTGATCCTCCGCAACGCCCACTCCCATCAGTTATACCAATTATAATGGGCTCTCAACAAAAAACTATTAACCTGCCACCTTCGCAGGTACCTAATATTGAGCATATTATTAATACAGTGTTACAATCTCTGGGGTATGACCATACACCTGATCCATCTCCCAGCTTATGTCTCTGCCTGCATCAAAGTAGGCATGCCCGGAGCTGGAACGCTCTCCCTCCTTACCACCTCCTAAACCCATGGAGGAATACTGTTCAGATAAGGAATCACATGTAATGGAGGACCCTTCAGAGGAGGTTTATTACGGGGGATCTCCTGACATGGACTTTCAGGAGATAGACTCCCCTTACGCTATACAGTCCTCTTTCAACGGAGACATAGTTCAGCCTTCCAGGGCTGCTTCACCCCCTGATGACCCCTCATTCACAGACATGATGATGCAAATACAAAAAACAATGGGGTTCTCTACGACAGAAGAAGATAAACAACGAAAAGACATGGCGGAGTATCTAGAACTCCCGGAGGAGCAAGTCCTGGTTATACCATCATTAATCTCTGTATACCAAAATGCGATCACAGAGGCCTGGTGCCTACCTACGGCTGCCTCCGCTCTACCCCGCAAAGTGGACTGACTCTATCAAGCCCCATTAGATTGTCAGTGTTTATCTAATATGCAGACTCAGTGGTTATTACGGCAGCCAGTGATTGCACTAATAAACCGAAACTTACAAGCTCATTACCCCCAGACAAAGACCCTCGACGCTTTGAGTACATGGGGAAGAAAGAATTTGCCTCCAGTACTCTGAATATTCGGATACTGAATTACAAGGGCCATATGCTAAAATATCAACGTACTTTGGGCACTTCAGCCTTGGAAATTATTAATAAATTATCTCCTCCTGAAAAGGAGCAACTGATACCTATAATTAACACTTTTACATTCCTTTCCTGCCATCTTCTAAGGTCGGGATACGATATAGTTGATACCGCGACCAAACTTTCGGCCATAGGCGTTGCCATCCGCCGTCAAGCCTGGCTCAGAGTTTCCGGCCTAGCGCCTGACATACAATATAAGGTGGCTAATGCCCCTTTTTCAGTTGATAAATTGTTTGGCCCAAGAACACAAACCATTCTGGACAACCTACAAGCCTCAGGCAGACAATTACACGTGGTACAAAGCCTGTACTATAAACAACGTAATCAGTACAAATATTTTAACATGAGAGGAAAGTATTACAACCCAAGAAGTGCCTTTTGAGGTAGAGGACAGACAGCAAGAGGTACATCCACTACCTCCAGATTTGCCCGAGCCCGTCCCTCTGGTGGCACTGGTACCTCTACCTCTCAATGATTTCGAATGACTGAACCACCGTCTCCTCAACTAGGCCTCAGAGATGTTTGGGGACTGTTCTGCCTTACATCTAGAGGCCTAAAACAGGACATTTTAAGAATGAGGGTACCACAGCAAGGGTCACTTGGACCATCCCATCGTGATCTCACCTTCCTTTCCTCACGCCCTTCCATGGTGAACACTTTGTTCCAAGCTCAACCAGGGTCTACAATACCAAAGATATTCTAACAACAGAGGCATCTTTAACAAACTAAATGGTACACCTGAGCCCATATCGGAGTCATGGCAAGTGGAATATCCCCTCTGCCCAGCACCACACCAACCTATTTCCTCTGGATGTTCTCATGTGACTTCTGCATACCCTCCATCCATGCCTCTTACTGAGACACCTATTGATCTAACAGAACACATAAGGATACTCAGCCCAGTTCTCCATGCAGAAAAACAATCAAGATTTGGAATTTAAATATCAGGCCCCAGGGGCCATCTCAATATATTAACAGTTCACCTGAATCCACAATTCAGGACACAAGCATGGAGACTATACAACCTCTTTCAACACTGGGGCACCACACTAATATACGTGTTTGCATCCCCAGTCGACTACAGACTCCTCAGAAACTTCTCCATTATCCTGAACACAAGGAAGCTTTATCAATGCCCTGTCCTTGGACAAAACCCTCTAATCTGTCTTCCTCCATTACTAATACTTCTCCAGATATTACTGAAACTCGTGGGGAACCAATCTGTATTTTCATAGCCCAAACATGGCCTTGACAAACCTGGCATCCCCAGCTATAACAGCTCCTAGTAGCAACTCCAATTGGATTGCCACTCAGACCAGACTTTCTGACACAATACCAAGACTCCTTGAAACACCACAGCCCGAAAGGTCTGCAGTTTCCGGCCTGGCTTCTGAAGCCGTCCTCATAAACAGATTACAAGTATCTGACAAGGTTGCAGACATTCTTCTTGCTGCCCACAAGACTGCTACCAGAGAAACATACAACCTAAATGGAAGTGATTTGCCATTTGGATGGCATCTCAATCATTGGATCCATATTCTTGCCCACTCACAAGAATCGTAGACTACTTGGCCACATTATTCGCTGAGGGCCTCAGCTACTCTTCCATTAAGGTTTATATGGTCGCCAGTTCTGCCTTCCATGTACCACTGGATGGCCATTTACTATATCAGCACCATTTTGCCAAAATGTTTTTAAAGGGTGAAATGCACTTGAAACCTCCTATTCGCACACCCGTTCCACCTTGGGATCTGAATTGTATGATAGAAAAACTAACAGTAGACCTGTTTGAACCAGCGCCCACTTATGACCTTTGTTTTCTTACGTGGAAAATGCTATTTTGGTAGCTATTACATCTGCAAAACGCATATCCGAAATTCATGCTTTCGTATGCAGGGAACCTTACCTTATATTTCATAAGGAGAGGGTTGTGCTTCGCACTAATCCATCCTTTCTCCCTAAAGTGGTCTCAGAACAGACCCTTAATCAAACTGTGGAACTACCTGTCTTTTTTCCAGAATACTCCAATTCAGGAGAACACCTCTTGCGTACAATTGATGTCCATCGTATCCTAAAGTATTATACGAATAGGACGAAGGATATTCGAAAAATTGCTCAACTCTTCATCTCCTTTGCCCCGGGTCGTAAAGGCCTAATGGTCACTAAACGTACCTTATCATGCTGGCTAGCCCATTGCATAGCTTATTGTTATAACAAATACGATAAACCCTTACCGGGTCACATTCAAGCTTATTCCACTAGGGCCTGTTTTAAGGGTGCTTCTGTCACCGACATTTGCAGTGCAGCCACCAGGTCCACCATCCATACTTTCACCAGGTACTATAACTTGGACTTTGCCTGTAGAAGACGAACTGCCTTTGGCCGCACTGTTCTACAAGGCATACTATCATAATTGTCCTCCCCATTGGGACATAACTGCTTGGGAGTCTCCCAGAAGTAATGACCTACTGCAAGAGACCATTCCGTAGAAGATAGTGCAGTTATGTAATATCTTACTATAGCAGTACATCTTCAAGGAATGTCTCTTGCAGTAGGTAGTTTCCCATCCTCCGTCCCACTTCTTGTCTTTAACAGGGAAATTATAATCTAAGAACCAAGGGTTGGAACCATTGGTACCTCGGTTTCCTCGGTGTTCACCTTTGTAGCCAGACGGGAATGAGGATACCAGGAACCACCCACTTTATAGGCAGAGCCAGGAAGTGATGTCATGGGTGGTCCCTGGTGAGAGACTGCCGGAAGAAGCTGCCGTGTGATAGCGCCACGAGCTGGGAACTCCCAGGAGTAATGACCTACTGCAAGAGACATATCTGAAGATCTACTGTTACGGTAAGAGCTTATGTAATTGCTCTTTTCTGAACAATATTTGTTCAATTTACAGGTTTTAAATTACTTTTCAGATCTTTCCAAAATGTTTTTAATTTTGTCTAAATTTACTGTTGATGGTAAATAACAGAAAAAAACTATTGACATTACAGAGTAAATTAGTTTGTGTACTTTGGTGCCTGTATGTGGCTGCTAATTATGCTTTTGAAAGCTTAGTGTTAAAGAGCAGGAGTGGACACCAGAAGAACTGAAATAGAACAGAGGCAGTATAGAGAATACTGGATGGGCAGCCATGCACAACCAGCCAGTGCTGCCACAGAGGTGTTCTGATTACATCAGACCTTGAGAGCAAAGTTCAATAGGTCTGATATAATCAGAACCCTGAGGTGGCAGCACAGGCTGGTTGGGCATAAGGCTGCCCGTCTGGTATTTTATATAGTGTATAGTATAGTTTGTAAGTATTAGGTTTTCTTTTATTTTGATTAAAGAGACCCACCAAGATAACACTGGAAGCCCCTGCACCATATATATAGATGCCTTACCGCCAAAAGATCCCGATATGATGCATATCTCCAAAAAGTGTTTTGCTGTTAAAAAGTTATTTCCCTCGTAAAATTCTTCATACTGGGTCCCAAGGACTTCCTGTTTTGTTTTTTTTGTGCCGGCCACGTCGGCCCCGGTGCTCAACGGACATGATGACAAGATGCCAGTGGGGGCACGCTCTGTTATAATCAATGGGTGGATATTTTTCAATCTGTTTTTAGTAATACAGTGGCCACTTGGCAATGAAACATGGGCACCAGTTGACTAACAATGCCCTTGTTAGTCGACCAGTGCCCACGTTTCATTGCCAAATGGCCATTATATTACTAAAAACAGGTTGAAAAATATCTGCCCATTGATTATATTGGAGCGCGCCCCCACACTCTCACTGGCATGTCGTCATCACGTCCGTGAGCGCGGGGGCAGAGGATGGACGGAACTTATGACCGGGAAGTCCTTGAGACCCGGTATGAATAATTTTATGAGGGATATAACTTTTTAACAGCAAAACACTTTTTGGGGATATGCATCATATCGAGATCCTTTGGCGGTAAGGCACCTATATATATGGTGTAGGGGCTCATCATGGTGAATCTCTTTAAATGAAAGTGGTCTTGCAGCATTCTGCAGCAGGGACATGATGGTGGTTTCAGTTTGGAATTTGAACTGATTGCTGTGCATGTGGCAGCGTGGTATAAAACACTATGTGCCACTAGAATTTCATGTACAGTGAGATTCCATGACCTTTGAACTGTGGTATAACATTTCAGCTGAGAAGGAAACCCATACAGAACAAGGGCTAGCTGTACACTGTAATTAGTTTACAGTGTATGGTTATGTTGTGGTATTGATTTCCATACACTCAGAGTACTTGGTGTGTATGGGTAAAAGTTGCTGTGCACAGTTCAAAGATCACAAAAGCTGCTGTGTATGGTTATTGTCCATTATTTTCCATTAAGCCTTCTCCCATCTACTTAATTAATCTGTAATGTAGTTACTGATTATGAAGGATGAAAGGTGGGTAGGAGGGGAGCAGATGTGCCCCATATACTTAAGTATATAATCTGAAATTTGCATTTGTGACATACAGGAGAACCATATATTACAAAAAAAATATTGGAAACCATACTCGGCTTGTGTTTCCCTCTTGGGGGTTGAGATGACATCATGGAACTCTCGAGCTTCACGCTTGAGGTCCATCCATATGATGTCATCGCCACCCCTTGAGGGAAACACGGCCTTAGGGTGTATGATTGCCCATACATTTTTCTCTATGTTAGTATGATGTTTTATAGAAGAGCCATGAGGAAATGTGTTTCTTTTGCAATTAATCATTTTGAATCAAGCACTGATATACACTTGTTTTGGAGTTTTTTTCCCTTGATAGGCAACAGTACTCACAGAAACAGAATTTGCCGGCAGACAGGGACTGCTTGGCCCATCTAGTCTGCCCATTTTCCCTGCCTATAGTATCACCGCAGATCCTAGTTGATCTCCGGCCCATTCACCCCCACCTTCCTTCCCACTAAGATTCCCTTATGCCAGTCCCATGCATTCTTGAAACCCACCACTGT
Source organism: Neoceratodus forsteri (assembly GCA_016271365.2). Taxonomy (NCBI): domain Eukaryota; kingdom Metazoa; phylum Chordata; order Ceratodontiformes; family Ceratodontidae; genus Neoceratodus; species Neoceratodus forsteri. The sequence goes on from CM057458.1 coordinate 1,085,648,526, forward strand.
TTTCGCCCCCAACACCTCTGCTGGAAGACTGTTCCAGGAATCCACTATTCTTTCTGTGAAGAAGGGCTTCCTCACATCTCTCCTGAATCTTCCTCCTCCTAGCTTCATATCATGACCCCTTGTCCTAGATTACCTTTTTTCTGAAAAATGCTTCCCTCTTGTACATTGATAACCCCCCCCATGAGCTATTTAACTTGGGGAGTGCAAGAGTGAGATATTGCCGAATACAAATGAAATACTTGTAACATAGGGATTAATACAGCATCATTTTAAAGAAAATGACTGGTTAGATGTGGCCATGTGATGCATTTCCAGCATGTATTAATGCCCGCTGGTGTAGTACCTCCAGTCACCACATCTAATGTGCTTGCCAACATACTGATTGAAAAGTGACAGTTAATTTGCCACCCAGCCGCCCAGGCTGACTGTTATGTCTCGACAGTTGTCAGTCGTCCCAATGGATAGTTTTAATGCTACATTCTTCCTATATGGAGTGATGGCAATCCTCTCAACATATCCCATGTGTTTTTTTGTTTTTTTTTACATGCTTATTTATCCTCCTGTATCCGCCTCTCTACCCCAGCTGTTCTTCTCGCATCCCATCAGCTGGGATCCGGCCACGATCCGTCTCGACCAGGACCGCTGGCACCCCTATAGCCCTTGCGGCTTGCCCCCTGCAGTGGTGTGGCAGTGAGCCCCCTAACTCCCCACTCAGATGGATCCAGCTCAGGTGCCGGCGTCCCCACGCATACTCGCGAACGGCCATCAAGCTGTAGGAGGTGCCACTTTTAACCCTCTTCAGAGATTCCCCGAGTCGGTGGGCGTGCACTGATGCCAGCGGTCATGAGCGTGCACACGTCCGCACACGCCCCCATACAGGCGCCTGCCCCTGACTATGCCCTTAAGTACGGCGTGCATCTATCACCTCCCAGCCTCTGCCAGGGGGCAGACAGGCACCGACCGTCGTTGACCCCCCCCTCCCCGGAGAGGGAGAGCAGTCCTCCGGATGCTCAATCCCTCTTCTCCCCTGGCGCCCCGGGCTCGCTCCCGAACCCGGGTTGCCGGCGTGGTGCGAGGTGCTGTGACCAGCGCCTCTGCCATCAGCACCACCGGGCCGGCTACATATCCCATGCTAGCATAAACACGCCGGTTAATTTCAACCATTGCTCTGCGAAGGAAGTCCCGAGTAAGATTTCGTCGGAAGACTTCCGGTTTTGAGGAATGAGATTGAATGTTTATCAGTGTTGTGTAAGTGTTGAAAGTATGCAATATGTGCATAAAAATTTCAAATGTTTGTTGTTTATCAACAATTTAATACTACAGTTTAAGCCGGCCCGGTGGCGTAGAGGGCTGAGGTGCTGGCGCCTTACTTTGACCTATGTTGGTGATCCAGGTTCGGGAACGAGCTTGAATCGCTGGAGGTCTGCATGGGGGCAGAGCTGGATGGAGCTGCCAGCAGGCAGCTCTCCTCTCTGGGGTTGGGGATGTGGCATCCCTCAGCAATGTCTGCCCCTGGTGGAGGCCAGGAGGCGATGCAGGCCACAGGGTGCCCAGTGTTCGCCAATGGGGTAGGTGGAAGGGTCACATGGGGCCGAAGGTGCATGCATGCCTCCCCAGCGATACGCCATTCTTCTGGGGCCCTCGGGAGAAAAACAGAGGCCTAAAATGCCGGGGGCAGGATGAGAACAGACTCCCTGCAGGCACCGCACCTGGGCCGGGCAAAGGTAAGCCCCGGTAATTCCGGGTTATGGGGCTGGGGGAGTTTATTGGGTGGGGGCTGTCCGGAGGTGAAAAAGTCTGCCATGATTAAAAAAAAAAAAAAAATACTATAGTTTAGCAAAAGAACGAAATGTTACCGTACTGTATAAAGCAATGTAAGCGCTATATGCAAATAAGCAAAGGACATATCCAATACTTCTTTGCAGGCACTTAATCCACAGCATTAGCGAGTGAAATAAATGTGTTTCATAGTGTTAAATATTACAGATCTTTTTACAGTATTACATGTGTAGTTTGACATTAGAAGACATTAATCAAACATTAGAACCCACCATATAAACAACTGTCCCCGGAGTGAAAACCAAGTTTTGTTCTGTTTTTAAAAATTTGATCAGCATATCCAAATGAGCAAGGGGCATCTTCCTATTAACAACTGAATTCAGAGCATTAGCGAGTTAAATAACTGTATTTCTAGGGACATGGATATGTTGTTCATCCACACTTATTGGCAGGTTCCTTGCCGCTTTAAATCTTGCCGGAAGGTCTTCAAGCTGGCTCCTCCCACCCACCCGGATGGTAAAACTCTCGGCTCCGCCCCATGACGTCAGATCTTCTTTACCGCTTGGAAGCTCAGGTTCCCTCCTTAATGCGCTGCGTTTAAGACTGGTTCTAATTCTTGAAGTTGAAATCCAGCGTTTTTATAAAAAGCTTGGTCTTCTTCTCCTGCAGCGGCTCACGATGGACCGTCGATTCGTTTCGGAGGTGCCCTTGCGGGCAGAAGATGTCTAGGACGGATCCGCACTCCACGTGCATCTACTGCCTGGGCCTTGAGCACGACCCGCGAGCCTGTGACTTGTGCTCTTCTTTTGACCTCACGTCCTTGAGGAGCCGTGCTGCCCGATTACAACTGGGCGCCCGAGAAAAGAATTCCACCAGTGAAATCTAAAGAGGCCCGATTGGCGGTGTCGCGGCGCGGCTCGGCGGATCAGCTTCGAGCAGATGATCGCCCTCGAAGGAGGAGGCGTGCGGGCCGCTTCTACCTCGGCTCGCATTTGTCCGCCTCTCTCAGTGCCTCGTACACGGCTTCTTTTAAGGAGCTTTGTCTGACCTCTCGACCAAAGGTGAGGGTCCAACTTCTTCTGGACCTTTTCCAGGTCCAAAGGGCAAAGTAAGTCTCTCCGTCGGCGCTCTTGGGAGTGGAAAGATCCCCTCCCTTGTCGACAGTCGACTTGGTCGACCCTCAGCTTCGGCCACTGGCTTCACGGTGTCCCGTCAGGCCAGTTGACCGAGACTCCGCCGACGCGTCGAGATTTTTCTCGACCCGTTAGGCGGGTTGTCGCTGGAGAAACTGAGAATCCCTCTTCCGGTTCCCTGGTGGAGTTGAGGATCCTGTCGGCTCGTCTGTGCCTCGGTTCTGGAGCCTGTGAGATCGTCCGAGCCGAGGGAGTGCCGTTCCGACACTTCTCCTCGGCCTAGGTCGGACTCGGTCTCGGCTCTGACATCCGCGTCCAACCTATCCCGCCCAGGCGGTCCCGTCTCGCACACGCGTAGCGGCACTACCGCCTTCCTCGATCGAGGGAGTTTCGCAGCCAGTTGCCGGAGGCATGAACTTATATGGCACAGCTCCTTTGACCGGGAATAAGCTGACCCAGTCGTCTTCCCCGGCCATTAAGTGGCTGTCACCGGAGCAGCCGAAACAACCCCTCGTTGTAGTCGAGGAGCCTGTTCTCAGGCCAGTTGTTTGGCCAATTCCAGCTGCCCCACCGATTCTGGTGGAACCTCCGCCTCCACAGCCATTAGTTGGGGCTCCGACCATAAATTCTCGGTCGGCCTTGGGTTTGCCCCATAGGCTGTCTGTCACCCTCACTCCCGATAAACCTCGGCAGGTGGAGGGTGGCTCAGGCCCGAGGCAGCTCTTTGAGGACTCTTCTGAGTCCGATAATGGTTCCTCCCTCTTCTCCAAGCGCATGGACTTGGAGTCCTTGGGAGGGCAGTCAATGGACGATAGCCCTTCGTCCTTCTTAGGGTTGCTTCGACTCATCTCGGAGTCCACCGGGATGAAGCTCGAACCCGTTTCTAAACGGGCCAGGTATCCCCTCACGGAGATTCTGGACTGAGGGATTCTCCTACGAGGCCTTTCCGTGGTCAAGCCATAGTGGGTCCGCCCTTGAACTTTGGCAGCGTCCTGCTTCCTGCCCTGCGCCTTGACCAGGTTGGCCAGGAAGTATCGGTCCCACCGGTTCCCTGTCCGGTTTGGAACACCCCTCGGCCGAGGGTTGGTTACCGACAGCGTTTTCCGGCGTGCGAGGCATGAGGATGTGGACAAACCTCCGACAAGGAATCCAAGAAATTGGATTATGCGGGTGGAAAGTCTATGCTGCGTCCTCTCTATTCGCCAGGCCAGTTCGGGCGTCCTCATGGCACATTTTTCTCACGCCTGTTGGCGCCCTGGATGAGGTTGTCCTCATCTTCCCGCGGATCTGCAGACTACGGTCAGCAGGTGCGGGACCAGGGCAGGGCAGTGGCCAAACAGCAGCTCCAGACTGGCGTTAGACATCGGGACTCATGTGCCAGGTCTGTGGCGGCCGCAGTGGCCATGCGTCGTCGGCTTGGCTGAGACCTTTACCGGATACCCAGCACAAGTTGGCGGATGTTCCCTTTTGGGACTGGACCTCTTCGGCCCTGGGGTGGAAGGTCACCTGCAGAGGATCGAGAGTCCAATGCCCTTGGACTCTGTCTCTTCCGCTCAGAAGGACAAAGGCTGCAAGCCACAGCCTAAGCCCTTTCGTCCTTCTGTGCCACAGCTGCCTGGCCCAGCAACGCCAGGGCCAGCAGGCTCGACCTTTGGTATCCCAAACCTGCCTGGCCGGGTTTCCTCCAACAGGAAGCAGGGAGGTAAAGGCCCAGGAGGTCCCTCGGCCGGTCCCTCCTCCAAGCCTGCCCAGTGACGGGCTGAGGGGTGTCGCCCCCATCCCTGTCACCTCACCCCTGGTTCCCCCCGTGGGGGGACGGCTCAGACACTTCCTTTCCGCCTGGTCCGCTGTTACCAGGCTGCTAGCAGTCACAAAGGAAGAAAGAGACTTGGGCATCATCATCACTGATGACCTAAAATCATCCAAGCAGACCTCTAAAGCAGTAGGTAAGGCTAGGGGGGTGTTAGGGTGTATTAGTAGGGGTATCACAAGTCGTAAGAGGGAGGTAATAATCCCTCTGTACAAGACATTGGTTAGGCCCCATCTGGAGTACTGCGTGCAGTATTGGAGGCCACACCTTCACAAGGACATTAACCAAATTGAGGCAGTCCAGAGAAGGGCAACCAAAATGGTGCAGGGACTGCATCAGAAGACATATGAGGACAGATTAACGGAGCTCAATATGTATACCCTTGAGCAAAGGAGGGAGAGAGGTGATATGAGACATTTAAACACCTTAAGGGCATAAACAAGGTGAAAGAGTCTAACATGTTTAAATGTAAGAAAAATAGCAGGACAAGAGGACACAGCATGAGATTAGAGGGAGGCCGATTAAGGGGGAATGTGAGGAAATTCTTTTTCACAGAAAGGGTGGTAGATGCATGGAATGGCTTACCACAAGAAGTGGTGGCTATGAATACAGTGCAGGGCTTCAAACAGGCATGGGATAGGCATAAGGGAGCAATACAAATGACTATGAATAGATAGGTCACTGACTAGAGCAAAGGTCGATGGCACATTTATAAGGTAGAAAAGAAATGGGCAGACTGGATGGGCCTTAGGTCCTTATCTGCTCAACTTCTATGTTTCTATGTTACTGGAGGTGGTGGGAAAAGGCCTACCTCTGGAATTCGAGCAGGCCCCGCCCTTCAGAGCCGTGCGCACTGGGGTCCTCGGGGTCCGCAGCTCACCATGGGCTCGCCGAGCCGACATCGCCTCCTCCTCCAAAAGGAAGTGATCACGAGGTGGAGGACCCCCTTCAGACCCGGTCTGTCCAGGTATTTCCTGTTCAACGGACGGGGCTGGCGCCCATTCTCGACCTACACGACCTGAACAAGTTCCTAAGGTCTCGAACCTTCAGGATGGTCACTCTGGCGCAGATAATACCATCTCTGGAACACGGCGGTGGTTCTGCTTTCTGGACCTACAGGGCCAGCGTTCTTTCCGTCCCTATCCGTCCGTCACATCGGAGATTCCTCCGCTTTCGAGCGGAGGGATCCCTCTTCGAGTTCCGAGCCATGCCCTTCGGCTTATCTCCAGCTCCCAGGGTCTTCACCAAATGCATGGCAGTGGTGACAGCATTCCTGCGGTGCCGAGGGGTCCGGGTGTACCCTTACCTGGACGATCGGCTGATAGCAGCCTCCTCCAGACAGGAGGTGGAGCGGTCCAGAGCTCTGGCCCTCCAAGTTTGCTCTCAAGTTAGCCTTCTCATCAACGAGGCCAAGTCGGAACTCGAGCCGAAGCAGGTGATCCTGTTCATCGGGGCAGAGCTCGACTCTCTTCGAGCCAGAGCACGGCTCCCGGCGGACAGGGCCGAGGTTCTTACCTCCTTTGCCCAATCATTTCTGGTTGGGCAGTCGCGCCCTGCCCGGGACTTCCTGCGCCTTCTGGGTCTCATGGCGGCCTGTACCAGCGTGGTCCGTTGGGCGCGCTGGCACATGCGCCCCCTTCAGTGGGGACTGGCCAGCCAGTGGTCACAACGCTGCGATCCTTTGGACCAGCTAGTGATAGTGACCCAAGAGATGTGGAACGCTCTCCGGTGGTGGACCGTTCCATTCCATCTGCAGGAGGGCATCCCGTTTGTCCGCCCCGAGCCGACGGTCTCTCTATCGACCGATGCCTCTCTGATGGGTTGGGGTGCCCATCTGGGGGAACACTGAGTGCACGGCCTCTGGTCCCCGCGGGAGTCCCGATGCCACATCAACCTGCTGGAGCTCCGAGCGTCCGCCTAGCTCTCACCGCCTTTGCTCCGCTTTCTCCGGGGTCAAGTGGTCCGAGTCCAGACGGACAATACACCACCATGTATTCCACCTGAACCGCCAGGGCGGGACACGCCCGTGCTTTATGCAAGGAAGCTCTCCGCATTTGGTCACTCGTGCGCAGCCTGGAGGCGGATCTCCTAGCCATTCATGTGGCAGGAGCCTCCAACACCCTGGCCGATGCCCTGAGCCGGATAGGGGCTGCATCTCACGAGTGGTCTCTCCTGCCGGAGGTAGTACAAGATCTGTTCTCCCACTGGGGCACACTTCAGGTGGACCTGTTTGCCTCCAGGGAGAACGCGAAGCTGAGGCTGTTTCATGCCCGCCTCAGCAGGGCTCGGCGCAGGGGGATGCCTTCTCGAGGCTGTGGACCCCGGGCCTCTTCTACGCCTTTCCCCATTTCCCTTGATTCACAAGGTGCTTCTCAAAGCAAGGAGGGACAAGGCGCAGGTGATCCTGATAGCTCCAGACTGGCCCCGCCAGTTCTGGTACCCAGATCTCCTCAGCCTCAGCTCCAGGCTCCCGAGGCAGCTTCCAGCTCGCCCGGACCTGCTCTCAGTCAATCAGGGGAAGGTGTTCCATCCGGACCTTCAATCCCTGCACCTGACGGCCTGGTTCCTGAGCGGCTAGAGTTCCAGGCCTTGGGTCTTTCCGACGAGGTCCTCAATGTTGTTGAGGTGTCCCGTAAGGAGTCGACCAGAAAATGCTACGCCTTCAAATGGAAGAGATTCTCCATTTGGTGTCAGGGCAAGGGCTTGGACCCTTCCTCCTGTTCTGTGGCAAGCATTTTGGACTATTTATGGTCCCTTTCTAGTCAAGGGCTTAGGGTCGACTGACCTAAAGAGGTGCACCTGGCAGCCATCTCTGCTTGCAGGCGGGCGAGAGGAGGGCAGTGTGCAGGAAAGGTGGTCGGGCGCCAAAGGCCTTGATCACATCTGCAAGAACCTCCACCTCCGTGATTTACTACTGGTACTGGCAAAGCTCATGGGCAAGCCATTCGAACCAATGCACAGGTGTGATCTCTCTCACTTGTTGTGGAAGACCGCCTTCTTGGTGGCTATCACGTCAGCCAGAAGGATGGGAGAGCTCCAGGCGCTTTGCATCGAGTCTCCTTACCTGGTCTTCCACAGGGACAAGGTTGTCCTGTGCCCCCACCCGAAATTCCTTCCGAAGGTGGTGTCGGAGTTTCACCTTAACCAGGTGCTGACTCTGCCGGTGTTCTACCCCAATCACACCTCGGAGGCCGAATATAGGCTCCACACTCTGGACCCTAGAAGGGCACTCGCTTATATAAGGAGCGCACGGCTGAAATTCGGGGAGAGGTTCGCCAGCTGTTTGTCACCTACGCTGAAGCCGCACCTGGCAGACCTGCAGCCAAGCGGACGGTAGGCAGGTGGGTCACCTCCTGCATAGATCGCTGCTATAAGTTGGCGGGCATGGAGCCTCCCAGAGGGATAAGAGCTCATTCTACCCATCATACTGCTGCATCGGTGGCTGCTTCCAGGGACGTCCCTATCCAGGAAATCTGTGGGGCTGCTACCTGAAGTCAGCACACACCTTTATTACCCATTACCACATCGACCTTGAGTCATGCCGGGATGCTGGTTTGGGGCCTCGGTTCTCCAGTCTTTATTCCCTAAGTAGGGTGTGTGCCTTGCCTCCTGCTCCCGGAGAACTGCTAGAAGTCTGCCAATAAGTGTGGATGAACAACATATCCATGTCCCTAGAAATACAGGTTACTCACCTGTAACAGGAGTTCTAGGAATGGTATATATTGTTCATCCACACGACCCACCCGACCTCCCCGGCTGCGACGCACAACCTGAGCTTCCAGCGGGCCAGATCTGGCGCCATGGGGCGGAGCCGAGTTTTACCACCGGGTGGGTGGGAGGAGCCAGCTTGAAGACCTTCGGCAAGATTTAAAGCGGCAAGGAACCTGCCAATAAGTGTGGATGAACAACATATACCATTCCTAGAACTCCTGTTACAGGTGAGTAACCTGTATTTTCTGACAATGTGTTAAATATTTGAAGATGTTTGGTGCTATTACATACGCTTGTACTACATTAGAACAGTGTTATGAAACATTGGAAACCACCGTATAAATGAATATGGCTGGATAGAAACCAAGTTTTGTTATGTTTTATATAAAACCAGTTAAAATATCAACATTTGTCAAGGTTTTTCGTGAAACTAAGAAATACAGAATAAAACCACATATTTGCCCATGTTACAAAGCGCATTAAGCCCCTCAAAAGGAGGATTCTACTAGGAATCGATGCGTGGTTGGGTGGTTGTAGGCAATCGGCCCTCAGCTACACACCACCACCCCCAATGCATCAATTCCCTAGTAGAAGCCTCCTTTTTGAGGGGCTTAATGCTTACTTGTTATCCTGCATATACAAGGCTGCAGGGAACTTGTATGAATGTTAGTGTTATGCTGTGTTTAAAATATGTTATCTCGAGTTCTTAAAACCGTGGACCACCATCCCTTGAAAAAGCCTACAGTAAGCAAGCAAGTGAAATGTTGGCTGTTTATTTGTAAGGTGGCAAGCTATTAAACTATGGATGAAAGATATCCGCATCTGGACTGTTGGCAGCTGATGTGCTCCATTTCATCTTTTGATATTGTGGTCTACGTTAGCCCGTTGAGTTTCCCATGTGTAATACACTTTGACTAAAAACTGTTAGAATACAATTAAAACATCTGTATTAAGTAAGTAATAATACCTGACAGGGTGGGTATTATTGGGATATGACAGACCGTCCAGGGGCATAATGAAGCCAGACGCCACAGGCGGAGGGCCTTATAGCCCCTGGAAGGTCCATTATATCCCATACCGCCCACCCTGGAGGGTATTATTACACTTAGAAAATGGGCCACTGTATTTAATGTTTTAAAAAATAATGATGTTATGTTTAGATGTTTAAATTCTTACATTTCATTTAATGTATAATAAAATAGTTCCTCCGTTTGTATTTACATGAGGGTTTGTGTTGTTACTGTGGGGACTCTTGTTCTTGTGCATCCTCCATAGTTTAAGCTTTAAAGTGGTTGTCATGGTAAAACCTCGTGCTCGCCTGCTCGTGTCTCTCAACCCCCCCCCCAGTTGAAGACTTGGGAAAAATCCTGTCTGACCAGAGAGAAAAAGGTTTTTTTTTTAGTTTTTTTTACTGTAATTCAGTCGGTGGATTTAGCGTGAGCGGGCAGACACTGGTGAAATGTCAGGCTCGGGAGTTGCATACCGAACAAAGTCAGGCGAGCCAGTACCAAAAAGTTTGAAAAAAACAAATGAGTTTTTCACATCTATGGCTATGAAGAATGTGAGTTACTGTGAGCAGCGAGTACAAGTGAGAGCAGAGTGTGAACAAAGCTGTACACGAGGATTTGTTATGGGTATTGAGCAGTCGCAAGGCGAATCTCGGTAAGCAACACAAAAAACATGGCGAATGGCAAGTTTGTCAATGCAGGGTGCCCAAGAATAGTGTAAGTAATGGGGCACCCTGAACTTGTACTTGTTTTTCACTGGGTTATTAAGAAATAACGGCCCAGATGCCAGGCTATTTCAGCCAATCAGGGTGTGAGTTTTCATTTACCCATTTTCTAATAGAAAATATTAGGTGTTGTGTTTCTTTACAGTGATCCGTGGGTACCATTTCCCTACTGGACCAGTGAAATAAGTTAAGCTCAAACCCTGTGTTTAGGATTATTGTTTTACTGATTTTGTTTCTTTTTCCCCATCATTGAACTTCTGAATATTTAACATAATGCAGCAGTTATTTGTCTCTTTCACAGAGCATCTGACTGCCCATAAATGACTTCAAAGTTGCTGTCTGTGACATCACGGACTGTTTCCTTGGTAAGCACAGTGATGTCCTGATTAAGTAGTACGAGATGAGTTGGGGACATTCAGATGTTTTTATGGAGACACATTAGCTACAAAAATGTGCTCTATATCCTAGAAAGAAGAACTGAAATTTAAAAATGTAATGTGTGCTCCATCATAACAACTAAAATATTATATTTACGATGGTACATAGTGAAGTGGATACCTGCTCTTTAAGCATGACTGGTGTCACTTAAGAATGATTTGGGATTCCTACTTGAGAGCAGTCTCTTCCTCCACATTGCTGCTGCTGCTCTTTGTTATACTGTTTGTTCATCCAAAGCCCTGAATTTTGTGGAGTTGTACCTCTGTACTGTGTTTGTAGTACTAAATGGCGTCCTTCCTGGGAATGTTTTTTGAGAAAGAAACAAAACAAATGCTTACACCAGGCTAGAAGATGATGCTGATTTATTGGTGTTAAAGCAGTATTGCTGGTCAGACTGCCCCTACTTCAGGCTTTCATTTAAAGAAAATGAAGTTCTTGTTCCTAACAGTTACAAAGGTAGCTCTCTCTAAAGATAATTTCTTCCAAAGGAGATACTCCGGAACTGGAGGTGCTAGGAACGCAGTTGTTTTCAATGAAGGCTTGTAGTTAGAGCAGTAGTGGTATGCTGTACATGTGCAGTTGTCTTATATCAGTATATTAAAATTGTATCAGTATTTGTAAAATACTTTTAAGAAATTCATGACATTTTTATCCTGGCTGTAGCACCCTCCCTTTGATGGTGCCTGACAGTTGTATCATCACCTTTGGCTGTCGGCATCATGGCGCGAACCTCCCCTCCCATGGAAAGGAGAGCTGTCCTCAAGACGCTTGATACTTTTCCCACTTGGCTGACCCCTGGCAACCTGAGTTTGTTCCCAAACCCTGGTCGCCAGCCTGGCAGAAGTTGTAGCGTCAAGTACCTCAACCCTTCACGCCACTGGGCTGGCCCTAAATGTCAGCCTTTTTAAACTTTTGTGATCTGATTCTACTGCAGCCTGTTTTCGTAATGCTAACCTATAACCTTTTCAAGTACATACAACCGTATCTAATGCCTCGAACAGCGTAACACACACATCACCACTTCTCCTCGCTACCTCACATCTTCTGCTTGTGATAGTGTCTGAACATAATGAACATAGAAGCAGCTAATTGAGGTATGTATATTTGTACTTGGGTATGTACAGGAAAACCCTTGAATAATGGGTGCCCATTTTCCAGGGTGACTCAAATTCTTGTAAAGAATATTATAAATGCTAATACCCGCCTTAATGTTTTTAGGATCTAAAATGTGAAGCAGAAAGGATTCATCGTACAAACATAGTCATCTGCACACCCGGACGACTTCTGCAGCACATGGATGAAACCTCATATTTCTATACTTCTAACCTTCAGATGTTGGGTGAGTGAACCGCACATAGTACAGGTGGGTGGGGAGAGGAGAAAGTTGATGGATAAAGAAAACTATCAAGCTGTAAAAGCTTTTGTATGATCTTTGTTTTTAGTAATATTGTAAAAAAAAAAAATATTTTCATAACAGTGAGACATTTTCTGAGCACAGTAACACACTTCAGGGTGCATTATAGCATTCAATGCACTTACCAGAAGTGCAAGGCAGTCGGGTACACTGCTTGCCTCAGAACACCCTTGGGGCATGCATAGAGTAAAAAGTACCATACCACTGGATACGCTGTGTGTTTATTGGGATGTATAGGCACTGTATATATATCCTAAGGCACAAGGCTGCAGGCTCCCATATGGATGACACCCCCGCCCCTGGGCTGACGGAGCAGTGGGAGCACGGCCTGCAGTCTCCATGCGGGGAGGGAGAAGACTGCCAGTGCAGCAAAACCATCTGCCACCTGTGGCCTTGGTCTGACGTGGGTGCACATGACGTTGGCCTGCCCTCTCCCACATGGATGCTGCACACTGGAAGAAGCATGCAGAGCATTGGGGCAGTGGGAGGGAGGAAAAGTGTGGGGGAAATTGCCTTCTTACTGTGAATGATGACTGGCCCCATGCGCTACATCCTTGGCTCCACCTTTTGCCTCCTAAAAGCACTTGCAGGTGCAAAATATTCTTTGCCGATATCTCCCTTTATTAAACCATGCCATTGGAACTATAGGCCATGGGCACTGGGACCACCCAGAAACTTTTTCTTGGTGGGGACCCCTACCTCTTCGCATATTGGCACGCCTATTTAAGGAGGGCAAACTCACTCTGTTTCAGTTCTTTCAGACACCTTCATCTGTCAGTGTCAGTGGCTCAGTAGGTAGCAGACTCGCTTCTGAGGCTGGAAGATCAGAGGGCTGTGGGTTCAGTTCCCACATCTGGCACTTGGGTTAATATCCCAGTACTGACACTGTAGTGCAGCATGAGAGGGGTGCTGCACTTCTGAGGTGCCGTCTTTTGGATGAGACATTAAACCGAGGTCCTATCTGCCTGCATTGGTGGTAGTTCAGGTGGACGTTAAAGATCCCATGTCACTTATCGAAAAGGAGTAGAGGAATTTCCCGGTGTCCTGGCCAAATTTCCGCATTCTCTAAAAAATACTGCCAACAGCTTAATCTGGTTCAAGGTCAGTTGGCATTCATCTGTATCCCTTCCCTGGTTGTGCCTGAAAATAGGCAGGATTTGTCTAGTGTGCTTACCCAGTCAACAAAACTAAATAAATAAACCAAATAAATAAATAAATCTGCTTGTCAGATTGCAGGAGGAACATCGCTAAAACTTAAGATACATAGACACTGTCGACAGATAAGGGTCTATGGCCCACCCATCTGCCCATTTGAGCTTCTAAGTTCCCTTTACATTTTTCTAGAAGTCTGTTGCCCCCTTACCCTAACCTCCAGAATTCCCTTTTGTCTGTCCCATGCATTCTTAAATCCTGATTGTTTCAGCCCCTACTACTTCCTCTGAGAGGGTGTTCCATTTGTCCACCACCCTTTCTGTGAAGAAATTCTTCCTCATATTTCCTCTGAATTGCACTCCTCCAACTTCATCCCATGCCCTCTAGTCCTGGAACATCTTTTGCTGGAAATAGTGTATTCCTGCACACTGTTCCTCCCTGTAAGGTACTTGTATGTCTCTATCATATCCCTTCTCTCCTCCAGGGACAGAGGTGTTCAAATCAAAACTTTTATTACTTGCCCAGCCTTGCCTGTAGCTGAATTTTCACTTGCCCCTATTTACTACAATAAAATTAGCTCTGTTTTGGTATGTGCCCTTCAATTAAATTTACTTTCCCTGGACAGGGGGATTGGGATTTGCACACCCCTGTCCAGGGAGTACATAGTCAAGTCCTTTAGCCTATCCTTATAGGACTTGTGATGCAATCCCTGTACCATCTTTGTTGCCCTCCTCTGAACCTTCTCTACCCTGTCTATGTCCTTACGTAGGTAAGGTCTCTAGAACTGTACACTGTACTCCAGGTGGGGGCTCACTAGTGTCTTGTATAGTGGAATTATGACCTCCCTTTTCCTGCTGGTGATACCCCTGCCTGTGCATCCCAGTATCCTATTTGCTTTACCTGATGCCTTGTTGCACTGTTTCCCTACCTTGAGGTCATCAGAGGTGATAACCCCAAGGTCCCTTTCCTGCTTGGTGCATGCTATATCCTAACCCCCCATTGAATATGTTGTTCCAGGGTTTTGAGCCCCATATGCAGTACTAAGAGGAGTCAGGTGGGTAGCAAAGGGAGAGGCATAGTCGCATTTGTGATGGGACAGTCTGTTCTAAAATATGCTAGAAAGGGTAGGGAGAAGCCTCATTTAATTATACATTTGGCGTGAATGACCTGGCTGACAGGACGGTAGATATAGTCCAGAGGAGGTTTGAGAAACTAGAACAATTATGTGAGGGGCAGGAAGATCTGTAAATGTCTCAGAGATATTTACAGTGCCCAGGGCAAGCACAGCAAGGAAGCGGAGAATAAAGGATTTTAATGAATGGCTAAGAACCTGGTGTCATGCTGTGACATGCTATGGTATGGGCTGGTGGGGGGTGGGGAGGAACTTGGGAGGAAAGTAGTCTCTATGCCAAGAATAGACTACACTTGAGTGAGGAGGGGAAAAGTGTTGAAACGGAAGATGGAGGAGTACATAGAGGAAGGTGGGAATTTAAACTAGGAGCGGGGGATGGCAAGTGGGCAAGGGACATGCAGAAATCACAGGTTGGGAAGCCATATGAGCTTACCCCCATAACAGTGGCAAAAGGCAACTATTAGTGACAATGCTAGTAAAGGAGGGCAGAAGGTGAAGGGGAGGAAGGTGGTCACCCTGAATGCTAGGAGCCTTGGGAAGAAAACTGCAGAGCTGCAGACTCTCATGGCAGAGGTGGAGGTGGACATTGCAGCCATCACTGAAACATGGGCCACCCAATACAATGACTGGGACCTGTTGATACCAGAGTACAGGATATTTCATAGGGATAGATTGATTGGGAAAGGGCGGGGGGTGGCACTATATGCGAGGGATGGACTGAAGTGTGTAAGGGAGGAAGGTAGTGCGGAGTCACTATGGATGCAAATCCAAGATTCTAAGAATAGTATTCTCAGGATGGAAGTGGTTTACAGGCTGCCCTCTCAGATAGAGGAGTTAGACAGGGAACTAGTGGGACAGAGCAGGAGGACCTGTGAGAATCCTAGTGTGGTGATTGTGGGGGACTGCAGCATGCTAGGAGTGGATTGAAGTACCCCAGCAACCAGGAATAGAAGGGAGCAGGTACTGCTGGATGCCCTGCAGGACAGCTTCCTGATGCAGATGATCAGCGAACTAACCAGGTTAGGGAATACCATTGATCTCGTGCTGGCAAATAGGGAGTTTGTGAGGGAACTTAAGGTGGAAGAACTGCTGGTAGGGAGTTACCACCACTCAGTATGGTTCACGTTGGATATGGGTAAGGAAGGAATGGAATCTGGAACAAGGATGCTGGACTAAAGGAGGGCCAACTTCAGGTGGATGGGGGAAGTGGTAAAAGTGTACCTAGCCAGAATTCAACCTAGTATGGGCATAAATCAGAGGTGGGAGCTCATAAAGCTGGGGATAGTGGAGGCAACCAGAACCTGCAGCAAGGCCCAGAGCAAGAAAGCGAGGGAAAAGAAACCTATCTGGGTGAGCAAGGAGGTTATGGAAAAGGTAAGGAAGAAAAGAACTACCTTTAGGAGGTACAAAAAAACAGAGAGGGGGAGGAGTACCTGAAGGAATCGAAGGAAGTGACAAGGGCAGTAAGGGCAGCCAAGGCATCTAAGGAGCTCAGGCTGGCACAGGGCGTAAAGAAGGGGGGAGAAGGTACATCAGGGAGAAAAAGAACTGTAAGGACCATATTGTAAGGATTAAGAAGGAGGGAGGTTGGGTGGAAGCAGGGGGTGATGAGGCAGAAGCACCAAATGATTACTTCTGCTCGGTATTTAGTAGTGAAGAGAGGGGATGATACCCAAGGGGGGAGCGAGGGCAGAGACAGAGGGGAAGGGAGTGATGGACGGGGAAATCACGGGCAGGGTTCTGGAGGGTTTGAGGGCACTGAGGGTGACAAGGCGCCAGGCCCAGATGGCATCCACCCCATGGTAATGAAGCAGCTGGCAGAGGTCCTGGCAGGACCTTTAGCAGGCCTATTTAATGCCTCACTACACTCAGGGTGTGTACTTCAGGATTGGAGGATGGCTCATGTGGTGCCCCTCCACAAAAGTGGACCCAAGGATCAACTGGGGAACTACAGACCGGTGAGCCTCACATCCATTGTTGATAAGTTGATGGAGACTATCCTGAAGGAGAGGCAGGTGGCCCTCCTGGAGGCCAAAGGACTACAGGACAGCAGGCAGCATGGCTTCATAAGTGGCAAATCCTGCTAAACCAACTTGGTGGAGTTCCATGACTGGGTAACTGGGCAATTGGATGGGGGCCATGCAGTAGGTGTCCTGTACCTGGACTTCAGTAAGGCATTCGATTTGGTGCCGCATGGGAGGCTGGGAAGTTAGAAGGCACGGGGCAGGTGCAAAGCTGGTGAGATGGGTAGGGAACTGGCTTCAGGGAAGGCAGCAGAGGATGATGGTGTGTGGGGAGCTCTCATCCCCAAGGGTAGTGATGTGAGGTGTTCCGCAAGGCTTGGTATTGGGACTAGTGTTGTTTGGGATATTCATTGCAGACATATCATTTGGCATCAAGAGACGACCATTCTGTTTGCTGACGACACTAAGACAGGAGCGGTGGTAGAGCGACCTAGGGGATGGCAGGGGTTGCAGGATGATCTGGCAAAGCTGAAAACCTGGTCAGACACATGGCAACTGGGGTTCAATGCCATAAAGTGCAAGGTGCTGCATTTTGGAGTGAAAACCGCAGGAGGAGTTACCAGCTGGCTGGAGTGCAACTAGCCCAGACAGAGGAGGAGAAGGATCTGGGAGTGCTCATTATGGTGTCAATGAACAACTCTGCAGTGTAGGAAGGCAGCTGAAAGGACAACAAAATGCTGGGTTGGATTGCAAGGGTATATCCTCGGGAGGGAGGTGATTCTGCCACTGTATAAATCACTAGTTAGATCACACCTGGAGTACTGTGTGCAATACTAGTGCCCGTATCTGAAGAGGGACATTAAGTTACTGGAGGGTGCAGTGCAGTGCAGGGCGACAAAGATGATCAAGGAGCGGGGTGGGGACTTATCATACAAGAGGAGGCTGAGGGAGTTGAACATGAACTCGCTGGAGGACAGGAGGGACAGGGGAGATAATGATTGAAACCTTCAAGTACATGAAAGAAATAAACAAGGCTTGTACAGAGGGGCTGTTCAAAATAAGGGAGGGAGGGGGGGATGCCCAGGGCCATGATATGAGACTGGAGGGAGGAAGGTTCAGGAGGGAGATGTGGAGACACTTTTTTATGGAGAGGGTGGTAGCTGGGTGGAATGCGTTACCGGCAGAAGTGGTATCCAGCAGAACAGTGGACTTCTTCAAAAGGGGCTGGGACAGGGCAAGGGGAAGGGGAAGGGTGGAAGGGAGAGGCAGCTGCAGAATAAGGGGTGCTAGCTGCACATTCAAGCAGGCTTAATAGACCACTAGGCCTTTATCTGCTGGCAAATTTTGTATGTTCATATCTTGCACTTCTTTGCGTTGAATTTCAACTGCCAAACCTTTGACCATTCTTCAAGCTTCTGCAGGTCCCTCCTCATTCTGTCTACACCCTCTGGCATGTCCACTCTGTTACAGAGCTTTCGTGTCATCAGCGACGGGAAATTCTGCCTTCTTGGTCCTGCGAATGTCACTACTGAAGACATTGAATAGGACTGGTCCCAGCACTGATCCCTGTGGTACCCCACTGGTTACTCTTCCCTCTGTGGAGTGACAGCCATTTACTACCACCCTCTGTCCTGCCACCCAGCCAGTTGTCTACCCAGTGCACTACTGTCCTGCCCACTCTCATATTCCCCAGTTTAATAGCCTTTTATGTGGCACCATGTCAAATGCCACTGTCCAGATAGGCCACGTCCACTGTCCTCCCCTGATCCACCTCCCTTGTCACCCAGTTGAAAAATTCAATGAGGTTGGTCTGGCATGACCTCCCCCCTGTGAAACCATGCTGCCTTGGGTCCTGTAGTCCATTGGCAACTAGATGTTCCACCAGTCTCTCCTTCAGTAGTGCTTCCATGATCTTCCCCACTACCGAGGTCAGGCTGACTGGTCTGTAGTTTCCCTGCTTTTGTATAAGGGGACTACATCTGCTGTCCTCCAATCTTTGGGTACCTCTCCTGTTTCCAGTGATCAGCTAAACAGGATTGCCAGAGATTCAGCCACCACCTCTCTTAGTTCCTGTAGGACCCTGGGGTTCAACCCATCTGGCCTCATGGCTTTATCTACTCTTGTTCCTTCCAGTTCCTTTGGGACCCTTTCATGTGTAAAGGGACTTGTGTCTATTTCTGTGCCATTCCCACCTCTTGTACTCCCTTCAGACCCATTACCCTCCTCTTCCTCAAAAAAAAAAAAGAGTCTTTACAGTACAACCTGCTCCTCAAAAATTGTTTTAAACAAATGTATATTAGTAACTGTATTGGGAGTGAATAATAACCAGTATAGGCTTACGCTTAAACAACAAAGAATATACTGAAGTCCACCCTACTCACCCTAAGAAAGTCAACAAACAATTTAAGCTTTAACTTTTCAATGTTAGTTTTTTTTTTTATAATAAAATTTTTATTAGGCACGAGGACATTTATTCATTATGCAAGAATTTTACGTAGATATATTCGTTCAGTTTGTATAATTATACATTGGAGTTTAAAAAAAAAAATCTCTCACCCAGCATCAGGACTAATTAATCACATGAACTAGACAAGTCGTTTTAACATTTCTCCAGCGTTGCTTTGATTAGCTTCAGGAAGAAAGTCTGAATAAGTGCTTAACTGTTACATAATCCATTTTCTCCATTTTGTATCAAATACCTCCACTCTGTCCCATCCTCTCCATCCTATATATCTCTCTTGTCAAGTTTAGCCACTCTCCTTAGTTGGTAGCCTATTCGTTCCCCATAGTTTGGTTATTTATTACCTTTTGCTGCCAATATTAGCAATGTAGTTTGCAGGTATACATTCTTCTCTACTTTTAGACCAAATGGGGTAGTAGCTGTCAGTATATAAACAGACATAAAAAGACCTGGGTTTTCATATAATGCCACCAGCTCCTGAACTACCTCCCCCCAATAAGGACCCAGCATGCTGCAGTTCCAAAATATGAGTCTGGACTGCACGTATTGCTCCTGACCCCCCAAGCACTTTTCCTTCAGGATCGCCTGTAAAACTAGCTACCACAGCAGGGGTGCAAAAATCTATAACGAATTTCCATGCAAACTCTTTCCAATATGGGGATCTCAAGGCCTTAAGCATAAGAGGGAGGCCATCTTCCAGTTAGCAACGTAGGTCAGTCCTGTTCCAAGGACCAGCGGGCTCTAATCAACTCAGTAAAGTCTTCTGGTTTCTCTCCCAAAGCAAGGTAGGCCAGACTGATACCATGTGGTCTACAATGGTACCTTGTGTCTGTGATAGAAGTAATTTTATTATTAGTGTGGGGGGTTCAGCCACTGCTGCCAGTGCTTCCTCCATTGACCGCAAATAAGATTTTAGCTGCAAATACTTATGAAAGAAGCCCTGGGGTATTTTATACTGAGCCTGGAGCTAGACAAATGAATAATGGCCCTGTGGGCCTAATAATTGAAAAATATGTTTGATGTTATGTTTATACCACTGGGTTAAGGATCTATCCAAAGAATTGGGTGGAAAGGCACTGTTCACCGCAAGGGATCTCAGAAAAAGTGCCTCCATGGGCAATAATCTTTTATTGAGTACAGTCACCCACTGCTTAAACACCTCTGCAGTATATTGTGGGACTTTAGAGAGAGGTATGCAACCAGGAGGATGTCCAAAGAGACAGTCCGTCAGGCCTTCTATGCCATTCCAAGTCATCTCAAACTGCTTCCAGGGCATAATATAATTGGGGTTCATCCAGGAGAGTAAGATCTTTAATTTAGAAGCTCGGGCATAATTCAGGAGATTCAGTAAATTTAACCCACCTATGTCTTTTGATAACTGTAATAGAGAGTACCGAATACTGGGAGGTTTCTCCTGCCGTATAAAGCGAGAGGTCAGCCTATTCCAAGCTTGAAAATAAGTCTGTGTTGGAAATAATGGGAGTGTCTGCAGATAGAACAAAATCCAGGGAAATATGTTTTGTTTAATAGTTTCTATTCAACTAGGAAACTCAAAGGTATCTGTGGCCATTGTGTGAGGTCCTCAGTTATGTTTTGGATTAGGGGTTCAAAATTTGCAATATCTGCATGTATCTGATTTTTAGTAAGATGGATCCCAAGGTACCGCATCGATTGTTTATACCACTTAAGGGGAAGTGCACATTTTAAAGCAGGGGAAGGGATGTAGTTACACAGTAGTACCTCTGTTTTTTGTTGGTTAATTTTATACCCTGATATTTTACCGTACATCTCCAGTTGTTCCCAGACCCTTGTTATTGATATATCCAGGGAGGACAAAGTGAGAAGGATGTTGTTTGCAAGTAGTGAAATTTGATGGTTTGTGCTTCTCATAGGTATGCCCTCAATCTCCGGGTGAGCTCTAATGGCTTAGGCTAATGGCTCGAGATACAGAGCAAATAACAGTTGTGAGAGGGGGCATCCCTGATGAGTTCCCCTCTGTAGAGGAAAAGGGTCAGAGATAGAGCCATCTAATTTTAAGTAAGCCCGAGGGTGTTTATACATATTTTGCAATTGTTGTATGATCTCAAGGGGAAAGCCAAAGCCAGACAAGGTAGCCCACAGAAATGGCCAGGCCACCCTGTCAAATGCTTTTTCGGCATCCAATCCAATGAGTGCCAGGGGAATTGAACGTGTTGCTGCATACTCTTTAAGTAGATGTGTTCATCGCACTGCATCGTTAACCTGTCGTCCCTTAATAAAGCCCACTTGATCATGACTGATCAATAAAGGCATGATGTTTTCAAGTCTGTGTGCTAGCACAGACATATAAATTTTGTAATCAAAATTTAACATTGAAATTGGCCTGTATGATGAGGGTAGGGTAGGGTTTTTGTTTTGTTTAAGTAAGGCAGATATCACAGCGTCATTGCCAAGGGGGGATACTCCTTCTTGTATCTCATGGATAACCTGGAGTAATGGTGGTAGTATTTCTTCTTTATGAGTTTTATGGAACTCCAATGGATATCCATCTGGTCCTGGAGCTCATTGGGTCTTGGTTCTCTGCAACACTCCCTCTATCTCAATCAAGGTAGTAGGGGCTCTCAAAATATCTGCCTGGGAGACAGTCAATTTGGGGAGCTTTAAGTTGTTACGGTATGCTTCTATCTGTTGACTACGATCTTCAGACTCTACCCTCTATAAATCCCGATAATATTCAGCCATGACTTGTCTAATGATCTTAGGGTGATGTTCTAGCTTCCCCGTAGTAGGGTCTTGCAAGGCCATAACACAGGCTCTAGCCTTATCCATTCTAAGTTTACGGGCCAGATTCCTGGCTCCTTTAGGACCCCCCTCATGTGCTGCGAGTCTGAGATAAAAGAGCAGTTGCTCTACTTTCTGATCTAGGTATTTTAAAATTTTTTGTTTTGTTGTTAGTAGTTGTACCTTTACAGTTCCATCCCCCTGGGCATATAAAGACTGCAGTACTTTCAACTCCCCCTGGAGCTTAATAAGCTATGCCTCTCTCTCTCTCTCTCTCTCTCTTTATTTTTCCTCGATGAATAAGCAGTAATATCCCCACGCAACACTGTCTTAAGGTTATCACACTGAATCGCTGCCAAAACATCTGGGTCACCACTCTCCCCCAGGATCTGTGAGATCCTGTCTTTAACCATTTGATTAAACTCTGGAGCTCTCAAATGCATCAAGTTGAAGTGCCAGAAGTTCATTTTATGTCCCCCGCCCAAATCAAACTTGGCATATACTGGGGAATGATCTGGTAATATGGTCGCCCCATGCTACATGTCGTGTAATGTTTCTGTTCTGCTGTGGTAAACATATAATCTAGTCGAGACGCCACTCCCTGGTCCCAGTGCTATATGGGTATATTCTCTATGTGTGGGGTAACAGTGACGTCAGATGTCTACCAACCCCAGAGAAAGAATTGTACCCTGCAAGTACTTTTGAAGCGGGTTAACCCTGTGAGGAAGATAGACTGAGACATCCCTTGCAGGGTTCAGAGTAGTATTCAGGTTGCCCCCCCCATCAGAAGTTGCCCCTGGAGGATCTCCAAAAGCCATGCAAAAAAAGTCTGAGCCAATCTTTGGGTTCCCGGGAGAAAATAAACGGATGCCAGAATAACCGGGCGAGCATGAAGCATGCCCGTTGCAATAGCAAATCGTCCCTCCGGGTCTATTACCTTCTGATGGAGGTCGAATGGTACCCCACGTCTGATCAGGATGGCCGCTCCCCGTCTCCTACCCAAGCTGTGAGATGAAGCTATCACCATGGGAAACCCCCATTTGGTGAATTTTTCATTCTCAGGAGAGGACAGGTCAGTCTCCTGCAAAAATATGATTTCAGGATTGTCTCTTTTAATAAATTGTATCAAACGGGATCTCTTAACTGGGCTGTGGATCCCATTAATATTAAGGGACAGTATCAGTGATGATTGTGACACGTGAACAGCCAGTTCTGAGTACACTATGATTTTTTGTAATATAAAATGTGTTATGGACTGTCTTTCATGAGAGATGCTGAGACAGCATGTGAGATCACACACACAGGTTTTAGATACAAGGTGTTACCTGGAAGGCCAGAAGCTAATTACAGACTAAAACAGGCCTTACTCAAGAATCTCCTGTTATCTAAGGTAAATATAGCTTTAACTGTTACGAGGGAAATCAGTATCCCTTTTATGATGTTTCGAGGAGGAAAGTAATTGTTGTTATACCCTGTCTGTATCAGTTTCTGTATTACATGTGACGAGGTACCTTTGGAAATGAGCCTCTGGCTCAAAGGTTGTAAATCCGATATATCAAATAAATAAATAAACAAATATGATAAAATATCCTGGGTGTATGATTTTACATAAACAGAGGAGTCGTCAGGTGATCTCACGCAAAGGGGTTGGCGAAGACAGCTTTTTAAACAGTATTCTGTTTTCCTTCTGGGACAGTTATCTACACCCTGATAAAGAAACATCTTTGAGCACTTTAAGCAGGTATTTAGAGAGAGAGAGAGACAAATCTAAGTACTGTAGTAGGAATTGCACTGTTAAAACCTTGTTCTTTTAAAAGATTGTATGGTTCTTGTGATATATAGTTCTGTATTTTATGTTTTACATATGTGTTATCTATTTTAGTAAAACTCTAGTTTTAAAGCCTACTTGGTATGTCTTTGAATTTCTTTCTTTAACAAGTGAAGTATATATGGCTAAAGCAGACACTGTGCATAAACTTGAATGGTGATACCAAACTGGAAAAAAGTAAGAGTAATCTGAGGTCTTTATTAGAGTTTTTAAGGGTTCATTTTGTACACCTGGTTAGGTGCCCGTAGGCAAAGATATCTGGCCCGCCGAAGACGGAATTATCTGAGCATGTGCATTGGGTATGCTAGCAAGAGGTTCACAGTTTGAATCCCTCCAGAACTGAGACCAAAGGTTGATTCGAACCCATAAAACAGACTGGAGGGTTACCCTGTTTCTGTTAACTGTTCACAAGACTGCGCTCGGAGGCTGGCACTTTATGAGTAGAGGGCTGACCTGCTGAGTGGGTTTGTGACAATGATTTCCACATTTTGTATCATTAACAAGTATTATATATTGCATAAGCCCAGTTTCCTACTGTTCTCTTTGTCACCCAGTATAGTAAACATCTCTTCTCCATATATTCTCAGCCCAAATTGCTGGTAAGCAGTTTCAGTCCAAAGCAAACGCACCGAAATAGCCTCTTGTATGTTCGAGTCCTCATTGCCTAATTTTAACAACATATACAAAATAATATACCCATGAGATAGGATACAAATGTTCAAAACATATTTGTATACCTTACAAAGATCAGTAATAGATGGCCGGTATTTATCCCCTCTAGTGGTGATTTGGTGGTACTCCCAACCATGGATTGTTTCCAGCTAGGTTTAACACATATCTTAATTAGTGTTAGCCTGTGGGAGTAACAAAAGTAAAAGAATATAGGTTCGGGGGGGGGGGGTTTGTAACTTTCATGCCTCGGTTTCTCATCATAACAGTGCAACGTTAACTTATTTACATGGATTACAGAACAAGTATGTAATGACTCCCTAGGTAGGGAGGGATCTGCACTCCCCCCTGTGCAGGGATGAATGTTATTTCCCTGGGGGAAGCTCACGAGGCCAACGTGGGCCCCCAGCACCATGTACAAAAATTAGTAACATGGAGCAGGCAAACAACACGCGCAGTTCTGGACTGCACCAAATAAATTGATGCTGTCCCGATATCTGCTGCACGTGACTGTCGCCATGTTGCCGTCTAGCTGAATGCATCTCCATTAGCTCGCTGCATGGGACCCAACAGTATCATTTAAAAAATTAGTTTTAATAGGGGAGCTCGTCAACAAATGAGGAATGGTAGCCGAGGCTATTTACAGAGGTGGATATGGGGGGAGGGGGGATAAAGTTTTCAGTTGTTTCACCATAATTGTCCCAGACTTTTTTTTTACATTGAACAATAAAAAGAAATCGGATTACTATGCATAGATCGCCTGAGTCTGTACTTCAGCCTCCATTTCCCTTGATTAATATCTCTGACTAGCATTCAAATTACAAAGATTCAGCCTTTAACATCGCACCACCCGGCTAATTTTTAGATGACTCAAACTGCTGCTCTAAAATTAAGTGCATGCCCAGACTCTCGCGAGGGCTGGAAGATTAGCAGAGCCCCTTTCTCAGACAGTCAATCGGGGGCAGTCCTCTGGAATTGAGTAAAGGTTTTTTAACATCTTGTAATGTGGAGTAGCCTTGTCTCTTTTGGTTTGCATGTTCTGCGCCTTCTTCCACACGATTCCTGACTTGAGTGCCTCTAGGTCCCCGAGTTTCCTATGTTATCCTCTGGGGTACCACAATGTTCTTGGTCTGGAGAGCTTTGCTGGCTTCCTGTGGAATTTCAAATGTTTGCGGGCCTTCAGGAAACATTACTATAAGCTTTGCAGGATATGGTATAACGAACTTCAACTGCTGCTGTTTCAGGGTGTGAAATATCGGGACATAGGCCCTTCTCCTTGTTGCTATTTGTGGGGAGTAGTCATTATCAAAATAAAGACGTCTGCCCTTGTATTGAATGTCCCCCATGCACCATGCTCTTGACAACAACTGCTGTTTTACTCCGAAGTTTAATAGCTTGAGCACTACAGAGCGTGGCCTCTGATAAGTATGTTGAGGTTTTGTGGGGCTCTGTGAGCTCGTTCTATGTCTAGTTTGGTGGCTGGATCGAGTTGTAGTACCTCCCGTAATAAAGTATCCACAAATTTAAGCATATCATGTCCTTCCTCCTCCTCCTCTGGTACTCCATGAATGCGTAGATTATTTCTCCTTGATCTATTCTCAAGGTCTTCACATTTGTCTGTTAATAGCTTTTGTTCATTTATTAAATGCACCACAACTCTCTCCAGGCTATCAATTCTTGTATCAATTTCTGTGTGAGCCGACTCCAATTCAGATACCTTCTGATTTATTTTAGCCAGTTCTGTGGATAGTTCAGTGCGAAAGAAGCAAACTTCATCTCTGAATCCTTTGAGTTCTGCCAGGATTGCAGCATTGCCGAGTTGTCTACTAGGAGATAGTGGAGGCTGTACCATGTCTGGTAGGCCGGATTCACCAGTCTGAGAGTCTTTCACTTGTCTGGTCTGCTGTGCAGCTAAAGCAGTTGATTTTTTTTTCTTTTGGAGCTCCCATTCAGTTCTGTAACTCCTCTAGCCTATTGTATAAAAGGTTTTTCTGGTTTGATTTGTTTGTACTGATTCTGGGAGTTTTTTGTCGGGTCCCTGGAGCTTGATCTTTCAGTGCTGCATTCCAGCCGACAGCTCAATCGGAAGTCAAGGTTCTTAAATTTTAGTTTAATATATTGCATCTAGTAATTCTTTCTATGTTTTGGGCAAAGTACCCTTCATCAGGAACTGGTTTCTACAGTAAAAACATATAAAGGAATTTTTTCAGAGTTTCATTCCATCATTATAAAACAAAATACTAAAAATAAACATTTCATAAATACATATACACAACAGAAGAAACGTCTATTTAAGCCCCCAATATAGGATATGCCATCATCTTATTTCAAGCTTTACTTCTGTGGCTTTAACTGTGTTATCAGGTTTGACTCCCACCATTGCTGAACTGAAAATTAATCAGAAAACATAATGTTAAGCTTCCTTCTTTTCAGTACATTCCAGATACCAGTCTCATTTAAGTAACTGTTTTGCTAACCTCTTGAAGCTATTTCATTTTTATTTTGTTTTATCTGGTTCACTGCGTCACCATTGCGCTCCGCATTGAGCCTGCAATTATTTCAAACATACCTACTGAGTGCATGGTTTCACATGGTTTACTCTCGGTACTTTCTTTTAATTTATTTCACTAATTTACAATGTTATAACAGTTTTGTCCACAAATCATTCTTGTCAAAGCTTGTTTTAAATTAAACCCTGACCTCGGTAACTAAACTGTGATTTTACTCTGCATAGACAGCGGTTTCTTAGTGCTTACTCTCACTTCATTATTCTTACTTCCGACATCTTAACATTTTTGCAACACCCGCTCTTAATAAACACATTTCTCAAACATGACACTAACCTGTTCCTCAGTAAAGACTGAGCAAAAATTTCTGTTCAAGTATGTCAACTTTACTGTTGTTATACTTCATGTGGCCCCCGTCCTCCCCTTCAGTCTCACTATCCCTCTCTTTGCCCTTCTTTTTTCACTTATGTACCTGTAAAAGGTTTTGTCTCATCTACCCACTGATTTTGTGATGCGCTCTTCTGTCTGAGCTTTGGCTTCCCTTACTGACCTCCCTGCCTCCCTTTGCTTTCCCTGGTACTTCTCCCTATCCCCTTCTGCTCGCGTCTTTTTATATTGCCTGAATGCAATCTTTCTAGCTTTCACTTTATCCGCTACCTCCTTGGAAAACCATAATGGCCTCCTCTTTCTTTTCCCCTTGCTAACCTGCTTAATGCATAATTCTGTTGCTTGCCATAGTTGTGCTGCTATTTTTCATAACGTACTTATTTCTTTACCAAAATGTTTTGTTTTTCTTTTAATTACTCTCATCTCTCCCTACTGCCTGCTGGCCCGACCCTTTGAGACATCATTGAGTCATCCTCCTACCTCGCACCCACCAGGACTCGCCTCTTCCTCCAAGGAGCTTCGGGCCCCCCCCCGAGCGGGGATGAGGTGGGGTCCATTGCCCCGTAATCCTACATCTCGTCAGGTCGAGACAGTGGCCCTGGTGAGTGGGGCACATCGGAGGCATGCTCTGGGAAGTCCATCTTCCCGGAGTCAGCAAGTGTTTTTCTGTCTTTTCTCCCTTCCCCTACAGTGCGTAGCCCCGTGACGTCAAGGCGACAAGCGCTGATGCCCGCACTGTAAAGTGGCCACTCATTCCCCTGCAGTCGGGGCTTGTAGTACTCCGAGCCTCCACTCGGAGTCAGACAAGTGTTAGGCAGTGGCCGCAACCCTCCCCGGAGAACGCGAGCTGTTGTTGGACGCTCAAGCCTGTCTCCTCCTGGCTGACCCACCAGCGACCCGAGTCTGCTCCTGAACCTAAAATTTTATTTTTATGTCACCGTCAAAAGTAAAGGAACCTCTGTTCTGTCTATGTCATTGCGGTAAAGTTAACTTTACAAGGATGACCCTCATTCCTTGTGTGTCTGCTGCCTAGACCTCTCACACAGTGTTAAGACTTGCAGCACAGTACAGTACACCTCTGATTATCTGAATTTCACTCATCTGGAATTCCTAATTATTGGGATTCAAAGCTTGTCCCCTGCTGATACCAATCACCTGCCAAATGGTAGACGATTAGCCCATTAGTGGTTGTCACTGAAAAGCTTAGTATAGCACCTGCGTGTAAAAAAACAATTAGCACTCATTTATTACCTGTGTAGCTCCTAGGCAGCAGCTTTATCTGTCGCAGGCCAAACAAAGAGGTCCATATTGGATTTAAAACAGAGGCTGGACATTCTTGATGAGCTGAGCGTGAGAAAGCAGTGGATGTAGCGCAGTGCTACAACACAGGAAATCCCACACTCGGTGATATTTACAAAGCTAGTGAGAAGCTGCGTAGCTTTGCAGCTTCCGTGGACAGCACTTTGCGAGTCGAGGAAAGGAAAACAATGCATCTCTGCTGTGATGAGGCCCTTGACAAGGCTGTGTACATGTGGTTTGTGCAAACCCGCATGGAAGGTACACCTGTGTCGGGGCCCATCATAAAAGAAAGAGCCAAGCATTGTCATTGGCAGTTCCATGGCGATGCAGTTGTTTTCGCTGCCAACGATGGCTGGCGCAACAGATTCAAACATTGTCATGGCATAAGGCAGCTCAGTGTTGCTGGCGAATTGCTCAGCACTTCAGATGAGTCCCTTGCCCCGTTCTGCAGCAAACTGAGGTGGTTAATGGAAGTGGAGGGTCTGACAGAATATCAGCTGTACAGTGCTGACGAAACTGGGTCATATTGGTGGCTTCTGCCCCCAAAAAACACTTGCATCCTCTGATGAGCGCTGTGCCCTGACTTAAAAAAAAAAAAAAAAGAGTGCCTAACCGTTCTTGCTTGCTGTAATGCAGCAGGTGACCACAAGTTATCTTTCCTTGTGATCGGAAAGTCCACCAGCCCCAGATGCTTTAAGCATATCAACCTATTCATTCTCCCTGTGCTGTACAAATCACAGAGGAGTATGTGGATGAATTGTGAAATGTTTTCAGCCACTAGACCAGGGTGTTTTAGCCACACTTAAGCATCTGTACCGTGGTAAACTGCTCAGCTTTATACTGAGCGAAGAAAACAAAGAAATGATTGTGACTGACATCATAAAATCTGTTACCATCAAGGGTGCTGTTTACATGCTCGCTGAAGCATGGAAAGAGGTTCAGCAGAAGTCGCTAAGTGCTGGGAAAAGTGAAAACTGCTATCTGATTCCGACGATGCAAACAGTGGAGATGTTAACACCGAGACACTGACACTCAAGATCAGGAACAGCAGGTTATCATTAACCTGTACAAAGTTGCACAGCAACTGTCTTTCGCCCAAGTGAGGTAGAGACTTGGGTATGTGCTGATGAAAATAAGGAAGGCTACAATGAGCTTTCCAACTCTGATATTGTCAGTTCTGTTCAACCCCAACCCAAATAGAATGGCTGCGAGGTGCCTGGAGCAAACCACTGAGGAAGATGATGTAGCCGTCTCACTGACAGCGACGTGGTGGACTGCATTGACAAGACTCTTGTCTGACTAGAGAACCAGACTGATGTAGATGGGCTGCAGATTCTGTTCTTGTGGCAGCTCCAACAAAAAGTGGTGCAAAAAAGAAACGCAAGAAAGCGCCAAAACACTGTAAACCAATTTTTTAAAAAAGGACCTGAACAGCTTTTGTTGAACTTTGCTCATTAAAGAGCTTTTTATTCACTTAAATTGTACTTAATAAAGATAGAATCACTGAATTACTTTACTTGCTTATGTTTTTCAATGTCTGTGGTGTTTTTCAGTGAAGTTCCAGTTATCCGAATGCCCGATTATCTGAAAGATCTTTTGTCCTCCATGCCGCTTGGATAACTGGAATTGTACTGTATTTACCAGGGCTTTAACCAGGCCTTGAGGAGATATCGCTTGAAGGCTTAAGAAAAAAGTGCACATTGCTTGATGCTGATTTTGCCTGTTCACTCCACTGGTGACAGGTCTTGACAACCGGCTGCATGCCTCGACATAGAAATCTTTGCTACGGATGTTGATGACATCTGACAAGCTGAAGAAGTCTTCAAAAGATGCTGTTAAGCACTGCCACTGGGAAGCATAATGATTACCGGTCAGGTTTTCTGCCTCCATGTTCTCAGTCTTCCTTGAAAGGAACAAAGTCAATCAAAAGAAAAGACCGGGCTGCCTCAAGGCTTTGTGTTCTGTTGCCCATCCAACTATCTCTGAGACACCAAGGTTGGGGTCTGACACTGGTTGGATTTCTGCCTGAGATGCAGACTACCCAGGTTCGGGAACGGACCCGGAGTCGGAGGGCTGGCCGGAGGGAGGAGGCTTGACGTCCAGCGATTGCTTGACTTCTCCGGGGGAAGAGGCCCAGTGTTTTGTGGCCCCTGGCAGAGGCTAAAGGCACAGACTCACGTTGAGCTTCACTGTGGGAGGGATTGTGGTGGATGTCTGCTTCGGCCTTGACGTCATGAGGAACGTCACGCTCCTGAGAAAATTGGGGGAAAATGGCTCCAGCCTTGCGGATAACGACTGCTTCTCTTCCCACCACGCTGGTCCCCGGAGTGCACCTCCTCCTCCATCTTCTGTGTGTGTGCCTGCCCCAGGGGCACTATGTTACGAATTATCCTCCCTTCCTTCTGGGGAGGGGTCCTCCTAGTAGGATTAGTGCTGGACCCCCTCCCCCGGGTGCAGAGCACATGGGACTGTGATCATTGGAGGAGAGGCAGCAGAGGTAAGACGGTGGCAAAGGGAGCTAACCAAGCACAAAGGAGATGCAGGGCTGGGGCCCATGGTTTGCAAAAGAAAAAAAAAAGGTACACTTATTGGTACATCATGGGGGGAATTAGATAACTGTGTTTACTCAGTTTGTTAATTAAACTACAAAAGAACCCCAGAGCAAATGCACTGAGGTATGGGTTATCCAGGAAGATATTGGCCATACAGCCAGATTTTAAAGAAAACACAAATAGCACATACCCCAGTAATGCAAAGTATCATGGGAAGCATATGCAAATTCCCATGAATTAATTTGGACTGGCTCCACTTTGAGTAGAATTGCATGGTGCCAAAACGCCTCATAATACAATCAGCAGAGACTGAGAACAGCAGACACAGACACGTGTTTTGTCCTCACTTGGACTCATCAACGTACCATATTTGTATCTCAGCCCAGGGAGAGGGAGCCAGCCACCCTATAGGGGATCTTATTTGGATGGATCATGGGCAGTCCAAAGTAGAGAGACAAAAGGACTACAAAAGAACCCCAGAGCAAATGCACTGAGGTATGAGTTATCCCGGAGGATACTGGCCATCCAGCTAACTGCTGTTCTCAGACTTTGCTGATTGTATTGTGAGGCCTTTCGGCACCACACAATTCTGCTTAAGGCCAGTTCAAATTAATTCATGGGCATTTAGACATATGTTCCATGATGCTTTGCATCATTGGGGTATGTACATTTGTGATTTTTTTTTTTGTCAATTAAAGCTGAGAACACAGCAAGGAATTATAGAGCATTCTATTTAGGATATATCATTTATAACATTCCTTTCTTACCATATTTGACCTAATAAAGGTCTTACTGAATCCCTCTTAAGATAAGAGACTGATCATAAATAAAATGTTTCCAGCCCCAAGAGACACACTGTAGAAAAATTCCAAATTGGTGCCTTCTAACAAGTGAGCAACCCATAAGGGTGCCCTGAGTCTGAAACATCGCTATATAACCTGCACCTTTGGGTAAATAATCTATAAAGTATGCAATTCAGTTATTATTCTTAGACCATTGATTTCTTGCATGTAGGCGCTTCCTTCAGCTTAACAAATAACTTGAGCCCTGTACACTAGCAACCGATTATAAACGTTATTAAAATAGTTTTATAATCGGTACTACCACTCGTTGTCAGAGCATCCACATTACTTTCTGACAACTGTGCTAGGAGAAATGGGTTCCAGGCATGAGACTGCACCAAGTGTAAGCATTATGGGTACCGAGAGTGTGCCGTAGTGCATGACAGGATACCCGTGAACGGAATACTGAAAGCGATCGGGGAAAAAGTACACAATCAGAAGCAGTGTTTCAAGGGCTACTAGGAAATACCAGTACTGCCTTTTTAAAATCCTGTTGTCTCCGCTAAGTCCCACCTGGGTGAGACCTGGAGAGTAGTGGGCCAGGCCTGGCTCTCAGTTTCAAGCTCGGCCAAAGCTGAGAGGAAGGTTCTTCAGACCATCCTCCCATCAGAAACAATGTTACTGGAAAGGGAAGTATTAAACCTCTTATTCCTGGGAGCAGTAGAGCCAGTTCCTCTGGCACAGAGAGGAAAGGACTCTATTCAAGGTACTTTCTCACAATAAAGAAAACAGGGAGTGGCAACCATACTGGATCTCGGCACCTAAACAGGCATCTGCTGAAGCCAAAGTTCAAGATGGTGACCCTGACAACAATCCTTACAGCCCTAAGACAAAGGAATTGGTTCGCATCCCTGGATGTAAAGGATTCATACTTCCACAACCCCATATGACAGTCCCACAGAAAACTGGTCAGATTCAGACTGCCATCAGGCCACTTCCAGTTCAAGGCAATGCCTTCCGGACTTGCTTCTGCTCCAAGGGTGTTCACAAAATGCTTGGCTGTGGTTGTCTCACACCCCAGGAGGCAAGGAGTGGTAGTTTTCCTTACCTGGTCAACTGGCTAGTCGTAGGGCAGGCCCCCAGCAGGTAAAGCAGTCTCTGGCACCTACACAGGAACTATTACGGTCGCTGGTGTTCCTGGTCATCCTAACAAAGTCAGTGTTACAGCTAGTGCAGCTCCTGGAATTCAGAGGAGCCTAACTGGACTCAGTGTGAGAGGAAAGACTTTTCTTCCCAGGCAAGGGCAGATAGCCTGGTACAGCTAGTAGGCACCTTCAAGCTCAAGCCCAAGGCCAGCCAGGCATTTTCTATAGTTGCTAGGGCCACATGGCAGCCTCAAGCTACAGTGTCAGGGGCAAGGTTTCAGACCAGAGATACCAATACCATCTCAGGTTCTACTTCACCAGAAGACAGATTCAGTATCGGAGCTGCTCCCAGTAACACAAACACTCCTGCAAGCACTTCAGTGGTGGTTGGACGTGGACAACCTCAGGCAGAGAGTTCCATTCCTACAGGAACAACCCTCCTTGGTGCTAACCACAGATGCTTCCCTACAGTGGTGGGGGGCACACTTGGAGGAGCACACTGCTCACAGTACATGGCTCAAACAGGAGTCATTGCTTCACATCGACCTGCTGGAGCTCAGAGCAATCTTCCTAGCACCACAAGCATTCGCCAGCTTGCTGCAGGAAAGGTGTACAGGTCAGGACAGATAACATGACCACTATGTACAACATCAGCAAATGGAGAGGCACAAGGTCAACACCCCTGTGCACAGAAGCCATTATAATATGGAGATTGGCTTACTCTCTGGGAATTTTCCTGTCAGCAGTTCACTTACCAGGAAAGGACAATGTGCTGGCAGATGCAATGTGCAGGATAAATCAGAACCATCACGAATGGTCCCTGAACAGGCAGGTACTGCAGATATTGTTCAAAAGGTGGGGCACTCCAGACATAGACCTTTTCGCAGCCTCGGACAACTTCCAGCTTCCCCAGTTTTGCTGCAGGCCCCAGTGAGGGGCTCAGTCCCACTGGACGCTCTGATCTTGGACTAGACAGGGAAGTGTCTGTATGCTTTCCCTCCATTCCCTTTGCTTCAGAGGGTCCTGAATAAGCTTAGATCCCAGCCAGTTTCAGTGATCCTCATTGCTCCAGACCGGGCCAGGCAGCCATGGTACTCCTTGGTTATGGCACTATCAGTTGCCAAACCAATCGGCCTCCCCAGAAAGAACAACTTGCTGACTTCTTCCCAGGGCAGGATCCTATACCCCAACCTCTGGTCTCTCAGGCTCAAGACCTGGCTCTTGAAGACTTAGAGTATGCTGACCTACATCTCTCTGAAGGGGTCATGGAGGTCCTTAGGGTTCTAGAAAGCCCTCCAGTAGGAAGACTTACACATCCATGTGGAAAAGATTCTCCATTTGGTGTCAGAATAAGAATCTGGACCACACTCGGGTGGGGTTGCCAGTGGTTCTGGATTACCTAATCCACCTTCATTCTCTTGGTCTAAGACCACTCTTGCTGAAAGTGCACTTGGCAGCTGTCTCAGCTTACCTGTCAGCAGGCAAGGCATCATCTCTATCCTTGAATTCAGTATTCAGAAAATTCTTTAAGGGGTTGCTACATTTGCACCCACCACATAGAACTTCCCACTCCAGTGTGGGACTTGAACATATATATTGCACAGTTCATGCAGCCACTTTTTGAGCCTATGTCATCAGCTGATCTCAAGTAGGCAACTTGGAAAACTGTGTTTTTGTGTGTCAGTCACCTCAGCCAGGAGGATTAGTGAGCTCAAGCTTTGTCCATGGAGACTGACTATATTGCATTTCACAGGAAAAGGTGGTCCTTAGGATCAACAATAGGTAGGTTCCTCCCTAAGGTGGTGTCTGACTTCCACATCAATCAGTCCATTACACTGCCAGTCTTTTTCACTGACCATTCCTCTTTAGGGGAACGCAGACTGCATAAACTGGATGTGAAAAGAGCTATTGGCTACTACCTGGAGCATACAAGGGACCACAGAGGGGACAAGACCCAACTCTTTTTGATCTATGAGGAAGTAGGAAAAGGTAAACCAGCCACAAAGAGGTCCATAGCTAGGTGAATCGTGGCATGTATCCAGTTCCGTTATGGCAAAGTGGGCAAGCAACCCTCACAGGGGCTCAGGGCTCACTTCCACTAGAGGAACAGCTGCATCAGTAGCAGCTTCAAGGGACACCTTTTGCTGTAAATCTGCATAGCAGCTACCTGGAAAATGGTTCACATATTTACTAAACATTACATAGCAGTGCACATAGAGACCCCTGCCTCCAGTCAGGCCTAGCCAAGGGCTTAAGTATGCGATTACTAGTCTTATACGCTGTCGGTACTGCCTCTCCCTAACAACACCCCCACACCCCCACACACACACACACACACACACACACACACCCCCACTCAACAAAGCCCTCTGGAGCTGCCCCCCCATCACCACCTACCCCTTTTTTCACTGTCACCCCACCTCTCACTCTCTGGGGAAGAATCAAACCCAGTGCTCCCCCATGATTCACTGTCACCCCACCTCTCATTCTCTGGGATAGTTTCAAAACACTATGTTAGTACTCTGCATTAGTCTGCCATTGGACCTGGAGGTTTCCAGGGGCGTGCTACCTAGGGCAGTCATTTACAAATAGCTTTGTACTCTACTAAAATTGCTCTTGTTTTTTTCCCTAGTAGGCTAATTCTCATGTAACTGCTCTTGTTGCCTATGATCTGGCCTCCGTAACCGCTGAATTTGTGTATTGTTTTGTTGTCCACCATGACGTGGAACCTTTGTAAAAGAGCTCACACTCAGAGGTCTTTCCGATATACTAAATAAAAATAAAAAATAAATAAATTACTTCCTGGATACCCAGGCTAGAGAAGATGCCAGGTTTGCCGCAGCAGTCCTGCAGAGCCTGTGTCCTAAATGGGTTCTCTGTCTGCCTCCAAAGGCACTGCTTGGTGGTCTGCATTTGTCAGAATGCAGTAAGATTTCATGAGGTTAGAAGAAAACATTACTTACCATAGTAATCTTGTTTCTTCCAAGGGAATCTTCCTGTATTCTGAGCTCCCACCCTTCCTCCCCTGCTAGGACCTACAGAGCACTGCATACTGTCTATACAACTGATGTTGAAAACCTGTGGGTACCTACTAGTTTCTTGGGGCGTCTGTTGACTTGAGTCTTAAGAGAAGCCCTCTGTCATTTAAGAGGTGTTTGCCCCAAAAAGGGGGATTGATTGTTTTTGTTAGCTTAGATTAATTAGCTAGTTTTTTAGCTTCTGCATGCTTCAAAAGAATCTGATGGTTGCAGGAAGTGCAACCAGGGACAGTGGGTTGAAAACCGAGCTCGAGCCTAACATTCCACTATTAGCATAGGTTCTAATAACCATTTCGGCTCTGGGGCAGTCCTATGGTGAGACCATACTGCATTTGTCAGAATACAGTAAGATTCCCTGGAAGAAACAAGATTACTATGGTAAGAAATGTTTTCTTCAGAGCCAACTAAAAACTTGCAAGATAAGCACATGCAAGGAGAGTATAGTGTTCTGGAACAGATGACCCAGATCCAGCAGGAAATATGTAATCTCCTAACAGCTCGCACCGAGCAAGCTCTGACTTGGTTATGCCAGAGATATTATGAAGGGGGGCCAAGGCGGTCAGGATCTTAGCTTATAGATTACGAAGACAAATACAAATGGTCTCTGTACATGAAGTAAAAGACCCTAGAAAGGGACAATTAAAATTCTTTACTGAGCAAATTTTGACTTGTTTGAAGCAATATTATCAAGACTTGTACACAGTCCCTCCAGCGCTGGATCTTCAGCAGCCGTCTAGTTTTTTTTTCTGGCCTGAAACTCTCCACCCCTTCTGCAGTTCAAAAGGACAAGCTTCTCACTCTGATCTCCGCTGCTGAGCTGATAAACATGATCAGGAACTTAAAAATGGGAAAAGCCTGGGCCCAGATGGCTTTGGCACAGAATTTTATAAAGGAACCGTGGCTTGGATATGCAACCCCCTGCTAGCAGCCCTGCAAAGAAGTCATACCACTGCAAAATATCCCGTCTCATGGACACAAGCAGCCATCTCTGCAGTTCTGAAACCCCAGAAGCCTCCCCATTTATGTGAATCGTACGGTCCATCTCAGTTCTTAATCAAGATTATAAAATTAATACGAGCATACTAGCCCATAGATTGGATGATATCCTCCCAACCCTCATACACCCGGAGCAATCGGGTCTTATAAAGACACGGCAGACCACAGATAATACTAAACATATATTATTTATGATCGAACATGCCCAGACTGCCTCCACCCTTTGTTGATTTTAAGCTTAGATGCCCAAAAAGCATTTGATCGTGTCCCTGGCATTATTTGCAATATACCCTTACAGTTAGATTCCCCACCTGAATTTAGAGATAATATTAAAGGGTTATACACACCCTGAAGCAGTTGTGAAGATTAACAGCACACACTCCTCACGATTCCCACTATGGCAGGAAACATGTCAGGGATGTCCCCTGTCCCCCTATTTATTTGCCATTTACGCTGACCCTATAGCACAGTTTCTTAGACAAACAGAACAGTTAGTGAGATATACAATTAATAGGACCAAACATAAACTGGCCTACTGATTTGTTATTGTAAATAACGCAACCAGAGACTTCCTTACAAACTTTACAGGGATAAGCTTATTTTAATTGAACAATTAACAGGGTATAAAATGAATCAAGATGAGTCTGAAATTTTGATAATACAACCGACAGTCCCACGGGTAATCCAGGATAAATACCCATTTAAATGGGATCGCCCTTATATTACCTATCCTGGAATTCATCTGTCCTTGGATATTACTAAAATATACAACTTGAATTTCGACCCCTTCTACTCCCCGACTCAAGAGGAATTGAAAAAGTGGACACACTTCCCAATCTCCCTCTTGAACCGAGTCCAAACTATACAAATTATAGGCCGCTGATTTTCGTGTTTTACTGAAAAACCCGGTAAAATTCCAGAATTAGAGCTGCCTGAACACCGGTAAAAACAAAGATTTCATGGAATCTGGCATTTTGTATCAGATCAGTAAAAATAGAAAACTTGTATTTTTTTTATAATTCTTTCCTGTATTATTTTCAGTTTGCATTATTTAATGCACTTTATATTAAGCCTTCTTTTATTCTGATTATTTATGCACATACTAAAAGTATGATAGCAGAATCCCAGTAAAATCTGAAAATTAGAGTAACAATCACTGGTGCAATTTCGGAATCTGAAGTCTTGAAAATGGAATTTAAATGTTTTAATCACCATAAATCAGTGGCCTTTATTATAGTACTTCCGTGGCTTCTATACGTAATGCAGAACATCCCATTTCCGATCTCCCTAGGGATATCTTTCGCTGGAATAAACTCATCCCTAGATACCTTTTTTTGGGGGGGGGGGTGCACCACGTCCGGCCCTTAAAAATTTTAATATGCCCAAGGATGCGCCCAGACTTTACCGAATACTCAATAGCAACCACTTTGACGCGTATGATGCAATGGCTCGTACCGTCAGTTCTCCGAGGTGGGTGTCCATTGAACACGCATTGACAACCCTCCCTTTGTCAGAGGAACTACTATTCCAGCCGAATATGATACCCTGAGCAGACCGAAGTTCCACGTTCACCAAAGCATTACTCCAGGACTGGATCTGATACTTAAAATGCCCAGAAAATTGTTTTGGGGCTAAATGGGTAGGTGTCCTGGGATGTAATCCGAAGTTTCCCCCTTCTCGAATGGATAGGGGATTTCAGAACTGGCGGCAGTTGGGGCTTATACACATATTTCAGTTTTATGACAAAGGTGTTTTTTTTTTTAAAACTCTTCTTGTATGGACCCCTCGTGTGCAGCCTGGAGGCGGATCTCCTAGCCATCCATGTGTCAGGAGCCTCCAGTCAGTTGGCAGATGCCCTCAGCTGTGTGGGCAAGGCGTTTTACCAACGGTCTCTCCATCTGGAGGTAGTACACAGCCTGTTCTTCCAGTGGGACACCACTCTGGTGGACCTGTTCATCTCTAGGGAGAATGCAAAGCTGAGGCTGTTCTGTGCCTGCCCCCCTCAGCAGGGTTCACTGCACGGGGATGCCTTCTCAAGGCCTTGGACCCCAGGCCTCTTCTGTGCCTTCCCTACACTTCCATTGATCCACAAGGTGCTGCTCATGGTCAGGCGGAACAAGGTACTGGTGATCCTGTTGGCTTCGGACTGGCCACACCAGTTTTGGTACCCTGATCTCATCAGCCTCAGCAACAGGCTGCCCAAACGTTTACCACTCTGCCGGACCTGCTCTCCATCAATCAGGGAAGGTACTCCACCCAGATCTTCTATCCCTGTGCCTGACAGCCTGGTTGCTGAGCTGCCAGAGTTCCAGGCTTCGTCTCTCCAAAGATGTCCCTACCATGGTGGAGGCATTTAGAAAGGAGTCGACCAGAAAATGCTGTGCCTGCAAAGGAAGAGATTCTCTGTTTAGTGTCAGGACAATGGTCTGGACCCCTTGACCTGTCCGATGGCAGCATTTTGGACTACCTGTGGTCCCCTTCCAAAGGGGGTCTTCGGTCAGTGACCCTTAAGGTGCACCTTGCAGCTAATATTTGCTTACCAGGCACAGGCTGATCAGTAGTCGTGGCATAGGAGAAGGTGGTGTGGTGCCTTTTTAAAGGCTTAGATCACATTTCCCCTCCGGTGAGTGAACCACCACCACCATGGAACTTACTGCTGATTTTGGCAAAGCTCTTGGGCAAGCCATTTGAACCGATGCACAGGTGTGACATGTCTCACCTGTTGTGGAAGACTGCCTTCTTGGTGGCTATCACGTCATCCAGAAGGATTGGGGAGCTACAGGCACATTCAGTGGCATCTCCTTACTTGGTCTTCCACAGGGACAAGGTTGTCCTGCACCCAACCCGAAGTTCCTCCTGAAGGTTGTGTCGCTTACTATAAAGAGTGCATGGCTGGAGTTCGGGGAGCTGTTTGCCAGCTGTTTGTCATCTGTGCTGAAGCCGTACCTGGCAGACCTGCAGCCAAGCGGATGATTGGTAGGTGGATCACTTCCTGCATTGATCTCAGCTATGGGCTGGTGGGTAGGGAGCCTCCCGGAGGGCTACGGTCTCATTTCACTCGTCATACCATGGTGTCAGTGACTGCTTCTAGGGACGTCCCCTATCCAGGAAATCTGCAGGGTTGCTACCTGAAAGTCAGCCACACCTTCCTTTCCCATTACCAGAGACCTGTGTTTTTCTTAAATAAGAAATAACAAGAAATTTAAGGTATAAAAAGAAATAACCAGAAATTCAAAGTATAAAAAGAAATAAAAAATTCAACATTTAAAAAGAATAAAACGAAAACAAACAGGAGTAAAGGGGAAAAAATAGCTTTTTGGGGGCAAAAACTAAATAAATGATTGCAGCAGTTGTTTAGGCTCCGTTTTTAGCACAGAGACAGTCCACATAGAAGTGACAGTGGAACTGTTTCATTCACAGAACCTTTCAAGACCATAGCATAATGCTGTTTAATACAATGTAGTACACTAGGAATGTGATTTCTAGTGTGTGTAAGGTCATTTTCAAGTAGTTTATCAATGCAAATGTCATAACAAGAAATAAAGCAAAATTTTCAGTGAATGATAAAAAATGTAACAAGAAATTCCGGAAAAATAAAAATTATAAAAAACAAAAAGAATTTCACGGGTCTCTACTCATTACCACACTGAGCTGGTGTCACGCCGGGATGCTGGTTTTGGGACCTCAGTTCTCCAATCTCTGTTCCCTAAATAGGGGGTGTGTGCCTTGCCTCCGTCTTCCCGAAGAACTGCTAGGAATCTGCCATAAAGTGTGGATAGCACAACATATCCATGTCCCTAGAAACACAGGTTACTTACCTGTAACAGTAGTTCTAGGAGTGGTATAGTTCATTCCCACAGACCCGCCCGCCTTCCCCTGGCTTAGGTACACAACCTCTGCGATCTGGCATCATGGGGTGGAGCCAAGGGATGTACCACCTGGGTAGGTGGGAGGAGCCAGCTTGAAGACTTTCTGGCACTTCTTAAAGGGGAAAAGACTCTGCCAGATAGTGTGGAGGGATGAACAACATACACCACTCCTGGAACTACTGTTACAGGTGAGTAACTTGTGTTTCTGCACTGTCCATGCAGGTTTCAAGAGTCGAGACCCGTGGCCTGAGGGTGTCGTACTTTTTTTTTTTTTTTTTTTTTAACTTTATTTCTTTATCTCTCCTTCCTTCCTCTCAACCCCCGTTCCATCTTCGGAGGGATCTGCCCCTAGAGTACCTCCTTTCCTCCTCCTACACATTGGGGTCTGTCCTCTTTGGTGGTCCGGATGGTACTGAGAGGCTATCATCTAGCCGCCAGGAGTGTTTCAGTTTCTCCTGGTTTTCTCCTCACCCTCTGGGACGTTGGGCGCTAGGACATACGTCCCGAGTGGTGGCATGCTGACGCATGCCCAACCTCTCATGCACCGTCGGCGTCCCCACCGCTTCCCGGCTCCGGCCGAGGCAGACGCCTGGCCCATCCCTTCAATTGCCGGTGCTTCCACTGGCTCACGAGTGGGATGCAGAACGCAAGAGCTGCTCCTGGTTCCCACCCCTGAGGGAGGAGAGCATCCATTGGGACGCTCAATCCTCCCTCTCCCCTGCCGACCCCCGGCCACCCGAGTCCGTTCCCGAACCCAGGTCGCCGGGGTAACATGAGGTGTGGCATCCAGTGCCTCAACCCTCAGCGCCACCGGGCCGGCTGGGTGTCGAACTTTTTATGTAGTTCTTGAACAGTTCTGATCAGTATATTATGAGAGGCATTCACCGTTTGCAGAGTAACTTCTCCCAAAACCACTTCACTCAGTCCTGGAGACTAGGTTTGTTGTAGCAGCCTTGCCTCAAGCTGCCGGGTATTTTCTGGCTTGAAAAAGTTGCTGGTAGATGCTGTAGCTCTGTTTACCTATTTTTATCATTGGAAGGTCTTAACATATGTTGTAAATCAATTTTCAGCCACAAAGGTTGACTTTTTATTGCAAATTAAAAGAATAATAAAATTGTCTCTCAGGAGCTCGAAGAGACACGTCTGTTCCTTTTGCTGCTCAGCAGCGCCTCCGGCCTTACTGGTTTGTAAGGTCTCCTGTCTTAGTGTCATATTAATCCTTTCTGCCTGACACAGTGTTTATTGTACTGTTTGGGAATTGTTCCAGTGGTGTGGCTTAGTGGAGGGAAAAGTCCTTGAAGAAGATAGTGCAGTTACTAACCGTAACAGTAGAACTTTGAGAGAATCTTCTTCATTAAGCCACGGATAATTCTTCCACCTTCCCCCTTCTCTGGTGGTTTCACTGGAAGTCCTGACTGCTCTTGCATGCTCTGTACATTTCCTCACCCCTATTAGGGTCTTTTTATCTGGTTCCATGCCCTCTCCTATATGCCTGGTTTTGATTCTGGTTTGCTTGGTCCGCGCCAGTCAAGTAATTCTCCGAGCTTGTCTCTGGCAAGGAACTGAAATGTCTCTGTAAGGCAGAGAATGGATTCCAAAATACATGCGTTTTGGAAGCTTTATTGGCGTTTCTTATGTAACATTGGCATCCCAGCTAGAAGACATTTCCAGCTGGTCCTGACGCCAACAGCTTGCAGTACCAATTGTGTAGCTCTGTTGAGGAGATCATCTCAGTGATCTACTGTTGCACTAAGTACCTGCACTTTCTGCGATTAGATATTCCTGACACCTGACTAGGGTCCTGCCAGAGGGGATAAGTTCTGGGAGGGACAAGCTGGCTTGCTTGGTGGTCTGTACTGGACTTTGCTTGGGCCAGCAGTGAGTGGATGGATGGGCGTCCTATCCCTCCTTGATATACCCAACGCGCCTGACCACCACTAGGAGGGCCTTCTTGCTGCTATTTCTAGCTGGACGCCTGCCTCACATGTCCTGAACAGCACCTCTCTTCCTCTATTTAAGACCAGCCTCCATGCCTCCCTTGCTTCCCGCATCTCCTGCTCCTGCCCTCGCTGATGCAACTCTTCTTACCCTGCCACTACCCCATCCTTCTCCACTCCCCTTCCCCCCAATCTCTATTCCTTAATGCACTTATAGCACTATGCACGTATCCACTTGTCACAGAACTGACTCTGTGTAGCATATATGCCGGTTCATAGCTCTGTATGGCTCTATTCCAATTTTACATGGAATTGATGATGTTTTACTGATGACATGCATCATACCCGTCTGTATACTGTACTGCTGTGTGATATTTGTTGTACTGTTGTGTATCGTGTGACCCCGGGTCGACCCTGAAAAAGGGACTGTATCTGTCTCAGTGGTCTTACCCTGTCAACAAAATTCAAATAAATAAGTAAAATAAATAAATAATGTAGCAGGTCAGGAATGGTCCAAGCAAGCTGCAACAAAGCTGCTGGAATCTGATAGTTCGGGAAAAGTATCAGTTAGAAGCAACGTGAGGTAAAGTCAGTTGGGCACAGATTCCAGAACTGAGGGGCAAACAGTCCTCTGCACTCTGAAATGTGGTAACTTTAAATATGGGGAAACCTGGTTAAATCAACAGTGCAAGTTTGCAGTGGACAAGTATGAACTTACCTTGTGTATGGCTAGAGAGCATCATGCTAATACATCCACAGTATGAATCTAGTTTCACAGTCAGGTAGGATCCTCAGTGGAATATATATTTTTAACACA
Organism: Neoceratodus forsteri; assembly: GCA_016271365.2. Taxonomy (NCBI): domain Eukaryota; kingdom Metazoa; phylum Chordata; order Ceratodontiformes; family Ceratodontidae; genus Neoceratodus; species Neoceratodus forsteri. Next base: position 1,085,691,838 of record CM057458.1, read on the forward strand.
GGTGGTGATCATATTTGACTAGTCACGTATAAAAAAAACTAGTAATTTATTTAATTTTACTAACTGGGTAGGCTCACTGAGACGTGGGTTCCTTTTTCAGGAGCGACCTGGATTAATAAACATTGCAACATGGTTCAGTGGTCAACCAATGGCTGTTTTAGAGATATATGAAGTAATCAAAACTACACTTGATGACTTTAAGGGATATCAGACATATAATGATTACAGAAAAAAAGTGTGAAATTGTTTGCTAGTTAACAAAATGTTGGTAACTACTTATAAAAGGCAGGAGGGAACCATATTTTTTATATATCTTTTTCTGACCCCCTTGCCCCTTAGCTGGTAAAATCAGTTTCTACATGATCTATATAACATCCCCATCATGGCAGTACTTCTTAGAAGTCAGGGAGTTGTGTACCACCTCAGCATGCTTGTAAGTGCCATAATGAGCGCCAGAAAACAAATGCAGTGGGTATGCGATGCTGTGAATTATGTTTTGGCAACTGGGATGTAATGGCTGTGATGCAGCAGTGTTCATGAGTACGCTGTGGAGACTGGGGCATGCCCAGTTTGTCTAAGACTGGGGAAGTTGGAGGTCACAATAGCATGGCTAAAAGGAGAGCTATTTCGGACAAGGAAATCCATATGGTAACTAACCCTGCGTGGGAAGGCAGCCAGGAAGGAGGGCGTGCAAACCAACCTGGCAGGTGGGAGGGGTGGTTGCTCAGGGGGCACAGCAAGAAAGACCAGGTTGAGGACAGGGACACACGGGCAGGAGTTCCAGGTCAGAGAATAGGGCATGACAGGCAGGTGTACCAGTACTCTTGAGCATAGGTACACAACTGGATCCAACAGATACTGGCCCATTACAAGGACATTGGAACAGGAGGACGTGTATGGGTTCAAGGTGGGGGGGCAAACAAGGAACCAGGAAAGGAAGGAGAAACAAGGGAATGAACTGGAAGGGCAGAGGAGGTTGGGAGAAGGGAGGATCAGGCTATAGAGGCTAGGAAGGGAGGGGGACAGTAAGCAGAAAGGAAAGATACTATGGGGTACTGGATGTAGCAGACAGTGGGAAGAAGGGAGGGATGCAGAAGGAGGTGTCGCTAGAAGAAGGTCGTGGGATAGGCATCCACGGAGAGGACGGGCAGGAGAGGACTTGAGTGTAGTAGACAAGGGTGGGAGAGAGCTCGGAGGCAGGGCCGAGGGGCACTCTAGTCTGGGTGGGTGGAAGGCATACAAGGAAAGCCGGGAGGAATACCCAGGTAGGTAAGGCGATGGCACCCTTGGGGGCAGCACACGAAAAATTAGTGATAGTGTACAGGGACTCCCATTAAAGGGATCCATTGTGTAAGGAAGGGTGTAGCCTTCAAAGGGAGATTGGTTTTCTGTGAGCCAGGGATGGAAGCAGGCAGGGCTCTCCCAAGAATTAAGGACTCTATGAGGCCGATTGGGGGAACCTAACCTGGATGTACACCTTGGCACAAATGATCTGGCCGTAGAAGAAGTCTTAGAGGTACAGAGGAGATTTATGGAACTAGCCGGAGGGTGCAAGGGGATAGTGGACACAACAGCCTTCTCAGAAATCCTGCCAGTTCACTGCACCAGTACAGCGAGACAATTGAGAATCAAAGATTTTAATCATTGGCTGAGGCAGTGGCGCAGGAAGGAGGGCTACAAATGTATAGGAGACTGTGGAGACACATGGGTAGACCAACATTTGTATGTGAGAGATAGGTTGCACATAAATGACGGGGGGGCCAGGATGTTGAGGGGAAGCTACAGGGCTTTATAGATAAAATACTAGGGAAGGATTTAAACTTGGAGGCGGGGCTGGCTAGTGTTGCCCAGTAGGAGGAAGGAGAGGATGAGGCCTAACTAGCCTCCCCCACAATTGGGGGCAAGAGAAACTGACAAGGGAGGGAGGGGAAAAGGGAGAGGCTTGTGGAGGGGTTTGCTGACCAATGCCAGGAGTCTGAGTAATAAAATGGGAGAACTGCCGGTGATGGTGGCAGAGGGTGACCTGGACCTGGTTGCAGTCACAGAGACCTGGTGGACTGAGAACCACAGCTTGGAAAGTCAAGTCAAATTTATTTATAAAGCGCCTTTCAAAACCAAGGTGCTGTACAAAATAGATAAAATAATAAAATCCAAACATTTAAAGCAACCATAACTAAGAAGGATAAGCCAGAGTAAAGAGATATGTCTTTAAAGCAGTTTTAAAATTATCAACGGTTGGGCATTCTCTCAACCAGCGGAGGTAGAGAATTTCACAGGGTTGGTGCGAAAAGGCAAGGCGAGATCCGATAACTTCAGTGAACCTGAATCTCTAGCAATCCCTCGCTGGTGGAACAGAGAGGGCGGAGGAGGCGATAGAATCAGAAGATTTTCAGGTAACGGGTCCCTGGTCATGTAGGAACTTTAAAGGTTAGTAAACCAACCTTAAGGTGATCCCCACCGAACAGGCAGCTAGTGCAGTTCGCGAAGTACAGGCGTAATATGACTGGTTTTAAGAGTCCCAGTCAAAAGCATGGCTGCAGCGTTCTGCACCAGCTGAGCGGCGGATATCAACCCTGGTAGCCCTAGGTAGAGGAGTTAGTAGTCCAGGCGGGTAGTGACAAAGGCGTGGACCAAAGTTGGAAGGTCCTCCTGGGGAATCAGATGTTTCACCCGGGCGATATTCCTCAGATGGTAGAGGATTTGACAACAGCTGATACCTGAGATTTCAGGGTTAGACCATCATCAAAAATAACGCCCAGATTTCACACCTGTCCAGAGGTAGAGAGCGGTACACCACCAAGTAATAAACCTGATGGCTGTCCAGCTCCCAATCCCACCCCGACCTGGATCCACAACCAATACCTCAGTCTTATCCGGATTGAGTCTCAGCCAGCTCGAGCTCATCCAAAGTCTGATCTCATCTAGGCAGTTATTAAGTACATAGAGTGCATCACCCTGGTCGGGAGAAAGGACAAATACAGCTGAGTATCATCTGCATAGCAGTGAAAACTCAGACTGTATTGCCTGATGATTTCTCCCAATGGCAGCATATACACTGCAAACAACATGGGAGCTAAAATGGAGCCCTGTGGTACCCCACAAGGCAGGGAGTAAGCGTCAGAGGAATAAATTCCGGTGACAGCTCTCTGAAACCTGCCAGTGAGGTAAGAACGAAACCAATTGAGGACTGTACCAGACAGCCCACAAAAGACCCGCAGTCGCTCCAGTAGCACCCCATGGTCTACAGTGTCAAATGCAGCAGATAGATCGAGAAGGACCAGAATGGTACAAGCCTTCGATCTCTGGCCATTAGGAGGTCGCTCAATACCTGAACAAGGGCAGTCTCAGTACTATGCCTTTTCCTGAAACCAGACTGGAGAGTATCATAGACATTATGAGATGTAAGATGATCAATTGCAACGCAACTGCCTTTTCAGTAACCTTACCAACAAATGGCAGGTTAGAGATAGGCCGGTAGTTAGCTAGACAGTCTGGGTCCAGGGAGGATTTTTTAAGGAGTGGTCGAACTACTGCCTCCTTAAGGGGGTCAGGAAAAAAAACCCTCTCCAAGGACTTCCAGATAATGTCAGCACGGACTGGGTAGATAGCTTCTACACAACCTATTAACAGCGGTGTAGGACCTGGATCCAAACTACAACTAGTTGGTCGCATTGTTTGGATGATCTTCACAATGTCCACAAATTCTAGGCGGTGAAACTCTAACCAGACAGACCGAGGACAGGACACCACCAATCGTCCACCACAATCCCCCATAGGAGAGGTCGGACCGATGCTGGACCTGATGCTGGCAACCTTATCTGCAAAAAAGTGAGCGAACTCCTCGCATCTAGGCTGAGAAAAGGCTTCTCTAGGCTGAAGACAGACTGGATTGCACAGTCTGTCCACAGTCCAGAAAAGATGAGCCGGTCGATTTTGTGCAGCAGAAATCTCTCTGGACAGGAATTCTGCCTTCTTCTGAGTGATTTCTGTTTGGTAGCTATCATAATGAGCCATCAATCTAAGCTTGTCAGCATCAAGGCTCGATTTCAGCACGGCTCTTCCAGCCCGGCCTACTGCATCTAATTCCTTCAAGAGCCATCAAACCATGGGCCCTTGGACGGATGGTGAGAGGCCAACATGAACAGATGCAGTTTTGTCCAGAGCATCTCCCACAGCCTTATTATAGGCTAATACAAGACCATCTGGACTCATGCATTCACCCGACAAGCTCGATAGATCCAGCACCGCCATTAGGTCATTGGGGTTAATACCCCTTAAAGGCCGGTACTGGACCATCTCCGTAGGGGCAGACCTATTAGAGGGGGCCCTGAAACTGAACCTTATGGTGTAATGGTCCGACCAACTGACTGGTTCCACCCCCAGATCAGTGATCTCCATACCCAAGAGAAAGACCAGATCAAGTGAATGACCCCCTATATGGGTAGAGGAGGTAACAACCTGTGTCAGGCCCAGTGTATTCGTCAACTGGAGGAGATTTTGACCAAAATGAGATAGTTCATCATTGACCCAGGCATTGAAGTGCCAGAAGTATTAATCTGGAAACCTCAATACCAGGTCGACAACGAAGTCTGCAATCTCCTGTAGAATTCACCACCATCACCTGGTGGATGGTAGACGAGGAGAATCCCACAACCTGCACCTCCTCCAGGATATATTCAAAAGATCTGGTGTTTCCCAACTCTACAAGGCCCAGCTCAGATTTAAACATAATGGCCACACCCCTGCCCCTACGATCCAGCCTTGGATGGTGTATCAGCGAGAACCCGGCTGGAATTGCCAAGGCCAGTATAGGGCCTGGATTTTCATCCAGCCAGGTCTCGGTGATGCAAGTCAGATCAGATGAACCAACAAGATCAGCAATAATAGCTGTCTTGTTCTTAATTGATCTGGCATTGCACAACACCGCCAAGGCAGGATGAGCTGTCGAGGAAGACCTTGGCACCTGTCCGATTTCTTCCGGGACTCTTGGGTATGGGGACAAGATAAGAGTAACCTCTATCCTGACCCCATTTCGCCCCAGGGCGTCTTCTGGACCCTAAGACCCCAATCCGCCCTCCCCTTTCCTGTCCCCCACAAGGCCTAGCTTTCCACCTTCGTCCTCGCCTCCTCAGAATGCCCAATGCTCGACACCTAAAATAGGTGTTAGATGACAATGGTGGGCACTCAAAAGGACGTAATTCCCTGAGCCTAGTGGGTGAATAGTGCCCAACCGTCATTAATCAAATCAAAAAAAAAAAAAAGAATAAAACAAACCTGTAAATATCAAACCTATAGATAACACACACTCCTCTCTCTCACAGAGGGGAGGCGAATAAAACAAACTAACATAAAACCAAAATGAGCCCCAACTCGAAAATAACCCAAATAAGATGTGGAAAAATAAAATCAAATACTAACATACTAAAATGCCAGCAGAATAGGCCTAACGGTCTTTCATGTCTGCTCGTTTGGTCAGCCCCCACCCTGGGTGCTGACCTTGCTGCCCCTCTCGCCTTCTCTGGCTTCTCCCTTCCCAGTTCCGGATATTCTTGCTGCATTGGATTTTGCTTCCAGAACCCTTCCCCTGTACCTGTCCCACCCCCTCTTGAACCCCTCCACTGTCTCTGCCTCCACCAGCCCCCTAGGCAGCGCATTCCATGGCTCCACCACCCTCTCAGTGAAGTAGCACCGCCTCCTTTCTCCCCTGAATCTTCCCCCCTCCAGCTTCCACCCATGCCCTCTAGTGGCCCCTCCTCCTTCCTTCGAAGCACCCTGACTGTTCCTCCCCTATTTACCCTCTTCATGTACCTGAAGACCTCTATCATGTCCCCCCGGTCCCTTCTCTCTTCCAATGTGTACATATTTAGCTCTTGAACGCTCCTCATAGGTCCTGTCCCCAAGCCCCAAATCATTTGGTTGCCCTCCTCTGGACCCTCTCCAGGAGGTTAATGTCCCTCTTTAAGTGTAGCCTCCAAAACTGCATGCAGTACTCAGGTGTGGCCTCACCAAGCAGTTATACAGAGGGTATCACTTCCCTCCTTCTGGAGTGATCCCCTAGCGATGCATCCCAGCATCCTGTTGGCCTTGGCTGCTGCCCTCCTACAAGTCTCAGAGTTGTTCATCTTGACATCCACCACCACCCCCAGGTCCCTCTCAGCCATCGAGACTTGTAGCATTTCCCCAGGGTGTACACTTGGCCCGGGTTTCTGGCCCCCAGGTGGAGTACCTTGCATTTCCCTGCATTGAACCTCAGCTTCCACTTTCTAGACCATCTTTCCAGAGCCTCCAGGTCCCCCTGTAGGGCCACCCTCCCCTCCTCCCCAGCCACCACCACCCCCAGTTTTGAGTCATCCAAAGAGACTCATCTCACTCCTGATTCCTGTCCTTATGTCAAAGATGTAGGCGTTGAACAGAAGGGGCCCAAGGACTGATGCCTGTGGGACCCCACTAATGACCCTCCTTGGGGATGAGGCTATCCACCAACTATGACCCTCTGGGTCTGGTCCTGGAGCCAAGTGCCTATCCATCTGATCATCTGGTTCCCCACCCCATTTCTCCCAGCTTATCCAACAGGCCCGCATAGGAACAGAGTCAAATGCCTTGCTGAAGTCTAGAAGAGGACATCCACTGGTCTACCCAGATCCAAGGCACTCATCACCCAGTCATAGAACTCCACCAGGTTTGTCTGACATGATTTCCCAGGATGAATCCATGCTGTCCTATCGTCCAGGCACCCTGACTTATCCAGTTCCCCCTAGCCTCTCCTTGACAATGCCCTCCATCACCTTGCCCACCACCGATGTCAGGCTGACAGGCTTGTAGCTCCCTGCCACCTCCCTTGATCCCCCCTTGTGGATGGGCACTATAGCGCCACCTTCCAGTCCTGGGGCACCCACCCTGTCCTCAGAGAGACGGTGAAAAGCTCCACCAGGGTTTCAGCCAGGACATCCATAGTTCCTTCAGCACTCTGGGATGTAATTTATCTGGCCCGGTGCTTTCTCCGTTTAAGGGAGCTGAGGGCTTCCCTCACTCTCTGCTGTGATTTCCACTACGGTACCTCTTCTCCTGCTTAGCCCTCCCCCTCCTGCCAGTGATGCCCCCCTCCCCAGACCCGCCGATCAGTAAGGGTCCCCTCCTTAGTATCTCTGTCTCTCTCCATGTATGATGCAGCACCCCATTTTCCTTGGTGAAAACTGAGGTGAAGTACTCATTTAGTACCTCAGCCTTCTTCCCGGGTCTTGTGCCCATCTCTCCTGATTTAATCCTGCTAATCTGCCCCTTCACCCTTCGTTTTTCCCCAATGTATCTAAAGAACCCTTGTTCCCTCTCCTAATTTCCTGGCCAGGTTCTGCTCCTTCCTTGCCTGTAGCCTCCCTCCACCACCTAGTGGCTCTTCTAGCCATCAGCTCGTACTCCCCTCGATCCCTTTCACTCCTTGAGCACTTGAATTGCTTATAGGCTGCCTTCTTCCCGCACCACCTCCTGGACCTCCCTGGTCCACCAGCAGGGTTTTTGGGCCCTACCGCATTTGTCTTACTCTTGCACAGGTGCTGGTAGCATCCTGCACCCCTCTCTGATGATTTCCCACCTACTGTCAGTGTCCATGTCTGACCCAATCCCATCCAAATGCTCATAAGGATCCTTCCCATTTCCTTAAAATCCGCCCCCTGAAGTCGGTTACTTCCGTCTTTGTGCAGTCTTCTACCCTCCTAGGTCCAGGCAGAACCAGACCGTGGCATGGTCACTCCCTTAATGGGTCCCTTACCTCCAGGCCCCAGTCTGGTCACTGTCGCCAGGACCACATCCAGTACCAGCGCCTCCCTGGTCGGTTCCCTCACCTGCTGAGTTAGGAGCGTCTTGAAAGACATCCAACAACCTCTGTTCCCTGGTCACAGAGGATATCATAGTCTCCCAGTCTGTTCCTGGCATGTTGAAGTCCCCAACACCACCACCGTTCCTCTGCCCAGTCTGCAGTGTCTCCCAACATCTGCCACCAGACTGTCCTCCAGCTCTCTTAAAGGCAGCATAATCTTAAAAACACAGTAAAATATCATCATATACCACTGGATATTAAACCTAAAACAAAATTTGTATTTTAAACAATGAAGCACCTCTCCGTGCAACAATGCAGCAGATGTATACTCTCCCAGTACCACCTCTCACATGGTAGGGAACCAATTAAATAAATCGAATTAATAATTATACAAATTAAATAAATAAAATATACACCACTATTACCACCCTCAGTCCAGGGGTTAGAGAAAGACAATGTAATCAGTTCTCCAGCAGTCCAAAACAGATAATATCTGGATGAATCCAAATGAAAAAAAACAAAAGTTCTCAGCAAGTAAATCCAATAATAAGAGTCTGAATCAAAACCAAGCGAGGCGTGAAGGTGTCCCACAAATCCACCAACAACTGCTTTTCAAAGACAGGCGACTCCAGTCAGTCAGTTATCAAAAAGCAGCAGAATAGTTCAAGGAGGCAGAATATGTTCCTTCGGGAACAGTATCCCCACCCAGTCGGCGACAAGCTGCTACGATCTCTACAAGTCAGCCCAAACAGCCAAACCTAAAGGTTCAGAAGAAGCCCTGGTCCCCCCAGCTCCCTAGGGAGCACACAAGGCGACTCCTGCCCGGTCGGGGACCAAGAGGTGGCCGACACTTCCCACAAGATTCAAACAGCTCTCCACACAAACAGATCCACCAGAAAACCTTAATAAAAGCTCGTTCATTTAAACGAGCCTTCAGGTGTGACAGAGTAAATCGGACAGGCCGAAGCTCCAATAGAAACCTCCTTGCAAGTTCCCTGGGGCAGATCTGCAAATCCTTCAGCAGTCATGACTGAACAACTCAACAGACTTCAATCCTCCATAAAACTACTCGTAAAATCCTAGGAGTCCAAAGATCTTAACTGATCCTAAAAATCCAAAGAAGCAGTATGGTGGGTCAGAAGGAACCAGTCCGTTCCATAACGCAGTTTAACAAAGCCTGCTGTGTAACATTAAAACATCCGAATTAAAAACTCAGCTCCAATTACAACTCAGTGACTTTAGGTGGAAAATAACACAGCATAAAGGTGTAAACTGCCACTAAACACCCAGTGGTAAAAAGCCGACAGAGCAAGCGAGTCAGAGTAAAACTCAAAAGTACAGTTCTACCGTAAGCATAAAATTACTAACTACCTCACTCCTTCAGCCCTATCTAGCTAGAATAATACAAAACGATAAATAAAAGTAAACTAAACAAGCGAGCAGAGCTAAAGCACTTGGCAGGCTCAACGAGTCACATCTTGCCACCGCCGGTGGAAAGTGGAATGTCAGGGTATGTACTGTACAGGAGAGACAAAATAGGAAGGTGGGCTAGCCCTTTATGTAAAAGAGGGTATAAAGGCATTGTTAAAGGGGGTGGTGGTGATGGATTCATGGAGACTCTGTGGGTGTCCTTACAGAACAGGGAGAAGGCAGTGAAGGTTGGGGTGGCCTACAGACCACTAAATCAAGGGAGAAGGTTGACAAGCCGATGGTTAATGAGATACAGGACACAACCAACAGAGAGAAATTGTGCTACTGGGAGACCTAAATCTACCTGACATAGACTGGGTCACCCGGCAGCAGCCACAGTTAAGAGCAGGGGGTATTGGAAGCCTTGCTTGAAGCATTCATCAGCCAGCTGGTGATGGAACCTCCTAGAGGATAGCCATTCTGGACTGGATTCTGACAAATGGGGACAGTGTAGCGGTGGGGGTTGGGGAAAATTTGGTGACAATGACCATAGGGTGGTGAAATTTAGGATCAACAAGGATCAGACCAAGGACAACTCGAACACTAGGGTACTTGACTTTAGCAAGGCAGACTTTGGGAGGATGAGAGCAATGGTACAGGAGGAGCTGGAGGGGGTGGAAGTCCTGGAAGACGTGGAGGAGCTATGGGGGGGAAATTAAAAGGAGACTACGGAAAGTGACAGAGCTTTGCTTTAAGACGGTGAGCAAGTGAAAGAGGGGTAGGAAGCCACTTTGGTTCACTACTGAAGTGAGGAAAACGGGGAGAAAAAAGGGTTTTCAGGAAATATAACACGACACAAAGAGAGGTAGATAGCAGGGTGTATAGGGATAAACTGAGGGAAGCAAGAAAGATTGATCAAGAGGGCCAAGGCTGAAATAGAAGCACGTATAGCAAGGGGGTTTAAGAGGGAGGACAAGAGGTTCTTTAGATGTGTAAGTGACAGGAAAATGGGAAGAGAGGATAGTGAGGCTCAAAGGGAAGGAGGGCACTGGTGGAGGAGACTTAGAAAAAGCCGATGTCTTAAACAGATACTTTGCATTGGTCAAGGCAGGAACTAGAGACCAGTCAGTCTTACCTCAGTAGTAAGCAAGATTATGGAGGCACTCCTTAAGGGAAAGGTAGTGCAACACCTGGAATCCATAGGAGCACAGGATCCAAGACAGCATGGGTTTACAGCAGGAAGGTCTTGTCAAACTAATCTCATAGATTTCTTTGACTGGGTAGCCAGAGTGGTGGACCAAGGGGAGCAGTTGATGTCACCTATCTTGACTTCAGCAAAGCTTTCAGTACTGTTCCACATAGGAGATTGATTAATAAGCTTGGTAGGCTCAGGTGGGTCAGGCGTTGGTCAGCTGGGTGGCAAACTGGTTGTGGGCGAAAACAGAGATTGGTGGTAAGCGATATACAGTCAGAAGAGATGCAAGTCACAAGTGAGGTACCTCAGGGATCAGTCCTGGGGCCAGTTCTCTTCAATATAGAAACATAGACTTTGGACGAGATAGGACCACTTGGCCCACCCAGTCTGCCCATTTCCTGCCTACTGGATAAGCTGCAGATTCTAGTTAACCAACAGCCTATTTCCTGCAACCCCCACTATAATTGCCTTATGTCTGTCCCATGCATGTTTGAATTCCTCCACTGTTCCCACAACCTCTCCAGGAAGGCGGTTCCATGCCTCCACCACTCTCTCCGTGAAAAAGAATTTCCTCACATTACCCCTGAGCTGTCCCCTCTCTAACTTTAAATTGTGCCCCCTTGTTCTTACACATCTCTTTTTCTGAAAGATGCTACCCTCCTGGACTTTGTTGATTCCCTTGAGGTACTTAAAAGTTTCTATCATGTCCCCTGTCCCTCCTTTCATCAAGGGTATACATATTAAGCTCTCTCAGTCTCTCTTCATATGGTTTCTGATGTAGACCCTGCACCATTTTAGTTGCCCTCCTCTGGACTGCTTCCATCCTGTCTATGTCCTTGCGTAGATGAGGTCTCCAAAACTGCACGCAGTACTCCAGATGGGGTCTCACCAACTGTCTGTATAGAGGGATTACCACTTCCCTTTTTCTACTTGTGATGCCCCTCCCTATGCATCCCAGTATCCCCCTGGCTTTCCCTACTGACTTCTCACATTGCATACCCACCTTTAGGTCATCTGATACGACTACACCCAGATCCCTTTCCATTATTGTTGTTGTTAGTACCTCCCCTGCTATTGTGTACTCTTCTCCTGGATTTTTATTTCCCAGGTGCATTACTTTGCACTTCTTTGCATTGAATCTAAGTTGCCATATGTCTGACCATTCCTCCAACCTTGCCAAGTCCCTTCTCATCCTTTCTACCCCCTTGTGTATCAACTCTGTTACAGATCTTTGTGTCATCCAAAAGAGGCATACCTTTCCTTCAGACCCTCTGCAATGTCACCTATAAAAAGCGTTAAAGAGGACTGGACCCAATACTGAGCCCTGAGGTACTCCACTAGTAACCCCTTTCTTCAGAATGTGTTCCATTCACTATTACCTTCTGTGTCCTGTTGTGCAGCCAGTTTTCTACTCCAGGCTACCACCCTGGGACCCACTCCAAGCTGGCTAACTTGATTATTAATCTATTGATGCGAGACTGTGTCAAATGCCTTGCTAAAGTCTAGGTAGGCTATATCCACAGCCCCTCCCTGGTCTATTACTTTGGTCACCCAGTCAAAGAAATCGATTAGATTTGTCTGACATGACCTTCCTGCTGTGAATCCATGCTGCTTTGGGTCCAGTGCCCGCTGGCCTCTAGGTACTCAACAATTCTTTCTTTCAGAAGTGATTCCATCATTTTCCCCACCACTGAGGTCAAACTAACAGGTCTGTAGTTTCCTGCTGCTGCCTTGCTCCCACTTTTGTGAAGGGGAATCACATCTGCCCTCCTCCAGTCCTCAGGTACCACCCCATCTTCCCATGATTTGTTAAAAATATCATCTGTGACAGTGCAGATGGACTGAAGGGTAAAGTTTGTCTGTTTGCAGATGACACCAAGATCTGCAACAGAGTAGATGATCCAGATGGGGTGGGCAGAATGAGAAGAGAAAATGGTCGGAAGAGTGGCAAATGGGGTTTAATACAAAGAAGTGTAAGATCATGCACATAGGGAAGAGAAACCCTGAAGTCCCCTATAGGTTGGGAGGGGAGTTGCTGACAATCACAAGAGAAGAAAGAGACTTGGGCATCATCATCACAGATGACCTGAAATCTTCCAAGCAGACCACTAAAACAGTGGGTAAGGCTAGAGGGATGTCGGGGTGTATTAGTAGGGGTATCACAAGTCGTAAGAGGGAGGTAATAATCCCTCTTTACAAGACACCGGTTAGGCCCCATCTGGAGTACTGTGTGCAGTACTGGAGGCCACACCTGCACAAGGTCATTAACAAAATAGAGACAGTCCAGAGATGGGCAACCAAAATGGTGCAGGGACTGCAACAGAAAACATATGAAGACAGATTAATGGAGCTCAATACGTATACCGTAGAGCAAAGGAGGGAGAAAGGTGATGTGATCGAAACATTCAAACACCTTAAGGGCATTAACAAGGCGAAAAGAGTCTAACATGTTTCAATATGAGGAAAATAGCAGGACAAGAGGACACAGCATGAGATTAGAGGTAGGCCAATTGAATGGTAATGTGAGGAAGTTATTTTTCACAGGAATGGTGGTGGATGCATGGAACGGCCTTCCTCAGGAAGTGGTGGTTATGAATACAGTGCAGTGCTTCAGACAGGCATGGGATAGGCATAAGGGAGCAATAAAATGAGTATGAAGAGATAGGCCATTGGCAGAGTAAAGGCCTATGGCACATTCATATGGTAGAAAAAATGGTCAGACTGGATGGGCCTTGTGGTCCTTCAAACAACATGAAGTCTTGCTATATTATGGCATATGCAGTATAACCCCAGGTTAGAACTGCTCCGGAGGTGAAAGAGTTAACTTTCCATGCAGGGCATGGAATCTTGATCGCGAGCTCGGTTGAGCACTCTGTCTGTCGAAGTTCAAACTTAAACTGTCAGATTCTTTACTCCACCTCACTGAACAGTCGCTCCAGAGATTCCTCCTGCTGCTCGGTTCGTTTGTCGGTTTTAAAGTGTAATTCTCGTTTTTTTTTACCGAAATTTAACTGCAATCGTCGGTTCAAGCTCTGTCTGTGGTATTGTAAGTAATAGATAGGCTTATTTATTATTTTTTCTTCTGTGTGGAACTTGTAAACGTCTTTTTCGGTTCGGTTTGAACCAGTCAGATGGGTTTTAAAATTAGCTTCTAGTCCTTTAGAGTGCGGTTCCCGGTTCTTATCGGTTCTAAAAAAAAAAGGATTTTATACGGTTTTTCCACGACCCGTGACACAGTTGAGAACCGGTAAGAGTCTTGCTTGGTGGATTGCCATTAAGGGCAAGTTTTGGTTAGACTGGCACTATGTCTGAGAAACCCAAAAGAAAAATCGGACCCACTGGGTTTCAGCACTGTGGCCTCTGTGGGGAAGCCTTTGCTAAAGCTGACCCACACACCACTTGTGTTTATTGTCAGGGGTTTGACCACCTCAATGCAGACTGCCAGATTTGTAAGAATTTTCCTGCTGCCACCGTGGAAAAAGAGTTGGTAGGCTCAGGGAAAGGGAGGCCAAAAAGTCCGCTGACCTGGATGGCCAGCCCGGTTCGGTTCCAACCGAACCTGAGGGAGTGCCCTCTGACCAGGGCGATACTTCCTCGGGCAAACGAAGAGCCAGCTCTGAGGAGCCGGTTCCAACTAAAAGGACTAGAAGGTCAGCTAGTTTGGGGCCAAAAGTTCTTTCTCCAACCGCTGAGGAAATAGCCAAAGCTATTCAAATTGTCCAGTCTCTTTCCCCAGTTCCGTCCAAACCGGCACCATTAGAGAAGCGCCCGGCTCAGATGGTTCCCTCAGTTCAAGATTATGATTTTGAGGATTTTTATGAACCGGGGGAAGGGGAGGAGGGGTACGAGGAGAGTGAGTGTGATTTTGAAAGTCTGGATGTGCCCATTGAACCAGACATCTCTCCAGACAGACCCTCAGGAGTGTCCCCTCCCAGGCTATCTGAGTCCCCTTCTCATTTTTTGTTTTACAAGAAAGTTGCTGAGACTCTGCAACTCCCTGTTGAGGAAGCTGTTGATGATCTAGAAGAGCCTGATTTTATGGAAATGATGGATATTCCAGAGTCTAGGAGACTGTCTATTCCCTTGCATAAATCTTTTAGGAAACAGACAGCAAAAATTCTGGAAACTCCTCATTCTGTCCTCCCTGTGGATAAAAGGATGGACAAGAGGTATGCTTTATCAGGCTCTGATATGGAGTTCCTATCCCAGCAGTGCAGCCATGTGGGGGTAGTGCAGGCTGCAGCCTGTGACAAGGCTAATATTCCTCTAGCCTCTCGCCCTCCTGAAAAGGATTCCAGGAGGATGGATGCCATAGCAAAAAAGCAGTACATGGCAGCATCTTTGGGACTCAGACAGGCAAATTATAGCTTCACGCAGCTGGGTACCAGAAATCCAGGTGGGATACTGTCTGGCCTAGCAAAACAGGCCCCTGGCCAGCTTGCTGAGGCGGCGAACAGGTGGCTGTGGATAGTATTGAGGCATCCAAGGTGCAATTTCATGCTGCAGTAGACTATAATGATGTTTCATCAAGAGTCATAGCTACATCTGTGTCTCTTAGCAGAATGGCCTGGCTCAGATGTACTGCCCTGTCACAGGATACCCAGTCTAAGGCTATGGATTATCCTGTTGTGGGAAATTCTCTGTTTGGGAGCAGACAGAGAATTATATGAAGAAAATGGATGAGTATAGGATCACCTATAGAGTGCACAGGCCAAAGAAAGGCAAGTCACTCCTCAAAGACAGCATGTCAGGGGCAGGGCAGGCCTTTTCTTGGCCGTTTACCAAGCCAGGCCTCCTCTTCTGCTTATGCCCAGAGGAGTTCTTTAGAGAGAAGGGGCAGAAGAGGTTCTAGTAAGCCTGCTTCTAGCCCTCAACCAAAGCCCTGCAAAACAGGCTCCTGATGGGGTGGCCAGGGCCGATTCTTCACTACCGGTGAGGGGCAGGCTGGCTTACTTTGTCCAGGACTGAAGTCTTTAACATCAGACAAGTGGGTCCTGGAAGTAGTAAGCCAGGGACTGGTTCTCAGCTTCAAAAAATTTCCGAAGATGAGAGCCAGATCTTTTCCACCTGCAAACCCATCAGAGGCACTTGCCCTGGAAGCAGAAGTTTCTTCCCTCCTGGCTCTCAGAGCCGTGGAAAGGGTTCCACCCATACACCAGGGCAAAGGGTTGTACTCCAGGTACTTCCTTACCCCAAAAAAGACAGGAGAATGGCGGCCCATCCTGGATCTCAGGTATCTAAACAAGCACCTTTTAAAACCAAAGTTCAAAATGGTGACCCTGGGGATTATTATACTCTCTCTAAGGCCAGGGGACTGGCTAGCCTCCCTGGACCTCAAGGATGCCTACTTCCATGTTCTCATCAGAAGCTCCCATTGAAAGTACCTCAAATTCGAACTGCCCTCAGGCCATTACCAGTTCAGAGCAATGCCCTTCGGCCTCACCTCGGCCCCAAGGGTGTTCACAAAATGCCTGGCAGTAGCAGTTGCTCATTTAAGAAGGAAAAAGATTGCCATCTTTCCTTATTTGGATGACTGGCTCATTGTAGGCCAGTCTCCAGAACAGGTCAAACTACACTTACAAGTAACCCAGCAACTGCTTTCATCTCTAGGTTTCCTTCTCAATCTTCCAAAGTCAGTTCTGGAACTTGTCCAGCTTCTCACCTTCATAGGCGCAGAACTAAACACAAAAGAAGCCAGAGCCTTCCTTCCTCTGGAAAGAGCAAGGACCCTGGTCTCTCTGGCCTCCTCTTTCACCCTGCAGGTCTCTCGACCAGCAAGGCATTTTCTTCAGCTCCTGGGGCACATGGCTGCTTCTACAGCAGTGGTGCAGGGAGCGAGATTTCAGATGAGGGACATTCAGTTCCATTTGAGAGCCTTTTGGTCTCAAAGTACAGATCCCCTAACCAAATTGATTCCAGTGACTCGAACCCTGATCCAGGCCCTTAAGTGGTGGCAGGATCAGAACAATCTGTGACAGGGGGTTCCCTTCACTCCCCAGTCTCATTCCTTGACTCTTACTACAGATGCATCCCTCTTGGGGTGGGGAGCTCACATGGGCAACCTTTCCACCGAGGGGCTGTGGTCCCCTCAGGAATCCCTGCTCCACATCAATTTGCTGGAACTCAGAGCAGTTTTTCTAGCACTCCAGGTTTTTTCCACATCTGTCCAGAACAAGGTGGTTCAGGTCAGAACAGACAATACCACTACAATGTGGTACATCAACAAACAAGGGGGCACTCGATCTACGGCCTTGTGCACCGAAGCAATGAAGTTGTGGTCTCTGGCTTATTCTCTGAAAGCCTCCCTTACGGCAGTTCACCTCCCAGGCAAGGACAATGTCCTAGCGGATGCTCTCAGCAGGATTTCCCAGGGCCATCACGAATGGGCACTGGATCCCCTAGTACTGGAGGTAGTATTTGCCAGATGGGGCACCCCGCAAATAGATCTCTTTGCAGCCCTAGACAATCACCAACTTCCCCTTTTTTGCTGCAGGCCCCCAGTGTTGGGCTCCAGTCCCTCTGGATGCCTTCCTCCTCAGTTGGGAAGGAAGTTTCTCTCACTTTTCCCCCCCCCTTCTTTTCAGAGTGCTAGTCAGAATGAGATCTCAATCCTGCAAGATGATCCTGATTGCTCCAGATTGGGCCAGGCAGCCTGGTACACTCCTCATGTCCCTCGCAGTCCACCCTCCCTATGTCTTCCCAGGAATACAACCTGTTAACCTGTGCCCAGGGGAGAGTTTGGTATCGAACCTCAAATCTCTCAATCTAAAGGCTTGGCTCTTGAAGAGTTAGAGTTTACTGACCTACACCTTTCTCAAGGCGTACTGGATATTTTGAAGGCCTCTAGGAAGCCTTCCACCAGGGCTACCTATAATTCAAAATGGAAGAGATTTTCCATATGGTGTGCTGGTAAACATATTTCCCAGAATCTGCTGGTGTGCCCGATCCTGGATTATTTGGTGCATTTGAATTCCTTGGGCTGAGACCAGCTACCCTAAAAGTGCACTTGGCAGCTGTGTCTGTCTTATCATCAGCAGGTAAGCCCTCTTCTTTATCAGCTCACCCTGTGTTCTCCAAGTTTTTAAAGGGTTGCTTCACACAACCCCCATTCAGGGACCCTGCCCCTGCTTGGGATCTTAATATTTGCATCGCTCAACTTATGCAACCCCTTTTGAGCCATTGTCTTTAGCAGAGCTTAAGTACTTGACTTGGAAAACTGTGTTTCTGGTAGCCATCACCTCTGCCAGGCGCATAAGTGAGCTACAAGCCTTGTCAGTGGAGCCTGATTTTATCTCCTTTCACAGAGATAAGGTGGTCCTCGGGGACTAACAGGAAGTTTTTGCCAAAGATGGTTTCAGACTTTCACCTTAATCAATCCATGTCTCTTCCTGTGTACTTCACTGACCATTCCTCCTCTGGTGAGAGGAGATTGCACAGTTTAGATGTCAAAAGAGCCATTAGTTACTATATAGAATGTATCAAAGGTCACAGGTTCGAATCCCTCCAATTGTTCCTCACTTATGGTGAGGTTGGTAAAGGGAAACCTGCCACTAAAAGATCCATTGCCAGGTGGATTGTCTCTTGTATCCAATTCTGTTACGAAAAACTGGGTAAGGTTCCTCCCTCAGGCCTGAGGGCTCACTCTACCAGAGGTATAGCTGCGTCTCTGGCTGCTGCCAGGGACATTCCTATCCTAGAGATATGTCAAGCAGCTACCTGGAAAACAGTTCACACTTTTACTAAGCATTACTCCTTGGATATCCAGGCTAGGAGTGATGCTCGATTTGGCACAGCTGTGCTTCAGAACCCATTTCCCAAGTAGGTTCTGTCCCTCCTCCATGGAGGTACTGCTGTGTAGTCTGCATATGTCATAATATAACAAGACTTCATGTTGTTTGAAGAAAAAATTACTCACCTTAGTAATGTTGCTTCTTCTAATGGAGTCTTGCTATATTATGACCTCCCCCCCCAGCCTGCCCCTCTCAGAACCTCTATTTTTGGGATGTGGGTGGGCAGTGCAATGTTGGCACTTCATTGATGCCCACTTTATTTTCACACTTCTAGGGTGCTTAGGTGTTATGCTTAATTTTCTTTCTTGAATCCCCCGACTTGAGTCTTTGTTTTGGGATCAAGAACAAAAAGGTGTTTTTGTAGTTAGTAGCCAGTGGCTAGTGTAGGTTTTCGGCTTCCACGCAGAACCTTAGTGAGTGTTTGCTCGTAAAGATCTGACAGTTTAAGTTTGAGCTTCAACAGACAGAGTGTTCAACCGAGCTCGCGCTCAAGATTCCATGCCTTGCATGGAAAGTTAACTCTTTCACCTCCGGAGCAGTTCTAATGTGGGGTTATACTGCATATGTCATAATATAGCAAGACTCTATTAGAAGAAACAACATTACTAAGGTGAGTAATTTTTTCTCATCTGCCGTCAACTTCTGTGTTTCTATGTTTCTGTGTCTTTACAGTGGAGGGGGGAGCTAAATTAGAAATTAGGGGGGAGGATGGGTAGGGAGATAGACTCCAGTCCTTTCACTGAAGCTCTAGTACTGGAAGAATTGAGCAGGCTGCAGACTGACAAGGCGATGGGGCCAGATGGGATTCACCCGAGGGTACCTAAAGAATTGAAACAGGAATTGACGTCACTAATCACAAGGCTATTCAGCCTGTCACTGCAACAGGGGAGGGTTCCAGAGGACTGGAAAAAGGCTGAGGTGGTACCACTGCATAAGGGGGTGGAAGGAAATAGCCAGATAACTACCGCCCGATAAGCCTGACCTCGGTGGTCAGCAAGCTGATGGAGGCACTGATTAAGGAAAGTCTGGTTAGGCATCTTGAGAGGGAGGGCCTGCTGAATGACAGCATTGATTTACGGGTGGCAGTTATTGCCAGACCAACCTGATTGAATTTTTCAACAGGGTGACAGTGATATGGGACCAGGGAGGGGCGGTGTACGTGGCCTATGTGGACTTCAGGAAGGTGTTCGACACTGTCCACCATGGGAGACTCTTAGGCAAGGTGATAAGCTTGGGGGTGGGAAGCAAGCTCACTAGATGGGTGGAACGTTGGTTGGTGGGGTGGACTTAGAGGGTCAAAGTTAATGGAGTGTACTCAAAGGAGGAAAGAGTGACAAGTGGGGTTCCACAGGGGTCTGTGTTGGGACCCATAGTCTTCAACATATGCGTAGGGGAGATCACAGAGGGTCTGCGCAGAAAGGCATGTCTGTTCGCGGATAACATGAAAATCTGTAGTAGCAGGGTGGATACAAAGGAAGGGGGGGGAGTGGAGGATAGGAGGGAGGGAGACTTGGCAGGTTGGAGGAATGGTCAGAAAAGTGGCACTTATGGTTCAACACAAAAAGTGCAGGATTATGCACATAGGGTATAACAACCCAAGGCAGAATACCAACTGGAGGTGGAGGAGATGGAGGAGACAGACAGGAAAGGGACCTGGGATTACCATCTCAGACAACCTGAATGTCCAGGGTTTGTGACAGGGCAGCAAGAAAGTCACTGAGTATGCTGGCATGCATAGGGAGGGGTTTCACAAGCAGGAGAAGGGAGGTGATCCTGCCGCTGTTCAAAACTATGGTCAGACCACACATGGAATATGGGGTCCAGTTCTGGAGGCCGTACAGGAAAGGGGACATGGACTGTCTGGAAAGGGTCCAGAGAAGAGCGACTAAAATGGTGCTGGAGAGGCTGGGGGAGCTGGGCCCGTACTCACTGGAGCAGAGGAGGGAGAGGGAGGATATGGTGGAGACATTCGAATACATGAAGGGCATAAACAGGTGAGGGTCGACAGCTTATTCAAATCTAGTAAGAACAATTCCACGAGGGACATACCCACAAGCTGGAGGGGCAGATTCGGGGACATCAGGGCAGGTTCTTCACCGGAGGGGTGGTACAGCCATGGAATAGGCTGCCAGAGTGGTGATGAGGTGGTACAGTGGAGAACTTCGAAGGGCCTGGGACATACACATGGGACTGGGCGGTCAGAGTGCAGGGCCCAAAGGGACGGAGGAAATCTTCCTGGGGTGGAGGGGTTAAGGGCAGTCTAGATGGACCTAGGGGTCCTTATCTGCCACAGCCTTCTAGGAGTCTATGAACTTGGTTTTTAGAGGACACTGTCAGCTTTTAGTTTGATTTTAGGTCCTGTGTGCCGGTTTGCCTCTCTTAACAGAACAAGCAAATCAACTGATTTGACATCCCCATTAAGTGATGATATGTAAAATAGTACCTTTCTACACATTTTATTTAGTGGTCCACCTAACTTCTGCTGCCAGTCAGAAGCATTTTGATGCAGTGAACATGCAAAACCTGGGATCACATGATGCTCTAGCAATGGGAAGACACTCCCAGACTAGCTCCATATAAACGTGGCTTTTAAAAAACAAAAATAGCGCCAGGCTGTGGGAACAGAGCATTGTTGAGCTGCAGAGTGGTCAGCACTCCATAGGACCCAATAGTAATTCCAAGTATATTTCACAAAAATGGGTTGGCAGCAAAGAGATTATTTAGAAAAATAGTATTTTATTCCAAAATGAAAAATAGCAGCAAAACATACAGGTACCACGTGTAGTTAAGCTACCTTGGTTTAAAGAATAAGTAATATAAGCCTGCCTCGGAAGACCTAGTGAACATTGTGCTCTCCAGTTTAACCTGAAAATGGCAGAAGATTCATCACAGACAGACATCGCTTATGCTGGGACTCCACAACACGACCGTTCAGAAGCAGTCAGGTAGCACAAGATGAGACCAGCCCGTTGGCGCTGAGGGTTAAGGCGCTGGACACCACACTGGCGACCTGGGTTTGGGATCGAGCTCGGGACGTCGGGGGTTGGCCGGGGGAGATGCAGACTTGGATCGAACTGCCGCTGGCAGGTGTCCTTTCCCAAGGGAGGGTTCAAGCCTAGCGAGGTTTGGCAGTTCCTAGTGGTGACCGGGGTGGCTGCTCATGGAGCTCATAGTAAGGGGTATGGGAGCTGCATGCAGCAAGATATCCTGCAGGTGAGTGAGTGGGAGCGCTCACGCTTATGCTGGTAGTCATTGCATGCCACACTCTCAGGACCAAGGGAGAAAACATGTAAAAGTACCCCATCTCCAGTAGGCTAAGGTGGGTCCAGTGGCTCACCGCCACACCTAGTGCCAGGTCTTTCGGTCTGCCTCCAGTGCTTCCTTACTTCCTGGTCCTTTGTCTAGATTCTTCAGAAGGATCGCCAGAGGAGTCAGCAGTCCTGCCCCGGGGGGCTTAGATACGGGGGGTCGGAGGAGCCAGTGGAGTGGGGGGGGGGATGACCCCCCTAGAAGGTAGGACCAGGGCTTCAGGCAGGGTGGTATATGGTGGGAACCGAGTGACCACACCAGAGAGAGTCTGGGGGGTCGCCAAAGGAGGAGGATAAAGTTTGAAAAAAAAAAAAGGCACAAGATGGATGACTTCCCTATTTCTCCACCGGATAAGGGAGTGGACATCAACACACTTTATAAATTCTTTAGAGAGCTCGGGGAAAATACAGAACACTTTGCTCAGTCTAGGTGGGGGGACTTCCAAGAGCTTCAAGGCAGTGAACATGCATCTTAAATGGCATCATGATCATTACAAAACTCGTGCACGAGTAAGTTTATATTTATTCTGGTCAATATGAAATCAGTGTCCTGTCCCAAAGAGTGTACTGTTATGAACAAGATGATGTCCCTGTGTAAGAAAAACGAATACTGGAAGTGAAAGAAAATGAACTTTGAAAAACTTGGCCGAGATCCCAAACATGTGCATTCGCTAATGCGCATGCCCGGGATCTTGGTTCCATTTTTCAGAGTTAGTTTTTTTGCCCTTCACTGGTTGTTTTTCTTATACAGGGGCATCATCTTGTTCAAAATGGTATACGTTTGGGATAAAAGACTGATTTCATATCGACCACAGTAAATGTAAACTTGTTCATGCACAGGTTTTGTAATGATGACAGTGCCATTTTAAGATGCACATTCACTGAAGCAGGATGCTTCTGGCTGGCAGCTGATGTTAGGTGGACTGCTTGTCTGGAGCATACTGCTAGAAAAAAAAAATGTGTAAAAAAGTTACATAGATACATACATAGATAAATAGACAGTGTCGGCAGATAAGGGCCTATGGCCCACCCAGTCTGCCCATTTGAGCTTGTAAGTTCATTTTATGTTTTCCAAGAAGTCTGTTGCCCCTTACCCCTGACCTCCAGAATTCTTTTATGTCCATCCCATTCATTCTTAAATCCCGTGATTGTTTCAGCCCCCACCACTTCCTCTGGCAGGGTGTTCCACTTGTCCACCATCTGTTCTGTGAAGAAATTCTTCCTCACGCTTCCTCTGAATCATCCTCATCCCATGCCCTCTAGTCCTGGAACATCTTTTTTGCTTAAAAATAGTGTATTCCTGTACCCTGTTCCTCCCTGTAAGATACTTTTATGTCTCTATCATATCCCTTCTCTCCCTCCTTTCCTCCAGGGAGTACATGTTCAGTTCCTTCAACCTGTCCTCATAGGACTTGTGATGCAATCCATGCACCATATTTGTTGCCCTCCTCTGAACCTTCTGTATCCCGTCTATGTCCTTACGTAGGTAAGGTCTCGAGAACTGTACAGTGTACTCCAGGTGGGGCCTCACTAGTGTCTTTGTATAGTGGAATTATGACCTTCCTTTTCCTGCTGGTGATGCCCCTGCCTATGCATCCCAGCATCCTATTTGCTTTACCTGCTGCCTTGTCACACTGTTTCCCTACCTTGAGGTCATCAGAGATGATAACCCCAAGATCCATTTGCTGCTTGGTACATGCTATGTCCTCACCCCCTAACTGATATTATATATTGTGCCAGGGTTCAGTTCCCCATATGCATTATCTTGCACTTCCTTGCATTGAATGCCAAACCCTGACCATTCTTCAAGTTTCTGCAGGTCCCTTCTCATTCTGTCTACACCCTCTGGTGTGTCTGCTCTGTTACAGAGCTTTGTGTCATCAGCGAACAGTGAAATTCTGCCTTCTAGGTCCTACTTAATGTCACTGATGAAGATATTGAATAGGACCGTCCCAGCACTGATCCCTGTGGTACTCCACTGGTCACTCTTCCTGTGTGGAGGACAGCCATTTACCACCACCCTCTGTGTCCTGCCACCCAGCCAGTTACCTACCCACCACACTACTGTCCTGCCCACACCCATATTCCCCAGTTTACGAATAGTCTTCTATGTGGCACACTGTCAAAGGCCTGCTGAAGTCCAGATAGCCATGTCCACTGCCCTACCCTGATCCACCTCCCTAGTCACCCAGTCAAAAATTCAATGAGGTTGGTCTGACATGACCTTCCCTGGTGAAACTATGCTGCCTTGGGTCCTGTAGTCCATTGACAACCAGATGTTCCACCAATCTCCTTCAGTAGTGCTTCCATGATCTTCCCCACTACCGAGGTGAGGCTGACTGGTCTGTAGTTCCCTGCTTCCTCTTTGTTCCTACTTTTGTATAAGGGGACTACATCTGCTATCCTCCAGTCTTTGGGTACCTCCCTGTTTCCAGTGATCGCCTAAACAGGATAGACAGAGGTTCAGCCACCACCCCTCTTAGTTCTTTAAGGACCCTGGTGCACCCCATCTGGCCCCATTGCTTTATCAACTCTTATTATTTCCAGTTCCTTCAGGACCCTTTCTCATGTAAAGGGACTTGTGTCCATGTCTGCACCATTCTCACCCCTTGTAATCCGTTCAGACCCATTACCCTCCTCTTCCTCAGTAAAGACTGAGCAGAAATACCTGTTCAATATGTCAGCTTTACTGTTGTCATCCTCACACAGCCCCCATTTTTTTAGTTTTTGCAATTATTGGGTTTTTTGTGCTGCACCTCCCAAAGCTCAGCCTCACCCCAAGCTCCACCCATCCCCCGGACCTACCTGCATCCAGTCCCAGGCTTGCCCCACTGGATGGGACTGTCAGTTGGTACAGACCATAGGCCTGAAGTTGGGACTCCGGCAGGAATCCCCCATTGGAGGAACCCCCTGGCTTGCCCCACAGCGTGGGGCCACTGGACTGAGATGTATGGTGGAACCGCTTCTGCTGTCACAGGCAGGGTCGGGGAAATGGCCAGGCATGTGGCGGAGCATCCTGGAGGGAGGCAACAGCATTTTGAAGTGTGGATCCCTGGGAGTGGGATGTGCAGTGACGTCTCGCATCAGCCTCTGTCCCCCTAAGTAGCAGCACTGGCTGCGACGGTACCTCCAGCCTCTGCCAGGGATCTGTGAAGCACTGGACACTCTTTCCCTCCTCCCCTCAGAGGAGAGCCGACCCAGGATGCTCAGTCCCTCTCCCACTGGCTGGCCCTCCGACTTTGAGTCTGTCTCTAAACCCAGGATGTCGGCACTGCAAGCGGATGCCTTGTCAGCTGTGCTGGTGGGCTGGCCTGTAAACAGTAAATTTTACATTATATCTTATATTGGGGCTGTCAAATCAGTTGATTTACTTGTTCTTCTAATAGAGGCAAACTGGTCACACAGGACCTAAAATCAAAATAAAAGGCTGAAAGTGTCCCTTAACAGAAAAAAAGAAAAAGCTTTTAATATATTCTGATGTTTATTTTCGCTGATGAATGTCAGCCCCAAAGTGCTGCCCGTTCTGGTGAGATGAAAGTTCTGTTTGAGGACAGTAGCTTCTAAAACAAACGCAAGTATTTTGGAATCTATCCTCTGCCTTACAGAGATCCAGCATACTGTAGCTCCTTACAAATCGGAGACTTGACCACATTAATCCAAGTTAACACATTTCTTCATTTTTGTAGCTGACCCGCTTTAATGCTGCATCATAAAGTGTTGCCTTTTGCCATAATTAAAAGGTTCGCCGCCAACCCAGGAATAGTAGTATTGTGTCACCAGAAGGCAGACGCCCTTTATTTTCTGAAACAGTAGAACGGGTAGCTATGGTGACCTTGATCATCAAGCCAGGGGATACTGAAGCATCTGTGAGACAAAAACCAAACATAAAATGCTTATTTTAAATATACTATCTCACGCCCCCATGTAGATCCTGACCTGCATGTGCTCAGTCCTAATTCCATTTCTGCCTAACTCACAGCTCACTCTTCTCCCCATCAGTCACACAGATTCCCTGTGGTTTACCCCCTTCCATGGTGGGGCTCCTACGGGGCTCCAGATCCAGTGTGCTGTGGCTGTTGAGCCAATGGACCTGGTATATGAGGGATACAGCATTTCATACATGCTTGCAACCTACCATTGGGAGGATGTTCTCTTTGTCAGAATTCATCCTTCTGACCCACCGACACAGTGCCCGGCATGGAATGGGATGGGGGCAGCATGGTGTGTCGTTACCCACAATTTCAAGCAGCTCTCAGTCCATCACAGGAAATGCTTATAGAATCTGGTGTGTGAAGCCCTTCCAGACAGAACAGGAGGCGTTACATCCGCCAGCCTCCCTCAGTTCAACCAGTGGGCGTTGGAGTTTGGCTTGAATGGTGAACCAGTATTCCACCTGGTAGCTCAACATGCTACACTCAGTGCCAACTGGCTGGGTTTGAAGTGTGAAAGTAGTTCTCTACTTATAGGTGATGGGGAATACTTTTATACTGTTAATTGTGTCTCTGTTTTACTTTCCATGTTAATCCTGCATTCTGATGTGCTTTGACCATTATCTTGATAAATTAATGAACTAGTTCTGTAGTGCTCGCCCACTAAAAGGCCAGAATTAGTTCATATGGGTGATGGGTTAAAGGGAATGAGTTTCTCTTAGTTTGCTATTCTGTGATTTTTCCAGGCAGATTAGCAGGACAGAGAGGTAAGTGATGCATTTGGGACCTTATTGAAGAGTCAAGAGAGAAGCTTATTTTATCTGCTTTGTTTAGATTAAAGAGGCACTGTCAGCTTTGCCACCCCCTCCCCATTTTTTTCCCCCACATTTGTGGAGTGTGCCTCTTGGCACACACCTATCAAACGCCTACTCTAGAATGCCCCTCTATATCTGAAAATTAAGCCTTTTTACCTTTTTGCTGATTTTGTATTATTGGTTGGTGGATTGGTCGACTTAAATCATGCGCCTACGGGAAGCAGATCCAGCTCAAGAATGCATGTCTGCCCGGTGCTGTTCAAAGTGCATTTTGTTACATGCGGTCTGAAAACATATGATACGCCTGTACATTCTGTTATTCAAGCCGTTCTTGGGGTCCCCACTAAACTGAGCACAGAGAGTTCTGCAAATTACATTTTTAAACCAGGCGAAATCATGCACGCCTTGAAGTCTTAGCAAAGTTCCCGTGCATACGTGCCGCTCTCTTTTCGCATGCGTGGGATTTCGTCTGTGGTTTAAAAATGTAATTTGCAGAAGTTGCAGTGCTCGGTTTGTGTTCGGAGATCTCAAGAACAGTTTGGAATAACAGAATGTAAAGGCGCAACATGTTTTTAGACAGCATGTAAAAAAATGCACTTCGGCACAGCGCTCGTGGCAGATGCGTGTTCTCAACCTTGATATGCTTCCACTAGACACGTGATTTAAGCTTGGACCGATCGACCAACTAATAATATAAAAATCAGCAAAACAGGTAAAAAGGCTTACTTTTTGATATAATGGAGCATTCTAGAATAAGCATTTGATATGTGTGTGCCAAGAGGCATACTACTCAGATGTGGGGGGAAAAACAGAGGGGCAAAGCTGACGGTGCCACTTTAATGAAAAAAAAATTGATTTCTGTTTTAAACTGCATACTAAAACAAATACCCTTTTTCCTGGTTTTAGTTCTTGATGAAGCTGATAGAATTCTGGATATGGGCTTTGCAGAGACCATGAATGCTATTATAGAAAACCTTCCTAAGGATCGCCAGACTTTGCTTTTCTCAGCAACACAGACCAAATCAGTGAAGGATCTTGCTCGTCTCAGTCTGAAAGATCCAGAATATGTATGGGTCCATGAAAAAGCTAAATTCAGGTGGGTCATGTCACCTTAGCAATTGCAATTCATTTTTAGTTTGTGTATTAGAAAAGTAACAAAATTATTATTTTTTTTTTTAACAAAATTTTCTATGCAGACAGTGTCACTTAGTGGTTGGGGTGCAACCTGGAATCGCAGGTTTGAATCTGACCACTACCACATACTCACTATGTGACTATCAATGAACGTTCTCCCTCCTTCTCTGTTCCCTGCCACCCACTAGATGTGATGATTTGCCTGTTTGTGCTTTCTTTAATGTATTTATGTCTTACTTCTCGTGTGCCAGTCAGTGGCTTGTAAGTGCTTTGGGAGACGGTGTGTTTGAAGGGCGCTGCATGAAACAAAAATCATGTTCCTATCCCCAGCCTTCTGTACTTCACAAATTTTTCTGAGCACTTTAACTGCAAATATGTAATTTAGAAAAAGGGCAGTTTGAAATGAATGCGTGTCACCACTATAATCTATTTTGGGGCTGGAGTCTGTGCCCCCCAACTTTCTTGAGTCCCAGGAGGGCGTTCTGGGATTGTGAGCACTGTTGCAGAGCATTCCACAAATGCCTTTGTAAGTTAGTTTTGTGCTTGTTAATGGTGCCAGTAAAAAAAAAAAAAAAAGCCAGTCACTGGCACAGAAATTTTTTTTTTTTTTGGCACCACACAGCCACAAATATAGAAGCCACATAGTATTTATTTTGTTACTTGTTAGAATTGTATTTTGTGAATTGAAATCCTCTTATGATATTAAAAGCAGTCATTTTAGCAAGGATGTCAGCAAGTAAACATCAGGTTTCAACAGACAGGTCAGGATACTACAGCTGTATGGAAATTATCTATTTACAAATTCATAACATGTACATTTATCATTTACATTCATAATATGTAAATTGTATATTTACATGTTATGAATTTGCATAATGTAGGTGTTTCAGTGCTGCACTAGGAAGATAACTGAATTGCAATCATTCGCAGTTGCACTGATTGATTTTCACGCAGTTGCTCCTCTTTGATCCCTGTCACTCCCCTACTTGACTGCTCCCACCTACTGGTTGTGATGGATTACAGTGTCTTTGCTGGCTTCCCTACATGGGAATGAAGTGGTGAAAAAGGCAGCCTCTCTGAATGCATACATTTGTTTTTATAATTATTTTTATGGCCCTTACCCTTGTGATGCCAATTGAAGATTTTGATGCCATTTCTAATTGTGATCTGTCTTTTTTTTTTTGTGTAAAGTAAAATGATACACAACCTGTATTTTTCAAGAAGCAGCCATTTGACATGCCATCAGCCTTTAAAGGTCCTCGGCAGTGATAGGAAAACTGAACAAAAACATCATTTGTAGCTACATCTCTGTTTATATTTTCTATATTATGTATGTCCTTTTTATTTTTTATATGCCATAGTAAGGCCAGCCTGTTAAGGTGGTGGTGAGCTACCATCTACAACACTGGCTACCTGAGTTTAGGATTGGTTGGGCCATTGGGGCCAGCTGGGGGAGGAGGATTGTGTGTCCCAAAGGACACACTCTTCCTTTGGAGTGGGTGGGTAGCTGCCATACTGCCACCTGTGTGACCACAGGTGGCACTGTAGTGATGGCGCAGTGGGATGAGAATGTCGGCAGGACTCTGCTTAGGCATGTTCTGCGTGCACGAGCAGTGGGGTCCTTACAGTGCTGGTGTCCCAGGGTGCAGGGACATACGAAAAACGAAACACCTAACTTGCATGAAATGATCCCGGGCACACTCACGCTTTGAACCTTGCCACTGTTCTCTTGCTACTGCACCTGGGGAACTCCTGCCTCTGTTCGCAGGCGGAGGCAGCAGCTGTGATCTGGCATGGCCGGACTCCAAAGCTTAAATGTGCCAAAAAAAATCTGATCTTTCCAAAGTTTTCCTCTGGGATGTCGGAGGTTTTTAGGCTTCTAGGTTTTACAGCAGCAGGGCATCTTAATTTGTTTTAAACCAGCTACAACAATACAGATAATAGCATTCCTTTTAAATTGACTTTTCCAAGTGCTTCGTATATAGTTCTGTTCAGGTTATTACAGAGCAGCCAATGCCTTTTGGAAAATTTTGAAAACATAATATATGGACATAACTCAGCTTATAGTTCACGTTACCTCTGTTTCGATTCTCTCTTGTATTTATTACTGAGACGACATGTATAAAAACAGGATCTTTGTTCCTTGAGAATTCATCAGCTCCTGTTGCATATTCCCAGCCTGATGTCCTAATATTGCATTTTGCTTGTGACTTCACAGTTATTGCCGTGACAGCAGACAGATATCACAGGATTACAACTTCTAGTGGGGAATAAGGTGTAATTGAAATGAACTTTAAGGGAGAAAGATCTGTTTTTGTGCAAATTTAAATTCGCATCATTTTGTCCGATTAGCACCATGTGCAGTGTATAATTTTGGCAGAAATAGTTGTACAGTATATTTGTCCAACTTTTCCTAGCAGCATCAGTTGCTTTCTAATATCACTTTATGTTAACTGGTACTGTTCTCAGATGTTTTCTGTCCTTTCTGAATAGGAGAGAGCAGTTGGGGTTATTTGGGTCTTTCCAGCCATGTCAGATTGCTCTTAACTGTGGAGTCCCTCAAGAGTTCTGTTAGGTTGCCCTCATTGTTTGCAGTGTTAATGCTTCTTCTGGGGGAGATCATATGGCGATACAGCATGAGATTTCATTGCTTTGCCAACAGAAACTTAGTATTTGTCAGCAGAAAAATGACCACTTGGCCGACCCAGTCTGCCCAAATGGTCACAACCTAGTCTGTCTTCACAGACCCTAACTGGCCTCCAGTGACCCTCCCTCCTCCTTCCCAATTTACTAATATTCTCCTATGTCTGTCCCATGCATGCTTAAAGCCCTTACTGTTTCTATCCACCACTCTTTCAGTGAAGTAGTACTTCCTACATCCCTCTTAAACTCCCCCAGCTTCATTGCATTCCTCTGGTCCTGGTGCTCTCTCATTTGACAGATACTACCCCCCTGTACTTTAATGCCTGTGAGGTACTTGTAGGTCTCTATTATTTCCAATCTCGCTGTTCTCTCTTCAAGGGTGTACATGTTGAGATTCCCCAGTCTTTCCTTGTAGGGCTTTTGATGCAACCCCTACACTGTTTTAGTTGCCATCCTCTGTACTGCCTTCATGCTGTCTATATTCTTTCTGAGTTGTGGCCCCCAGAACCGGACACAATACTCCAGGTGGCGGGGGGGGGGTCTCACCAATGAGTGATATAGCTACCTCCCTCCTCCTGCTGTTGATGATTCTCTCTGTGCACCCGAGCATCCCACTGGCCCCACCCACTGCTTTGTCACACTGCTCTGCCACTTTGAGTTAATCAAAAATGACCCTAAGGTCCCTTTTCTGCTTAGTGACTTCAGTACCTCCTCCATCCTATACTCGGCTCCTAGGTTTCTATGCCCTAGTTGCATGATTTTGCATGTTACGGCATTGAGCCCCAACTGCCGTGCCCTTGACCACTTCTTGAGTTTCTCAAGGTCCTTATGGAGTCTCTCCACTCTTCTGAGTATCCATCCTGCTACAGACTTTGGTGTCATTTGCAAAAAGTCATACCTTCCCTTCCCGGTCATCCGCATTATGTAGACATTAAAGAGGACGGCCCCAGTTCTGAGCCCTGCGGCATCCTTCTGGTTACCCCTCATTAGTGTGAGTGCCATCAACCACCACCCTCTGTTGCCTATTCATTAACCAGTTGCCTATCCATTAACCAGTTTGTTACCCATTTTATCACTTTGTATCCAATTCTTAGGCTGCTCAATACCTTTATTAGTCTTTGCGTGACACGGTATTGAAGGTGTTGATAAAGTCTAAATAGGTCAAGTCCACTGCCCTTCCTGATCTATTTCTCTTGTCACCCAGTTGAAGAAATCAATCAGATTCATCTGGCAGGACCCTGTCCCATGAATGCATGCTGCCTTTGGTCTTGTAGCCCACTGGATTCCAGATACTCTGCTAACCTTTGCTTTAAAGGGTTTTCATTAATTTCCCCACAATTGATGTGAGGCTGACTGGCCTGTCGTTGCTAGCCTTTTCCCTGCTGCCACTCTTTACAGAGTGGAACCACGTCTGCTTTCCTTCAGTCCTCTGGAGCCACACCTGTTTTGAGTAAACTGTTGAATAAGGCTGCCAGTGGTGTAGCAGGCACCTCTCTGAGTTCCTTTAGTACCCTTGGGTGTATCCTGTTGGATCCCATGGCTTTGTCCATTTTCAGAGCTGCATGTCCCGTTCCTCTGAAAATGGATTTGTGTCTACCCCACCCCACTGTTACTGATTCACCAGGTGGTCTGCCCCCCACTATAAAGACAGAGCAGAAGTACCTGTTCAGAATATCTGCCTTTTTTTGCTCCTCTTCTGTGAAGACTCCTCTGTCATCCTCCCTGTCCCTTCCTTTGTTTTCATCTTCTCTCTCATGTACCTGAAGAAAGTCTCATCTATATTAGCCACTTTCTAGGGATGTGGATATGATGATCTATCCACAGTGGCAGTTGCCTTTCCCTTTAAGATTTGCCAGAAACTTCTTCAAGCTGGCTCCTCCCACCCACCTGGGTGGTAACTCCCATGGCTCCGCCCCGTGCTGCCAGATCTTCCTTTCCACTGGAAGAAGCAGGTTCCCTCCTTGTGACTTCCGCAATGTGTAGGCCCTGTGCTTAAA
Organism: Neoceratodus forsteri; assembly: GCA_016271365.2. Lineage (NCBI taxonomy): Eukaryota > Metazoa > Chordata > Ceratodontiformes > Ceratodontidae > Neoceratodus > Neoceratodus forsteri. The sequence goes on from CM057458.1 coordinate 1,085,723,872, forward strand.
TATTCAGATTTGCTTCCTAAAGTTAAATTCACTCGAGTTTCCTCTTCACTCTGATCTTCGAATGTGCCCGCGATGGAGGATAAATATTCACCTGGATTTCGCCGGTGCCCATGCTGGCAGAAGATGCATACCAACCCTCATGCGTATACTGTCTGGGCCACTATCCGCAGGCCTGCGATGTGTGTCGGTAGTTTTATCACATTGTCTTGGAGGACTACGCTGCCCGCCTAAAGTTGGGTCATCCGGAGAAACGTTATCTGCCAGTCAAATCAAAGGTTGCACATTGGAAGGTCTCCATGGGAGCGGGGTCTGCTGAGCAGTTAGAACTACTTAAGGCTTTCGAAGAGGAGGCGGCCCAAGCTGCTGCTCAATCCTCTTCTGCCTTGCCCTTTATTCCGCTCCAGTTGGGTTTCACCTACTCGGCCTCCTTCAAGGAGCTGTGCCAGTCCCTCTCGACCAAGGGAGAGGGCCCTTCCGAGTTGCACAGTTCCCGTTCACGTGAAAGCAGTCCAAGAAGGATAAAGAAAACTCATCATTGGCCTCCTGGGACGGGAACGTTCCCACTCTCAGGAAACATGGCGCTGGCTTCACGAGTAACCGTTGCCAATAGTTGGTTGAGACATCGACTGACGCTACGGTCGAGATATTTCTCAACCCTGTCAACCGTTGTCATCAGAAGAGGCTGGCAACTGTCTTTTCAGGACTCCGGTCCTGCCGGTGACCACTGATGGGTTGGCCCAGCCTGCTGAGCCGGATCTGCTGGTCATCAACCAAGACCAGGAGGAGCCGTGGACCTCCCTGGCTCTCTCTGAGGTTTCTCGTTGGCACCACTGATGGCAGAGGTCATAATCATCTTCAACTTTGGGGTCGAGCAGGTCCCTCCAACATTGGCGGTCTTGCTCTTGGCACCATGGTGAGCGGCAACGCTAAGACGACCTCATGTGGCAACAGTTCTGTTCATTTTGAAGACGACACCAGCTACCACCATGGTCATTACCTGGCTGTCGCCCGAAAGGATGCCACAGACTCCCCTGGTGGGGCTGGTCGACACCATTCCTCCCCCAGTGGAGCCAGTTTAGACCATGTTGGCTCGGCCAAAGCAGGCTTCTCCACCGATCATGGTGGAGCCACCACCAAAACAGTCAATAACCGGGGCTCTGACCAAGGAATCTCGGCCGGCCAAGGGGCTTCCCCATCGGCTGTCGGTCACCCTTATGCTTAACTGCTGAGGGTCAAGGGTGACACTGGTGGCCAGCCACTTTATGTGGACTCCTTGGAGTCTGAGGATTCCTCCTTGCACTCCTGTCCACTGGACATGGAGTTGATCGGGGATCTCTCCACAGACGAAAGCCCCACTTTGTTCATAGGCTTGCTTCGCCTCATCTCTGAGTCTACAGGGATGAAGCTGGAGCCTGTCAAAAAGTGGGCTCTATATCCCCTCACAGAAATCCTGGACAGAGGGGATTCTCCGTCGGAAGCCTTTCCAGTGGCCGAGGCCATTGTTAGCCCTGCCCTGGAGCTTTGGCAGCGCCCTTCTTTTTGCCCTGCGCCCTCAGCTCGGATGGTCCACAAGTATGCTGTGCCCACCAGTACCCTTTCTGGAATCATGGAGCATCCCTCGGCTGAAGAGTTGGTGTCTGACTCTTTGTTTGGTGCTTGGGCAATACCGGGGATGTCAGTAGACTGCTGGACAAAGAGTACAAGAAATCGGACCATTCGGCCAAAAAGGTCTGTGCTGCCTCCTCGCTTAACTTCCGCCAGACGAGCTCCGCCATCTTGATGGCACACTTCTCTCTTGCCCTATTAGGCTCCCCGGATGAGGTGATCCCTCACCTCCCTGCAGACCTTCAGACCATGGTCAAACAGATCCGAGACCAGGGAAAGGGGAACTTGTTTACCAGGAAAGGCATACTAATCCGAAGCTTGTTTCCAGGTGCAACCTGGGAGCACAAGGAAGTTAAGTGACTTGCTCAGGGTCACACAATATGCAAGTGGGGGCTGTGGGATTCAAACCCCGGTCTGGTCTGTTGGATGTCACCAGATTTGCAGCTCAGAGCCTTAAACCACTGCGCTATACTGCCTCCTTGGTAGGGCAGTGGTGGAACAGCAACTCCAGACGGCTCTGAATATTAGTGATTCTTGTGCCCACTCGGTGGTGGCCGTGGTTGCTATGCGCCATAGGGCTTGGCTGTGGATCTAGACCTTTATGACAGATACCCAGCACAAGCTGGCGGATATCCCCTTTTTTGGCAACAACCTATTTGGGCCTGGTGTGGAGGGTCACCTCCAGCGCATTGAGAAGTCCAGTGCCATCCTTGACTGTGTGACATCCGACCAGAAGGACAACAGGGGCTCCAAACAGCAGAAGTGCAAGCCCTTTCGGTCCTCCACCCTGTGGCAGCCCAGCATCAGTCTGGCCAGTAGGCTAAGTCCTGGCGACCTCGGGCCAAGTCCGTGGCCTTGGTTGTCCGAAAGCCCGGAGGGAAGGGACCCAGTGTCTCCTTAGCTGGATCCTCCTGCTCCAAGCCTGCTCAGTGATGGGATGGAGGTTGCCACCCTCATGCCTGTCATGCCTCCCTGGTTCTCCTGTGGGGAACCAACTCTGCCACTTCCTTTCTGCCTGGTCCGCTGTTACCACAGACAAGTAGGTTTTGGAAGTGGTCGGTCAGGGTTTGCCCCTGGAATTCGAACAGTACCCTCCAAGTTGAGCCTACGCCCCACAGGAGGACTTGGTATCTCTGCAGACACTCGGTCGGCTCTTCGAGATGACCTAGCCCAAATCCTCTGCAAGGAGGTTGTGGTGAGAGTTGTGGATCCTGTGGAACACCCAGGGTTTGTCTCCAGGTACTTCTTGGTGCCAAAGCAGATGGGGGGGGGGGACGGGAACAAATTCCTCAGGTCCCACACCTTCAGGATGGTCATTCTGTCTCAGATCATACCATCTCTCAAGCAGAACAAGTGGTTTGGCTCTGTGGATCTTCAAGATGCATTCTTTCATGTCCCGATCCATCCACCCAACCGAAGGTTCCTCCACTTCTGAGCAGAGGGAGCCCTTTACGAGTTCTAAGCCATGTCTTTCGGCCTGTCCTTAGCCCCCAGGGTCTTTACCAAATGCATTGCAGTGGTGGCAGCTTACCTGAGGCATCGAGGGGTCCGGGTGTACCCCTGCCTGGATGAGTGGCTGATAGCAGGTCCCTCCAGGCAGGAGGTGGAGTGGTCCAAGGACGTGGCCCTCCAGACCTTCATCTACCTTGGCTTCATGGTCAGTGAGGCCAAGTAGGAACTCGTGCACTTGGAGGTGATCAGCTTCATCGGGGCAGAGCTCGATTTGTGCTAGGCCAGAGCTTGGCTCTCGGTGGACAGGGCGGAGGTTCTCTCCTCCTTTGCCCAGTTATTTCTGGTTGGGCACTTGCGCCCTGCCTGGGACTTCCTGCACCTTCTGGGCTACATGTTGGCTTGCACCACCATGGTCCGATGTGCCCATTGGCGTATGCACTCCCTGCAGTGGGAGCTGGCCAGCCAGTGATCTCAGCACAAAGGTCGCTTCAACCAGCTGGTCACTGTGACCCAGAGGATGTGGGATGCCATCCAGTGGTGGCTTGTCCTAGAGCATCTGCAGGAAGAGATTCCATTTGTCCGCCCTGAACCGACGGTTATCCTGACTACCAAAGCCTCTCACGGGCTGGGGTGCCCACCTGGGGAAACACAGGGTCCACGGGCTCTGGACCCCCCAGGAGTCCTGATGCCACATCAACCTGCTGGAGCGCTGAGCAGTTCGGCTAATCTTGACACATTCACTCTGTTTGTCTGGGGTCAAGTGGTCCATGTCCAGAGGGACAACACCACAACCATGTACTATGTCAAAAAGCAAGGCGGGACGCACTCCTTGTTTCTGTTAAAGGAAGCTCTCCGCATCTGGACCCTTGGGTGCAGCCTGGAGGCAGATCTGGTCATCCATGTGGCAGGAGCCTCCAGTCAGCTGGCGGATGCCCTCAGCCGGGTGGGCGAGGCATCCCACGAGTGGTCCCTCCACCTGGAGGTAGCTCACATATTGTTCTCCCAGTGGGGCACCCCTCAGGTGGACCTGTTTGCCTCCAGGGAGAACACAAAGCTGAGGCTGCTTTGTGCCTGCCCCCCCTCAGCAGGGCTCACTGCAGGGGGATGCCTTCTTGAGGCCGTGGACCCCAGGCCTCTACTATGCCTTCTCTCCACTTCTCTTGATCCACAAAATGCTCCTCAGAGTCAGGAGGGACAAGGCACTGGTGGCTCCAGACTGGCTCCGCCAGTTTTGGTACCCCGATCTCCTAAACCTTGGCAACAGGCTCATGAGGCATCTTCCAGCATGCCAGGCCTGCTTTCCATCAGTCAGGGAAAGGTACTCCACCTGGACCGTCAGTCCCTGCACCTAACTGCCTGATTCCTGAGTGACTAGAATTCCAGGCATTGGGTCTCTCCGAAGTTGTCCTCACCGTGGTGGAGGCATCTAGAAAGGAATCTACCACAAAATTCTATGCCTTCAAATGGAAGAGATTCTCCATTTGGTGTCAGGGCAAGGGTTGGACCCTTCAACCTGTCCTGTGGCTAGCATTTTGGACTATCTGTGTTCTCTCTCCCAAGGGGGACTTTGGTCGATGACCCTTAAGGTGTGCCTGGCAGCCATCTCTGCTTATCGGGCACAGGCTGGTCAGCAGTCGGTGGCACAGGAGAAGGTCTGGTGCTTTTTCAAAGGCCTTGACCACATTTGCCCTGCGATGCGTGAACCACCACCACCATGGGACTTGTTGCTGGTTTTGGCAAAGCTCATGGGAAAGCCATTCAAACCGATGCACAGGTGTGACATGTCTCACCTGTCATGGAAGACAGCCCTCCTGGTGGCCATCACATCAGCCTGAAGGATCAGTGAGCTCCAGGCACTCTCAGTGGAGTCTCCTTACCTGATCTTCCACAAGGACAAGGTTGTCCTGCACCCCAACCTAAAGTTCCTCCCGAAGGTTGTATCAGAGTTTCACCTGAATCAGGTGATGACTCTGCCAGTGTTCTTCCTGAATCACACCTCGGAGGCCGAACACAGGCTCCATACTTTGGACCTGAGGCAAGCGCTCGCTTACTATGGGGAGAGGTTCTCCAGCTGTTTGTCACCTATGCTAACCTGCACCTGGCATACCTGTGGTCAAGCGGATGATTGGCAGGTGGATTACATCCTGCATTGATCTCTGTTTAGGTTGGTGGGTAGGGAGCCTCCTGTAGGGCTATGGGCTCATTCTACCCGCTATACCGCTGCGTCGATGGCTGCTTCTAGGGACGTCCCTATCCAGGAAATCTGCAGGGCTGCTACCTGGAAGTCTGCACACACCTTCATTTCCCATTACCACATTGACCTCGAGTCACACCAGGGTGCTGGTTTTGGGGCCTCAGTTCTCCAATCTCTGTTTCCGAAGTAAGGGGTGTGTGCCTTGCCTCCCTTCTCCCAGAGACCTGCTAGGAGTCTGCCAGACAGCGTGGATAGAACATCACATCCACATCCCTAGAAACACAGGTTACTCAAGTAGTTCTAGGAGTCGTATATGATGTTCATCCACATAGACCCACCCGACCTCCCCAGCTTTGGCGCACAAACTCTGCTACCAGCTGGCAAGATCTGGCGTCATGGGGTGGAGCCATTGGAGTTACCACCCGGGTGGGTGGGAAGAGCCAGCTTGAAGACATTTCCAGCGAATATTAAAGGGAAAAGCAACTGCCAGACAGTCTGGATGATCATATACAACTCCTAGAGCTACTGTTACAGGTGACTAACCTGTGTTTTTGGCTATCCTTTCCTCTGTCCACACCCTTGCTCCCCTCAATATCTAATCTGCCTCCCTCTGTTTTATGTGGTACACCTCTCTGTCTTCTTCCCTCTGCATTTCAAACAACATGAAGTCTTGCTATATCATGACATATGCAGTGAGTCCCAACCTGACCTCTGGATGAGAGGTCAGGCTAGATCAAACCTCAGAGACCTAGGAATTATTGCAGGTGACTGTCTCAAGATCAAGGACCAATACAAAAAGACATAAGGGACTGCCAGCAGGATGCTAGGGTGCATAGGCAAGGGCCTTCTAACAGGAAGAAGGAAGTGATCCAACCCCTTCTATACATCCTTGGTGAGGCTGCATGAAGAGGGTGATGGACTGGTAGAAAAGTTTACATGGAGAGGTAGTTAACATGGAAACAGTTGCAGGTTTCAATAGACAGTGGGACAGACAAATGGGTATGGTGAAAATGACAAAGGGTAAGAACCACTTGACTAACAAAGCAGGGCTACACGTGCTGGGCACTGCATAGGCGTAAAGACTGGCATGGACTAAGGCAGGGACTGAGCAGACTCAACTGAGCAAGGCTCCTTTTCTGAGACATTTCAGCTGTTAAAGCATTTTTTTACCGTTATCTGTTTCACATTCTGCCTAGACTCTCATGGTCTCTGTTTATCACAAGACTAATGAAAAATGTCTATATACTGTCTCATTTTACAAAGTGCTGAATTGGCTTCCATTGATCCCTTTGCCCTGGTGCACATCCTTCTTTATGTGTATAGTAATAACAGAGTCAGCACCTACACTATCATTCCCATAGGGTGTCAGAAAAGGTACTGGAAAAGTGCAAGCTTGGCTATAATCTGCCATTCTCTGGCACTGTATCAACCCAAACTGTCCAGTCAAATAATCCTGTTATCACTTTAGCCAATCACGTGTGAAAGAGAAAGCAATTAAAAGTAAAAAAAGATCATTATTCTATGACATGTGATGGAAGGAAGGATTCTTGATTTAGATAAACCAAATTCCAAAAGGAATAAAATTGCCCTGCATAAATCCTGAAACATTGCCATGGACTCGGTACTCCCTTTCATTATGTTAGTAGGGCATTGTAACTGAATAAAGAAGCTGCTTGGAGGCCTTGCATGAAAACTAACTGTAGAACTCCAGAGTCAGACAAATAATCCATAAATTATAGTGCCTAAAACCTGGTGCAACTTTTTTTTCTGGAAATTGCTTCCCTTGTTTTAATATTTAAAGGGAAAGTGTACACACAGGAAACAATTTAGTATATAAAATTCTTACAACCGGTAGAGCCCAAGGTGAGTAAGGGCTTGAGCACCTAGTACTCCAATGTAGTTTTCTGTTTAAACATTTTATAACACTACATACCCCAAAGCACCATGCCATCTTTGGCTAGATCTGTTGCATAATCTACAGACTCATCCTCACTGATGTGCATGCCTCACCTCATGCAAAAGCATGAACAGATAGAAATCCTAGACACCATGGCTGATACCTGTGCAAACAATGTGCACCTACAACATTAAGTTTCACAACACATACCAGGAATCACGGGGACCTCCATGACCAATCCAATTCTATCACAAGACATGTAGTGAATTTTATCAACTCTCCACTGATACCTCTAGATTGAGCCGACACTGCCATGCATGGTGGCTCTGAGTGCACTCTAAAGTGAACACACATGCCGCTGTCTATGTGCCGGCCAGTATCTATCATAGCCAAAAACGTTACCAAAATCCAGCATTTTGTCCTGACAGACACCTACACAAATTGGTAGAGTGGTGTCCGACTCTAAAACAAGCATTGCATCTGCTGCTTTTCAGGCTGGAGATTACCGTGAGCATGCATGTCAGTCAAGACTACATACGCATGCTCATGGTACTCTGTTTCCAACTTAAAGAGCAGCTAGTCCAATCCTCATCTTAGAGTTGGACAACTGATGGCCACTCCCCACCAAGAGCTATTCCTTTTTCCTGGGTTGATCAGTTTATCAACTGGAGATCATCCAGGCTCAGAATGTCACAGTTCAAACAACAACTCTGACAACACACTATCAGGTGCAAAGGACAGGTACAACTGGGTATCGTCTGCCAGGGAGGGGTAGAGGAAGAGTGGGGAAAAACTAAAACTAAGGGAGAGCACATTTAAGACAACCAGCCGCTGCATAAGTGAGCAAAGCAAAAGGGAAAAAAGACCATTATGGTACTCTAGGGAAGTAGCCATGATGTTGAAGGAAAAAGGGTGATATTCAGGTAGTGCAAAGAAGAAAAAATTACTCACCTTAGTAATGTTGTTTCTTCTAATGGAGTCTTGCTATATTATGACATATGCAGTGAGTCCCAACCTTCGAACTGTTCCGGAGGTGAAAGAGTTAACTTTCCATGCCAGGCATGGAACGCTGAGCTCGAGCTCGGTTGAAACTCTGTCTGTTGTTCTTCAAACTCAAACCACAGATCTTTACTAGCTAACCTCACTGAGGTCCTGTGTGGAAGCTGTAAACCTACACTAGCCAACTGGCTACTAAACATAAGAACACATTCTTTGGTCCCAAAACAAAGACTCAAGTCAGGAGACCCAAAAAATGAAAACACAACACCAAGTCACCCCAAAAAAGGAAGGGGCGAAAACAACAAGGTGGGCATCTACTAAGTGCCAACACTGCACTGCCCACCCACATCCCAAAAATAGAGGTTCTGAGAGGGGCAGGCAAGGAGGGAGGTCATAATATAGCAAGACTCCATTAGAAGAAACAACATTACTAAGGTGAGTAATTCTTTCTTCAAACAATATGAAGTCTTGCTATATTATGACATATGCAGACTACACAGCAGTACCTCCATGGAGGAGGGACAGAACCTACTTAGGAAATAGGCTCTGAAGCACAGCTGTGCAAAACTGAGCATCACTCCTAGCCTGGATGTCCAGGGAGTAATGCTTGGTAAAAGTGTGAACTGTTTTCCAGGTAGCTGCTTGACATACCTCTAGAATAGGGATGTCCCTGGCAGCAGCCAGAGACGCAGCTGTTCCTCTGGTAGAGTGAGCCCTCAGGCCTGAGGGAGGAACCTTACCCAGTTTTTCATAGCAAAATTGGATACAAGAGACAGTCCACCTGGCAATGGATCTTTTAGTGGCAGGTTTCCCTTTACCAACCTCACCATAAGTGAGAAACAGTTGGAGGGAGTCAAACCTGTGACCCTTGGTATGCTCTATGTATTAACTAAGGGCTCTTTTGACATCTAAACTGTGCAGTCTCCTCTCGCCAGAGGAGGAATGGTCAGTGAAGTACACAGGAAGAGACATAGATTGATTAAGGTGGAAATCTGAAACCACCTTAGGCAAGAACTTCCTGTTAGTCCAGAGCACCACCTTATCTCTATGAAAGGAGATAAAATCAGGCTCCACTGACGAGGCTTGTAATTCACTTATGCGTCTGGCAGAAGTGATGGCTACCAGAAACACAGTTTTCCAAGTGAAGTACTTAAGTTCTGCTAAAGACAAAGATTCAAAGCGGGGTTGCATAAGCTGAGCAATGCAAACATTAAGATCCCGGGCAGGGGCCCTGAATGGAGGGTTGGTGTGAAGCAACCCCTTGAAAAACTTGGAGAATACAGGATGAGCTGAAAGAGAAGAGGGCTTACCTGCTGATAAGAAAGCAGACACAGCTGCCAGATGCACTTTTAGGGTAGCTGGTCTCAGCCCCAAGGTATTTAAGTGGACCATATAATCCAGGACTGTGGGTAAGTCAGCAGATTCTGGGGAAATATGCTTTCCAGAGCACCATATGGAAAACCTCTTCCATTTGGAATTATAAGTAGCCCTGGTGGAAGGCTTCCTAGAAGCCTTCAGGATATCCATTACACCTTGGGAGAGGTGTAGGTCAGCAAACTCTAACTCTTCAAGAGCCAGGCCTTGAGATTGAGAGATTTGAGGTTCGGGTACCAAATTCTCCCCTGAGCACAGGTTAACAGGTTGTGATTCCTGGGAAGACACAGGGGAAGGTGGACTGCTAAGGACAGAAGGAGTGGGTACCAAGGCTGTCTGGCCCAGTCTGGAGCAATCAGGATCATCTTTCAGGGTTGAGATCTGATTTTGACTAGCACTTTGAACAGGAGAAGGAAGGGGGAAGCATAGAGAAACTTCCCTTCCCAACTGAGAAGGAAGACATCCAGAGGGACTGAGCCCAACACTGGGGGCCTGCAGCAAAAAAGGGGAAGTTGGTGATTGTCTGGGGCTGCAAAAAGATCTATCTGCGGGGTGCCACCATCTGGCAAATACCACCTCCAAGACCAGAGGGTCCAGTGACCATTTGTGATGGCCCTGGAAATCCTGCTGAGAGCATCTGCCAGGACATTGTCCTTGCCTGGGAGGTGAACTGCCATAAGGGAGGTGTTCAGGAGTAAGCCAGAGAGCACAACTTCATTGCTTTGTGCACAAGGCTGTAGAACCCGGTACCCCCTTGTTTGTTGATGTACCACATTGTGGTGGTGTTGTCTGTTCTGACCTGAATAACTTTGTTCTGAACAGATTTGGAAAAAGCTTGAAGTGCTAGAAAAACTGCTCTGAGTTCCAACAGATTGATGTGGAGCAGAGATTCCTGAGGGGACCACAATCCCTGGGTAGTGAGGTTGCTCATGTGAGCTCCCCACCCCAAGAGGGATGCATCTGTATTAAGAAGTGAGACCGAGGGGCAAAAGGAACCCCCTGTCTCAGATTGCTCTGGTCCTGCCACCACTGTAGGGCCTGGATCAGGGTTCGAGTCACTGGGATCAATTTGGTTAGAGGGTCTTTCCTTTGAGACCAAAAGGCTCTCAAATGGAACTGGATGTCCCTCATCTAAAATCTTGCTCCCTGCACTACTGCTGTAGAAGCAGCCATGTGCCCCAGGAGCTGTAGAAAGTGCCTTGCTGGTCGAGAGACCTGCAGGGTGAATGAGGAGGCCAGAGAGACCAGGGTCCTTGCCCTGTCCAGAGGAAGGAAGGCTCTGGCCTTCTCTGTGTTCAGCTCTACGCCTATGAAGGTGAAGAGCTGGGCAGGCTCTAGAATTGACTTTGAAAGATTCAGAAGGAAACCTAGAGAAGTGAGCAGTTGCTGAGTTATCTGTAGATGTAACTTGACTTGGTCTGGAGACTGGCCTACTATGAGCCAGTCGTCCAGGTAAGGGAAGATGGCAATTTTTTGCCTTCTTAGGTGGGCAACTGCTACTTCCAGGCCTTTTGTGAATACCCTTGGAGCAGAGGTGAGGCCAAAGGGCATTGCTCTGAACTGGTAATGGCCTGAGGGCAGCTCGAACCTGAGGTACTTTCGAAGGGAGCTTCTGATGAGAATATGGAAATAGGCATCCTTGAGGTCCAGGGACGCTAGCCAGTCCCCTGGCCTTAGAGAGGGTAGAATAATTCCCAGAGTCACCATTTTGAATTTTGGTTTTAAAAGGTGCTTGTTTAAGTATCTGAGATCCAGGATGGGCCGCCATTCTCCTGTCTTTTTTGGGGTAAGGAAGCACCTGGAGTACAAGCCTTTGCCCTGGTTTAGGGGTGGAACCCTTTCCACAGCTCTGAGAGCTAGGAGGGAAGAGACCTCTGCCTCTAAGGCAAGAGCCTCTGGTGGATTTGCAGGTGGAAAGGATCTGGTTCTCATCTTTGGAAATTTTTTGAAGCTGAGAACCAGTCCCTGGCTTACTACTTCCAGGACCCACTTGTCTGATGTCAGAGACTTCCAGTCCTGGACAAAGTAAGCCAGCCTGCCCCCTACAGGTAGCTGAGAATCGGCCCTGGCAACTCCATCAGGGTGCCTGTTTGGCAGGGGCTTTGGGCTGAGGGGTGGAAGCAGGCCTGCTTGTACCCCGTCTGCCTCTCCCTCTAAAGAACCCCCTCTGGGCATAGGCAGAAGTGGAGGCCTGGGCTTGGTAAAAAGGCCTATGAAAAGGCCTGCCCCTGCCAAGCTGCCTTTGAGGAGTAGCCTGCCTTTCTTTGGCCTGTGCACTCCTGTAGGTGGTCCTATACTCATCCATTTTCTTCATGTAATTCTCTGTCTGCTCCCCAAACACAGAATTACCCATAACAGGAAAATCCATGGCCTTAGTCTGGGTATCCTGTGACAGGCTAGTACATCTGAGCCAAGCCATTCTGCTAAGTGCCACAGATGTAGCCATGACTCTTGTTGACACATCATTAGAGTCCACTGCAGCATGGAACTGCACCTTGGATGCCTCAATACCATCAGCAGCCACCTGCTCCAGCTCCTTGGCAAGCTGGCCAGGGACCTGCTTTGCTAGAGCCATAGCAGTATCCCATCTGGATTTCTGATATCTGGCAACATAAGCCATATAATTTGCCTGTCTGAGTCCCAAGGATGCTGCCATGTACTGTTTCTTTGCCATGGCATCAATCCTCCTGGAGTCCTTATCTGGGGGGTGTGAAGCCAAGGGAATATTAGCCTTGTCACAGGCTGCAGCCTGCACTACCCCAACATGGCTGCATTGTTGTGTGAGGAACTCCGTATCAGAGCCTGACAATGTGTACCTCTTGTCCATTCTCTTATCCACAGGAAGTATAGTGTGAGGAGCTTTTAAAATTTTAAAAGTCTGTTTCCCAAAAGATTTATGCAAGGGAATAGACAGTCTCCTAGACTCTTGGATATCCATAATTTCCACATAGTCAGGCTCCTCTTGATCATCCATAGCTTCCTCCATAGGGAGCTGGAGGGTTTTAGCCACTTTTGTATAAAACATAAAATGAGAAGGGGACTCAGAAAGCCTAGGAGGAGACACTCCTGAAGGTCTGTCTGGGGAGATGTCCGGGTCAATGGGCACATCCAGACTTTCAAATCCGCATTCACTCTCCTCATACTCCTCTTCCCCCTCCTCCGGTTCATAATACTCCTCTAACTCATACTCTTGAACCGGTGGGTTCAGCCTGACCTCTCATCCAGTTTGTGTTTTTGGTTTCCTTTTCTCCAAGTGGGAGGCAGTATAGTAGTGCTAGACAACTCTGAGCTGCAAACATGGAGAACTGGGTTTGAATCCCACAGCCAGCACTTGCTTACTGTGTTACCATGAGCAAGTCACTTAACTTCCCTGTGCTCCCAGGATGCACCTAGAAACAAACCTTGGCTTAGTGTGTCTTTCCTGACTAAAAACTATGAAATAAATAAAAGTACAGCACCTTGCACTGTGGGGCAGTAAAAAGCCAGCAGCATCAACAGTAGCAGACAGAAAATGTTATTAATTTCAAAAGTAGCCAGCTGATTATTTTTATTTTTGGAGTACAGTATTTTCCTTTGTCCATTTGTTCATTAGAAGGTTTTCTATGGGCTGCCCGATGGCTCAGTGGTAACACTATGTGCTTTCGCACCGGTGACCTGGGTTCGGGAGTGAGCCTGGGTCTGCACTGGTCGGGTGGCCAGGCTGCTTAGTGCTCCCAGTCGGAGCACGAGCCAGCTGGGGTGGGAGATGGCCTGGACCTGGCACCATAGCGACACACACATGGCATTTAGGCTAATTTTGTAAAAATAGCACTGGGTATGGTAGATACGGAGATTATTCAATCTCTGTACATATGGGCACAATACAGGAAGGGGCAAAGCATATCGCAGTATTTGCAGCGTGATGATCTGGCGGGTAGTACCCCCTGTTAGAAAATGCCGGCTGCACAGATAGAATTCCAAGAACTTACGAGTAATAAGGTACTGAAACTACTAAATGTATAATGTGATTGCATGGGGGATCGGGGTACTGGAACCTCAAACTATTTTCCGATTGTGTAATTAATGTTTCCCATAGTTCTCCTTTAACGTCTTGGGTGAGCTGAAGTACAAGACTGCAATGCTTGTTACACAGTGGCTTGTTTATAAAGAAAAAAAAAAAGGTACAAAAAAATGAATTAAGTAAATTATGCAATGTGTAGGTATGTGAATTAAAAAAAATGCACTGTTTTTGTTTTATCTATTTATTAGAAAAGTCGGATTTACAACCTTTGAGTCATGGAGTCATTTACAAAGGCACCTCATCGCGGGGGGGGGGGGGTGAGACAGAGTTACATAGTGTGGTTAAAACAGTGAGAACAGTACAGGTGCGGAACATTAAACGTAGAGAACACATAGGTTACATAATAATGTTACTTATAATTGGTTACAGTCAAATACAAGGTACCCAAGGGTTACATTGGGGGTACAGCCCTGGACATACCTAGATGATGCCTGGAGAGGGTGGAGGTAGGGATGGGGAGGGGCGGGAGGAGGGGAGAGGATAGGCTTTCCGGATGACGTTGTCAAGTCAGGGAGGCCTGACAGGAGGATCCCACAGTGGAATTAATTAGGTGCATCTACAGCAACAAGCATTGAAGAGATGGTTCCGGAGGGCAATTTTTAAGGGACCAATTTTGGCAATGTCTGTGATGCAGGGTGGGAGGGAGTTGAACCAAGCAGGGGCTCGGTAATGGAAGGACCTCTGGGATAGCGAGGTCTTAGTTCTGGGCACCAGAAGGTGGCCTTGACAGAATTCTGGTGGCAACAGCAGGAGAATGCACATTGTGGGAAGCAGAGATCCCGGGGGATCCTAGAAGAGATTTTGGCAGTAGGCAGTGCCGATGCTCCTCAAAGGTGAGCAGGTTGGCGGTGGAGTAGAGCAGGCAAGTGTGAGCGCGGCTAGGGGTTCCAGTCAGGAGCCTGCAGGCATTATTGATTGAGAGCTGGATTTTAGTCTAGGCAGTATTGTCCGCTGCAGCATAAATGGGCAAGCCATAGTCCACTAGCAAAAGGACGGAAGAGGTGATGGCCAGCCGGAGGGCAATTTGGGGGAGGCAATCTCTATGACGCTATAGTAGGCCTATCTGAGAATTTATGGTGGAGGATAGGGCATTGATGTGGGTGTGGAAGGTGAGAGCTGAGTAGAAAATGATGCCTAGATATTTGTAAGAGGTCACTTGCTCCAGCGGTTGCACAGTGCTGGGAGAATGACGAGGGGGGCATTCTTGGCCTTGTTTTGGTGATGGGAGAAGAGCATTGACTTAGTCTCCTTTAGGTTAATGACAAGTCGGTGGTCAAGGAACCACTTTTCAGCTTGGTAGTAGGTGTGCTGGAGGGATACCTGGAGAGAAGAGAGATCAGGGTGGGATGCAAAAAGAACTACATTGTCGGGATAGAGGAGCATTTTTCCTGTGCAGGAGCTGGGGAGAGTGTTGAGGTAGAGACTGAAAAGTACTGGGCCCAGAATGGAGCCCTGGGGTACCCTGGAACGATTGGGCTGGGTATTGGACAGGGAGCTGTTTATCTTCACATACTGGGATCTAGCAGAGGTAGCTGGAGAACCAGGCAAGGGGACCAGCGGAAAATCCAAGTTGGTGGAGGGAGTCGAGCAGCAGGAGGGTGGCAAACAGTGTCAAAAGCCTTGGAGAGGTCTATGAACACTGTGCAGGCAAGGTTGCCGGAGTTGAGAGCAGAGTGCAGGTCTTGAGAGAACTCCAGGAGAGCAGTAGTGGTACTGTGTCCTGGGAGGAAACCATGTTGTTTTGGGCACATTATGTCATATTTGGCCAGGTACTCAGAGAGTTGAATAGACACTATTTTATTCTAGGGCTTTAAAAAGTGGGGGGGAGGATAGAGATCGGCCGGTAGTTGTTAGGTGCGGACCGATCTCCACTCTTATGTATAGGAGTGATTTTGGCTGATTTCCAAGCACTGGGAAACTGACCGAGGCATAGAGACTGGTTTAGTAGGTCTGTAAGGGGGACTAGGACGACATATAAGACCAGGCGGAGGATCCTGGAGGTAGGGGGTCACAGCTGGGGTTGTTGCTACTACCAAGGGCTTTTAGCAGGTGTGGCCTGGCTAAGTGTGGGGATCTAGTGTGCAGGTAGAAAGGAGGACGATCCAAGGCAGGGGGGGATAGAGGCGGAGATTGGGTCAAAAAGGTTTTTTGGGAGGACAGAGCTTAGGCCAGAGAAGGTAGTATTGAGGCAATCAGCTATGCGAGTTGGACTTGTAGTGACGGTGCCATCAATGGAGAGCTGGGACGGTGGAGGGGGAGCCGGCCTTCCCATTAAGCTCTTTCATGCTATCCCAGAAAGCCCAGGCGGAACCCCAGATGGATGCGAGGGTGGTCTGATATTGCTCTGCCTTGGCCCGTCTAATGGCCCAGGTGCACTGATTACACATACCGCGTCGTAGGCTTGTCTGTCAGCCAACTTGCCTGATTCGATAGCGATGTGCCAGAGATTATCCCTATGCTTAAGTTTTTGGATAAGGGATGGGAGATCCATGTGCATTTTGTTTTTTAGTACGGATTCTGGTGTGGGGGAGGGGCAAAAGGTCACAGGCCTTGTTGAAGGCATTGGTGAAGAGGTCTAGGGCAGAGTCGATATCAAGGGCGTAACGGATGGGGGACCAGTCCAGCTGTGCTAGGTGCAATTTTAGCTTTCTGAGACCCCCGGGGTGTACGCACTGGCTCAAGGTGGCCTGGGACAGAGGTTTCGATATGGAGGATGACCAGAGATGGAGGACAGGTGAGTGATCACTAAGTGAGTCTGGGAGGACGTTGATATCCTGGATTTTATGAGGGTGGTTCGATAGTATTATGTCTAGGAGGGTGCTGGAGCCACTTGTCCAGTTGAATCTAGTGGGCTGGGTGACTAACTGGGACATGTCCAGGGCAGTGAAGAAGTCCCTGGTATTGGAGGCAGTGGTACCAAGCCAATGGATGTTAAGGTCATTTAGGATGAGTTGCTCGGCTTTGTGTGGTAGGGAGGTGAGGTAGTCGATGAGAGACTGGACCGCTGGGTTCTGGTTC
The DNA here is from genome assembly GCA_016271365.2 of Neoceratodus forsteri. Lineage (NCBI taxonomy): Eukaryota > Metazoa > Chordata > Ceratodontiformes > Ceratodontidae > Neoceratodus > Neoceratodus forsteri. The sequence goes on from CM057458.1 coordinate 1,085,740,471, forward strand.
CTCAGGGGTATGTAGGAGACCGTGAGAAAGAGTGGGCTCCTGGCTGGGTCAGGGGTAATTTTTAGAGTGAGGGCTTGGGTGCCATAATCAAGCTTGGGGGCAGGGAGTGCATGGCTTATAACGGTGTCCCACATGTAGATTGCACACCAACCGCCGTGTTTACCAACTCGGTCTTCCCTGAACAGGGTGAATCCAGGGAGGGGAAATAGCGGAGTCAGGGGTTGTTTTGGAGAGCCAGGTCTCTACCAACGCAGTAATATCGGGTTGGTGTTGTACAACCCAGCACAGGAGTGCAGCGGATTTCTTTAGAAGGCTGCATATGTTCAGTGATGCAACGCGGAGACCGGCTCCAGAGTGGGGTATGGGAGGGCTAGTTGGCATAGGTCCAGGGTTTGGGTGTATATCCCCAGAGAGCAGTAAGAGCAAAGTGATTAATCTAATTAATTAGGGGACGTTGGCGATAAGGACACTTAGTGTGGTGTCGATGTGAGGTCCTGGTAGTAGGTGGTGCATGGGATGGGTAAGGCATGAAGGGTAGGTGTGGCAAGGAAGAGGTGGGTCCAAGATGGGCCCGGGAGGGCAGAGGGAGTGGGGGTGTTGGTAGGTGGTGGATGCAGAGAAGCTGGGGGGGTCCAAGGTGGGAGGGGGCCAAACTGTTTGCGGGTGGCTTAGGGGAGAAATGCTCGGGGTGGAGGGTGGGGGCACAGGACTGGGGGTGATCTGAGCCAGAAGGGTAAACATGAGCAGGCCCAGTAGGAGAGCGATGGTGCACATTGTTATGTAGTAGGTAGCTGGAGGTAAAACTGAGCCAGCAGTGGTGTGCCAACTGTGAAATTAGCCGAAGCGCAGGGCAATTTTGGTAAAATGCCTGGAAAGAGTCACTGTAATATTGCTTTACTGCGTGGGGGTGGCAATGACACTAGTTCTAATTTAGTGATGTCATTGAAAATTCAGCTAAGGCAAAGGTGCCAGCTACTGGAATGGTTTGGCTGTGACTGAGTATGTCACCATAGGCAGTGGAAGTGTAAAAGTTGAAAGGGTATATAGTCGAATTAGGGTGAGGTCCCTAACAATAGGGCAGGTTACAGCAGTAATTGAGAGGAGTTAACTGGAGTAGCTGGAGAAAAACTTGAGAGCAAATGTGCAACCCTGTAGGTGAGATTGCTTTAAAAAGGGGCGGTAAGAATGTGGGTCAAGTCAGGTATTAAAAACAGGGAGGCCAGTAGCCATAAGAATGTGCAGCAGTGGAGTGACCAAACAGCTGCTAGGCTGAGGAAAGGGGCGGAGCAAAAGGGTCTATTTAATACTGTGAGGAGGTGTTTGGGGGTTGGGGAATTCAATTCAGTCCAGAACACAGCACAGAAACAGATTTCCCCGAGATCAGGAAGCGCCAGGAGTTGGAAAATCAGCCGAGGAGCAGAAACTGCTCCTTCACTGGGCATCCAGTCAAAACAGTGGCATTCAAAATCACGAATTTCGGAGGTCCGATGTGTACCTGAATCTGTCTGGGGGTCATTCGGGCGGTCTGTTAGCTGTAGCTGGCTTGGATAGTGCCGGGGCCACAGCAGCAGCAGCTTGGGGAGCCCGCAGATGGGCTGTCTGAATCTGTCTGGGGGTCAGTCGGGCGATCTGTTACTGCAGCTGGCTCGAGAGTGCCAGGGCCACAGCAGCAGCTTGGGAAGCCCGCAGATGGGCTGTCTGTAGCCTGCAGGTGGTGCTGTCAGTGTGCTACTTCCCCACCGCTGTGTGTGTGTTCATGGTGCCCCCCCCGCCCTCTCACCCCCGCTTACGCCATGTCTTTCTCACAGTACAGTGTGAGGCCGCTTTGGTGTGCACTGGGAGAAAGTATTTGATATCTTTATTTAAAATCTTGATTATTTGCCTTTGTTTTATGCCATGCCCGGAGCAAGCGCCTTGCATAATGGCACTGCCAGCTGGGGGATTGAGAAAATTTGCTGTAGTTTTTTTTTTTGTTTGTTTGCGATTGTAGTTGAGAAAGCTGATGGGAGTAATGGTTCATGAATGAATTCAACGATCAGTGAGTGGAGCACGATGCTTTAAATAGCGCACACTCTGTTGTTCACGGCTTCACATGTTTCCATCAGAGTGAAGAGAGAGGAGACAGTGGGAATGGTAGTTTACTCACCTGGTAAAGGTGATTGTGGGGGAATGAATCTCTGAGGCACTCCACATTGCTGACATCATGGGTTGTATACACCTGATAGGCTGTCTGATGCACATGTGATGTAAAAATAATCCTTCCCCTTCTGGTGGTCACTGGGCTCCTATGGTCAGTTCGATGTATTCCAAAGCTGTATCTGAAATGAAATTTGTTAGGATCCCCCCTTTGTGCCCAAAGTAACAGTATGGCGAGTAGCGTGTAAATGTTTTGCTATTGACATTTTTTTAATGGTAAGCATATTTACAAATATCTGATCATGTTTTGCCTAAGACTGTAATAATCTTTTGAAATGACAAGTAAATGCTGTTGTTATAACTGTGTGTAGTCAATTCACGTCTAGTAGGGTGTGGTGTGAGTGCCTCAGAGATTCTATTCCCCACAATCACCTTTACCAGGTGAGTAAACACCATTGTGGGGATGATCTCTGAGGCACTCCACACCACACCCAACTAGACGTGAATCATGGGTTATTAAAAAGCAGTGATAGTTCCTATGGGTGGGTCAGACGTGTCAATGGTACTTTGTACTGTGCGGGCTGCTAGTAGTGCAGCCCTGGCGAAGTTTGTCTTAGAGATTTGGGACACGGCCATTCTGTAGTGTCTTGTGAACGTGTGGATAGTTGACCATGTGGCTATGGCCATATTTCTTTCTGCCCATGAGGTAGCTATTGCTCTTGTGGAATGTGCTTTCAAGTTCAAAGGCACCTGTGTGTTGGTTGTTTTGTAAGCTTCTGATGTGGCTGTTCTCAGGTATCCTGCTATTGAAGACTTCGAAGTTGGGAGGCCTTTTCTGCATCCTTGTACAATGACAAATAGTCTGTCTGTTTTTCGAATGTCGCTCGTTCTTGTGAGGTAGGTTGTGAGAATTCTCTTCATTCCCAGCATTATTAGTTGTGGATCTTCTTGGACGTCTGCCAGAGGTAGTTCTGCTGGTATCTCAGTGGTCTGACTGAGGTGAAAGTTTGAGACTATTTTCGGTCTGAATGATGCAGTGGGACGCAGGGAAATTCTGTTGTCGTAGAACTGTAGGAATGGTTCTTTACATGATAGGGCCTGGAGTTCACCTACTCTTCTGGCTGACACAATAGCTGTTACAAAGACTGCCTTGAGCTGTAACCATTTCAAGGAAGTGGAGTCTATAGGTTCGAATGGAGGCATAGTCATTACCTCTAAAACGGTGGATAAGTCCCAAGGTGCCAATATTGGTTTCTTGGGGGGACGTATGTTGGTGGCTGCCTTTAGGAATCGTACTATGTCTTGGTGTGACCCTGGTGTAATGCCTTGCATTTGCCCTCTGGCTGCCCCATAGCTACAACTTGTACTTTTAATGATGAAGGCGAAAGTCCCAGTTGTAGTCCTTCTTGAAGGAACAAAAGAATCTGGGCTGTGGTGCATGATTTGGCCTTTATTTTGTGGTGAGTGCACCATTTGTTGAATATGTCCCATTGCCGTTGGTAGGTAGTAATAGTGGACTGTTGTGATGAGGCCATAGTGGTTATGACTGAGGGGTGATAACCTGCCTTTAGCAGTCTCTCCCTTTTAGGAGCCATGCCGCCAGTTGGAGGTGTTGGCGGGTTTGGATGCAGTATAGGGCCTTGTGATAGTAGGTCCGGTGCCATTAAGACTATTGTTGCAAACCATGATCGTCTTGGCCAATGTGGTGCTACCAAGATGACTCCTTGCTTCGAGATGCGTATTTTCTGAGAACTTGTGCTAGGAGTGAGTGCGATGAGGCTACTTGAATGCTCACTTCATTGACAGTGCCCTGCCCCTGTGGCTTTGTGGTTCTTGAACCTTGACCAATATTTCGTGCATTGGTGGTTCTTGTGTGACGCCATGAAGTCCATCTCTATTGGACCCCATCTGTGGTTTAGTTGTAGGAACTCTTGAGCATGTAGTTTCCACTCCCCGGGATGAATCATTTGGCGGCTCAGCCAGTCTGCCGTTACGTTCAGTTTTCCAGCAAGATGTATAGCTGTTATTGATTGTAAATGTCTTTGTGCCCATGCCATGAGTTTTGGTGTTTCTGCCATCATTGCTTTGTTTTTTTTGTGCTGCCTTGCTTGTTTATGTATGTTAGCGTAACTTGGTTGTCTGATTTTATTTGTATGTGTTTGTTTTGAATTAGGTGTGAGAAGTGTAGCAGTGCTTTGAAGACTGCCTTCATCTCTACCACATTTATTGTTTGTTTGCCTCCGTTAATGACCATTTCCCTTGTGCGGTGTGCTTTGCGGATCCTGCTCCCCAGCCAGTTAGGCTGGCATCTGTCTCTATTATGATCTCTGGGGTTCTGTCTAAGGGCATCCCTTTTGTAAGTTTGCATCTGTCTGTCCACCATGTGAGACTTGATCTTACTCGAAGGGGTAGATTGACAGTTTTTGAGAGATTTAAGTTGTGCGTGGGTCCCTGATTTAGGATGAATGACATGAGGGGCCTGGCGTGCCACCTTACTCAGGGGACCGTGTCTATTGTTGAGGACATAAGACCTAACATTTGAGATATAAGTAGAAGCGAAGGTTGGTGAGAATTTTGTAGATGTTGTGCGGTTGATAAGATTGCTTGAATCCTTGCGTGTGATGGGAACACTAGGCTGTGGTCCGTGTTTATGAGTGTACCTAGGTGTTCTATGGAGTGAGTGGGTATTAGTTGGCTTTTCTTGTGATTGATTAAAGCCATGTTGTTGTAAGCAATTTATCACTATTTGAGTTTCCCTGGTGGATTGCTGTTGTGATCGTGCCCTGATGAACCAGTCGTCTAAGTAGGGTATGACATGCACCCCTTTCGCTCGAAGTTTGGCTGCCAGGACTATTGATACTTTTGTGAACACTCTCGGGGCTGAGGCTAGACCGAACAGAAGAACTTTGTATTGTAAGTGTTGTCCCAGTATGCAGAAGCACAGGAAGCGTGAGTGACTGGGTCGCATGGGAGCATGAAGATATGCATCTTTTAGATGTATGTAGGTGTGATAGTTTTCCTGTCTGATTGCCTGGAGTGTTGATCTGATCATCTCCATTTTGAATGGGGTGTATCTCATTGATCTGTTGACAAATTTTAGATCTAGAACTGGTCTTGTGCCCCCTGTCTTTTTTGGCAGCAGGAAGGAGATGGAGTATATTCCTTGTCCTTCTTCTTCCCGTGGAACGGTGCTATAGCATTGTTTGTGCGAAGGTCTTGTATAGTTGTTAAGATCTGACTTATTGTGGTTTTGTGTCTGGATGCAGGAGATTGGATCATTCTGCTTTTGCGTGGAGTTTATGTGAACTCGATTGCTTAACCTTTTCTTATTATTTCCAGTACCCACTTGTCTGATGTTGATGTTTCCCATTGATGTAGGAATTGTGTGAGTCTTGCACCCACTGCTGTCTTGGGATTTAGCAGTGAGTGTGGATAGTCAGGATCTGGCGTGATTTCGGCAAGTGAAATTTCCTCTACCTCTTTGAGTTGTTCCTCGGCCCAGGTACCTATTGTAATGATAGGGAGTGGTATAGCTCTGTCTATATGAGTTGCCCCTGAAGATGGAAGTCACCCTTTTCTTGTCCCGAAAGGAGTGAAATCTACTCCTGGGACGAGCTGGTAAATAGGTAAATCTGGATTGGTCTCTGGCTAGTGTTTTACCCTCTTCCTTTCCCTTGAGAAATTTTTCTAGACCTTCTCCAAATACCATGTCTCCTTTAAGCGGTAATTTTTCAAGGGTAACCTTTGATTCTTTGTCCGCATCCCATATTTTTAGCCATAGTGATCTGCAAGCTCTGTTGGTGATGGCTGCTAATCTAGCATTAATTTTTAATGAGTCTACTGCCATGTCTGCCAGATATTTGGTGGATAATATGGCCTGTTCCAATAGTATGGCTTGGGTAGATTTTGGCGGGATGAGCTTCTGAAGCTCTTGGTGCCAGGTTAGCTGTGCCCTAGTGGCGTATATGGCGGTGGAAGCAGCTGTGCTGCCCAAGCCGGCCAGCTCCGCATTCTTTTTTAGATTGTCTTCTATTTTTCTGTCTATGGGGTCCCTTAGATCGGAAGTGGACTCGGTGGGTATGACAGTCTTTTTACTTAAAGTGGCTATTTGGGGATCCACTGAAGGAGGAAGAGGAGGAGTACACCAGAGAGCGAGTTTTTCCGCTTGTAGTGGATACATTTTATCCCATGATTTTCTCTCTGGGATTCTAGCTGGTTCGGAAGATGACCATTCTTTCTGTACAAGTTCTTCTATAGCCTCGTAGACTGGAAAGACGTCCGTGTGCTTGGTCAGGGGTTGTGATGAAGGAAGTAGTTTGGACGTGGGTGTAGGGGTTGAAGTTTCAAAGCCCACAGCATCCATAATGTGACTGACCAGTGAAGGGATTTGGTCTAGGAAGCACCACTTTGCAGTGAGAGTTTGTGGCTATTGCTCCGTCTCCTCATTCTCTTTGGAGGCATCGCCTGTGTCTGCAGGCAACGAGGAGGTGGCAGCGGTAGGGTATTCCGTAGGATTATAGTTAGCTGAAGTGATTCTTTTCTTTGCTGGAGGGGGATTAACCACCTGTTGTTTTGATGATTCTGTTTGTTGTAGCATGGCTGCTAGCACTTCTTGTTGTGCTTGCATGAGTTGGTTGTTATGAAGTAAGGCTTTAGTGGTGTCTGACTGATGATCTTTGCCTTGTGTGTGGGTGGGGTAATAATGTCATCCTCAGCCTGTTGAACATCAGTGTGTGAAGTAGAGTCCTGTACACAGATGCACATAGCCTTCCAAGTTGTTGAGGTGGAATTGGTACATTGCATTGCCTGCAACACTTTGTTTTGTGCATTGTTACCTGGTAAGTAAAGAGAGGGACAGTATGAGGATCTGACAAAAAAAATGTGGCTATCTGATAGAGCGACTGAATTAAATGATGAATTTAAATTGTATCCCACTATTATTGTCTGTTACTGTATTTTTATTGTGCAGAAAAATGTAGTGGTATGTGTATAATACAGTATGTGTATGTCCCTTTACGTGAAGTGAATGTGTTTTCTATGAGGCTTTCAGAATGTGTACTGTGTCTTTAAATTGGGGGGGGGGCTTGCTGCTGAATAGGTTGATAGCGTGCTGAATTTGAAAGTATATCCAGTGAGGAAATGTACTCCTTGGGCATGATTAAGACTCGCTGTGCGTTTCATGAGGATACTAATTCGAGGGTGAATTGAACAGCTGCAAGCACATTGTAGTTCTGTTTGCAGAACGATCAGCATGATGTAGGGCCGACTGTAGGCTAAGAGCTGACGTTATCGCATGAGTGAGGTGTGCGTGTGGTCTCGCGAGAGAGTAATCTCCAATCGGAGAGCTTGAACTCGAGCTGCGAGAGTTGGACAGTGGAACAGGAAGAGAAGGAGACATGGAGGCCAGGTAATTATGGGCCATAAACAAACATGTTTGTCGTCTCCATTCTGGGTCTGTAGAGGTATTGCCTTACGCTGCTGTTGTCCTGGCAAGTAGGGATTTGTCTTTTTCTCGATCACTGGGATTGTGCATGCATAATGATACGGAGAGTCTGGGACCGCTGATAGGGGTGTCCAGAGCACTCCGGGAAGTGGGAGCAGAAGTTAAAGCTGTTGTAGTATTTTTGAGTGTCTGGGACCGCTAGTAGGGGTGTCCAGAGCGCTCATGAATAAAATTGATGATTGCAGTAGGTGTGTCTCTAGCTCTGCTAGTTTGAAGCTAGAGAGGTTGTTAAGGTCGGAATTCAGTGCACTGTGATCCGCTAGTCGGGGACTCTACGTGCAGTAAGGATATGGGGTGTCGTTGTGTGACTGGGAACTGCAGGTAGCAGAAGCACTGCAAGTGTGTCCAATCATCGAAAGTATTGTACTTTTCCTTCTCATGCTTCTTAGATGTGTTTGCTGGAGCAGCTTTTGGTAGCATCATGTTGGCATTGCCAATCATAGATTTTCCTATTGCCCTATGCCCAAAATTCCCGACGTGGAAGTAGACGCATACAGTTGTAGTCTAAATAATGTTACATTTTGAGTGCAGTAGTAGCTGAATATTGCAATATGCATTTGGCATAATTTTGGCACACTTTGGGCATATAAGTATATTATTTTTTACCTTGTTGTTGACTGATATTGGTAGTTGAAGACTGGAGCTCTGTAGGAGCGCGGCAGCCTGATTCAGATGCACAATTAGAACGGACCATAGGAGCCCAGTGACCACCAGAAGGGGAAGGATTATTTTTACATCACATGTGCATCAGACAGCCTATCAGGCGTATACAACCCATGATGTCAGCAATGTGGATTGCCTCAGAGATCATCCCCCACAGTGTGTAAAGCCGTGAGGGATTCAGAATTAAACATTTGTGGCAAGTGGTTTAATGCATCGCCTGCAACTTGTTGCCCAGTTTAAACGCTTGCTGAAGATGCTCTTATTTGATCTGGCCTTTCTTAGTGACTGATCATTTAATAATGACTCTGGATGCACTTTATCACACTGATTATCAGTGTGATTACCAGGTATTTTGGCACACCTGGTTATTACTGTGTTTGTAGTGCTCACGTGGCACTTTCCCTTTGCTGTTTGTAGTGCTTGCACTCCACTTTTCCTGTCTGCAGTTGACTTTACTCATGTGCCTATGTCCCTGTACCACCAGTTACTATAAAAAATAAAACAATCAACTGCGTGCCTGTGAAGTCATCGTTTGTTACTCGCTATCGGTATGTGCGATGATCACACACTTCTGATGTATGGGGAAAAAAAACTTCTTAACGCTGTCTCCTGTGCATTATTCTCTATATAAGGTTGATGAATCTGCTCAATATACATGTCTGGGACTACATTAACTGTTTTTGAATTGTTTTATGCAGTAGAAGATGTAGTAGTATTTTGTTTTAGACTGATTTGTGGTGTTGTTTCTTGTATCTGTTGTGTTCAGTGATTTGAGCCTTTGGGGAAAAGCTCTATTGTAACAAAATGGACTGGATTTTACTAGCTCAATAAGATAAATCTTTTGTTTTCAGTACCCCAGCAACGTTGGAACAGAATTACATAGCGTGTGAGCTGCACCAGAAAATAAACGTGCTCTTTTCGTTTGTGAAAACTCATTTGAAAAAGAAGAGCATTGTCTTTTTGGCTAGCTGTAAAGAGGTATGTATTCTTTTAGGTTTGTACTCCATTTTATAATTTTTTTTGCAGCATAACCATGCGTGTAATCTGTTACAATGCTTTGTGTTTCACCATTATTTGCCCATAAGAACTCCAGGTTTTGGAGGGTTGTCGGTATTTACAAGAACTGATTAGGGAGCAATATTGTTTGTGTTCATAAAAGGTTCTGCAAAAAAGTCTGTAAGTCCTGGAGCTTGTTTACAAAATAGATCCCCTCCCCCGAGAGGATCTCCAGTTTGCATACTAAGAGCCAGATATTCAAAAGTGCATGCAGGCAAAATCTTTGCACTGTGCTGCCATTTGTACCTGCGCCAGTCCCAGAGCCTTCCATATTCAAAGGCATTGCACCAGCACTATACCATCTGAATATATGGTGGATTGTGTGTAATGCTGTCGAGTGTAGTGTATGGCGTGCAGAGCAGTGGCGCAGCACTGCACACACCACTAACGATAGCACAACCCATGAAGGGGCGCACAGTGCCACAGTCTTTTCTAGGGCATCGGGTACAAGGCTGCACCCTGGGTGTGGTTGTGGGAGGGCAGTGAGTACACCAAGGACAGACGCACAATACAGCTGCGTCAGTATCAGTGGGCCAGAAAAAACAACGGGTAAAGGAGAAAGTAAATGGTGTGGGGTAGCAACATGGGGTAGGGTGAATGCAGCTGGGAGCAACAATGACAGAATGGCTGTGCTCCTTACAGCCTCATGGTGCTGGTGGGGCATTAGTGGTGGTGCAGGAGGCACTGCCTGGTCCAAGTGCCAGACCACTGTCGCCACCATCTGGACGGATTCACAGATCTCCAGGCATCATGGGATGAGCTGCTGCTGCTGCACCAGCCTTCTTAGGAGACCGTCCCGACCCTTAGACATCTCGGGCTGTCTGCGCTGGTCAGGACTCTGCCATACACCTGTGGACAGAAAGAAAACTGTACTCAGCTAGCTCTGTGCACAGGATGAGGTGTGCAAGTCCTTCCCATCATATGCTGCCACTGCCAGTTCAACCAGAACATATGTCAGTGTGCCACACAGGTAGGACGGGTGGCGGGCAGTCACAGTGTATGGATGTGGTGCACCAGGTACAGCACTGTGGACCCCTACACTGGGGGGGGGGTACGGCTGTGGCTGCACCATGCAGCATATGTGCTAGCCCGGCCAAGGCATAAACACACACCATCAACGGGCTTGGCAGAGGTATGCCTGTGGCAGAGACATCAGCAGCACTACATCGGTGTCTTCAGGGCAGTGCCATGTCCTGGGGCATGGAGGGGCGCCCACACACACCCTACAGCCACTGATCAGGCATCTGACACCCTTGCATACCCTGGCGTGCAGGACATGGACAGCCAGGGCCCTTCTCAGGTCACAGCCAAGTCAGGACAGGGGCGCGCACACATGGGGTACACAACACAGCTGCACAAGGTTAGGAGTGGCAGTCGACACAGTGTGCAGAACCCATGGTGCATGATATTGGCACAGTGATATACATGGGAGGACGCAGGACACACCATGGACCTGTGAACACAACACTTGTGGATTATGCACTGCATCTGAATGTGACCAATGCCATTGTCATTGCTGGCGCACCCCTGGTAGAGTGTAGCCAGAGACGTACGGGGCCACAGGACACCTGGAAATGTTCATGTGGACCCCCCTGGTGAGTACATGAAGACTCTGAATACCCTGACAGTCACCACATGTAGCAGCTGTACCTTACCTGACTGAGGCTGATGGGTGGCTAAAGCCATTGTAGTGGTGCCGGCACATGACCATGGTAGCACAGTGATGCTGCTCATGTGTAAGACTGTGTTACCCATGCCCGGTCCCATTGATTTGCCCCATGGGCCCATTCAGAAACTATCCATGTATGCCCACCCACCCTACTCTGACCATGGGCATGTCCACCACTACAGGGCTGGTGCAGGACACTAGTGCCACGGCCCTACCATGTCCATAGTGTGGCCATTGGTCCTGTATGCACTGAGGCCACCATATCTGAGTTGGCACTTTGTCTCATCACCACTGCTGCTGTGTTATGATAAGTGCACGCATGGCTCCCAAAATGCACCACTCACCAGAGACTCCACTGTCTGCTGCCCTGTGCCAGCAGAGTGTCTAGGAACTGTCCCAACAGTCACGAGGTGGCCGACTACGAGATGGTGTCACCCACCAATGTCTGGAATGTTCCTGTGATCAGGAAACACAGTGCAGCCATCACCTTAAGCTCAAAGGACCGTGCGTGGCTGCGCTGGGTGTCTGTCAAGAGCTGATCATGCAGGAGCTCTCACAACTGCCTGAACATGGGCTTGTTGAGCTTGTATTGGTCCATGAACTGGTAGTTGTCACAAACGTAACCTGCAAGTCAGGCCCTCTGCTCCCACAGTGCCAAACCTTGAAGTGCACTATGTGAACAGGAGAAAAACAGGGTAATCCTCCTGTCTGTTTTGGGTCCGAATCACCTACTAACCTCAAGTCCTGGTGTCAAATATGAACCTTTTCTACTAGCACATCCAGTTAACAGGCTCAGATATGTACTGTCTTTGGGGGATGCAGTACAATACTTCACCCTGTGGGCACCCAGCCAGGTTCAAAAGTCTACCCTTATGACTCAGTTTGAAACCTAGGTATATTTTTTCCTTGGCAAGATAGAAACGCATTCAAACCCTTAACAGTTGTCGTCAGAATTATCCAATACTGTTTCAGCCTCCACATGCAAAAGAAAGACTCAGGCAGGATTAAGGGAACCAAAAGGTTTACTAGAATTAAAAAAAATATATCAAATACATACAAAACACAGAACATATAACCAGAATACTTACGGTCTGAAAATAAAACAAAACGGCTGATTACTTTTAAGTTCTAGCTTAACTAAGTTCCAGTTGGGTGTTACCTATTTTTAATGGAAGTGCCTCTTTGGAATTTCAGAGATGAAGTGTGTCATTTAAGAGTCCAGAGATAAAGTGCGTTTCCCCTCAGATGCTTGGCAGTCTTGAAAGACAATCTCTCCACCTCCTTGTGATGTCACAGCACATGAGGTCACTGTTTGTCCTGTCATTAATTTTGTGACCTGATTAAGTATATCCAAGGGAGTCATTTTACTGCTAGCTGGAAATCTGCGAAGTTAGCAATTTTAAAATATGACAGTCTCTTTGAGCAAAGCAGCTCATTTGATCTCTCACTATCAACTTCCTGCCTTTCCAAGTAATTTCAGATTTATGAGTTAAAGGGAATCTGTTAAATGTCCTGGTTCTTCATGGGTGATAAAATGCATGCTTCTCCCAGTTCTTCAAAGCAAAAATATTTTACAAGGTGTTATAATCTGTCACTTTGGAATACCAGCAACTATATGTTAAAGCAGAGCAGGAAACCAGCTATCTGCTACTGTAGCGCTGTGCTGAGGTCAAAGGTAAAGCCTTCTTACACTTGCTGGCTGCTACTCCCTAAGCAGACATTCACATAACATTTTTTTATATCACAAATATTATACAATAATGACAAGTAGATGGCAGAGCGTCACAGTCGTCACTATGAACTTTGTATGTGTCTCATGGAGTGTACTGTCTTGTGTGCAGCATAATGCCTCCAAGGCTTACGTATGGGCCCAGGGTGGGTACCTGCTCTCTCCCATACAGCCTGTACATAATGTGTGCTCCCCCAAACTCCATGTTGCACTGTTGCCTACAATGTCTCGGCCTACTGCAGCCTGTACTCAGTGTGTGCTCCACCAAATGCCATCTTGCACCGTTGCCTGCGGTGTCTCAGCCTGCCTCTGTACACAATGTGTGCTCCCCCAAATGCCATGTTACACCATTGCCTGCAGTGTTTCAGCCTGTCTTTGGGGTTTGCGCAGGTTTACATTGACCTTTTTTATAGGTGGTAATTGTGCGGCGCTAACTGGCCTGTGCGTAACCCCATTGCAATGCGCTAACAAGCTGAATGTCATATGCATGGTCCCACTCCTACCTTTGTGCACGTCATACATTTTCTTTACCAGTGCATGCAAATGGATTTAGTGTGCGTTGATGACCCCTTTGAATATTTTTTTTTGTTTTGCTTATCCTTTTTACCTTGCTGGCACTACAGTCTGCATCCCCACGTCTTGGCATCTGTCTGTCTCCAACCGCTGTCTGGTCCTGCCCTAGCCACTAGTGATGCCCCCGCAATTACCCCATACGGAGGAAGTCCCCTCACTTCTTATCGAGTTGGATCCAGTATGCAGTGGTGCCCCGAGGGCAGGGTGTCCCACACGCCCATCAAGCCACCGCGACTGTGCGCCATTTTTCTCCTGGCTCTGTGTGAGCGAGGTGTGCAGTGATGCCAAGGGGGGAGCACACATGTGTCTGCACGTGCTCCCTCCGGCGTCGTGCCCCAGACTCACCCCTCCGGTGCAGAGCCAGCGCACCGTCCCCCAGCCTCTGCCCGGAGTCGCAAGCATGCCGGCACCTGAAGATCCCCCTCCCCAGGAGAGGGAGAGCAGTCCACGGATGCTCAATCCCTCTCTTCCCTTGCTGACCCCCAGTGACCCGAGTCCGTTCCCGAACCCAAGTCGCCAGCGTGGAGCGAGGTGTGGCGTCCAGTGCCTCAACCTCCAGCATCACAGGGCCGACCTCTTTGAATATGATATTTTGGTGCAATCCCCATGCAAAGGGGTTGCAGTCATTTTATGCATGGCGCAAACCTTTGAATATCTGGCCTGTAATGTTTCATTTTTGTGCAATTGAACAGTGATTTGACACTCAAAAGCCAAGTTGTTTATTTGCATGGCTAAATAATTTAAGTCAGTCTCATCTGTACAACTGTATTGCTATTACTTATTATTTTCCAAGGCTTATTTTTACAGGTACTATATGTTTTATAGAAAAGTCAGTAAAATGTTAATTGACTTTGGCCCCCATATTCAAACAGTGTGGCGCTATCCAGGTTAACAACATTCTAACCTTTAATAGCACTGGTGATTGAGGCGGGGGTTATATTGAGAGGCCCCTAGTGTGCCACACCAGTCCCACAGTGTGACTGCATAGATTGTACTGCTGCACCTGTGCAAATGAGAGATCCCTCATGCATAAAGTGTGCAGTGGTATATTCAGAAATTTAGGCAGCACTGTCTCTAGTGGGCTCCCCTGTGAGCCATCTGTGTTCAGTACATTGCATAGGCACTGTGCGCTGTGCTGACACAGTCCCATATTCAGACAGTAAGAAAGCTTCAGTTGGAATGAGCTGTTTGAATATGACCATGCCAGCTATGCGGTATCAAGGCAAGCAGCGCTCATGCGTTCATGAAAGTGCAGATGGCCAACTTCAAATATGTGGCCCCACAGAGCCCTGTCTTTTGTGCATATGTCTAGCTCTAATCCACACTTTCACACATCCACTAAAGTTCTGGATCTAAAATGATAAGCTGACACCACAGATCCTAGTTTGCAGTAGAATTGTTGATCTCACTTCAAGGGGGCTCTTGCAGTAGGTTACACCATAAAGACTGAAGCTGGAAGGCACCAGGACCCCATGGAAAACTTCTAGCTAGCAGTCTATAGTGGAGAACCACCCCTTGACATTGGTCCACCCCCGATGTCCGCCATGGTATAAAAGGGGCGGTCCCCAGCGTCACCTCCATTCTTTTCCTGCCGTCGACCTAAACAAGTCGGACCTCCACGGACACCTTCTGTTCAGTTGACTGCCATTTTTACCGCAAATTACCCATGCGTTATTATTTTACCGATTTTTCAGTACATTTTGTGCATGCCTTCTTTTTCTTCCTCGTCTGTTGAATGGTGGCGAACGAAGTGCGCTTGTGGCAAACAGCTGCCCCACAAGGATGGCCATTCAATGTGCTTATTTTGCCTAGGTCCGAATCCCAACATTAAGGTCTGCTAGCACTGCCAAGATGTCAGTCAACACACCCGGCTTCACCGCCCGAAGACCTTGAAATCCTTCTTGCTACAGCAGAAACTTCTTTCGAAGGAGAAGGACCTTCACCAGAGTACCTCCTCTTCCCTGGCCTCCGGGGCTTCCACTTCTTCGTCGATGGAGTCGAAGAAATCTTTGGGAAAGCACAAACACCAGGAGAAGCACAGGGAGAAACCTCGGTCCGCTTCCCACTCCAGGTCCCTGCGCAAGTGGGGCACCGAACATGGGTCTTCCTCATGCGGTAGGTCGACTTCCTCCACTGAGTCAGCCCTTTCTCCCTCTGAGCTGCCAGTGGTCCAACCACCTGCTCTCGTTGCTGTCTTGGTCATGGTTCCTTGGGACTTGGGTCTCCGACCTCAGTCTCTCAGCCTGTGAAGCTCAGGCCCATTCAGAACATGGGTACTCATCCAGGTGGCTCGACTGAGTCTTCTTCCTGTGGCGGTTCTTTGCCCATCGCCCTTCCAGTCGAGGCATCAGTGAAGTCTGTTCCAGAGTCTGGGACCTGCATCAATTTACAGAGCTGCGAGCATGCAGTCACCTCCCCCAGGAGGGCGATGCCTCTGCCCGCTCGGGAGTTGGCTCTTCTATTCGAGCTTCTCCCTCCAGGCTGGTGCAAGCTGCTTCCCCAGACTGGTGTCAGCCGACACCTGTTCCATGGACACCAGCTTCACCAGCATTGACCCTGGTGGCGCCGCAACTGTCATCTCCTGATCTCACACAACCAACGCCAGTGGGACCGATACCCGATCTTTCGTCCCAAGTCACAGCGACGCCATGTGGTTCTTTACCTCAAGACCAGATGCCAGTGGAACTGACGGCAGGGTTACCACAGCCTGACAAACCGCGCTGGGGCCTTCTAAACCTACCTCACAGATGCCAGTTATCCTGACCTCGCCCCAATACCTGTCCGAAGAACTTAATGCACTCTTTGCGGCTTGGTGGGCATATTTTAAAGACAAGGAGGCCCTGAAGGAGCCCCCAACTCCTCAGGCTCCTCCTAAGAAAGCTCCAACTCCAAATCCTAGGGAGCCCATGCCACAGCCAGACACTGGTCATTCTAGACCTTGTTAACCTCGGTGCTCACCCTCTCCCTCACCAGATTCGGGTGCGTCAGCAGGATACTCTTCCTCCACCTTGTACGATGACTCTGGAGATTCAGATTTTCCTTCAGAGTCGGAGGAAGCCCATGGACACCCTGTGGTCTCCCCCAGATGGCCCAATGTTCATGGATGTGATGAGGCACATCCAGACCCTCATGGGCTGGGACACTGAGAAAGTGGACCCTGAACGATGTCGGTTAGCCACTTTCCTTCGTAAGGAGGAGTCCTTGCCTCTAGTGGTTCCCCCTCTCATAGACTTCTTCAAGGATGTCAACAGGGTGGCTTGGAAGCACCTGTCCTCTACACTAGCAATGTCCAAAAAGGTGGATTGCTTGTATAATGCCCCAAGGGATGAACCCTTCTATGGGGAGCACCAAGAGGCAGATTCTGTTATTAATGTGGCCCATGACCATTCAAAACGATCCTGACACCTCAGTACTCAGCCTCCTGATAAGGAGGATAAGGGCTCTAGGCAGATAGACTATTTTGGAAAAAAGGTCTACTCCTCGGCCACAAGTGCCATCTATTCCCTAAACTTGCTGGCCCACATGGTTGAATATCAGAATGCCCTGTGGGAGAAGGCTTTGGAGGTGGCTCAAACTCAGCCGGATCTCCTGGGGAAGGCTGAGCTGCTGCACCTTTTCAAGTCGGGTTCCAATGTGGGGACCCACATCCTCTGAGCCTCCTATTGTTTTTGCAGACTCCGCAGGAGGAGCTGCGGCTTCGGGAATTTGCCTAAACCACCACTCATGGCATAGGGAATTTGCCTATGCCACTTAAGGAATTTACCTCGCTGCCACTTGCGGCTTACAGTCTCTGGGTTCGCTCCAGATGTCCAGTCCAACATCCTGGATGTCTCCTGCAGAGGTCCTGTCTTGTTTGGTGAAGATTCTCAAAACATAATCACTCACCTTCAAGAGTCGGGTAAGACTGACTGATCAGTTCATACCCTATATTGGTCTCAGCCTAACTCTTCCCAGCGGCAGCCTTTTCATCACAGCTCCAAGCAGCAACCTAGAGGTCAGCAGTCCAGAGGTGCCTTTAAGAGAAGGCTACATTCCAAGTCTTCGGAGGTTCAGTGCACAGAGCTCCCAGAACCACACAGATCACGTTGCCTATCCCCAGCTCCTCTGCCTGACTCCTTGCCCGACCCCCCCCACCTCCAGCAGAATCCCTGGGGGAGGAAGTGGGGGGGTCGCTACTCTCTTTACAGAGAAGGTTGGGGCAGAATAACTTCAGACCAGTGGGTTCTACAGTTAGTGGAACAAGGACATACCTTAGAATTGTTGGAGATTCCTCCGGATAATCCCCCAGCTCCCTCTCATTACCCCCCAGGCTCATGTTGAGTTGATCCAAGATGAGATACAAGCACTCCTGCGAAAACAGGCCATTGAACCCATTCCCCAGCACAATGTGGGAAGGGAGTCTACTCACATTTCTTCCTGGTACCCAAGAAAACAGGAGATCTGCACCCCATTCTGGACCTCAACCATCTGAACAAATTCATAGAGCACAACAGGATCAGGATGGTCACTCTCCCTAGCCTCCTCCCATTACTTCATCAAGGGGATTGGCTGTGCTTCATGGACATGCAGGATGCTTACTTGTACATTTTGGTGTTTCCACCCCGCAGGAGGTTCCTGCACTTCCGCTTCCAAGGAAACTACTACCAGTTTCAGGCCCTGCCCATCGGCTTCTCCTCTGCCCCATGAGTTTTTATGAAATGTCTTGCAGTAGTGGCAGCTGCCTTAAGAATGGAAGGCCATAATGAAACATAGAAACATATAAGTTGACGGCAGATAAGGACCGCAAGGCCCATCCAGTCTGCCTTTCCCTACCTAGATAACTGGCTTCTGATACTTCCTACCAAGGAGAAATTGCTCAGAACCATGGAGGCCACTTTTACCCTGTTCCGGGATCTGGGGATAATGCTCAGCCTTCCAAAATCATTCCATTGGCCAAGTCAAATTATCCAGTACATAGGGGCAATCCTGGACACCGAGCAAGGCAAGGCCTTTCTTCTGCCAGACAGAACAGAATGCCTTCACACTCTGGCTCAGCTGGTCTCTTTGTCTCGAGAAGTCCCAGCCAGAATGGTTGTAAGACTGCTGGGACATATGGCAGTAGCCATTGCCATAGTACCCCGGCTTGCCTGCACATGAGGGTGGCCCAGTGGAACCTCAGGGTTCAATGGGACCAATGTTCTGATGACTTGGACCTCCAGTCAGTATCCAGCTCGGTCCGCCAGATCATGATGCGGTGACTGAACCCCTCCAACTTTTCCAAGGGAGTTCCCTTTTGTCCGGAACATCCATGGCAGATTCTGACCACAGACGTGTCGGGCCAGGGCTGGGTTGCCCATCTGGCAGACCGTCGGACTCCGGGGACTTGGTCCCCCTTGGAGCAGCATCTCCATATCAATGTTTTTGAGATGCAGGCAATACTGTATGCTCTCCAAGCTATTCAGGTGCATCTAGTCCCAGGTCTTCTCTTACTCCAGATGGACAACATGTCCATGGTATGTTACATAAATAAGCAAGGACGAATGCACTCTTACCTTCTCTGCAGGGAAGCCATGAGAGTGTGGTATTGGGACATAGAGCATGACCTGAGCTTGACGGCTGTGCATGTTCCAGGCATTCAGAACACCTTGGCAGATGGTCTAAGCTGTTCTCGGTCCAAGGTTCATGAATGGGAACTTCTTCATGCAGTGGTCGAATATCTCTTCGACAGGTGGGACCGCCCAGAGTTGGATCTATTCGCGCCCCTATCCAACGCAAAACTGCCCAGTTTCTTCTTGCTAGATCCAGGGCCTGGTGTTTTCTGGCGAGAAGTGTTGTCCCTCTCTTGGACAGGGAGGTTTCTTTATGCCTTCCTTCCCTTTCCATTGCTGCAGAAAGTTCTGCTCAGATTGTGGTCAGAAGGGCCAAAGATGATTCTTATAGCCCCTTCTGGCCACGTCAGATATGGTTTCCACTTCTCCAACAGCTTGCAATGGAACCCCTGATTTCCCTGCCTCTGTGCTACGACCTGCTGTCACGGGAGCAGGGCACTCTGGTCCATCCGGATCTAAAGTCTCTGCACCTTCATGCATGGCTCCTGCAGACTTAGCAATTGCCCATTTTAGGGTGTCCCTCCAGGTGGCAGAGATTCTAGTGGCTACCAGAAAACTCTCTACTGGATCTGCTTGTGCTATGAAGTGGAAGCGGTTCTGCATACAGGCCACCACTCGTCATCTAGATCCCTTTATTTGTCTTGAGAATCAAGAGTATCTCCTTTCCTTATCTAACTCAGGCCAGTAAGGTGCATCTTTCAGCCATCTCTGCGTACCGTGCACCTACTGAAGGCAAGACCCTTGCCCAGCTTGACCTATCCCACACATTCTTGTGGGGTATTCTGCATCTGAAGCTTCCCATATGGGATCCTGTTCCTCCTTGGGATCTGTTGTTCATCTTAGACAAACTTACGTTGCCTCCCTTTGAGCTTGTCACAAGTTGTGAGCTTCGCTTTCTGTCGTGGAAAGCGTTATTTTTAGTTGCCATTACTTCTGCTCGAAGGATTTCCAAGCTCCAGGCTCTGATGTGTAAAGAACCTTATTTAGTTTTTCACAAGGACAGGGTGTCCTTGAGAACCAGTCGTAAGTTTCTTCCTAAAGTGGTGTCCAAATTTACGCTGAATCAGGACATCCACCTTCCTGTGTATTACCCAGAGAATTCTAACTCAGGGGAGGCCTTACTACATACTCTGGATGTTCACCGGGCGCTTCGTTATTATTTGGACCACAGTGAGTCATCAGAAAAACTGATCAGTTGTTTGTTTCTTTCGCTCCAAGAAAAGAAGGGGCTTCAGTTTCTAAACAATGTTTGTCCTAATGGTTGGTTAATTGCATTGTTTATTGCTACTGTAAATATGACAAGCCTTTGCCGGGCCCAGTTAAAGCCCATTCTACCATGGGTGTATCTGCATCCTCTTCATCTTTCAGAAATGTGTCCATTGCTGACATCTGTGCAGTAGCCAGTTGGAATTCGGTCCACACTTTCAGCCGGCATTACAGTCTGGACATTGCCTCTAGGCGTAGGGCAGGTTTTTGACTGGTGCTCCTGCATGGCCTGCTCTCTTGAGAGCTTTGCTCTGAACTCTACCTCCTCCCGGCTGACTGGGGTCAGTCCTCTCACTGCTTGGAACTCAGTCCTCATTGTGTAACCTGCTACAAGAGCCCCCTTGAAGTGAGATAATAGTTACGTAAGAACTTAGTGCAACAGTAGATCTTCGAGAACTCTTGCACCAGGTGCTGCTTTCCCTCCCTCCATCCCCCCTGGTAACTGCTTCTCCATCTTTTTCCTCGGTTTCAGAGGAACACCTCTGTTCTCCATTTTTTATGCTTGCCAGGGTCTCCGGTGGGAGAACTGAGGTGGTGCTGAGGCACTGCCTCTTTTATACCATGGTGGATATCGGGGGCGGACCGACATCAAGGAGCAGTCCCCCGCTATAGACTTATAGCTAGATGTTTTCCGTGGGGTCCTGGCACCTGCTGGCTTCAGTCCTTATGGCGTAACCTGCTGCAAGACCTCCTTTCGAAGAGGTACTGTTATGGTAAGTTCTTACATAACTGTACTTTGTCTAGTGTCATCACATATACAGACAGTAAAATCAAAAAGAAAAGACATTTCATTACATTTGTTGTAAAAGTTACTGGTACAGTGTTTTGACCTGATAAACAGTCTTTCATCGAATACAGAGAAATGAGGGATTATTGTTTGACCTTTATAAAAACAAAATAAAAGGTAGTTGGTCAGAAGGAAGCTTTTTTGCAAATAGAGCGGTTGGGGGGGGGGGGGAGATGAGGCACTGTTGAAAGGAAGCAGTTCATTGAGACACAGTGAAGATGGAGTGCATTTGAAGCCTCTGCCCCTGGTGCCTTATGGGAAACTTTGAAGGAAGGGCACAAGTCAGCTCAGCATGTATGTGATGTATTTGCTATATAAAGCATTCCTTTTTTCTATATAATGATATTATTTTGCCCTGAGCCATTAAGGGCATGCAAGTCTTTGTTATTCTGGTATATTTATGTAACTTGGTTGGGAGATTAAACTATAAAATGACCTTTGGGTTTCAGACATTCTAGATTTCTGTAGTGGATTTGAGACCCAGTGCTACTGTAAAACCATAAGAATTGAGTTGTCTCTTCCCATCTAGTTTTCAGGTTTTAAACTAGGGATACTAAACAAAGCATGACTGACTGCTGCCTTGAGGAGACATGCTGTGTTTCTAAGTCTAGCAATGCTTCGTTATCATATGCTAGTGAATAAAGTAGATTAATTTCAGTGAAGGACATGTTCAATAGTTTTATTTAATGGGATTGCTATTTAGGTGAGGCAGTGAGTTTTAGAACCTCTCATGTTAGGCTTTTTGGTCAAAAATCCTTTGTTAATTCACACCAGTAGGTGCCAGTGTTTAACCATTTTTTGTGTGGAATAAAGAAAAATCAAGTCTGTTACAATCTCTGTACAGTCCTGTTTGTTTTGTTCTGCTTTAGAATTCCCTTTAAATATTGTGTTTGTTGTTTAATCGCATTTGAGCTTTTTGCTTATTCTGGAGAACTCTTTAGTGGAGGAGCATAGTGTTCAAACAACATGAAGTCTTACTATATTCTGACAGTAGCAGTTTGATCCACCACTAGAACTGCTCCGGAGGTGAAATGGTTAATACCATTCCAAAATAGAACTTTGAGCACGAGCTCTAAGAAGCAGCTCTATCTGTGTAATTTCAAACCTGAACTGTCAGATTCTTTACTCCGCCTCAGTGAACAGTCGCTCCGGAGATTTCTCCTACTGCTCGGTTCATTTCTCGGTTTAAACAGTGTTTTCTCGGTTTGATTCAACCGAGAATAGTTTTATTTTAACCGCAAAACCGTTCGGTTCAAGCTCTATCTGTGGTAACCGTAAGTAAATTAAAGGTTTTGTCTGTGTGGAACTTGTAAGTTTATCAGTTCGGTTTTGAACCGATCAGCTGAGTTTAAAACTCATTAAATTTAAAAGTTAACATTTTAGAGTCGGTTCCGGTTCTTATCGGTTCTAAAAAAAGCGGATTTTAATTACGTTTTTTTCCAATACCCGTGTTTCTGATTAGGAACGATAAAGAATTGTCTTGCCTGGCACTGCCGTTTAAAGGGCAAGTTTTCTGGTTAGGGCTGGCATTATGTCTGAGAAACCCAAAAGAAAACCGGCCCACTGGGTTTCAACCACTGTGATGTCTGTGGGGAAGTCTTTGCCAAGGCTGACCCACACCACATCTATTTATTGTCTGGGGTTTGACCACCTCCAGTCAGACTGCCAGATATGTAAGAATTTCCTGCAGCCACCCTGGAAAGAGATTGGGCAGGCTCAGGGAGCGAGAAGCAAAAAGTCCGCTGACCGGATGGCCAGCCGGTTCGGTGCCAACCGAACGGAGAATGCCTCTGACCAGAGGCGAGACTTGGCAAAGAAAAGCTGGTTCTGAGGAACCAATTCCAGTAAAGAAAACAAGAAAGTCAGCAGGTTTGGAGTCCAAAACCTGTTCTCCAACTGCTGCAGAGATAGCAAAAGCCATACAAATTGTCCAGTCACTGTCTCAGGGTCCGTCCGAACCGCCACTATCTGGCAAAAGGTCGGTTTGTCCGGTTCCTGTGGTTCAGGAATATGATATTGAGGAATTTTATGAACCAGAGGAGGGGGAGGATGATTATGAACAGTATGAATGTGGCTGGGAAGGTCTGGGTGTGCCCATTGAACCGGACATTTCCCCAGACAGACCTTTAGAATCTCCCCCTATGCTATCTGAGTCCCCATCTCATTTTATGTTTTACAAAAAAGTTGCTGAAACCCTCCAGCTTCCCTTGGAAGAAGCTGTGGATGAGCAAGAGGAGCCTGATTTTGTAGAAATGATGGATATTCCAGAGTCTAGGAGATTCTGTTCCTTTGCATAAGTCTTTTAGGAAGCAAACAATAAAAATTTTAAAAGCTCCTAATTCTGTGCCTCCTGTAGATAAAAAGATGGACAGAAGGTACACATTGTCAGGTCCTGATACAGAATTCCTTTCTCAGCAATGCAGTCATGTTGGGGTAGTTCAGGCTGCAGCCTGTGATAAAGCTAATATCCCTGGCTTCACATCCTCCTGACAAGGATTCCAGGAAGATTGATGCCATGGCGAAAAAACAATATATGGCAGCCTCTCTGGGACTCAGGCAAGCAAATTATATGGCTTATGTAGCTAGGTATCAGAAATCTAGATGGGATACTGTTATGGAATTAGAAAAGCAAGCCCATGCCCAGCTGGCTAACGAACTAAGAACAAGTGGCTGCTGATGGCATTGAGGCTTCTAAGTTTCAGTTTCATGCTGCTGTGGATGTTAATGATGTTTCCTCTAGGGTCATGGCACATCTGTAGCCTTTCGTAGGTTGGCCTGGCTCAGGTGTACTAGTCTGTCTCAGGATACCCAGACTAAGGCTATGGATTTTCCTGTGGTGGGAAATTCTCTGTTTGGGAGCAGACAGAGAACTACATGAAAAAGATGGATGAATATAGGACTACTTACAAAAGTGCCCAAGCTAAGGAGCGGCAAGCCACTCCTCAGAGGCATACCCCCAGAGGTAGGGGTAGGCCTTTTCACAGACCTTTTTACCAGACTCAGGCCTCCTCTGCCTATGCTCAGAGGGGCTTCTTCAGAGGCAGAGGCAGACGAGGGGTGGGCAGGCCTGCTCCCACCCCTCAGCCTAAAGCTCCTGCTAAGCAGGCACCCTGATGGGGTGCCCAGGGCCGATTCTCCTGCCCGGTGAGGGGCAGGCTGGCTTACTTCAGTCAGAACTGGGCTTCTTTAACCTCAGACAAGTGGGTTCTGGAAGTAGTAAGCCAGGGTCTGGTTCTCGAGCTTCAAAAGTTTCCCAAGTTGAGAGCCAGACTTTTTCTATCTGCAAGTGCTTCAGAGACCCTTGCTCTAGAAGCAGAGGTCTCAACCCTGCTAGCTCTCAGAGCAGTGGAAAGGGTTCCTCCCCTGCACCAGGGCAGGGGTCTGTATTCCAGATACTTCCTTACCCCAAAAAAGACAGGAGAATGGCGGCCCATATTAGACCTCAGATATCTGAACAAGCATCTTTTGAAACCAAAGTTCAAAATGGTAACTCTAGCAATGATTTTACCCTCCCTAAGGCCAGGGGACTGGTTAGCCTCCCTGGACCTCAAGGATGCCTATTTCCATGTCTAATCAGAAAGCTCCCATCGAAAGTACCTCAGATGAATTGCCCTCAGGTCATTACCAGTTCAGAGCAATGCCCTTACTTACCTCTGCCCCAAGGGTATTACAAAGTGTCTAGCAGTGGCAGTGGCTCACTTAAGGAGGCAAAGGATTGCTGTTTTTCCCTATCTAGACGACTGGCTCATTGTAGGCCAGTCCTCAGAGCAGGTAAAATCTCACCTGCAAGTCACCCAGCAGCTTCTCACCTCCCTGGGCTTTCTGCTAAATCTACCAAAGTCGGTTCTGGAACCAGTCCTTTATAGGGGCAGAATTGGACACAAAGCTAGCCAGAGCTTTTCTTCCCTTAGAAAGGGTAAGGAATTTAGTGGCTCTGGCCTCCTCCTTCACTCTGCAGGTCTGTCGACCAGCAAGACACTTTCTGCAGCTCCTGGGGCACATGGCTGCATCCACAGCTGTTGTGCAGGGAGCAAGATTTCAGATGAGAGACATTCAGTTTCACTTGAGAACCTATTGGTCTCAGAGAAGAGACCCCCTTTCCAAGTTGGTCCCAGTGACTCGAACTTTGATCCAGGCCCTCCAGTGGTGGCAGGATCAGAGCAATTTAAGATTGGGGGTTCCCCTTCATTCCCCCTACTCACAATTTGACTCTCACTACAGATGCTTCCCTTCTGGGTTGGGGAGCCCACATGGGTGACCTTTCCACTCAAGAAGTGTGGTCCCCCCAGGAATCTCTGCTCCACATCAATTTGCTGGAACTCAGAGCTGTCTTTTTAGCTCTTCAAGCATTTTCTGCATCTGTCCACAACAAGGTGATACAAGTCAGAACAGACAACACCACAACAATGTGGTACATCCAACAAACAGGGGGCACTTTCGGTCTTGACCTTGTGCACGAGGGCAATGAAGTTGTGGTCTCTGGCCTATTCCCTGAACACTTCCCTCATAGCAGTTCATCTTCCAGGGAAGGACAATGTCCTAGCGGATGCTCTCAGCAGGATTTCCAGGGCCATCACGAATGGTCCCTGGATCCTCAAGTGCTGGGGATAGTCTTTGCCAGATGGGGCACCCCTCAGATAGATCTTTTTGCAGCCCCAGACAATCACAAACTTCCTCTGTTCTGTTGCAGGCCTCCAGTGCTGGGCTCAGTTCCCTGTATGCCTTCTCCTGGATTGGGAGGGAAGTTTCTTTGTGCTTTCCTCCCTTCCTCCCTATTCAAAGTATTAGTCAAAATCAGATCTCAGCCTTGCAGGGTGATTGTGATTGCCCGGATTGGGCCAGGCAGCCCTGGTACCCACTCCTTCTGTCACTGACAATCCATCTTCCCTTTGCCTCCCCAGGAACCACAACCTGTTAACTTGTGCCCGGGAAGGGTTTGGTATCCGGACCTCAAATCCCTCAACCTCAAGGCCTGGCTCTTGAGGAGTTAAGTTGCTGATTTACACCTCTCTCAGGGTGTTCTTGAAATCCTAAAGGCTTCCAGAAAGCCTTCCACTAGAGCTACTTATAGTTCTAAATGGAAAAGGTTTTCCATTTGGTGTGCTGGAAAAATATTTCCCAGAATCTGCTGATTGCCCATTGTGTTAGATTACATGGCACATCTTAATTCCTTGGGTCTCAGACCAGCTACCCTGAGGGTCCATTTGGCAGCTGTATCTGCTTTTTGTCAGCAGGAAAGTCATCCCTCTTTCCTCTCACCCTGTGTTTCCAAGTTTTTAAAGGGATTGCTCCATACTAATCCACCCTTTGGGAACCGGCCCTGCCTGGGACCTTAATGTTTGCATTGTTCAGTTAATGCAACCCCTTTGAACCTCTGTCTTCTGCAGAGCTTAAGTACCTAACTTGGAAAACTGTTTTTCTAGTGGCTATCACTTCTGCCAGGCATAAGTGAGTTGCAAGCCTTGTCAGTGAAACTGACTTTATTTCTTTCCACAGGGATAAGGTAGTCCTTAGGACTAATAGGAAGTTTTTGCCTAAAGTGGTTTCAGATTTCCATCTTAATCATTCTATCTCCTTCCAGTATTTTTCACTGATCACTCCTCTTCTGGTGAGAGGAGGTTGCACAGGCCTGGATGTTGAGAGCTCTTAGTTACTATATAGAGCTTACCAAAGGTCACAGGATCGAATCCCTCCAACTTTTCCTTACCTATGGTGAAGTTGGGAAAGGCAAACCTGCCACTAAGAGATCAATAGCCAGGTGGATTGTCTCTTGTATCCAATTTTGTTATCAGAAAGTGGGCAGAGTTCCCCTCAGGCTTGAGGGCTCATTCTACCAGGGGTACAGCTGCGTCTCTAGCTGCTGCCAGAGACATCCCCATATTGAGATTTGCCAGGCTGCTACTTGGAAAGCGGTACACTTTAGCAAGCATTACTCCCTGGATGTCCAGGTCAGGAGAGATGCCTCGGTTTGGCACAGCTGTTCTTCGGGAGCCTATTCCCAAGTAGGTTTCTGCCTCCTCCAGGTGGAGGTACTGCTGTGTAGTTTGTTATTGTTACAATATAGCAAGATTCTGTTGTTTGAAGAAAAATTACTCACCTTAGTAATGTTGTTTCTTCTAATGGAGTCATGCTATGTGACCTCCCCAGCCTGCCCCTCTCAGAACCTCTACTTGGGTGGGGTGCGGGCAACTTATGTGGGCACTATTTTATGCCCTTTTAGCGTTTCTCCCTTTTGGGGGTTTGGGGTGTGTGTGTGTGTGTTTTATTATACTGTTGTTTTATTCTCATATTGTTAGAATTGTGTTAGTAGTTCTGGTCCCTGACTCGAGTCTTGGTGTGGGGACCAGCAATGAATGTTAATATTTAGGTAGCCATTTGGCTAGTGTAGGTTACAGCTTCCACACAGACCTTAGTGAGTTTTGGCTCGTAAAGATCTGACAATTCAGGTTTGAAATTACACAGATAGAGCTGCTTCTTAGAGCTCAGGCTCAAAGTCTATTTTGGAATGGTATTAACCATTTCCACCTCCGGAGCAGTTCTAGTGGTGGATCAAACGCTACTGTCATAATATAGCAAGACTCCATTAGAAGAAACAACATTATAAAGTGAGTAATTTTTCTTATGGTAGCATACAGGGGGCCTCAAGAACCTCCAATTCCCATCCAGTGCATCAGGGCAAGAATAAAAAAAAATTTCTAGTATAATTTGCTTTCAGTTATAGGCATTTAGCTAAGTATCTTCCAAACCTGCTTTTATAAGATTGTCCTTTGTGATTGGCTGTGTTTGACTTTTCTAAAGCTTAGGATTTCAGTCTGATTTATTTTTGTTTTAAAGGGATGGGAAATATTGCAGCATTCCCAGTTCATGGCTACTTATCCATTCTCCCTTTGCACATTTCTCTCTCACACACTTTGTTTTCTGACTCCCTGGTCTTTATAACCAGTTGAATATGTAGTCCCCCGCTCCCATCTGTTCCACCATTATAGCTGCTCCTCCAACCAGTGGCCAGTTATACTGGGCACCATATCTGACAGTAGATGGCCCCACTGGTAGTGGGACAAGACATGACAATGAATGCCTTCTTTTGTCTAAGTACCAAATACAGTACATCATTGGTTGCAGTTGGAGGCGCCTGATGCTGATAGTACTACTTGCATTGGATGCTACATTGATGACAGTAGAGTAACTCCTCAGCGTACTCCAGTTTCATCAACATAATAACTCATTCCTATGGTGACATCAGCATCAGGAGCCACTGACTGATTACAGCTGATGATGTCACTGGTTATAACACCTATAATGGCACAGTAAGGGGGCTACATACAGAGATGGTTTGTAAAAGGGAAAGATGGAGAGAGAGAGAGAGACATACAAAAAGAGAATGGGGTAGGTAAATATGAATTGGGAATGATGTGATGCTTCTCTTCCACTTCAAAATGCCATGTCTTTTTTGCATACTCCCTATTTATTGAGCACGTTCAGCAGCTGTATAGGTAGTTTACTCACCTGGTAAAGGTGATTGTGTTAGTTTATATCCATGGCACCCCAGTCCTTGTATCATGGGTTTAGGTCCACCTGACAGGCTGACTGCTTGATGCCCAGTTGACCTAGGATAACATTTCTGTAGTCCGTGACTCTTCCCTAGCTGAAACATTTTAAGGACTGAGCATCTATAGGCGTGACCTACAGGAGCCTAAATAACAAAATGGAGCACAATCAGTTGGACCCTGTAGTTATTTTTTCTGGATTGGCAGTTTGATGCACAGTGATCCTGGAGTCTGAAAAAAATGACTCACTGGTTTCCCAGGTTGATACTCTCAATCTTAGTAGTGTAATCACATGGCATTCAATTCTGCACTTCCCCAGAGTAAAATTAGGTATGATGCACGTGTTGGTACTTGTGATAACATGGCATGCTGGATGCTGCAGTGTTGGAATGCGGAATGTGCAGATATCTCAGTGCCATTCTCAAAAGTGCTTAGACAAAAATGCACTTTTAATGAGAAAATGGATAGGCTCCATAGGGATAACCTGTTGTTACATTGGTTAACCATCAGTTAGCTAGAGAATTGGCTGCAGTCATCTCTGTATTCCTACATACTGTCAACTAAATGCATGGAGTGACCCATCAACTACAGGTTCTATAGTGATCGCTCAAGTAAGGTTGGGCTGTGGAGTGCTATAGATATAAACTAATGCAGTCACCTTTAGCAGGTGAGTAAACTACCATTGTGTTGTGTTTATATCCATGTCACTCCGGTCCTTACATCATGGGTCATTGAACAGCAGTGTCTCCTGATATGGGAGGGTTCGAGCGGTCAGTATTAGAACCTGTAGGGTAAACTGCTGATTGTACTCTTACTTCAAAGGAGGCCCTTTGCCGGGCATGATCTCAAATCTGTAGTGTCTGGCAAATGTGTGAATAAAAGTATATGTTGCTGCTCTACAAATGTCCTCTGTGGAGATGTTACTTCTCTCTGTCCAAGATGTGGCCATCGCTCAGGTGGAGTGTGCTTTTGTGCGCTCTGGTACAGACAATCTCTTGCCCTTGTAAGCCTGT